>CM020028.1:12808271-14058271 GCA_009769605.1 Bucorvus abyssinicus
CCCTCCTTCACCTGTGCTTTCCCCCACATCTGCCCTTCTGTGCACCATTCCACCTCGCGTCCGCTGTGCCGTGTTCAGAGCCCGCGCTGAGCCGTCTTGTGCTAGCAGAACCCTGTAAACATTAGTCCTTGCTCCAGCTGACCAGCTCAGCTGCTCACACTCACCTAGAACTGCTCCCTACAACCAGCTTGTTTCCTATTGACCCACCTGTAGCATCTTTACTTTTAAGGGCTGATGTGAAAGGGCTGTGGCTATATATAAAGTCACGCTAGGTGGGCCCTGCCCTTCATCTTGTGGCATCACTAAGCAACAAGGTACAATGCAGAGGTGTTCTTCCTAGAGGACAAGCTGTCCACAAGAGCAGAGTTTATAAACCTGATGCTTCACCAACTTTTTTCCCCATCCCCAGAAGTGTTCAAAATCAGATGTGTTGGTGTGGTGCTGAGGGACGTCGTTTAGGGACCTTGGCAGTGCTGGGCAATGGTTGGACTTGGTGAGCTTAAAGGTCTCTTCCAACCAGATGATTCTGTCCGCATTGCTTTGGATTAGAGCAAACGCCCCTGGGTGGTTCTGTGGGGCACGTACTGCAGATCCAACTGATTGTGCTTTGTTTTAGAGAAGTCTTTAAAATACTTCTGTTGGGATCTAAGATTTGTTTTTACATGAGAGCAGAACACCTACTGCAGCAGGGCTTGATTATGGGTTTGGATGGCAGCTCAGGACAAATCAATATCATTAACAAGGAGTCTTATTGTTTATTTTTTTTTTCTATTGACTTATTTATTTGACCATCCCTTACTGCAGACCACCATAAATTCTTGTTTCTCCTTTCTGTTTTTATCCTCTCAAGAGCCCTCAATACCCTTCAAGAAAAAACTGCAGGATCTTGAAGTGAGGGAGAAGGAATCTGCCACCTTCCAATGCGAAGTGCCTGTTCCTAATACAGAGACAGCTTGGTTCAAGGAGGAAACCAAACTCCAGCAGAGCAAGAAATACAACATCGAAGAAGAGGGCACCTACCGCCGGCTCACTGTCCAGAATGTCACCACAGATGATGATGCTGTCTATATATGTGAGATGAAAGAAGGGAGTAGGACCATTGCAGAGTTGTCTGTCCAAGGTAAGAAAGACTCTTGCTATTTCAGATTGACCAACTCTGGTCTACCAAGCGTGAGATGCACGTATGAGACTCCAGACCCGACCTTGTGAACGGCATTTACCCCGTGGATGTGTGCAGTGAAGAACAGCAGACTCTCTCAGTGTGAGAGGAGAGCCTCATGTCATCGGTCAGTGGGTCCCTGGGTCTCCTGCCAGGGTGTATCTGGGACACAGGGTCAAAAAGCAGGGAAAAGATTGTGTTGCTGCATAAGATATGTCACCTGGTGGAGACCTATGATTAAAGGGGCTTCCTAGAAGGCAAAGTCCTGGAGCTGTAGCCTAGCACTCTAGACTTGCCTTAACACAATCCCAAGCATTGGATGTGTCCCCTGGAACTGTCTCACATGGCTTGTCTGATGTCCAGCAAACACAATGGTGAATCTTGTCCAAGAGTGGTGCTGACCATGCTGGGACACTGATTTAGTAGCTGTGGTTTATGCTCTGATGTGTGATGCAGGCTGCAGTCAGCACCAGTGTGGTTTCAGATTGGAAACCAGATCCACGCTCCTGGTACTTGACATCTGGAACTCTTCTCTGGAGTTTGGAAAGCTGATAAGAAAGGGGTGAAATGCGGATATAGATCCGTGTCCAAGTCTTCTGAATCTGGTAGTTCAGGACTGAAGTGCAAGTAGGTGTAGAGCCTGGCATGGCATAGGTGTCTCACAGTGAGTAGACACGCTCATCAGAGACGCAGATACGTCTCCAGAAGGGGTCATTGGTTCTGAGGTCCCTGACTTGCTGTACGACCAAGAACGTACCCATGCAACTCCAGGACCTGTAGTTTTGGTTTGGATGATGCTTATTGCTGGTATCATTGATGTGTCTCCTATTGCATGAATTAAAGATCTGTCTTTGCTACAGGATTGCACTTGTCTGGACTCTTTTGAAGCCTGACTTTACTCCCAGTGAAACCAGAAGTAGTTCTTCGCTACATAAACTGGTGCAAGACAGCTGGGTGATGTGAATCCTCATGCAAGTTCCTTTTTGTGTCATTAGCAGAGTTGAGAGTGCACATAGGTGGAAGCAGAAGGGAAAATTCAGTCCAGAGATGTGGGAGAATTCAGATAGTCATCTTCTTGTTGCACCTCCTGTTAGGTCTAGGCCAGCCAACCACAGTGATGTGGTTGGTCCCAGTAGGGCAGCTGGTATTTCTTTCCCTAGTTTGCACTAAGGTCCTATGGTGCGTTCCATTAAAAACAGAGTGTCTGAGCCAAGTGGGAGCTCTCAGGAGGGGAAGGAAACACAGCCTTCCTGGGGGAACCCTGTGCCTGCCCCGGAGGGATAAGATTTGAGACAGCAGGGTGGGGTTGGGAGAATGAGAGCTTGGCAGGAGGTGAAGGGCTGCAGGGATGGGGACACTGCTGGGGGCAGCAAGGATCAGATGTGTGGCCAAGCTTCGGAGAGGATGAATAGAGAATTGGGCTCTTGAATCCTGCTGATGAAATGTGTGCCTGATCTGTTGCTTCATGAAGGAGTTCAGCATTGCTTTTCATTCAGGAGATGTAGGTACTTTGCCTCTGTGAGGGCTCTTTTGCCTCGCAGGGACTATTTCAGGGCTGGAGCCACTCACCAGCTCTCCACAGGGGTGGTCTCCTGATGCTTTGTCCAAGCTTTCCTGTGAAGAGCTGCATCTTGTAACTTTGAGGTTAATCTAGTAAGTGATAACCATCACAGTCACTTGAAAAGGACACACATAAGTGAAGTTCATTCCATGTGAATTTTTGGGTTTACTTCAAGAAGAAATCTGAGGTTTTCAGTGTATTTTCTAGCATTTCAGGTGAATGGTGTGTTTGCTGACTTGGTTGTGTAACTTACTGGTGACTTTGATGGAGGCAAAATCCCGAAGAGAGATGAGAGACCCATCTGGTTTAAGTCTGACCTACTTTAGCAAAGTTTTAAATTGAGTTCCCAGAATACATGGCAAGGAAAGCCGTATCACTGTCAAATCTGTTCTTGGCAAGGCCATGTATCTGGTGTATGCCCAACAGCATGGTAGGCTAGAAACATGAGCGACTGTAGTCAAAAAATTGCTTTTCTCTCTCTGAAGGCCAAATTGAGTCCTT
This sequence comes from Bucorvus abyssinicus, assembly GCA_009769605.1. Taxonomy (NCBI): domain Eukaryota; kingdom Metazoa; phylum Chordata; class Aves; order Bucerotiformes; family Bucorvidae; genus Bucorvus; species Bucorvus abyssinicus. The sequence goes on from CM020028.1 coordinate 12,811,493, forward strand.
GGGATTATCTGTTCCGTGTAACTCAGAGCCTAGGAATTAATTTAGGAATGTCTGCATAGTGTCTACAATGTTCTGATTAGAGGAGAGCTCTTGGCTGGTCCTGTTACAGTCTGGATGGTCCAGTGTTGGCAGAGACCTTAATATCTGCTGTTTGCTAATCTTAATTAATTTCTTATTTAAAGGGAACATCATTAAAAAGCTTCCACGAAAGACTGCGGTCTTTGTAAATGACACAGCCATCTTCTGTGTGGAGCTGGACAACGAGTGCCAGAACATCCGATGGCTGAAAAATAAAGAAGAAGTGAAACCCAGTGATCGAATCTCCATCACGTGCTCCGGCAAACAACATACCATGATCATCCGAGAGTGTAAGATGGAAGATGCTGGTGAGATTGCCTTCCTGGCTGATGAAAGCAGGACTTCTACCCAGTTCACTGTGACCAGTAAGCTTCACTTTTATTTGGCCTTGGTGTTGTGTCTTCCCCAGCAAGCAGGTACTCCTGTGGTAGCACTGTTGTTTTAGGCACTGCCGTGGTAGGTTTGTTGTCCAAAGACAGCAGAAGGTTTGATGTCTGCCACAAAAAGCCAACAGCCTGAATGTGAGTGTTATGAGATGTTATGGAGAGATCAAAACAGAGAGAGAAGAGACCTGGGGAAAGAGCATGGCACAAACATGGATCTTTTCTGTGTCGTTTTCATTTCATGCTGGAACGAATGTAAAATGACAACTGGGTTAAACGTGGGGTAAGGGACTTGTGTCTTCTCCCCAGTGTGTAAGTGGCATCCGCCGCAGTCACCTGGCTTCATGGTGCACAGAGCACTGCGGCTGCTGACCTCCTTTTCCCAAACTCATTAGTTTCTTTGAGGGGCATTTATCAATTCTTGCTATGGGGATAGTCCTCTTGTAGCAGACTGGGGCCATGTATCTCTCCCTCTTTCTCTTTGCTGAGGATTTGGAGGGGAGAGTCAGCCAGCATTCAATCCCTTCCCTAGATCTTGAGTCTACAGAGACATGCGAGTAGCTTATGGGTATGCTGGCTCTTACGGGGAAGAAGAGAGGTGCCCTGGGCATTTCTGGCAGAGTATGAAGTTTATTTCCATTTTAGTAAGCAAAAACATCTATGAAGGAACGTCTAGACACACGCACATGAAACATTTCAGGGGCAGTCAAATGTTCTCCAAACTTGGAGCATCTTACGTAGATTTTAGCTTCGTTTAAGACAGAGGACTGCGTGCGGTTTGTGATCAAATCATCCACTGTAGTCACTCTCTGGGTAGGATAAGACTTCTTCTCTCCCACCACCACCTCCAAATGGCAATTAGACGGTGGTAAAAGGAAATCTTTAAAAGAAGGTTTGGAACTGCTGCATTATCTAAACTTTGTTGTGACTTTCTGACACTGTTGAGCTAAAATGAGGGAAAAAATGAAGGAAGTGCCATTGCATTTAGCATTGGTGACCATTTCTAATGTGTCTGGGAAGCTGCAACATCCAACCAAGCACCTACTGAAAGGGAATGACAAAATTCAGTTTGATTTTGGTCTCTGCGGTTTTAGTTATGAAGCAAGTGTTGATTCATGGAACAAAAAAAGGTACAAAGCTGCCTTCCCACGAGCAGGTACCTCTGAAGAAAATGTCACAACGCCGTTTCTGATGGTAAGGTCAAGAGATCCGATTCCAGCGTCTGATTCAGCTTAATGTTACACTAATAGAACCTTTGGCATCTAGCTCTGCCTGTCAAGCTGGTAACTGCACGCCCCAAAACACTTCTGTGTCTATTTACGTAACGAAGGAAAAGTGTATTGCACAGATTTCCTATTTCTACACTTTGTGCGTATCTGATCAGCTGCTTGAAGAATCCTCTGAGCTGCGTTCACATCTTTTTCGATTAGCTGGATGACATTGGTGATGACTGCTCTAAAAGCATCTACCAGGCAAACAATGCTTCGATATTTTTTGCTCAGTATCTTGCATTGTTACTACGCCTTTTTTTCAGATGGGTAAACTGAGGCAGAGAGAAGATCTGTTGTCCCAGAGCTTGGTTTTTAGTCTGGGCTCATCATACAGGCTCCCTCTATAGTCGTGAATACTTGAGCATCTGCACTGTATTGCGATTCTTTTCGCTCATTTCGCACATCTTTAAGCTGGGATGAATTGCTCCTTAGTGGGATTTCAGTTGGAGACCGGTTAAACCAGACACCTTTCAGAGAGCCAAAGTTAAATGAAATTAATCTTTTCCCACGTCAGTAGATGTGTAACTAAAGCGTGTCAGGTAATTCCTAGCCTCCTCACCCTACCAGTGGCAGCACATAGTGGATAACCCCAATGGAACTTGAGCCTCTAAAGGGTTCAAGAGGAATGAGAGGGTGAATGTAAATCTTCATTATGCAGATACCTGCAGGGAAACATTTGCGACTTGAGGTACCGTAAAATAACCACATATCTTCAAGTGAGGATTCTCAGAGTGGGGACATACCTTTATGTCATTTCCTTTTGAAGTTAACACCCCAACCACCAAAACTGGCTCTGCATAAATTACTAAACGAGAGATCCACCAGTGATAACTATCACTCTTGGGAGACAACACTGCAACACGCCTTCTGAGTGGGGATGGCATAACATTCAGAAGCAGGACGGAGGACAGATACCACGATGAAAGCGGCTGCAGAGAACAGCCAAGCCTGAGTAACAAGCAACTGAGATGGCCATAAATCTAAAAAACACACACTGTTTATTCACGTCCACCTTTTATCTCTGAAATGTCCCAGTTGTACAAGGTTTAGCTGCTCTGTGTTGAAACCTGTGGAGGATCTGAGCTGAAATGTTTTAGTGTGTGGTTGGAACAGGTTCTCAAGAAGAAATGGAGGATGTTGGCTCCTGGCACAGGCTGCGTTGCCATGATCCTCCTTGATGCAATTGTGCCTTGCCACGCATTGGTTCTCATGGGCACATCTGAGCCCGAACTCACGCCGGGGAAGTGGGCCAAGAATTTGGTGTGTGGAATTTTGAATAACACTTGATGGTGGTTTTACCCATTTTCTGAGGGAAAATAACAAGCTGAGTGTTCGTCTGCTTTGCCCCGGAGCTGTAGAGGAAGCAGTGTGGGTCTGTATCCAGCAGATTTAACCCTGCGAATTGCTCATTGTAGGCGCTTTGTCTGTGCAGATGATTGTAATATTGAGTAGAAATCACTTATGTTTAGCTGTGCAGGTAGGACTATAGTACATCTTTGTGTAATGCAGCCCAAAAACATCTTCTATCCATTCTCTTGCTTTTCCATCTCACATCAATGTTTTATGGAGGTTTATTAAGCTGTTAGTTCAGTGTAAGCTTTTTTGGTGAGACACGGTGGCTTTTCCACTCTGACATACTTGCTCTGTTTTATTTTTTTCCTTTCCCTTGTACAGCTCCCAAAAAACCTCCCACCCAACCCCCAGCTGACCCTGTGGTGAAAAATAAAACAGAAACCTCAGTGACGCTAGCATGGTCCCCTCCGAAGATAGACCGCCCCATTCCAATTGATGGCTACATCGTGGAACGCAAGAAACTAACTGGCTTTACCTGGATGAGGTGCCATGAGGCTCATCTCCCTGTCTCAGAGTTCACAGTCAGTAACCTGTCAGAAGAGGCTGACTATCAATTCAGAGTGTCTGCAGTCAATGCCTATGGACAGAGCCCCTACCTGGAGTTCCCTGGGAGCGTGCACCTTGGTGAGTTCAAAACCATCATAGAATCATTGAACGGTTTGGGTTGGAAGGGACCTTAAAGATCATCTAGTTCCAGCCCCCTGCCATGGGCAGGGACACCTTCCACTAGAGCAGGTGATCGAAGCCCCATCCAACCTGACCTTGAACACTGCCAGGGATGGGGCATCCACAACTTCTCTGGGCAACCTAGGCCAGTGGCTCACCACCCTCACAGGGAAGAATTTTCCTGATATCTAACTCTCCCCTCTTTCAGTTTGAAACCATTACTCCTTGTCCTATCACTACACTCCTTGATAAGGAGTCATTCCCCATCTTTCCTGTAGCCCCTTTAAGTTTTGGAAGGGCACTATAAGGTCCCCCTGAAGCCACCTTCTCTTCTCCAGGCTGAACAACCCCAACTCTCTTGGCCTGTCCTCATAGGGGAGGTGCTCCAGCCTCCTGATTATCCTCTCTGGACCTTCTCAAGGAGGTCCGTGTCTTTCTCATGGTGTGGGCCCCAGAGCTGAACACAGCACTGCAGGTGGGGTCTCACAAGAATGGAGCAGAGGGGCAGAATCCCTTCCCTCAACCTGCTGGTCACACTTCTCTAGATACAGACCAGGATATGGTTAGTATTCTGGGCCACGAGCTCCTATTGGGCCTGTCTGTGCTGATCTGTCACATGGGAGCTCTAAAGACGTGTCCTTTGACTTTGAGGAGGATGGAGTGATTGTACAGCAAAAGCTTTTTCCCTTCACTGCCAGTTGCCCTGTCTCATTTCAACCTCTGGCCATCCCCAAAGGGATGGTGGTTGGGTTTCTGCGATAGAGCTGTGAGCAGGCTCGTATTCCAGTACCTCACGTCAGGCTGTGTGAGAGGTGGAGCTCTCTGCAACAGACCTTAAGTCCGTAAGCACTTCTTCTATGCTGGGTATGGAAGGAAAAATTGAGGTGGGCCTGTAATATAATTTTCAATATATAAATGAAATACAAACTTGCCCCTAGAGAATGTGATCATACTGTCATGATCCGTCTCTCTTTAATCTTAAAGAGAAGAAACATGGGGATTTTAGTTTATTTCTAGGGTGCCAATGTGCCCATGGAACCATTGTGTGCAATGGGGTTGCTGCTGCTTTGATTTGTTGCACTGGACAATATCCTCACAGACTTTGATCATGCTGTGCCTCTTATCCTGTCTTCCTTTTCCTAGCTCTCTGAACATGCTTGTGTTTTCCTAGAATATCTAGAAGTGACCTGAGGGCTGGGTGGCCTTAAGATTCGTCTGAAATCTAAGAAAAATACTGGAACTCTTCTCCACCGTGGCAGTATTCTGTCCTTTGGACTCAGATACATGTTATTTTTCTTCCTCAGAACCAGTCCTGGCTGTGAAGAGCCCCCTGACAACTGCTGAAGCTGTACCTGGAGGGGATGCCCAGTTTAGCATCGACCTTACAAAGACATGTTCCGGCACTTGGTACCTTAATGGTAAAGTCTTACAGGAAAGTGAGACGTATATCATTAAGAGAACTCAAACTACTCACACCCTAATCATAAAGAACGTCACCAAGAATGATGATGGAGCAGAAGTGAAATTTGTTGCCAATAATGTTGACACCAGCACCAAGATGAGAGTGAAAGGTATTTACTTTGATCATTGTCTTTCCTTCTTCCAGTCAAGGGGCAGTTGCTGTGATCCGATGATTAGAACTAGGGCTGGAGGCTTTCCCTGATGCCTGGTCTATAGGACGAACCTGAAATTGCATCATATGAACTAATGTGGGTGCTGGTAACGATCTTACCATGGCAGCACAGAGTTCAGAGTGAATCGATCCAGCCAGCTGGTTGGTATCTGAACTAGGCTGCTTAACATCAGCACACAATGGCTATCACAACGATCAGCCAGTGGATTCTGTCACCACATCTACCACTGAGTCCCCTTAGACCAGTAATTTCAGCTCCAGGATCTTCCTGACTGTAGGAGACTCCTTCAGAAGTAAAGAAGCATTAATTACTAACAAAGACTTTTTTTTTGGAGGTTTTTTTAGTCCACCACAGAGGTGTGTGAGGTACATGTTAGTATGACATAACTCAATTTACCATTGAGAGTTGGGTGCTCCAGCTTTCCTCTATGAAATGACGATCGGTATGTACCCTCACAGATGTGAATTCTGGAAGGATGTTTGACTTCAGGTGAAAATCTCTGCAGAGTCATCTTTAGAGTATTATTAATCAGTAGAAAGATGTGCTTTTTTTTTTACTTAGTGACTCTGGCAATAAAAATAGGTCAGTTCTCCTGAACTAGAGAAAAATGCTTGCTACTGATGTGAGTGTGAAGGAAGGAACAGGACCTAATACATTTTCAGAGATCTCACAGTCTGCAGCACACTCATATCAGGGATGTTTTATGTCGATATAACTTGCAATAACAAGGCCTTTGCTCCTGACAGGTGCTGCAGTGAGATTTACCAACAAGAGCAGAGATATAGAAAAGGTCTCTGCTCGGCTGCGGGAGGAAGCCAAACTTCAGGGTGAGCTTTCAGACATGGAGGCTACTGTGAAGTGGATGAAGGACAAGAAAGAACTCAAGGCCAGTGAAAAATATGAACTTCAAACTGTGGGGAAGAGGCACATCCTGAAAATTCACAACACTGCAGCAGAGGATGCTGGAGTTTATGAGTGTGTCTGTGAAGGGGATAAAATGCTGTTCCAGCTTTCAGTGAAAGGTACGTGACTGCCTGGGCTGCTTCGCGTTAATGGCCTGCTCCTGCCCTAAGCCAACAGTCATCAAGGGACACAGAAAGGGAGAGCTCCAGGTACAGTGTAGGGAGTTGTGCTGACTTCCCATCAACATCTAGTGTCAACAGTGTCTGTGGTCTCAAGAGTAGGAGGACTTGGGTGTAAACTTGGTACTTCCTACTCCCACTTCTTACCACTGTCTCAGTGGTAAGAGCTGTGCTTTCACCCAAACTGACTTCTTGGTATTTCATGAGATTGAATGGTGGGTAGTGAAAAAGTGCTCTGGTGATGCAAAAATTCAGCTGCAGAGGCAGAACATGACATACGTGATCCCATGTCTGCCCTATACTTCCTACGTGGTATCGGACAAGTCACTGAGAAGCTGGTTCAGCTCTCATTAAAGTTCTGATGGACCAAGACCAACTTGGCATTGTGGGCATTTTTTTGTTATTTTTTTGATTTTTGTTTTCTATCAAGACCCTGGTGAATAAGAACAGACCTTTCCAGGGCACACTGGACGGCCTGACTATTTGCTATTTTCAAGGTATCAGGTGAAAGGCTGAATAGAACAAACAGCAAAATGCCATTTTCTTTAAACATTTCTCTTTTGTTAGATTTGAACCTGTGCTGTCTTATAGCTGCCCCGTTGTTCAGCTGTTCTTGCTTTCATGGCAGTCCCTTCACTCCTGATTGCCTGCTGCGTAACTAGTGGGCCTATCCACTCCCAGAGCAAGATATGGAGTCTTGAACCTTTACCCTGAAACCACCAGCATCAAGCCTTTCTCCTACAAGCCTTCCCACCCGTGCAAGCTTTTATGAACTAGTTCATAGGAGGGTTTCCTCTGCCTTGAATGGGACCAGATTTTGGCTGAAAAGCCCCAGGGTCTCCCAGACCATTCCTTGTGGGTATCACCTAGATGTCTGCTGATGTTCAGAGATAAAACTGACCCCAAGACAGCGTAGCCTGTTGTCAGACATTGTTAGGGGTGAGCTATGTGGCTATTTTGCTTTGAACTAGCAAGTTCACTTTGTAAAGCCATTTGATTTGATGTGTGTCCAGAGAAGGGCAACGAAGCTGGTGAAGGGTTTGGAGAGCAAGTGTGACAAGGGGTGGCTGAGGGACCTGAGAGTGTTTAATCTGGAACAAAGGAGGCTCAGGGGAGACCTTTTTGCTCTCAAAAATTCCCTGACAGGAGGTTGGAGTGAGGTGGGGGTTTGGCTCTTCTCCCAAGTAACAAGTGGCAGTTCGAGAGGAATTGGCCTCCAGTTGGGCCAGGGGAGGTTGAGGTTGGATATTAAGAAAAATTTTCTTTACAAAAAGGATTGTCGGGACCTGGCAGTGCTGGGGGAACAGTTGGACTTGATGATCTTAGAGATAACTTCCAACCAAAACAATTCTGTGATTCTGTGTTTTCTGTGTTCTGTCCTTTAACTGACCCCCCACCTTCTTCCTGGCAATGATCACACTGTTTCTACACTGAGTATGTATGAGGTGCTTCATCACCTTATTCTGCTGGCTTCTTGCCCTCCTTAGTCTCTGCAGAAACAACAAAGCCCCAGAGTAACGTACGTGGTTCCCAGTTGACATCTTGCTGGTTAGTCTCGAAGAGCAAACTCAAAAGAGGGATGAAGAGAGCTGAAAAAAATAATTTTAAAATGTGACTACATTTATGGAGGGAGGGATTTGCTGTCTATGCTTGGCAGCTGTTCTTAATTTTGGTTTTCTTCTCTCTTTCTCTCCCTCTCTCTGCCTCTTTAACATAATTTTTTATGCTGGCAGATCCACCCAGAGATTTAATTGCATTAGCTGATGGATGTTTCCATGTGCGGTAATGGATGGGTGGATGATTCCATTCACTATAATACAAATAATAATCAATGCTATTACGTTAAAAATCTGTGTGGATAAGCTGTAACTTAAACATCTGCTGTTTGTAGCTTGATTCCTGGAGAATCAGCTGAGATGTACCTCATCCTTGCATGATGAGGCTTACGAATGCTGTCCCAGTGTTTTACCTTTCAGTGCTGCCACGTCCTCTCTGTTCCTCTTGTAAATCAGACCCAGCAAGCTGGTGAAACATTAGATCAGGTCAGCTGTGTCTGACATATGGGCATCATGTGGCTGCTGGGAGGCCACCATGCCGAGCTGTGGCCAAGGTGTGTCACTCCTTGGGCCTCCTGCCCAAAAAAGCCTCACTAGAAAATGCATTTGCCGTTTACCACTGCAGTCTCTCCGCTGCCATGAGACTTCATGTGCCAGGCGTCCTCTGACACGTGACCTCCTGTGTTGAAACGGGACATCTGAGAAGTCTCCTTCAGACTGCTGTAGCCGTACTTTTCACTCTAGTTTTCTCAGGAAGTGAAAAGTGCATGAATGAACCCATTTCCCTCTTCTTCCTCCAAAACTTTTAACCTGTGGGCTGAGTTTCAGTAATGCTGGTGGAGAAGTGGAGGTCTTGGTGATGTTTGGCCCCTGCAGGCTTCATGGGTGTAGGTGGCTGGGTAGAGGAGGAGGACTGTGGTCTTGTTCTGCTGAAGGGAAAGCTCCACTGTTAGGAGTCATTGGAGAAACAAGTGGAAACAGAGGCCCCAAGACAACTAAAAAGGAGGTTTTCCCTAGTTTAAACGCTTCTGGTATGACTTCTTTACCCAGAGGTATTGCTTCTAACAAGCAGACTTAGCAAACCCTGGAAAACAGGGCAGGTAGGGACCTGGAGAGGTCACATGAAAGATCCTGTCCTTGCCAGCAGCAGAGACCCTTGAGCACCAGAGCTAGAGGGGGCCTTGACTGCACCTTCATGTCCTTCCCTTCCCTTTATTTGCTCGTTGGGTATTTCTTAGTCTTAGATTGGGGGAGATTTGGGACTGGGGGTTTCTTTTCCTTTCTCACCTGCTTGGCAAGTCAATTCACTCTTCATTTTTAGGTCTCCAGGCTCTGCCACTGTTCAAGGTGTTGAATATTGGTTCCCTACCCAATGTCTGTCTGTAATTAAAAGCACTACCACAGACTTGGAGAAATCCAACGTACTTAAAAGGAAGGAAAAAAAATGCAAAACCCAGCCCTGTGGGTAGGGCCTTTGAGCTAAAGGAGAACCCCCGTGAGTTGTACCAGGACATAGCACGGATGATGACATCTTGGGAGCAGAAGTCTGAAAGAGTGGCACTGAGCTGGTCCAGACCATGGGCTGTAACTGCTGGTGACAGCATCGGCAGTGAAAGCGAGCAACTGCTCTGGCCGGGCATTCTGCAGAGTAGTTAATGTGTATCGTGCCAGCGTGTTCTCGAAATTAAGGAAAAAACACATAATCAAGGCTTTGGTTCTAGTAGCTTGGACTGCACAGTCCCACCAAAGTGACTTGATTGTGTGTGTTGTTTTAAAATACATTAAGAAGATGTTTGAAAATGAATTCCATTATCTAAATCACGACAGGACTGTGGGTTTAGGCTCACGTTTTTAGCTAGGATATTGGCGGGGTTTTGAATCTTTGCTTTGAGGCAATTGGTGACTCAATTATTCCACTATATGTTAATATGGTGCCAGATTTAATGTTTATCTTCTATGCTCCAGTTAACTTCCACAAAGAAATTCCTTTTCATTTCATTCCTATGTGATATCTGTATAAATTTTTAATTTAGTATAATTTAAATTATCTAGATTACATATTAACCTCTTTTAGAGTCGATTTATTTACCGAGTGGTTACAGTACAATGATGGAATAACCTTCATTGCTTTCCCTCTAGTTTACTTGTTTAATTTCTTTCCTCACCCCTCTCAGACATTTTTTTTGAAGCCCTATTGCCTAGGGCTTCCTCTCCCCTTGACTCAGCCTGCTTTGTTGTATGTGTGCTCTGGTCTTTGGACGTGTGATAATCAGGTATATGGTTTACAAAGGTGGGAAATTTGGCCGCTTCTGCATTAGAATCTAGTAATTAGATCCATAATTAAACATGCGTGGTTGGTCTTATGATAAATCAGTACCTCATGTAGATGTAAGTGCACATATTTACTGATATCCACGCAATTTGTGTGTCTATCTTTTGTTTCAGCGCTTGCAAACTTCATAAACAAAGAGAAAAGCGGTGGAGTTATCAGGGCCGTCGCTGGAAAACAGGCTGAACTCGTCTCTGAGACCTCCGAGGCCAACCTCATGGTTAAGTGGTACAAAGATGGCAAAGAAATCACAGCCAGCAAGAAATTCACCATGGAAGATAAAGGAAAACTACATAAGCTTGTGGTTTCAGCTGTGACCAAAGAAGATGAAGGAACATACACGTGTAAAATTGGAGATGACACTCTGATTTTTGATTTGAAAGTCTCAGGTAAGCTCATGATGCAAGTACAGGATCAGAGTCTGTGTTTGAAACTCATTATATTTGTCTTACCTTGTAAATCGCCAGATTTTGGGGCCAAGATTGCACAGGACTATTTCAGAGACTGACCCTTACCATGGTCCTTATGCAAACCTGTAATGTGGGCAAATAATATAACGATTCTTTTACGTATTCGAGTCAGCACAAGCTTTTGGGATCATGACTCAAACGCCACCCTGGTTGAACAGGCTGAGAGCCACGCCTGGCCTTTATCCTTTTAGCTCAGCACGTCCATAGACCATCTTTGAGCCTCCCGACCGAGGCGGTTCTAACATCTTACTGTGAAAACCCTGTGTCCTCCTTTGACAAGTTTAATGCCTTATTTTGAGAGTTACGCGTCTCCTGCTATTCCCAAAGGACACTGTGATCTCTGAGACATCTCCCTGTGGTACTGTAAGTGAAACTATTAGTTCATGGCACAAGCCCATCAGCATAAAGCACGTGCTAAAGCACGTGGCTGTCAGGTCAAGCCCAGAAGAGAAAGGCTTGTCACTGATGCATTCCAGTCCAGGATGGAGCCAGAGTATGAAATGACACAAGAATTTATCTGTGAAATCCAGCTGCTTCAATTTGCATAGCCTGGTGGGAACCTTTCTTCTAAAAGTGGTTTCCTGGCTTATGTCTGGAGTCTAATTTTTAACACGATCCTGCGTTACAAGTTGAAACTCCACTGAAAGCTTCTCATGGTGTGTCTACGCGCTGCAGTACAGTGCATTTAAGAGAAGGAACAGCTGAGTGCCTGTAACAGTACGTCCATGTTAGCCTGATGCTGTCCATCAGCTAACGTAAAACTCAGCAGAGCTGATTACTTCAGCACAGCACTGGTCCTGAGGGATTGCTACAGCATTTACTGAGCTAGAGGAAGCGCTTCTAGTTTATAACTGGTGTTTGCTCAGGTATTCACTCTGCCTCTCTCCTCCAGATCTCTTTGGCTGAGGATCCAACATTATGCAATTTCACTTTGAGTGTCTCATCTCTGGCAGTGTTCAAGGCCAGGTTGGATGGAGCTTTGACCATCTTGAACTAGTGGAAGGTGTCCCTGCCCATGGCAGGGGGTTGGAACTGGATGACCTTTAAGGTCCGTTCCAACCCAAACCACTCTGTGATTCTATGATTCACAGTCTCTGACTTTACCTATTGAAAAATTGGTCTAAAAGAGCCATCCAGGCTTTGTCTATACTGACCCCCAAAGGGCAGTTTATGTAATTAGATTTATACGATCTGATGAGAGCTATCTAAGATGGATTTTAAAAGCGTTCTGGAGCTGCCTTTGTCTGAACCTCAAGTACAGAGGGAGCCAGCATGACTACCTGAGACTGCTTACCTACCTTTTTGATGACCCTGGTTAGGTGAATCTCACCTGTCACTCCTATGACAAAACATCCCATGGCTCAGCCAAAGAAAACTGGTATCTGGTAAACAACTATGTGTCCCCACAAACTTTTTGATGAACAAGGATTGAGTTACAACCTGTTAATAAAACCTTAGCTAGGGCAACTTCCACCTTGTTTCACATGTCACCATAAAAATCTTGCAGAGTGCTAAGAAGCAGCACTGCGCAGTCAGGGGATGGTCTTAGAGCAGTAATCTGTCTTTATGGTAGTGACTTACCTCAATAACGTTGAACGGCAGGATTCTGGAGGGACCTTCTTTGGTCATCTGATTTTTTAAGAATAGATCGGTCCCAATGATTAGAATTTTTAAGGAAATCTTTGTTCTCTGATGCCACAGACATGCCTGGCATGGACAAGGCATAGCAATTGTCCTTGGGATACTCAGTGACTGAAAGCAACAGTTGCTGCTAGAAGAAATGCAATACTAAGCTAAGGTTGATTATAACCGACAGCCATCAGCTTGCTCTTCAGGCGAGGGCTGCCTTGATGGAACGAAGGGTATGAAATAACTGACATGCTCATCAAGTATTGCTCGGTGGCTTAGGGACAGGGTGTGTCAAATCACATTTTACATGCAAGGTGCATGTCTCCACTTAGTTACCTTCACCTTTACCTTTACAAATACACCTGCAAAACCCCCGCATTGATAAAAATGCTGTTTTGTTGCTGCATACATGGCACGTGCTCTGTGTCATGCACAGCTCATAGATGTGGCCACCAGCCTGTGCAGTCAGCAGAGTTTGAGCTGAAGTATCCAAGCAGGAACATCTACTACTTGAGCTATAGGAGTTGTGAGCAGTTGTGAGTTCTCTGCTGTGAAGATCAGTTTCGGCAGAACAATGTGACTTCATTGGCTCATGTATTAACTTAGCTCTCTTGGAAGCTGGAGAATATCTTATCAACGAGATTCTCCCATGTGTACCCTGAGCTGGTCTGGCGAAGAATTAGTCCAGTGTGACTGATATTGTGAACATGGGGCTGCAGGAATGGGCTCAGAAACATTTAAAGAAGGTTCCTCATCACTTCTAACAAGATTTTCTGAGACTTCTTAGATATTTTAGAAATCTAGTGGAAGGTGTCCCTGCCCATGGCAGGGGAGTTGGAACTAGGTGATCTTCCAATGCAAACCATTCAATGATTCTATGATTTTTCAAAGCTGTTTGTGTTCTCGGGTATCAATGCATATTCCCTAGAGCTTGCTCAAAATCAGAAACAAGGAGTAGTGATTAAAGTGTCAGCAACTTGAGGGCATCTCAGCTTGATTTAAAAGATCCAGAAGGATGTAGGAGAGATGAATGTGATTGCAATGTAAATGAGAGCAATTATCTAAGATCAGAGAAGGAGTTTGCACCATCTGTCAGAAAGTCAGTCACCAACATTCATGTGTGTGCTGAAAGAGGAGCTGGGAATTAAGGGACACGTCAGGCTTTATGGTCCCATGGTGCTGGGCCAGGTTGTGCTCACGGCTCTGTGCACTGGTAATAGAAACCACCGTGCCTGTGCTCTGCACCAGCTTTCATGCCTGACTTCTGAAAGGGATGCGGGAAACGGGTGCACATCAGTGGCGTGAATGCAGAGAGGCAGAGGTCCACGTCTGTCTGGAACATAAGGCTGGTATTAATGCCACAGTGCAGACCTAATAGACCAATATAGTCTAAAGGATTCACCAACACCCAGCTCCCAAACTGGGGACCATTATATACTAATTCTCTGGGTGGTTTAAAACTTGGGCAACAAGATCCCCAGTAGCGATAACGCTGCTGGATGTCAGGAGGGACTTTTCTGACCCATAACCACGGTTTATTGCCATAACTGTTAACATTCTGTCATAGTTATGTTGCAAAGGTACCAGGCACACATGTATGTTTACGTCTCCAGAGGTGCACTGAAATAATGATCAGTAATTAGTGTGTCTTAACTTTGTATGGGTAAGTCTGAATCAAGGCCTAAACTTTTTTTTTCTGTCCAGATGAAGCCATTAATTTTGTCAACAAGTCCAAAACAACGCCAGAAATATCAGTCAGTCCTTCTGAAAACCTTGAGCTGGTGTGCGAGGTGTCAGCTGCAAGTGGATCCGTAGTATGGAAGAAGGATCAAACTGAGGTGAAGCAGGACCAGAGGACAATAGTAATCTCCCAGGGGACACAGCGCAAGCTCATCATCAAGAAGGTGACTCAGCAAGACCAAGGGAGCTATACCTGTGAAACGAAGGATGACAGAACAACATTCCAAGTCAAAGTCAGAGGTGAGAAAATGCTAGAAATGCCAAAGATAACGGAATAGTCCATTTGGGGTAGTGGCTTACATTCGGAGGATCATCTCACAACCTCTCTGGGGTGAAATATTTCAGCTGTAGGACTTGATTTTCAGCCAACTGCCATTTCAAGATTTTATATGCACACTTGTGCATCCATGACTAGTTATAATCACCAAAAAAAAAAAAGGGGGTGGGTGGGGGTGGAGAAGGATGATAACTTCTGCACCTCTCAAAATCAGTTGGTGTGTCTGCAGAAAAAACTCCTGCAGAGTCATAGCGTGAGGCCATAGCAGAGGTGCTGGAATACATCAAACGGAAGGGGGGCATGTTTGAAGAGCTCTGATTGGATGGAGAATGACTGAATTTGAGTAACCCAAATAGGCAGAAAAAGAACAATGGTTCCAGGACATGAAGGTTTTTCCTTTCTGTTTCGCTGGAAGCTTGGAGAGACAGGCAGGGCATGTTGGTGCTCTAAGTGCTGACTTCAAATCTGTGCTCAAATTGTGGGATTTAACTTTATCCCAGAATTCCCATACACCTATTCACCTCCCATCAGCAAAAGAGAGATGAAGGTTCTTTCTTGTCTTATTAGGCCTTCATGATACCACCTGTCAGGGGCAAGCATAGTGAAATAGGGGAAAGCTGACCAAGCAGTGTAGAAGACAACTGCAAAAAGCTATGTGTGACTATTGTGGCTTTCCTACAGAGGCAGAAGATGTGTTTACAAACAAGGACAAGGTACAAAAGGAGGTTAAGGCTGTACTGACACAAAATGTCACGCTGAGCTGCGAGGTGGCCCAGGAGAAGACCGACGTGAAATGGTACAAGGACGGGAAACTGATCACCTCGAGCAAGAAGTTCAAGGTGGAGTCGGAGGGCAAATTGCGTCGCCTGGTGGTGGGCCAGGTGGAGAAGAAAGATGCTGGGGAGTACAGCTGTGAGGCTGCTGGCCAGAAACTGACCTTCAAGCTTATTGTGACAGGTGGGAGATCTGTTGGTTCTCATCACAGAGAGGTCCATGAGTTCCCCTTACTAGAGAGCGCAGTGAATCACTCTCTAGGCTGCAGGGTGTGTGTAGCCTGGATCTGCATTGAGTTGTGAGTTGGATCAGGCCACCAGCTTGGGTGCAATCCACTGCCACACAGATGTCTGTAGCCAGTTGTCTTCATGTGTGAGGTGACCCCCACTCAGCAGATCCTGTTGTTTTCTGATGTCCCAGGCAAGACAAGCAGACATGTTTTCCATATGCTGTTGTGACTTGAGGGTATAAAGGTAGGGCCAGGTCCCAGAAGTGTGGGGAAATAGGTCTGGAAGAAGTAGGAAAAAGGTCTACTCAAGAAGTACGTAGAGTGGGCAAGGCTTACATATGGGTTGCTGTAGCAGGTGAGATCAGGAGGTTATTTGTGCATTACGTTGTGGAACAAAAAGTCAGAGTTCTTGTGGAGATGGGGAGGAATCTGAACTCCTGAGACACTGGTTCATTTTGCTCAAGAGTGGCTGACGTACTCTCCTCTGGCTGTACCTATGTCCTGTTTGTGTATGTTTGCTCTGGGTGGGACCGTTCCAAAATGACAAAGTTTTGGAATTTGTCATATTTTTCATTTGGGTTTGAACATTTTGGACAGCTTGAACATACATGTGATTTTTTTAAATGGCTTCTCCCACCTTCCAGAAGCAGAGGATGCATTTATCAACAAGGAAAAAGTGAAGAAGGAGGTGAAAGCTGCACTGTCAGAAAATGCCACACTGAGCTGCGAGGTGGCCCAGGAGAAGACCGACGTGAAATGGTACAAGGACGGGAAACTGATCACCTCGAGCAAGAAGTTCAAGGTGGAGTCGGAGGGCAAATTGCGTCGCCTGGTGGTGGGCCAGGTGGAGAAGAAAGATGCTGGGGAGTACAGCTGTGAGGCTGCTGGCCAGAAACTGACCTTCAAGCTCAATGTCACAGGTAGGAGATATTTTGGATGGTACTTTATTGCTTTTTCTTTGTCTGGGTGTTTTCTTTGTTTCCTCTGTCAAAATATTTGAAATACTGTTAAAATACTTTCTGGTGCTGGTCTAAGGTACCATTTCAGAGAGGTTGTGTAGGACGGGGCAGCTCTAGAGATTACGTGTAGGTATCCAGCTATGAGCTCAACTCCCTGTATGTCTCCTTAGGCTTCAATAGTTAATCAAGAGTTTTTGTTGGCAAGTGCTGTGTTCAAGGGCCTCTTCCAATCTGATCATCACCATTGGTATTCCTCCTCTTGTTATTGCTGTCCTTCCATGAAAGTCACTGTTTTCTTCTCTCTTTGTTTCATCGGTTCCCTACACAATGTCGTCACTTCCCAAAACAGAGAAATCCTTCTGTTGTTCCACAGCTGTCACATGTCCCTACTGTGGGGGACACACAGGGTGTGAGTTAGGGCACTTTGGCTCTTTTTTTATGAATTGTGCAGCTCATTCTTTCAGCTGAGGGAATTGCCGGTTTGAGTGAAGGATGGATTACAGTAAGGCTAGAATTGAGAGGCATCTTTGGGAGGAAATGCAACATGGGCATTGACAGAAAGACCACTGGTATAAACCAGGTTCATGCTCAGCTGCTGAAACCAGTTCATACGTAACTGCAGAGGTGTAGTCAGAAAACTCAGAAATTTAGTGCTTTTACACTCAAATTTCTCTGGCTCACGGCTATTCTTAGCTGTCTGCCTCAGAAACCAAAGGTTTTTTTTTCAGTTCTCTTTCAAACGAGATGACTTCACAGCTGGACAGGGTAATGTAACACCCTTCCCACTGTCGCAAGTGGAGATGCTTGCCTAGATACCGTTGCTGTATTTCTCATGTGTACGACTGTAACATGACATGCAAGTCCAGCACTTGCTGGAAAATGATCTAGTGTGAAAGTCAGGAGGGATTATGAGTACTCTGAGTGGTTGGCTCTTTTGCTGCAGAAATCCTCATCTTACTAGATTATCCCAAAGTGCAGTGGCTTTCTGGGTCTTAATATATCCTGTTACTGTTGCACTCAAAGGTTTTCAGAGTTCCTGTATTCCAGGGCTGTGCTCGTAGCACAAAACCTTCCCCATTTAAGGACAGCTTGAAGGTCAGATGCTTGGTATTGAGTATTGGGATGCAGTTATGGCTTTTTGGCTTAATATCATCAGAATGAGGTGTCACACACCTTGGGACGGAGCTAGATGTGTAGCCAAAAGATCTCGTTCTGCAACCTCGTTTTTTCAAGAATCATGGTATATAGTGAAATCCTTACGTGAAATGGGACAGAGCTCCATGTCCCAGAAATGCTTTTCTCTAGTTTCAGCAGAACATCACGAACCAGCTGTGGCTGAGGTCAGGAATCTCATCCAAATAACTTGTTTAATTTTAAAATACATTTCTGAGGCAAATTACTGGCTGGTGTAAATCACTTCGTAAGCTGATTAAAAGGTTTGGTCACATCTCCTTTCTCTATGAAAATGTTTTATGCTAAAGGGAAAGAATGTAGAGGACAAGTGAATAACCCATCTGGAATATTCCTGCTCTGCTAACTTGCCATTTTAAATGCAGCATCCATTTACTCAGTCGGATTTGTGACTCCTTTGTTTAGTGCCCTCTGCATATTCACAGTCCCATTCGTAGATGGAAACTGAACTGTTTATATTTTCACAACCTGTTTTGAAGAGAAACCATGGTTTGGGCTTGAGCTCCTTTAGATGTCGAAATGCTGCTTAATCTGCAGTGGGCTGACATGTGCCTTTGAGGTGTTCTGCATTACCCAGCAGCGGCCATGTGTGCTGCCTTTTTAATGATACCTTAATGACAATGACACCTCCTACACCCCTTCTATGGCCAATACAAACAGAGGAGCTCAAATTTAGAGCATGTAAGCTGGGGTCCTGCTTTGGCTTGCTCCCTGCAGGACCCCTCTCTTTCCACGGATCACGCAGTATCAATGGCAATATGATGTGGCTCCCAAGATTACAAGGAGTGCCATGGTCAGCAGTGTAGGAACTTAACCTGGACTTACCCCTACTGCTCACCCTCCAGGCAGCTGCTGCCACTTAGTACAGACATGACAGAGACAGTATGCAGAGGAGAAAGTCATCAAGGGGAAGAAAAGATGGCTGTAGGAGGCTGCAGTCTGAGGGGAGAAAGGCAGTAGCATGGGTCATGGAAGGGGTTCATCATGACTGCCAGGGAGAGCCAAGAGCCTCCCAGGTCACCTTAGCCAGGTAACCTAGATGCCTGAAGCTGGCAGGATGAATTATTTTCCATGCATGCGCTACAACTGAAGGGCAGTGGCAACCCCATACACTTGCTAGTCCAGCATTTATCTTTAGATCCTCTGCTTCTGTGAATCATAGAATGCTTTGGGTTGGAAAGGACCTTTAAAGGTCATCTAGTCCCTCTGAAGTGAGCAGGGACATCTTTAACTAGACCAGGTTGCCCAGAGCCCTGTCCAACCTGACTTCAACACTCAAGTACAGACCTGGGACCCAAAGAGGCAAAGGCAGCCTATGCTAAACGCCGGACGGTTATTGCCATGTGATGTCCTTCACGTAGGCATACCAGAAATATTTCACACTTCTTATGCAGTTATTTCTTAAGGTACAGTAGAAAAAATTGGGAGCCCCTTTATTTAGAGTCTGTTTGTCCTCCCACATCTCAAATGTACACTAACACAAAAGCTAACCATGGACAACACCAGTTGTTGCTGAAAGGAGAACCAGGTAAAACAATCATTAAGATAATCAATGAAACATGCAATTTATCAGTCAGCCCTACTTTTAGCAAGGTGACAATTAAATCTTTTCAGTGCATACACCTAACTAACTCCTGATTACACAAGATATCCTTTTGATGCCAACTCCACTTGTTGAGGTGGAAGTTCTAAGTCATACTATGGAAGAAAGTGATTTAAATACTTCATTGTTGTTGCTTGGTTTAAGTATTAAGAGAAGGTTCCCTACGGCCTGTTTTCTGAAAGATTAGTGATTTATGAGGAAAGAAGAGTATACTTCAAATTTTATAGGGCAGTTTTAGGTAAAAGGTAGGCCAAGTACTTTTCCACATTAAGAACCGTATCTTTGTCGTTTCTTTGGGATGGAGTTACAAGGTATTTTCTGAACAACAGCCAGTCTTAATCTAAAACATTGAGAGGTTGTTAAATTCTGGTAAATAATGTGGTAGTGAAGGTGGCCACTCAATAGTTACACTATATTTGGCTAGTTCCA
This sequence comes from Bucorvus abyssinicus, assembly GCA_009769605.1. Taxonomy (NCBI): domain Eukaryota; kingdom Metazoa; phylum Chordata; class Aves; order Bucerotiformes; family Bucorvidae; genus Bucorvus; species Bucorvus abyssinicus. The sequence goes on from CM020028.1 coordinate 12,831,146, forward strand.
AAAGTGATGTGTGGAAATATCACAAAGACACAAAGGGGGAAATTTATCTTTGTCTTCATTGCTTACAATGAATTTGTAAATGAGGCAGTTGAGCTGTTTGTGAAGACTAGTCAGAGATGTATGATAATTATATGGACTGTGTTTTGAGGGTGCATTGTTCTAGGTGATAAAAAGAAACGCAAAGCAATATTACTTACAAGAAATGGTCATGTAGAACACCTACACGAAGTACATGTAATAACTTCTAGTTGCAAGATATTTATATTTTACATATTTTTTCCCTAACATTTCCCTATTCCAGAAGCAGAGGATGCATTTGTCAACAAGGACAAAGTGAAGAAAGAGGTGAAAACTGCGCTATCAGAAAATGCCACGCTGAGCTGCGAGGTGGCCCAGGAGAAGACCGACGTGAAATGGTACAAGGACGGGAAACTGATCACCTCGAGCAAGAAGTTCAAGGTGGAGTCGGAGGGCAAATTGCGTCGCCTGGTGGTGGGCCAGGTGGAGAAGAAAGATGCTGGGGAGTACAGCTGTGAGGCTGCTGGCCAGAAACTGACCTTCAAGCTTATTGTGACAGGTGGGAGATCTGTTGGTTCTCATCACAGAGAGGTTCATGAGTTCCCCTTACTAGAGAGCGCAGTGAATCACTCTCTAGGCTGCAGGGTGTGTGTAGCCTGGATCTGCATTGAGTTGTGAGTTGGATCAGGCCACCAGCTTGGGTGCAATCCACTGCCACACAGATGTCTGTAGCCAGTTGTCTTCATGTGTGAGGTGACCCCCACTCAGCAGATCCTGTTGTTTTCTGATGTCCCAGGCAAGACAAGCAGACATGTTTTCCATATGCTGTTGTGACTTGAGGGTATAAAGGTAGGGCCAGGTCCCAGAAGCGTGGGGAAATAGGTCTGGAATCATGCTCAAGAAGTACATAGAGTGGGCAAGGCTTACACTGGAGTCCCAGTGGTGGATGAGAATGAATTCTTATCCATGCATCACAAAAAGGAGAAAAGTCAGATTTCTCGTGGATCCATGGGGATGAGAAGTACCTTAACTCCTGGGGAGTTAATTTTGCTCAAAAATGGCTGATGTGTTGTCCTCAGTCTATGCAGAGGGTCATGTCTTGTCTGAGTGTATCTGAACTTTGGGTGGGACCATTCAAAAATGGCAGAGCTTGTGGAAAGTTCTTGTAAGCAGGATTTTGCATTTACTTGTGAACATTTTGGACAGCGTGAACATATCTGTGATTTTTAAATGGCTTCTCCCACCTTCCAGAAGCAGAGGATGCATTTATCAACAAGGACAAGGTGCAGAAGGAGGTGAAAGCTGCACTGTCAGAAAACGCCACACTGAGCTGCGAGGTGGCCCAGGAGAAGACCGACGTGAAATGGTACAAGGACGGGAAACTGATCACCTCGAGCAAGAAGTTCAAGGTGGAGTCGGAGGGCAAATTGCGTCGCCTGGTGGTGGGCCAGGTGGAGAAGAAAGATGCTGGGGAGTACAGCTGTGAGGCTGCTGGCCAGAAACTGACCTTCAAGCTCGATGTCACAGGTGAGGGAGTATCTGATTGCATATTTTTTTTTTCTGTAGCTATGAAGAAAGTTTCCCAGTGACATAGATTTACTTCCAGCCTTGGACTATTTGGGTCTGCACCAGAACTTAAGTGGTTATTCTTGAAGGTCAGTGTTAAGGATGTGCGTTTGGATGGTTTGGGAAAGAAAGAAGCCCACTTAGGCCAATATTCTTTCCCTGATTTTGGCCAGAAATTGTTATTAAGAAAAAGGATGTAAGAACAAGGCAAGCATACACCAATCCTTCCACTCTTGAGGAGTCTGTAGTTCCACGCTGAGAACCTGTTGTTTTTGTCTCTGCTGGGACAGTTTCTTTCTGCCACATCCATACAGGACATGGCTTTGCTGAGAGAATTTGCCTGTGTGACTTGAAGGGTGCAACACACACGATCGAGTGTGAGTTCAGGTCGATGTCCAGTACTTTGTGTATGTTGGTGAATCATCAGTCCATACATTTTTTTCCTTACTGCTAGTTATTTTTGTGGAAAATATTACCTAGTACTTCCTGTCTCATCTTCCTTGCTTCTGTCTTGCTTGAAAGGGTTATGAGAAAAGAATGCCTAAATTTGATGTTGGTGGGTTGTTTTTTTTTTTTTATCGTGGACCAGAAGTAAACCTTAAAGATGCTTTTAGTTAAAAGCACATTCCAGGAAGTGATGTGGGACAACATAATTGGATTTGGAGCAAAGATTTGCCCCTTTCTTCCTCTCAGAGTATCCACCCAACACTAGAATCTAACCATGCCTGTTTAGAAGTGTGTGCATCTACCCAGCCTGGGGCACCAGCCACACCTCTGAGCTTTTTATTTTGGACCCAGCCATGAATGTTGTCGTGTATCTTCGACACTGGAGATGGGTTATGGCTGGCCTGCTCCCAGTAAAAGCATGACGCTGCAGCGCTGAGACTCACGTGACCGCGAGCTGTGGGGCTTGCTGAGGTACAAGCTTATTGGGTTTCATTCTGCTTGCTCTGCCATGCCTGCATTCTGTGGTGGACATTGCTGGGGAGTGACCCTACAAGGAAACTGGAGAAAAATCTGCCCCATTGTCCTTTGTGTTTGGCAACTTATGGGTCAGTTATGTGACATTTTTCTATAGATCTACTGTAGGAATGGTACAGGGTAAGACTGAGGTCGTTATTTTATTTCAAACAATAAATGTCTTTGATAGCAGAAGCTGTTGAGAAAATTATAGCAAATTATAAATGAAACTGTAAAAGGCAGAAATTAACAAAGGATCTTATCGCACTGTTTGAAGGGAGGGCTCTTCTTAGCTTCTTGTGGAAGGATCTTCTCATCTGGAGCCAGGAGATTTTTATCCTCTGCTGGGTGCAACAAGGCACTGAAGTGCCCTCAGCAGTTTTTTTTGTACTGGTAACTTGGCTCAAAGGTCTGTCTCTGAGCGAGGAAAGCTGTTGTCAGCAATTAATGGTGGGTCTCATGAGACTTTTGGATGAAAACTCAAAGATTGGCCTGATTTTAGGGCTTCTGAGAAATGGTCATATTGATGGGAGAAAATCCCATGGCTTGGACATTGGGATTTCACTTTTTTGGGAAATAGCACCATCCTCTGCAGGTTGATGTTGGGGTGGATCTCGTTATCACCAATCTTCTCTTCATCTCACCTCCTCTTTGTAAACAGGGGTAAGAAGAGTGTCCTACCTCATGGAAATGGTTTTCATATCACATGCTTTGAGGTACTTGGGTGCCATGGAAAGGGGGACAAGCTTTTTGTCTGCAAAATATAGACGAGTGTTGCCCAAGCCCGTTACTGCCCAAGAGAGGCCATCACTCAGATTTTGCAAGTGGGTAGGTACAAGAAAGGAGAGCAGAGCGCTCCCTCTTGCCACCGGGAGATTAACTAGTTACTTCAAAGACAGAAATGGTGCGACCCTTTTGGGTTCTCCTTCAAGACTGCTGAGGAAATGGAACAAGAACTGGAAAATGGATCTTCTGCCCCTCTGTGATTTAACCCTAGATCATCTGTGTTTTTTTCACCTTGCTGTTGATTAAAGATACAACTGAGCAGGAGTGCAACTAGACTTTGTGTAAGCAGTACTATTCCCCTGAGGGGAATTCATTCAGCTCTGACTGAAGAGTGTTGCCAAGGACGGAAATTATTATGTGAGCTTAGGAGTCCCTCACTCAGCCTCCTTGTCGAACCTCCATTGCTTTGTATTGAAGGGCAAAACATCTACCTAGAGCGTGAGGGTAGAACACCTTCTAGGAGCATTGGCTTGTTTTCTTCAGAAGTGTGATATGAAGAGCTCTGAAACATGAAACACACATTCTGCATCATGACCCCACTTCTTCCCTTGTCTCCATATATTTCTGGTGCTAGAGGAACCCTTGCTAGGTGTCTTAACCTCCTTCATGAGCTTGGATCCAGCCTGACTTTGGGCAAAACCTTGCTTTAGTGCTACACTTCCTGACCCCAGAGACGTGGCTTTCCAGATGAGTTGTTCTTTTTTCATTCCTTATTCATGCTTTGCCTTTTAAAGGATTTTAAAGGGCAGATACATATATTTTTTAGCTGGCCTGGCTCATCTTTTCTTTCCTGCTTTTCCTCTGGGTAAGATTTGGATTCTGAACTCTTTAGTGTAAAGATACCAGGTCCCACACTGACTCTTGAACAAATCGTTCACCTTCCTTATTCAGCTCTCATAAGTCATACAAGTTTGCTAGTTCCAAATTAGTGTGTTACAGAGATATTTTTGTTAATTCCTCTATTTACTTTAGACTAGATCATCTTATAATCCCTATTTCCAAGGTTATTTTCCATGCCCAGCTTCTAAAATGATGTCCTTGGAATTTACCAAAACCAAGGCTAAAATCAAATTACTGTTCTTAATTCGATGTCTGCTTGATTGGCAAATCTGACAGCTATTCCATCTGGAAAGTCAAGATGCTACTGGCACAGCTCCAACAGAGGCAACCAAGATGATTAGGGGCCTGGAGCACATGTTGTAGTTGTTCAGGCTGGAGAAGACAAAAGGAAGCTTTTATTGCAGCCTGAAACTATCTGATAGGAGGGTATAGAGTCCACGGCTCCACGTTCTTCTCAAAGATGTATGGTAATAGGAGAAAAGGCAAAGCATACATGTTGGAACACAGGAGGTTCTGAAAAGATATTAGGAAAAGACCTGCACCATGAGGGTGGTCAAGCTCTGGAATAGGAGCCTTGAGGTCGTGGGATCGCTAGAGGTATTCAGAACTCAGGGACATATGGCCCTGAGTAACTCAATGTAATTTTATCTGTTGTGAGTGGGGAAGTGGGACTGGATGGCCTCCAGAAATCACTCCTAACCTACATTATTTTATGACTGTGATTTTGTACTATTAGTAGAACACGTTCTCTAAAATATATCTGGGAAGTGTTGCTGTTCCTTGAGGACACAACTCCATATAAATCTGTGGGAAGTTACTCCAGTTGTTATGCATCTATTTCACAACTATTACCATATTTTTCCTGAAAATTACTTGGACCAACACATGGAGACAGTGCTGGCAAATGAAGGATCCTGCCTGGTGTATGTCCTGTTTACTGTGAATATGCAGCCCAGTCTTCTCTGCAAGTGGACAGAACACGCCCTGCTTCCCTCAAAGAGCCCATCCTGCTTGGCCTGCAGAGAGCGACCCTATGGAGTATATGTAGGAAAGCTTAAAGATCAGGTGTGGAAATTCTTCTTGCTGCCCAAATGAGCAGCAGCCAGAAACTGCTATCTAGAAGCAAGTTGTTCCTGCCAGTGCTTCCTCAAGCAGTTGCTTCACTCTGACTCCATTAGCCCTTTTAATTTTACAGCTGCTTCTTTTAAACTGTAATCTACCAGACGGCCTTCTGTTGAAAAACCAACACCGTCTCAACATGGAGGCAAAGCTTTAATTTCCATGGGCTTTTTATCCAGATGTTCCTTTCTTTCCAATCTTGCAGATGATGTGTTTGAACACAAAGACAAGGTGCAGAAGGAGGTGAAGGCAGTACTGAAAGAGAACGCCATGCTGAGCTGCGAGGTGGCCCAGGAGAAGACCGACGTGAAATGGTACAAGGACGGGAAACTGATCACCTCGAGCAAGAAGTTCAAGGTGGAGTCGGAGGGCAAATTGCGTCGCCTGGTGGTGGGCCAGGTGGAGAAGAAAGATGCTGGGGAGTACAGCTGTGAGGCTGCTGGCCAGAAACTGACCTTCAAGCTCAATGTCACAGGTGAGTGAATTTGCTGCATCTGTTTTACATCCTGGAAAAAGTGAAGGAGAGAAAAGTTCTGTGACAGGGCAAATTCCATCTCAGCAGGCAGTGATGGAGCCAGGATTTAAATTCTGCTGTTTTACTCATGTGGGTGTGTTCAAACTATTAGATCTGTCTCCCTTCCCTCAAAACTAAGAATGTGTTGGATTTCCATTGCCCAAGCCCAGGGCAGGCTGAAGATCATCAGATTTCCCTGAGAATCTGGTGGAGATGCACTGATAACAAAATAAGAATTCAATAATTGCAGGAGAAATTAAAGGATGCTGAAAAGCTGAGCACAAGCATTCTCTTGCAAATGTTCCTTCCTGATTAAAATACCTCCTTATTATGGAGAAAACCTTTTATTATGGTCTCTGCCAACTGAAAGGGAAGTACTAGAACTGTTCTCAGAAGCAGTAGCTGAGGAAAACAGGTCTCTTCATCTTGACATTAACAAGTGGGTTTAACCTTCACACTCTTCAGTGGGATCTTCATGAATTTAAAGCAAATCGAGGAGTTCGTATACTAAATTCCTTTTTGATTCTGGCATGGTGCAGTGCTAAGAAAATACCACAGGGACTGGCTAGTTTTCATTCATTAGAGAGACACAGTTCTGGGATGGTGCACCTCTGGAACTTCTGGGAAATAAAGATATAGACATAGAATAGGCTTGCAAAAATCTGTTAACCAAGACTAGCTTTGTTTTTGCTGGCAAATTGCAGCCCTTGGGTTGTTTGGACAATTTAATTATTGTCCTCCTACAGCAAACAGACTTCTTACAGTCTGCATCCACTGATGTGCAGCTGATGAGAATGATAGTGGTGGACATTAAAGCAACTTTGGGGCCATCTAAGCTGTCTTGGACTACCTGTAAAGGAGTCCTTCACCAGCACTTGATGCACTTCAAATGTAGACACTCTTGAGAGTGTTGGCAGGGGATGTGAATGGGAAATCCATCTTCAGCACCACAATCCAAAGGCTGACATGTGCATCTGGGAGGGGATGTGAATGTGAAAGGTTAATTTTCTAAATCTGCCCCTGTACTTTAATTCCAGAGTCAGAAGATGCATTTATCAACAAGGAGAAAGTGAAGAAGGAGGTGAAAGCTGCACTGTCAGAAAAACGCCACGCTGAGCTGCGAGGTGGCCCAGGAGAAGACCGACGTGAAATGGTACAAGGATGGGAACTGATCACCTCGAGCAAGAAGTTCAGGTGGAGTCGGAGGGCAAATTGCGTCGCCTGGTGGTGGGCCAGGTGGAGAAGAAAGATGCTGGGGAGTACAGCTGTGAGGCTGCTGGCCAGAAACTGACCTTCAAGCTCAATGTCACAGGTGAGAGAAGATTCTTTGGCCCATCATTCCTATTTCTAGAATATTCAGAAAAATGGATATTATTTCAGAAAAGTTTTTCTGTTGTGCCTCAAATTTTTGGAGAACATCATTGAGATGGCCTAGCTCTGGTGTGGAAATAGGACAAAGAATTACAAATACATTTCTTTTTATATCTTCTATGTAAGCTTTATAAATCCCTTAAACAGGGAGCGCATCATTGGAAAAAATTTGGGAGCTACCCATTGCTCTAGGAAAAGTTCTGTGGAAAAGAAAGTACGGATTGCACATCTCCATCCTCACATGCTGGTGCAACGAGAACAGATCTGCACCACAGCTGATTCTCGGTGCATTTCAGAGCAAGGTCATGGTGGGGAGCAGTTGGGTGTCTGCACTCCTTTTCTTTCTCTTGGAAGGGCTTTTTTCCACCTAAGGAGAGAATATGGCACTAAGGCTTGATACATGTTAAGGTCTCTAAGGTGTCATGTAAATGGCAACTGGGGAAAGGGGGTGTCATGGAGACTCATTCCAGATGCATGGCCCTATTGAGACTGTAGAGTGGTAGAACGGGTTCAGCTTGGCAACTACCTCCCCACCTCCCCATCTTCTTTCAAGTGATGTGTCTTCTGGAGAACAAGAGGTTTTCACCATTTGGATATAAGGGTGTAAGATGAGCTGAGCTTTTCTGAAGGTTGAACGAGAAATAATAACACAGCTCTGAACATGTCGTCCTGGTCTAGCACCATTCTCACTTAACAATGACCTAAGAGGCAGCAGAGGCAGCTCTTGAGAACCAAACAAATCAACGATATGGGGCTGTAACACAGCATGGGTCAGCTCCTGCCTCTAAAAATTTGTTACCTTGCACTCAACTTCAACCAAAATGTATCCTGCCTTGACTGGACCCTGCCTACAACGCTCTGATGAACCATCCAGATGATCTTCTAGCTTACTGCTGCTGACATACTAATCTTTGAGTGATTTGTGACAAAGCAACAAAAAGCTTTAAAAGACAAAGCAACCAAAAAAAAAAAAAAAAAAAGCCAACCAAAAAAACAAACCAACGAACAACCACAGACCAGTCTGAATGTTCTTCAAATAGCTCTAGATGTCTGTTGTCAAGGTAGAGGTTTGGTTGCCAGTGTTACCTGTAGGCTGCGATAAGGGGATTGGTCAACATCGTGTCTTGGAGACTCTCTGAATTTCTCTTTTCAGAGCCAGAAGTTGTGTTCACAAACAAAGACAAGGTGCAGAAGGAGGTGAAAGCTGCACTATCAGAAAATGCCACGCTGAGCTGCGAGGTGGCCCAGGAGAAGGACCGACGTGAAATGGTACAAGGACGGGAAACTGATCACCTCGAGCAAGAAGTTCAAGTGGAGTCGGAGGGCAAATTGCGTCGCCTGGTGGTGGGCCAGGTGGGAGAAGAAAGATGCTGGGGAGTACAGCTGTGAGGCTGCTGGCCAGAAACTGACCTTCAAGCTCAATGTCACAGGTGAGAGAAGATTCTCTGGCCCAGACTTCTTACTTGTGGACTATTTGGAAAAATGAGTATTATTATTTATCTTCTATGTCAAAGAGTATAAAGTCTTTAAGACAGGAAGCTCTATCCTTGAAAAACTTAGGGAGATACCCATCTCCCGTGAACAGGGAACAGGGCCGTGAAAAGGAAAGCAGTGATTGCACATCTCCATCCCCTCATATCGGTGCAACTGGAGCAACTTTGCAATGCAGGTGACTCTCACTGAATATCAGAGCAGGGCAAAGTGAAGAGTGGGAGGCTGCCAGCCCAATGCCCGCACTCAAAACCAAAAGCAAAACACAAACCCCCACCCCAAAACAGTTTGAGTGTTCTTCTGTAATACCTCTAGATGTCTGTGGTCAAGGTAGAGGTTTGGTTGCCAGTGTTACCTGTAGGCTGTGATAAGGGGATTGGTCAACATCGTGTCTTGGAGACTCTCTGAATTTCTCTTTTCAGAGCCAGAAGTTGTGTTCACAAACAAAGACAGGTGCAGAAGGAGGTGAAAGCTGCACTATCAGAAATGCCACGCTGAGCTGCGAGGTGGCCCAGGAGAAGACTGACGTGAAATGGTACAAGGACGGGAAACTGATCACCTCGAGCAAGAAGTTCAAGGTGGAGTCAGAGGGCAAATTGCGTCGCCTGGTGGTGGGCCAGGTGGAGAAGAAAGATGCTGGGGAGTACAGCTGTGAGGCTGCTGGCCAGAAACTGACCTTCAAGCTCGATGTCACAGGTGAGACAGGAGAGGATAATAAAGCTATAACTCTAGTACCTGTTCCACTATGACTCGGCAGCCTGTAGGCTTCACTTGATTTCTGTAACTTGTTGCCTAATTTTTTAGAAATGGCAATATTTGGCTTTAGCACAGCACGAAGGCCAACCTCACTCTCTGTCTGTCTGTATAATAATAGTTGCAGCTATAAATATAACAGAAATAATAAGATATTATTCAGATCTCTCCCACTCCTGGCATCCCAAGGGGTGACTCTTGTACATTGATCCTCTTGAAAGGAAAGAGACTTTCAAAAATCCATTTCTTTTTAGATGCCATTTCTGAAAACTGAGAGGCTGGAACATGTTTTGTCACTTACAATTTCAGCAGCAGGACACCTCAAGATAGGTTGAAAACTCGTCACTGTTTCTGCATTTGGCCCGTTGCACCTTTGAGATCTCAGCCTTCTGAGATGCCTTACTGCTTCTGTGAGGTGCTTTGTCCCTTTGTCATGCAGCTGTCCTTTTGGATTCACGAGGTGCCCAAACTGCTTGTGACACTCAAGGGAGTGTTGACGTTGCAACCACCCTGGGTGCCTTGATCCTGCCTCCCTGAGCACTATAGGGACGTCATATTTCCTTTGTCCCTCTGAAAGTCAAGTTTGTGAGAGAGGAAGAGACCATGAAGAGTCTGTTCCAGCAGCCCATAGTGCTGTATTTGTGACCTTGACATTTCACTGTAGCTCTTTAAGTAAAAGGAGTTTGTGAGCTTTTGGTGGTACGCAGGACAAGATGTTCTTTGGGAATGTTTGAATTAAATGGTTTTTTGCATGGTGGATTACAACCACAGGACTGATGTCGAGGACCCTCTGGTCCTCTCTGTTCCTAAGCTCTTTCTTCCCTATTTTCCACATTTCAATTCACACAGAAGAGTAGCTATTGCCCAGTGAAGACAAGCAGTTTTGGCAAGTGACAACCTAAATATTTTCAAACCTGTGCACAGAAATCTGTCAGACTGATGTCTTTTTAATCCCTCAATCAATATTTTCTTTCTTTCCTGCACTCAGAGCCAAAACCTGCATTTATAAACCAGGAAAAGGTCCAGAAGGATGTGAAAGCTGTCCTGACAGGAAGTGCTACCCTCAGCTGTGAGGTAGCACAGGATGCAACCGAAGTGAAATGGTACAAGGATGGAAGACTGCTGATTTCCTCCAGAAAATTCAAAACAGAAACTGCGGGCAAAACCCGGCGCCTGGTTATAGAGCAGCTGGAGAAGAAAGATGCTGGAGAATACATCTGTGAGGCTGCAGGCCAGAAGCTGACATTCAAGTTGGAAGCAACTGGTGAGGACTTACCTAGGCAGCTCTTTGTGTGGCTTAGGGGAAAATTGGAGACTCCTTACCCAGTGGCCACGGTGCAGCCACCGTTTTCCCTGCAGCAAAACTGGTGATCCACATCTCGCGTTAGTTTGACCATTGTAATCCAGCAGCGAGGAGGTGGAAAAATCTGGCTGAAGCCCTTCTTTTGGCTACGGAAATTGCTTAGTGTCTCCATTGCCCAACCCTTTTTAAGTGGTTGGGAGTCTGAACGTAGAACTGGGGAAGTTTGAAGGGCAGAAATAGAGCTATGGAGAAAGGTGGCTAAGAAAAGCTGATCTGCTGCTGTGTGTGCCCCAGCACCGCCCAGTTTTGCAGCCAGGCATTGCACAAGATAGAGAAGGAGCCAAGAGAAAGGGAACAGAGCAAGAAGAAAAGAAAATAGGCCATAAATCCAAGTTTGGCATATTAGTATTTCTCTTATTAGATCGAAACCCTAAAAGTGGGAGACGAAGTAATTACACAGGCTGTCTATTTCTAAGAGAGAAGCATTTTGTGGGCAGCAGATAAAAAGTATGTTTGCATTTCTTTTCCTTTTCTTTTTTTCCTTTTTCGCTTCTTTTCTAAGCAGAAGCTCTGGGTTGCCTGACAGGTCATTTTCTTCCTTCCTGTTCAGCAAAAGATTACACCAGCACAAATATTCAGCCACGTTCCCTGGGTTGTTACAGATCATGGATGAGGTGGTGTTGTGAGTCATGAAGAGGGAGTGTTAGAAAATCACTCTGTTAAGGATTTAAGTTATTTGTTTTCCTATTTTAATTCTTTCCTAGAACCAGAGGCTAAATTTGAAAAGAAAGTTGTCCAGAAAGAGCCTCTCGTTGTTCAAGAATATGAAAGCATCACGCTGACTACTTCAGTAACGCCTGAAACTGCTGCGGTAAAGTGGTTCAAAGATGGAACTGAAATCAAGGCGAGCAAGAAATATGAGATCAAGAGTGAGGGGGCATCCAGGACCCTGACAGTGAACTTGGCTGAAAGCACAGACACTGCCGTGTACACACTTGTCAGACAAAGAGCGATAAGCAGGAATTCAAAGTACAGGTGAAAGGTGAGCAGAGAACAGCACACCGGTCATGTCCCAACCAACAGCTACACTTGCCGTGGTGGATGAAGGTGAAGTCCAAACTCTCTCTCAAACTGTTCCAACATCAGGCTTGTGTTGCTGTTTCGGCGCTATGGCAGCAAAGTTCTCCTGCCAAATACCTAGGTTTTGTCCTTGCTTGGCCACTTGGGGAACAGGGAAGCCTACGATGGATGCTTCTCTGGTGCTCTGCTCCTACTCCTCAATGCATGTTTGTTTCTGTTCTCTTCCTAACCCAGTAGCGTGGGGCATGGCAGAGCTTTAGCCTCTTCCACACTCTGCTCACCAGCATCACAAAACTGAGTGAGACACTGGCCCAGGTTGCCCAGAGAAGTTGTGGATGCCCCATCCCTGGAAGTGCTCAAGGCCAGGTTGGATGGGGCCTTGAACAACGTGCTCTAGTGGAAGGTGTCCCCCTGCCCATGGCAAGGGGGTTGGAACTAGAGGATCTTTAAGGTCCATTCAACCCAAACTGTTCGACGATTCTATGTAGAGGGATGTTGTGAGAGGAGAAGATTTGTGTGTCACATGGGAAAACGGACCCAGAATTGTATCCTCTTCTGTTTGTGGCACAGGCACCTGGGAATGCTGTTCCCTAGTCAAGGCTAAGGCTACAAATTGACAAGAAGGATGAATCCAACTAGTCCGTAGATAGAGGAGAAAAGGTGGTGTTCCAAAGCAAAGGCCCTGTTCCTTTGTCTTCAGAACACTCACACTGGAGATGTCTGCAGCTGAGATTCTCCCTCAGCTTCCTTTGGAATCACAGCAGAGGAGTGGTTCTGATGGGTCATGATACATCCCATCTTGAAAATGTCTCCTTCAGGATGAGAGAAATCACACCTTGGGTTTATCTGACTCCATTGGTTGTGTCTTCAGTGACAGCAGAATCAAAGGTGGCCGGGGCTTATGCATCCATACAGGTTTTTACACGTAGGCAAATCAGGCCCCGATGTAAAACCACCACAGGGTCTCATCAGTTAAAAGATTAGGAAAAAGAGAAGGCAACTCCCAATCCTGATTTAAGACGCTGTTCTTGCTTTACAGAATGATAGTGATACTAAAATACCATGTCAAAGGCATCTTCCGAAATGTCCACCTTTTTGGTTTGTTTCTGTCTACCCTGATCCCCAGATACGTGCCGGGGTTGGGTTATTTATTTATTTATTTTTATTTAAAGTTTAAGAACCAGTTTCTTAGAACAGGTTTCTTACCTTTTCCTTTCTTATCACTTTTCCTCCTTCTGGATCTCAGAAATCCCAGTGAAGTTTGCCAAAAAACTCGAACCTGTTAACGCCGAGATTGGAGGCAGCGTCTCTTTGACTTGTGATGTGAGCCACGCCAAGGGGAAGGTGGTGTGGCGCAGGAACGGAGTTGAGATCAAGCCCAGCAAACGTTTTCCAGGATTCATGAGGAGGGGTCAACGAACCCTGACGATAACAGGGATCCGGGCTGAGATGAGGGAGAGTACTCCTGTGGAGTCCCAGAGATGACAAGAGCAGCATTACCACACAGCCCAAACGTATGTATCAACGGTTACAAGGTGGAGGGATCCATGCATTTTGTCCTCAGTCATTACAGCTCTGCAAAGCTGAGTTTGGTTCAATGTGGTGATAGCAAAATACAAAACTCCGACGTCCTTTCTCAGCGCCAGTGGACCTCTATTTGTGAAGAACATAATTCAACCTCAAATGCAAGATGAAGATCAATTTGCCCAATATTAAGAGACCTGAGCCCAACAGGTCTCAAAGTCATTAAGTATCCCAAATCTAAGATGGGATTTTTTTTTTCCCCCTTCTTTGTTTGCCTCTCTCTTCTGGCATTTCAATACACAAAACTTATACAGGGGAAATGTGATGACCTGTTATTGTCATCACTTACTGTATGTAATAAAAATTGATGCTTCCTATAAAATCATCGAAGCTCTTGGCTCTTGGAAAGTGCTTATGCCATGTTGCAAAGATATGTTGCTAAATGTTTTATTCCTATCCATCAGCTCCCAGAGTGGTGAAATTTGTTACGAGTCTCATCAGCGTGGCCTCTGAGGAAGGAAAAGAGGCTGTGTTCAAGTGCACAGTCTCCCCCAGCGATGCTGTGGTCAGTTGGCTCCGGAATGGTGTCAAGATTGAAGCCAGCAAGAAGTATGTGATCTCACAGAAGGACACCAACCACAGCCTCACCATCACTGATCTGACGCTGGAAGATGCAGCTGAAATCTCCGCCAATGCTGAGGGTGTAGAAAGCACAGCCCATCTCAGAGTCCGAGGTAAGAGGAGATAAGGCTCTTTTGACAGGCTGATGCTATGACCTAGGTTGTGGCCTTCTCTCTGAATGATTATGTTAGCAGTAGGGAAATTCTGCTTGGCATCATTTAATAGGAATGCCCAGAATGCAATGGGACTGGAGATATGTGAGGCACCATTCTAATTTTCTCTGAAAGCCTGTTTTCCGGATCCTCCTCATTCTTACTAATATTTCTTCTCCTTTGGCAGAGGCCTCAGTCTCATTCAAGAAGAAACTGGAGCCCAGAACAGTTGAAGAGAGGGACACAGTGACCTTGGAGGTAGAGCTGACCAAGCCTGCAGAGGTGAAGTGGATGAGGAACAGCATTGTATTGAAGCCCAGTGAAAAAATAGAGATCAAAGCTGAGGGAACAAAGCATACCTTGGTGGTTAAGGACATCTCCTTTGCAGACAGAGGCTTCTACTGCTGCGAGAGTCCTGATGACAAGACCCAAGCTAAGATCAATGTGGAAAGTAAGTTGAATGATCTCCTGTTCTATAAATAGCCTGGACAAGGTTTGGAGGTGGATTCTGGTCTCTTCCATTATTATAATGGCCACTGCCACCAGTCAAAAGACTGAGAAGAGGTGAAAGCAAGGGCAGCAGAGGATGACTGTCTGGTTCCTATTGTTTCCATCTCATACCACCAGCTTTTTGTTGACCTTCTTAACTGATTCTTCTCCTTCCTCTGAAATTTCTCTCTCTCTGGTATGCTGTTTTTTCCTTTGTGTAGCTTTTAGCAAACCATTCCCTCTTCAGCCATCCGTTGCCCTAATTCTTCTCTGCAAAATACCTCTTTCAGAATGTCTCTTTATATTGAGTCAGGGCCAAAAAACCAACAAGAGCAATCTTCTGTCCGAGGGTGCTGCCCTTTCAAGTAAGCTAATGATGTCTCAGCTGTACCTCTGTACTTCTGCCCTTTTTCCAACATCCTTTTGTCATGATTGTTGCAGGGCAGGTGAAGGCTGGATTTAAGCACTTAAGGACTGTCTTATTTTGCCTATAAAGCTGCTGCCACCAATTGGTGCTGTGTAGGTTATAAGTAATAGGACTTGATAACAGACTTCAAGTACATAAAAGGCTGTTATAAAGTGGAAGGGAACAATCTGTTCTCCATGTGGAAATAATGACAGGAAATCATGGACTTCAGTTGGAACAAGAAAGATCCAGGTCATACAATCAAAAAGCTTTTTAACAGTTGGATGACTGAACAGGTTGTCCGGAGTGGTCTTGGAGCCTCCATCATGGGTTTAAGGGAAAGGTTGGTGAAATGTCTGTCTGGGATGATGTAAAGAGCTGAGCATGTCCTGGAGGGGGAGAGAAGGGCTAGTTCATTTTTCTAGATCTTTCCAGCCTTATAATCTTGTGGTCTTCTGCCTCATACAGAGCAGGATTTGTCAAGTCACTTCCATGCACTGCTAAGACATCTTCATCTTCAAAATCTTCCTGGCTGATGGTTGTCACAAACCCACCGCTTTAGCATCCCGATACAGGGCAGTTATCACTGCTCTTGGTAGTTACTCATCTTCCAAACTGAACAGCTCTAGAAAAAAAAAACCCAGACATCAGCAGCGTCTAGCAGCTGATTGAGGCCTCATGAATCCAAGAGCAATCAAGCGCATTAATTTCAGCTCTTTCTGTAGATAACAGAGACATGAAAATACCTCCAGAGAGTGTTTAAAGTCTTAGTTGCACTGAATTACCTTCTGGAGTGTCTAACTATTCAAGGAACCATGGGTGCCTATGATCAGAGAAACACAGAATGGTTTGGGTTGGGAAAAACTCTTCAAAGGTCATCCAGTCCAACCCCCATGCAGGGAGCAGGGACATCTGCAACGAGAGCAGGTTGCTCAGACCCCCAAGGTCCAACCTGACCTGCAATGGTGCCAGGGATGGGGCTTCTGCCACCGCTCTGGGCAACCTGGGCCAGGGTCTCACGACCCTCAGTGTAAAACATTTCTTCTTTCTCTCTGGTCTGAGTCTTCCTCTTTCAGTGTAACCCATCACTCCTTGTATTGTCCCAACAGCCTCTGCTGAAAAGCCCCTCCCCCTCTTTCCTGCAGCCCGTTTCGGCACTGAAAGGCCGCACTGAGGTCTCCCCAGAGCCTCCTCTGCTCCAGGCTGAACACCCCCAATTCTCTCCCCTCTCCTCCCAGCAGAGGGGTTCCACCCTCCCATCACTGCTGTGGCCTCCTCTGGACTCGCTCCAGCAGCTCCATGTCTCTGCTGTGCTGAGGAGCCCCGAGCTGGACCCAGCACTGCAGGGGGATCTCCCCAGAGTGCAGCAGAGGGGCAGGATCCCCTCCCTCGACCTGCTGCCCATGCTGCTGGGGATGATACTGATTTAGACCTAGATTCACATTTACTATCTCAGTTAAATCAGATTAACTGGGTCCACAGAAGCTGAAGAAATGCGGCTGTTCTACAGTTGCAGTGTGTTGGGAGGATGCAGTACAGCGTGGGGCAGTTTGCCGCTCCATCTTCTTTCATACATGGCACCCAAGGCATTTTTTTCAGACTCTGAGTGATACTAATTTTCCTTCCGGCAAGATGGTTTAGCAGTTGGCTGTAGATTCAATTTAACCCATTTTTAGGCGCCGACAGTTGCTACAGCCAAGTGGTAAAAACAGAAATATCAAAACAGTGTTTAGATAGGAAGTAACTGGGTCATCAGCTGTCATCAGTGTTTTGTGCAAGGGGAGTCATGCAAACATTTATATGTATCTGTCTTTGCTTTATAAACTTGCCATTCCAATGGAGAGAGAGGATTTTTGCTTTGTGCTTCCCAGCTGCATTCTCATCACTTACACTCAGTGTCACTGTAAAGAGTAGCTCCTCTCTTGGTGAACTGAGATTGTTTCGTACAGTGATGGAAACTTGAGGTGACCTGAGGAGGGACCATGATCAAAAAGGGGAATTGGCTCATTGTAGCGGAGAATTCTTTTTGCGTGTGACCATCCAAGCCTTAGTTTTGAGATGCAGCAGGAAGGGGCCATATACAAGAATCCCTCTAGATTTTATGTGTTCTGCATCCAAGCCCTCCAGCTGAGACAGCACCAAGCTCTCACACTGCTTTACAGCAAAGGAAGACTCTAAAAGTAGAAGCCTAAGATGATGCTCCATTTTTTGGCATTTAATCAAATGGCCTCTTTTCTGTAGAATGCGTTAGAGCTTACACTGAGGTCAGCAGAAGATCTTTCAATGCTCACAGGCTGGGCAATTGAACTTACTACTATTTGGTGCTCGCCTTCAGCTTAAGAAGCCTGATTTTAGAGGACCTTTATTTAAAAAAATAAGTCATGGGTAAAGTGGTTCTTCTTCTGATACACCTCTAAGCTTTCAGCAGGGAAAAGCATAATTAGGTCAATTAATTATAGCAGAAATTATACTGGGAACATGAGTATGAAAATTCAAATCTCTGGATACAAAATATCATCAATAAAAATGAATCCTGTAAAAAGTTCTACCATTCCCCAGCTCTTGCTACTTTATGACAAGACCATTGAAAAAATTATTTTAATTTTCTTTTCAGTCCTTTGTACACCACCAGGTGAGGATGTATCCAGGAGGCCGCTTACTGAGTTGGAAATGGCTAATCTATTCAGTTAATGTTTTTGCAAGTCCCTTTTGTTATCTCTTTAGAATAATCTCCATTTGATCCTCAGTCCATTCACTGCTGAAGAGGCTGGAGTATCGGTTAACCTAGGGGAAGGCTTAGACAATAGCAGGTACACTGTTCAGTTTAGAGCCAAGGTACCCTGGGGTATAGGAACCAGCTGCAAATTCTGTTCAGAAATCAGGTAATGATGCAGCTTCTAGAGAGCAAAGCCAGGAGACCTGGTTTGGGAAGCACAGAACCACCTCCTGGAAGTGTTCGTACTTCCCTCATTTGTCTAATTCAAGATGTGTCCTTGAGGCAAATTTGTGTTTAAGGGGTCGTGACCTTGGAGAAGACCAAGTGTGGTTTCCTTGAGAGAGGAATTAGACAGGATCCTTTAAACTAAAAGATTTAGACTAGATATAAGGAAGAAATTTTTGACACTGAGGGTGGTGAAACACTGGCCCAGGTTGGCCACAGAGGTGGCAGAAGCCCCATCCCTAGCACCATTGCAGGTCAGGGTGGACCTTGGGTCTCTGAGCAACCTGCTCTCGTTGCAGATGTCCCTGCTCCCTGCATGGGGGTTGGACTGGATGACCTTTGAAGGTCCTTTCGAACCCAAATTTTTCTGTGATTCTATGAAAGGGTGCACATGTTCTTCTGTAAACCTGCTGTGAAGGTGTAACAGACATGTAAAGGCACAAGGAGCTGGCATTGCATGGAGTCCACCACTGCCCTCCTGGGGAGAGCAGTACTGTACTGCTACCCAGTTTCTTAAAGTCATCATCTGCTCACATCACCTCTGTGGGACCTTTGGAGAAGTAGTTTGTTCCCTGTTGACCCCTATGTAGCATAGGGGCAGATGCCATCAGAATACGTTTGAGCCTCAGAGAGGCCATGGTGTCCTCAGCCCACGTGCTGAGTCCAGGCCATGAACACCAAACAGAGCCCTCAGCCCTCTCCCGGTCAGGTTTGTGTTCAGATTCTGCCCAAATCAAACGTGGACAATACATCTCTGCTAAACATGCCCTAGGAAGGTCAAAATATTCCCAGAGGACCCATAGGGAGCTGGAGGGTTTTTGAGTAATTCATTGCTTTGTGGAGCGGTTTTTCTGTTGCTGGTTTGTTTGGTTTTTTTTTTTAATTAGCAATTTAACTTTTCTAAAGAGTGAGACAAGGTTATACACTATATTTTCCTGGCTGATAGAGCACTGAAGCCTTTGTAGTGGAACAGGTAATATCCACCCAAAGCCCTGATGATTTGTCCCCTAAGCCATAAGGTGACAATGCACTTCACACCATATAATGAATTTTATTTTTTCTTTTACAAAAACCTTTCTCCTCTCCTTGCTACTTCCCTCCCTCCTTTTTTTTTTTTTTGCTAGTTGAAAAGCTGAACAATATTGTTTATTCCTTTATGCTCTATTAATCTCTATTGACCATCTTCTGTCTCTTGAGCTGTGCCTGAAGAATAAGTATTTTCAGCAGTTGTACAGCACAGAGAGCCTGGTCCCAGTGTGAATAACAGCATCATCTTCTTCTAGAGTGTTTCTTCCTGATGGTTGTTGGTGAATACCTCACCCAGCACAGGGATGCCTCCACTCCTCTGTGTGAATACAACTTTAAAGCACTATGGTCATGAAGAGGTTGTATCTTCTGCAAAGATGGTTGTTTAATTGGCAGATACCAGTTATTTGGCAGGTACCTGCAGTAAGAAATAACCTATTTTGGGTGTTCTCAGGCTGTTTCACAGCTGTCAGTGTGAGATCTCCAACCTGTCCTTGTTTGTTCAGTGAGGCAGATCAAGCTGGTGAAAGGTCTTCAGTCCCTTGAAGTCTCTGAGAATGGGACCGTCACCTTCGAGGTGGAGGTGTCGCATGAGGATGTGGAAGGGATCTGGCAGAAGGATGGCGTTCGGCTGAAGCCTTCACCCAATATCAGCATCGGTGTCCTGGGGAAGAAACATTCGCTGACTCTTTCTTCGGTGACTCTTGAAGATGCGGGACTCATCTCCTTCAAAGCAGATGGAATTCATTCATCAGGGAGGCTCACTGTGACAGGTACCCAGACCCAAAAGTCCCAGGCCCTGGCTGGTGTGGGACATGGTTGTTCTCTGCTGACCCAGACAACAGACAACAACTTTTCCTTGTAACTGCAAAGGATGTTAAGGGCTGGGCCATCATCAGTAACACATCCTAATGTCAACAGGATTATTGTAATATCGTCCACAGAACAATTTGTGATAACGTGCTCAAAACAATACGATTTTGTTGTCACAAGTTTTACTAGGTGTGGAAGATAGGTCCTGCCTGTTCGTTACCATTTGTGCCACATGGTCCTGGAGACTGAATTCCTGCTAACTGGACGTTGTCCTTTTCTGCAGAATTGCCTGCGAGAATTAGCAAACCTTTGGTAGACATCAACATAACTCAGAAGGAGAAGGTCACATTTGAGTGCGAGCTGTCCAGGCCCAACGTGGATGTTAAGTGGTTCAAGGTACAGCCCTTAATGGACAGTAGTATTTTGATTTCTCTGGAAGGGAATGAGAGCCTTTAATTTCACTTCCAGGGGATGTGAGTCCAAGCCTTTGCTACACACCCCTTAGCACTGCTTTCTTGCCCTTATGTCCCTTTAGTTGCACCGTTTATCACCCTCTGTGCTATTTATTTACTGGATGTGTTTATTGGGTTGAAAATTAAACTATTCTTGCACAGAATTGCTGTTGATAGCGATGCAGACTTGTGCTTTACTTCATGCTTAGTAGTTCTCACCCACCACGTGAGGACTTAGAACCTCTCTGGGAACTGTGCTTTAAGGAGAACCCTCAATTCCCTTTGCACCTGACAGTCATTTTGGGGACCAGCTCAGGCATTTCACATCCCTTCCTTGGGGCTCAGATAACACACCCTTTAAATGGGCATAACAACATTTCTTCACAGTAATGCCTGAAGGGGCTTGTTGCCAACCCTGTACAGTTCCTTAAGCCTTCAAATAGGTGTCTGAGGTCAACCAAAAGTTATGCTTGTTCTTCAGCCATTCCTCCTCCTTCAAAACTTTGCACTGTAATTATATGTTCCAGTAAGCACATCTCTACTAAGCCCAACCAGACAGGTGAATGAAGCACAGATCCGAATGTTTCCTTTGCTCCCTGCAGGCATAGAAGGGTTGATCATGATCTGGTTTGGCCTTTTCCCTTCTAGGATGGGAAGGAGCTGCGGCAAAGTAAAAAACTGGGAATTATTTCCCAGGGAACTAAGAGAAGCCTCGTTATTCACAAGTGTGAGTATGAAGACCAGGGGACCTACACATGTGAAGCAGCTGAAGACAAGACATCAGCCACCCTGAAGGTTCATGGTATGTTTGACTGGAGGAGGAAACTACATCTACTGCAGTATTTTTGACAGTACAGCAGGAAAAGCCTCTTGGACAGTCTGCATATTTCTCAGTTACTCATTTTGGGTAAATTTCTTTTCCCAGTGAGAAAGTGCTGGCAGTGCTGTCCCGTGCTTGCTCTATCCTTAGAGGAGTATTTTTGGAAGAGGCACTAACGGAGTTTTCCATTTATCAGAAGTGACTTCTGGTCTCTGGAATTTAAGTGGTGTTTCTAGATTCACAAGTTAGCAAATACCTGACAGCCTGGCACACAACCAGATGTCTTTTGTCACCAGGCTCTGAAGCACCAGAGATTAGCCAGTGCTGAAGGCCAGTTACTGAGCAGACGGGTCTGCTGCCCTGGCAGATGTTGTTTTCCAGAGGGGCATCTGGAGGGCCACTGAGGTCATCAGGGGGATGGAGCACGTCCCCTGTGAGGACAGGCTGAGAGAGTTGGGGGTGTTCAGCCTGGAGCAGAGAAGGCTCCGGGGAGACCTTAGTGCAGCTTTTAAGTACTTAAAGGGGGCTACAGGAAAGGTGGGGAGGGACCTTTATCAGGGAGCGTGAAAGGACCAAGGGGTAACGGTTTCAAACTGAAAGAGGGGAGATTTATATTAGATATAAGGAAGAAATTCTTCCCTGTGAGGGTGGTGAGACCCTGGCCCAGGTTGCCCAGAGAAGCTGTGTGTGCCCCACCCCTGGCAGTGTTCAAGGCCAGGTTGGACGGGGCTTGGAGCAACCTGCTCTAGTGGAAGGTGTCCCTGCCCATGGCAGGGGGTTGGGACTGGGTGATCTTTAAGGTCCCTTCCAACCCAAAAACCGTTCAATGATCTGAAAAGAGAAATCAGATCGCTCTTATTTCTTACTAGATGCTGTCCTCCTGTGGCCGCTTGAGTTCAGCAATGTCTTCATGAACATCTGTCCTGTTCCATTGCTTTGTTGAACTCCTCTTTTTCCCCTGATTTCTGATTGGGATGGACTGCTATCGGAATGCTTGGCTGGTTTGAAGCTGAGCTCTGGTCTTAAGGCTGGTCCACGGTGGATTTTCTTTCAAAAGGAAAGGAAGGGCTGCAGTAGCACAGAAATATGGATCGGTTTTGACACAGATCAGTGCAAAGCTGCAGAGTTAGAGGATTATAC
Organism: Bucorvus abyssinicus; assembly: GCA_009769605.1. NCBI lineage: Eukaryota > Metazoa > Chordata > Aves > Bucerotiformes > Bucorvidae > Bucorvus > Bucorvus abyssinicus. The sequence continues at coordinate 12,853,331 of CM020028.1, forward strand.
TGACTTCTGGGGACTCTGAAGCAAATGTATCTCCTAGGTAAAACATGTGGCTGAGGTCCCCATGGTCGATATGGTCCAGACACAAGCAGGGGAGTACGAGCAGAGCATGCAGGGAAGCATGTGAACAAGACAGGTTTATAGTGACATAAGAGATTGTAGGCTTGTGTTTAGTTTTCTTTGGCAGATTTTCTTTCATGAACAAGTTCAACGTCTTTTAAAACCTGTATAAAGTTCTGGCATCCATAAAATCCTCCTGCAGTGAGCTCCACTTAGCTGGTTATTCTACCTGTAGGTTCAAGCATAGAGTGTATTTATTGTGTGTATTTATTATACTGTAACTATATATGTTTATTTATTATTTGTATGTTATTTATTATTAATTATATTGTGTAGTATTTACTGTGTTGAAGAGAGAAACCACCCAGGAAGGGAGGCTGGTCTAGAATAAAACACAATCCCATTTTTTTCTATGCAGGTAAAGAGAAGGTAAACTCAGTCATGGAGAAACCCCAAATAATATTATCTCTATGATTTCACAGCCCGAGACATCAAGATTGTTAAACCACTGGAAGATGTGGAAGTGAACGAATATGAGAGCGCGTCTTTCGTCTGTGAGATTTCACACGATGAGGTTCAAACCCAATGGTACAAAAACGACAACAAGCTGAAGGCTTCTGACAACATTAGAATGCGTCAAGATGGTAGGATGAAAACAGGGGATCTCATTCTTGAACGGGGGCGGGTTGGGTAGGTGCTGGTACTGGAGACTAGGCAGAAGGATCTGACCTTCAAAGTCAAGTGAAGGTTCAGTAGAGAGTTCCCCTTTTGTTTTGGGGCTGCAGCTAGGCCAGGACTGTGATGTGGTTGGAACTTTAATACGGCAAATTTGGTGTCATCCCACCATCCTATGCTGCAATGGGTAGGAATTTGTATCATCTGAGAGTGGGTGGGATCCTTCTCTTTCAAGTACTTTCCAAATGGTGGGGACCACATTCAATCAGTCCTTGGAGGAGCTGGGGTTAGCTTATCTTTTGAAGCAGGGACATAGACATAGAGGGATGGTTGGCCTTGCTGCCGTGAGGGGAGGTGGCGAAGCACCCAACCCCGATGAGCAATGCTCAACCTGGCAGCGTGCCTTGCAGAGCGAAGCTGTTGGCTCAGGGGAAGCTATGTCTGGTTGTGTGTCTGTTCACAGGAAAGACCTACTCGCTGACTTACATCCGCGTCGAAGTCACAGATGCAGCAGAGATCAAATTTGTAGCAGAAAAGGCAGAATCTCGTGCCCAGCTTACTGTGAAAGGTAACTACGCTTTTCATGCCAATGCGGCTTAAGCTCTCTCACGTTACAAACCAACCGCCTTCCCTCACTTTTAACGCGAAGGAAGTTCACCACCACCTAGAGCTTTCAGGGGAAGAAAAGCTCCTGGCTACCTTACTGCCTGTGAACTACCAGCCTCGCTGCTGGGAATTTACTTTTGCTAAATAACACTGTTTATTTTCTCAGAAGGTCGATTTTGTACCCTAAGGCATTCAAGGTCATGTTTGAACTTTGAGGGACAAAAAGCTGTAGCGTGACCTTTTCCTGCATTTTCTCTTCCTGGTGTATGTTTAAAAAGAATATAGACATTTTTTTGGTGTTTAACTTCAACAGTGTGATAGAGACAGAGAGAAAGAAGACATTTGAATTAACACACTGATGAGGAGTTCAGGAAATCTGATCTCAGTTCCTGGCTTTTGCCAGTGTTGAGCAAATTATCTGTATCTCTCAAGTCATAAAATAGGGATAAAAAGTTTTCCCTTCATTAGCTCTTCACTTGCTGTGTGATAATTGAGGGCTTAGCACAGTGGGGATTCCTGTCATCGTCCACATAATTGACCATAAAAGGATTATTGTGAACGAGCTTTTAATTGGCACTATATTGAAACCCTAACTATATTGATATTCTGTCTTTTTTCCTTCCAGAGCTGCCTGTAAAAATTGTGAAGCCTTTGCGAGATAAGATCGCTCTTGAAAAACACCGGGGATTTCTGGAGTGCCAGGTGTCTCGTGCCAGCGCCGAAGTGAGGTGGTATAAAAAGGACATTGAAATTCACCCTAGCGACAAATACGAGATGGTGAGCGATGGTGTCTATCGGAAACTCATCATCAACGATGCAGATTATGAAGATGAAGACACGTACAACTTGTGATGCCTTTGATGACAAAGCAGCGCTAATTTCTTTGTTGAAGGTAGTAAATTGTTTTTATCCTCTAGGATGCATTGCGGGGGGGGATCGGCTGATTCAAAAAGTCCTTGTCACTTTGAAAACACAATACCACTTAAAAACTGTTTAATTCAGTGTTGATTTCTTCTCAAGTCCATCGATATTGCTTCTTTTTAGGATTATAAGGACAGGAACATCTAGAAAATCAATATATGATAATTCTCCTGAGGAAATTCCTGTTCCAGAGTAGATTATCAGATGTACTGGAGAAAATCTGTTGTTCAGAGAAAAGCTGCTGTAACTAGCCGAAGCGTTCCCTATTATTAACACCCACATTGCAATGAACCTTCTTTTCCATTTTATATCGTGCCAAGTGTTCTATATCAGAGTACGAAACTGGCTTTAGAAATAGGTCCTGGAATCAGGAGGTCTGGATTCTCTTGAGGTGGCGTCGCAGTCTCACTGTCTGACCGGTGATTAGCAATATGTGTTTATTTTTATGCAAAAAAAAAGGAATGTTTTTAGGCCTTTTGAGCTGACAAGTGTAGTGTTCAAGTGCTGTGAAGATGGCACGAGCGTGCAGGATGCTAATGAAAGAGTTCTTCTGTGACTCCTAAACTCCTGCTTTCCCATTCCATCCTCCATCCAGAGCAATCCATTAATATTCTAAAGGAATTGTGTGATGAGGATGTGACTGAGCCTGAAGAAGCCACATTTGAATGTGAGATCTCCCTTCCATCTGTGAAACCCCCCAAATGGACTCTACGCGGAGAAGTCTTACAGGCTGGCAGAAACATTATCATGTACCAAGAAGGCACTATCCACAGGCTGAAAATACTGAAAACCACTGCTGATATGACAGGCACCATTCAGTTCTCCATTGGCAAATCAAAATCCACAGCTAACTTGCTCGTCAGAGGTAATGGGATATGTCCTGGCTTAATTAGATCATGAGAGAACCTCCCTCTCAGTCCCTGGAAAGTCATTTTTCAGACACTCTGTCTAATGTGCAGGCTGCACCAGTTGGGGTTTGGAAATGTATGTGTACCTGGAAGATCTGCTTAGTTCCCAAATTAAAAATTGTTGAGCGCAGTGTTGGATGCACAAAACAAACCAGCAATGTCTCAGGAAGGGATCAAGGACTTTGGAGTCCCTGGTATTCAAATCTATTGAGCTAAGACTGATTTTGTTCGTTTTTTTTTTTTTTTTCTCCTTCTTGACTTTCTCAAAGAGGACAATGTAGATGAAATTTGCCAGGAGAGTTTATTTTGTCCCATTGGTGAACAAGACAAGTTTGATAGCTCATTTACTTAATCTGCTTTGTCATTGACTTGATCGGGGACAAAGCTGCAAGGCTTTTTGTCTTCCCCTGTCACTGTAGTATGTATCTTCAATCATCCTGAAGTCCTTGTTTTGTCTTTTATTTGCTCTCACTTGAATAAAAACTTCAATTAGAGAGCAATTCAGTAAGCACTGAACCAGAACTGGGCCACTGTTTGGTAGCTGATATACAGGATTATCTATGGAAATGTGCATTCCCTATAGATCACCATGTTGGTTTAGCTTCAAAGCAAATCTGCTCTGTAACAGAAACCTGAAGCATCATCTGAGCAATGAAAAAAGCAGTAGTGAAGGGCATACATGAAATTATTTGGCGTGAAATTCTAGATTAGAAAGTTCTCTCTTCTCCAGATTGATCTTTTCTTCTTTCCCAACCCTACTTTCCAGATTACCACATACAGATCACCAGGAAGATGGAGGACAAGACAGCTCTGGAGCGCCATTCAGTCATCCTGTCCTGTGACTTCAAGCCTTCTCCAAAGGTTGTGAAATGGTTCAAGGACCACACACCCATCGAACCCTCGGAGAAGTACAAAATCAAGCGGGAACACCATTCAGCAGAGCTCAGGATTTTGAAGGTGAAGCCTGAAGATGCTGGTGTGTACAAGTGCAGGGCTGGAAATGCAGAGACAGAAGCCACGCTGACCGTTGAAGGTATGAGCGGTCTGCAGCAGGAAGGTCAGCCAGTTTCATAGATACAAGGAAGAAATTTTTTATGCCGAGGGTGGTGAGACCCTGGCCCAGGTTGTCCAGAGAGGTGGCAGAAGCCCCATCCCTGGCACCATTGCAGGTCATGTTGGACCTTGGAGCTCTGGATAATCTGATTTAGTTGCAGATGTCCCTGAACCCTGCAGGGGGGTTGGACTGGATGAGATTTAACGGGCCCTTTCAACGCAAACCAGTCTGTGATTCTGATACCCGTACGGTTCAGTATTTCACCCTGGGTTTCTCTTCTTGAGTAGACGTAGATTCCCACATTTGCCTTCTGCTAGTTCTATATAAATGTGATATCTTAAGTGAACAGACTGTACTATGCAGTCTGCGGATACTCCATGATAATGAAATTTGGCTCTTAGCCAGTTCTTCACCTCTGGTGAAACTGTAGGAAAAGCTGATCACTGTGTCGCTTCCAGCCAGACTTGGAGGCGAGCCATGGAATCATTTCCAGAAGTCCAGGGAGCAGCAGTTCTTGGTAACAGTTTGACCTTGCAGAGGTTCATACAAATGATATAATACTCCCAAACCCTCCTCTGAGGTAGCGAGTCCTTGACAAACAGCATTTTGAGAGTGCAGAAGCTGCAAAGAGAAGCCTCTGGGCCAGGACTAGGAAAGAAAAGAATTCAATTCCTGCTGCTCCCTAAACCTGAGCGAGTTTCTCAATCTCTTTGTACTTGCTGTTCATAGCCAAACTCGTTTGTCCTTGGTCTCATCCCATGTTCTCCTGGCAGTGAGGGGGGGACAATTTAGTTATAAAGAGTATGTGTGTGTGCAGTGACAGGCACACGGGGTTGGAGCTCTGTGGGTGTTTAGGCATCGCTGTAGTGTTATTACCATTTTAGAAAGACTTATTTTAAATCAAAAAGGGAAAAAAGCAAACTAGTTTTATGTATGAAAAGAATTGAGAGCTCTGGGCAATATAGTCTTTTTAATGAATGGTTTTTTTATTGGACCAAATTTAGAACCAAGTAAATGAAATGTAGTGCCCCGTGGTGTACAGGAGACCAGCCTAAACCATCTAGTAACCTCTAAACACTATGAAATCTATTTGTGGTACCAGCAGTGATGGTGCACTTTGGTTTCCTACAGCCCGCAATGTCGAAGTACTCAAACACCTGCAGGACGTGAAATTGAAGAAGAAAGTTCTGTTGTCTTCTCCTGCGAGCTGTCTCACGATGATGAGGATGTGGAATGGTTCCTCAATGGCACCCTCCTTTAACCACACAATTTCAATGACATCAGGAACGTTGGCAAGTGCTACACGCTGACGATGAAGCAGGTCAAGCCTGAGGATGCCGGCACAGTGACAATGAAGTCAGACAAGGTGTCAGAGAGCGCACGTCTGAAGGTGATAGGTGGGTCGTGATCACGCACCTCCTGAATGTCAATAAGAGATGCTCAGGAACTTTACCATACCCAGACAACAACTCTGCTTGTAAACTTCAGCTCTATGGGGACGAGTAGTGAGTGTGCAAGGGCTTCCTTCTAAGGAAGACTATCTTGGTCTCCTGCCAAAACATTCCATAGCTATTTAGCATGCTTCTGCTTGTCATCAGGATACTCTCAAGAACAATTTCCTCTACTCGTAGGTCTCTTAAATTAAATCTAGTCCACAAACTGCTGTTTATATAGATTTTTGTCTGCAAGAAGCTGACCTTCAGTGTACTGCCAAGGGTAGAGCACAGCTTTCAGAACCTCAGTTCTGGAGTTGCACTGATGCAGCAAAGAGAAGGCAGTTTGCTGCTGTCCTTAGCAACCCTTAAAGTTTGGTCACGCATCTGAGCTGCTGTGGTTTAATGTGCCCTTGTGCATCAGCTAAGCCACAGTAAATGGCGTGAATTATTTTAGGATAGAAAGCAAGGTAAAACTCTCACCAAAATTTCAAAACCACGTTTTCTTTAGCAACACACATGTACATGCATGCGTGGGTAAACCACAGTGATTTGTTATCCTAAAGTAACTCCTTCATGTGTCTGGAAACCTGAGTGGGAATTACTCTGAACCATTCTCTCGGGAAGTCAGAGTCTGACGTTCTCCAAATCATCTTAGAGAATCATCTCTCTGATTTCCTTTGCATTTTGCCTCCTGATCATGACTAATTTCTTCTTCCTGGAGTATTTGAATAATTCCACTCTTTTACACTACCCACTTAGAATCTGAAGGATTTTCTCTTCTTTCTTTTATATCTGGTCAAAAATTTTCCTGTATAAATATTTTCAGTGTCAAATATATTTTAAATTAGACACAAGGAATCAATAAAACAGAGAGGCAAGAGCAGAACTGTTCAGGAGAGTGAGGAGAGAGCACAGCGTACCCTTTTCTTGCTGTTTTTACTGCATGAACCCTCCGTGAAAAGGCAGTACCAGCTCTCTGGCTTTAGAAGACCTATTGCCAATTCTTTTCACACGTTTTTCTCCTTACCACCCAATGCCTTTCCATTTGTAAACTGCTGCAATGAGGAAGGATGTTCCCAGAGAACATTTTCTGCTTCTCCATGATTCAGACAAGTCTATCTTCTTGAGTAGCTATTTCATGGAAGTGTGACGCTCTCCCACTGGCCTTCAGTAGGACCCTACGTGCCTGCTCCATTCCCTGTGATGGGATTTCCTGTGCCTGACATGCCTCAACAGAGAGAAATATTAATCCTCACAACCTCAGAGGTGCGCAGTCATAAGAGAGGCCCTGATGACAGTTCTGAATATAAATACTCATCCATGGCAATACAGGCTGCCTCTGTCCCTCCCTGCATCCTCCCATCAATAAATGCCGACTTCCCTAAAATCAGTCCAGTCATGAGGGGTCAGACTGCTTTACCTTCTACATTGGTATCAGCAGCATTGCCGAGGTCTTACTTAAGCTCTCTTTAAATATTTGGTAGCAACTGAAAGTGTCTCGACTTAAATATCCTGGTTGTTCTCTGTTTTGCCCGTTAACCTTCAGAGAAGCCTGCTGTCTTCATGAAGTCCTTGGATGATGTTTTTGGTGAGGAGCGAGGTGTGATTAAGCTGGAATGTGAAGTCTCCAAAGAGAAGGTCAAACCTGTTTGGAAAAAGGATGGTGTGAAGCTCACTTCTGGTAATAAGTATGAGCAGATACAGTCTGGGAAGACCCTGTGCCTCCTTATCCGTGACCTTGAAAAGACAGATGCAGGTTTATACACCTGTGATATTGGCACAGATGTTGCCAAGTCAAAGGTCAACGTTCAGGGTAAGTGTTGTAGATGCTGGCCAGTCAAGGGGTGTGGCAAATATGAGTGGGTTTGGTCACTTTGTCTCACACCTATTCCTCCATAAGCCCTGCATAACACAGTGAACAATGCCTGGTACTCTTTGATGTTAAGTAGATCTGGTGTTTCAGTGAAAATCACATGTCAAGAGTGTAGCGTCAATGTTTCCTTCCTGAACATCCCTAAGGTGCAGAAATCCTCCCAGAAGAGCAAATAATTGCTAACACACACACACACCCCCAAACAACAACAACAACAACAAAACAGCTTACGTTTCACATCTTTGAGCTATTAATTCAGAGTCCGTTGTGAGAACCCAAAAGTAGGACAACATTTTCTATCAAAGAACCAAGAAGTTCAGCCTGTCCTCTCATCCATGTGACTGCCTGCAGGAAGAAGAATTGCCCATGGCTTTCAAACTTATATTGATAATGAGACGAATTTTGGATTTGTCCAGTTTGAACACTGGGTTGGGTAGGATGGTAAGAAGTTAACAAATACAAACACCCCATTTTTTATATCACCGTGGAGAAAAACCTCACATGACATCCCAGAGAATTCCTGTCTGACAGCTTTTCTCCCCTCTAGCTCATTGAACCTTGACTCTTCTCCACCAGTTGAGCTGTTCTTCATGCAGTCCTTCCAGAGCAAAGCCAGGAGGTTCATGTGTTCCTTTTTCTATAGCTTTGTGGTGATTCCAAGTGGATAATGTTTGAGAAATCCTTCCCATGTCAAATACTCTGTAAAGAACGCAGTGGTGTCCTGCCAGTCCAGCGGATAAACCAGTCTGATGAGCTAAAAATGTCAATACTACTACTCCTGTCAATCAGAAAAGCCTTTTCTCCTTGTGTTAACCTTCTTGTCTTCCAGAACTGAACATTGGCATCACCAAACGACTGAAGAACACTGAAATCCAGGAGGGAGAAGATTGCACTTTTGAGTGCATTTTGTCCCATGAAAGCATTGATGACTTCAACTGGACCCTGAAGGGGAGCAAAGTGGAAAGTGGTGGGCGATTTAAAGCCTCTAACATGGGTCGGAAATATACACTCAGTATTAAAAATGTGATTCCTGATGATGCTGGGGAAATCATTTTCACTGCCCGTGGTCTAACGTCCAAGGCTTCTCTGGTTGTGAAAGGTAATGAGATCAGAGAGGTTCTGGGGTTTGATTTGTTGGGTGACTTTTCATAAGGTATGTCAGTAAACCATGAAGGCAAACTCTTGTCATGACCCAAGTGAATAGCAGCTTTCTCCGTGAGCCTTGGGCACTGAGATTTTTCCTTAAAAACAAGTAAAAGGCCGAAAGTTTTTATAGACACATGAGGATTGCAGAATACACCGAGTAGTGTCATTGTACAGACAATTACTACCTGGACTGTGTGCATCTGAGAGAATCACCCAAGGCTCCCTGGGTAGTCAGTGGAGAGAAGAAATAGGTGGTTTTCAGATATGGTTCATCATCCACAATTAGACCTATTTAGGACAAAATAAATTTGTTTCTTGAAGTCTGTTGCTTGTGCTTAGCAGATTGCTGCTGGCTGTAGAGTGACTCCGCTATGTATCTCTGTAGCGTAGATGTCTGTATTTAGTGAGATACATCCCACCCTGAGGGAAATGGATGCCATCAGGACAAGTCCTCTGTTCCTCTAAGCAATCATTAATATTTAGTGAGAGCCCATAACTGCAATTAATACTTACTAAAAAGCAAGGCTGCTTTTTCCCTCCCTCCCCTAATACCATATGAATCATTCCTCAGGGAATGTGAAAAGTTGCTGGATATTTGAATTGCAAAACCTCCAACAATATAGCGATCACGATTTTTATTCAAAGTTCCTTCTCCTTTTTTCTTAACATCCCGCCCCCCACCCCGTCTTTAGAAAAACCTGCTGAGGTTACAAAACAGCTGGAGGATAAAACATCAGCAGCAGGGCAGGACATCAGCCTGAGCTGTGAATTGTCAAAACCTGATGTGAGCGTCAGGTGGTACAAGGATGGCAAAGCAATCCGAAAAAGCCAGAAATATGACTTGCACCAGGAGGGAACACGGGCCATTCTGATCATCCATGACTCCACAGTCAAGGACAGTGGGGAGTACACCTGTGAGACAGAGGGCTCTAAAACGAAAGCCAGGATCACAGTGCAAGGTGAGTTGAAGATGTGTAGGGGCGGGCATGTATAGAAGCTGGGGTAAATATCTACAATCTGAGGGAGATGTTCTTCTATCTCCCTAAACGGGATCGATTTTTAGTTTTAAAAAAAATGTTATGGATTAAAAGCTTTTAAAAAAAATCTCTGAAAGAAACCCCCTTGTAGATACTGAAGAATCTTATGTGCTGTGCAAAATTGGCAATTTAAATTAGTCTTTTTTGAATATGGGCAATCAAAACTCTCTGCAGTCTGCAAGATGAGACCTCACCAGTACCTGTACAACAGCATTAAACCTTTCTGGAAATATTTTACCTGATATGTCTTGTGACAGGAGGTGGACTTGGTGGTCTTAGATCCATTCCATCTGATAAGATGAGAGGAAACAGCCTCATGTTGTGACAGAGGAGCTTTACGTTGGATATTAGAAAAAATTTCTCCCCCATTGTGGTTGTCCGGGCCTGTTGCAGGCTGCCCAGGGCAGTGGGGGAGTCCCCATCCCTGGAGGGGTTTCCCAGCCGTGTGGAGGTGGTGCTGAGGGACAGGGGTTAGTGATGAATTGGTAGGATTAGGTTAATGGTTGGACTTGACGATCTTAAGGGTCTTTTTCAACCTAAATGATTCTATGATTCTGTATTCTGTGACTCTACGAGTGGGGGCAGTGGGGATTCAAGACCACCCTGTTCACTCAGGACTTGTTTGGGTAACAAATCTGTCCCTGTCTCTATTTTCTCTTTTTTTTCCCCCTTCCTTTCAGAAAAACCTAATTATTTTGTCAAGGAACTTTCAGACCTGAAAGTTGATGAAAGTGGAACGGCAGTTTTTATGTGCCAGAGTGAGAGAGCTGCATCCTCTGTGGTCTGGAGGAAAGGCATAGCTGAACTCAGGGCCGGCAGGAAATATGAGCTCACACAGAAAGGACAGGTCCTCCAGCTGACCATAAAAAACTTGGAGAAAAGCGACAGTGACACTTACACCTGCGACATTGGTGATGCGCAGTCCAGAGCCAAGCTGGTTGTACAAGGTGTGTGATTGTACCTCCCGTTTCTCCAGTAGGAAACATAAGCGTAGGCAGGGCTGTTCCTCAGGGTATGGGGAGTAGTGCCATTCAATGAGAGGATGGGTGAATGAGTGCTCGGGAGTCTTTAAGTGCTTAATGTCCCTCTGAACTGGAGAGATGAAGGTAGGTACAACACAGTCTCCAGCTGAAGAGATTAACCCAGCAGCTTTTATTTGATGCTATGGGCAGCAAATGAGCTGTGGTGGCCAATGCCAACAGCAGAGCAGTGTTTAAGGGGAAGGAGTGAGGTCTGGTTGTTACTGTTCCTCACAGTTCCCTCAGTGGAGCCCCAACCAGGAGAAACCCTTGAGCTGAATTGATAAAACAATGAAAAGAATAGGAGGAATGATCCAAGAACAGTTTCAGGGAGATACAGTGGTGGTGTCTGCTTATTATTACAGTTAGTTATTAAAGACTAGGGGGTGAAGCCAGACTCCTCCACCGCGGATCACCTGCTAGAGCAGCCTTGAGAAGCATAGAAGAGTGCTTAATCCCCGCTGTGGCCTCAGGATCCGAGCTACTGAACTCACTGTGAGGTTTCTAACACCAGCTATTCTGAGCAAAAAAGTACTTGTCTATCACAAAACTCAAGACAAAAGTACAAATTCTCAGTCCTGGTTTTGTAAGTAGGAGCAACATCAGCTACATCCCTGTATACAGCAATAACTGTATTTTATTTATCTATAGTTAGGTGTATATCTGTCAATATCTCTATAGGCAGGGTTTTTGGGTCACTTGTTTTGCTTCTTTTTACTAAAGCCACGGTCAGAAATGCTCTCCACTTCCCACTGTTTATGGTTGGACTAAGCTCAAAGAAGGTGGGGCTGCATGTTCCTATCCCTTACAAAGCAAGTTATATTTGCTCTAGAAGAACCGCGGGGTTGTCATGGGAGGGATCATCTACTTAGTGATGTCTAGAGCCCAATGATGCTGTCGGAGATGCATCATTTTGGCTTTTCCAGGAAGTTCCATTAGGAGGAACTGTCTAACACTGGGTTTGCATTGTACTGGCTGCTTGTACTGCTGTACGTGTTCTGGTGCTTTGAAGTTGTCTTCATTGTATTTCGGTGTGTGTCTTGTATATATTATCTTCCTGTGAATGGTTTTTGTGTTCAGTAACAGGGGGGATTGTGTTTCAGTCTTCTGTATCATGAACACATTTCTTTCTTGAAATACTTGCATGGGAAATCTTGGAGTTTTCCATATTGATTTTCATGCTAGAAACTGAAGATTCCGGTAATCGATGTATCTATGTTCCTTTCAGGCCAGAAAGTGCTAATAACAGAAGACCTGGAAGATGTCACTGTGTTAGAAGGAGAATCTGCCATGTTCAAATGCAGAATCTCTCCTGTAGACTATAGCAAAGTGCAGTGGTTTTTGGATAAAACCCCACTCCATACCAATGAACTTAATGAGATCCAGTCTCAACCTGGTGGATATCACTTGCTAACGTTGAAAAAGCTCTCACTGAAGGACTCGGGGGTCATTACATTTGAAGCTGGTGATAAGAAAACATCTGCCAGTTTGGTTGTTAAAGGTAATTCAATCATAAAAACCGCAGGAGAGGAAAGAGTGCGTAGAAATAAATACGGGTTGACGTGGGTAGGTGAAAAACAGAACAAAAATGTCACAAATGTGGCCCCATCATGTGTATATCCGTAAATATTCAAGAATAGCTTTAACTACACAATGAAGCAGAGCTGGGGAACGTAATCCTGGACAACTCTCAGTGTTTTTTGATCATTAGGTGGGGACGTTATGCCTTAATGCTGGTACGGTGGATATCGTGTCCAGTTTTCCTTGAGCTGAGCTGATAGGGTGACGATAAATGAGGAGAAATCAACTAGTTCAAGGAAGAAAAAAAAAAGTGCAACAATTAAGTTTTTAATTTAGTTTTAATTGTTTGAAAGACGCAATGTTATGTGTGTTCCCTGCTGTTCATTGCTGATGATGATTTGTTTTACCTGGAAAAGTTAAACCAAGTTAAAACTGCAGTGTTAGTCTGTTTCTGTAGTGACGGAGTAAAAGCCAAAGAGTGCAGGATTAGAAAGGTGTTTTCTTCCTGCAAGCATAAATATTTCTCATTGCCCAGAGGTGTATAAGACAGTCTCCACTATGTCAGATCATATTCTTATTCTTTTCAGAATCACCACATTTTTTGCAAAGATCTTATTTTTAAAAATTTGAAACTTTGCCCAAATTTTGCCATGCTATAGAAATGCAAACAGATTAATTCTTTTTATCTTTTTTTCCCAGAAGGCAAATGAAAGGTCTTTTTTGGCAAAAGGCTGAACTGGTTTTGGTAACACTAACATGTGACGCTATAGTACCAAAAATGGGGTTTAATCTCCCGATTAATTGGATTTTTGTGAAATAAAAAACATTAAGCTTGGGGAATGAGGTCTACCTTGGCCAATTTAGCTGTTGGTATCTAGCTTCAAACAGTTCTATGACCCATGTAGAAAGACAGGCACTTCCAGAAAGCAGTTCATCTTCTCTGTCTTAATGGCCTGCTTTGGAAGTGAAGATCTGGTCTGTGGAGGTGTCTGTCATCTTCCAGATGTTGTAGAGACACCCACCATGACCAGTCTGAGCTATTTGCCTGGTTTTTAGAAGACTCGTATTGATGAGACGTGCTCTAGGTGACTGGCTTTCATTCATGCAGAATGAACTTTCCCACATTCAGTTAGAAGGTTCAAACCAATCAGCTCACGTGGAAGAGCGCTTAGGGAAATCGTGCCCTTCCTGAGGGCTTTGTAGTCATGAACACCAAATTATTTGTGACTAATCTTGACCTGTAGTTTTGATACAAGTAATCTTGGATGTAAATCTCACAGCTTACTTGTGACCTGAAAATCCACACCTCTTCTGAAACTTCTCAGATGTTTTTTATGTGATTCTAGAGAAGCCCTGCATCTTCACAAAGGAGCTGGTTGATACTGAAGTCACTGAGGGAGAGGATGTGATCCTTCACTGTGAAACCTCCAAATCAGACAGCCCTGTAAAGTGGTGCAAAGGTGGGAAGAGCCTTAGGAATTCCTCCAAGTATAACATCAGCCGGTCAGGATTTGAAGCCAAGCTTGTCATTCACAGAGCAGAAGAAAGAGACAGTGGCAGATATGAGTGTGAGGCTGGAGCAGCTAAAAGTAGTGCGGTTATTACTGTCAAGGGTAAGAACCTCTGGACTGAGTGATGGTTTGGGTCCTAACTCATCATCTAACACCAAGGTCAGAGTAAAAAAATTGAAATTACAAAAAAAAAAAAGTGCAACTACACTGAAAAGGAACCTCATGTCTTTGCACCACAGTGCAGGAGAGGTTCTCATTGAGTCATCTGGAACAGCACCTGGAAAGGTGACAGAATGTGAAACAGGAAACCCCTTTATCTCACCTGGTTTTAGCTCTGTGGAAGTTAAGTGCCTAAGATATCTGGAGCAGAGAGCAGTAGGTCAGTGGAGGACAGTGTAGGAGATGCATCCAGCCTAAGAGGTAATCCAGAGAAAGGATGAATCACCTGAAGCTGTCTCTGCTGATGGCTTTCTCCAGGGACAGAGCTCTTGCACCCACATTTGTCTGGGTGTTTGCTTTAGGCAGTCAAATCTATAGAGTAACGCACCCAAAGAGCTTGATCAGGCAGGAGGCGCTACCTAAAGCGTTGCCTGAGCTGAAGCAAAGGGTCTCTTCTTAGACACGTGGGATTTTAGTGTATTTCCCTGAGCACGTTGGGTAAGAACCAAGCATGTTAGTTGAGCGTTGGGTGTGAGCTGTGCCAGAGCCAGGCTCATCTGTTACCCACATTATAATAGCTCCTGCCTGTCTTGAGTCACTGCCCCAGCCCAAGGGTGTTGAGTAGCAAAATCACCCATTCACATGGGCAGCTCTAAGCAGGTACAAGGGGCTGTTAGCGCTGTGTTTAGCCTGACTGATGGATATTCTGCATACAGCCAGTCTAACACACTTGGGAAGGGCCGACTGGAAGCTCCACCTGTATTAGAGAAGTCAATGTGAACAAAAAGCATTTGGGTTGTTGGAATAGCCAACCTGAACCTCAAAATGTGAAGAGGGAAGATGAGCTGCCTACTATATGCCCAGCATATAGTATTTATCTAGAGCACAAAGAAACAAGCCAGCTTAAGGCTGAGACCTGGTGAGCAAGGAAAGAGAAGACCTTGATGATGTAATGAAAAAGAGAGGTGATCGTTAATGGTCCTGAATTTCTATGTCTTTCTGTAGGACTAGGATGTTTTCCCAATACCATTAAACACAAAAGGAAGATCTGTGCTGACTTCAGTAGGACCTGGATCTCCCCCATGATGAAGAACCATTTTCTGTTAGGAAAAAAAACCCCACTCATTTGTAATGCTGCTCAACAGCCCCTTTTTTGCCTTCACAGAGAAGGGTGTGGATGGATGTAGGGTTTAAACACATGGATTCAGGTTACCAGTAGATGTGAAGGAGTCAGGTCATAAGGAAGCCCACAGCAAATTGCACCATTGTAGCTTTCCTTATCTGTTAGGGTCAGCAGAATGCAAAAACAGGGGAAAAAAATAAATAAAAGTCAATTGCCATGTGATGCTAGGTGTCCCAAACCAGAGGTAAAAGGGAAAGGGAAGAACAGTCTGTAGTTTTTCAACAGCCACAGGACAACAGTGTCACAAATCAGTAGCTGACTAGCGTATTTGTAAGACAGCAGAAGCCAGGAGGAAATTGGTTCTTAATGATCAGAGGGGAAAACACTCCCGTTGAGGTTTTTTCCCAGTAAGTGCCTTCCCCACACTAGCTCACCTTAAAGCCTTGAGCCCCAGGCTGAGACAGAGCCTGCCCAGGAATCCTCACAGGGCCCTTTCACCTTGTGCTTTCCTCTGTGTTTGCTCTGTGCTGGGTTTAAGTCTGTATTTATGTTGGATGCGAATATGTTGTGAGGTTTTTTTAATGAGAAATCAATGCTGGTCATGACAGAAAGTGGTTTGCTGTTTGTCCTCTGTGTTATGCGCGAGTTGACCTCCGTAAAGCTTTATGTTTTTTTGTGCCAGTGGTCCAGCTCTGACCACCCATCTGCAACACACAGTTTGTGGCACTAACTGTGCAGCATCTGCCACTAATGTTAATAATGACAACAGTAGGAGTAGAAATGACTTCAATAGAGCAGCTAGTGGTTAAAAGGAAAAGAGGCAGATGGCCTCGAATATTTTATTGCTGCTGTAGGGTGCTGGCAGCCAGATGTGAATTGTCAGCAGCTGTTTACTGTTTGCTAGTGCTTCTCCCTTCCTGTGGTTTTCTATCTCAGTAACAAAAAAAGGGAAAATTGCTTTTCAATCTGTGTGTTTTAAAGGTTTGCAATGTTCTTTTTCAGAAATACCTGTTCTTTTCAAGCAAGAGCTCCAAAACGAAGAAGCCAAAGAAGGAAAACAAGTGAAGCTGACCTGTGAGCTCAGCAAACCGGGTACCCCAGTGAAATGGATGAAAGGAGACACTGTGCTCTATGCCAGTGAGAAGTATGAATTCAAGCAGTGCGGTACTGTGGCAGAGCTCATTATTCGAGATGTCCAGTTGATAGACTCCGGGGACTATACCTGCACTGCCGGGGAGCTGAAGACCACTGCTCGGGTGAAAGTAAACGGTAGGCAGAGTTAGATACGGTGTCACGTTATATTAATGCATTGATTAATAGGTCTTTTGTTAAAGAAAAAAAATCACTCCCCAAAACATCATTTTTAAAGGCTCTCAGATGTCACCTGCATTCCCCAATGCCCTTAAATGCAGCACCATTAGTGGTGTAGCAAATGTAACGTGCTGGAGCAGAAAGCAGGAGAGAGACAGGGCATGAATCTTGTCTAGGAGGCCTGCAGCGGCAGGGAGCTCGTTAGGGGAGGATGCCCAGACGACTCTTAAGGGGTCCTTATTAAAGATGAGAGAAAATTCTCCCATGGAATTCCAACTTGGAATCCACAGTGAGATGATAACTTCTGGGTGAGAGTTATCTTCCTGCTCCCAAGCAGAATCACTTTGATGCCACACAGCCAAGGGAGGGTCTGGGGATACTCTGCTCACTTGGAAAAGGGCCGGTTTGAAGAGGTGACAGCTCTCATGGGGCACTTGTCCATCAGGTCAAGAGGGTGTGTCCTAATCGCTGGTTCTGTGTTCTAGCTCTGCCCGTCCTGTTTAAACAAGCCCTGGAGAACACGGCAATAGAAGAGGGGCAGTCTGTCTCCTTGCACTGCGAACTCACAAAAGCTGATGCCACCGTGGTGTGGAAGAAGGGAGAATCCACTCTCCAGGCAAGTGCCAAATATGAAATGAAGCAGAAGGGGACAGTGGCAGAGCTGGTGATTCATAATGCAGAGCCAGAAGATGCGGGAAGATACACCTGTGACACGGGAGACCAGCAGACCACAGCCCAAGTCAAAATCCATGGTAGGAATAAGACACCTGCTTGTGCCCATTCCTTGTCCTTCTTGCCATGGTCCTGCACGTTTATAGTGAGCAGTCGAGGAAAAAAAAGGGATTGGTACAAACAAAAGGCAGCTCTGGCTGCATTCGTTATGTTCTCTTGTTTTCTAAGACTTCACGGTAAAACATAGCAATTAAATACAGCCGATAACGAGATGTATTTCCTTGCCTCTGAGATAATTGTTCTGCTTTCTGCTCTGGGCAGAGGTGCTTGCCTGAGCTCCAAGCTGGAAGGTAAGAGGGGCCTCAGCTACACCTTTTGTTACAGAGGGTGCAGTTCTCTTCTGCGCTTTCTCAACAACTTTTTCACGCATCTGAGACCATCAGCATTTGGGCAGAGGAAGGGTAATTACCTTGATTATTGTAATTACTGGGAAATAATTCTGGTTCTGTTTCCTCCCAAACTCATGGGACTCTATTGCAAATGCGAGTAAAGTCCTGGGAGCGCAGGTAGGTCAGAGCTTATTAGCTGTGTGGAGAGAATTTGGTTTGGATTTAAATCCCATATGAGGTCAGTTGGTAATGATGCTCGTAAAGTAAAATGAGAACGCTTCATTCCTCAGCCGCCTCTAACCTCATCAAAGAAGAGCTGAAGAGCATGGAAGCTGTGGAAGGTGGGACAGCCACCCTGCGATGCCAGCTGAGCAGAGAGGCCCCTGTGGAGTGGAGGAAGGGGCACACTCTTCTCCGGCCGAGTAACAAGTACAGGATGAGGCAGGAGGGCACGGTGGCTGAGTTGCTGATCCACGATCTGGGCCCAAAGGATGCTGGAGACTATACATGTATAGTGGGGAACCAAAAAACTACAGCAGCCTTATCAGTGAATGGTAAAAAGTCAGAAATAACCTGTGAAACTCTGGAATGTCTTTGTCCACCTCTTCCCTCTTCGCTTCTGTGCATTCCCTCACAACACCTACCTTTATGTCCTGCTTCTACTTTTTTTTTTTTTCATCCCTTCACTTTTTTGTGGTGCCACGTCACTGCTTTCCCCACTCTCGATCCACGATCAGCTTTCATTGCATCTGATGCTGTGTGTGTTGTGTTGTCTCCTCACCTTTCCTCAAGTGAAGGGTGATGACATGCATGTATGTTTTCCTGAATTCTGATGGAAGCATGAGATTCCTTGGGATTTTCTGTTGAGGAAGGTTCATCACCTTGAATGATGAGGATGAGTTTGTCATTTGTATGTGTGATCTCAATCAAGATCACGCTTACTTTTGATTCCCACAGAACAATGATTATTTTTACCTGTCCAAAAAAAAAACAAAAACAAAAAACAGGATGAGTTTAAGGATCAGGGTGTTAGAATAAGGCTTAGGCAGTCATATGATAAATCATGACTCAGCCTCTGACCAGAGACCTGGGCAGGGCCTTGGGTTGCAATCCCTTTTCATTCTGCATCTCTCAGCCCTGCCAATCCATTTCAAACAAGAGCTGAAGAATGAGGAAGCCACCGAGAGTGGGACGGCCACACTGCAGTGTGAGTTGAGCCAGGCGGTGGGCTCGGTCGAGTGGAGGAAGGACGGGAAGGTGCTGATGCCCAACAGCAAGTACAAAATGAGACAGGAAGGGCGTTTTGTTGAGCTGGTTATCCAAGACCTTGACTTGACAGACGCTGGGAGCTATACCTGCGTGTGTGGAGACCAGAAGACAACAGCCGCTCTGAGAGTGAACGGTAACCGTTCTACCCTTGTTTCTCATTAAGCCCCAAACTTTGCATGTTTGACCAAATTTGCTGGTCACCCAAAACCTGATCAGTGTGATTTCTTAGAGCTTTCATGTTCTCACCCCTTTGGTGCCAAAGAGTCACCCTCTTAGAGAATATTCCCTTGTGGGGTTGGTTTTTCTTTTTGCTGTGAGGCAGCACAGTTATGTTGTTTATTGTTTTGTCTAATTTATTTCTCCCCCCTTTCACCTGTACCCACCTAGCAGTAGTGCATTGTGGGTTAAATAGCGCAGCCCAGTAACTTATGGCAGAGTCCAGTTCATTTCCATCCAGTGCTGATTCCTCCTCTGTTGGTATTGCATCCTTCAGCCTTGCCTATCCTCTTCCAAGAAGAAATGATGAACAAGGAAGCTACGGAGGGGGAGGCAGTCACTTTGCACTGTAAACTGAGCAAATCGGCCCCGGTCGAGTGGAGAAAGGGGAATAAGGTCCTCAAATCAAGTGAAAAATACAAAATAGAGCAGGAAGGTCCCTTTGCAGAGCTGATGATCCGGGATTTGGATTTGGCAGATGCTGGTGATTACAGCTGTGTGTGTGGAGATCAACAGACTACGGCTGCTTTGACAGTAAATGGTAAAAAGAAATTCTCAGCACGTGCTCCAAGTAAACCTGTATAATTCCAAGATCTCTTCCTCTTTCTCTCCTGTTTCATCTGGTCCCTGTATACTTTCTATCCTCCCCTCTGCTGATTAGTTTTTCTGCCCTGTTTTCCGCCTCTCCTTCCTGTCACCTGGTGCCCTCTTGATGTACTCCATGTCCTCCTAGGTGCTATGTTCAAATGACAAGTGGAGCACAGGTCCCCAGCTCAACACAATCTCCCTGGTCCCATAGACCTGCTTGTTTAGAAGTTTTCTGATAGGGATTGACCTAAAAGAGGGAATAAAATGTACTTTTTCTAACTTGTTACTCTTGTTGCTTCTAAGAGGAACAAGTTTTCGTCAATGTATGATGCTACGCAAGGACTATCTTAATGAAAAACAGCCTTTTTCTGCTCCTGCTCTTATTCCCAGCCCTTTTTAACCAATTGGCTTAACTCTTCTGAAGTATTTATCTCCACAGAGATGTTTGTAACTAACTGCTCTGATAATACAAATGTATAAAAATACAGACAGTGCCACGAATTAGGCTCTTCTGTAAAGTTGCTGTTTTTTACTAAGGGAAACAAAATGCTCTGTGTCTCGTATTGAAATAGGGCCTCTAATTTTACCCCTTTGATTTTTATGGTGTGTAAAGGATAGGCGGCTCGTCAGATAAATTTGCAGATAGACGGACTGGCTTTTAAAGCAAGTTGTAAACTGCGAGGACAAAAAAATTAAAGATCAGACTGAAATCCCTTTAAAATGTTAGAGATGGTAATAAAACCCTGGAGCGTGAAGGAGGTCTTGTGGCTTCAGTGACATGTAGGCTCAGGGAGGTAAGAGAAGAGAGCGAGTAGATCATGGGTCAGGCTTTCTCAGCTCTGATGCCGTGTCCGTATTGCATTTACTCTGCAGTCCTGCCTGCTCTTTTCACCAAAAAACTGGCCGATGAAGCAGCCACAGAAGGTAAAAGCGTGACTCTGCACTGTGAGCTGAACAAGGCTGCTGCCAACGTGGAGTGGAAGAAGGGGTTCAAGACCCTCAGATCAAGTGACAAATACAAAATGAAACACGAAGGTGTCGTTGCTGAGCTTATAATCCAAAATCTAGACACGACGGATGCTGGAAATTATTCCTGTGTGTGCGGAGACCAGCAGACTATGGCACTCTTAACAGTACATGGTAAAACAAACAAAACCAGACACACACTAAAAGCTGCTCTCCTGTTTCCTCTGTTGGTTCGGACAGACACCTGGTTACCCCACCATCTCCTCTGTCCTGCCAGGCCCTTACCCACAGCCCACTGATGCCGATGACGTGCTCCCATTGGCGTCAGTGTGGCTGGGGTGCGTGGCACGAGAGGGGTATCCGTCAGAGAGCGCAGGGTATAGACGACCAGGGCCACTGCTACTGTGTTAATTAGGGTCCATCATTTCGCTTTTCCCCTTGAAAGTTCCTTTATTAGACTCCCCATCATGCTCAAGCCCAGTAAAACCAGTGGCCTCAAATGGACTATGACTTCAGGATTTTAAGGTTTCATAGAATTCCCAGAGGTTAGGTTATTCCCTGGAATCTTATTGCCATACTCCATTTCTGGGACAACGCGGTACTTTGATATGTATGGGCCAGTTGTCATTGCATTCAGTCACTGTCCTGGGTAAAGCAAGCCCACACCTTCTCGGGGTGACCGTTCTCAGGGAGAACTTTGATTTTTACTGCAGCTGGATGTGTTTGAAAGGTTAGTCCAGGTGAAAATGCCTGTTTCCCCACCGTGTGTTGAAATGAACAATTTCATTTCAAACTGTCATTTAGAATGAAACTCCAGGGTTTCATTCATTTTGTTTTAATGTACAATGGCTTTTTGTTTGCAAAAACAGCAAACATCCCCCTATTATAAGTTAAAAAGCCATATAAGAAAACCCCTTTTTTTCCCAGAAATTTCCAATTTGTTTTTATTCCTTTTCCTTGAAATTTCCCAGGGGGGGAAAAAAAAAGGGTTTTCCTCTTTTGTCTGTATTGATTTGTGACTCTGAGTACATGTAAAATATCTCTACGGATTACCGAAAGCATTGAATCCTTTCCTGGTGACACCATTTTTTCCTCATACTGATTCATGAAGATTATCGAGAATTGGTGTTCTTGTATTGATAAATCAGTTCAAGATAAGAGGGAAAAGGAAAATTAGGCATCGATGTTTAATTTTACCTCTTTGGAGCATTACATCTCACTAGTGGCTCATGTTGCTGTCCTTCAGCTTTGCCCGCATTTTTCAAAGAAGGACTGAAGAACAGAGAAGCCACAGATGGTGCAACAGCCACACTGCGCTGCGAGCTGAGCAAGGTCGGTGTCCCAGTGGGGTGGAAAAAAGGGGACAAGATGCTCAAACCGAGTGATAAATATAGGATGAGGCAAGAAGATACCGCTGCAGAGCTGTTGATCCGAGATCTGGAGGTAGAAGATACAGGAGAATATACCTGTGTGTGTGGAGATCAGAAGACCTCGGCCATCTTGACAGTCCACGGTAAAAAAGCCGTCCTCCATTACGATAGCAGTATCTCAAGGAGATCCCTTTTCTCTGAGAGGTTCCTGTCTCGCTTGCTTTGCTGTTTTGATTCTGCAGCGTTTCCTTGGTTTGCTGGCTGTGTTTCATCCCACCTCCCACTGTCTGTTAGTTTGAAAGTGATGGCTTTACAGCAAAGCAGAGTTGTGAGAATTTCTCATCTCTGTCCTCGCTTCCTAGAAGTGAAAAGGGCACCTGTACGTAGGGCCAAGAGTGAGCAGATCTCCAGGAGCAAGCTTGTTCTCAGGCGGTTTGTCCTTGGGGGGTCTCACTGACATCAGTGGGTTTCAGTGCTTGAAGGAAAGTTCTTCAGAAAAGCTGAGCTCAGTCAGGGAGAGGTTTTTCCACTCGGGAAAGAATGACTGTCCCCCTCTTCCACAGGACTGTGATATATTCTGCCAAGGAAACAGTACTTTCCCCCCATATCATTCTTCTGCGGGTCCTGATTTAGGGAATAGTGAGACAGGTTTTGTTCCTGCCTTTGCCATGGTGAATAGCGATGAGCTGTGGCTGCCCCTCCAGCAACGACAGTTCACGTATGGTTCCAGTAGGTGAAAGAATAGTTTTAGTTGAGATAGATTTTAAGGATAAGATTATTCTAAGGGCAGGGGCAAAACTGTGGAGGAAAAACTCTGCTCTCTCAGGTTTCCTGCGTGCTCTTACATCCTCTTCTTTCTCCCAGCTGGAGGTACTTCTGTTCCACCTCTCCCCTGAGCTGGCACTTTCTTCCCTGTGCCAGTTGCCTCCTTTTTGCTTTGGTGGCACACCACAAGGCAACTTGCTGAATGCTCCTGGAAAAAACTCCGTATTCCTAATACTAGAGCCGTGATGTCCTTGGACATTATGGCTTAAAGGTGCACCGCAAGTTATATTACTATAAAGATAAATGATGGTGTCAGGAAAGGTAGAGATCTCCAGCTAGCAGTGCTGTCATCTGGGGCGATGAATTTCAATCCAAAGTCAGGACAGCAATCTTCAAGATAGGTGATTTCAGACTGAAATAGGTAGAGAGGACTACTGGACCCAGCTGGGAAGTGCTGAGCATGCTGCATAAGTCAACACTAGAAACGGGTCATGGTGGGAATCACCCCTGTGAGGTCCTGCAGTAGTTTTCTAGCATATGTGGCTTTCAAGACTATAGGATTTGTTTTCCTGTAGCAGTGAAGGACTGGCCTCAGGACCTAGTTCTAAGTTCCTCAAGGTCTAGTTAGTGGTTTTGATGTCCTCTCTGTCTATATTACGTCCCATAGCTTTGCCTGCACTGTTCAAAAAAGAGCTCGTCAATGTGGAAGCCACAGAAAATGCAACAGCCATTCTGCAGTGTGAGTTAACTAAACCCACTCCGGTGGAGTGGAGGAAAGGGCAGAAGGTGCTCAAGCCTAGTGAGAAGCACAAAATGAGGCTGAAGGACACCATTGCCGAGCTGACAATCCATAGCCTGGAGGAACAAGACGCGGGAGATTACACATGTGTGTGCGGAGACAAGAGGACTACTGCCTCGCTGACAGTGCATGGTAACACACCTCAGTTTAATGGGGGGTTCTGCTGTGTCACCTGTGATCTCCTGCAGGATCACAAACTGGTCTCGGTCCCATCTATTATTTTAAATCGTTATGACAGCTGTACCAACCACTGGGAATGTCTTTTACTGCAAGTCCTTCACTTGGGACTGACAAATAGCATCGTACGGTCTTCCCAGTCGCTGCTTTTTCCTGTTAATGGAATCTGGAAGCAGATAACGAAGAGCTGGATGAAGTAATGAATAGCACTTGTAGTATTTCCATTAATTAATTTATTTATGTGATGTCACTGAGGGTTCACTTGTCTTCCTGGAATGCAGTTGAGGGGCGCTCTGTTAAGATTATCTTGTTGATTGTTATTGCAGCTTGTAATTTTAAACATCATAGTGTTCATTTTAATTGTTAATCGGGTTTTAAGGCAGGGCTGAGCCAGTTCCTTGACATCTTGGGAGCAGCTTTCTGATGTTATGAATTAAAATGCCTTTAAATCATACCTTCAGTCCTGAAATTATAGCTTTACAACACTGATTTCCAAATGAGTTGTGACATTAGTGTTGCAAAAGGAGGCTCAGGGAGACCGTATCGTTCTCTACAACTCCCTGAAAGGAGGTTGTAGAGGTGGGGGTTGGTCTCTTCTCCCATGTAACAAGCGACAGGACAAGAGGAAATGGCCTTAAGTTGTGCCAGGGGAGATCTAGGGTTAGATATCAGGAAAACTTCTTTATGGAGAGGGTTGTGAAGCATTGGAACAGGCTGCCTAGGGCAGTGGTGGAGTCCCCATCCCTGGAGGTGTTTAAAAGCTGTGTGGTTGTGGTGCTAATGGACATGGTTTAGGGACCCTGGCAGTGCTGGGGGAACGGTTGGACTCGATGATCTTAAAGGTCTTTTCCAACCAGATGGTTCTGTGAGGCAGGGATGCCCTTGGAATCTTTTAGTGATTAAGAGGTTTTAATCCAGTGGAGCAGTCAAGATTCAGTATTCTCTCAGTTTTAAAGTCCTCTCTCTTCACCTGTGATCTTCAGCCCTTCCTCCACATTTTAAAAAGGAGTTGAAGAATGTGGAAGCCGCAGAAACAGGCACAGCCACTCTCTGCTGTGAACTGAACAAGCCGGCAGCTGCTGTGGAATGGAGGAAAGGAGACAGAGCCCTGGAGCCAAATGAGAAGCTCACCATGAGATGCGAGGGCACAATTGCTGAGCTGGTGATCCGTGATTTAGAGCTGACAGATGCTGGAGATTACACCTGCTGTTACGGAGATCAGAAAACCACCGCTGAGCTGAAAGTGAATGGTAAAAAAAAAACCCAAACAATTGAATTAAGTGGATTATTTTCAGCCAGATGGGTTTTTTAAGAACATGGTAGTATCAGCTTTGAAGTGGCCACCCCATTTCTGATGAATTTAGCGTGGTTGGACATGGGCATAAATGCCTGAATACACTGGTCAGTAGCAGGCGCTGATCAGGTGTTCGTTGTAAAAATTGCAGATATTCATCTTGGTTCCAACTGACTTCTTCGATGCTCACGTTCAGTAGTAGTTGCTAAGAAAGGAAAATAATATTGTAGTGTTGCTTGTAAAGATGATACAGTCCTACAGCTGAGGATATTACAATTTGATTATAAGATTTTTTTTTTTAAACAATTTTCAGTGTTTCAGAATAATTCAAAAGTTCTGCTAGACCATTACCTGAGGAGAAAACTCATGGGAAACTGAGGCTGATGCCTCAGATACAGTTTCATTTATGAACTTCCTCAGTAATTATTTACATTGCAGCAGAACTTACACACTCCAGTTGGGCTCCAGGCAATACCCAAGGTCAGGTAGGGCTCAGTCTTGCAGATGCTGAAGGTGAGACTGGTGTGGTTCCCTATTTCGTGCCATAGAGTATACTGTAAAAAAAGCTCTGGCTTATGAACAAGGTGTTCTCCAGCTTTCCGAAGTCACCTCATGTGTTTCCCAGAGTGGTTATCAATCTTGTTTGATTAGGGAAAGTTGTGGTTGTCATGACCACAGATAAAATGTTGCTTGGATAGCTGCCACAGTCAAACTTTCTGCTCGTTTTGAACTCCTCAGCCTTGCCTGCACACTTCAAGAAAGAGCTGAAGAATGAAGAAGCCACAGAAGGTGGAACAGCCATGCTACTGTGTGAGCTGTCTAGGGCTGCCTCTGTGGAGTGGAAAAAGAAACACAAAGTGCTCAAATCAAGTGAAAAATATACTCTGAGACAGGAAGGTACTACAGCACAACTGTTGATCCACGCTTTAGAAGTCAAGGATGCCGGCGAGTATACCTGTGTGTGTGGAGACGAGAAGACTACTGCAGCACTGACAGTGCATGGTAAGAACACGGATGTGAGAAATATCTGTGTGGCGTGGCTCCTGTCTCCTCCAGAAGGCTCCGTCCTGACCCACAATGAGTTGTTTCTCTAATCTGGCCATCATTAAGTCTGTCAGTAATGGATTTTCTTACTTTTTTTTTTTTTAAATAGTGATTTTTATCGAATTCTAACTAGAATTACCGTTTCATTGATCAAACTAACTTTTTCCCCATTTCCTTCTCCTTGCCCGTGTTGGTGCACATCTATACTGCTTTGCACCACACTGAATTACTTACTTCTGACTCGAGCCTAGAGAGGAGTAGCAAAAACCTTCATCCTAAGAGCACTCTTAGTTTTCAAGCTACATCAAGATTTGATAGATAATTTTAAATATAATGCAAAGAAAACTTGATTCAGTGCAACTATTCGGTATAACTGTGAGGAGGAACGATGCAGATTTGTGTTCTGGAGTTGCAGAAAACCCAGCGTGAACATACTTCATAGACCTCAAACTAATCTGCAGACTTTCCTTGGAAGAGGGGGAAACTTTGCTTCCACTGTTAACATAGGACAGTAGGAAGTCCTTCAGCCATCTTTCTCACCTGGAAAGTCAGTAGGTTGATAAGTCGGTTTCTTTGCTTTACTGCCCAACCTTTTCATCTTGCTATTTACCAGTAAAACAAGGATGGCTTCAGCCTTGAACTTCAAATTTAACCATCGAAAGTAGAATTGGAAAGGATCTCTACAAGTCCTCTAGTCCATCCTTCAGCTCCAAGTCACCATCACCTCTTCCTAGCCTCACTCCAGTGACCCCTGGGCGTTCATTCCACTGCCAAGCCGTCAATACAGCCCGAAAGTTCTTCCTCATTTCAACACACGTCTTTCACAAGCTGGTTTAAGTCATTAATTTTTGTCCCATGTCCTGTAGGTATGTTGAAGTATTTGCTGTTTTCCTCTCAGTGAAAGATTTGAAAACTTACATCATGTCTCCTTTCTGTCTTCTCTTTTCTAGACTAAGCACCTTTGATCCTTTCACTCTTCCTTCATAGATCATGTTTTCTAGACTTCAGGTCACCTTTCTTGCTTTCTTGACCATCTTCAGTTAATGCACATGTTTCTAGAAGTGTGGTGGCCAAAAGCAGACGACAGTGATCCATCTGAGGCTTTGTCTGGCATACGACACTCCGTTTTAAATAGCCCTGTTAGGATGTTTACTTTATTCACATCAGAATTGCATTTTTTGATTTGCATTTTCTTCATGATCTGTTGTAACCCCAAATCTTTCTCTGCAGATCTGCTGCCTGTTATTCCCCATCTTGTATTTGCGTTCTTGATTGTTCCTAAATGGAGCATTTTGCATCTGCTCTTGCTGAATTGTAGCCTATTTTTTTTTTTTTACCATTGCTTCATCAAGGTCTTCTATATCCTAATACTGTTTAACAAAGTGCTTTCGGCTTCCCTGTCCTCTCACCCTGAGACCATCTGCAAAGTTAATAACAACTCTGCATTTCATTACTGAAGTCACTAAAGAATAATCCTGGACTCCAGAGCATTGAGGAGCTCTGCTCAACTCATTCTTTCACTGTGAGTATAAATCATAGTTGAATATTCTTTGACCGTGGTCTTCAAATTAGTAGATAGACATCCAGTTCACTATAGAGCAGACAGTTATGTTGGGTCAACAGATAGCTTCATGGGCTCTGTTGACTTTGTCTGGAACTTTCTTGACTGTCCTGTGAGCTTAGACTCTTGGTTTACAACATAAGAACTCAATGTGTGTATTTCAACCCTTGAGACCTTTTCCACCTCTGAGTTTCCATTCTGCAGTTGTGGAACATCACTCCTCTTTGATTTCTCCAGTGTAACTGTTAATGGCTGATATTGGTTGAGCCTGTAGCTTAAGCACTCCAGGATAAATCATGTAATCACATCAAGGTGCTTTGAGAATATTCAGTTTATTTAAATATTCTTTAATCCTTTTTTCCCTTTATCCTAGCTGGAATTCATAGTACTTCTTAGCTCATTAACCTTCACTATTAAAGAAGAGAAAGGAATTAACCACTTCGGCTTTGTCCATGTCACTTCCATCAGCTTACACTCCTGAGAGGTAGACAAACTCCTCCCTTGTTTTTCTGCCCCCTAATCTACTTACAGATTGTCACTGTATTATTTCTGTTTCTTTCTAGTTCAGGCTGGCCAAATTTCCTGGGATTTGCATGCTAGAATTCTGGTAACGCCAAGAGCCACAAGTTGAACAGTGAGCAGAGGATGTGGAAAGCCCATGATCTTGCCACCCAGTTGTTGGATGCAATATCTTGCCACCCAGTTGTTGGATGCAACATCTTGCCACCCAGTTGTTGGATACAACATTCAGCTGTGTCAGGAGACATCTGATATCAGCATCATTTTGCAACTTACCTTTCAAGCCCCTCTTTCATGGTGGTCTCTTTGTTCATGAGGTGACAGAGTCCAGGAGTGGGGAACTGCCCTTGACCTTCCTGAGACAGGCAGGGAACCTGGTCTTTCTGGTTTTGCCTCTACATTCTGTAATCTTTCTGCACTCATCTAAACCTCCCATATCTTAGAGGTTTCTTGAGTTTCAGGACATCAAAGAATTCATAATTTAGGCAGTTTATTCCTGATGGTCCTTGAAATGAGGAAGTCTGGGTAATTATGCCCTTAATATTGTTTCTTTGAGAAGTTTTCCACTCTTTTAAACTACCTTGTCTTTTTAGTTTGCTTCTGCTTGATCATAACTAACAGTTCCTGAATTCTTGCGTTCTTGTGGCCCGCAGAATTTCCTTCTGCTCTTCTCCATCATTACTTGTCCTAAAATTCATGAGCTTCTCCTGCTTTATAGTTGGTGTCTGCCCAGTTATCCTCCATATCCATATTCTCAAATATTTTTATCTGGCTGGCCAGAGTCAGGACCTGTCCTCTTCTTGCATATATATTCTATATCCTAATGTGGCCCCCACCCCATTCCAAAGACTTAACAGACATTGTCCTGTCCTACTGCTCCCGCAGTATGTATTACCACGTTACCATCCCGTCTGATGTTCTGACTGATTCTATTGGTTGTTCCAAAAGGGACAGGGCGTTAGGATATGTCTGAACTTCCTGGTGTGAATGTCTTCTAGCAGATTTCATAGAATCACAGAATCACTTGGGTTGGAAAAGACCTTTCAGATCATCGCGTCCAATTGACTGTTTTTTCAATGGAGACATTGTCCTTCTTTTTGCATTTTATTGTTACCTAAGCACTTTCGAGAGGTCTGTCTGATTCTTCTCTTCAGCCTCACTCTAACTCTCAGGCTACGTCTGTAGGGACCCTTAACAAGTAGGGTGAAGCCTTTCCTTTTTGTCTTTAGC
Source organism: Bucorvus abyssinicus (assembly GCA_009769605.1). Lineage (NCBI taxonomy): Eukaryota > Metazoa > Chordata > Aves > Bucerotiformes > Bucorvidae > Bucorvus > Bucorvus abyssinicus. The sequence goes on from CM020028.1 coordinate 12,882,547, forward strand.
TTTTTTCCCTCATCAAGTTGTAACCTGCTATATCACTTCTCCTGGGCCGAATTACACCGAGGAAGTTATAGTTTTGACCATACATGAAATTTTCCTATTCCTGATGTTTATCCTCCATACATCTCCAAACCAATCAGCAAATTTACCCATTGTTTGAGACCCTTTCCTGGCAATGATACAAATTAGTATCCTCCTCCTGTGAGATGATCCTCCTGTCAATAACTAGGCATGGATAGATACTGGTAAACACCAAGGTTCGGGTTTTTGGTGGCCAAGAACTGCATATCATAAAAATGTTTACTCCTTTGTTTCTCAGCCCTTCCTGCTCTCTTCAAAGAAGAGTTAAGAAATGTGGAAGCCACTGAGGGAGAAGCAGTGACTCTGCGCTGTGAGCTGACCAAGGCCACTTCGGTGGAGTGGAAAAAGGGACACACAGTACTCAGACCTAGCGAGAAGTACAAAATGAGGCAGAAAGATGTGACTGCAGAACTGGTGATCCATAATCTAAATGAGAATGATGCTGGTGATTATACCTGCGTATGTGGGGATAAGCAGTCCACAGCTACCTTAGCAGTCCATGGTAATAACCAATTTCATCTAGATGTCCTCATTATGAAGCTTATGGTTTGAATTCATTTTTTCTCCATGTTCATTGTTATCTCTGCGTAGTTCCTCCAAGTCTGACTTTGCATGTCATGGTCATGAGAATTAATTTGCATTTTGTGATTTAAAGGAAAAACCTTCGATCCCATTTCCTAAGAAAAGTGTTTTCAGGACCTGATCCCTAAAGTAGATGTGAGATCAGGCCTGAAAACAGCTCCCCAGTGATGCCATCGCCTTTTCTTCCCCGACCCCTGCCCTTCATCAGGAGGCCATGTTTGCTGCTCTATTTTAACCCTCTATGCATTGCATCCTCAGCGCTACCTGCACACATCAAGGACAGCCTGAAGGACAAGGAGGTAACAGAAGGTCAAGCAGTCACTCTACACTGTGAGCTGACCAAGGTTGCTCAAGTAGAGTGGAGAAAGGGAAGCAGTTTGCTCAAAGTCAGTGACAAATACAAAATAAGACAGGAGGGCACGGTCATGAAGCTGCTTATCCATGATGTAGAGTTGAAAGATGCTGGAGAATACACTTGTGTGTGTGGAGAACAGGAGACCACAGCTGCCTTGACAGTGCATGGTAAAAGCCATATACATATATCTGTATTATCGTGGTTTTCCCCACAAGCTTGTTGCTATTGGTTGTGTGTTCAACTGTGGCTGAATATTTTTCTTTAAACTTGTAAACTGTCTCTAAGATCTGGTTGCATCCAGACTGCTTTTCCATTTCTGTCTGTTTGTCCAATATTCCAGAATTATGAGAAAAGTCTTTCCACCCTAAAATATTCTCTGCTTCTGACCCACCCCATCCCTCCCATCACCTGTGTGCCATTTTTAATGTCCTCTGTCTGTTTGTGACCTCCAGCCCTACCTGTGCTTTTCAAAGAAGAACTGAAGGACCTGCAAGCCATGGAAAGCCAAACAGCCACTCTGCACTGTGAGCTGACCAAGGCTGCAGCTGTGTCATGGAAGAAAGGAAACAAGATGCTCGGGGCAAGTGAAAAATATAGCATGCGGCAGGATAATGCCCTTGCTGAGCTGGAAATTCGTGATCTAGAGCTGCAAGATGCAGGAGATTACACCTGTGTGTGCGGAGACCAACACACCACGGCTTCTCTGACCGTGAATGGTAAATTCATCCTGCAGATGACTGTTCATTTTTTGTTTCCATGAAACATCCTGTTGCTTCATGAAGTGTTCACCTATCAGGCTTTCCTAGGAGTTAATTTGTGTTCAGGAAAGGAGATCTTGTTCTGACATTTAATTGTGATCTGATATTCCTGGAAAGGGAGCTGAGGATGTGACTATTTCTCCATGCAGACTCTCATAAGTTTAAGGGAATAGCCCCTGGGAAATGCTCCTGTCCCGTCTCCAGGGAGGGTGGCCTTGTCATAAGTTCTTTAGGTTGCATCTTGAATCCATCCAACTTGTGGTACTTTAACCTGTCAGCTCAGCATTTCTTTTCTTACTCTTGCTGCTGGATTTAGTTTTCCAGATCATCATAGTGATAACCTCAACCTCAATGGCGAAAGTCCCAGACTTGCCCAGATTTGAACTTCAGTTGAGAGTTCATGACGCTGATCACAAATGCAGAGGTCTTAGTTTAAATATGCTCTCTATTGACTCTCCATTCCCAGCCCTGCCAGTAGTTTTCAAGGAAGAACTGAAGAATGAAGAAGTCCTAGAAGGAGCATCGATCTCTCTTCGCTGTGAATTAAGCAAAGCAGCTCCGGTGCAGTGGAAAATAGGGTCCAAGGTGCTCAAAGCAAGTGACAAATATCAAATGAGAGAGCGTGGCACCACGGCAGAGCTGGTCATTCATGACCTAGAAGAAAAAGATGCTGGAGATTACACCTGCATGTGCGGTGACCAGAAGACAACAGCGACCGTAACAGTTCATGGTAAAAAGACCTCATTAAGTTTGATAAATAGGTCTGTAGACAGACAGCACTCTGAAATTCAGCTCTTTCTGCCCTGGGTCAGTAATTCATCTTTGTTTTTATCCCTTCCTCTTCCTTTATTCTATGTATAGATCTTATCTTACTGAGAAGGAAGAGCTCAGGGCAAGTTTTGGGGTCATTGTTAATCTCTGCCCCACCCCCCCACTTTAAAAGGAGAAAATGAGATACTTCTTTCTGTCCAAGTCCCCTCTTCTTGGACACTTACATTTTCTGTCTCTTTTCCCCTCCTCAACCCCATGGTTCACCTCAGCCTCCCAGTTTTCTCCAGAACAGACACGTATGGTCTGGCAGGCCTTCTGCTCTCCAAACACTGCTCAATGAAGAAGTCAGGGTTGAGTCAGCAGAATGTGGAGGAGATGCTGCTCTGCTGGGTGACCTGGCCATGGCTACTCCTGGGGATACTGTATTTTTTTAAGCAAGTCAGACATGCAGAATGAGCTAAGAGTTGCCATTTAAGAGCTAGTTGCCCTTAACCTAGGTTTGAAGGATGCAGGGATCTACAACCCTGTGTGGGGATCAGGACTACCTTGACAGTTAGGTACTAACAAAACCCCAATCAACACCATGGGTTCTCAGCAGTTATACTCGTCTTTATCCTACTAGCACCCAATAAACCAATCCAGAAATAAGTCCTTGAGTTATGTTAATGATCTCAATACCTGATGTTCTGCTCTGCTCTCATCAATGAATATCAATTTTAATGGAGGAACAGTCTTTGGCTCTGAGAAACTTAATTGGTCAGAGACCTAGTTTTGTCCCCTCCAGCTTTTTTCCAAAAAATTCGGACTCTCCTCAGGCTTTCCTGAGATATGGACTTTTTCTGAGGTATTTGGGGATTAGTATTTGTATTCTGTACCCGTTTGTAGTAGTTATGCACAAGGCACATTTGTGGGTCAATGTTAATAATTAGTTTTCATGAAGGTTCTTCTGTCTTTGGGTTTTGATTCTCAAAATGGGGAATTGTGAGAACCTGGAATTCTTATGTAGTGGTGCTTCGAACTTCAATTTAAAACCAGATGTAGTTTTATTTTGAAATCTGACTGATTTCATGTGGATGGGGCTCTAATTTTTTAGTAAAAACAAACTGGAAAATAACAATACCAGCCTTCAAGAAAACATACCTGTGTGGGGCAACATCGTGTTGTATCCAGAAGTGTCATTTGTGAGCGCTCTTGACCCAAGATCTGGGTCTTTCTGTATTGTTCTTTCACCATGAAAAGCAACAGACACCCAGGGAACTGATCTCTTACGGTGAGTGAAACTGTGTCACACTTAGAGAAGGATGCTTTTGGAGTTTCTGAACTTGGCTGTAGCTGAGCGTGTTTATAATAGGCTGAAAAAGGGAGGTGTGAGGGGAAGTAATCCCAAGGATGACAAAGAAATTAGGATTTTAGTTCTGTTTTTCTGACGACCATTTGTCCATGTTGCATCCTTCAGCTCTGCCACCGCTCTTTAAGAAAGAGCTAAAGAACGAGGAAGCAGAAGAAGGTGGAGAAGTCACCCTGCACTGTGAGCTCACCAAGGCTGCTCCGGTGGAGTGGTGGAAGGACCAGAGGATTCTCAAAGCCAGCAAGAAATACAAAATGAGGCAGGAAGGGCCCAAGGCAGAGCTGGTGATTCATGAAATATCTGAGGAGGATGCAGGAGACTACACCTGTGTGTGTGGAGAGCACCAGACTACAGCTGTCTTAACAGTACAGGGTAAAAACTACCTCGACCTCCTATTCCTAACGGGAAATGTCTGTCCTCTGCTATCAGGCGTTCAATTGTCTGTTTGTTCCACCTTATTAACCAAAGTCCCACTCATTTGAAAGCGTTCCCTGCCTTTGATGACCTGCAGGCTGCGTGTATTGGAAAAATTCCGGGCTGCATTTTAATGTGCCCCTCTTTTGTCTTCTCCTTTCCTTAAACACAAACCCACTATCCTTTCATCTTTCCCTTCTGGCATTCCTTTCCTAGCATATAAACCCTCTACTCTCTTCTTCCTTTCCTGCATTTGTTCTCTAAAACACAAATCCGTTTATCCTTTGCCATTCCTTTCTGGCATTCTCGGTACCTACCATTTTACCGGAGTATAAGCTATAAAAAGCAGAACAAGGCTGTGTTACTTACTATTTCTTCTGTACCCAGTTATGTTAGGTTGGGTTTTGCACCCATAACTTCTATCCTAATGCACAAAGGCAGATTTGCATTGGAAGACTGATGCTCTAAGTAGGAAAGAATAAATTCTTTCTGTGACTTTCTCCTGGCCTTATTTTGTTAAAAGAACCAGCTGCTATGCAATCAAAATTGGTGTTTCAGCTTGACGCTGCTGGAGATGGGAAATATGCCGAAAGCAGGGGGCTAAACCTCGCTTCTAGCCTGGCTCCACAACTGTGGAGTCATTAAGTTTGAGATCTGAGATATCCAACCTTGTTAAACATGTAGAATATCCCAGTATCTCACCTAGTTAATAGAGGGACATATGTAAAGGTCTCCAAATTTATTTCGAGGACACAAGTTGCAACGGGCACTAGAATTATGTTAAGTGGGGAAAATATGTTGTGAGACAAGAAGACAGGCTGGGATTCAGCATCTGGAGATTTTCTTTGGGGGTCAAGAGGAATCTGTGAGCTATGGCTGCATCTTTTCAAGGGTATCTCAAGGAAGAAGGACAGATGATGTGTAAGGGGCTGTGCCAACACTTGAAGCTCAGCAGGGCTGCTCTGTAAGTAATAGAGTATGAAGGCATGAAGTTTGCGGAGGACACCAACATGTGAACTGAGGAACTCAGAGGTGATATTATTAGTTTTTCGTACATGAAAACTAGTAGAAGGCAAGTGTAAATCTCTTGAAGACAGTGTAATTTTGCTAGTAGGAAGCCAGCATAACCTCTGAAAGGATTAGGATAGATATTCCCACTAGGATGTGTTCATTTCTCTTTCTTCTCTTTGATGCTCGCCCTTCCGCAATCTTCACAACTTCTCTCTGTCACTTCCCACTCTCACCCATCCCTGGAGATATCCTCAGTTTGTAATACTTCTTACTTGCATCCTTCAGCTGTGCCTCTGTTTTTCCAAGAAGAAATGATCAGCAAGGAAGCAGTAGAAGGTGGAACAGCCACTTTGCACTGTGAACTCAGCAAGGCATCTGCCCATGTTCAGTGGAAGAAGGGCCATCACGTCCTCACCTCGGACAACAAATACAGCATGAGACAAGAAGGCTGTGTTGTGGAGCTGTTAGTTCATGATTTAGACTTGAATGATACTGGAGATTATACCTGTATGTGTGGAGACAAGACCACCACAGCTGCCTTAACAGTGCATGGTAATGTTATCCTTGGGACTAAGGTCCTCCAAACCTTAGAGCTGTCCAAGTCTCTATTGCCGTGGTCTATTTCCATTCCCTTTCTGTTTGCTTGGGCTTTTGTGTTCCTTTGGAGTTTGCTTATATGCTTCCTCCTTGTGTTAGAATTGGGAAAAAGCTGCCTGTTGGTGTTTGTCCTCCTCAGCTGGGCTGGTCCTGCTCCCTTTCCTTGCACTGATGCAGAGTCCAGGGAAGATGGGGCAGATTTTTTTCCGTTGTGTCCCACTGACCTGGATCAGGGCTCATTAGGGTACCACGCATCCTCTCCCCCAGGACCTCATCTAGCTGCTTTTTAAGGAATATTCACTCTCTCTCTGGTAACTCTTTTACTCTTCAGCGCTGCCTCCAGAATTCAAAAAAGACCTGAAGGACGTAGAAGCGGTAGAAAGCGGGACAGCTGCTCTGCACTGTGAGCTGACTAAACCCACCGTGGTGGCATGGAAGAAAGGGCAGGAGGTGCTCAAAGCAAACAGGAAATATAAAATGAGTCAAGACGGTGCTGTTGCAAAGCTGGTTATCCATGAACTGGATGTGGAGGACACTGGAGATTACACCTGTGTGTGTGGAGATCAGCAGACAACCGCCACTTTGACAGTCAAGGGTTGTCGCCGGTCGGCTGAGGCAAGCCGATGCACGGGGACGAGTCCTTCCCTATCCCCGAACCCCTCTCCTCCGGGAGAGAAAAGGGTTCAAAAGCAGAGATACGAGAAGGAAAAAAAAATAAAAGATTTGTGAGACCTCTGAACGTTTGGAAAACTGAAACAAAACTTTATTAAAACTAGAACAATATATATAACATGCAGGAAAAAAAAACCAATACAAAATCTGAGAGTCTGTGCAGGATGGAAAGGTGAGGGTTTTAAACACAAGAACAAAGACAAAGGGGGACGGGGCCACGTGCAGTCCAGAAAAATGGCACCGGCCACGTGTGCGCTTCCGTGGAGCGAACAAAGAAACCGCGGCTGTTATGAACGCCGGGCTGTAATATGCAGGAAACGCTGTCCCTACCGCTTTCTCGTTGTGCAGAGAAGAATATCAAAGCAGCAGAAAAACCTCCAGGCGAACAGTCTGTCCCAGGCGGCGTGGCGGGAGCTTCCCTGGTGCACGGTCCACTCTGGCAGCCTGCAAGGTCCCCGGAGCGAAGCCACAGGATTTTGGAGAACAAGCCTCTTCCCCGGAGCGAAGCTGAGGTCCTGCAGTGCTCTGCGGAGCCGAGAGTGTCCGGAGAACAGCCGAGGAAGGCAGCGAACGAGCTGCGAACAACCCGAGAAAAGCCCCCGAAGCCGTCCGGGAAGCAGCCCCGCAAGTCCCGACCGCTCCGGAAGTCTCGAGTAGCCGAATGGCCCCGAAGCCCTCTGGAAGGCAGCCAGGAAGTCCCCGAGCCGCCTGAGCCCGCAGCTTCTTAAAGGGGCAGTGCCCTCTCGAGAAAACCTTCTCATACCATAAGATGGGCAAACTGTAACATGGAAGGGAATAATTCAATTAATCAGTTTACACCAAAAGCCTTCAGGCAGGTTTTTTCCTTCAACCTGCTACATTCCACCCCTTTATTCCATACCATGTACGTTATGCGCATCTCATTTACATTGTATTATACAGAAATTAACAGCATGAGACTCTGGTTCAGGGTGTTTCAGCCAGGGTTAACTTCCCCTGTGGTACACAGTGGACTTCACCATCCTCTTGCATTACCCACCAGGTGTGTCCAGGGCCTTGGGCTGAGACAACACCACGGATGGGTCTGTCTGGAGTTGCAGCAGGGGAAACCCAGACAGCTTTTCCCAGCAGATTACTTTCACATACCACAGGAACTCTATCCCCCTCTATGGTATGTAAAAGGTCTGATTGGGCAGGGCCGGCTCGATTGATTGATCCCCTCGTGTTCACTTGCCAGGTGGCTTCTGCCAGATGTTTATCCCAGTTTCTGAAAGTTCCACCACCCAATGCTTTCAGGGTGGTTTTCAGCAAGCCATTATAGCGTTCTATTTTACCGGAGGCTGGTGCATGGTATGGAATGTGATAAATCCATTCGATACCATGTTCTTTGGCCCAATTGGCCACCAGATTGTTTTTGAAATGAGTCCCATTATCAGACTCAATTCTTCCCGGAGTGCCATGCCGCCACAAAATCTGCCTTTCAAGGCCCAGAATAGTATTACGGGCAGTGGCATGAGGCACGGAATAGGTTTCAAGCCATCCGGTGCTTGCTTCCACCATTGTCAAAACATAGCACTTACCCTGGCGAGTTCGAGGGAGAGTGATGTAATCAATCTGCCAGGCCTCTCCGTACTTGTACTTCGACCACCGTCCACTGTACCATAAGGGTTTTAACCTTTTGGCCTGTTTAATTGCAGCACAAATCTTACAGTCATGGATAACCTGGGTAATTGCATCCATGGTTAAATCCACCCCTCGGTCACGAGCCCATCGATAGGTTGCATCTCTTCCCTGGTGACCGGAAGAGTCATGGGCCCACCGAGCAAGGAATAGTTCACCTTTGTGTTCCCAGTCCAGATCTATCTGGAACACTCTGGCTGCTTTGTCAACTTGGTGGTTATTTCTATGCTCCTCAGTGGCTCTGCTTTTTGGGACATGGGCATCTACATGCCTTACCTTTACAGCTAACCTTTTCAGGCGGGCAGCAATATCTTGCCACAAAGTGGCAGCCCAAATAGGCTTACCTTTACGCTGCCAATTATCTTTCTGCCACCTCTCCAGCCAACCCCACAAGGCATTTGCCACCATCCAGGAATCTGTATACAGATACAGCCGTGGCCAGTTCTCCCTTTCAGCAATGTCCATGGCCAGCTGGATGGCTTTGACCTCTGCAAATTGACTCGATTCACCTTCTCCTTCTGCTGCTTCTGCAACTTGGCGCATAGGACTCCATACGGCAGCTTTCCACTTCCGTTGGTTTCCTATGAGGCGGCAGGATCCATCGGTGAAGAGAGCATATTTCTTCTCCTGGTCTGAGAGGTCTTTATATGGGGGTGCTTCATCAGTACGAGTGACTATCTCGTTCGGTGGCATCCCAAAATCTTTTCCTGCAGGCCAGTCTGTAATAGCTTCCACAATTCCTGGGCGACCAGAGTTACCTATCCTAGCTCTCTGTACAATCAGGGCGGTCCACTTACTCCAGGTAGCATCTGTGACATGGTGGGTAGATGCTATCTTCCCTTTGAACATCCAGCCTAGGACTGGCAGTCGGGGGACTAGGAGGAGCTGTGCTTCAGTGCCAATTACTTCTGAGGCAGCTCGAACTCCCTCATAGGCAGCCAATATCTCCTGCTCAGTGGGAGTATAATTGGCCTCTGAGCCTTTATATCCACGACTCCAAAATCCTAGGGGACGACCACGGGTTTCTCCTGGTGCCTTCTGCCAAAGGCTCCAGGTAGGACCACAGTCCCCAGCTGAAGTGTACAGGATGTTTTTAATCTCTGGTCCTGTTCGCACAGGTCCCAGGGCCATAGCATGTGCTATTTCCCTTTTGATTAATTCAAAGGCATGCTGTTGGTCAGAGCCCCATGTGAAATCATTTTTCTTCCGGGTAACAGTATAGAGAGGTTTAACAATCTGACTATACCCGGGAATATGCATTCTCCAGAAGCCTATGACTCCCAAGAAAGACTGGGTCTCTTTCTTGTTGGTAGGCGGAGACATAGCTGTGATCTTGTTGATCACATCTGTGGGGATGTGGCGGCGTCCATCCTGCCACTTAACCCCCAGGAACTGAATCTCTCGGGCAGGTCCTTTGACCTTACTTCTCTTAATGGAGAAACCGGCATCCACCAAAATGCGGATTATCTTCCTACCTTTCTCATAGACTTCTTCTGCGGTATCACCCCATACAATGATGTCATCGATGTACTGAAGATGTTCAGGAGCACCACCTTTCTCCAGGGTAGCCTGGATCAGTCCATGGCAGATGGTCGGGCTGTGCTTCCACCCCTGGGGCAATCGATTCCAGGTATACTGGATACCCCTCCAGGTGAAGGCAAACTGTGGCCTACACTCTGGTGCTATGGGAATGGAAAAGAAAGCGTTAGCAATGTCTATCGTGGCATACCACTTGGCTGCCTTGGACTCCAGTTCGTACTGAAGCTCCAAGATATCAGGAACAGCAGCACTCATCGGTGGTGTCACTTCGTTCAGCCCACGATAGTCCACTGTCAATCTCCATTCCCCGTTGGTCTTCTGCACAGGCCATATAGGACTGTTGAAAGGTGAGCGAGCTCTGCTGATGACATCTCGTCTCTCCAACTCTCGAATCATTTTCTCTAAGGGGCGCAGAGAGTCTCGGTTGGTGCGGTATTGCCGGCGGTGAACTGTGGAGGAGGCAGTAGGCAATTTTTGATCTTCCACCTTCATTCTGCTAACAACAAAAGGGTCATCCGAAAGTTCGACCGATGTGGACAACCGGATAATGCCATCGGCTCCCACGGTTGCTATCCCAAAGGCCCATTTATAACCTTTCGGGTCCTTAAAATACCCTTTCCGGAGGAAGTCTATGCCTAAAATGCATGGAGCATCTGGGCCAGTCACAATTCGGTGAATTTCCCAGTTATGCCCAGTGAGGCTGACCTCAGCTTCTACCAAGGTAAGCTCTTGTGATCCTCCTGTCACACCCGAGATCATGATAGTCTCAGTTCCTTGATGATCCGATGGTAGCAAGGTACACTGGGCGCCTGTATCTACCAGGGCCTTGTACCTCTGTGGTTCTAATGTGCCAGGCCATCGAATCCACACAGTCCAGTATACCCTGTTATCCCTTTCCTCCACCTGGCTAGAGGCAGGGCCCCTCTAATGCCTAGGGTGTGGTCCACAGTCAGTGGAAGGGTCTATCCGGCTTGTGGTACCTTCATCATAGGAGTTGCTCCTTGGGTTGCAGCACTGTTCACCAAAGACTGGAGCGACAACTCTTCGGTTGCAGTCGTCATGTTGGTGTGGTCTGCTCTGCAGCTCATGTGCTGGTACCCCGTGGTTAGCGGCAGGTCGTTGTTCCCATCTCCTCGTCTCTTCACGACCTCTCGAGCAGCACTGGCGGTCACATCGTGGCCTGTCCTGTCTGTTGCGCCTTGCTCTGGGAGGACGATTTCTCCTAACAGCTGACACGTGGGTATACACAGGAGAGGAAACGGTTCTTTGCTCTAACCTGTTAATAGAGTCCAATATTTTCTCTGTCATTTTGTCTGTCACTTTCTCCACTGCTGCAATGAAGGCAGAGGTATGAGAAAGGCTGTCCTCATACTGGCGAATCCTGTTAGACACCTGTTCTATGGTGAGTGGCCGATTTTCACCCTCTCTTTCCCACAGCATTGTGGCCAATGTATGGGCATATGACTGGGGTGCACTCTGCACAAATTTGCGCAGCAAAGGCTCGTTACTGTGCACCTGGTCCGGGTTGACATTAACATTCCAGTCACCATAGATGACCTCTTTCATAGCCAGCTCTCTCAGGTAGTTAGTACCTTTGCTCAGGACAGTCCATTTAGTAGGGCGGCATTCGATGTCATCTCTGAAAGGGTATCTGCTCTTCACAGCAGTCAGAAGCCGTTTCCAGAGACTGCACTGTTTTGCCTTTTTGCCAATTGCCCTATCAATAGCACCTTCCCGGGCCACATTTCCTAACTGTCTGGCTTCTTTGCTAGTTAAATCAATGTTATCAGCCCCATTGTCCCAGCAGCGAAGCAACCAATTCATTAGTGACTCACCATCATGCCTGCTAAATTCCTTTCTAATGCTTCTCAGGTCCTTCCTGGACTGAGGCTGGGTGTTTACCTCTTGATCTGATGACTCATCCCGTGAGGAGGATCCTTGGGAGGGCTGTGCTGTTGGAGTCGCTGAGGCAGTATTCCCTGAAGGCTTTCCTGGACGCTTTTGAGAGGTGCTTGGTCCTGCATCGTCATCAGAGCTATCTGTTGCATAATTAGTCTTTTTCTGGTGTTTAGCACCAGAGGGCTTATTTTTCTTTTTCACAGGGGCAACCTGTGCTTGTTTGGGTGGAGAGGCAGCAGCAGATTTAGTGGGTGTAGTGCCCATGTGATACTTATTCTTGATAATTATCCACCCCTGGACCATGTTACAGATAACTGATAACAAAGTTATCAAATACAGGAAAATAATACCATTTGCCGAATATCCAGTTTCAATTGCCATTGATCCAGTACCAAATGGAGAAGTGTTATTTCCCATCATCCATTTGCTAGACGAATCATAAGCAGCCACTATCATGTACTGTGCAAAATACACTGGGAGCATTATAAACTGACTGAGTACAGACCAAAACACCGAAATTACACACGCCAGGGTGAACACCTTCTTTGCTAAGTGCCCCAGACCAGCAAACCATAAACCAGTACCAATTAGAAACAGGTAATTTGACATCACAGTTGGTGTGCCAGGCACCAGATCATAGAGCATTTTTAAACCGTACTGCTTAAGAGCTTCAAACAAAAGCTCGCTTAGCACCATCCTGGAAAAACCTCGTTTGTTTCAGTTTCCAAACTTTAATAAAAATATGAGTTATTAAATTATTCAGAAGCCCACCCAGGGACGCCAATTATGTCGCCGGTCGGCTGAGGCAAGCCGATGCACGGGGACGAGTCCTTCCCTATCCCCGAACCCCTCTCCTCCGGGAGAGAAAAGGGTTCAAAAGCAGAGATACGAGAAGGAAAAAAAAATAAAAGATTTGTGAGACCTCTGAACGTTTGGAAAACTGAAACAAAACTTTATTAAAACTAGAACAATATATATAACATGCAGGAAAAAAAAACCAATACAAAATCTGAGAGTCTGTGCAGGATGGAAAGGTGAGGGTTTTAAACACAAGAACAAAGACAAAGGGGGACGGGGCCACGTGCAGTCCAGAAAAATGGCACCGGCCACGTGTGCGCTTCCGTGGAGCGAACAAAGAAACCGCGGCTGTTATGAACGCCGGGCTGTAATATGCAGGAAACGCTGTCCCTACCGCTTTCTCGTTGTGCAGAGAAGAATATCAAAGCAGCAGAAAAACCTCCAGGCGAACAGTCTGTCCCAGGCGGCGTGGCGGGAGCTTCCCTGGTGCACGGTCCACTCTGGCAGCCTGCAAGGTCCCCGGAGCGAAGCCACAGGATTTTGGAGAACAAGCCTCTTCCCCGGAGCGAAGCTGAGGTCCTGCAGTGCTCTGCGGAGCCGAGAGTGTCCGGAGAACAGCCGAGGAAGGCAGCGAACGAGCTGCGAACAACCCGAGAAAAGCCCCCGAAGCCGTCCGGGAAGCAGCCCCGCAAGTCCCGACCGCTCCGGAAGTCTCGAGTAGCCGAATGGCCCCGAAGCCCTCTGGAAGGCAGCCAGGAAGTCCCCGAGCCGCCTGAGCCCGCAGCTTCTTAAAGGGGCAGTGCCCTCTCGAGAAAACCTTCTCATACCATAAGATGGGCAAACCGTAACATGGAAGGGAATAATTCAATTAATCAGTTTACACCAAAAGCCTTCAGGCAGGTTTTTTCCTTCAACCTGCTACAAGGGTAAAGGAAAAAAAAAGTTATAATATTTTCTGAGAAGAAAAACTGTGGTTTAGTGTCACTTGTGGAGAAGAGCTGACTACGGTTCATATGGGGTTCAGAACAGCGTGGCCTATACAGCCTGATAGAGTGACCAGGCAGAAAATGGGAATTGAAGGGCAGAAGCAAACGCATTTGGTCAGTATGCGACTGTCAGGATAATTGTCATCCTGCCTGCAAGTGGCCTGCCTTAAGAGGGCTTCGGAACCCTTACAACTCCCTGCTGACCTTCAGAATGCCTCTTCAGCAACCAGGGCAACAGGCTGGCTACTTTTATAGTAGCAAAAATATTCTGTCATTTTTAGATCATATATTAGATCAAGCTTTTATATACTCTATGGCAAATGTAACTTCTTGGAATGGATTTCTTCTTGTTCTGCAGATATTCCTGTTCTCTGAGGAAATAGCCTTGTACTTTGAATCTAGAGCATTGAGATTTAGAGACATCTGCAAAAGAGCTCTTCTGGTGCTTTTGCTTTCCTTCTACCTTCTCTTTCCCAAACCCCAACTGCAGTGCGTTGCAAATTATATTTTTATTTTATAGCCCTACCAGCACTTTTTAAACAAGAGCTTCAGAATACCGAGGCGGAAGAAGGTGGTTCAGCAACGCTGAGGTGTGAGCTTACCAAACCCAAGGCTCCAGTAGAGTGGAGGAAAGGAGATATTACTCTCCACCCTGGTTTGAAGTACGAGATGAAGCAGCAGGGCTCCGCCACTGAGTTGGTCATTCATGACTTAGAACTGGACGATTCAGGAAAGTACACCTGTGACTCTGGACATCAGCAGACAACGGCTGTGGTAACCGTACATGGTAGGCGGAGTGTTGACCCTTGGCTCAGTAGAGACGAAGTGAAAGGAGCATCGCTTGGTGTTCTTTACAGCCGTTTATTTGTTTTGCTGCTGGTCCATGCCAGTATCCACACGCTACTCGAGCATGACACATGGCCATGTTAGAAAGGTTCTGCCTGCAGTATCTGGAGGGATTAATCAGCAACAAAGCAATTAAATGTTGTCATGATGTCAAAATATTGTGAACCCTCCTACTTTCTGAGTGCAGGGAGCGTGGCTGCCTATGGGAATAGGTAACAGAGAACAAGCCCAGCAGGCTGACGGTTAATTTGGCCTGTTGATTGCTTCAGTAGACATAAGGGATGCCTGATTGGGCTGGTAAGAGATGCAAGAGCTGGGGGTAAAGGATTTCTCTAACACGTGACTGGGCTGTATTATTATCTGAGGCTCTGAGCCTCACATATAAACTCTGACTGCAGATAATGGCATCCACATCTGCTTTCCTCTGCGCCTTCTGCCATCCAGAGCAAGACTTTGCCTGAAATCTGAATTTCCTCTTCCATTTATCACTTTATTGTCATCTTTCACTGTACTGCCTCTTCTTGTGGTTTGAATGCTGACTTGATCTTTTATACACTCATAGAAGCTTTATTTGGGGACAGATGAAATATTCTTCACTTAATATTGCAAAGTCGCAGACCTTTACTGAGGAACAAGAGTCCATGTAGGGAGAGAGCATGTCCCAGTGATCTTTGACTGAAACATCCTTTGTTGGCATGGAGACACTTCAGTAGGAAAGTCTGACTCCTCCAGATCACAGACCAGGCCGTTCTATGGACCACTTTCTAAGACCGGATCTTTCTAACTTTGCATCTGTCCTCAGCTCTTGGCTCACATAATGGCTTGAGAAAGATGCTATCAAGACAGAGAGTTGCAGCCCAAGTTGATTATGGGCTCATTAGAATAGGCCATTTCTGAAGAATTATGGTAGAATTGGGTCCTTTTTGGACTGAACCACTTTTAAAACATCTCCCTCTCCAATTTTGCAGCACTGCCTGTCACGTTTAAGCAACCCCTACAAAATAAGGAGTCAGAGGAAGGAAGTACAGCTACATTCTGCTGTGAGCTGTCGAAACCCGGTGCCACAGTGGAATGGAGGAAAGGAGGAGTGGGGCTGCAGCCCAGCCAGAAGTATGAAATGAGGCAGAGGGGATGCCTGGTAGAGCTTTTGGTCCATAATCTCAAATTAGAAGACACAGGAGAGTACAGCTGTGAGACTGGGGATCAGGAAACCAAGGCATCTTTAAATGTCAAAGGTAGGTGGGTTAGAGCTGACTCCTGAAGCAAGAGATTCCATCGAACATGCAAAGGAACACTTTGAATATTTTTATGTATGTGATTTTTTTTTTTTTTTTCCCCCCTCCTATAAATATTTTCCTTTTCATCCGATAGACTAGATTTTCTTTTTTTCAATGACAATGGGAAAGGATGACACTCTGTCCTTCTGGTGCTGCATCTGATTTTTAGGTTCTAAGAAGAAATACTTTCTAGCTTTATGGCTGGGGAGAAGTTAAAGAAAGAGCAATGCTTTAACATAACATCTGGACATTTCACATGACATGTGCTTTAGGTATTTAAAAAAATATTTTCTTCCAAATCCTGGAGTAAGACAATGAACAACCTTCCCGATCTGTCAAGGCTGTCCACGGAGTTTTAACTTCTTTAGTCTTGCGATCTTTATTAGATCAACTGGAGGATAATTTAATTCAAAGAAATCAACCCTGGGAAGGATTCAAGTCAAGGAACAAAGGAAAAAAATAAGTGTAAATGGCTGCTTCTGATGCAGCAAGATCTCCTGGTAGCTCCAGGCCAATTAGAAAACATGGATCCTACCTATGAATATAGCACTTATATCTTGTTCTCCAAAGTGTTGGTCTAACTGTGTTAACCAGGACTTGACTCAGATTCAATCAAAGCTCCCGTTCCTTCTATTTTTTCCCCTTTAGCTCTGCCAGTTCTTTTCAAAAAGGAGCTCAAGGACAAGGAGGCAGAAGAAGGAGCTGCAGTGAAATTCCAGTGTGAGCTGACAAAGGATAATGCAACAGTGGAGTGGAGGAAAGGCAGCATGGAGCTCTTCCAGTGCGCCAAATACGAAATTAAGTTAAGCGGTCGCACAGCGGAACTTGTGATTCATAATGTAGAACCAGAAGATGCCTCCGACTACACGTGTGATACAGGAGACCGGCAGAGCACAGCAGTCCTCCGAGTGAATGGTTAGCTTTGCATGGCCACAGAAAAGAGGATGAAAGGGATTTGTGAAGTTATGTGAATGATATTATTTTTATTTGTTGGTGAATAAACCCCTCCAGAAGTTAACGAGGAATGCAGGTGCCCAGTCATTAAGCAGAATACAGAAAAGTAGGTCTTGTGGATTTGTAGAATGGCGATTTAAGCCTGTACAGCTCAGTGCACAGTGTATTGACCCCCGCCTCTTGCTGATAACAGCAAGGAACTCTGCATCATGGGGCTTTCAAAATTCTCATAGATCTTTATTTTTGGCACTTTGCATTCATGGCTGGCTCAGTTGAATCAATAACCAATAACAAGTGATTTACAAAAGCATTTTAAAAATTACTATTTTTGTATTTTATTTAATTTTATTTAAATTTTTAAAACACCTTCCTGTGAAGATCCTGAGAACGCTGTGTTCAGCAAACCAGGAGTAATGACTGTGATTAATCACCATCTGTGACATGTCCGTGGTCATCTCAAACTGTTGCGTGGAACTTTGTGGCTTTGATCTTTTCAAACTAGATTGTCTTGGCTGAACCTGACCCATGAAGCAGCCACTGGGTCAACTATGAGTGAAAGAGCCCAGTGCTTGCTTTACATGTTATCACAGTAAGGTTTAGACAGAGGAACCACAAGCACAGAGATTCCCGTACTCACAGCTGCTCACACACACACACGATGGTTATTTCCTTCTAGTTTTCAGCAGTGACAAGCTGTTGGCTGAAGCTATTCTGTGCCCCGCTTGAATAAATGTAGTCCATTTGTGTGCAACATCTGGAAGGATCACTGCTGATGGTCTAGGGTCTTGAAAAGATAGAGAAATCAGAACTGTGTTTAAAGCATCATTTACGGTGTTGGAAGTCATGGGTATTTCTATAAAAACAAACAGATTTACACTACTTTTAATTGGGAAGTACTGGGTTTTGCTTAGCTAAAATCTTGATGGGTGTTGGAGTTTCCAATATCCAGAGCAGGTGTATGAAAGGTGTAATGTGGATGCCCTTGACTTTTGGGGAAACAAACATATTTGGGGAAATTTGTGATCCTCTCCTTGTCTGGATATACAGAATGTAGGTCTGTTTATAGAGAAAAAAAGGGTTGTTATTATCATATAACCACTAAATGCAAATTTGTTCTGCAGCATCAGACCCCAGGTGCCTTGTGCTGAGTTGTGCAGACCTGGCGTTCAAGCTAATGAATCACCCCTTGTTTTTCACTTTGCAGCCATCAAACCCCGGCTGAAGCAGCAGCTGAAGAATGAAGAAGTGGAGGTGGGAGGGACGGCCAGGCTGTGCTGTGAGATTTCCATCAGCAAAGCAGAAGTGGAGTGGAGGAAGGATGGAGTCGTCCTTCAGCCCAGCTCCAAGTATGAAATGTGGCAGGACGGCACCCTCCGTGAGCTGCGTGTTCATCGCCTGGAACCTGGGGATGCTGGAGAATATTCCTGCAAGGCTGGCGATGAGACGAGCTCTGCCAAACTAACCGTGAAAGGCAAGACCTGTTTATTGGGGTGAGGGGACATGCATTTAGGATGCAGAGATTTCACGACAGAATTGTTACTGTTGCGATATACCATTATGATAAATGCAGAGCATAGGAAGGGTATCATTAAAAAAAAAAATCTTACCATCAGTGAACGCACCTAAGCAAAGATTCACTTGGTGGACAGGAGAGAATAAGGCAGCTGTTGACTCATAGCTTGAAATATTTGCTTGGCATCATATGCATGTGAATGAACAGATGGTCCGTCTGCAGCTTCCAGTCACACGGCAGCTGCATCTGGCCTTCACGTCATTACAGACAGAGCTTGCTTGCAGGTTGGACCACTAGTGTGGAACAATCACCGCTAGCATCTCTACGGGCTACTCGACATTACAGATGCTCCCTATATCATGCCCAGCTGCACCATTTTTCGTGCAGATGGTGACCTCGGTTGTACGCACGTGTGCTGCGTTCACTGAGATGGAGGTTGCACTGCCTCTCCGTGGATCTTCCCCAGCGGACTGGGGGTATATGCAGCCTCTGCCTGTTGCAGACTGTCTGTATGATCTTTGCATGGCTCTGCAGGTGCCCAACTGTCCTAGAAACAGGACTCGAGCAAAGCGAAGTGCAAATGCCCTGTGCTCATGGTAATCCAGTAAGTCCTGCTGAGAGCACAGAGCCAACCAGATGCCCAGCCAGGCTGGAGCACCAGCACAGAGTATCTGCAATTCTGTCTGCAAAAAGACAGTGGAGGGGATCAGGTTTTATTGTTATTCTGTGAAGATATCCCCATGCAAATGTGATAGTTTCAAAATCCTGAATGTGGTATCTAGCATTCACACCTGATTCACCTAATTATGTTATCGAACATGTAATTAAAAAAAAAAACACCAATACCTAATGCATTTCTGAGAAAGGGGAAGGAATAAAAGCACTCACTGGAACATACTGGTCATGTCCCCAAGTACACTGAAAGCAGTGAACCAACAGCATTTGAAATGTGTCTTGAGAAGCTGTGGCACCTTGGAGGTCCTTAAAGCCCAGCTGGACAAGGCACTGAGCAACCTCCTGAGAGCTGGCCCTGCTTTGAGCGGTGGTTGGACCACATGACCTCCAGAAGTCCACTCCTATCTATATTGTTCAATGCTTCTATGATTTGATCCATGTTTTCCCTTTCATGGCTTGACTCTACCGATGGGCTGTTTGCAGAACCTGACGTGACCATTGTGAGTGGCCTAAAGGACATGGTGGTGTTTGAAGGGGACGATGTCACATTTCGGTGCCAGGTTTCTCATGAAAACGCAAGGGACGTTGAATGGAAGCTGCAGGATGTTGCTCTGCAAAATAATGAAATGAACGAGATCTCAGTGGAAAAAGGAAAGATCCACACCCTGACGTTAAGGAAGGTGACTGAGCAGGACATTGGCACCATCACTTTCCGAGTGGGACCCCACATGTCGACAGCAGAGCTCACGGTAAAAGGTACGGGCTTTCTGTGCGTGGGAAAACAACAGGATTGGTGAGAACAGGTGACGTTTTGCTCATCAATAGTAAATTCAAGGCCATCATTCACCCGTTGGTACCAGCATTAGTAGGGTGCTTGTGCTTCAGAGCATACGTGATGTTCTCACCATGGATAGATGGTGGGTATGTCACCGGGGTCCTGAAGCTAACTGGTTTCTAGACAAATTACTGGGGTAGCTCCAGAGGTGGATTGACGGACCTGTGATTTTCATTGCTTCCACTATCCCTTTTCTTCTTTTCTTCTTTGGAGTCTGTCTTTCTCTAAACACTGTTGTGAAGAAATTCTCTGTCAAACATCCTTCTCCTTCCCTCTTTGAAGCTGTTGGTCTGGTCATAGTCTCCCTCCCACCTGAACCAGTTAAAACATCTGTGAAGTTTTTGATTAGTACTTCAGTAACGTCAACAGATAGTTGTAAGTGGGTTTCAACCAAAAGCCCTTCACTCATTTTAAGTACCCAATATAGAACACAGAAGTTAAAGTAATTTTTAACACTTAACTGTTCAGCTGTAGCTTTAACCCTACAGGGAAGCAAGATAAAGGTGACTGTGGCCAACAGGAGGGAAGTGATTGTCCCCCTGTACTGGGCACAGGTGAGGCCACACCTTGGATACTGGGTCCAGTTTTGGGCCCCTCAGTCCAAGAAGGACATTGAGGGGCTGGAACGTGTTCAGAGAAGGGCAATGAAGCTGGTGCAGGGTCTAGAGAACAAGTCTTATGAGCAGCAGCTGAGGGACCTGGGGTGGTTTAGTCTGGAGAAAAGGAGGCTGCGGGGAGACCTTATCGCTCTCTACAACTCCCTGAAAGGAGGTTTTAGTAAGGTGGGGTTGGTCTCTTCTCCCACTTGACAAGTGACAGGACAAGAGGAAATGGCCTTTAGTTGCGCCAGGGTAGATCGAGGTTAGATATCAGGAAAAACTTCTTTACAGAGAGGGTCATTAACCATTGGACCAGGCTGCCCAGGGAGGTGGTGGAGTCCCCATCCCTGGAAGTGTTTAACAGCTGTGTGGATGTGGTGCTGATGGATGTGGTTTAGGGACCCTGGCAGTGCTGGGGGAACGGTTGGACTCGATGATCTTAAAGGTCTCTTCCGACCAGATGATTCTGTGATTCTGTAAATGCCTTGGCTATGTTTGTAATTTCAGTGCCACCTCCAGTCTTCAAGGAGAAATTACAGAGCACAGAACTGCAGGAAGAAGAAACGGCTGTCCTGCGCTGTGAGGTCTCCCAGCCTGGTGCCGCAGTGGAGTGGAAGAAGGGTGCTCAGGTGATTTCCCCGAGCTCCAAGTATGAAATCAGGCAGGAGGGGACAATCCGTACTTTAAAGATTCATCACTTAAAACTAGAAGACTCTGGCAAATACACCTGTGACAATGGCAATGAACAGACGACAGCCACTCTAACTGTGAAAGGTGGGTTATTTTCTTTTTAAGATGAGAAACTTGTTCTGTTTCATAGTCATAGAATCACTTTGGCTGAAAGACACCTTCACTGGTGTGTCGTGTTTGGACAGCTTGGCATCAAGTGGAAAAAAGGGTGAGTCTTGCTCCAAGCCATCAACAAGTATGAGATGAAGCAGACAGGCTCTGCTGTGGAGCTACTCATCCACGGTGCCAGAGACTACATCTGCAGTTCTGGCAATGAGCAAACGATGGCATCCTTGGTAGTGAAAGGTGACAAAAAGCTTTCACTTCACCTTTTAGGGAGCTCCAGGTTAGCGTAGATGTTCCTATGTAAGTTTCAGTGACACTGCGGCAGGGTCTGGTCGTCTTTTGTGATAAGGATTTCTGAATCAACAGTGACACGGTCTGACAGAGTAGGTCTTCACGAAGACTTTATTTCTCTCTCCTCCTTATTCCTTTGCTGGGTCCTAAGAGCCCTAGGGCTGCAAGACTTCGCTGTGCAAAGGGATGCCTTCACTTCAAATGCAACTGATCCCAGCCATTCCCCTACTGCCCCACAAAATACATCATCCATTCCTACATCACCCACAAGAACCTTCAGATCTCTCTTTTATACATATCTGCCACCCGGTTCCTGTGAATTCACTCTGATTTCTGAAACCCCATCTCCTTCCCTTGTAAATACCAACTCAGCCATACCTGTGGAGTCACCAAGGTTCTTCTAGGGCACCAGACTCGAGGAACTGAACTTCTACATGTGGCGCATGGTAAATCAACCCATCAAAACTCCATCTTGACCCAGCAGTGATACACCTCAGTGCAGAGACTTCCAGCGTTCATCTCTCTTCTGGGTCCAGTTTTGAAATGAGGGGCATTATATAATGGTGTTTCTCCACGCACCCTCCCAAATACCCAAGAATTTAGGTATAGGATTTTGAGTTGTCGCTTTGGTACCCATTTGGAGATACATGCACTTATATGCTCAGGAGTCCATATCCATGGACTCACATCCATTGGTGTGTGCAATGCCCAGTGACTCTTTGGGAACGCTGGAGATCCAGCACCTTCTTGTCATTCCTTTTTCGGGTTTTAGAGGAAGTTTAGAATTGAGTTTGAATCAAATTGGGAATGGCACCACAGTTTCATTAAACACAAGACTTAGTAACACAGTCAGCAATGGAACATAATTTTTTTCCTCTGATTTATCTTGGTTTAGCTTTGCCAGTAATCTTTACACAACCACTCCAGAACCAGCAAGCTGAAGAAGGTGGCACCATCACTTTGAGCTGTGAAATCTCAAAATCAAATGCCGCTGTGCAGTGGAAGAAGGCCGGGACAGTGCTGCGACCAAGTAACAAATACAAGATGCATCAAGCTGGGTCTGTGGCTGAGCTGACGATTCACAACCTGAGTGAAGCTGATGCTGGGGAATACACGTGTGACACTGGGGACCAGCAAACCACTGCAGCTGTGCTCGTGAAAGGTGGGGCTTTGCATGGGGAAGAGAAGAACAGAGCTTGGTAACATGGCAGGGCACGTGGTTAAGTAATTTGACAGCTAGACATTGTCCTGCACCCAAACTGAACCAGACCTCAGAGATGACAGTGATTTCAGAGGGATAAGAATTGGTCCAGTTATCGCTAGGGAATCAGAAATGGGTCTGTAGTTGGTGACTCTGTGGTTTAATGTTAATGTCATGCACTAAAATCCGTTGAGAATGTTTTTGCAATACATAGATTGCATTATAAATATATATTATATACTTGTCATACAGACTATACAGTATAACTTTATAGACTGTCATATATACGTGCATAATATATATGCACATGTACTTACATTATGTGTCTATAAGAAGGTAACATGTTACTACTTGTCCATGTAACTACACTTCCATGCATTTAGTGCTCAGTGCTTTGTGGTCGTTCTTTCAAATAATATAGTACTGTCAGGAAAGAGCATAACAAAGTGTTTAACCCAGGAAGCATCATCTTTAAAAGTAATTGTCAAACTCTGTTGACCTTTCCATAAAGAACCAGCAGCAACCATAGTGGAGATGCTGAAGGACATCGCTTCATATGAAGGAGAAGACGTAGTGTTTGAATGCCAGCTGTCCCGGGAAACAACACAGGATGTCCAGTGGTTCCTAGGGGATGTTCCCCTGCAATCTAATGAAATGAATGAGATCAGAGTCCAAGGGACACGTCACACTTTGATACTGAGGAAGGTGACAGTAGAAGACTGTGGGCCCATCAGTTTCAAAGTCGGGCAGCATACCTCAACAGCACAGCTAACGGTCCAAGGTGAGCAACCTCCTAGGAAGGGGGATTGAGGAGGCACTGGTAAGCACTGTTGACACTCCATTAGCTTCTGGAGAGGTGTATTGGGGGGAGGAAGTTTTGGGAGTGTCTGCTAACCTAATATAGGCATTGAAGAGTTAGATATGTACATCTGAGCTAGTTGTTTCAGTCCTTTTTATAGTCCATGGAGTGAGGCAAACATCCTTTGAAGACCATCCAATGGACGAAGACATCCTGAAACAAACAGCTAAGATACGTCAGAATCAATGCTGAAGAGCATCAAGAATATGCTCTGAATTAATCTCCTGCTTATGATGTTTTTAGATCTTATTTACTCCAGAAAATTACCAAAAACTCTGAAAAATATTTCCATTAAGTTATATAGAATGATTTTGAATGATGGGCCATGTCAATACCTTATTTTGTTTGTTCCTCTTTGATCTGGTTCAAAACGTAGCTACAGGCACCCAGGTTGGACCTGGGGGCAATGCTGCATTAGGCAGTTGCAGCAGTCTTGATTCCCTCTTCCCAACAGTTGCTCCGGTCACCTTTGTAAAGGCTCTCCACAGCTTGGAGCTCCAGGAGGGTGGCACAGCTCACTTGTCCTGCGAGGTGTCCAAGCCTGATGTCCTGGTGGAGTGGAAGAAAGGCACATCCGTGATCCACTCCAGCCAGAAGTGCAGCATCAAGCAGGAGGGGAACGTGCACACACTGGTCATTCACGATTTGAACCATGCAGACTCAGGGGAGTATAGCTGCCACACAGCTGATGGGAAGACCACCGCCAGGCTAGATGTTAAAGGTATGATCTCCTCTTTGCTCAGCAGCAGTGAGAGGTGTGCAGGTCAGGTTTTTGAGCTCTCTAGTACAAGACACCCATTGAGGTATGGAGAAAGTGCAGCAGAGGCCACGAAGTTTGTCAGGGGGTTGGAGGGCATGAAGTATAAGGAGAGGCAGGAGCAGCTGGGGTTGTTCAGCCTGGGGAAGAGAAGGTTGAGGGGGGACCTCATTGATGTCTGCAGCTTCCTAATGGGGGTCTACAGAGGAGAGAGAGACAGACTTTCCTTGGTGTACTCAGTAAACCGATGAGAGTCAACAAGTGACAACAAGCTGCAGCCAGAGGAATTCATATTAGGGAAAACCCCCAACTTTTTACTGTGAAGGGGTGGTCAGAAACTGGAACTGGGAGCAGAGCGGCAGAGGAATCTCCATCTGTGGAAGACCTCCAGAGGTCCCTTCGGCCTAATTATTCTGTAATTGATCCCTGGCTACATGATCTCATGTTCTTAAAGTGGTGCAGCCTCAGGTCTCCAGGCGTGTATGCTTTAAGTGCTTTTATCCTGTCCTGTGGTTTTATTTTGGGCATGAAAAACCCTCTGGGCTTCCAAAAATATTATTTAAGTTAGTTGGGAATTCTCTGTGAAAAGAAGTCTGGGATATAGGGAGAGAAATGCAGCTCCTGTAGAATTGAAATTTTTCCTGGTGCTTAACTACTCTCCCTCCTCCTCCTCTGGCTTAGTCCTAGACATCCTTACCCTTGGCAGGTCTCCTTAGGTAGATACAGTCAGAACTGTGCATGAACTTCACGAATGGCATTATCAGTACCTTAAAAATAAAACATCCCTCCATTTGCTGTTTTGCTTCTCCCATTTTTTTTCTCTTGGCACCATTCCCCCTCTCAAGCCCTGCCCGTGCTTTTCAAACACTGGCTGAAAAATGAGGAGGTGGAGGAAGGGCGGGCAGTTGTGCTGCACTGCGAGCTGACGAAACCCAATGCACCTGTGGAGTGGAGGAAAGGAGATACTGTGCTGCAGTCAAGTGACAAGTATGAGATCCGGCAAGAGGGGACACACGTTGAGCTGATCATCTATGAAGTTGAGGCTCAGGATGCTGGTGATTACACATGCGACTCGGGGGATCAGCAAACCACTGCATCGGTGCAAGTCAAAGGTAGGAGAAGCCTTGCTTGAAGGCGGAGAACTTATGGATGTGGCTCTTCTCCATAGGGATGATATGGAAGTTTTATCACTGAATTATCATCAATGCTCTGTCTGTGAAGTACAACTGCAGGAAAGGGTCTGATCTGCAATTGGTTCTTCAAAGAAGAATCTATTACCTTTTAAACCAAATTCTATTTCTGCTGTTGCAATTTTGATCTCACTGCGAGAGCTGGGAGCAAAACTGCAGCTGCTGCTAATGGAGGGTACGTAAAAGAGCAGTTAGAGAAATTGCCTGCCAGCTGACCATAAGAGGCTGGAGTATTTCACCACACCTAGAACGGGCCATTTTAAATGGAGCCTGAGCAGCCCAAGATTTATGGCTCTTTTTCTAGTGCCTAAGTTTTTTGACTTTATAGTTTTATTCATTTCATACTTTTATGTACTGATTTTATCATAGAATCATCTGGTTGGAAGGGACCTTTAAGATCATCGAATTTTATTCATTTTAAAGCAACAAGATCATGCTTTTAGATCCTGAGTTTAGCCCCCATAAACAGCTCCTGCTCAGAGTGTGTGGTTTTCAGCAACAAAATAAATAAATTCTTCCCTGTGAGGGTGGTGAGACACTGGCCCAGGTTGCCCAGAGAAGCTGTGGATGCCCCATCCCTGGCAGTGTTCAAGACCAGGTTGGACGGGGCTTGGAGCAACCTGCTCTAGTGGAAGGTGTCCCTGTCCATGGAACTAGATGATCTTTAAGGTCCCTTCCAACCCGAACTATGCAGTGGTCCTATGAAATGTCCAAATGCAGTGATTGGTACTGTTGTACCTCTAGCTGCTTACACTGAAAATTGCATGGATGTCCACATGAAGTCCTGTGGCCCATGTCAATCCTTGGACACCCTCATTGTACCAGCACCTGATCCCCGTGAGTGTCTGGCTATGGCACAACTCAAATTCCTGCTCTGGGCTTGCGTTGCCAGCAGACAAGTTGTGGTTCAGAAAGACAGAAACTACCAAGCTGGAGAAGGTGCGAGCAAGTTTCTGACCTCTGAGCTCTGTCACTGATGCAGTTGCTTTTCCACTGCAGTACTACCTGTGCTCTTTAATAAAGAGCTGGAAAATGTAGAGACTGAAGAAGGAGAAACAGCCATCTTGCACTGTGAGATCTCCAAGCCGGATGCCCCCGTTGAGTGGAGAAAAGGAGGGGTGGTCATTCAGCCCAGTGACAAGTACGAGATGAAGCTGAGAGGCAGCATTGCTGAGCTGATCATCCATGGTGTAGAGCCCGAGGACTGTGGGGATTATACCTGTAGCACTGGATACGAGATCACCACGTGTTCTGTGTATGTGCAAGGTAAGGTGAGATGTGGTGGAAATGCTCTCATTTTGCTGCCTGGATTTCTTATTCCAAAATCTTTGACAGTAACTGGCCAGTTGTGTCTCAGATGCAAACAGTTGAAAGTGCATTCATTTCTTTCCTGCTTTCAGTGAAGATATAAACACTTATATTCAGGCCAAGGTTGGACCAATGTTTATCAGTTCAGGTAGTTCAAAGTCCTGACTCTACTGTGTACCATTGCAGGTGGTGGTACTGCTGGAAAACAATTGCCTGAAGCAATGGTCATAAAAAATACCGGAATTCTTGTTATTACTGTTTACAGCTTCTATCATTATTACTCTTATTACTCTTTTAAAGCACTGGAAGTATATATTTAAATCTTAAACTACCCCTCTGCCTCCCACCTCATACAACATCAGTGCAGATGGTTGCAACATGCAGGAGAGCCAGTTGTGACCTGGTCATGGAGGAGAGCCTTCTCCTGATGAAACAGTGTCTGCAGACACACACACTGCGCTTGCAAGCGGGTGAAGGATGGAAGGTGGTTTCTAAGTCCCTTAAAGAGAATTTAAGCTCTTTTTACCCTGGAACAGCATTATGAGTTTATCTCTTCTGGACAATTTTTCCTGTTGCTTGGGCTGGTTCCGCAGGAAGAGACATATATGTGTTGATGCTTTTGTTTTCCTTTGGCACCTTCTCTTGCTCTGTTATACAGAAGAAGCAGCAGTCATAGTTTCTGGTTTAAAGAACACAGACGTCTTTGTGGGTGAGTCCGCCACGTTCACCTGTGAGCTCTCGCACCCGGGCGTGAAGAACGTGCAGTGGTGGCTCGATGGATCTCCCCTTCACAACAACCTTGTGACTGAAATCTCTGAGCAGGACGGGATGATCCACACTTTAACCCTAAATGACGTGGCGTGCCATGACTCGGGCACCGTCACCTTCAGAGCTGGGTCTCTTATATCTTCAGCCAAATTATTAGTCAAAGGTATTTTGTTGTTAGAAAGACGCACAAGGCCACCTCTGGACTTGCTCAGTACGCTAGTGCTTCTGCCTTCCAGGCTACCCTTACTAAATCCCTCCACGAGTCATCATACTCACCTCAGAAGTCTTGTAGGTACAACCATGTTGATTGTTTGGAGTCGTTCAGCTGAGAAAGGGCTGCGGGGTCAGGGCTGCTGCTTTCACCTGACATCTAAGTAGAACTGAACATAAACCACTGTGGTAGCACCTCATTTTTTTTTGTTTTATGCCTTCTTCAACTGTTTTTATAATACCCCAAAATATTATGGAGTTGGAAATTCACAAAATTATCACTGTGGTGCTCCATAGCTCCAAGGCTATGGGCGCTGAGCTCAGTGTGTTCCCAAGACAAGACCTTGGGCTGTTATATGGACGGCTCCAGAGCTCTTTCTGGGATCCAAAGGGTAACACCGGGGTAACACAACAACAAAATGAGCCTCATTTGTTGACTGCCAGAATAGTAATGGTCATCACTGTGCTGGCAAAACTTTCTGGTGTGTTAATAAATGTTCTTCCCATTTGGTAAGGGTAGCCACATGCTGCAAATAACGCTGAGCTCCAGACTTGATAAAGCAAGCTCCTTCCCATCCAGTCCTTTCATAGCCATTGGGAAAAAATTAGCATTTTTCAGACAAAAGTAACGCTTCTTCCTTCCCTGGCAAAGGGATTTGGAGATATAGAGATCGAAAAGGTTAAGGGTGTTTTATTTAAAATCTAGCCCCCTGCTAGAGCTGTCTACTGTAACAGGAATGATCCACAAAATGGAATTGCAGGCAGTGGTTGATGTCTCCTCCTCTGTATACTGCACCCTTGTGCATTCAGAAAAATTAACTCTCTGCAAAGATAAAATGCCGAATGATGCAGCAACAACACAGTGTGCAAACCCCACGAATTCCTGTGTCCATTTGTACCACTTTTGAGTTTCGTATTTTCAGAGGCAACCTGGTTCTGAGCTCTCTAGGCAGGGAACTCCAATGGGCCTAAGAGGTAAATTAAAGATAAATGCTTTGTCAGGTATTCTGCTCAGTCCAATAAAGGGCTCCTGGGGAGTTTTCATTTCACAGAATCGTTGATGTTGGAAGGGACCTCTGGAGATCATCTAGTCCAACCCCACAGCTCAAGCTAGCACACATTCACTTGGATATTTTTGCTTCTATAAAGGCAAGATTTCTTCAAGGTGAACCTGAATCACAGTAGCGTTTGACTATGATTGGATTAGGTTGAGACAGGTATCTAAAAACCACCCCAGTTACACTTGATCGACAAGGAAAGTAAAACACTAGGAAAATTTGAACTGTTCTTGTATTAGCAGCCAATTTCATGCGCTTTTTGCCCAGTCACTTAAAAACAGACCTGTCTTTGAACTAGGTGTACTTCAATATATCTAGCTATCCGTGGCTTGTTTTTCATCAAGGAACAAGTTGTCTTTCAGTTCCAAGTGCCCCACTCTCCTTGTGTAAGGCCTGCTGGTCACTGGATATATTCTATAAGAAGTGGGATCTCAGGACAGCTTTTCTTGTTGGGCCTTCACAACTACATTCACTTAGTCCCTCAGCATGATGGTATCTTCTCATATGGGCAGGGGGTAATTGGAAACAGTTTAAGGTCCCACCGCCTTCTCCTGACCCCGTTGGGCAGGGTGAGAATTACAATCCCCAGGGTTGGCTTCTAAATCCCAAGGAGCTTTCTGCCATTCTGCATGGGTGAATGGGGCCACCAAGGTCTTAGGCTAGCAGTGGCAAAGAGCAATGGGACAGTGGAACCAGGACACCTTCCTTCTCCAAGCCCACAGGTGACATTTGCTGTGAGGAGCACATCTGCATCTTATGAAAGGGCATGTCAGTGTACTCCCCATCCGCACAGCTACCTTCTTGCTTCTTCAGTCCTGACAGCAACCAAAACATCTCCATGATGTGCCATTGATGCCTCCTCTCCATAAACACACATTCAGACACGTGGCGTGATAGGAGGATCCTTAGAGAGCAGGATCAAGCCCTGCAAGAACTTTCCAAAAGACATTCGCAAAACTATCTTTGCTTCCCGAGGTCTGCCAGTGGCATCCCAAATCCTCACCCTGATGCACCAGTTTCAAAAGCAGCATTCCAGACAGAGGTCCAGTGTAGTTTATTTTAGCTGGCTTGTGATCAGAACAACTGTTTGAATGATAAGGACAGATATCAGCTTTCTCTGTCATCTTCTTATGGCCCATTGTAGCCATGTCATTGCAGGCCAGGGGGGCAGTTGGCATAGTCCTGCTGAGAAGGGTATTGCAGAGACACTTCCATTTTCAGACCTCATAGAGATTTTTCTTTTTAGCCTATATATTGCAGTCGTATGAAGGTGGTCCAATTTGCTGTCTCGGGAGGGACTCCTGGGCTGCTTTGGAAGCTCACAATATTTTGAGGTTAGATACACTATGCTCTACAGCTGCCACCTGAGAAGCAGAATTAATATTTCAAAAGAAAGACTGAATGCTTAAAAGCAGCCTCAGGGATCTCACCTTCTTCAGAGGAGCTGTCTGTCCAGTTGCTTCTGGTGTCTTATGGGCTCTCAATCTGAAGTTCCAGTGGTTCATGCTTCATTGCTAGGTCAACTACAGTAAAGGAAACCATGTTATTTTTCACTGAACTATGTCTCTGCTGCAGAAGAACATGTGGTTAATCGAAACAACAATTACCTCTCTCCTGTGAAGTGCCCTTTTTAGCTCCAGTTGTCCTGGAGCCAGTACCTCCTGACATATAGTCACCACCACCGCAGGGCAGGAATGAGTATTTGCGTTTGAGTATTGCCCTTCTTTCCAATGAATGGCTGCAGTTTGCTCATACGAGGAAGCTCCAGTAGAGATTGTGGCATTTTCCTGTTGTTATGTGAGGTCGAGTGTTACCACTCACGACAGCCCATCCAGTGCACTCCTCCATCTCAGAGCTGCACTCCTGCCACACTGTGGGAAGCAGAAGTGTTTCACATCCAGTGCTTCCTAGTCTAGATGGTCTCGGCAATGCTGGGAAGCCTGGAGGGAATCCCAACAGATGTTCTGCAGAGAAGTTCACCTTCAGGACTGTTAAAGCACAAGCCTTGGTTGCTGGTGGCCCGTTTTCCAGTGTGATATTTATATGCTAATGTACCAGTTTTGCTTCAATCCTGCTTAATGCTGACACAAGCACAGACTAAACTGCTAATCCCCAGTGTGCCCAGTCAGCCTTCTGCTTGCACTGCCACGCTGTTTGCTCAACACAGGCCCTGTGCTTGTCAAAAAACTCTTGGCGATTTCCACGAGGATCTACTAACGCATGTCCTTCCTGCCGTGTTGGTTAACAGATCCAACCATTGAAGTGGTCAGTCCCATGCAGGATATAACTGTTGATGAAGATGGCACAGCAGAGTTCATATGCCAATATTCTAGGCCAGTACACGCCATATGGAAGAAAAATGATCAGGAAATACATGCAGATGGGCAGCGAGTGATTATCGATCAGGACTGGAATGTAAGCATGCTAAAAATTAAACCTACGGTACCAGAAGACACGGGCATCTATTCTTGTGAAGCTGGAGGCACCAAAGTGATGGCTGCACTTGATGTTCAAGGTGAGGTCTTCCAGCCAAGAAGGAAGACTATGATGGGTTCTAAATAAAAGAGGTGCAAAAATCATGGCAGCACCTCACAATAAGTGATGCAACAGATACCAGCTCTTTGGTGTTCACTCCAGTGCTGATAACGATGATGAAAGTACTTGGGAGTTAATGGGAACTGAATATGAAGCTGCAGCATTTCCCTGGAGCTTAGTTCTAATTAACGCTCACTTCTTACACCGCTTACACATCATACCTCTTCTACAGCGAGCTGGAGCCTCAGTGCAATGGAGTGTGTCCTGCTGAATTACTGCAAAAGCAGAGATGTGATGGTGGCCCAAGGGAATAAGAAGAGTAACTGTTTGCTGTTACAGAGTGCTTTTTACACAGAGTGGGCCTTACAACCAGTAGCTAGTGGGCAGTGTGGAATTTCATTTTATTTTCAGCTAAGCTAAGGTAGTTTGGTATTTAACTTATGTCAAACACTGATTGCTCAGGAATTAACTTCTCACTTAGCATCAGCATTTATGAGGGCCCTGAGAAACAGAAAATAAAAATATGAATTGTTATTCATTATTAAGATTTTATATTGATGCTTCTTATTTTTGTCTGATGCATATAGAAGTATTGTTTTCGGTCACCAGGCAGGTTAGAGCGGCAAGAGCGATGGTTCTGGTTTGATTTCTGGCTATTTGTGTCTTGTAAGGCAGTTATGCCTTCTTGCTTAACCAGAGCTGTGAGTGCAGAAGAGCAGGGTATTATTCATTGCAATATTTTCTACATTGAGATGCATTTTCCATGATCGGGATTTTAAAAGCTTTTGATCAACATAATCTAAAAGCATCCCAGAGGAGGCAGGATTTGCAATTGGCTGCTTTTCATAGTCAGAGAAAGCAGCACTCCAAAAGCGCACGAATAAACCGCTCAGATTTGTTCGAACAAAATCATACAATCTCCAAGGATTTACAATCCCCTCAGTGTTCTCCAAAAGTATGAATATTATAAAATACGGCATTTTTAAAATAACTTATTTTTTCTATTAAATAAACTATTCAGCAGCTTTTTTGGGTTTTTTTTACTTAAAACAGTTCTGGATAGTGGTTTTAGAGCTCTGAACCGGAGTGTCGCAGGGTGTTGGGTTCTGTTATAGATCATGCTGACCATTGCACGGTATTTGTGTAAACTGTATTTACTCAACTGTGTTTTCCCATCGTTGTGCATGTAACATGTCTGTGCGGCTGGTCTAACACGAGTTATATCCTCAGGCACCAGCCCGTGTTTAATTTGCATCAGGCTGACTGTATGTACTCGTGCCAATTGATGCATGACTCGCGGGCCAATGGAGCGTGTAGCTATGAGCATGTTTCTGACCACATATTTCACCACAGACGCATGAGGAAAAAAAAACCTAACACATTATCACTGAGCTTTTATAATATAATACAGGATTTTACTATGAATAATTCAGAAGTTTACTATTCAAAATACCATTAATGCAGATTTTACCTTTTTTGTGTGTTTCCCAGAGGAAGACTTGCAACCGTGCCGTTAACTCAGATGACAGTCGCTATCGCTTTGTCACTTAAAATATTCTCTTGCATTTGCTTTGCATGAAAGACAGTAAGATTTTATCATGAGCTTTCAGTGGAATCACATCTCACCAATTATGATGATAATTGCACTCCCTGGGAGATCTGTGGGAAATGTTTCCTGCCATGGGACAGCAGGAATTTGATTATATGTAATCTTCCTGAGCTATTGCTTCTTACTGATATCGCTTCTTATCTATTGGCTTGATTCATATAAACACCAACATTTTTTTCTTTATTTATAATAACAGATGTCAGGTTTCTGGAGGAAGACTTAGATGAAATGCTAAAGGTCCTACAGGTTTATCATTATTTTTTTAAACTAAAGTTCTTACAGGTTTATCATTATTTTATACTAAAGGTCCTACAGGTTTATCATTATTTTTAAACTAAAGTTCTTACAGGTTTATCATTATTTTTAAACCATCTCACTTCTCAAAATGTTTTTAAGCGTGGTATTGTGTTAGTGTTGTTCAAATTAACAACTAAACCTACAAGCGCAGTTTGTCGTACCCACACCCTTTCCATCAGCTTTCTGCAGTGGGAATCATCCAGTGCTCCAAGGCTTATTAATATGCAGATATTCATGGCCAAACCGTTAATGCTGTTTGTTGTCCTTCTTCACTAGCCAAGAACAGCATTGTCCAGGGCTTGGAGAACGTGGAAGCCGTGGAAGGAGGGGAAGCCCTGTTTGAATGCTATCTGTCCAAGCCCGAGTGCTACAACTACAATTGGCTGATTGACGACGAACCCGCCAAAACCACTGAAAACATTGAGATGGTTTACTTTGAGAATGGGCGCAGGCATATTCTGCTGCTGAAGAACCTGACTCCCCGGGACAACTGCAGGGTGACTTTTACATGCAGCGAC
Source organism: Bucorvus abyssinicus (assembly GCA_009769605.1). Lineage (NCBI taxonomy): Eukaryota > Metazoa > Chordata > Aves > Bucerotiformes > Bucorvidae > Bucorvus > Bucorvus abyssinicus. The sequence continues at coordinate 12,916,109 of CM020028.1, forward strand.
GCGGTGACCTCAGCCTTCCTGACGGTGAAAGGTAACTGAAGCACTCGTGCATGGGGAGTCTTAGATTTCTGGTTGAAAAGGGGAAACAAACCAGGAAAAGACGATGAGGGGCAGAGAGGAAAAGTTGCATTTGTTGCTTGCTTCTTACCTAAATCTTTTTCCCACACCAGAAATGGATGATGGTTTGCAATCTCCTTTCTCTCTTGTTCCATATGCTGTGACATGGATGCAAGCAGCATCAGTTGGCAGGGAGTTAGCGGCAAATGACTGTCTCACAGCTGTCATTATTCTGATGAGTTGGGTTGTGTTAACAGGTAATTCAAGGCGCTAGAGATGAGAGTTATATCAGCAACAACATTATCTCTGTACCCTTGTACTTTATGCTATTTTACTGGAGACCCCTGTGGGGATCAGAACCCCTTACAGAGTCCGAGAACAACCCTCCTCTGTCATAACGTGGTATCTCCATTGTGATTTTCTGCCACTTGGGAAAGAAAGACATTGCGAGGTTGGTCTTTGCTCTTGAAAGTTTGGGAAAGTTTCAGTCCCCGATGGTACCTTCTGCTCTAGCAATACACAGAACCTCCCTTTTAATCATCTCCTTGGTGCCCTATTTTGATTGTTTGATCACTTATTTTTGTCTATAGGATGGCGCCTGCAGATCTTGCAGCCTCTCATGGACGTGGAAGTCTCTGCAGGGGAGAAAGCTACATTCAGCTGTGTTCTAAGTGAGGCTGTGCCAAGTAACGAAGTTGCTTGGTATTGTAATGATGCAGAGATCCAGTCGGATGAGGACTGGGAGATACAAGCAGATGGAAAGAAATACAAACTTATTCTGAAAAACGCCCAACCACATCATTCTGGAGAGGTGACCTTTGCTTCCAGGGAAGTTATTGCAACAGCCAAGCTATCTGTGATAGGTAAGTGTCTGCTGTTCTAGCCCAGTGGCACTTGAAATCTCAGACTTTAGCATTGAGCTACAACATTTCATTTTCTAATCTTTGTACTTATTCTTTTCTCTTTGCCTTGCATGTCCCAACTTAGTGTCCATAGTCTGAGGAGATGCTGCTGGGCAACTTGTTCGTTGACCAGAAACAGTTCAGCTCGTCAGAAGAAAATTATATCAGGCTGGCAGTGGTTGAGATGTTCATCAGCTTTCTTTAGCTGCAGTCATTTGTAAAACATAACATGGAATCTAATGGAATTCAATTTACTCAGAGTTCATCCTCACCCTCAGCAAACATGGGGACAGGAGGGAGCTGTACTAGAGTGCACATAGAAAATTATCCAGAGCAGCAGAGAACCATTTGAAATCTGCTAATCCACTCAAGTCCGGGGCAACTAGTATTCCAGATTAATGAGTTGCATATTAAAATCTTCTTGTGGGTGAGATCCATAAAACCCACACTTTGTACTTCAGAGGTACAAGAGTTAATGGCTCTTGGAGTCCTTTGCAAGTAGAAAAGGTGATAGTTCCCTAATCTGCCTGTGGGGTATGTTAGACGAATGATTTGTCTGTTCCAGCACTCAAAGTCTGGCTCCTTCCCACAGTGGGATAGCTGGGTCATCCAGCAATGTTTGCGCCAGGACAACCCCAGTGATGGTTATAATTGCAAGGTGGTTTAGCTGTACATTGTACTTGAGATGTTCAAGAACCACTGATGGACCATCTGTTCTTTAAATTATTACAAGTTGTCTGTCTACTGATTTCTGAGACTTCAGAGATCTCTGATACATTCCAGTCATTTACACACACACACACACACACACACACACACACACACACACACAAAATTGGTTGTTGATAGATTTAAAGCAGCATTATATTATTTTGGCCACCTACATTTTAGGAACTGCAAAATGCTATCCTCAAGAACTCCTCCTGTTGATAAGTTTATGGTATGGAATTTGGCTGAAAAGAGAGAAAAGAAGCTTTTCTGTTATATTTGTAGTGCCCAGAATTAAAGAACTGGCCATTGAACTTATTTGCCTTTTATTTCTTGGGTTGGTACATTGTGGAAGGTCATTTACTTGGTAAAGGCCTTGAACCTGAAGACTAAAAGAATTATTTCCATCTTCTAAGCACAAGTGCAGATTAAGTAAGGAACATTTTCCAGTGTAGTGAGTATGATTGTCAGCAGCCTGTCTAGCAGGACACCAGATCATTCCCATTATGTATTTCTTTGTTATCGCCTGATGCTGTGACGTATACAGTAATTACACAGAAATTGAGTGACTTGCTATTAAATTACTCAATTTTACTCTGCAGTTCAACAATAACTTGATTTCTATTAAGGCCAGACCTGAAATAAATAGGATCAAGGCCCAAATGTAGCTGAAGTTTTCAGCTAAGCTCCTTGATAACACAGCATAGGGTCATCTTTATTATGAGCTGGGTGGGACAAAGCAGCAGGAAAGAATCACCACAATTTGTGACACTAAGTATGTGAGATGACAGCTGGAAAATGAGTTTGTCTTTAGCAAAGAGCAGCTCATTGGTGCACAGGTATGTCTCACAGTCCTGGGCACGTACCCACTCAAGTTTACAATAAGATAAATAATGAATTTGTTGTGCTTCCTTCTCATTGCTTGTAGAAAGCTCATGGTTGTTTTAATGTAAAGCATTATTGCTCATGTCATACATCATGGGACCTCTGTTGTGCCTTCAGCCCACCCCGATCCACCTGAAGAACCAGAAGTTTTAAGTAAGAACAGCCACTCTGTAACTCTCTCTTGGCACAAGCCGTTGAGCAATGGTGGTTGTGACATCCTAGGCTACAACGTGGAGAGGAAAATCCCAGGTGTTGGCTGGCAGTCCTGCAGCAAGGGCATTATTCAAAACACAGAGTTCATGGTGGACAATCTCATCCCGGGTGAACCCTACAGGTTCCGCATCTCAGCTATAAACAAAGTTGGGGCCAGCGAGCCGGTGCACTTCCCTCAGATGGTGCAACTAGGTGAGAATGGAGAGATGTCCCCATGGAGGACTGCAAGCTGCTGTGGTCCTGTGTTTCGCGTGGCATGCCTGCTTCACCCATTCCAGGCATCTCCTGGAAGAGTTCACTCTGCAATATCTTTCAGTGCTTTGCTGCCAACACAACAGAGGAGAAAGAGCTTGGAAAAAATATTCTGGGCTGCTGCAAACAAAATCTGCTGCGTTGTTAGTACTCGGTACTTATTTTCTCCAAGCTGTATCAAGCTGTCTTGCAGCCTACACTGCATCCGTGTGTGGTCTGGTCACCATGAGCTGCTTTTCTGGTGGAGTGTGGATGGAATGAGTCAAAAGGGCATGTTGGAATGCATTTGGGGTAACTGAGACCCTGGTACAGTGCAGTGGGTGGGCAGTGTTGTCTTCTTCACCCATCTTTCTCTTTCATATTATTTGCATATCTTTTTGAAAAAAAGAAATGCTGGAGGACACACTTCCTTGCTGTCTGTTGGTGCGATGGAGAGCCACTCCCTCAATCTTTCCTTTCTTGCAACTCTTTCTGCGATCGCTGAGTGCCCAACAAATTCCTTGAAGTGAGAATAACAATAATAATAATAAATCATCCTCTTTTTGCAACATGCCAACTACCAGTATGTCAGCTGGACCCTGATAAATCTGCGTGTGCTGACTTTGGTCTCCTCATCCTGGTGACTTTGAGTATTGCTGTCATACAGCTTGCCACTGGCAGGCCCTCTCCCAGAGTAAGAGAAGTATCTTCCAAAGAAGACTCAGAGAATTTTTGTTTTAACATTCTTTATGCTTTTTGAGAATTTTTACTCTTCCTAACCTAGCATAAATCTACTTTTTAAATTTTTTTTTTTTTTTTTAACTTTCAGGACTGGGATGAATAATCTCTTTTCTTATTTAATTTCCTTGTTTCTTTCTTGTTGCACTTGAGAACTGCTTCACTTCTAAACATTAAGATCTTCTAGGATCTGTCAGACTGCTTGAATACTGGTGATGGGTAAATGAAGATCAGCAAATAAACACGCGAATGTGAAAAATGCAACCACTCTTGCATGTATATGTTTATTTGGAGCTGGTTTAACCACTGGGAGAGCTTGTAGAGTTATTTTGATGATATCTTTGGAAGCTCAGACTTTGGATGCTGACGGTCATTTATTTTGTCCTTTGGTTGTCTACAACAGCTAAAGAATCTATAAATGAAGGACGGGATGCTTGGAGATTTTATAGAGTGATCTCGCGTGCCTTAAAGCCAGATTATTATATGTTCTTTGTGTAAATTCACTTTTTTTTTTTAATTACAGAGCCTCCAGTTACAGTCACCCATCCTTTAGTGGGAGGATCAGTCTCAGAAGGGGAGGTCGCTCGCTTGGAGTGCCAATTATCAAGTGAAACTGAAGACAGAGTGACATGGTTCAAAGGAAAAGAACAAATACAAGCTGGAGGGAGATACAAGATCCTCTCTGACGGAAAAAAGCAGATACTCCTTATTCATGCATTTAAACCTGAAGATCAGGACACTTACACCTGCATGGTTTCTCCAGAAATCAAATCTGTGGCCAGCTTGTCTCTTGAAGGTACAGAGAGTGCATTCCTGTGATGTTAAATCAGTTCTGCTTATGGACCTCCGGGGGCAGCTCCACAGCTTGGACTGGAATTAATTTTCTTTTACAAGCTGTGTCTAAAATCCATGAAGAATTGTTACCATGGACACATCTTCCTGTTCAGTATCACCCAGTATGTTTCGGAATCCCTAACAGCTTCGAGCTACTCCAATAAGATTTTCCTGAGTCAGATATCTGGGGTGTGGTACAGTTGTCTCTACAAGGGTTTCTGGTGCCTTTTGAGATGCTTTAGGATATTCTGCTCGGCCTTCAGCTGCCAGTTCAGAAAGTGAGGGCTCTGTCAAATGTTCTGCATGGTATCCTCCAGCCCCCTGTCCAGACATTGGGTCATAGTGCTTGGGAATCTGAATTGTGCCCCTACGTTGGGATTCGGTGGCCCACGCACAGGTATCTAGTGCCGTTGAGGCACTTCAGGATGTCACCCCTGGCCTTCATCTCCTTCTCCAAAGGGACCCAGAGCATTCTTAGGTCCTTTGTACTATCTGAGAGCCACATGTGGCGGTCCCAGACAGGCTGAAGCATCTCAAAAGGCACTGGACACTACACAGAGACGAGTCAAAGCATCCTAGAAGATGAGTCACAATCTTCAGACTTAGACGCATCTAAACAGGCAGGTGCCTTCATGTGAGGAGGGAGTCTCTGCTCCCATTATAGCCAGTGGAGATCTATTCAAGACAGTCAGGGAAGCCCTGTCTAGCTGTAAAATAGGATGACCCTGAATAGCTTTCACTATCAGGCTCCACTGATGATCATAACTAGATATTCATCAACTGCAACATTTAAAAAGGACAGAAACTTATTTCTTGGGCTCAAACGTGCAAGGAACAAAAAAAACCCCACATTGTTTAACCATGTTTTAAGTGCGTGCATAGTATCACAGGGTAGTTGAGGTTGGAAAGGACTTCTGAAGACAGTGTAGACCACCCCTCTGCTCAAAACAGGGTCACCCAGAACAAGTTGCCCAGTTTACATCCAGTTATATTAAAGTCACATCTTGTTCTCAACAGAATGCTCAGTTAAATGCCACTGACACTCTTCTGCCCAGGCTTTAGAATAAAATTTTTATGTGCTTTCTCAAAGGTTACTCACAGACTTCGTCTTTTAACCTCATATCAATTTAATTCTTCTCAGTTCCCACGGTGGCAATGCTAAAAGAGATCGCCAGGGAAGCAACCCCTGCAAGCCAAGGAGAAGAGCTGGTGGATGGCCATGTCCAGCCCAGCTTGCCCCCTGAGGCTGCTCAGGAGGGAGACCTTCACCTGCTGTGGGAAGCCCTGGCCAAGAAACGCCGGATGAGCCGGGAGCCCACCTTGGATTCCATCAGCGAGTTGCCTGAAGAGGACGAGAAGCTTCAGAAGTTGAGGAAGGAGGAAGCAGAGATGTCTCACTATTACTCAGAAGAGTACTCCACGTGCGATGAGCTGGCTAGGACAGGAGAAGCAGATTTCTCTTTCACGAGCTCAGACGATGAGTCTAGAGCTGGGACTCCTTCACTAGTAAGCTACCTCAAGAAAGCTGGGAAGGCAAGTGTCAGTGTTACTAGCAAGGTACAGTCCACCTCCACAGGCAAATTATGGAAACAGCAGGAGAAATCCAGCGTGGAGACTGCTGTGGCTGCCCCAGCTGCTAAACCAGCTGAATCAGACATGCCAGATTTAGATGATCCTTCCATGAACAAGGCTGCTGTGAAGATCCAAGCTGCCTTCAAAGGCTACAAAGTCAGGAAAGAGATCAAGCAACAAGAGTGCCCAGTGTTTACTGAGACCTTCAAAGATTTCTCTGGTGAGCCTGGAAGCACTCTCCACCTCGAGTGTGTGGTCCACAGCAAAACTGACATGAACATCCGCTGGCTGAAAGATGGGGAAGAGCTTTCAGACGGTCGCTACTATCACATAGACAACTACAGTGATGGGACCTGCTCTTTGATTATCGCTGGCCTGGACAGGAAAGATGCAGGTAAATACACCTGTGAGGCATCCAATAAATTTGGCAAGGTTTCACACAGTGCTAAGGTGGTTATTGGCACTCAGGAACCTCAAGTCCTTCGCAAGGAGAAGCAGGTTAAACAAAGCACGGACAGTGAGACAGAGAGCTCCTCTGGCAGTGACCTGGATGATGCTTTCCGGAAAGCAGGAAGGAGACTTCACAGACTCTTCAGGGCCAAGATCTCAACAGAGATATCTGATGTGGAGGAAGAGCTCTTTGTCAGTGCGGATGAAGGGGACATAGAGGTGGTCGACCATCAGACATATCGCGAGGATGACCAGTACATCTACATCAAGTTTGAAATCTTGTCTGAGGCAAAAACTGCTGCCACTCGATTCAGAGAGATGTTTGGTGCTCTGGGAATTCCCGTGGAGATTAACATTTTGGAACAAGGCCCCAAAAAGATTGAATTGCGCATTGGGAAAGCAACACCACCTGCTCATGGGAAGTTTGCACCATCAGTAGCGCGACCTCCACCACCTTTGCTGACTTCTGATACAGGTAGGTGAAGCAAACCTGTTCATTCTTCGGAAAAGACAACTGGAACAGGTCACAATATTATCTTTTCACTCACAAAAAATTCCCAAAAAGCCTTTGTTTTTCATTTGGTACAGATATTTTCCTGGAAACTTTGTACTTTCAGAAAAAACTGATTGATTTTTTTTTTTTCCCTTCTTCGTTTTGAGGAAAATGAGGGAGGTTAGTGATGAATAGGAGCGTTGCAAAGTACAGCTGCTTTTCACAATAGAAATGTCCCTTCTACAATAATATGGCCATAAATGTTATGATTATTATACTTAAATAAATGAAACAGTTTTCAGAACAGTCCTGAGAGAAACAAGACATTTCAGGAAGGAGAGGAAGAACAGAGGCAACGTACAGTTTGCACCTGTGGTATCGCAATGCTTATGGTGTTATGGAATATCTTCATAGTGTTTGTCAGGGAGTTTCTTCTTGACTGTTTTCATAGAGAAAAGATGTCACACTGCAATTAGAAAAACTAGAAACCAAAAGTCTTCAGGCACTGGGCAGCAGTGCTCTTAAAATACATCTTTTAACACAACCAAGTTCTTCCTTTCTTCTCTCCTAACTACGCTGTCTTTAGCTCCTATGTTCATGACTGAGCTCCAGAACCAAGAGGTACAAGATGGATACCCAGTCAGCTTCGACTGCATTGTCGTTGGCAAACCGCTCCCCACGGTTCGCTGGTTCAAAGATGGGAAAGCTATTGAAGAAAATGACCATTACATGATCAACGAGGACCAGGAAGGGTGCCATCAGCTGATCATCACAGCCGTGGTCCCCACTGACATGGGTGTTTACCGTTGCCTTGCCGAAAACAACATGGGAGTTGCTTCAACCAAGGCTGAGCTTCGAGTGGACTGTAAGTCTCAAAACCACTGTAGAAAAACCAAGGGAAGAGGGTTCTGCTGAGAGGTGGATACATTTTTTTTTTTTTCCAAGAAATACAACATTAACATTAGAACAATTTATGTGTTGCCCACAAAACGTTTCACCTGCAAACCTCTTGGTTCAGTTGAGTTTTGCCAAGGCAAGGCTTAGAGCAAAGTTTTTCAGATAAACAGAGGTGTTTTCCATAATGCAGGGATCCTGCTGCAGTAGCAGTGTGAAATCAACCTGCCAGTCACTCAAATTAGTATGGAAACTATAATTATAATACGAAAAATAGTTTCAGAGCTCAGATTTCAGAAAACACTTCCTTTCCCATTTCACAGTGACCAGCACCGACTATGAGACAGCAGCAGATGCAACAGAGACATCTTCTTACTACAGTGCCAAAGAATATGTTTCGAGGTAAAATATCAAACTGTGGCTCTTTCTGTCTTCTGACTGGAGAAGATCAGTGTGTACCTTCATGTCCAGCCTGGTTTTGCTCTATCTAGCAGGGCCAGTTTCATGTTGTAAGGGAACAGCCAGACCAGCTGAGATGCAGTAACTGCAACCGCTGGACATTTATCATGTGCAAATTTGCTCTGACTGCCTTCGGGCTAACCTGGGTATTTCTTTACGGTATCACTCCATCACTTTTGGTGTCATATGATGCTGAATTTGTTGTCAAAATCTGATGACAAAACCCACAGACGGAATTAACCTAAAATAGGTGATTCTGATTCCTAACTCTTTTCTGGCTTGCTGACTTTCTTCTTTCTAATTCTAATTGGTTTTTAGCCGAGAACAGGAGGAATCTACCACTGAGGAGGAGCAAATGCCCCAGATCTTCGATGAGCTTCATGATATTCATGTGTCACCTGGAGCATCACTGGCTAAATTTCACCTGAAGGTGAAAGGTGAGGGGAGCACTGTCAGTTGTTCCAGGTTTGCTGTTAGGTTGAAGTGCTGGATGAGGTTTTCCCATGTGCAGGATACTCAGATTAAGTGTCTCATTCTGTGTCCATGTGTCCAGGCATAACTGCATGCATAAGCATCTGAAAGCTGAGTCCTTTTAATTCTCTGAGCAGGTTAGTTAAGGAGGAGCAATAAGGAATATATATAAATATATATATATATAAAAGATAGTGTGGGTGTCCTTTATTCTCTTTAACAAATTAAACAGCCCTGGACTTGTCTTACTCTATGAGGTGGTTGCTGCTACAACCTAAAAACTGCAGAAACATCCTCCTGGTCTTGAGTGACTGTGGTAAAGAGAGGTCGGAATTCTCCTTTTTCTCCCAACTGCTGCCTATAAAAATGATGAGAACTGTTTGGCTTCAACTTTCCACTTTGTCTACGTTGCAAATCAGACCTAAGAGTTACCGTCCCAACCTGGAAGGCATTTGCACATGCAGCCAATATGGGGAGTGCCAGAAACTGAAGAGACAGGAAAGAACTTCAACAGATAAATAGATTTTCATGGATTTGCAGCCATTCCTAATTGGGCAAATCCTTGATACCGCAGCCCAGGTCAGAGCTGAGGATTCCTTGGCTCCTGCTTGAAGGGTCTGCCTGTTTGGAGATGCTCCCAAATCGATGTTGCCAATGCGCTCTCTTCTTCATGTCCGTGACTGCTCCTCACAGGGTACCCACAGCCTCGTCTCTATTGGTTCAAAAACGGACAGCCGTTAAAGGCCTCGGATCGCATCCTGAAGACTGATAAACAGGAGTTCCACTCACTGGAAATTCGTGACGTCACTGAGGCAGATGCTGGCCAGTACTCAACATTCGTCATCAACTCTGCTGGTTCTGCGTATTCGTCGGCCAGGCTGGTAGTCAAAGGTAGGTGTTGGACTGGTTTTGGCACCTGCTTTTCTCTATTCCAGTGGCTCTTTCCATTTTATATATTTATTTTTCTTGAGAAAGCCTACCAAGGGAAGTCTAGTGAGGCAGGGAAGTTGTAGATGAAAGATGACAGGCTTTAATCTTGGTTCACCTATAAATTAACTGTGTGTCCCCAAGGTGAGACTTGTCACTTCTCCAGGATTTGACATCTCATAAACGTACTGCCCAACCTCATTAACGTTAATGGTTCATTTTATTAAAACTGAGGGCCTCTTATAAATCATACTTACATTTCTGTGTAATATCTCCTGCAAGGAGTAATCCCCTGGAGTCACTTTTTTCCTTTTTATTCAACTCATGGACAGAAAGGTACTTGTATTTGTCATTTTGATTTTCTTCCTTGTGTTACAGGTCCTGATGAGAAGGAAGAGCCATCGGACACAGGTGAGAGAAGCCACAGGAGATGATAACAGAACCCAGAGGAAATTTTCCACACAGAAAGAGTCACCGTGTTTCATCCATAATGTCGTTTTCAGATTCCCATGAGCAGCTGATACCACCAAGGTTCCTAGAAAGATTTACCAATAAAAAGGTGAAAAGAGGCGCAAGCATCACATTATCTGTGAAGGTTGAAGGTAAGTGGATAGATACCGTGCCTCTCTGCATAACTCCATGACACATGCCTGGCTTTCTCTGGCCCAAGTCGTTATAATCTTATCTCCTGCATCTGAAGTCTGGGACTTTGCTCCCAATTGTTAAGAGAGTTTATGTGCTTTACAGAAAAGCACCATACTCATCTTCACGACCATTTTCCTGTATGCAAAAACAGTGATAACACTTACTAATGTCATGAAGATGTGCTGATTAACAGTTTTGGTCTTCTAAAAAGATTTAATATCCTTACGGGTGTGCCGTAGAAAAGTTTGTGTTCCTTTATTACACAGAATGCCTGTTACTGTTGGAAAAGTATCAGGAAACAGATCAAACTAGCATTTATTCACAGCATGGCTGTAAGGAAGAAACACCTTTGGGAAGATTAAAGCTCAGTACATTGGTTTTCCTTCAGGACATCCACCACCAACTATTACTTGGATGAAAGAAGAGTCTCGGGAAGACATCCTGTGGATCAAACCAGACACTCCTGGGTATAAACTTGCCAGTTCAAATATGCATCACAGTCTAATCCTGTTGGATGTTAAAAAGAAGTACAGCGGAGCTTATACGTGTATTGCCACCAACAAGGCTGGCCAGTCCATCTGCACCGCCACCCTGGAAGTCACAGATGGTAAATCTTTGTTACAATATGAACACATTCTCTATGTTACCGTTCATACAGCACCTAAGAGGAAAACAAACGTGACTGATAAGGAAATTAATCACACCACAACTGAAAAAAAATGCTTTTTCCCAAGATTGGCCATGAATTTGCCTTGCAAATGCTTGCAGTCTTCAATTCTGTTGTGGTTCAGATTTCTGACCCTATCTTGGATAAAGAGCAGCATCTTTTCTGTGTAAACAGAAGACGAGTCTAAGAAACAACCAAACTAAGCTCAAAAGAAAAAGAAAGGAAGAAAGGCAATGCAAACTAACTAGGAAAAGTCACCATCTGAAAAATTATTTTGAAAGCTTCACTTTGCTGAGGTATTCTGCATTGTAGAACTTCCTTAAGGCAGCTGGAGTTATTTGATTGCCCTTTTGCAGGGCTTTCCAGGTCCTCTCCTGGCACAACTCCTTCAGTAAGACGGGGAGAAGCAAATAGAGGCTGGGAGTAGGGGCAGCACGGTGAAGGACTCCATTTTTCTGTTTTCCTTCCTTGCACCCCACATTTTTACCATACCGAGAGCTCCAGGAGCACAGCTGGAGCAGTGTAGAGAAATGGGGAGATCATACATCTACGTGAACAGGGAGAGGAGCTAACTATTTTCATTGTATGAGTATGTATCCCAGGTCAGGAGCTGCTCACAGGGCAGATTCAGTATTCCACTGTTCCCATTAATTCACCTCTGGAAAATGTACCTACATGAAATACATAAAAAGCACATTCTCTGCCTTCTGTCCTCTAATGATAAACCCTAATCTTACAGTGAAAGAGGCTGAAGTTCTGACCCAGGAGCGTGTGATGGTGTCAGAAGCCATCATGACGACACTGGGGTAAGTGGTTGGCCACTCGTGCTGAAGTGGAGCAGTGCAGGTACCACCCTGTGGAAATTCCCACGAGTCACTTTGAGGCAGTATTGACTTTGGACATCTTATATTCACGTCTCAGCACCAGCGTTAAAATAGTTCGAGGTCCTAGGATGGAAACTGCTGGAAATACTCAAGTGTCACTGTCAGCCATTTATACTTGATTATCAGGGAGGACAAAAAAAACCCAAACCTAAACTTTGGATACGTCATACCAAAGTCTTGCTACTCTTTCATTTCTTAAGCAGAATGCCAAAAACATTCACAGGGTCAAGGTCTGACTGTTACTTGCCAACAGGGAAATACGTTGGCGCTTCACAGAAGATAGAATCATGGTATCATTTTGGTTGGAAAAGACCTTCAAGATCATTGAGTCCAACTATTAACACAATACTGCCAGGTCCTCACTAACCCCTGTCCCTCAGCAGCCTGCGACAGGCCTGGACAACCCCAATGGGGAAGAAATTCTTCCTCATGTCCAACCTAAACCCCGCTGGCACAACTTGAGGCCATTTCCTCTTGTCCCGTCACTTGCTCCTGGGGAGAAGTGACTGACCCCCACGTCATGACAAGAAGTTGGAGTGAAGTTGTCAAGAGTGGGAAGGTCTCCCCTGAGCCTCCTTTTCTCCAGACTAAAGGGTCTGATGAAAAGGGTCTGCTCACAAACTTCGTTTACAAACGCACCTGAAAAATAACTTCCTCAATTCGCTGTTCTTGGCTTGGACACCAGGCAGATCCAGTCTATCCACCTGAACACACATTGGCTTCTAGCATGTACCTAACCTAAAAGGCTTGACCAGTTTCCTTGGAAGTGTGAAAAAAGCTGCAGTGTGGATTCTTCTGTTCCACTGCAACCTCTTGCAAGGATGTGCCCAGGCTCGGTCAAGCGAGCTTCCTCCCACTTCCCATGAACTGACAGAGAATTAGGGCAGGTCAGCTTGTGCAATGAAAATCCGTATCTTGCCTCCTAAAAGAACAGGAATAGCAGAGATGTTGTTTTCAGGATATTAGCGTTTTCACAGAGCTGTAGTCTTGGGGGCACCACACTCTTTATCAGATGCAAGAAAACGCTCATAGTTCTTCACGTCTGTGAAGCCATTTTCACCCAGCGTTGGTAATATGTTCCTCTGCCCCTTTCTTGCTGGCATGAATGAAGTTGATGCTGGTAAAAGCCGTCAGGGTAGCAAGGTTCTCTTTGGATCTCAGAACCACTGCAGAACCAGTAGTCAGCTTGCTTCTCCAACACACAGGCGTTCTGATATGTTGGGAGCAGATCTTTTGGCAGGGCCACAGCATCTGCATAGTCTCCAGTCCTCGGTTACCTGGTGAAACCACTGGGAACCACTGAGCACCAGTTCACTGAAAACAGACTGAGACTACAGATGCCCACTGTCTCCAACTGTTATAGTTTTATTTCAGTATTGGCTGAGAATAAGTCCCAGTAGCACCTGGAGATGGAGGGTACTCTGTTCTGCAACCCACTGCATGAGCAGCCAGGTCTTGCCAAACAACAGTTTGAAATAAAAGTCAGGAATAAGGAGGATTCTAAGATGGGATTTGACTCAGTGATTTAGATACCCAAGTGCTTCTGTGCCCACATCGGCCAGGTGCCCCAAATCTCATTTCTTATAGTGGTCCTGGTGAGTATCTGCTACCAGAACCAGTTGTCCAAACCAGAGTCCTAACCTAGATATTTGCAGCCTCCTCGTGGAAGGTGTGAGAAGGAGGGGGTGTTTCTCATTCAGCTCTCCTGGCTACACTTTTTATTTTAACTCTTGTCTCTGCTTTGCTCTTTCAGAGATATTCATCCCTCTGAAACAAGAGAAGGTAAGAGAAGCTATTTTCTCTCTCCACCTCCTGCCTGTCACATCTACAGCGGAGATTGTCTGTGTATTTCATGTTTACCACCCACTTTTGTCTGTTTTCTTGAAACTGCCTGAAATGTTGGAACTTTTCAGGGCTGCTCGCTGTTCAAGGGTGAATTATTTGGATGAAATGAGAGTGAGCAGAGTTTTAAAAACAGAGGAAGTGAAGAAAATTAGACCTTCCTTCCACAGAAGCTTTGATCAGAAGATGACTTTCTAATGACACCGCCTGCTTAATAGTAAATTCTCTCTTTTCCAGGAGACCTTGCAGCTGGTGTACCCAAAAGCCCTATTTCATTGGCCGACGTTGGCTCAGAAGAGTTCTTTCAGAAACTCACTTCCCGTATCTCAGAAATGGTTTCTGCAAAAATAAGTCAAGGTAAGAAACCTGGCAAATGCAACTTAATCAGTGTAGGAAATACGTAGTCTTTTTTTAGGTATTGTTGGGACTTTAAATATCAGTGAGATTTATGAAGCAGGTTTTGAAACAGTTCTTCGGATATTCATCACTCCTGAGTTTGAAAGCAATCCTGATGTGAAGACTTCCCCCCTCTTCAAGTTTTAGCTCAAAATGGGATTTTAAAATAAAGTCGAGGCTGAAGACTGTGTGCAGAGCTCTGCAGTAACCCAATGATTTGTTGAATTAAATTAAAAAATCCCAGTTGGTGTATCATATACCGATTATCTTGTAGCAAAATTTTATCTTGAAGCAAAAAGAGAGGCATTACCTTTCCTACAAATATTCTTGCAGTGACTTGCATTACGTTGCAGCCTCATGCGTTAAAATGTCCCAATTATTTAATCCTAAATATCTATAGGAGATCACATTAAATACTACAAAGTATTTTCCTAGGGAATATCTGTTTCTATGAAATTGAAAGTTATACGTTTTGTTCATGTTCAGTTTGAAGGTCTTTATTCCACCCTTTGCTGTTGCTCTGCTTTTAGCTACACTTCGAGTGCCAGGTGCAGAAAGTGACGATGAATCAAAAACTCCATCTGCATCTCCTCGCCATGGACGATCCAGACCTTCATCCATTGCTCAGGAGTCCTCCTCTGAATCTGAAGATGGGGATTCCAGAGGAGAGGTGTGATATCTTTATGGGCAAGTTGGATGCAAGGGGAAACCTTAGAATGACTGATCTTCTGTGCTTTAAGGATCTCCCTCCCCTTTAGGGATGGACCTCAGTTTAGTGGGTAAATTTAGTAGTTAAATATTTGGTCTATGATATAGAGCACAGAGAACTGAATCCTGAAGCTCAGTGTGTGGTCTTGAACTAGTTGTTCAAGTCAACATGGTCAAAACGTACCCATTATTTGGTACCTTCTCCTTTCATGGCTGAGCTTCAGAAGGTCAGAGCTTGAGTTTCTGTGGCCTTGGATAGAGTTGGGCAGAAGTTTGTTATGGAGTTCTTCATGAGAAAAATCAGAGTTCAGTGAAAATTAGAACTTTTTTGGGGTGTTCATTTCAAACGCTTTGTAAAAAACAATAAAATAAAAACTTTGGAAATGTTTTGACATTTTCAGGATCGCTGTTTGTTTTGCCTTGGGAGAAAAATCCACTGTTTCATGGTGTAAATGCAAACCATCTCAGATAGTTTTGAAAATACAGCCTGAGCCTCCTAGTCTTGCACTTGCAAAAAGCAAACAGTGATACTTTTTGCCATACAAGGGCTGGAGAATAAAATATTAAACAGAGATAAGCACTTCTGCTGGTGTTACTATATTTTATTTTCAGAGCACAAAATAATTGTTGGTTCATGCCTGCAGATCTTCGACGTCTACATGGTCACAGCTGACTACATGCCTGCTGCTCCTGACAAGGAAGCCATCACTTTGAAAGAAGGCCAATATGTGGAAGTCCTTGATTCAGCTCATCCTCTGAAGTGGCTGGTCAGGACTAAACCCACCAAATCCAGTCCCTCTCGACAGGGTTGGGTATCTCCAGCTTATCTGGACAAGAAGTTAAAGGTGATTGATCATACTGTGCTTATTTTTCCTGTAAAATTACTTGCTCCTGTTGCAGTTCAGAGCCATCCCTTTTGCAAAGAGTGATGGAAGAGGAGGTTGTTGCAAGGGTCTGTAACACCATTGGGCTTTTTCTTGTTTAGATTAGACAATTTCTGTATGTGTGGAGGGGTGCCTGGCTTTGAAAGACCTAATCAACCTCCAGCAAAAAAGAACTTCCACACTGGTTTAGGAATTGTTGAAAGGGACTGTGAACACACGAGGCATATTCCTCAATAAAAGCACTGTTAACTTAAAAGAATAATGTTTCTTTTCTTCTTGTATTTTAGTTATCACCAGAGTGGGGAACAACAGAAGCTCCTGAGTTCCCTGGAGAGTTTGTTTCTGAAGATGAATATAAAAGGAAGCTAAGGTGAGCTTGTGTCATTTGGTGTTTGCACCTTTGAGTTTTCCTGCCTTTTGAACCAACGTGAACGTTGGCATCTACGTCCCTCTTGTCAGAATTACTGGTTTTGTTCCACTGAGTCCTGCCACCTCTCCTTTCCCAGAATCAAGCAAACCCTTGATTCTCTCAATCCTGTAATCTTTTATCTTTGATTGATTTTTACCATTGATTTCAGCTTAGGAGAAACCCAGGCCATCTAAATCCTATCGGGTGACATTAAAGAAGGGGTTTACACGACGTAATTCTGGAAGCTCTCTGATTTCACAAAAATCCTGAATTTCAGCACCTATATACTTTGGGATGAACTATTTCTGAGGAAGTCTCTCAGCACATCAAGGGTAATTTTGATGTTCTCTGCTTTCTTTTCACCTATTCGTCTTCCCTTCAGCGTTCTTATTCAAGAGCTGTTGATCTCAGAAGAGGATTACATTCAAGATCTACAGTTCCTCCAGACTCATCATCTTAAGTTCACTGAGACCTGTCCAAATGTCCCTGGAGCTGTCGCCAGTCAGAAATCCACTATCTTCAGAAATATTGATGACATTGGTCGCTTCCATTCCAGGTGAGCATTCCCACGTTCCTTCATTTGAGACCAAAGAATGGCTCACAAACCTGGGCCAGAGCCACAGTAACTATTATTACTGTGAAGGATGTGGAGCACGGGCAGTGCTGATGTGCAGAGGAACTGATGGTCCTTTTTGGATGATAGATGATGGCATAGCTTAAGTCAGAGCACAAGGCTGGAACTCCCACAATACACTTTAGAGCTTCAGGGCTTCATATGTCTATCTTATTTCTTACCCTTTCAAGCTAATTTAACTGAGAAATGGTGAATTATTATAAAATGGCAACATGGTCTCCCAGAAGCTTCAGTGGTCTCTTTATAGACACACACCCTACACCAGGTCAGGGCAACCCCCAGTATCAGCATAGGCTGCGGATGATGTGTTGGAGAGCAGCCCTGCAGAGAAGAACTTGGGGGTGCTGGTGGGTGAAAGGCTGGACAGGAGCTGGCAACAGGCACTCACAGCCCAGAAGCCACCCATGTGCTGGGCTCATCCCCAGCAGTGTGGGCAGCAGGTCGAGGGAGGGGATCCTGCCCCTCTGCTGTGCTCTGGGGAGACGCCCTTGCAGTGCTGGGTCCAGCTCTGGGCTCCTCAGCACAGCAGAGACATGGAGCTGCTGGAGCGGGGCCAGAGGAGGCCACAGGAGTGATGGGAGGGTGGAACGCCTCTGCTGGGAGGAGAGGAGAGAGAGTTGGGGGTGTTCAGCCTGGAGCAGAGAAGGTTCCAGGGAGACCTTCGTGGGGCCTTTCAGTGCTGAAAGGGGCTGCAGGAAAGGTGGGGAGGGGCTTTTCAGAAGGGGCTGTTGGGACAAGACAAGAGGTGATGGGTTACACTGAAAGAGGAAGACTCAGACCAGAGAGAAGCAAGACATTTTTGACAGAGTGTGGTGACACCTTGGCCCAGGTTGCCCAGAGCGGTGGTAGAAGCCCCATCCCTGGCACCATTCCAGGTCAGGTTGGCCCTTGGGGCTCTGAGCACCCTACTCTAGTTGCAGATGTCCCTGCTCCCTGCAGGGGAGTTGGACTAGTTGACCCTTAAAGGTCCCTTCCAACCCAAACCACTCTGTGATTCCATGATCTCATGAAAGCTGATGCCAGTGTCCACTGATTCAACACACACACAGCTGTAGCTTGTTGCCCAGGTACAACCCCGTGGCACAACACCCCTGCCTACTCCAAGAAAGGATTTACTGCAGATCTGCTGTCCACAAAGTGACTTCCCAAGGTGCAGTCTGAAATACTTTAACTTGACAGGGAGAGGAGGTGTTGAACAATGTCTTATGTGCCCTGGGATTTCACACCTTGATATCCTTGCTGTCATGGGAAGTGATCGTTCCTGCCAACAGCATTATGGACACCCTTTCTTCCCCATTTTCTTACCCTGTGGTCCTAACATTTGGAATACTTTAGAGGGGGGCATCAATATTACGCACGCACAAAACGCAACAGCCAGTCAGCATGCAGCATCTTCCCCAATCATTGTGTGCTCCAACCACTGCCAGCAGCATCGTGAGCTGGAGCAACCAATAAGGAGTTTGAGCAGGTTGCAATGAAAAACAAATAGTTACTCTGGGGAATACATTATGGGGGGCACTGCTTCGGCAGTGGGGAGGATGTTTATGCGGGACATCTGGCACTTTTCCTGGCTGGGCCACGAGAATAGATTTCCCTTCTTTCTCTTCTCTCATTTTGTTTTTCCCCAAAAGTAACGTCAGCTGCTGATGTATGTAATCAACAAGGACCCTGCTAAAAATCTTTGTGCATGTGAACCTGACTCAGCACTCTTTGTCAAAGAGAGTGAGGATCTCTGTCTTCACTCACGTGAATGGCTTATTCGTCCTTAAGCTGAGGCAGTAGGAGGGGTTAACTTCCCGACTTGAGCTAAGCCCTTGAAAATAATCCCTACCTTCCTTGAGAGCATTTCATATATTCAAGCTAAGAGGGGCAGCATCATG
The DNA here is from genome assembly GCA_009769605.1 of Bucorvus abyssinicus. NCBI lineage: Eukaryota > Metazoa > Chordata > Aves > Bucerotiformes > Bucorvidae > Bucorvus > Bucorvus abyssinicus. The sequence continues at coordinate 12,934,892 of CM020028.1, forward strand.
CTGGATTGATAGAATCACAGAGTTGTTTTGGTTGGAAGAGACCTTTAAGACCACCAAGTCCCCCCGTTCCCCCAGCACTGCCAGGTCGCCATTGACCCCTGGCCCTCAGCACCACCTCCACACGGCTGGGAAACCCCTCCAGGGATGGGGACTCCACCACTGCCCTGCGCAGCCTGCAACAGGCCTGGACAACCCCAAAGGGCAAGAAATTGTTCCTCAGGGAAAACCTCAACCTTCCCTGGCACAACTTGAGACCGGTTCTTCTTGTCCCGTCACTTATTCCTGGGGAGAAGAGACCAATTCCCACCACGCTCCAACTTCCTGTCAGGGAGTTGTCGAGAGCCAGAAGGTCTCCCCTGCGCCTCCTTTTCTCCAGGCTCAACCCCCCCAGGTCCCTCAGCTGCTCCTCAGCGCACTTGTGCTCCAGACCCTTCACCAGCTCCATTGCCCGTCTCTGGACACGCTCCAGCCCCTCAATGAAGATGCACTGAGAAGTTTTAATACTAATATGACAACATCCCTCATTTCCTTCAGTCGTTTCCTTTGATGTGTGTTAACCTGAAATCGATCAATTTAAAGGTCTGGCTGCTGGGGCTGTGCTCTAGCCTCATTCCATCACCTTCTCCTCAGATGTCCTTTTTCCTGTGTCTCCACAGTGTCTTCCTCCAAGGCTTGCAGAAATGTGACACTGATGATGATGTGGCCATGTGCTTTATCAAGCACGAAGCCGAGTTTAATAAATACATCCAGTACCTGGTGGGGAGGGTACAGGCTGAGTCGATTGTTGTCAGCAAAGCTGTCCAGGATTTCTACAAGGTAAAAAACAGTAGCCAAAGTATCTGCTGAACATACATCCTCTGACCCACTGCATCAAGAAATGTAGTTTTTTAATCACAACTGTGATCCTTTTTAGGATTATTGAATATTTTTGTGGGAAATCATTACTAAAGATAATAATTTTGTATTCACTAACTAGCTCTTCCTGGTTGGTACAGTCAATGTGGGAACATATTTACATATGCTTATGCATTTATGAATATTATAAAGACTATACAGATATGAATGTGGCTGTGATTAAGTAATAGTAATTAAGGGATGTTTTAAGGGCCACCAATTACAAGACCAAGTGAACTTACATAAGTATAGATATGCAAATCCTGTTCGTCCTCTCCAGCTGCTTAGGACTGAAGTTCACTAGTGAAAACACACACAACGCTCCTGATCCATAAGCACATGTTTGTGGATCCCTTGAGTAGCAATGTGGTCCACTCAATACCCTCGCCCAGATCCTGAGAACTCCATGAGCCTCCTGCTCAACAGATAGTCCAGCATGATGCTTGCTAGAAACAAATGCGCGTGTTCCCACTCACTCCATGTTCACAGATCCCTCAAATCATCAGCACAAGCTCTCAGCCTCCTCAGTATTCCTGCCTGGATACTGGGTCTCTTACTGGCAGCTAATCCAGCTTGAAGTTTGCTGGTGAGGCGCACACAGTTATACTGATGTGCATCAGGTCGGTGGGAAGGATAAACATACAGGTCCATGGCTGATGTCCTAGCACATGGTGCCCATGACCTGTGCTTCCCACTCTAGGTGCCGGTGCCGATACCCTCCCTCTCTCCAGTCACTGGTACTGCAAGCACACAGACCACTCTGGACCGAGGTCTGGTACCGGTTGCTGGCACTGAGTTCCCTCACTCCTGCCCTCCCGCCCCGTGAAAGCACTGATCTTTCCTGTCACACCAGTTCGTTCTGCAAGATTTGGATCCCATTTCCCCAGCATCAGTCCGGCACTGAAAAAGCAGCCAAATTCAGCACTGCAGACATCTTGCAGTCTGAAATAATAACCAGCTGATAATGGATGGCTGAGGATTACAGATGTCCAAAATATGGGGTAGTACGGTCTGGTAGAGCTACCCAGGTTTGGCTGAGTTAGGTCTATGAACCAGCACCAGCATTTTCTAGGGAGTAATCTTGTCTGTTGTCCTTTAGAACAACCTTTCCCCATCCTTCTATGTATTTTTTCAGAGGTACACAGATGAATTTTTAACTAATGAAGATCCTTCACAGCCACTTTTCCCACCACTGCAGCACTACCTGGAAAAACCCATAACCAGGATCCAGCAGTATCAGACGATAATCAAGGTGAGAAACTTTAGTCATGCATCCGACATGTTTATGTTTTGCTTTGTGCATCTTGTGTAGAAAAGTATTTTACTTTTATTTCGTATTTCTTGGCTTCCTTCTGAAACAACTTCAACTGAACGCCACTTAAGACGGACCATCACCACTGATGGTTGCTCTCTAAATAGTTTTGTAAATGTAAATCCAGGTAGAGGTTCACAATCTGCAACCCTGTAATATTCAGGAAGCTTGATCTGAGTGATCTTTAAATATATGGATACACATATATTTTTAAAAATACATGCTTATATGCATATATATATATGAGTACATATATGTATATAGCAAATAAAACCACAAATTTGCTTCACAGTCAGCAAAAATAATAAAAAATTGTTATAAAAATAATCAATTTCCAATATATAAGATACTAACTTACCAGTTTTATTCCTTGAGTTTTATACTGACGTTGCAGTAAGATGAAATTTTTGTTTTCTGAAAAGCTTTGCCCCGTTCTACCACCCTGAAAGGTTTCATCTTTCAAGCTTTCATCTCTCCTACTATCTCAGGTTCTAGCCCAGATGACAAAGGAAAGCTTCAAAGTAGGATTTTTTTTTTAATGGTATTTTTCATAGGAAACAGCACTAGCATAGTCAGAAAGACGACTGCCAAATATTTCTGTATTCTGGCATTACAGAAGTGAGCTGTTTGAATAGTTTGAAGGCTCAAATTAAATTTCTCCATAGAAACACCAACATTTTAAAGGGTCTCTTGAAAGAGAGAGAAGCACGGGCACTTTGCATGCCTCATTGCTAAAAGAGAGGAACGGGAACAAATGTGAGGAGCACAGGGTAACTCCCGTTTCATATTTTTCCATCCTCTCTGTTTTAATCTAGTAATGACTCTTAGTTTAGCACTGCCACATGAGTTCTTGCCTGGTGGTATCGTCAGGGGAAGCGCAAGAGAAATGCCATTTTGGATCACTTTGGAGTTTTCTGGTTTTCAACCGGCAGTATTTGCTTCAACTTTCTTTAATATTAGTTGATGTAAGGAAAAGCCAGACTGGTTAGTCATGAAGGCTGGGTAGGAAAGACGAGGCTTTAGTAGCTAAGCAGCACATGGTGAAAGAATAGGATAAAAGTTGCTCAGATGAAAAAGCTGGAGCAAGTATTGAAAACACTTCGGTGTTTTTCTGTCTGCCCAGTAACATTTTCTTCATTCATCTACAGGAATTAATCCAAAACAAAGCAAGAAATAGCCAAAACTGCACTTTGCTGGAGCAGGCTTATGCCATTGTGTCTGCGCTCACCCGAAGAGCAGAAAACAACCTCCATGTCTCGCTTATTGAGAATTATCCAGGGACCTTGGAAAGCCTTGGAGAACCCATCCGACAGGTAACTGGATTTTCCCAGTCAGTGTTAGTGCCATGCATGCCTTCACTAGTTTCTAAGTAGCTTTAGGTCCTGCAAGAAGATCCTTTAGAAATCATATACGAAAGAGAGGGTTTGCTTATTGCCTTCCTTACTGTTTAGTAATGGGTCTCCTGGCTTCATTAAAGTTTGAAGCACCAGACCATAGATCTTTATGGAGCAATTCACACGTAATGGTGTTATTTGCCCTTCCAACCCACTCATCAAACAGATTTGTTCTGGCCTCCCGCACGTTTTTAAAGCATTTTGTTTTATTATCGACAAGCTATGTGGGCCAGCTCCTGGAATTACTGGCATTATTGGTTTTTCCTGGTGATTCCCCACATGTTAGGAGCTCACTGGGCCTTTTCAATCTGCATGTTTTCATTTGACAGAGTTCTTTTGAAGAGCCTAGTTTGCTGGGATGATGGTACAAGGTAGCATGATATTCATTGCATATGATCCATGTGAAAACATTAGATCGATTTATGGATGTTCTCCCACGGCTGTTCATGTATCTTCAAAAGACCTGGGTGCTTTGCTAGGTCTCTTTCATGAAACAGATGTGGTTTAGGAGCACAGGGGAAAGATGACCCAGATATTGGGACACTAGTCTAGGACTTTCAACGCCCTGACTCAAATTCCTGTTTCTTTGTAAACTGACTGTGTCATGCTGGGCAAGTCATTTACTCTGCCTGATGTATCCTGTGTCTTCCATGGGAATCACAGGGTGTGGCGGAGTGGAGTTGTAAGGCTAAACCACACTGATAGTGAGACACTCTGGTGGGCATTCATCCATCCGTCCACCTTTAGACATCTGAAAAAAAAAAAAAAAGTGCAGTGAATTACACCCCAAGAGCGCTTGCTTCTCCCTAATGACGCCAAGGGGGAACCCGTGTCACTAACTGAGCTGTATGTGTCTGAAGGTACGTGAGATGAATGTCCTGCCCTGACGAAGGAGAACAAGTGAGAGTATTAAGTGTCCGCGTAACACACAGGACATAATTTTCCATTATAGTTAGTACTGGTGGAGTACGCCTGCTTGATGTGAGCTCTGCTATTTTTCTGGCAACAAAAAATACCGTTTAAAGGTCAAAGTAATGACAGCCACTGTGTGCATCCCTGTTGGTGCTGTCAGTCTGATGCTTCACCTTTAGCATTAGAAACAATCTGCTGCACTGTAATAAACTAGAGACACATAAAGCAATGGTGTAACACTAAACATTTGTTATCTGTTGACAGAAAAATCATGGTGAGACATCAGTGTGGTGATTATTCCAGAGTTCTCACCATGTGCTCTTTATTCTTTTTCCTATCAGGGCCACTTCATTGTGTGGGAAGGAGCTCCAGGAGCTCGAATGGCATGGAAAGGACACAAAAGACATGTGTTCCTCTTCAAAAATTATATTGTGATCTGCAAACCGAAGCGAGACACAAAGACTGACACCTACAGTTACATCTTCAAGAACATCATGAAGGTCTGAGCATGATACCCTCTTCTAGAGCATTTCTCTGGCATTGAGAACTTCATGATTATAGCCAACTTCTGGTCATCTAAATGGGACATCTCACTAATCCTTTTGAGTTCCTTTGTTTTGAAAGGTTGTGAAGTACAAGTAGAATCTACATCTATCCCAAAATCTCCCTCTTAAACCTCTCAGAAACATGTTAGAACCCATCAGAAGTATGGGTGGCTTTTTACGGGGCAGCAATGAGATTACACATACATGGTTTATTAATCTCTCTTAGCTCACTGAGTTAACTGCATAAGTACATGATCTTTTGCTGTCTCTATTATTTGCTAGCTTTGGGTTTGGTATTAAATTTGAGGAGAAGCTGGTCTTGTCATATGCTACATTCCCAGTGGTTCTCTCTGCCGGTTATGTCCTTTCCTGACACCAGTTCCTGGTTAGAAATGACAAATGCAGAGGATTTGGCCAGCCCATCTTCAGACATTCAGGGCTCAGGGTAAAACTGCAAAAAATTGCAGGAAGAAATTGCATCTATTGCCTTTTTCCCAAGGCAGTAGTTGTTCAACTCCAGTAAAACAAAAAAACAAACAAAAAACCACGTGGAGTTCTCAACCAAGCCAAGTCAGGGCCTTCTCAAAGCCCTTCTCTGTGTCCTTGTTGGCATTCACAGTCAGATTATACTTTCCAAGGGAAAAAAAAACCACATTGTCCAGAGAGTGCCTGCTCTGTAGGTTCTTTCCACATATTCCCTAATTGTGCTGTTCCTGGTCCACCAGTGCTGCACTATAGAGTTGGTGTGCCTCACCCTTGGGATCCCTTCCATGTTGGATGATATTTTCCTGAAATCTGATAATGTCTCCTAGGAAAATGTCTGGAAGTCAGGTATACCAGCTGCAAAGGGTTGCAAAGTGACCCTGATGGCTGTTCAGCCAAATCCACATTGCATTGCTCATGCAGTCTGAAAAATCTTTAAAAGTGGTGTAAATTACCCCTTTTGCTGTTGGAGCATCTACTGTAGCTTTAATGGGGATGGCACAACTCATGTCCCCTGAAGGGTACACACTGGTAGCAGGAGACTTGCTGGTGTTTAATAATTGTTTCCATTTCAAACCTTGGTTGAAGACAGTTCTGGTTCACAAAGGCTAAGACAACATCTGAACTGTCCTAAACTCTGGAATTTCAGTTTTGAGCCCTAAGAACACAGGATCTGTGTTGACTTTCCTGTCCTCCTCCTGTCACGCAGCTGAACAACATAGATGTGAACGACCTTGTGGAAGGGGATGACCGGGCATTTGAGATCTGGCATGAACGGGAAGACTTGGTCCGCAAGTACCTCCTTCAGGCACGTACAGTGAATATCAAGAACTCCTGGGTGAAGGAGATCTGCGGCATACAGCAGCGGATCAGCGAGCCTGTCTGGAGTGAGTATGGCCCAAGAGAGAGCCCGAACCTCCTAGTTTTTCTTGGGTTGTCTCCCTGATTCAGGAAGCAGATTAGCAAAAAGGGGAGAAAAACCATCTAGGGTCATTTACCACCTCTTAAACTGAACTAGGGTTGGAGTTTTCCTTTAATCACATCAGAGACTGCTGTAAATAACAACTCATGTGACTTGATAGCACGCAGTAAGCTTTAACTGGAATGGTTATAGCAGTGTTCAGGTTCTCCACCTGAGCTGGGGAAGGCGCCTTTATCAGGATGGGTCAGTGGTGGTTGACTCTCTCAATTTACTATCAAGGGAGCCAAGGCTGTGTATCACTGAAGTGGTTACGTTTACATGACAGAGGTCCCACAGGACCTTAGAGGTTTTGAGGCAATAGCAGAGCAGATGAGTAACTTTCTAATTACTCTTCAATGTGCGTAACTCAAGTGTGGAAAACACAGGTGATGAGCTGAGAAGAGCAGGCTGTACCTGGCTGTTTCAGCTGGTGTGGGTTGCCTTTGATGGAGGATCAGAGTCAGAGACTGAAGTGGTTGCTCAGTTCCCTCTCTTTATATTGATACTCTTTTGTCAATAAGCAGAGGATGTTGTTTTCCAGCAAAATAGCCCAGAAGGTGTGTGTCACTGAAGAAAAGAAACATGTTATGGAAACTTCTAAAACACAAGTTGCAGAGTTGGCAGTAGCGATGCATTTGATCTGGCAGGGATTGCAGAAGGGTACATGACCACAGAATCTGGTGACAAAGGCCCTGACACACTGCAAAGGATCATAGAATTGTCTAAGTTGGAAGACCTTTAAGATCATCAGGTCCCAGCATTCCCCCAGCACTGCCAGGTCCCCACTGACCCCTGTCCCTCAGCACCACCTCCACATGGCTGGGAAACCCCTCCAGGGATGGGGACTCCACCACTGCCCTGGGCAGCCTGAGACAGGCCTGGACAACCCCAATGGGGAAGAAATTTTTCCTCATGTCCAACCTCAACCTCCCCTGGCGCAACTTGAGGCCGTTTCCCCTTGTCATGTCACTTGTTCCTGGGGTGAAGAGACCAACACCCCCCCACCTCGCTCCAACCTCCTGTCAGGGAGTTGTCAAGAGCCAGAAGGTCTCCCCTGAGCCTCCTTTTCTCCAGGCTCAACCCCCTCCAGGTCCCTCAGCTGTTCCTCCTCAGACATGTGCTCCAGACCCTTCACCAGCTTCATGAAGAGCATCTTCCAGTGTGAAAAGTAGACTCCCCCGATTCCTACTGATACCAGCGTAAAGCCCCCCGTGACTTTGTTGGTACCGAATCCTCCACTCCAGGCTGACATTGCTGTGTCTGAGCACACGGGTTTGCTCTGGATTTTTATCTTGTCATTCCGACTGCTTTATCCTCACCGTCATATGAGGTTCCACCAATTTTCTCTCCACAAATTTTATCAGCAGGGATATTAGATCTTTATAGTCCGAGTATAAGCTACCAATGCTGTTCTCTGCAGCCTAAGGAAATTTGGCATCTTAAAATGCCAGAACAGAGTTTGGTTTAGTGTATAAATGCTGAAAACGAGTCTGGGCATTTTATTTTTGTGCTTTTAGTGACGTGTTCTAATGAGGAAGAGTATCAGAATAATTTTGCATCGTTTCGTATGGTAGTTAAAAGTGAAAATTAAAGTCCTTTAGCAAAGCATAGGTTCTATTGTATGGGGTCCAACAGAACACTAGTTTGGATATCGAGACTGCATTTTAATTGGGGAATTATCTGTGATAGATGAATAATGGATGTGCTTATTAAAATCATTGCCTAAAATACTTCCTCATCAGCAACAAATCCCCTTGGTTTTTATGGCCCATCCTTATAGCCAACCGCAGGCTGAATTTAGTCTCAGGTAAGCAAGGACAGCATGTCACCTGGAAAGTCATTAGCTGCTAAAATTTCCCAGGCAGCTTTCCATTCTGAACCTCAGAGATTTGCAGAAATTATACCTATTCTTACCTTACTTTGCAGCAGCCTTCCTATGGACAGAGCTCCCTTCCTGCAGACTAACCCGTTTCTTCTGATGTTTCAGTACCTCCAGATTTTGAGGAAGAACTGGCCGACTGCACAGCTGAGCTGGGAGAGACGGTCAAGCTGGCTTGCAAAGTTACAGGAGCTCCCAAGCCATCTGTCAGCTGGTACAAAGGTATGAGCAGCCAGTCATGAAATGCGTCCTCCAAATTTGTTCTCCATCTATATTGCTTTGTGCTAATGGGTTTGGCTATAGCTGCGCAGCACGTACTCTGGGAAAACTTCACTTTTAAATTCGGACTGATGATATATAAGGTCCCTCAACAGTGCTTTGCCCAGAGGATGTTTTGTAGAAAGCTGGACAAAGATGAAGAGCTCATTGCTCAACAGCCAACATCAGCTGCTATAAAACCAATAGAACTCTCAGTCCTCTCAAGCTGAAAAACTGGATGAATTTCCCAAGGAGAAAACATAATTGATACTAAACTCTTTACGAAGAGTTTTTTCCCCTTTCTTTTTAAGATGGAAAGCCTGTGGAGGTGGATCCCCATCACATTATAATAGAAGATCCTGACGGTTCCTGCACGTTGATCTTGGACAACCTAACAGGAGCTGACTCAGGACAGTACATGTGCTTTGCTTCCAGTCCTGCTGGAAATGCCAGTACCTTGGGAAAGATCCTTGTTCAAGGTGAAGTCCTGCATGGATGCATTGGTTTAAAGGGGTCTGCTATGCAATACCTTAAATGTGAATATTAAGACATTCCAGAGGTTCTGTGTAGCATCTACTGGGTAATACTTTTAAAAATTATCTATATGGGTGAAGTCAATTGCTCTTAGGTCGAAAGAGACATGATGAGAATTGTCTGCACAGAGATGCATCCTTTGTATCTGGTCACACTTCCAGCTCCTAGCTCCATTTATCTTTGTTTTGCAGTGCCACCACGGTTTGTGAGCAAGGTTAGAAATGCTTATTTTGTGGAGGGTGAAGATGCTCAGTTTACCTGTACTATCGAAGGAGCACCCAGGCCTCAAGTCAGGTCAGTTCTTCAAGTCCCACTGAAACAAATCATGTTTTTCCATTTCGCATGGTCAGAAGAATCTCCTGCCCTTTCTTTCAAGGTTATGACCTTTTCTTCTCTGTGTCTTTCACCACAACCCCATCCTAATGATGGCGTTTCCCAACCCCAACATTCCTGAATAAATTGCTGAGAACTTCTAGCCAGTATCTGAAAGGAAACACTTCCAGACAATCCCTGACATAGGACTGTATCAGATCTAGTCCCCTGACAACATTTTATCATTCCTGCATCCTCCCTGCCTTACACTTCAATTTGTTTGATCAGCAACCAGTCTGGGTATTCAGACGAAATGCTCAGCGTATCTTCTCATGATTTGAAGCCCTTTTCCCTTCATTGACTGATGAGGATTCTTGAGAGGTATCTCATAAACCTGTGCTGTTTAGTATCCATGTGTGATCTACCCACACGTAGACCTATCCTCCGGGATCCAAATGTTTGTGTAGTGATTAACTCTTGAGTCGTTTGCCCACTGGTCTGATCGATGGATCAGTGAGCTGGGGACTTCTTGACACGGCGTATTTTCTCCTGGCTTATACTCAGTGTTTTCCACATACAGATGGTACAAAGATGGTGTGCTGTTGAAGGACACCAGTAAATACCAGACTTTCAGTGAACCACGGAGTGGTATAATAGTCCTGGTGGTCAAGAACCCTTCTGATGAAGATATGGGACACTATGAATGTGAGGTAAGTTTGGCGAGCTTTAAAGATCTGCCATCCAAAATGACATAGGTAGGAGAATTCATTTTACCAGGAGGGATAGGTCTATTGCATGAGATTAGTGGCTGAGTAATTGCTGGCACTTGCCATATAAAAGAAGTTTATACAGAGTCAGGTTCTCCTGAACTAGATCTGGATTGTGAACATCCAAAAGCATCAGAATGTTCTGATATGAGAGTCTGGCAGTTCAAATAATAATTGAGTGAGCTGTTTCTCTAGCTTAAATTCAGATCCAGACCTCTAGAGGTACCTCTTATAAAGTTTAGGACCATTCTGATGCGATGTTTTGTTTCTGGACCATCTTTAAATTAGAACAGATTTATGCCACTACAAAGAAACCATCCAATGCCAAAAGAAAGATATGAAATCTAAATTGAAGTGTAACCACTGAAATTCCTGGTTATTTAGCAAGCACACGTGGAAGTATCTAATAAAATAAATGTGCCATAAAATATTTTCTAACGATTAGTCTATGCATTTACTGCAATAAAACAGTAATAAGCTCTCAGGAGTTGTCAGTAAAACCAGTTGACCTTGGTTTAGGAAATTAGCATGGGTGAGCTGACCCGTGCTAAACGGCTCAGCTCACAGCACCTTCACAGTTACGCCACAGGAATGTATAGGAGGTTTGATACAGTTTAAAGACCTCTACTAGAATTTTAGCAAAATCATGTTACTTTGCCATTAGCTAAGATCCAAGGTCCAGTATTCCCTTGGCTGAGTAAGACTCAGTTGATTAATGGATAATAAACATAAAACCCCTCTTTAATCACCGCCTAAATGGCGCACAGCAGGAATTTGTGCCTGTTAGTGAGGTCAGAGCTACCTCAGGTTCAGGTCACTGGCTGCAGAGCAAATAACTATTAGTTGACATGCCGTAACTTGTCTGTGCACGTTGTTTGTGCTAAAGCATTATCAGGAACTCCACTGAGGAGCAATGTGTTCGTTCAAACTCCAGCTTAGGTTTGGGGTCTCATTTTCATCCGTTTCAGTTGTCATGTAATTGAGATGAATTTGTAACGTAGTATAGGAAGATTTTATCACACCAAACCATCCTGCATTTCATTCAGTACCACACGATTCTCTTTAGCTGACGAACAGATTAGGGTCTGCAAAAAGTGGAGCAGAACTTTACCATCACACTGCTGCAGCCCTGACCCAGGAGAGGAGGGGAGACCAAGCCATTACCATAGAAGGTACGATCCTTGACCAGCTCTGTAAGTATGTCAGTGAATTACGCACCTCACTGAGGATCAAATCTATTTGCCATCTTATCCATGTTGATTGTTGGTGTACACGTATCTGTATGTCTATCGAGATGTGCATGGGTATACTGCAGCTCAGCTCTATACCCATCACCATCTGCTGATTTCCTAACCCGGCAAATCAACTTCATCATATAATGCTCATAAGTGCATTATATTAAAACGGAGGAGCAGATGAAGGGTACGTCACACCACCACTAGTGCAAGAAAAATGCTTCTGTTCCTGTTCAAATACTTGCCAACCTGTGTCAGCCTGGCAGAACATGAGTTACGTGCTGCTGAGAAAAAACAAGGGCCAGTATTGAAGCTGCAGGCATATTGTGATCGTTTCTGAAAGACTACAACACATCTTTTTCTTAACACCTTTACGATGTGACTGCCCGGACTTACCTTCTTATCAAAGGGATTTCCACAAGCAATGTGTTAGGCTTGCTCTAAACCCATCACGACTCAGTTTAAGGCTACATCTGTGTGAGGAACATTTCCTGGTGTACGAAATTGGTTCTTCGTACATCTCAGAAGCGTCCTTGGCTGGGTGAACATGGCTGTCTCCCTCAAACAGTTTCCCAGAAGCGTTTCAGGAGCTAACACAGCCAAGGGACCATCTATGATAGCTAATAGATAGCTTACTGTTTTGGAGGGTAAGAGAGAGGACTAGGACAGGTAGAGGACATTCCATGCCAGCAAACCTTGGTGTCAGAGAGCTGTCTCCAATGGGGCTAGTGGAGATATGGCCAACAAAAGAGGTCTGCCAGCAGCTGTAGGCCCTTCTTTATTAATTTTCAGTGTTTTCTCATTGTCTTGAGAGAGTAACGGGGGTTCAAATGCACTTTTGACAGGGGATAGTTGTCATTATCAACATCCATAAAATACAAAGCCATTCTGGAAAAATATTGAGGGAAAATGGCACTCCACTCATAAGTTGTCTGCAGGACGTAAAGGAACACAAACAAATCACTGTTAGGGTGGCATCTCTTGATGGAATTTCTTTGTACCAAGGCAGAAGATGTTATAAAAACAAATAAGGCTTGTAAAAGAGTGTTAGGAGCATTATTCAGCTCTTGGGATTGCAAATATACGTGTTCAGCCCTGAATTACTCGTGTGCCATTATTCCTGCAGTCATAAATAAAAAAAATTTGTGAGCTTGGCTGAAGAAATACAATTGGAGTTTGCCTGGAAGCTTCAGAAATGCTACAAAATAGGTTTTGGTCCGTGATGTGCAATTGCTTGAACTTGGTAGTAGGGAAGGAAGGAGTCCCCTGAGTCACCTCCAGGGAGGAACAGAGGGAGAGATGCTTCAGGCCAGTGGAGCAAAGAGCAGGCTCATCCATGGAGCAAGAGGATTGTTCTGAGCAGAATTGCATCAGGGATGCATTTGTCATAATGCACTTGACCGAGGAGGGAATTCGTTGCTTTCTTGAAAATCAATAACCAGCCCTGATCTACCTATGGAAAAATCAGGTTCATCTGGCAAAGAACTGGAGGACAGATGGATCTCATGAAGGCTTTCTCCTTCCATCCTTACAATCCTTTCTAAGGGTGAAAATGGGATTATTTGTATCTTCACCAAGAGGACAACATTACTGCTGTGTGGTACTATTCCAACAGAATAGATACCATGCCTGTTTCCTAGCTCACCTGCACGGTGGGTCTAAGCTTTACCTGATTTATCTTTGGTTCTGAGAAATGACTATTGTCAGAGTCTCCTGAGGCACCCAAAGTGCTTCAGGTGCAACTATTTTAGTTTTTATCCTCCTGCCTTTCTGTACTGTTTATTATACCGAACCAAACCTACCTTCGCAATTTGGGACACAGTTAGGACAGTGGTTTATGAGCCCTGACCTGCAGTCAGCGACGGTCCACGGTCCAACACCACGGCTCTCAAAATCAAACTTCTTGTCATGAAGTTTAAATTCACACTGTGGGAATTTGCTGAACCGTTGGAAGGACCAAACCCAAAATGGATGGAAACCACTGGACTAAATAAAGGGTCCCCCTTGCGAGCACCCACAGCTTGGGCTGCAAGCCTGAAACGCTGAGATCTGCCTGGTCTCTACACTGAAGTCAATGGAGAGTTGCTTTAAAAATCCCTTTTCTGTGGATACTGAAAGAATTTTAGACAGTTAAAAAATGTGTAAGCGAAAGAAGACCCTTCTCTGACTTCAAGTTGACTGTCTGCTTTGCACCTTGCCGCTTCACCTACACATGGCAGATCTGGGCTGACGTGCTCTGGCATCCTGTTTTAACATGTTACTATTGCGATGCGTTCATTCCAGGCTCACTAACTCCTTCATTTTTTTTCAGAAAAAAACAAAGCCCGGTGTTTTTGAAAGGTTGTTGTGTTCTCACCTGGGCAGACAGGTCCAGGATGTAGCACGAGGTAGTTGGTTATAGGGGAAGGAATCAGCTACAGAAGTGGAGACAAGCAAAACCATCAGCGCCCAGCACAGTTACAGCCAGGCAACATGAAACTCTTCCTCATCTCTCCTGAGATCTCATACAGAGCTCTGGGCACGTTAGTCAGTTGCTTTAGTTGGTAGTACCCACCTCCCATGGAAAAGCTAAGTGTTCCAAGGCTTCCAAATGGAAGATGCTTTAAAACATGGAAGAGCATTAGATCACTTAGTGCTACCCTTTCACTGAAGAAATGGGGCAGGGGAGTTTGTCCCTTGACCTTCTGAAGTTCCCTGGTTAGGGTGATGGTTAGGATATTTATCTTGTTATGTTTGTTCTGTTGTCATCACCAGTTGGTCTCACTTGGTCTGGCCACGGGCTTTTCAGTGCAAGCTCAAGAGAGCAAAATCTGCCCTTACTATCACCTCAGCTGCTGCAGGAGTGGAGCCTTTTTATTTTAGACAGAGCGCAAAACACTTGCATTTCATTCACACCATTTAGTGTTAGGTCCATGAACTGCTCATTTAAGAGGAGCTTTAGCCGTTCACATCAGACTTGTGCATCCCCTGTTGCAGATTAATCTCCTAAGCATAGCAAAAGGAGGGTGGAAGCAGAGCAGAGCTCCTGTGGTTTATGCCAGCAGCGTGGACTGTGCTGGAAAAATATGTTTACGCTTCTGTGAGAGGAGAAAGCAGGTTTCAAGTTTGTAATAAAGGCCATAAACCACCTTTCATCCATCCAGAGCAACAAGAGCTGACTTATCCTAAATGTTTCATCACTTGTAAGTCCATGATTTAACGTAATTAACCAAGGAGTCTGGTCCTATAGAAGCACTGGCTGATCCTAATGCTTCCAGCTTTTAACCTGCTTATCAGGGGCTCCTGCTTTGCAAAGCTGTTTTCCTAAAGCGCTATTGAACAAGTTGAAATGATAAATCCGGTGCTAAAATGGATGCAGAATATTTTCCTCTCGGGGAGAAAAAAAAAAGGAACCCAAATTCTCTCATCCTACTTTCATGTGGTTCTATCCTTCGTACGGTTAAATCCTCCCTCACCCCTCGGGTAGCACACAGGAAATTGAACTGCTACGTATAGAAATAGCGCGGTCAACTTCATTCGGGAGGACTGCAAGAACAGACCTGAACAGCACATACATTAGAGAGCCTTCCTTGTAGAGACATTGGGGATTTCATTAAAAACATGTTTAATTATCATCTAGGTACAGTTGTTAAAACAACTGTATAAACCACCCATGTTTTAAGTGCATAATCCAATTAATTCATTCCGATTTACATCAGAACTGATACTCTTGCTGCTTATGGATTAATCTCACAATGTTATTTGATGAGATTTTCTAAAAGTAAAGTAAAAATTGCAGGACATTGATTGAAGGGTTTAAAAATTCGGGGAAAATTTCTAACCTGGGTGCAGTAGATTGTTCGAGCACTCAGTACACCTTCCATCATTGAATAATTATCATTCACCATTTAAAAAAGGTTCTGAATTGTTTGAAAAATATTAACTAAGGATAGGACAGTTATGTTTTACGGTGTTCAGAGATAAACAATTGAAAAGGGTTCTGCCCTTTCCTTACCCAGTAAGCTATAAACTCTAATTTCCTAACAAATTTTGGTTAAACCCACCTAGTTCTGCAGTAACTCCTTTGACTCTGTTGGAAATTATTCCAGATTTTTACGTGCATAAATGAGACAAGGCTTTGCAAATAAAAAAAAACATAGAGCTCTAGGTCAAACATTAATGTCAACACCTGCACTGAAGTCTTTTTCATTATGGTGGGGTTTGTTGTTTTACCTAGAGGCAGAAGAGCGCCCTTGGAAGTGGAGGCAAAATTAGGTTAAACTATTCCATATAATGTTGTAAATGTATTTTTAATTTTTGGTCACTCTATTTCGGGGACACTATTGAAAATACCAGCACTAATTGTCAGTTATTTAACCAGTAATACAGATCCTACAAGTTCCCTGGGCAAGAACTGTTTGTTTTCACTGACATATTTTTAAGTTGCAGTTCACTTTCAATCATACCAACCAAAAATTACCAGAGCTTATTTACTATAGGCTGGCTGGAAGATTGCAAACTGATTGCTGGACAAATTTCTTGGAGATTAAATTAAAGGTTTTTTAGAACTTTTATTAGCTTATTAAATAAAAAGTGGGGCTTGCTATAGTTTTTTTTTCTAGATCTCAAATAGGTTCAGCAATTCAGGGTGTGTTCACAACAGTCTGGTTCAAACAGTGTCTTAATTTTATTCCAGCAGATAGGATGGGAACGTGCCAAAAATCTGTATTAGCTCTTCAAGTGGTATCTTTGGAAGCTGCTCAGTGTTTGGGGAAACTCTTTTTCTAGTAAGTGAAACCACAGTTTAAGGAATTTCAGCTCTCCGGGATTTTCCACTTCAAGGCATTCTCAGATTTCTCACACCATCATTACCTGTTTATAGGAAGAAAAAAAAAGATTTAAAATAAGGACCTTGTTTTCTAGCTTTGACCTGCCAAACAAAAAACGTCAGAATATCATGGAAGAATAAACAGATTTTGCAATATTGTTCTCCACAAAATACTTAGTTTCAAAGCTAATCATTCATTGTTCAGAGCCCTCTGAATTCTCATTCTTGGTTAGAAACACTAAAAATGATGCTGGAAATAACCACAGAAAGCATGGATGGGACGGTACAGTTGTTGGTTTTTTTTTTCACTCTGGTTTATTTTGATTAATTGAGCAAAGATAATTTAATCATTTCAGCTTTAGCCTTTCTTTAAACCCCATGCTATTCATACTGTTTTCTTTGTAGTCACTGAACAAGAGACTAAAGTGCCCAAGAAAACCATCATCATGTAAGTGCTGATTTTTTTTTTTTTTTAACATTTGTGTTTTGCCTTGCTGCCGATGCATGATCCAATAACAAGCTTGTGTTTATTGGCCATGCAAGAGTGTTCATTCCCATCCCACCAGATCTTATGGTATTCTGTGCTATGCAAAGTGACCACCTGAAAAAAAATCTTACTCTCCCTTTCAAAAAAATAGCAGCACTGGTGTTAGACACAGCCTGGGTCAGGTTTTTTATGATATTACATGCAAAAAAAGTTTCCACTGATTACTGCCAGAGTTGCACAAGAGTTCAAGAAGGTGCAGTCTGACTCAATGTTGAAAAGAAACAGCTTTAAGAACTGGCTACCTAAAAAAAAATGGACAAATTTAACAAATATCTCATAGCTTACAGTGACTGCTTCTGGCTTTCTATTTTAATTTCTTCAGGAAGGCCTTTATGATGAAGCAGAAGGAGGATGGACATTTTTATCTCCTTCTGTGTCTTTATTTCTAATACGAAATTTTGTCCTGATAACAACTTGGTCTTTTTGGATACTTTGAGCCTGGTTTGTATTGGGTGCCCATAGCATATAAAGATGAATTGCAGCAAAAAGCGGTACTTTCTCAGTCATATGCAAGCCAGAAGCTCATCAGCCATTAAAATCTTCCTGTATCTTCTTAAGCATCATAAACAACTACCTAATAAAATTGTTTCATGTGCTGGAAGGGGGACACTGTCCTTCTGCAACAGGCCTTCAGAGCACCTCCAAGATATTCAAATCATGTCCTAGTGGTAGTAGCTGACTGTACAACAGATATTTGGGACAATGCATTCCCCCAAGTGCTGTACTAGTGCCAAAATCAGTCCTCAACTTGGACATGATGACTTCTTTTACTTTTGTAACAAGGTAAGGAGGATGTGTGAAATGACCACTAAATACAGTTAAGAGTGGTTTACCTTTTATCTATTATTTTCTATGGTGACTATTTCTTTTGGAGCCAGTGGCTTATAAGACATGTCCCCCCCCTCCTAGCAGCTTCCACCTGGAATAGGCAAAGGGCAGACAGGAGAAGCAGGAGGGGGTTCTGCCTCTGCCCCTCTCTCTTCCATGTCAGCCCAGTTAGTATCTCCAGACATTAGAATTTTTTACCTTGCAAAGCCCAGAGACAAAGGAGTTTCTTCTGCCTGTACCATCTCGAGAACCAGGGTTCAGATACCAACGGGGTAGATAAGCAGACCAATAGTTTTTGATGTCATGTTCAGAAACATCCTGAGAAAGTCAGGAGCAGGAAGGAATCACTCAGAGCTAAACCACATCCAAAGCTCAGTAAATCTCATCTATCGACATCTCTGTGCCTGTAAATCACCTCTGGAGATGCTTTTATTTTACATCTCTCCTCAGTCAGCTAATAGTCCTCCTTTCCTCCCCTTCGTGACTTCAGATCACAAGCAGCAGCATTAACATTGGTTGATTAAATAATATTCACCTAATAAAAATGCCATCGGTTAAGCCGATTTCTAAATTTCTGACATGGAAACTCCATGGACAATTGCTTTGGACAGCTCAAGAAGTGGATTCCTAAACTAAGGGCTGCAGTCCCAAAGGAGGTTGTTACATATATGAGTGGGATCTCAAAACAACAGAAATTCCCCTCCTTTTGCTAGGGGATGCGGTCATGAACTCATCAGACTGAACCTCAGCTGGAAGTGGATAGCGATGAGGTAAAGTTTGGGAACAACTCTCCAAGGGCCCATTCCAGCTCTCCTTAATGTGTAGCGAGCTGAGGAGCAGAAGCAGCTTTGAAACTACTAGCGGAAAATAGCAGATAGTTTAGAGAAGGGATTGAACAATGTCTGTGTATGCAAATTCCAGACCCAAAAAAGCACTTTAACCTTGCAAAGCCTAGTGCAAGTACCTGTGATTCAGTCTCGTCTTTATCTCTAAAGGTTTAGTTTTGTGTAACTTAAAAAGGCACCACAACCATTATGGAGGCTCTGCATAGACCTTAAAGCTCTATAGCAGTGCCAGAGAGCAGACAAGCCCAACATGGGAGGGAGGGTCAGAAAAAAGCTGATAACCTGTGGAGAAGGGTAACGCAGTGGAAATGAGCAGTAGGAGGTTTGTTCTGGAAGGAAAGAGATCCCACTGGAGCTGATCCAGTCCTGAACCTCACCACATCCTCAAAGAGAGAGATTGATGGTGGAAAGAAACCTGATCTCCATAGAAGGCGGCAATACCAGTCTCCAAAAATAAGACCAAGAGATGAGAAAGGCTACAAGATATCTAAGAGGATTAGTCTTCCATGATGGTTAGACAAATGCACCAGAAGGAATGGGCTCTCTGTTCACAAAGACCTCTCCAACCTTCTCTGTATCTCGATGCAAAAGCCAGAGCAGAGATGGCCGGAGAGCAGAGGTGGTGGCTTTCAGGCCCATGTGGCTGTGACTAAAGGCTGCGAGGAGGAGAAAAAGAGACGTGAAAAAGCTATTGTCTTGATTTGTGATCCCAGTCCAGGCCACTGTCTTTACCTTTCAGTTAGTTCTTTTTTTTATCCCATTACATGGGGGTAGGGACAGAATCTCAACACAGAAACAAAATCAGCTTTGCCTGTTTCCTCCACTGCAGAACATTAGCTTCCTTGTGCTCACAAAACCAACACTGTCTTTACCTTCAAGTTTTACCATGTCAGAAACACCACTCAAAAATTTGCAGGAAAAACTGCCTGTTAAACATATAAATTAAGAGCATTGAACTCTGGGGTTAGGTCCGAAGATTTTAAGGCTATTTGACCCAATTTCATCTGAAGCTCATTTAATGTCGTAGTTTGTCCTGATACAGGAGCAGAAGATTGTTATGACACAAGCTGTGTATTTATATAGGGATGCTGAGATGTCCCAACTGCTTTGGATATATCAAAAAATCTAAAGAAAGGCCAGTAGAAATACTCTGAGAAATTACAGTGATGCATCCCAGCTTGGTTTGGTGCTTCTGTGTCAGTTGGTGGTGGTAGGATCAGGCTGTGTCTGCAATAACGGTATTTTGAAGAGCAAAAATAAGTACATTTTGGCATAGATGACTTGGGCAGGAAATGTTCTCGCTTTCTTAATGTCCTTTTATTATAACCACTCTGCACATGGAAATGCAGATCTCTGGTCTCAAAAGTCTTTAATTAAAAAAAAAAAGAGAGAGATACGTTGCCTTTGTTTAAAAAGAAACTGATGACTCTACTTAATAAAGGATTTTGTCATTGAGTTCGATGGAGCCAAAGACACTCAGGAAAAGGTTAAACTCCCTGAGTGTTCAAAGTCGTTGGGTGAAATCTATATTGGTCCAAAGTGGCATAGTAGGTGGTCAACACAAGCACATGAACTACAGCAGCATCCAGAAGAGCATCTCTCAGCTGGACATACGCGTTGTGTGTTCATGCTCTCCAGGAGGTTAATGGAATTAGGATCTAACCTGGGGGAAAGGACACTGAGGTGTTCCTTGGGTCAGAAAGTAAGTGGAGATGGGCATGTGGGTGTGTGCGTTGCGTGTGTATCCCTTCCAAAATGACACGCTTCACCAAAAGCTGGAGTGCTTACAAAACTAACCCCACTGTAGCGCCTTGACCGACAATGGCATGTGCTGATGGAGTGTCTCATCTTCCTGTCAACTCCATTCCAACCCTTTCTGTCATCAGAGAGGAAACCATAACCACTGTGGTGAAGAGCCCAAGACAAAGGGGAAGGGTTTCTCCTGCACGTTCCTCTTCACGTTCACCTTCCCGGTCCCCAAGAGCGGAGCCAACTCCAGAGCCGGTTTATGTGTCAAAGATCAGGCAGCCTGTCCACAGACACGAGCAGGAGACAACACCGAAGGCTGCTGTTCCCATGCTTTTTGTCACAGAACCAGAGGACAGGCAAGGAGCAGCAGCTAGAGGTGTCGTCATAGAGACCGAGGTGGAAGAGAAAAAGCCCAAATGGGTTGAAGTGGAAGAAATAATTGAATTCAAGGTGAAAAAATCACCAAAACCTGCGAGGGGAAAGGGGAAAAAAAAGAAGGGGGGGGAAAAAAAGGGAAGGGAAAAGAGGTTCCCCAGGAAAACAAGAAAAAGATGACTTAGGGGTGTTAACATTCACTTTTCCAAGCTCAAGGCCTAGGCGTTCCCCGGAAGATGATCCAAATACGAACAACTCCAACAATAAATTGGTGGAGCAGTCCAAGTCTTTGCCTGATGACAGTATCTCTGAAGCCAATATCCAGCCTCTGGTGTACACAACTGAGCAGGAAGGACCTCAAGCCAGCGACGAAGACAGAAGCTCCCCGTGTGAGTCCGAACAACTAGGAAATACTTCAGTTATGGATTATGGAACCGAAGGAAAGAGCTTCCCACAGGAAACAAGTGCTCAGTACGGGTCGGACATCGCTTCCCCACTGCTTGCCTGTGGGGGTGAGCCTTTGACCTTCAGGTTTGAGACAGACACTCCAGACCAGCATGAACTTCTGTTCTCACTAGCGAGTCCAGAGGTTAAGGAAGCAGAGGATGAAATAGACGTATCTTGGCCTGTTGAAGAGGGGGTACCCGAAGTAGTGCAAGATGTCCTTCCAGAAGAGGATAATGTCATTATAGTTGATGAACCAGAAGAGCTACTGACAGATGACCTTAGCACCCGGGACTGCAAAATCTTAACCCACAATGGCAAAGTATTAACTTTGGAGGATCTTGAAGATTATGTTCCTGAAGAAGGAGAGACCTACGGGTGTGATGATCAGAAACATACAGCAGAGAAACCCTGCGAGATCTCCGTGCTCCAGACAGAGATTAACGAGCCAACAATTGGGAAGCCAGTGCTGCTGAATCTGGTGAGACCTGTGGTGCCCGAGCCCAGACAAAGGTTTTTCAGCCAGTTTGAGGAGCACATTCCTGGGGGCGTGTTCATGTCAGCATCTAGAGTAACCGGTGTGCAGTCTGTAGGCCCCTCAAACATCGCTTTCCATGTGAGTGATGCCTGCATGGGAGGAGTGCATGCAGCAACAGCAGCAGCTTCTCCTGGCCCTTCCTTCACAGTGAAACCATCTTTCTGCACTGAAGTCCAGCGTTCAGCAGATAATGGACAGTCAAGCTTTAAAACTGAAGTTTCCACAAGAACCCTCAGCTACGGGACTGTTGGCGAGCCTGTTACCTTGCACATCAGCACAGAAGACCTCTCCCAAAGCTGAGCAGATACAAGAATAATTTTCAACACAAAAGAAAGCAGTGTTTTAGAAAGAACTAATCAATTTGTTGTAGGTGAGGGGGGATTAGTGGCAAAGATTACAAGGTAATAAGTACAAGGGAAGACCTTTGAGGACAATACATTTAAATACAGTATGTCAAGCTTTTCCAGTCTTAAAGGGAACATGTCTGTCAGAACAGTCTGTAATTTTAAAAGCTTTGATCAAGGTGAACATATATCATTCCATAGTGGAGCAGGGATGGTAGGTTTAGGAAAAGCCTGATTCTCCTGCCTATGACAGAAATATAAATGAGTAAGTGCGCTTCTGTCCATGATCTTAACAATTCTCTCAGTTTGTACACTGTGGTGTGGCAAGAAGGTTTAAGTATCTAAACTTTTCATTACCCTTCAGCAGTCCGGGATAGGAGGACTGATACCAGCTGAAGTGACCTCCTGTCACTGTGCATGCCCGAAGGTCATGACACTGCTTTGACTCTGCTATACATTTTAGACACCAATTAGCTCTATCAAAATTTCTTCATAAACCTTTCAACATGCACAGTCTGGTTACAATATTTAAAACTTCTGCTACAGAATGAAACATAGAGAAAATATTGCATTTACTAGGGATGCAAAGGGCTGCTCAGACCTTTCAGTTGAAATTACTATTTGACTAAAGTCAACGGTGAAAGTCCCACCGACTTGAGGAAGCAAGGGTTTTGCTGTTCTCTTCTGCTTTAAGTAAAAAAAAAGACCATGACTGCTATTTTCGAGTCCACTACCTAGTTGTCTATAGATGTAGGTTTCATTATGGATGAAACCTACATGTGGATTTATCAGCCGTATCATTTAAAATACAGACTGACTTAATGTGCACCAAAAGATCGAGGTGCTGCACAAAATGACTTTTGCATCCATGATCTAATGCTAACACAAAGAACCACAACTGTGGTCTTTGTTAGTAGACATAACTGTAAGAATATTTGGTCTCCTGTACGTGCCAGTGGTGAAACGTCACGGTGAACAGATTGATGGATAATGTCTCCTATATGTGCTAAGAGGAATTCACCACTGACCTACAGCAAAGTAGCAGGAGCCCAAAGATGGTTTTAAAAAGAATAAATAAATAAAGAAAAGAGACCTTTACTATAAATGCTGGTTGAAAAACACATCCGTTCAAAAAGTGTTGGGCTGCTTGGAAGCCCCCATTGCAATTGCATCGTATTACTGTAACCCTGTACGCTGAGGTGTCTTGCAGAGGCACTGCCTTCTGTTGAGTTTCTCCAGAGCTTGGCAGCGGAAGGGCTGATTGAGGAGAAGGCTAAGAGGCACTGAGCATGGCCCATTCCTGTTGGCTTCACCAAAAATGGATGTTGCACAAATCTTGAAGTTACTCAGCCCTGGAAAGAAATGAGCTCACAGCCCCAGATCTTGGTCCCAGTTGAAGTCAGCTGGAGTTTGTCGTTGATCTCAGTAGGACCAAGGACTGGCCCTCTCTATCTGACAGAGATATGGTGTGAAAAGTCCCCACACCTTGCCCCAGCTGAGTTGCGTGGAAGTGTTGCAATAGGAAATGTTCCCATTTGGATGGCGTAGGGAAACCAGAAATGCTCAGACACAGCTGGCTTTCTAACCAGCATGAAGAGAGAGGACTGAGTGGGTTTCTGCCTCAGAACTGTGTGTGTGATGTTGTCTCAGTGTTTCCCAGCTAGTGATAATGTGAAGACCGTTCTGGAGTCCTCTAGGCAATATTCCTGCTGACAGGGACTGTCACCAAAGGTGCTTGTAGAAAAGGATATTTTTTCCCTCCTGCGGCTGCACCTTGACCATGTATTGACTCAAATGAACATATTGATTTCCCAGCCTGTTACTTTCAATATCAGACAGGACGTTGTGTGTGATATCACGTGCTCTACCCTCATGACACAGCATGCTTTTCCCGTGATTACATGTGGTGAAAGAAATCAAGCCTCTTTTATGTTACTCTCCCGTTTTTTATAACATCTCCTTGGTTTATACTCTTTGTTTTATAATTAATGGATATATTAGTGCTTTTTTTAATATATTGCACTGTACGTTGGAAAGTAACAGACATACAACAGGGAAATACTTTCAAAACTAAAATATTTCCTTTAGACTGGGCCCGATTCTGATCTCAGTTATTCCAGTATCAATCTAGAGTAATTCCACGGAAGGAGGTGGATTTGATTCACATTTACAAAGATACTGCTGAGAAAAGAATTTGCCCTATGATAGTCTTCAAAAATTTAATTAATGAAGATAATAAAGATGTGTAAAGGAACATGGAGGTGTCCTCCTGTGGTGATTGATGCCTAGGTTTTTCTAAAGCTAAAAGGCTGCAGTTCAGCTGGTCGTAGAAGAAATAACTCTACTTTGATTCATTAGCTCAAAGCAATTAACATCTGTTTACATTTTCTGTTGAAATTTAAGCAGAAGAGAATCAATTGAAAGGCATTTTTTTAAATCCTAGGCAGGGCTCTGTTCAAAAAGTGAAAGGTTTATGAAAAGTTCATTACATATATTTTCAAAATATTTTCCTAGAGATTAAAAATGATGCTTGTAAGTGATTCAACTATGTAGATAACTGATGAGATGTGTGGGGGTTTATTTCTCGTAGATGAAAACATACAGCTCTATTAAAAATTTTAATACAAAGAATGTTTTACTAAAATTCCTGCAAGTAAATGGGTATTACTAAAGTGGAAACTTCAGTTTGCTTGAGGTACAAAAAGAAAAAAAACACACCAAAAAAAAAAAAAAGAAATGCAAGATACGCTGTTAGATGCTGAGTTTATGTCAATAAACGTCTTGCATCAGCTGTCACTGGACTCGCTGGGTTTCTGTGGTGTTCTCTGTTCACGGCACATCCACCAGCTCATCCCCTTCCCCCACTGACCTCGGCAGGAGCTTGGTGGCAAACCAAGAACGTTAATGTTGTTGGGCTCTGGCTCTTTTTTTTTTTTTTTTTAATAGACGGTTTCAGAAATGTTGAAGTGAAAGAACCTGGGTTTAGGGATATTTCCAACTCGGATCTATGAGTTAATAATTCTGAATAATGCTCGTCCTCTTGGGTCCTTCTCTGAGGCTGAATTGGAACTTGAAAAAACATGTCAGTCTTGTGTTCTTGGTTATTGGCTGAAGGAGTTACAGGGTGGAAAGGTTCACAGTTGAGATTTTAGAACGGGGAAAGAGGCTGTCCATCAAAGTTGTGTCATCACTGCGGCGCTGGTTTGACATACCTCAGCTAATTGAGGTATGTTCCACAGGTCAGCAGCTTGAGTCATAGTATGTGACATCCCTAAACAGGGAGGAAAGTGCTGAGATTAGCCCCATGGGGGACAACTGTGGTTATATAACTCATATATATATATATATACACACACACAGAGCTGTGAAATTTTTGTCTCATTCGAAGATACTAAGTGTTTCATGCCTTTCCAAACAATTCACCTGTTGGCAGCACCAGTTGGCAGCAATCACAACAGGAACACCAGAGAATCAAAATATTTACCTAGGAAAACATTTAAAGATCTTCCACCCAGCCCAATGTTGATGAACGCTGATGGGCAGTCTGGGACATCGTGTGGGCGAAACTTGTTTTTTCCATCAACAAACCCAGAACTAAAATATCATCCCTCCCTGGAAGTGCTCAAGGCCAGGTTGGACGGAGCTTTGAGCAACCTGCTCTGGTGGAAGGTGTCCCTGCCCATGGCAAGGGGGGTTGGAACTAGATGATCTTTAAGGTCCCTTCCAACCCAAACCATTCTAGATTCTATTATAACCACTATGCTCATGCGGAGGACCTTGAAAACAAAAATCAAATGACATGTCTTCGCAAGGAGCTGCTCCAAGCTGCTAAGGTCTATCATGGGAATTTACTTTTTTAAGGCCAGGAAAGGAGCAGAATCAAAACAGCCACAGGACATGCTCCTGTGTCAATGACATTAAACAAGTCAGAGACATTTGTGTGCCAGGTGCTCTTATTTTTTTCTTGAACTGCATGATGGTTAGAGTTTGCACTCTTGCTAGACAAGCAATCACATCATGAACATGATGAGTTCTCTTAACCTGACATGCATTTCATCCGTCTTTATGGTTATTTGAGGGTTTCCCTAGATACCATCTGTCCCTCTGTTGTACCTCTTCAGGATTTGTAGAAGGTGTATTGGGCAGGAGATTGGATGAGATGAATTCGTGAGGTCCTACAATCCCATCCTAGCCTACCTTCTTCTACCAAAACTGACTGGGGATGAGACCACGCTATTTGACTCCTGGGTGGCCACTCTGTAAAGACATATGCTTGAAAATCCATTTTTCGGTGCTGAAAGCTGTTTTCTCTCTGCCTTCAAGCCCTTGAGTTTCTGAGGCAGGAGTTATATCTCCCTCTGTATAGTGTTCCCTATACACAACTGCTCTGATTACTGTATGGATCAGGTGACTTTGCTTCTAGAATATCTTGCAAGGGCATAGTCCAATAGTCCAAATTTAAAAGGCTCAGGTACCTTCTAGTGCAAAGCCCAGCAATAATAGTCAGGTGTCATAAAGTAAGACAAATACATTACTCTAGAGCAAGGAGTAGCTTTTCTGCCATCCTCTCAGACTTGCAGGCTCATGAAGCAGAACAGCCCTCGATTCTTTCCCCTGCCCTTCTCCAGAGTCACCGATGAGGTCGGTACCCACTCAGTCCTCCTCCTTTCCTGGGAGAATAACGTTCTCCTTGCACGTAGGGTCTGTATCAGTGCAATGGGTCACCGCTGGGTTCATTTCACTGATCTTAATAAAGGTGTTTTTGACAGACCAGCCAATGTAGGGTTGAGTTGGGAGATAGATCTATGTTCCACTCTCTAGGGAGAGGCTGGGGGTGTGTGCAGTGTGGCACAGGGTCCTCAACCCAGCGAGATAGGACTTTCCGAAGCGTGTTGTGTCAACCTTCTTATTTTAAGTCTTAGCTACATTCCCTCTTGCTGGAGTAAGCATTTCTGCATTGGCTCGCTGCTCTAGGAGAGAAAAATGACACAATTGCAAGTATTTCCATGGGTTGGAGGCTGCTGCTATTTTCTTTTTACCCTGAAGAGAGAAAAGCTGTTCTTCTTATCTGTAGGAGTGACTTCCCCACAGTCAGAAATGGAGACTTCTGTCCAGGCCTCACTTCAACGTGCTGATATGGAGATCAAGACAGCTCTAAAGAAACTCGTGGACTCGGCGTCACTGCTGGTGACTCTTCCCCCGGGCATGCGAGGAGGAGCTGGTGGCCTTGGCCTTCCTGGGTCTGTTCCTTCTGACCTCTCAGAAACTGCAGCCAGGCCCTCTGCAGTGGTCCACGAAGCCAGTACCCAAACCCAGACTGCTGGAGGGCATGGTAGGTTTGGCGTGAATCTGGAAGATGTCCCATGGGAGACAAGAGAGACAAAAATATTGAACATGCCAATATTAATAATAATAATAATATTTTCTCCTCATTTTTCTATTTTGTTGTGTTTTGAGCAGTTCAAGACTAAGGGAGGATATTCAGACCCAAAGAAACATGGGTCTGTGGTTTGGGCTTAGGTTGGACACAAATTTGGGGCAGATGTTTCTGGAAGCAGGAGGTGTTTGAAAACCGTGTCTGAGGTAGAGTTTGGTTTATGAGCTCCCCAAAATGGAGGGATAGGGGATTTTTTCCACCTTTGGGCTTTTGACCTTGGACTTGCTTTAAGTTTTTTGGGGGGCAGAAGGTGGAGTGGGATCCCTCCTTTACATTTATAAAAGTCATTTGGGTTTTGATGTGGTGTGGTGGGTAAGGGAGGTTGCTTTTCTTCTATTGTTTGTCACAACACCCCTGTATCAACTGCCAGAGACTTTCTAGGATGTTGAGTGCATCAAGTTCACCTGCATTTCACTAGCCTTGGAGCCTTGACAGACTCCTTAGCAGCTTCCAACTAACAATGTGTGTGACTGTGTCTTGCCAGGAGAACAAGTCTTTCATCTTCGTGTTGTTTTTTAAAAAAAACGTGAATAAGTGGCAACCCTTCCACACTTCCTTCTGCTTCTGCCATAGCAACTTGTCTAAGCTGTCTCTGTGTCAGGTCAGAGTAACTGTCCTCCACCAGTGTTAATTTGAAAGGACAATGTCAAGTAGCCTTCAGCCCTCAAACTCCAGGTGCTGTTTAAAAATATATCTATTCTTGTGTAAAACTTAACAAGGACAGAATTGTTTCATGGAATCAGACCCCAAAATAACTGTAGAAGAGATGACAGGGCTTTAAAACCTTTTTTATTCCTTTCTAGTAAGAAATCGTCTGTGAAAATAATTCTCTGGTGAAGCGGGAGGATGCAAAAATCATAAGTCAAATGTCAGCTACCAGATTATTTCCTTAGTGGTAACTACACAGATAATGGAATAGATGGTTTTGAAGTCCTTTCATCTGAGAAAGCTCAACGTGTTATTAATATGGGGAAATGATGTAATAAGATGGAGTCTTGAGAACTGTCCCTATGGTCACGTGCTTTGAATAAAAAGAAGGTAAATATTTCAATGGTGCTGGCAATAGGGAAGCACAATCCCACCAACCTGAGATCTCTGATCCTGGCAGTAATGCCTTGAATGACCATGTTTTTCATTGCAATAGAGGTGTTTTATGTGACTTCTAGAACTGTTGCTTTTTTCCAAAACCAGTCCAGCTTTTTTTTCCCAAAGGCCCTTCCTGCTGCGGAGAAGAACCCTCTTGATTTAACCTTTTCTCTTTAGATGAAAAAGGAGATGATGCACTTTACTCCATGGGGTAACTCCAATGGTCAATATCAAAACACAATCAGGTCCTTTTGGAATGGAAGATCAAACAAGTTTTTGAAGATCATCTGATAAAATAATTAATAATAAAAGCAGAGCAATACCTCACCTGCCATCAATCTGCACCATCTTTGCGTTTCCTTGTTCCTACAACCCCCAGATGCCAAAACTTGTTCTGGTGTAACTGGAGTTGTACAAGGACGTTTTCAAAGAAGCCAGTGGAGGTGCACCAATGCTGACATTATGATGTCACCAGGTCCTCCATATTAGCATACCTCCATATTGATTGTACCTTCAGCCAGGGCCTGCCTTCACCACCAGTTTTACGTTGATGTAAGCTTACTCATTTCACTGATGCTGTCTGTGATGGCACCAGTGAGTGAAGAACTGTTCTCGTAACACAGTTTAACTGAAGCCTTCATATGCACAAAGCCAGCGCTGGACATCCCTGGAGGCATTTAAAAGATGTGTAGATGTGGTGTTCTGGGACATGGTTTAGTTCTGGACTTTGTAGTGTTGGGAAAATGGTCGGCTTGATGATCTTAAGTTTTTTTCCAACCTAAATAATTCTATGACTCTGTGATTTCACCATAGCCATGAGCTGGAACACACAGTTAAACTATCTCCTATAACTCAAGCTATCCTTCCAGTCATCCTATTTCTTGTCTCTACCGACTGCCTGTCCTGCTTTTGTCTCTGTGTGTTTCCCTTCAGAAAAGTTAGTTTTGCCCAGTCTGCAACGTGCCACTGTTCAGACTCTCTGATGTTATTCAAGCCCTTTGCTCCATGGGTCTCCTCAAAAGGGCCAAATTCTCCTCTTAGCTTCAGTGACTGCACTCAGCCGAGGTCAGATGGAATTTGTTCTGACACAAGGCAGACTAGAGATGGCTCCAAAGGTTTGCTCTGGGTGTCAGGGTGCCCCCATAGGTGATGTGTCTAACTCGCCCTATTCTTGTTGCCAGACAAAGCAGAAAGGCAGCTTCCAGCTGAAGAACCAAGCGTGCCAAAGCCCAGATCCGGTCCTTCCCGTGAAAAGACAGCTGCTGGAGTGAAGGCACCCAGGAGCGCACTGTTCCTATTACCAGGTAAATACCATCTCGATATACCTATTTTTGGCAGACTTTGTTGAAAGAAAAGCAAGATCTCTGTGGTAGAGGAAATGAGTTTGACTTGAACTGATTTTTGTAGGTGTGTTATTAGTTTTAGAATTCTTTCACACGTGCGTTGCACAAGAAGGATAGAGAAGGTTGGGGGGAAATTAATTCCTTCCCCAAACTTATTCTTATATTAAGTAAGAATTACTTGTCTGGTGGTTAAACACACGGATCAATAGCAGGGTGTAATCCTGTAGCTTTGTGGCTGTGCGTGACTATAATGATCTTTTCTCTTGGGCTTCATGAAAGAACATCACCAGATGCAGGAGCAGGAGACAGGTACAGAAGAGAAGGAGATGTGTGTGGGATGTACACAGTGAAGTTTTATATTGAGACCACAGAAAGAACTTGTGTGTATAAGACCGAGGAGAAGACCTCAACAAGTAAGAACCTCGTTTCCCTTTTCCACCTCCCATGATTGTCATTGTCTTCTCTCTGGTGGTAACTCCTGGTGACTGGTTTTTTTAGTTAATTCCATTTCTTGAGCTGTAACTATTTATTAAACAGAAAGTTACAGATAAGCACGGAGATATGAAGCCTAGAAGTGATGCCAGTATAAAGAACCCCAAATACATTGCTGTGAGATCGCGTGATTTCGCTTTAAGCTAATGTTTGAATGGCCAGTCCCATAACTCCCATTGGAGTAACTACACCTACATCAGCTCACTATGATAAAGACATGGCATCACGCATGCAGCAAACCTGTGTGTCCCTCCTCCTATATGCAAGTGACAATAGAGGATGTGCAGGTGAATGCTGGGGAGCGTGCCAAATTTCAGGCAGTCATCGAAGGAACCCCTCAACCTACCGTTTTGTGGTTCAAGGTAAGTGCAGACTTGTCTCTGCCTGAGAGCGATGGCCACAGAGAGGACTGTAGTGCTGTACTTCTGCGTGGAATTTCTTCTGCTTTTTCATCCCACACCTCTTACACTGATTCTGGGTCGTTTCTCTAGACTTTTGAACCAGCTACAGTTCTCGCTGTAAACACCAACCATGCATCTCCCCCTGTGCTGTCTCCAGTGTTGCTGTGGCTCCTTTCACAGAGAGGGCAACCAAGATAGTTTTGGGGACCAAGATGGTCAGGAAGGGAGATTGGTTCCTTCCTGAGAGCCACCAAGATGCATGCTTGGGGGTCAGGGATGTGATAAAGAGTGCTTTATTCCAATTGTCAACTTGACTTCCAGGCTCTGTATCTTTTCTTCAGCTAATTAGTAAAATGAGTGTGATGGACAATGAATATCCCACAGAAAGGAAGGAGAAATAATTTATAATTCCTCAGAATATTGTCGTGCCCCTGAAATAAGCTAGGGTTGTTCTATAACGACTGTCTGTAACTCCTCTATCCAAACCAGTGTTTTGTACACACAAGTTTTATTCCTTTATTTTTGTGGGAAGTGCAAGGATGAGCTACGTGGACAAATAAAATAACCTTAAAAACAAAAAAAATGCAGATACCTCTTCCTTTGCACATGCACACCCTGAACACCTTGAGGCAAGAATACATGATTCACCCTGTTAATATTCCTGCCATCTCTGACATTTTCAGCTCAGAGTTACCACAAACCAGCTGAACCCCACAGTAAAGCTCTCCATGTACTTATCGACTCTCCTACTGTGTGCAACAGAACCACACCCCGGGCAAACAGGGGAGTTATATGGTGCTTTCTGGTTTATTCTTCATTTTTTCCCTAATAATTTCTAACGTTTGGTACTTTGTGATGGCCACCAAGCACTGTGCTGGTGCTGCCATGGAGTGATCTGCTGAAACTCAAAGTTTTGCTCCAGTGTCATGAGAAACAACTCAGAGAATAACATTTCATGTGGAGGAATAGGGTTGCATCCCTTCCCGTTTATTGTGTTATATACATTTATCTGACATTTTTAGAATCACAGTATCATTTTGGTTGGAAAAGACCTTTAAGATCACCAAGTCCGACCATTAACTGTTCCCCCAGTACTGCCAGGTCCCCACTAACCCCTGTCCTCAGCACCACCTCCACACGGCTGGGAAACCCCTCCAGGCATGGGGATTCCACCACTGCCCTGGGCAGCCTGCGACAGGCCTGGACAACCACAACAGGGAAGAAATTGTTCCCAATGTTCAACCTAAACCTCCCATGGCCCAATTGATGCCGTTTCCTCTTGTCCTGTCGCTTGTTCCTGGGGAGAAGAGACCAACCCCCACCTCGCTCCAACCTCCTGTCAGGGAGTTGTGGAGAGCCAGAAGGTCTTGCCTGAGCCTCCTTTGCTCCAGGTTAAACACCTCCATTTCCCTCAGCTGCTCCTCAACACACTTGAGCCTAGGCCCTTGCTCTAGACCCTCATTCTACTGTCCGAACAGGCAGTCTCATAAGGCCCTTTTGCAAATCTTCATAATCTTCTCTCTGTGTCACACTCAGCCCCTCCTGTTTTTTCATAGCATTTATAAATATATTAAGCAGCAGAAGTTGGAGACCAGGCAGGAGCAAAGCAGCTGATCCTTGTGCTCCCTGGACTAACTGCTCAGACATGATGTGCTGGGCGAGCTGAGGAATTAACCACACAGCCCTGGTGATCCCTCCCAAGCCTGTGTTCCTACGGAAGAGTTTTGAAACAAGACTGTTATTGGGTAATGCGGAAGCAGAGAAACAGTTAGACGTGGAGGACTTCTTCAGCCAGCCTTTTGTTAGTGAGATTTGCTCACCTAAACAATCTGTGTTGCAGCTCTGCTCATGCATTTCCTTCCTTGAGGAGAAGAAACATCTTTTTCCATCTTGGTTTTCCAGTGCCAATGTCACTTTGTTCTTTCAGGGCACTTCGCTGCTGACAGACAGCAACAGGCTCCATCAAGGGAAGGAAGGAACAACATATTTCCTAGTCGTGGACGACGCGATCTCAGAAGATGGTGTGTTTATACCTGTGTCGCCAAAAACACAGGAGGGAGGTTTTGTGTAAAGCAGAGCTTATCGTACACGAAGGTAATGTCATTCTTTCAGCTGCTGGAGTCGCTTCCATTGCCACTGCACTCTGCCGCAGTCATCCTCTGGTACCTCCATCTGCTCTGTATTCCTGTGTAGCATTGGTGCGATACCAGTCTGGCAGAATCTAGTAGAACAGCAAATGATCTAATGACCTACATACGCATATATACACACAAATGAGATTTTTTTTTTTTCCTCTGCTTCATACTACTTGACGAACCATGGCCACAGAAATAAGTGGGGCCACGTCTCCGGTGGTGTTCTGCTCACTAGCCTGGCTCTTCTGATTTACGTCAGGTGAAGATGCAGCCTCTTCATGCTGGAAAGTTCATACTGACAGGTTCTGTCATCAAAGCTCCACTTAATTCTGTGAAGAATTTAGAGGACCTCTGTAATTTTTCCTGCCTTAAATTGTCATGTAATAACTTCGCACACTATCAGCATTGCTGTCTGAATATTAACACTTCTGTTTTCCTTCCTTTCCAAAGCTAAGAAAGACCAAGAAGCAAAGAAAGTGGCCACCAGGAGAAAGCTCCATTCCTTTTATGAGGTTAAACAGGAGATTGGAAGGTAAATACATTTTCCAACTTTATAGCATTACTGCTGGAGAATATCTAATTGCCCATCTGAGCTGCTGAGCATGTGTAACCAGCAGCAGAGGTGGGCCCAGCTGTGGAAAAGTCTGAAAAGGTGAAACTACTGACAGAAGTGGGAGGTCACCCCATTGTGGGTGTGCTGGAACACTTTCCTAAGGTTTCTGACAGAGTATGGGAGAGTCTATACAGCCCAGTGGTCCCAGGGAGCTCCAATCAATAAAAATACCAGCCAGATGCTCACAGGATAGGTGCCCAGGTATGGCTTCTGGGCAGCGCTCATCACAAGCCCATGGTGACGTATGAACAGGCACCATGTCGTCCAAGGGATCCAAGAACGTCAGGCTTGGTCAGGATAAGGCTGTATCACCCGAAACAAAGTTTTCCCTTGATGTGAGCTCGTTGCTTAGTTTTGGAGACAGCCAGGAGAGGGCAATAGCACTTCACTGACAGGAAAATGAGCTTTTTATGTTGAAGAACTGAAGCCCTGAGCAGTAGGGAGCTGTCGAAGGCTGGGCGGTGGAAAGGTCCACATTTGCTGTGCAGAGTGCTCTGAATCAGCTCTGAGCAGGGCTTGTCTTGTTGATTTTTGCACAGGGGCTGCTTCAGCTTTGTGAAACGAGTTGTACACAAAGGGAACAGAGTGTCTTGTGCTGCCAAATTCATTCCTCTGCGAAGTAAAACGAAGGCTCGAGCGCATCAAGAGAGGGATATTCTTGCCTCTCTGTCCCACGACAGAATTACCAGACTTCTGGATCAGTTTGAAACACGGAAAACATTGATTTTTCTGGAGTTGTATCCTTTCCTGTGCTGCTTGTCTGAGGAGACTGGGAAGTACTAAGTAGAGCTCATTTATTAAATCACTAAGCAATTAACCTATTTAGGTTTTGCCTGAGATAAAAAGACATGCACAGTCTTTCTCAGCACTGCAGGATAGCAGAGCTCTGAGATATCTTCTGAAGTACTAAGTTTCTGCTGCTTCTAGGAAAAATTACCATAGAATTCTTGGGTTTGGAAGGGACCTTCAAAGCTCACCCAGTCCAACCCCCTGCAGGGAGCAGGGACATGTGCAACTAGAGCAGGGTGCTCAGAGCCCCAAGGTCCAACCTGACCTGCAATGGTTCCAGGATGGGGCTTCTACCACCTCTCTGGGCAACCTGGACCAGGGTCTCACCACCCTCAGCATAAAAAAAATTCTTCCTTCTAGTGAGTCTAAATCTCCATCTTTTGGTTTAAAACCATCAACCCTTGTCCTGTTACAGTAGAACCTGCTGAAAAGCCCCTCCCCGTCTTTCTGACAGCCCCTTTCAGCACTGACAGGCCTCCCTGGAGCCTTCTCTGCTCCAGGCTGAACACCCCCAACTCTCTCCCCTCTCCTCTCCATCATTGCTGTGGCCTCCTCTGGCCCCGCTCCAGCAGCTCCATGTCTCTGCTGTGCTGAGGAGCCCAGAGCTGGACCCAGCACTGCAGGGGGCGGTATATGCAAGGCTGAATGTGTTGTTAAGCACCAAAACTCCTCTGAAAAATGTCTCGAAGTGAAGGACTCTGTTTCCATGTGATTCGGTCTGGGTGAGGACCAGGAAAACGCAGTGCAGAGCAGAAAAGCCCATAGCCAGCAGGTAGATTCAGCAGGAGCAGTGCCATGCTCCTCCTTGCAGGGAGAACAGGTGTAGAACAGCCCAATTCTGCAAGAAAGACACTGCTGCAATAGAGACTTTAATGAATTATGCACACATCACGTTGCCTGAGATCACCTCGTGAGTTCTGCTGTAGCCGGATAGAGGTGCTTACAAAGTAAAAATAAGCATTTTCCATAGTTCTTTTTCCCTTAATGCCATTGTCAGATGCTCCAGTGAAGAGCTCCTTGACCGCTTATTCAAGAAGAGTGTCGTCACTGAAGCAGAGGTAATCTTCCTTTCTCACTTGACAGTCCAGCGTTGGGAGGTACCATCAGAACACCTTCCTTTTTGAATAGGAGGAATGTCTTTGTGATAATCTGTCAAAACAGAATCAGCCTTTAAACTGTTCTCATCAGCTTTCATTACTAAGTTGAGTTTCTTCAGGGAATAATTAGAAACAGCCAGTGTTTTGACCACCAGTGTTCAGCCTAACACAGATGATATTTGCTCTATTATCGTCACTTCTTTGCTTTCTATTACCTGGAGCTCCTGCACCTTCACTTGCTTAATAACGCTTTATCCTCTTGCAGCTCTACTGTTCAGTCACCAAACCAAGGGCTGAAATTACAGTTTCAAAGCGGTTTTTGAGACCCTTGTTGCTCGAAGTTCAAAAAGCTTCACATCTCCCATCTAGTAGCTAGATGTCTCATATTTGGTAAAATTGACTTTTCTTAGAATACTCAGAGGGAAACATCATAGAATGGTTGTGGTTAGAAGGGACCTTTAAAGTTCAAATTTCAGCTACCACTATAAAATGTCAGAGGCAGAGGACTTCCAAAGCTGAAGCCAACTGTGAATCTGCACTCTTTGTTCAGGCATAGTCAGATTGGATCTAGAGATGGGCAAGGAAATAGCTTTACAACATGGTTTTTAGAAGTCTTTGTTTTAAAAGTGTTTGCTTGACTTATACCAAGCCAGGGCTGGGATCGAGTTAGGTAAGTTAGGCAGAGGATAAGGTTCATCAAACTTGAGGATTTATGTATCTCTTTTGGGGTATTTCTAGTTCAACCTCTCCCTCTCTCATAGATTAAAGGTGTTGGTGGAATCAGGGATGCTCTTATTTACCTTCAATGTTTAATTAATGGTTTAATAATTGATTTAATTTTTAGGTCAAATGTATATCAAACAAATTTTGGAAGGAATCAATCTCTTCATGATCAACATCCTCCATTTGGACATTAAGGTAATGTGCAATGGCAGGTCCAGTCTATCACAACCTTTTGTTGGTCAGGGAATGGATATTCTCTGCTCAAATTATTCTTACTTACACTCAAAATACTGTCTGCTTTCACAAAGAGTTTCTCCCTTTTATTTTATTTCATTTACTAGCCACTGAATATCCTTATGGTTTATCCTGAAAGGGAAGACCTTAAGCTCTGTGACTTTGGATTTGCTCAGAAGATCACGCCCTCTGAGCCTCAGTTCAGCAAATACGGGTCTCCGGAGTTCATTGCCCCAGAAATCGTTCTCAGTCACCAGTGTCAAAAGCCACGATATCTGTAACGTCTCTTCTAAAGAAGTTTTTACCCTAGAAGGCCTGAATTTCCATTTATTGTTGATGGGTAAATGGAGTAGATAATAGCACAGGAAACCGAACACTGAGAATCCAAACCCATCAGGGCTCTTTAATGCTCCTTCTGTCTATTTTGCTCGACCATAATTGAACTCTGACAGCTAATTAATGCAGAGAAGCATCTTAGAGAAAAAGATCCTTATTAGGCAGCAACTAGGGAGGATGTTCCTAAGGAGCTTTCTAGAAAAGGCAAACAAACTCCAAAGAAGTATTTTGAGTCTTCTCCTCTATCGGTGCTTTAAAAAGGGAGGATTACTTGAGAACAATTTTCAAAAATGTTGAAGGGAAAAAATCAAAGGGTGAAAACAATGGATTTGGGGATTTATTTTCCTCAGAAAGGTGAGGAGAAGAAGGTGATCTTACTGTGCCAGGGTGTCTAGTGGCAGGAAGAGGAGCTGTGTGCTTGTGAACGATGGAGAAATAGTGACAGACACCTGACATCTGTGTTCCCTCTCTCCGCAGGGCTGTTGGAGTCATCACGTATTTAAGGTAAATAAATCTTGGAAAGACTCACTCAATATCCCTTTGTCAGCCAGAGCCCCCAGTACCTTCAAGTGAGAGATCTGAGCAAAGCATCGAGTCCTTCTATAAGCGGGGCAATTTCTTTTGTGTGGTTCTCTTCTTTTGTCTCTCTTTCCTGGTTGCCCAGGGCTTTGGTCAGTGTCCCTGCTTGAAGACCTGACAGCTGCTGTCCTTGCAGTTAGGATGTGAGTGGTGGATGAGGTTCAGTCTTCCCTTTCCGTGTTTCAGCCAGCACCTTACTGTAGCTGTGCCAAATCCAACCCTTAGTTCCTTACCTGTGAAATGGGGATAAATAATTCACTGAAGTGCCCTATGATGCTGGGGTAAAGATGCTCTGGTAGTGGACACCATTTCTCACAAGCGTTGAAGTCCCACGTGGAGTCCCTCAAGCATTTTAAAGCCCATGTAAGCATTGGTGCTTCTGTCATTTGAACAGCAAACAGAACCCTAACTCTGTTTCCTTTTCTTTTATGGTGTTCAATAAATAAGCCTCACATGCAAGTCTCCATTCGCCGGGGAGAATGACAGAGGAACCCTTCTAAATATCCAGAACGGGGAAATTTCATGGACCATTCCTGATTTGTTCACTTGAGTGAAGACGCAAAGGTCTTTATGAAAGGGATCCTACAGCAGCACCCCAAGTGAGTGCCCCTTTGTGCTTGCTCCAGGCAGCATGCAAAGCTGGTGGTGTCTCAGCAGGCAGATCTCAGCGCATCAGAGCCACGGTTGTTTTGCGAAGTAGAAAGCTAAGGGAGATGTGGTGCATTATGCTCTAATTCTTCTTTATTATTCCCCATTACACAAAACACAATTAGGCAATTTGCCAAATTGGCCTGTTTCTGGCGGGATGATGTCCTCACTCCCTGACTCCTCTAGGCAGATGAGTTGCTGAAATGACATAGAGAAGTACAGAGAGCAAGGACTGGTATAGGCGGAGTTGGGGGAGAATTAAATAATGTTAACCACATTAATGAAGTATTTTCAAGTATAAAAGGTGGCTCAAAGGCATGTTTGCAGGCACTTACTTTTTAATTTCATTTCTATTCTTTCTGCCTCCTGCCAAAGCTAATTTTGTTCTAGTCACCTAAAGGGTCAAAGTCGCTCCTAGGGCTGCTCTCAATGCCCTTGAACAAGCTCCCAGCAGAGGCCATGGGGTCTTCCTGATGATCTGCAGGAAGCTCCGCCTGAAAAAGGAGGCTCAAAGGGAAAGATACTTTGGGTTGAAAGCCTCTGCCTGTCTGTTTGGCTTCTCAGCTCTAAACCAGCAGGCTAAGGACATGCACAAAAGTGAACATGTGTGTCCATGTGAAGCTTGCACCTCCAGGAAGATCTTCTTGTTGCTGTTGGAAGTGACCTGCTACTAAAATAGTGATCTTTTCTCTTACCAGAGACAGGCCTAGTGCTCTGGAGTGTCTTTCACACAAGTGGTTCATGGTAAGTTTGTCCTCGTTCTTTATTAGACTCATCAAAAACGCTGAAGTTGTAAGAGACCTTTGGATGGGGCAGCTCTTCAAGCTGCTTGATATTATTTGCTGGTTTATATTTTTGTCCTACTTTCTGGCCTACAGTGCAGCTCAGGCACAGCTCTTCAGAGAGAGGAGACACATCGGTGTCTACATGCCAAGATAACTTTCCTTTCAAAAGATAAAGATCACCAATGACGTGAGCAATCAACAGCTCTTAGAGACAGGGAAGTGTGGCTTTGCAGAGCAAAGTTATAGTTTATATTCCGATGCCTTAAATCATTAAGAAGAGCTAAAAATTATGAACAAGAACAAAGGGAATTTAATGACGTGCATTGAACAGGGCTTGTTTTGTCATAGAAAAGCTGAGATTGTCTGGAATTTAGCCATGAGGGGATTGTAGCATTTGGTCTCTTGTAACTTTCCTAAATTAAACAATTCTGAAAAAAGAGAATCCTAAAAAAACCCAAAAAAACAAAACCCAAACTTCTCAGGAAATGAAGTCAAGATTTTTTTAACCAACGATTTCCCTCTCGTTCCACCTGGCAGCATAATCTCCCTCTCGAAGCAGCCCATTTCATTAATACGAAGCAGCTCAAATTCATTGTGGCTCGGAGCAAATGGCAGTGAGTTGGTTGGGTTCTTTTTATGTATTTGTATGTATTTTTAATTATATTTCCATCTTTTATAGACTATCAGGTTAGGACAGCAAGCACAGCAGAGATCTCTGAATAAACCCAGGAGAGAGTGGTTGATGGACATGGCAGAAATAATTAATCTAGGCTTTTACCACCTGGAACATCTGATCTAACACAGGTGCCTGTAAACACGATTGTGTCTAAGTGATGTACCCTCCGCTGCCTTCAAATGGGTCCTGAATTATAGACAGGTCCCAAGGAGATTCCTCTTCTCCTGATGTTCTCTAAAACAATCAGATCGATGGCCTTCTGAAGATGCCTGTTTCTCTCTGCTGGCTCTAAGGGGAGGCCAGCTGCTCAGCTTCAAGTGAGAGTGTCTCACATGGCAGAAGTTAGAGTAGATGAATCCTACCTCCTACAGCATGTAGGTCTTCATTGACCCAAGGCATTGTAGACTACATGGCAGTCGACAGATTTAAGGCCACTTACTCCAGCTAGGCTCATCTGATGTGTTCTGTTCAAAACTCCTTTACCGTCTGATTGATTGCCTTTGAAACTCTCAAGCAGGGTTCTGCTTCCCCCTCACAACAGCAAGTATGTCCCCTAAAGGCAATATAGTTTTCACAGAATCGTTTTGATTGGAAGAGACCTTTAAGATCATCGAGTCCAACCATTCACCCTGCACTGCTAGGTCACCACTAGAAGAGGTTTCACAGAGGTTTCACCTCTGTGAGTAAGAGGAGTACTTGGAAAGCAAATGAGGCCTGGTTGATATATGTATAAAGGGTGGCAATGTGATATTAACTGGAACGTGTGGGATTTAAGAGCATAGAAGTTCATTTTGGTACACTTGCTTGACCACAACCCCACCATGTTTCCATCTGATCGTGCTGTGGCTTGTTTTGCTTTCAGCGGTCTCTGATGTGCTATAAATCCATACTGGTAATGCGGTCTATCCAAAAATCCTAGAAAGGACTCACGACACACCTCCCTGGCCATCTCCCACATCTCATTGAAGAAAGCACTTCATCCAGTACCAGCGGCTCCTCTTCAGACAATGAGAACTCGCATTTCCCAAGAAGAGGCACTTTGGCTCTACACCTGAACTGCACTTGTCCATGTTTGATGCACCAAGCTATCAGGAGCCTCCAAAATGTAAGTGAAGAGAAGCACTCCAAAATCTCGATCCCTCCAGTGAAACCCATGAGGAGGAAGCATGCTCCAATGAAAGCCGAGGCCAGGGACAAATCACCTACAGAAAACGAAGAGCTCATGGCAAGTATCTTAAAGGAGAAAGGGGAGGGGCTCCAACCCAGACTTCGAGATGAAAGAGCAGAGCAGTCCCAAAGAAGAGGTGCTGCTGAGCCCTCATCAGTGAGGACTTCCTCAGAAAGCACATCACATCTACCTCAGAAAGAAAAAACGATTTATTTTTATCTGATAAGGACAGAACTGAAATGTCTCGGGATGGAACAGAAAAGCCACCTGTCTGCGTTCCGAGACAGAGCGTCATTAAAAGCACTTTCTACAGCCAAGCAGC
Organism: Bucorvus abyssinicus; assembly: GCA_009769605.1. Taxonomy (NCBI): domain Eukaryota; kingdom Metazoa; phylum Chordata; class Aves; order Bucerotiformes; family Bucorvidae; genus Bucorvus; species Bucorvus abyssinicus. The sequence continues at coordinate 12,975,719 of CM020028.1, forward strand.
TGAGCTACCTTCAAGGGGGCCTTCCTCACCAGGCAGGGAGTTCAGAAGGCACCTGGACAGAGCAAGAAGGACTTTCCGGAAAGCTGGATATTCAAAGGTGCCCTCAGTGGTCTCCGTGAACCCCTTCTAGAGCAGTTCGAACTGGAAGAAGAAGAAGGAAAGTCTGGTGACGATCACAGGGAAAGTCTGCTTGGTTCCTTGACCAAATCAGCTTCATTTGACACTGCAAGGAAACCGCCGCATCCTGCCATTGCTGGTGCTACCCGAAGCCGTTCCCTGGATGACTACAGGCTGAGAGCCTCAAGATCAGTGAGGGAACAAGATATTTTGGAAGAAGACTGTGATATATCGTCCCAGGAGAGTTGCCCTGAAGGCAGTGACCACTGTGACATTACTGCGGGGCCTGGCAAGGGAAGTTCTGTAGAGCTTCAAGCAAGGGACTTTGGGAGAGCTAGCAAGGATTGGTCAGAAGACAGCCCTCTCCTTCCACACAATGTGAGGGTAATGAGTGTCCAGCTGGTTTTGTGCAACAGCTAGAGAGACTTCCAGTGTCACCTCACAGGAGCGGGAATAAGAAACATTTACTGACGAAGTCCAAAGCTACTTGCATTGAGGAGGACATTGAAGATTTGGAAGGCAAAAGCCCCATTCTAACTGCCCAGTGCTTAGGCGTAATTGTTTCATCAGCTCAAAAACATGAAAGCATGGAAGGTCAGTCTCCCCCTGGCAATGCCTCTGACTCTGCTTTGCAGGAGGGCAAGCAGTCCGTTTCAAGCCTCACCCACTCAGAGGCCACCTCCAAGTCAGCCCCTACAAGTAAGGGAGGTGCACGTCTGCCCCAGGAGTCTGCTCACAGTGCTGACACCCACCCGGATCTGAAAGGTGGAAGCTTGCTTAGCAAAAGGACAGCCCCAGTTCCACCCTGGGAAGACAAAAGGCAGAAGCATTCAGGTGAGAAGCCTTCTGCTCATAGTGTTGCCAAACCCGATCTCATGGACCATGACAGCTCTGCTGCTTTAACAGCCCCACAGAGAGAAACCGATTCACTTCCAGTGTGGAAAGACAAAAGTCAGGAACTTCCCAGTCAAAGTGTTCCAGCAGCTACTGTCTCTGGGGCAAACAGCCAAGTACCCTACCTGCTCTGCATACAGGTGATGAAGGTGCTCATCAGAAGCTGAAGATATATAAAGAGGTGAGATCTGCTGCCCCAGAGGATGAAGGACCAGGTATTACAGGAATCACTCCACCATCGGCCCATGATGGTGAAAGCCAAGCACACAAGAGGGCTCGTGTTCACGTAGACACAGCACTAGCCATCCCAAAGGGAAAGCATCTTGTTCCCGAAGTCCCACCACCAAAACCAATGCCGACTTTGGTCTCCGATGGAACACGGCAGGCCAAAAGGGAATGGCCGGCTTTTAACAAGGAGGGGCTTGGTGCTCTGAGGAGTGACAGCTCAGCTGAGGTTGTTCCCAGTTTGGCCCATGAGGCTGAAATCGAGGGAGATGAGCACCGGAAGGTTTCTGAAGGCAGTGGCACTGGCCTCCCTTCAGTCCATGGGAGTGAAAAGCGAAAATATCCAAAGGCGTCACTTCGCAGTGAGGTGAGATCTGCTGTGACAGCAAGTGGAAGCCAAGCCACTGGACAGACTGCACCTGCTTCTCTCCCCAAGGCTGGACACCAGGTGTTTGAGCAGCACAGGGATGCCTTTCCCAGTGGCAGAATTTCTGCTGAATTGGAGGGTGGGCCTCCAAGTGTCTTAACTGCTTTGCAAGCAGAAGTTGCTCCAGCTTCAGTCTATGAAGAACTTCCAAAGGTTTATGGTGAGGGTAGAGATGTTGCCTTAGAAAGTGGAATACATGATACTGGAAAAACCATCTTGCCATCACTCTGCAGGGATCAAAGTCAGGACCTCTCTCATCACCGCTCTTCTTTTTACAGTGATGAGGAATCTGCTGTGCTGGAGGGCTTAGTGGATGAGATGGTTTCCCTCTCGGAAGAGATGAATATCTGGGCAGAGTCAGTTTCTGGTGAGGAGGAATGCAGAAAGCACATCTTTCCTCCCACAGAGACGTTCCACAAAGGCCCAGGTAGCCAAGCACCCACGGACACCTCCTTCCTTCTGTACAAGGGGGTAAAAGAGAAGCCTCTGAGCTGGAGGACCTTGCAGAGCCCTACCTTGTTGTGAGTGAGGAGTCAGTGGAACGGCGGGGAGCACAGACAGTTCCTCATGAATGTGAGCATCTTGAGGACTTAGCGTTTGAGAGCCCCAATTCTAGCCAAGTGAGTGTTTCCTCAACAGATAGCTTGGACACTGGAAAAAGACCCAGCCAAGTGTCAGCGAGGAAGGACACTGGTAAACACCCAGAAGTTTCTTTAGTGAAAATCAAAGACCTGTCGGACGAAACACCCAGCCTTGGCAGTGGACCACCAAAATTTGACATATCAGAGGTAGAACCTGCATATTTGAATTTCTCTGACTTGTATGACATTGTCTACTTTCCATTTGAATTTATGAACTACAGGAAGCCTCAACCGAAACCAACTGGTAGACGGTTTATACCTTTTGGTGAAAGGGCAAGGTCACCTCCTGCGGGACATTTGCGTAAGGAGAAAAGACTGTGCATCAGAGAAGAGGCAGAGGACAAGAACAGGAAGAACCGTTTGGAAATATCTGAGGATTCAAAGGCAACTAACTTACTAGCCATGGCGAAAGGGTCAGAGAGTCATAAAGAAATGTATGGAACCCAAAAGGACTCAAGTGGGAAGCAGAAAAGCTCCTTCTACAAGCCAGGGCTCTTTAAGCCATACGCAAGGTCTCATTCAGTGGAGCAGTCAGTGGAGCAGAGTCTGAAGAAAAAAGTAAAAGCTTCCGTGGCCCATATTTCAAGAATCCTGAAAGGAAAGATATCTCCTGAGCCAGAGGCAGAGGAAGGTAAGTATCTGCTGCTATAACTGGGCCTCACTAAATCTGCCTTTTCCCTTTCTCCCAGTACGTCTGAGCCTGTGGTTAGACCATGGTTGCACAACTGGCAGTGGCAGGTTATGAAACTAGCGGTCTTCAACCCCACCACCAGCTCTCTGTTACTGGCTCGCTCCCACGCAGAGTCAGCTGGGGTAATCTGCTGATGAAGTGGCTCAAATCCCCCGTCTGAGTTCACACAAAAGCAGAGCAGGGCTGGGTGACACTTTTCTCGCTGCAGTTTCCTCTGTGGTTCATCTCACCATGGTAAATCTAAAGCTAAAGTGACTGGGAGAAGTTGGTGAAGTCACCCTGACTACCTAAATTGATGACACTGGAAAACAAAATCTATCCTTTCTTCTCTGCCCTGATCTTCCAGGACATCACTCTGTTTGCAGTAGCTGTCACAGCCTTCCCCATTGACTGAAGAATCATTAATCAGGGTATCTGTGACCGCTGAGCTATTTATGTGCCAACGGCAGAACAGTCTGTTGTAACTGGGTACCCGGGGAGAAGGATGGCCTTGAATGACTTCTCCTCCTTTCTTCAAAACAGAGTTTGCCGAGCTGGGAATGAGGCAGTAGAAGAGCTGTTCACAGGGGCTGAAGGATCTCTGAAGAGGAAATCAGCGCTCCCTTCGTTCAAGTTCTCCAGCTTCATGCCAAAGGAGAAAGGTATTGCTACGGCATAAGCCATCAATTAGTTTTGTCGTGAAGTATCACTAATGAACAGGACAGTGCTGTGTGAAGCTAGTTTCTAAGGACGGATCTGCAATGATTGTCTGGAAATGACCTGGATCAACTCATGCAATATTGAGCCAACCTCCTCTGTCTGCACCATAACCATGTCCTTGAGAGAACTGTCTTGTCTTGGCATTGCTTGCAAATTTGAGCCATTCTAGGAAGCCACTGCAAAGGAATAAAATAGATATAAACTAGAGAGAGAAAAGATGGAGTGTCCAAGGGTGGGATGGCAGAAGCAGGAATTATGATTCCTATGCTCCAGTCCTGCTCCCGTAGGTAAGGGCCAGACACGCTGCTATAGAGCTATGAAAGGAAAATCGGTGGGGCAGCCCCAAGCGACATGGCAGCAAAGCTGGACTTGCTTTTGCCCAGGCAAGTTTCCCCTTGACTCTAGCAGGAACATCTTCCGAGGTCAGGTTAATGCCCCAGTATTCACCAGAGCACAGCCAGCACCGAGAAGGGTGGCTGTGACGTTGGCAGCTCCTGGGCACTGCGGAGTAAAAACCCTGGAGAAACACAGGAAAACCTGAGCACCCCCCTTCCCATGGGGACAGTAGGAGATTTGATGCTCTATGGTTTCTTCCCCCTTCCATATCCATCTTTTAGCTCTTCTCTCTTCTTATGTTGCCTTGATCTAATCATCCTTGAAATACCGTAATTTGCTTTTGCCCCTACATTTAAGCATGAGGGGGAAGAAGAAGAAAGAAGAAGAAATCTCTTGCTGTCACACCCTCTCTCTCTCCTCTGAGCTGTTCTGCTGCCTTGGCTGTACCAGCAGGGCTGGGCAATGCAGATGCTCCCCAGAGACCTTCCAAGATCTGTCTGGATTACCTTGTATGAGGAGTCACATTGCATTCGCAGGGCTGAATGGGGCTCCTGCGTCTGTGTGCCCATTGCCTGGAGGATTCTCCAACTGGTGGTCAAAGGAACACCTGAGCATGAACCAGAAATGTTCCTGATCCAATTAAAAATGCTTTCTGATGTCCTGTGTGCACTTGTTTTCCACATAGCCCTCCTGGCCACTCTGAATCGCTGCTTTTCCTCTTCTTTGCAGCACCTTCGTTCGTTGAGGAGCTCATTGATCAGTCTGCTGCCGTCGGACAATGCGTGCGCTGTCATGCCGGACAGCAGCTCACTCCTCCCTGCACATGGACTGGTTCAGAGGTGATGTCAGCATCTCTCTAGGAATCCCAACATCTGGGACAGGGGTGCAGGGAGGGTTTTAGACATCTTGGTATAAATCTGCAGGGTACTCATCTCTCCTATCTTCTGCTTTTCAGACGGGATACCTGTCCACAGCAGCAGCCGGATCCTCATCTCTACCACGCTCAAGAACTTCCAGCTGTTAACTATTCTCTCTGTTAGTCGATGATTTTGGTATTTACACTTGTGTGGCTACAAACTCCCTGGGCTCAGCATCCACCTCTTGCATGTTAAGAAAAGCAGGTAAGAGAAGAAGTAGCTGCAGAGGTAGGTGTTACAAGTACTTTTGCCCAAAAATGTGACTTGTAAATATCTGTGAGGTGGCAGTGGAGCTCCAACACTTGACATACCAGAGGTGGAACCTGCCTATTTTAATTTCTCTGACTTGTATGACATTGTCACACAATTCGAGGTGCGATTTCTGCAGACAGGTTCAGAGGACAATCCCTCCCGTGCCAGCTCTAGTCCACAGCCACTGCCCTTGCTGCTTGGTAGCATGGCACGTTTTGCAGGGTTCATTCCCTCTTCTTCCCTTGGATTCAGAGCCACTCCAGTAACCATGTGGTTTTCAAACCAGACTTCAGAATTTTAATACTGAGTTTAAATTAGGGCACGGTTAAATTGCTGTTCCATTGGAGGGGGGTAGGGGGTTGTCTATAATTATATATCTAGATTTCTTTTTATATTTTTGTTTCTATATATTCAACCTTTTCAGCAGGGGTCTGTTGTGACAGGACAAGGTGTGATGGTTTTAAACCAAAAGAGGGAGATATAGACTAGAGAGAAGGAAGAAATTTTTTTATGCTGAGGGTGGTGAGACCCTGGCCCAGGTTGCCCAGAGAGGTGGGAGAAGCCTCATCCCTGGCACCATTCCAGGTCAGGTTGGACCTTGGGGCTTTGGGCACCTGCTCTATTTGCAGATGTCCCTGCTCACGACAGGGGGGTGGACTAGATGGCTTTTGAAGGTCCTTCCAACCCAACCATTCTGTGAGTCAATGGTTCTATGACATATATATATAATATCTGTAAGTGAGAAATGCTGATGTAGAGGTGTGTATCTCAGCAGTGCCATTGCTAATAGTCACTGGGTTTTGTGCCTCCTCTCGATAGAGGTTCCTCCCAGCCCTCCACCACCTGACATCGTGGAGGTCTATGAGGATGGAGTGCAGGTGGTCTGGAAACCTGGGAAACCAACACCCTCGTCCATTACACTGTGCAGTGCAAGAGCGAAGGTAAAGTGAAGCGCTGCCCTTACGCCTTGCAGGGAACATCTCGATTTGTATGATCCCTTCACCGACTGGATATTTTATTTTTATTAAGAAACAGCCTGATTTTAGCTCCCTAGTTTAGAGTTAGGAATGACATTCATACAGCCATCATTTAGCCATCTAACAGTTAGGTGTTGTGCTGGCTACATCAGCTCTACTCATACAAAGGTCTTGCTAAACTGCATCGCATGGAAGCTGTGACCAAAGAGTGAACAGCTACAGAAGGGGTATCCACAGCTGGTGCCAGGTACACAGTTTCTGAGGAATCCTCTCAAATCACCGTTCTGACGACATCATACATGAACAATGCCCAGCAAAAATGACCAGCAGACAATATCGCCTATAGTCAGGCTTTTGTGCAGCCTATGGAGAAAGATGGGTCTATCAAAAAGGCAATTCACCCTTTGCTGAACAGCCACGCTGCCTTTTTCCGTTGATTATACAGGAAGCTTAGTGCAAACAGCCAGGGACGAGATGACAAAAGTTTGGCAAAACTGCATCATCCCTTTGATGTTCTCCTCCAAGGCTTGGTCCAGAGCCTGATGAAGACAGTGCATGTTTTCTTCTTTAATTCCACACATTTTGAATCAAATCCCAAGCCTGTTCCGTATTTCTGGGGATAGAGAGAGAGTCTTTCTCTGGGACTCTCTTAGGTTGGATATTAGGAAAAATTTATTTAAGAAAGGGTTGTGAGCATTGGAACAGGCTGCCCAGGCAGTGGTGGAGTCCTCATCCCTGGAGGGGTTCCCAGCCATGTGGAGGAGGTGCTGAGAGACAGGGGTTAGTGGGGACCTGGCAGTGCTGGGGGAACGGTTGGGATCAATGAGCTCTTCCAAACAAAATTATTCTGTGATTCTGCTTTTGCTGTTATTATCTTGAATGCTAATTCTCACAGTAATTTCTACTACAGCCACACAGCCCTTTGGATTGAACTGCTCCAACGTTCCTCCTTTTAATTTCTCCAAACATACACTCACTCCTTTCTGGATTAGCACGAGCATGGGCAGCAGCGTTCTGCCTTTCAGTCTGGAGCTGCTGCAGTCACCTTTCCTTCAATGCAGCTTTCTGATTGTTATTCCTTTTGACCCAGCTGTAGGCAAGACTTTGGGGAGGATACAAGTACAAGTTGTTCCACATACACACACCCTAACTCATCCAGTACCCTGCAAAGTCATCGATACCTTTGTTTTGGGTGGCCAATTATTGCTTGTCCTATGGGTTGAGGCTCTCTACCAGTGTTTATTTGAATGAAGGGATGGGTTTAATCTCAGGCAGTCTCAGGGAGTTGAGTTCAGCAGCAATAGCAAAGGATGGGACACAGCTTCATGTGAAATGAATGATCATTAAATGTTCACTGGGGATTTCTACCTTAGACACACAAATAACGAGTCTAGAACACACCTGGAGTTTCATAACAGCTGAGTAAACCCGCCCAAGTTTCCATCACTGGGTTTGCTAGGAAGGTGTTAGAGGACAGTTCTGTCCTGAAATCCTGCACCTTGTGGTTTGGTGCATGTACAGTGAGCGGCACCATGTGCAGAAGTTGGCCACAGCATCAGATTTTCCTTCTCTCTACAAGATTCCACTGTTTCTCCACATTCCCAGCACACAAGTAAAGTTGATGAAAAAAAAGGCCATCAAACCCCCAAAACTCAAAATAAACCCCCTGCTGTGACCATCTTAAACGAGCCCTAATCTCTTTTCTGCCTTTCCTTGGTTAAGATGGGGAGTGGACGACTCTTGCTTCTGACATCGCCGACTGTTGCTACTCTGCCAGAAACCTCTCCACAGGGTTCATCTACTGCTTCAGGATAGCCTGCACCAGCAAAGCAGGAATGGGCCCTTACAGCGACCCATCTGCCAAAGTGAAAATCACGGGGAAGGATCAAACGGGTAAGACCAAATGCCAAGAAATATTGTGGTTTTCCCACATCAAAACCATTGCACCCGTTTGGATGTGGGTGCCGGAGTCAAATGCAACCGAATCAAGAGCAATTCCACTTGGCTCGGGGTGGTTCAGGGCTTCCTCTTCTTTGGCTTTCTTAATTAAAAAGTAAGCTATTTTCTAATTCTGGACCCAGGGGAATATGTGTAAAAAATCACAAATAAATAATAAAAGAATAATATCTAAATAATAGGTAAATATATATATAAATACAATAACAAAATTTAAATCTGGAAATTGTAGATTACGCACTGAAGACATGCTTAGTTTTGACGTGAGCTCAGGCAGAAACAGGCCTGGGACAATGAAAGTGTTCCTGGAGGTGTTGATCTATTGGTATAGATCTGCCACTGGGGAGAGCCCTGGACCTGCCTCTTGTCCTGGACTCAGTCCTGAGTTCAGTAGTTAATTTCTGTGTGTTCTGGTGTTTGCGACTGGGAATTACCGCCCTACTGTGGCACATTTTTCAGCAGTATTTTTGTCTCCGAAGTAAAGAGAGCTCGATGTTCTATTATTTTCACCTGTTTGAATTCTTCGTGCTATCCACATTTTTAAAATAAAGAACTCCATAACCCCACAGCAAATATGTCCTTGTAGCAAAGGATATATCCTTTCCGCCAACAAGTGGAAGGAGGCTCTAACTGGAATTCCTCCCAGTGGAGAGGATTATGCTGTAAAATCAGTTCACAGAGATATTTTAACTCACCCTAAATCCTCCACTTTCCCTCAGCCCAGGGTTCATTAACATATCGCAATGTGCCCAGCATTTCCAAGCAGATGCTTGAATATGCCAAGGGATGCTTTAACATTTCAGGGAGCACTGGGACACAACCACATGCCAGAACCAGAGCAACAATTTTCAGTTCCTGCCCTGAAATATCCAACTGAAAAACGTTTCTAATTCTTTGTCAGTGTCTTCCCATGTCCTGAGGGCTTGTTATGTGAGAGATGAGAACCAGAGGCTGAGATGTTTGGTATCATAGCACACAACATACAATCCGCCTTGTAACCAGGGCATTATGGGTGGACAGTCCAGAATCTGTGGCATCCAAATAGCATTTGGTGCCACAGCTGGGAGACAACCCGCAGACTCGCCCTGGGGAAAGCTCTGCTGTCACCTTTGTCGTTTTCGTAGATAGCAGACGGTGATCAGAGAGGCTCTAGTTTCCCACACAGAGGTGTTTTCCCTGGTGCTTTTTCCCTGCAGAGCTCATGCTGCCATACAGAGCTTCCCAGCAGCTGCTACTGAAGAAGAAAGCGAAATAATTGCCCCATCCGAGCCTTTCCCAACCTACCAGACCTACGCCTTCCAAACGGAGATCAAAAGGTAACAAATCCAGCTGAGCTCTCAACCAGCCACAGGAAAATGCTGCATGCGGTCGGAGTTTAGAAAAGTCACTTTTATGAGCTGCTCACCTCATGTCACAGCGTGCTGCTGAAAACACCCCCACAGCAATACAGAAAAACCTGAGGTCGTTGGCTGATCCATCTTCCTCTTGCTTTGGGAGGATTCAGGTGGGCATTTGCTGGGAGAGCAAAACGGTCTGTGCTGGGCACCAGGACAGCCCCTCAATATGTTGTGGAGTGAGCCCAGGGCTAACAGCGGCTCCTCTCCTTGCTGCATCAACCTTTGCAGCTACCAGTTTCAGACATGGGTTGGGATTCCACTTTCTCTGCTAGAAGAGAGGCACCAACTTCTGTTGCCAACAGGGGGTAGTTCTCTTGCTCGAGACAGGATGAGCCACCTCCTCTCTCTACAAAGGAGTTAAGTTCTCACCCCTACAATTTAAAATGACCTGGACAATTTAGAGACCCGGGAGGATGTGCAAACACTGACAATAGTTGCAATAACTCCACACCGGGCATGGATGAAAAACCAGCATGGGATCACGGTAGTTTTAAAGAACAGAAGCTCCTGGCACTTCCAGGAGTAGCTGAGAAGCTGAACTCGCCTTTGTGTTCCTTTGTACCAGGGGGCGTTTCAGCATCGTCCGACAGTGCCGGGAAAAAGTAAGCGGCAAGACTTTAGCTGCTAAAATTATCCCGTACTGGCAAGAGGACAAGCAGACTGTGCTCCTAGAGTACCAAGTCCTGAGGAAGCTTCACCACACAAACATAGCTCAGCTGAAGGGAGCCTACGTCAGCCCACGGCACTTAGTGTTGATCCAGGAGATGTGTGTGGGACCAGAGCTACTCCACTCCTTGGCTTTGCGGTAAGAACAAGTGGAGGGAAGGGTTTTTCCAGTCAGGGCTGATGTAAGGAGGAAAACACCTGTTGATTACCCCCGACAACTGGATCATCTTTCTCCATCTTCCATCTCCATCCATGTTACAGGCTTTGCTCATGGGATTGTGTGATGCATTTGATCTCCAACTCCTTGTGGTATAAAAAAATTACTTCAGTTCCCCTACAAGGCTGGGGAAAGGGTCACTTCAGGGCCACCAGCTGAGACGTTGAAAGCAGTTTATAGCAGTTGATATGAAACCCCTTTTTCCATAACGTGGAGAACACTGTGGCTCAGGAAGCCTTATTTCTCCTCCACGTTGCTTCTCACAATGGCAGAAAATGGATCTGCTGGAATCCTCTGATTAAAGAGAGGGAATGGTGGGCTTCAAATCTGCATTTTGATTTCTGCACAACCACTGCTTTCTCTGATGTGAAGCTCTACAACCACCTGAACTTCTTGTATCTATAATCCTGGCTCACAGCCTGGACCAGCATCTCCATATACAATAGATTTACTAAATGAGTTTTTCTCAAGGGCCTCATGGGAGTGGACTTTCAGGGGAGGATGATAGTGGGTGTAGAATGGTGCTTTTGGGCATGCAGGTAGGTCACCTCCAGTTTCTATCCCCTTTCATCTACCAGGTCATCGTACTCAGAAGTGGAGGTCCGAGATTACCTGTGGCAGATCCTCAGTGCCATCGAGTACCTCCACGCACACAACATCCTGCACTTGGATCTCAGGTCTGAAAACATGATCATCACCGAGCCCAACCTGCTGAAAGTCCTGGACTTTGGCAACGCGCAGTTCTACACACAGGACAAAGTTATTACCATGGACAAGTGCATGGACTATGTTGAAACCATGGGTGAGTACAGAGTGCGGTTGCAGCAACCTCAGCCTTGTGTGTAATCTGTGGTAAACAAATAGGCAGCCAGAGCCGTTGGTCAAGGCAGCAGCTGGCCCCAGCAAGCAACGTCTCCCAGGTGATACCCTCCAGTAACCGTGTGAGTTTGTGGGAGCAGATAATGGTGACAGCCACTTGCAGACCACCAGGGACAGAGCCAGAGGTCACAGACAGCACCGCTCTGGCTGGCATCTATCTGTCCAGATCTCAGGGGTATAGCATTACCGCCACTTGGCCTGATGTTCTCAAGGTCTCTTGCAGTACCACCCACGAGGGTGTCTTACCTCAACCAGCTCCCTCTGCTAGACGCTTTTTCTTCTTCATTCTTGGGAATGCAGCAAAGCCTAGAAGTACCCACTGCTTTTGTGCTGATCTCAGAGCATTCAGAGGGAGCTTGGCTCACACTCGTTTGCTTTCTAGCTCCAGAACTGCTGACAGAGCAAGGAGCCTCCCACAGACTGATATCTGGTCCATCGGAATCACAGCCTTCATCATGTAAGTCAGTCTGTCCTTCCTTGCCCTACAACAGGCTTTAAAAGCGAGGTTTAAGGGTCATCAGCTGGGGGAGATGCATTGACTCAGAGCTAACCTCAGTTGTGCCCCTCCTTGGCATCACTTCAGAAGGCTGTGTGATGGAGGGTATGGAGCTGGCTGCACCGCGCAAGGATGCCCAGTCCCAGCCATGTCTCCACACAGAGTAAGGAGGCTGGTTTACAACACAGCAGCTGCTGGTGTTTCCCAGTCAGCCTTGTCTGAAAAGCCACAACTTCACCAAGAAAATTCAAATTACCCAAGTGAAAAAGCAGCCTAAGTCATGAAACCCGCTGAAGAACAGCGGCCTTCGAGGTTTTATTTTCCCAAATGATATTTTGTGCATCGTCGTGACCCTCCTCTCACTGCTGAGTGGGAATTTCTGGGAGAAGGAGCACCTTGAGCAATGCCCTTGTGCTGATCTCCTCCTTTGGGGCAGGTTGAGTGCCACCTACCCTGTCACCTACGACGCAGCCTGCGAGTTCCTGAGAATGACCAGGAAGGGTAAAGTGAAGCTCACGCGATGCTACGCAGGTCTCTCCGGGGGAGCGGTTGTCCTTTCTCCAGAGCACGCTGTGTGCAAACCCCTGGTAAGAGGGTGTCTGCTGTCCCAACAGCACGGCTGGTTCAGATCCTGGCTGTTGCCCCTTCTTCCTCTTCATTTTCAAGGAGCCTCCTCCCCTGCACTGGCCTTCTCACCTTTGTCTGTCCTAGGGAAGGCCATCAGCCTCGGAGTGCCTTCAGAGCCCGTGGCTCCAGGAGACAGGTTTGGACAACAGGCAGCATGCACTGGTTACCTTCCCCACCACCAAACTGAGGAATTTCCTCACCGAACGAGAAAAGAAGAGGGGCCTGCTGTGCTCCAAGTATGGCCTCATGATCGCACAGTGACCTGGAAAGCAGTGACAGACGTGAATTTTGTCCCTTTCCCCTTCTGCACTTAGTGTTTGGTACCAAACAGTCCTGCCAAGTTGCTGTGCATCAGCTGAGCTGGGGGAGCTGCTCCCTGTGAACGCCCTTTAGCATAACTGAGCGAATTAATCCATGTATGTGCATTGCCCCAAGGTAAGGACAGACATACGGACTGTTAATGTGGCTCAGCTGACCACAGTAACTTGACAGTGTGCGTGTCACTTGGCTGCACGCTCCCTGGAATAACCAGGAAAGATTTCTGACCAGGATGAGATACCAGCCCCAAGCAGCTTTCAAATCCTTCCCTAAGGTCAGAGAGCCTCCATGTGTGCAAATGCTGGGCACTGACTTCTGCCCCAGGACGTGATAACCAGACATGCTTTCAGGTGTTACTGCACCGCTCATCCCACAGTGACCACCCCAGCAAGGTCTGAGTGACTGGCGGGTTTCTCACCTGCCTCCAACCCAAAAGAATTCAGCTACCAGTTATGAAGGGAAAATAGGGAAGAGTGAAGCACTTTTGGGGGCTAATATTAGACAGCAACGTATCTTCAGACTTTGGATGTAGAGGTCCTACTAGTTAAAGCCCTGAGCAACCTGGCCTGAGCCAATAGCTAACCATGCTTTGAGCAGAAGGTCGGTCTAGAGACCTCCTGAGCTCCTTCCTAACCTGATTTGTCCTGTGATCCCGTGTCTTTGCCAAGTGTCAGACACAAGGCTGGAGTGGTGGGACTCTGTTGGCATCCATTGGCAGCCAGGCTCAGTGTGTTGCTTGCCTGGCCAAGTTCTCCACCATGCCATGGGCCTGACCCGAGATCAAGCACGGGGCTAGAGGAGTGCTACTCTAGCTGTGGAGACAACAAGACCCTGCAAAGTAGGAAGGTGTGCGTGTGACAGTGGTACCACAGAGGAGATGTTAACCAGGGCTTTTCATATTCTGTGAGGAAACTCCTGCAAGAAGCCATAGCTTGATTAGCTTTAAGAAGAGTTAGTGTTCTTCCTGGGGCCCAGGTGGACCCTCCATATGCTGCTCCGCTTGGCAGCCTGGCTTCTGCTCTCTTGGAGCCCAGCCCACTGCTCAGTGAACTGTGTGGAGGGTCACCAGGTCTCCGTGGGCAGCTGTACTGTCATGTCTGCAGATCTCACCAAGCTCCTCAAAGGTTTCAAGGTCTGAAAACACTACAAAACTTGGTTTTTTGGGGCTTGTATTTGAAGTTTCCCATTAAACCCAGATGATGGAGTTACCTATCACATAGGATCTTACAGTGACCTCTGACTGCATCAATTATCTTCAGAACGTGATAAAAAATGAACATACAGAAAAAACTATTGAAGAAGCCAAGCTGTGACTTGGTCTATGGGGCATCTCTAGGAAGGGTGTCCCCTATGGCCACGATGCTGGCACAAGGAGCATTTCGTTGTACGGCTGTTCCCCTCATACAGGTTTATCTGAGCACACCTCAGCCATCAGGCGATGGTGTGAGCGGTTCCTTGCAGCCTTGCTTTGCTCCCCACCAAAACCTCTGCTCCCCCCGCTCTGCCGGTCTTTGTATTGGTGCGTCCTGCCTGCGACGGGGTGTTTCTGGATATTCTGTGACTTGAGGAGTAACTTGGCCACGGGCCAGTAAAGGCAGCAAACGCAATAGTGACCACGACCTTGTTACACACAGATGTTTTACCACTGAGAGAATTTGCTGCTCTTCTCTGAGGAGCGCACAGGAGATGTGGCAGCAGCATCACCAGCAAACGCCGGGTGGTTTAATTCTTACAAGAAAGCCCAAACTTTCATGTTCCTCTTTCTCCTCACAGTCTGCTTTTCTTTGCAATGGATGGTGTGAGCTGTGTCATTACTTTCTACTCATAACCTCAGTGTTCCTTTGAGTTTCTCTGAAGTGAATGATGTAGCTATTGGTTTCTTCTCAACTTTGCTGAGTTTCTTCAATTTTCCATACAAGTAGCAGTAAGCAGAGGCTTTCTCGGAGCCATATCTGGCTGCATTTAGATGAACGAGAATGGGAAAACAGTTCCTAACATTTTAACCCTGGTTAAACAGCCAGGGGTGGTCTTTTCCAACAAATTTAACTCATTGCTCCAAACCTGAAGCATGCAGCATCGTGACTCCTTCCCTTGCAGAGTGCGTGGGGCAGGAATGGTAGCTGAGGGCAGAGGAGCCTTCACAGTGCTGTGCAGAGCAGGCACTGAACTCAAGGGACTGTAAAGCGGTGAATGTCATAGCAATATTGTCTTCAGTACGCTCTACAGAAGAGGAAACCAAGGGTTTAGGGCCAGACTTCCTCCTCAGCTCTCTTGGGGGACAGAGGAGTCACGTGAGACAGACACTGCCATGAGACCTGTCCCCTGAGAAACTTCTCAAGACCCTAAATTCCTTCCAATTTAACTTCTTTCACCAATCCAATAAGGTTTCTATTGGCACAGGCTAGTTCTTTACTCTTGCTGGTGCACTCTGGGATGGAAAGCTCAGTGCCGGGGACAACCCACCTAAGCATAAAACGTCACTGCAAATTAACTTACTTGGAGCTTTCATACTCTTCCATGTGTGACTCAAATTAAGTGGGTTTTTTTAATTTCTTTTTTGCTTCTCACAACTGCATGCACCTGAGCATGTCTTTTATAGACTCAATACCATCTGGTTAAATAAACCACTCTGACAAGGAAGTAAAGCCAGATTTTTCTGCTGAATCATTGTCATTGTCCTTATTTTTATATCCCATTACCAAGCCTGGTCCATGTTTGTGCAGCACCCATCTACCACCCCTCAACTCCGACCTGGCCTCCACACAAGTGAGCATTAGCAGCGAGCAACCTTCATGCAAACCATCCACACAAAAAAATCCTCTTGCTGGAGCCTTGGAGTGTGGACATCACTTGGCCAGGATGTTACTATGGCTCTGCCCAGCTATCCCAAGGCATTCCTGGGCATGGTTTGGAGCTTGCAAAGATCAAACTATTGGCCAGAACATGGGAAGAGATTCAGCTTAATCCTTGGAAGCAAGGAAATGAATTCATGAGTGACAAAACAGAGGTGAGAGCTGTAGAGGGAAGACAGAAGTCGTGAAAAGGTGCTGGAATAGTTAACAGGAATATTAACTGTCACAGCCGAGCCTTGGGCAGTTACAGGTAGGTTTTGTTTGCCTTGGCTTTGATTGTGTCTGCCTGAATTTCAACTACAGCAAGGTCTGGGCTAATGCCCGGTCTGCCAATAGGGGATGGTTTGCCTTTGACATGCAGTTACAACATAACCCTGTCCTTTGAATCTGGCTTTGATGTGTGGACACATGCGAAAATGTTTGAGTTAGCTTCGTTCCTTGACCATACATCATCTCCAAAGTCCAAGGTTAGTGTCAGCGTTAAAATCAATCCACCGGCCTCAGGTCAGGTCAGGCTGTGAATTAACTTCTGTAAGGAGTGATGTTGTCAGAGCCCTAATTATTGAAGGAAAAAAAAGCAAAGCAGAGTTTCTAGAGCAAAGTTTTATCCTGCTTTGGATCCCGTGGATAAAACAGAGATGTCTGGGGGCTCATTAGGTCGCAGTGGCTGCAGCATGTGAGGGATTGAGGCTGTTTTCTCATGCCCCACTTTGGTTTTGTAGCCCATTAACATTACCCTACCCCATTCCTTATGGCCTCCTTGGGCTTTTGCGGAGGATGGGATCCACATTTGGAGGGGAAGGTTGGCTTCTTCTAGGAACACCATTGGCCCATGGGGTTCAAGGAGAGGGTGGAGGACCATCAAGATACTAGGAGCTCACCCCCCACCAAGGCTCAGGCTCTGTACCCCAGCCAGCCATTCCCTCACAGGGAACTCCCTCACCCGTCCCCAGCCAGCAGAGTCCAAAATTTCTGGGCTTGTGCCATGACTTGGGTTAAAGCAGAGAGCTGGTCCGGTGCTGCAGGGGATCCCGGCTCTGCTGTACGCACCCACACTCCAGCTGTGCTACAGTCGTTGGGATGAATCCAGGCACACACACACAGAGAGGCAGCTTTTTTCATCCCCAGAAGCTGTACACAAGACACAGAGCTTGAATGCACAACCTCCTGCAGCCCTGGAGAGGAGGTGACCACACACATTCCTAACACACACAGATATACGACAATGGCACTGAAGGTTATTAGTGATGTTTGCAACTCCCTTCTCCTCCCACTGATGTGATAAATGAGGTTGGCAAGATCTGTGCCTTTCTTAAATGAGAAATGGGAAGCAGCTGTTGGTATGTCCTTGCTGTACATCCCACCTCTGCTCCCTTTGGGGATCTCATCAGGTACGAGAAGGGGACTGTAGACAAGACAACTTGAAAACCCCGAGGAATTTCTTACATCTCTGGAGAGGGTATTTGTCACTCTCTGACATTTCGGGGTTTATTACAGGCTGATGCTATCCTGCCAATGATACTTTACATGGAAAATAAATGTGTTGTAAGGAGCTGGTAACGAACAAACATGGTCCCAATGCCGGCGTGCAGCCAGGCTCACCCCCAGGCTCCTGGGCCACTTCGCTTATTTGCCAACTCATCTGGCCTATCTCTGCTTGCACACTAGTGCCAGCTGCCGGCACCACGGACACACAGGCCCTCCAACTCATGGTCTGGAATTTAAGGAAAGAAAATTTAATAAGACAATAGGACAGACTTTGCTGAGCAGATGCAGGGTAGGACCAGACAAGTGTGTGGACCAGCTGTCTATTTACACACAACCAGCCCTTTTGATCCCCCTGCCCCTCTATTTTCCTCCCCAAATCACCTAAATCCCTCCTTTTCCCCACCTTTGGATCCTTCCCTAAACATCCCACCATAAATTTTGTGCAATCCCAAAATGCTCTTCTCCTGCACACTACAAGATGTGTCCCCTCCCTTGACAGCAACCCTCCTTAGTCCAGATGGTGATGGTCCCAATGAGACATCTCCATAGGTCTCATGCCGGGACCACGGGGCTTATGCCTCCACTGGGAGGGACAGTCCTGGGAGACCTGGACCAAACACTCATTCCATGGAAGGCCTTAATTTGGGTTCCCACCTGCCAACATGCCCATGTGCTCCACTGGGCTTGTGCAGATGGGCATTTGATGGGCTGATGGCCCCCATGATGGGGCTGGGAGCAGCCTGGCAGGGCACTATTTGTCTCTCTGTGCTCCTTTGTGGGTGTGCAGATGAGCTTTTACCACATAACCCAACACCACAATAACTGGAGATGCAGA
Source organism: Bucorvus abyssinicus (assembly GCA_009769605.1). NCBI lineage: Eukaryota > Metazoa > Chordata > Aves > Bucerotiformes > Bucorvidae > Bucorvus > Bucorvus abyssinicus. The sequence goes on from CM020028.1 coordinate 12,993,626, forward strand.
GCAGCAATACACGTGAAGGACGTAAAGAGGAAAACCGTGATAACCAATAAGCAAGCAAGCCAACACCAGTGTGGTCACCGCACGGATCTGATATCCATGGGATCATGCAACTTATTTCACAAATAATACCAGAACAAACAATACAACAAGGACTTCCCAAATTAAAAGCGTGGCCGGTATCTGAACTGAACATCGTGAACAGGCTGCATTGTCCCAAATCCCCAGCGGCTGTTGTCTATTGCTGGGATCTCCTCTTCTCCATTGACCAGCTCCAGGTCATAGTGACTCAGCATCAAGAACACAAACAGCTTCATTTCAGCAATGGCAAAGAACCGCCCGGGACAGATGGATACTCCTGCCCCCCATGGCATGGTGAAGTATTTCAGCCTTTTCCCATTTTTGTAGAAATCTTTCTTGGTGCCGTCTGGGTTTACGAAGCGGTCATACTTAAATTCGTGAGGCTCAGGGTGAATTTCTGGGTTCATCTGCACAGAGAGATGAGGGAACAGAGCCAACCTGTCTCCTTTGCGAAGAGTGTACTCTGTCCCACTGCTTGTCTTAAGGCTGGTGTCCTCGAGGACAGCTCTGACCAGTATTGGGGCTGCCATCAGCCGCAGGGTCTCCTCCAGAGCGCTGTCCAGAAGAAAGGCTTGGTTTAACATGTCCCTAGTGATGTTAATGGGTCGGCTCCCTGGCCTCACTTCCTGGCCATTCTCCCTTAAGACTTTCTCCACCTCATCCTTCACAGCCCTCATAGCTTCTGGATGTTTCATTAGGTACAAGAGGAGCCAGAAGGCAGTTGGACCTGTATTGCCTTGGGATGCCCACAGAAGCATAAACATGAAACGATCCCGCATGTACTTGGAGACACCGTTTTCTGCCAGAAACTTGTCTTGATCATTTATCCACCCACTGATATTGTCCTTCTCCTGTCTCTTCTTCAAGGACAGCACACTCCAGAAGAGCCTCTTCAGCCGTTCAGCTTCTATTTTGTCCTTGGGAGGCAACACAGCATAGGCCAGTCGAGGGAAGAGGCGGTCATACTTCCGAAACTCCTGGAACACCTGGTTGGAGTGGATGCGATCTTGCTCATGAGCTTTCTCCTTGTTATCTGCCCCTTGGTGTGGCTCAGTGCCATACAGAGCCAGGTACCCAGCTCTGAAGACGATGTTGTAGCAGAACTGGAAGAGGCTGTCCTCTTGCCACACACACTTCTCCTCTCCTGAGCCCAGATCGAAAAGCATCAGCTTCTGAAAGTTCTCCATGGTGGCTTCTGTCATGACAGTGAGTCCATCTCCCATCAGATGCTTTGCACTTGATACATGAATTATGTTTCGGGTGGCTTCGATGGGCTTGTAGCCAAAAACCCGCATCACCAGTTTAGTTGCAAAGGTCCTAAAGTCAAGTTTAGATCGTGATTCCTTCACGATGGATTCAAAACAGAACGGGTCCATCACGAAGGTGAAGTAATAGCCTCCAATCAGCACCGTGAAAATATCCCCGTGTTTTCTCTGCATCCTTTTCAGAAACTCTGAGCTGTCCTTTCTGAAATCCAGCGCATAACCCAGCCAGGGAATGGTACCTTTGTCCAGAGGTGGCTCATCCGGTCTCTGTTTCCGAAACGTGCCCAGGAGGTAGAGCCAACCGAGCAGCGACGCTGTCAAGGTACAGAGGAGAATCACCCAGAGCGCCATGAGAGCTCTGCACCCGTCTGGGAGCCTGGACCAGAGCTAGGTTGGGGCAGGAAGGTGCTTTTTATGCCCACCCAGCTGACAGCCTCTCTCCCCATTGGCAGCCAGTGTTTGCCTTGCCCCCACGGATTGCTCCACTATGTACTTCTCCCATGGTGAAGAGGATTTTTAAGGTGGAAGGTGAGTTGTAATCACAGTTGGAGTTTCTGGGCTGCTGCGTGAGGTGGGTGGGGTTCGGAATGTGCTCTGCTGCAGCTTAAGGAAATTCCCTTTTCTAGAATGCAGGGAGCCCAGGTTTTTTTTTTTTTTAAAAAAAGTGCATTCAGAGAGTTTCACTCAGTGATTTCTGCTTATAAGACCCAGCGAGGGACCCACGCTGCAGGCTGAGAAAATGAGAGGAAGAGTAGAAATGAGCTGAGGACCAAGGGAAGGGGTTAACAGCTGAGCTGGTTTGGTCTCACGAGCCGAGCAAAGGAAAGGTCTCCAACATTTTGATGTCCTCCAACATACAGTGCTTTGCCAATGAACAGAGCAAGCACTGCCAACCCGTACGAGGGCAAAGCCAAGCAGGTCTGCATGGGTCTCACTCTCCAGGTGAGGGTCGGGGACAATGCCAAGGACCCCATGACCCATCTGGCACCATGCCTCTGGGTGCTGCCTCCTTGATCCACGGAGCCAGTCACCTCAGCCTCTGCCCCAGATGCTGGCGCTTGGACCTCGCAGCACCCTCATGTGGGATAGAAAAAGGCGTAGAAGTCACGTAATTAAGAAAAAGTATTTAATAAGGGAACAGGACAGTCTGTGAGCAGGAGCAGGGCACATTGCTTACGCACCACCAGCCCCTTTTATACTTCCCCCATTTCCCCCACCTTTGCCCTTCCCCTGAGCATCCCATGAATTTTGCAGTCCCATGAGTCCTCCTCTGTATGGGATCACCATCTTCATCTTTGCTTTTGCTTCCCAGCTGCTCTCCCCTTCCACATTCCCTCCCAGTGACCTGACCCATGGAGCAAAGGCCATATCATAACTTTCGCTGAATATTTATTTTGGTTTTGTTTTGTTTTGTTTTTTTTTTTACAAGGAAAGCTCCCATCATTATTGTTTTGGAAAAATGCTATTGCAACGTCAGCAAGAAAAATAACAAAACAATTCGACCTTTCTAGATCAATTCAAAGCCCTCCTCAGTCCAGCAACCTTGTCCAGCAATAAAATGAAGGCGATGAGTGTTTTCTATTAATTTTACTTGTACAGTTCCTGGCAGCTCCCATGCTCAGTAGGTTTCCAGGCTGGGAAGGGCCCTTTTAAGGTTCAAGAGTATTTGAGGTGAATAGTACCTTTAAATAAAGGTCAGGAAATGAATAACTTTAAGGTTACACAGGGCAATAAGGATTGGCTAACAGCTCTTCGGCTCAAGCCCATGCTCCCTCTGTGGTGTTGCAAAGCCAATATTTATGTTAGAGGTGGTAACCCTGGATCTTTTTACCTTGTCAAAACAGGTCTTCGGGAAGGCCTCCACCATCGTTCTGCTAAGCCCATTTTTTTTGTCTCTCTCTCTCACTTGTTGTTACTGGCTTGAACTTTGTTGCTGATCGAACTGATCTCAAATCAGTTGATGATTGAACTGATCTCTATCCAAGGATCTGTCCCTTGGAAAGATACAGCTTCCTCATCAGCAGACCCAAGCGTGGCACAGCTCAGCGTAATGGAGAAACCCATCACCCAGTTTAAAGGTGCCTAATTCCTCCTGTTTTCTCTCCCAGTAGACAACGGGATGAGCCCAGTTGAACACATCTACCTGGCAGATGGCAAAGGCTAGGAGAAGCAAAGCCACCCCCGAGGCTGGGCTTCTGGCCACCGTGCCTGGCCTGATGGATGAGTGTGGCAAATCCATTCCTTGTTCACACCACAAGCTGGAGAGATAATGGGATCGGCTCTCCTCCATCAGATCCTTTGGGATCAATGTGGGGGAAGTTCCGCACAAGTTTCAGTTCACATTTTTAAGCGCACGACATCTAGATAAGCTGCTCCTTCAGCCACTAATGCCTCACATACTCCAGACAGGAGCTGGGCTTCTTCCACGAGCATAAACCCAGGGCAACCCTTTTATAATAATTCCAGTTACCACAGAAACGAATCCTACATGTACTTTTCCATCACAGCATGGAAAATCCTGATCTTGATGCTGGAGCTAGGATGAAACATCTGGTTACGCAGTGCTGAGGGCTCACACCAACTCCATCATGTGGCCGGAACCAGTAAAACACAGCACAGAGGACATACATGTAGCATAAGTAGTGTAAATATTTGTCATGCATTTGTGACACTCAACATTTCTATCTCACCTGTGTATCTGCTGCAAGACTGGCTTGTCTCCGAGGGCTGGACGTCAAACAAAGCACTTCTCCTGAAAATGGCCTGAGGGATCTTCCATAGATATAACCTGAATCGTTTTTTCACAAAAGCATAGAGAAAGGGGTTGAGACAGCAGTGGACAAAGGACAAACTCTCTGTGATCTGCATGGCATAGTCCAACTGCCTGCTGCTTTTGCAGCTCCTGATCACACCAACATCCTGCAGGGAGTGAAGAATGAGGACAATGTTGTAAGGGGACCACAGGACAAAGAAGACACCCAGCAGAGTAACAACCAAGCAGAATGCTCTCCTTGAGCCAGGCATCTGAGACATGGTGAGGACACATGCTATGCGGGAATAGCAGAACGTCATGAAGAGGAAGGGAAAAAGGAAGCCCAGGATGTTTTGAATGACCCGAAAGACAACTTTCCAAACCAAGTGTTTCTGTCCGTAATCATGGGCGCACATGGTGGTTTTGTTGTGGATTTGCCTTGTGCTGGAGAAGAAGCCATCAGGAATGGAGACAAGTATGGAAAGGACCCATACCACTGACAAGACGAGGATGGAATTCCTCTGTGTCATGGAGCTGCGAGAAGAGCAAGTGTGAACTATCTGCAGATACATGTCCAGACTCATGCAGCTCACAAAAAAGACACCACTGTAGAAATTCATGGTATACATGACATTTAAGACCGGGCACAGAATGTCCCAGGTCACCCACTGAGAAATATACAGAGCCCAGAAAGGAAGGGTCAGTAGCAAGATGAAGTCTGAAACCACCAGGTTCAGCAGATACACCTCGGTCATCTTCTTCTTCTTCTTGATGTACATAATGAGGACGATAAACAGGAGGACATTCCCGGCCAAGCCAACCAGAAAGACCACGGTGTAAAAAGATGGCAAGAACACTCTGCTAAAGGAGAGTACCTCTTCTTTTGTGCAGAGGCCATACTGCGCGTAATCCTCCTCGTCCAAGTACTCGTACGGGTAGTCGCTCGAATTGGCAGCATCCAGCAAGGTGGCAGCAGTTGTTGTTGCCACCTTTGAAGTTGTGTTTGACAAGTGGCTGCCTAGGAGCAGAAGACAAGTGAAGGGGATCAAAAGGTTGTTCCAATCCACATGGGAAAGGCAAACATCCCATCATGGAGGGTTTTCCTCTCAGTCAGGTTTAAACTTCTGCTACCTTCTGACAAGTATTTTGTGTCCTGTACTCCTTGGCCTTTGCCTACAGCATGAGAACAGCTCTCTACACTTAGATATAACAAAAATAATTCTGGTTTCCTTACTCTGACACTTCAAAACTTGAAAGTAAATGAGCACAGGCTCCTCTGACATAACTCACCACTTCCTCCTGACACCACCACAAGCTTTTGAGGAAGCTTCTGCTCTAAATTATGGGAAATCCACCACCACACCTTGCTGTGAGCTGTGTTAGATTCACCCGGGTCACTACTGAGAAAGCGGCATCTCTCAGTTCTCAGTGAAGCAGAAGCTGCCACCAGCACCTTTATGTTGGTGAGGCTGCTCCCAGAGATGAAATGCTGAACATCTCACTGCACCTGGTAGGACACTGACCCCTCTCAGTGCCAACTCTAGGACCCCAAGCCATGGATTCTTGTAAAAGGTATTAGTAAGTGGAAAATACAGAAACACAGAATCGCAGAATCATAGAATCAGAGACTGGTTAGGGTCGGAAGGGACCTTAAAGACCATCTAGTTCCAACCACTCCTGCCATAGGCATGGACACCTTCCACTAGACCAGGTTGCTCAAAGCTTCATCCAAGTTAAGGGCATGCAGACACCAGAATCAACTCCTGAATCAAGATTAGAGGTAGAGATTTAGCTGGAAGGAGGTTGCTGGAGTCAATCCTGCATGAGATGAGGAATGGGTTGAAATCCTGCTGACCCAGGGCTGTGCGGTCAGCCACTCCCCAGGACTGGAGGCTGGAGGGCGTATTTAGACAGCTGCAGCCCACATTTCAGGAAATCGTGACTGATTTGGAGAGTTTCCTACTTTTGGAGTCTGATTTTCAGAAAAAAAAAAAAACAAAAAAACCCAAAAAAACAACCCACACAAGAACACTACAAGGGTTTCATTTTCCAAAAGCCACCCAAACTGGGCAATGGCTGCTGCTGAAAAGCCCATCTCCCGTGGTAGGAGATGGGATCTGCCTGAGCCACCTCCTGTCAGTACCACAAAGGTTAATGTGGGCTTTAGAAAAATCAAGACTCATCTCCAGGCTCTGACAACAAACCAGGGCTGTCACAGGGAAAAAACGGTGCAAATACGCCTCCACCCCCAAAATATTCTGTTCCTCAGCCATGGCCAAAGCTGCCCACACTTCCTCTGGGGCTCATTCTTCCAGCAATCCCAAAACAGATGTGGCTGTGCAGTTCCCTGCCTGCAGTCACTCCCGCCTCACTCTCCTCTTGCCCAAGAGACCTGCAGCCACCAAGTGATAGAAAATGAAGCTGTTGGTCCCTGGTTGTGCTCTGCATCCCAAGGAGGACATACCCCACAGTGGCTCTGCAACTTCTAGGGCTGGCTCCCTCCCTGTGAACACCCCAGGAAAGGGGAGCCCCTGCACCCCAAGTGGGTTAAGCAGAGCACCCAAGGCTTGGGGTGAGGCACTGGACATACCTGTTGTGGTCCCGTGTCTAGAATTGCTTAAATTCCCATGCCAGGCAATTCCAGGCAGCTGTAAAGAAAATAAAGATTTGCGTTGGGCTGGAAATATTTTCCTGCTGTCTCACAGCTCTTTGGCAAATGCGTTAGGCAAGTGCCTGCCGAGTAGCCACAGACAGCAAAGAAGACTCCTAAACACCTTCTCCCCTCACACCCCCTCAGCCTCTGCACCCACATCAGGACAAACCATCTCCAAAATTTCGATCTCTGTGTCTCCTCCAGCCCACCAAACTGCCTTTTCTCCCTGTGTCACTTCTTCCCCACTCTGTACCACACTGGCACGGACATTCACAACCCCACCCTGTAGCTCATAGAGGAGAACTGACAGATGCAATATGGGCTGAACTCCGAAATTATTCCACTAGACACTGACACTGACAAGCTGGTCAACTTTCCAGAAGGAAAGAGAACCTTTACAGTTTTCTCATGCAGCTTCATCTACAAACAACATGAAGAACATGCACTTACAGGAGCTTCTTCTCCTGTTCCCATCCTGCCGAAGGCTTGAATCGGACTTTTAGGATCCTCTTTCACTTGTGTCAGAGCACGGGCGGGAAATGTGAGCTCCGTGTGACCTCCCTGGCTTTGTTTTGCCTTTCCTGGTGTTGATCAGTGTGTTGCAGCACTGGAGGAATCATCTCCCTGTTGATGTTTTTGCTGCATCCCAACCCCAGTTGTGGCGACAAGGTCCTTCTTGCTTTTTTTCTAAAAGCTTTAATTAGCGGAAACATCTGCCGTTGCCTGACAGATGGAGGTTAAGGTGGTGTCCACCCTGTTCACCTCGCAGCTCCCTCAGGCAGGGCTGGACCTGCTTGGGCTCTGCACTGAGAGGCTCCCGGAGCCGAGGCCCCGGTTGAGAAAGCTGCATTTTTCCCACCCCAAAAAAATGAGAGAAGAGCCCAGCAGCGACGGTCACAGCTCCACGTCCAACCTGCCTCGCGGCAGGTGGATTCACAGAGGAAAATACGTCATTTTTACCCATTTCCATGTTTGCCACCATGAGCTGCTGCACACACGTGCCTGCACTTAAAAGATAATATATAATGAATATATATATATATGGGCAAGAAGCCACTTGCCAAGCCGAGGTGCCAGCCCTGCACCTGGGGACACTCCGAGTGACAGCAGTTTCATTAGCCCGGCAATTAAAATCAACTGAGTTTTTGGGTTTAATGGAGTTTCTTCCACGAAGCCACAGAGCTGCAGGGAACGAAACATCCCTCTGAGAGTCCCTGGCGAAAGGAGCCCTTTGCTGTAATTTATTACGGGATTGTAACTCAATTGCAGAGCGGGTAATTGCATGGATTTTTTTCCTTTCAGAGCCCTAATGGCTTCGGCAATTAAAGTAACCAGATTATCATAATGGGAAGCACGTTTATAGTCACACAGAGGTACGAACAAATCTGAGCCATTTCTTTAGGGCCGAAAATGCCACAGTGGCGGAGGGGCCTTGAAGAGTGACTTTGCCCTGTGCTTGAGGAGGGGGAGTCCCTGGGGCATGGCAAAGCCCAGCAGGGTTGGGGAGAAAAGGACTTTTCTTGGCTGTCTCCTTCTGACCAGCTGCCCCCGGGGTTAGAGGAGAGTTTTTAGGCATCCCCAGGGGACCTTTTTCCTCCTGCTTCAGAGTCAGGAGCAAGTTTGAGGTTGTTTTTGGGCTTTAAAATCCAGGGGCTGGCGTGTAGCGGGGGCAAGGCGAGCTCTGGAAGCTGAAATTCAGGAAAAAATCGTCCATGAGCCAATTCAGTGGCTGGAAAATGAAAATCAGAGCGAGGGAAAGCTGGGCGCTGGCTTTGCCCTCTGCCACAGCCCGACGTTCAAGTGTGGTTTATAGCGGTACGGGAAGCTTTTGGCCTCAAAAGCCCCCAAGTTGCAGGAAAAGCTGCTTTTCCATCCTGAAACTCCACGTTTCGGAGGTGAAACAAGCAGCCAAGTTCAACCCGAAGTCTCTGGGCTTGGCAAACCCGAGCGATGCGGGGCCTGCCGCAGTCGGGAGGAGAGAAACGCGCTCCGTGCAGCGCAGGCCTGCCCCTTTCGAGGCTTCCAGGGGCGGGCAGAGGCTGCGGGCAGGAGCAGGCAGGTGGTGGCGGGCAGGGGACCTGCCCCACAGCGCTCCCTAGCGGCGGGGCGGACCAGGCGCCGCCGCCACCTCCATCCGTGGCTCCGAGGCCGCCGCACTGCAGAGTACGGCTCTGCGGTGACGTCACTGCCCTCCCCGCCTCCCCGCGCTCTGGATTGGCTGACGGCGGGCGGGCTGCCGCGCGGCACGCTGGGAGCTGTGGTTCTCCGCGCCGGCCGGCGGGCGCCCACAGCGCGGGGCGGGGCGGGCCCTGCCAATAAGAGCCGGGGGGCGGGGCCAGGCGCGGCAGACGCCGGCCGGTATCGGGATCCGTGAAGGGGAAGCGGCGACGGCGGCGTGGTGAGTGCCGGGGCCTCCGGGGGGGATCGGGGCGGGGGGACTGACGTGGGGTCCCAGGAGCTGAGGCAAAAGCTGGGCTGGGGGGAGACCGCGGTGGGGTGGGGGGGCACTGTGGGCAGATCTAGGGACAGAGGCCCTGTGTGGGTTGAGGCACCTGGAGCTGGAGTAGGGCAGAGGCCTGCTGTGGGGTGCGGGGCCCTGGGGCTGGAGTAGGGCAGAAGCCCGGTGCGGGGCCCTGGGGCTGGAGTAGGGCAGAAGCCCGGTGCGGGGCCCTGGGGCTGGAGTAGGGCAGAAGCCCAGTGCGGGGCCCTGGGGCTGGAGTAGGGCAGAAGCCCGGTGCGGGGCCCTGGGGCTGGAGCAGGGCAGAAGCCCGGTGCGGGGCCCTGGGGCTGGAGTAGGGCAGAAGCCCGGTGCGGGGCCCTGGGGCTGGAGTAGGGCAGAAGCCCGGTGCGGGGCCCTGGGGCTGGAGTAGGGCAGAAGCCCGGTGCGGGGCCCTGGGGCTGGAGTAGGGCAGAAGCCCGGTGCGGGGCCCTGGGGCTGGAGTAGGGCAGGGGCCCAGGGTGGGTCTGGGCAGAGGGAAGGCAACCTGGTGGTACCCAGGGCTGCCTCCTTGCCGGGAGGGGCGCTGGGTCCTGTCACTTTCCCACCTATCTTCCTCCACCCGTATCCCCTTTCCGTGCCCTGCAGCTCCCTGCTGTGGGTATGGGCAAGGTCAGGGCAGCCGGGTGGGGTGTTCTGCTGGGCTTCCTCTGCCCTACCCCGGCCTCTGCATGAGCTGAAGGTCGCAGAAACCTCTTAAGGTGCACTGATTCATTTCTCGATGCCCCTTTGCCTCTGTCTGTCTCCATATCTTCTGGGTGTTTCCCTCTCCCAGTGAGTCAGGCTAAAATATAACTTATATGTAGCAAATCAGGGTAGTTGTAGCAGGCACAGAGACACCAAATCCTTTGGCCTGTGGAGGAAAATGGTTTGTGCTTAAAAACCAGTCAGCTGCTGAACTGGATGGGCACAGAATGCTGCCTGAGCAGGGAGCGCAGGCGCGTTTGAAATGTATCTCTTGCATGTGCTTAAATTAAATTCCTCTTGGCATATTTCAAGAGGTTGGAGTAGCTCCATGTGAGGCCAAGCTTTGCCACTGAGTGTGATGATGACAAAATTGAACAATAGCAGCAGAGATTTTTCTAGCAGAGGTGGTGAATGAGGTGGGACCAGCCTCAGCAGTAGTGGCTGACCTTCCGCAGCGGCTCTCGCTTCCTACCCCGAGAGCTTCGGTTGCGGTTCTTGGCAGGGAGTGAAAGAGGAGGAATGAACTGTCCTGAAGTCAGAGCTGCTCGGAAGGAACAGCCCGTGGAAGCGAAGCGGTGCGGTGGAGGGTGGAGATCCTAAAAGACATTGCAGTGGCTTCTCACTGCCTGTGAGCGTAGGGGGGCACCGAGGTCATCAGCTTGAGTTTAGCTGCTGTGCTTGTTCCTCACTACGTGGATATTCACAACTGATGGTTTTCTTTTGCTGAAAGTTCTCTTGAACTCAGTGTTTGTACAACCTGAAGAGAGACTCTGGGTCTTCACAGCCACTATGTCATCCGGTCAGGAACCTGTTTTCCCTGAGTATGAGACTGACACCAGCCAGACATCGAAGCTGTTGAGAAAATTTAAAGAGACGCCATTCGTACCCATCGGTAAGTTGGATGACGAAATGGGGTTATGTAGCTCTTCCTCCTCACCGGCACTGCTCCCCGTTTTCCTGCGAACAGGAAGTGACTCCCTGGTGGAGCCTTTCTGTGTCGTGACAGCAGTGCCGCTCCTTAAATGGAAAGCGGTTGGGTCACTTGGGGTGAACTGTTCCCAGCGGTTGCCAGCAGATCTCTGTCACTGGTGTCTGTGGTCACAGGACTTTGCTCTCCAGCATACTGTGAACCCCAGGAGTCAAGGTTCTCCCGAGCACATTGGCAGAACTTCCCTTCAGCCTGTGTGGGAGCTCGTTTGAAGGCCCTAAAACTCTTAATTGGTATTTAATGAAGCTGCCACGTCAGTAGAATACACACTACACTTGAGACTTGGCAGCAGCCTTTGAACGATGTGATTGATGTTCTCAAGACGGAATGAAGGGGATGGAACAGGGAAACCGTGTGCCTCGCTGCTCTGTGTTCTGTGAGGGCGATGGTGTACGCAGGCTGAAGCTGGCACCACCAAGGCTGTGTTTGGTCTGTTGAAGGATTCAAAGTGAACTCTATCCCTGTGAGAGAGAACCTTGCTCGCCCTCTGTCCCTGCAGCTCGGGACAAGGGATGTAGGATTTGTCCTGTCCCAGTGAAAGCTGGCCAGTCATGACCACATCCAGAACAGCAACCTCAGCAGGCTGGTGGTATGGCAGGGTGGGTCCATATGCTGAGGGTCCGAGCTGCGTTCTTGGGTGTGAGCTTCCAGCCTGGAAAGAGGGTGCAGGTGGTGCTTGGGCTTCTCGGAAACATCCAAGAAGCTCTGACACCTGAGCTACGGCTGTGTCATCTTAACACTCGCTGAAACCTCTTGCTCTTCTCTGCACTGACTTGGGCATAGAGACCACCTGGCTCTCAGCAACTCCCTGACAGGAGGTTGAAGAGAGCTGGGGGTCAGTCTCTGCTCCCCAGGAACAAGGAAAGAGGAAATGGCATCAGGTTGTTCCAGGGGAGGTTGAGGTTGGCCCTGAGGAAGAATTTCTTCCCCGTTGGGGTTGTGCAGGCCTGTCCCAGGCTGCCCAGGGCAGTGGTGGAGTCCCCATGCCTGGAGGGGTTTCCCAGCTGTGTGGAGGTGGTGCTGAGGGACAGAAGTCAGTGGAGACCTGGCAGTGCTGGAGGGGAATGCTGGGACTTTTATCTTAAAGGTCTTTCCCAACTAAAATGCACAAAACCAGAGTCATTAGACCAGAATATGATTATTTCCGGGATATTTTAAGTGGATCACTTCACACGTCTTGAGGAGGTGGCTCTTGACTCAGAAGGATGCTCTCCTTGCCTCGCAGGGATGGCCGGCTTCGCCGCGGTGGTTGGCTACGGGCTGTACAGACTGAAGCACCGAGGTGACATGAAAATGTCACTTCACCTGATTCACATGCGCGTGGCAGCCCAGGGCTTCGTCGTGGGAGCACTAACGTGTGGTACGTGTTAACTGGAGGAACCATTTTTGGCGAACCTCGCGTGATGTGTCCATCCCAGGTCTTACCTGTTGTTTCCTGTTTAACCCAGCTCTCTAATCGTGCGCATGTCTGTGTTCTAGGTGTGCTGTATTCCATGTGTCGGGAGTACGTGTTCAAGCCCAAGGAGTAACAGAAAGCTGACTGAAATCTCTGTCCCGGTGGTGGCCTTTGCATTGCAGCTACAACCCTCACAGCAAGGGGTTCGTGAGGAAAAAAATAATACATGGTATTAGAGAATTCCCCTTTTATCTGTTTTGTTCTGGTACATTGGCAGCCTAAATGATTGTGCACAGCGGGAGCAGGTACTGGGGTCTGGTTCTGATTGACACTACCATATCCCAGTTTTTAGGGGATACAGTAGAGTACAATCCCTTTATCTTCCCCTCAGCTCAGTCCTAAAAACAGTGACGACTTTTTGCTGCCATTGCCCTGAAACACAAAGTATGAACCAGCTTCTGTGAGGCCTCAGGCAGAGGGTGTGAGATGGTGTTGTGAGTGCTTTGCTGTCATTTTCTATCCTGTATATTTGTCAGCCTCCAGCTTTGTAATTTAGAAGCTTCCAGTAGCACTAAATGACTTGAGAGAAATATAAACATCTATTTTTTTTTTTTATTTAAGGCATAAATATTTGGTATGTTGCAGCTATTTAAATGTTATATTTATTCCTTATTGATGAAGACACGGGCTCCCTGTTTGTACTTATAGATTTTTCAGACTCTTGGATTTACTATATTTTGTAACTTTATTTAGTGTTCTTCTGAATAACATTTAAATGTAACATTTAAAATACATACTGTGAAAACTAAACCTTAATTTGGGTGTTGTAATGCTGTTAATGACCTAGCTCTGATTCCTACAATGTAATTTCCCCTAGAAATTTTAAAACATTTAAATCTGAAAAGCCCCCCATCACCTTTGAGGCATTAAAACCCTTCCCTGTAAACTGTCAGTTATTTTTCACTCGAACCCCTTGTATTTCCAACAGCAGTCACAAAAAATAAATGCGTTGATAAAGCCAATTTGTAAAAAACCTCATTTTCTCTCCTGTTAGCCAACATTCCATGGTGACAGTACGTCTCTAGCAGATACCGCAAGGTACGTGCTGCACCTCTGTGACATTGTACAGAGCAGTGGGAGGTAAAATACCAGTAAATGTGCGAGCGCTGGAGATAGCGAGTGTCTGGCTGTGGATTTGTTGGGGTGGGCTCCCCCCTGCAGCTTATGTACATGAATAAAAATCACCTGGGAGGGCGCACCGCTGCTGGAAAGGCCATTCCCAGCCGGCATGATCCCGCTGTCCTTGCCTGCTTGCTCCCATGGGTCTCCCTCACGGCGGCGGAGGGTGTAAGGAGACGCCCCTCCGTGACGCAGAGGGCTTTTTCCAGTCACTGCCCTCCTCCTTCCTGCCCTGGGGCGGGTTGGGGAACCGCTCCGTTGCCGTAACCCCGGGGGGCCGGGCGCTCAGCAGGACGGGGAAGACACGCCGGCCGGGGCAGGTGAGAGGAACTGTCATGGCGACCGCGCTGAGGGGAAGGGCGGGGCTTCTTCCCTCCCGCGCTCGGCGCGTGCGCGGCCCTGCCCTTCCGCTGCCCTTGGCGCCGTTGCTATGGGAACCGCGTGAGTCTGCGGCCGGAGCCGAGCAGCCGGGCCTGACCCTGCTGAGGCGAGGAGAGGGCGGCCGGGGGACCCGTCCGCTGCTCTTGGGTCGGGAAAGGCGGTTTCGGTAGGCTGGACGGTAGGGGAGGCGCGGAGGGAGGCAATGAGGCCCTGTCAGGCCTCAGGACAAGGCTGGGAAGAGAAGTACCCGCCCTCTCCCCACACAGAGGCTCTGTGGCCGATTCCTCTGTGCCAGGTTTGGAGCCGGTAGGCTGAAGGGCTGGAGGTTGCCCCCAGGCCATTAGTCATACCCACGAGGCCTGTGGGCTGTGCAGGGGCAGTGGACTCCGCTCTTTGCACTTGTCAATCCTTAACACACCTTGTCCACACCCGTGGTGTCCGGAGGTAAAGCTGCCTGTGGTGTCCTTACCCTACGTAACAGGGACAAAGGGACGTGGCCTGCATTTGGGCCCTTTATCAGGTTGATTGCTGCCTTAGTGTGAGAAAGGGCCCACATTAATTACTTTGAAAGGTTTTTACTGATTGTTTTTCCTCGTCCAAAGGTGCGCTGGACATTTTGCTCATGGTAAATGTCAAACAGAAGGAAAGGGGGCTGGAATACATCAGAAACCTGATTATCTTTAGTCATACTAAGTAAAGCTCTGGACATTTAAACGGGTACTGTTGTTATCGCTTTAATGTTATCCCTTAATCCTTGGGGGAAAGATGCAAGCCATGCTCTCAGTGTCTAGTGCCCAAAGGGAGCATTAGGATAAACAGAGACTTCCTCTGTCAGTCCCACGTTAACCCAAGAATGGGGTGATCTGCACCTTCCTTTGAGCCATGGGAGGGAAGGCTGCTTGGACCTGGGTCACCAACAGCCTGTGTTCCCTTTAGTCACTTTAATGTCATTGCCACATTCGCTTGGATTTGACCCTGACTTGCTCTTCTGTCAAAATGTTTATTTAAACAGATGTGTTCTAAAACATTGCCTTGTGAATGCTATGCCTCAAGACTTTTTTTGAAGGCTGTTTGAAAGCCATTTATAGAAAAAAAGCCCTTGAATCACAGCAGTGGGGCTGAGGAGCGTGGTGGCTAGGAGGAGGCAGTGGCAGGGAGACCGTGCAGAGGTCAGTGAGGGAAAACCGCGGACCAGCTGCTAGAAGAGGGTGTTTTTTAAAGTAATGTCAATCTCTGCTGTCACTTTTTATTTCCTTCTTGTTATGCTTTTAGTGAACGATGGAGTCAGACACAAAAGCGAACGAACATTTTAAAAGCCAGTTTAAGGTTTATGAAGAACAACAGCAAAGGCGGCTGCAAAATCTAATGGAGAGGAAGAAGGAAAAGCAGAATGGTCAGCAAGGTGATAATGGCCATGCAAATGAGGCTTCCAGCATCCTGAATGATCTCAACCTGTTTGAAACGGGACAACCTGTAACTGGAGATGACAGCAAAAGGTAAAGGGATGGCAGCACCGTCCCTTCAGGAACTCACAGCAGTGGTTTTCCATATGACATTATGAAACTGATATTAAGATCACAGAGCACTTTCTGTCCTCACATATTGGGCTTTCATTACCCTGGGAAGACTCTCGCTGACCTTGTTTATCCTCAGAGCGCTGTGATTATCAGTGTTTCACAAATGAAGAGCGGAAGGACAGAGGGGTTAAGGGTGACAGGCTAGGGACAGCTAAGTACTATCTGATGAAATCCAGTCATTCAGGATCACTGACATCCTTAGAACTGCTGCCTTGTAAACAAAGAGGTCCCTACATGAATAATTTCTGAAGACAGATAAGGGCAAAACAACTAACAGGTGCCATCTGAAGGCCTGCAGCGCAGAAAGGTGCTTCCCTGCTTGTCTTTGCCCTGTGGCCTGATTTAGCAGATCACCTTGAATGGTGAGGCCACACCTTGAATATTGTGTCCCATTTTGGGCACCTCACTCCAAGAAGGACATTGAGGTGCTGGAGCGTGTCCAGAGAAGGGCAACGAAGCTGGTGTAGGGTGTGGAGCACAAGTGCGCTGGGGAACGGCTGAGGGACCTGGGGTGGGTTGAGGCTGGAGCAAAGGAGGCGCAGGGGAGACGTTCTGGCTCTCTACAACTCCCTGAAAGGAGGTTGTAGTGAGGTGGGAGTTGGTCTCTTCTCCCATGTGACAAGTGACAGGACGAGAGGAAATGGCCTCAAGTTGCACCAGGGGAGGTTTAGGTTAGGTATCAGGAAAAACTTCTTTACAGAGAGGGTTGTAAAAGCCTGGAACCGGCTGCCCAGGGAGGTGGTGGAGTCCCCATCCCTGGAAATGTTTAACAGACGTGTAGGTGTGGTGCTGATGGATATGGTTTATGGACCCTGGCAGTGCAGGGTGAATGGTTGGACTTGATGATCTTAAAGGTCTCGTCCAACCAGATGATTCTGTGATTGTGTGAAAGACACCCAGCTATACAGGAGAGACTCGTAGACAGCGTTGCCTCCTAGTAAGGTACTTGACAGGGTTATACAAGGTAGGGTTTGGGTCTTACCTCACCCATTAGCTGGATTCCCAGGACATTGGACATTCTGGCATGGATCTCCCTTGATCTTGTTGTTGGAGCTGAATGCATAATTCAATTTGCTGGAGCATAGATTTGAAATCCCAGCTCAGATTACTCATCTTTCTCCTCGGATATAGCCAGTCTCTGTCTGAATCTGTTAACCTTTTTATAACAAACCAGAACAGGTCTGGAGTTGGACACACCCCAAAGATGTCCACAGTTACTAGAGTGTTGGCAGTTCAGGGATTTGCTCTGTGTTGGTGGTGAAGCCAGCTGAAGAAATTCTTGGGAGGAAATACAAGGCAGGAAGGAGGAGCTGGCAGCTCTGTCAGAGATCACGGGTGGAAATTCAGAGTTAGGCACACAGCTTTGAGATGGTTTCCCCTCCCAGAATCCAGTGTGGGGAAGGGCACCTCTGCCAAAGTTTATCAAACCATTAGTCAAGGTTTATTAGGCCCTAAATGCTGATCTTCCCTCTGTGTCACTCTGGTCAGCTTGTTCCTGAAAACTGCTTCCTTAAACACCCAGGTGATAAGCTGCAGCAGAGCTTCAACTTCCAGGTGCTTCTGGGATTGTGGTGTTTGTGCTGCAAAGGACATCTGTGTGGAAACGGGGAGCTGATGTGGAAACTAATGCTCTCCCCACTGCATCAGACACTGTCTTCTTCACACACAGGTCCCTCAACACGGCTGATTTGCCAAGTTACGCTTCTGATCTGACCTCTACTAGCTGTCCTCTTCCCTTCACCGTTTTGTTCTGCTGTTATACACATGATTACAATGGAGATCTGATTTTTAATTGTTTTTTTAATGGAGTAACAGACTGATTCTCAGTTCAGATGTGGGTTTGTCTGGTGCAGCAGAGGGGCTGAGGCACTCCCCTGGCACATCCTGTTGCAGTGTGTGTACACTGACAGGGTACAGGAGAGTCACAGAATCATGGAGTTGTTTTGGTTTCCTGGCAATTGACAGTTCAGTGTTTAGATCTGAGCTGTGACCTCCCTTTCCAGTAGCACTGACTGTTAAAAGTCCCTATTTGACATGGCAGTTGTAGCAGATTTATCTGGGTTGTCCTTTGCTTCTGTATGTCTGCGTTCAGCAAAAGAGCGGTTGCGAGTGTATCCAATCTGGGCAGGATTTGCTTCTGAGGGGATTCACTGGGATGTACTTTGCAATATTCCCATGACAACACGTTAGAAACATGTTCTGGAGCGACAGGACTCCATATGGTCTGTGGTGATAGTGATCTGAGCACGTTGGTGTTGTTTATAGCAGTGCTTGGAAAACATTCTCCGCTCCGAAGTCTCCAAGCCCTGGGAGTTCATGTCCCTTCTTCCCATCCTACTGCCACATTTTGTTTAGGCGAGTGCTTAGCTGACGTTTCTCTTCCTGTTTTGTTCTTTCTGTAACTTTATCTCTCTGCCCTGTTTGGTGTCTTTAAGATTCTCCCCATCCCATGGAGAATCTGTAACAGAGCTGGGAAAGGCACTTACCTGAATTTCAGTCATAGACCTCTGCTCATAATCTTCCCCAGCTCTGTCCCCTTGAACTGGACGAGAAAGTGCTGCCTGGTTCTTTTGGCTGACTTTCCATAGCTGAACCCCTTGGGTGGAACCTGCTGCCTCCTTTGTAACGTGCAGAGTTGCTCTGGGGTGGGATGGGATGGAGAAGTGTCTCAGAGGAGACTCCGGCTCTGTGCAGTTGGGGTTTTCATCCATCCTACTGTAAATGCTTTTTGTCAAGGCTCGGAAGACATCGCCAATCAGGTGCGGTAAGAGCTTAGAACCTTTTTTTCATGTTAATTCCCTAAATGTTAAAAATCTCTTTGTCCATTTGCCTCTAATTAGATCTGCAGAGTTTTGTGGCTCACTTCTGCGAGTGGTACACGTGGGAGTAACTTAGTTTTGCCTTCTCTCTGCTCAGGTTGCTGTGTGCTTTCTTGTCCCTTGTAAACAGCCGCCTTTGATCTCTCTTTGATTTGCAGCTTTGAAACAGAAGCACATTTTTTAATTATGGATCGTGAATCGTGCTGTAAATGGACTGTGCTGTTTATGGCAGTGCTCTGAGGGGTCATTTATTCTGACAGGTACACACGGAGTGTGCACTTAAAAGTCCAGCTGGAGCAAAGAGCTTGCTAAAACTTTCGGACAGAAAAGATTTAGGTGACTATTGAGATAGCTGACGAGTCTGCCTGTGGATGTGTCTGTAGCCACAGGTAACAGCTGGGCTTTATCCAAATCTCTGGGTCATCCAAGCCACCTACCTCGGCTGTAGTCTGGAGCAACCAGTCTGTAGGCCAAAGGGGTGGGACACTGTGCCAGATTAAGTCACCAAAATGTAGACATCCAGGGTCACGCTGTAGATAATGAGGATCTAGGGCTTAACTCATCTGGCTGGTTTAGGTGTCTAATGATACCTGAGATGCCTGAGGGCATCAGGAACTTCCACTTGGGAATGATAGCCAGGACATGGGAGTCCTTCACCCTTCAGGTCTTGGTACAGACTGGGACCCCCAATGAAACTCAGATGGTAGGAGAGAGGAAACTCAAAGGCAGGCAGAAGGAGAACCACTGACTTGAGCCAGCAGCATCTCTACTACAAACATATTTACCAAAGATGGTGTCAGCTTCTCTTAACACATTTGATTTCCTCTCTGGGGAATGGAGACAGATCATTGCTGTCCTGAAATGCTGCTGACTGGGGAAATCTAGCTACAAGGTGTGACTGAAGTTGGAGGATGTTCGTAATCCTTGGGAGTGGGAAGTGCTCTCTGGGATGCTCTCCATTCTCTGCCTGGGCCTCAGAAGTTTTCCCAAGAACCCTGCGTGGTGGCTGGTGGCCTCACGTAGGGAGCTCAGATAATTGAATTGAGCCCCTGAGGCCTTAACTTCTTGTTTTTACATTTGGAGGAACCATCGTGGAAGGACAGCAGTCATTTCATTATTTTATTTCTGGAAGTGTCTATTTGAAGGACATTACAGTGACCTTCGCCATTATGGCTTATTTTTTCCCAGGTTGCTTGAGGTTGAGAATGAGCAGCTCCAGAATCAGCTTCGAGAGGTCCAAGATGAGAACTGCAGACTGCACAAACTGCTGACAGAGAAAAATCTTGAAATAAAGCATCTCCAGAAAGAAGTCCAGGAGGACAGATTGGCTTTGGCAGGTAAACACAGTCACTCTGAATTCTCGCTGGATTTAGTCAACGCTCAGTTGCTACTTAAACTTGCAAGGGTCTAAACTGACACTGGTTTGCATTTGCGGTTTGCTAAACATCGATGTTAGTCCTGTGCAAGGAGTCTCCCTGCTTTATTTGCAGAGGGAAGTTCCTCATGATGGTTCAACCTGAGAGCACTTACCCGTGGGATGGCGTGTATGCTTCAAGACCTGGGCATTACTTCTCTCTCCTTCACTTCCAGGAGCTGCACAATATGAATCCTGCTGCTCCCCAGCTTAGAGAGCTATTGAATGGACCAAATGACTTGTGGTAGTCAGACAGGCCAGCCCTAAGGTGCAAAATATTGTTATTGATAAGTATATGTCCCTTTAAAGAAGTATAGAGCCCTTTTGGGGGACATGGTTATCGCTGTTCCTCACAGTTCTTCTGCAAACTTGCTCTTATTGGCATCAAAAAAGTGGTGATTCACAGAAATCACATTTTGGAAAACTTTCTGTTAATGTCAGCGAGCAGCGTTGCAGCTCGCTGTGCCATGTAGGGTTAAACTTCTTACTCGGGCTCCTTTTGTTTGCCTCCAAAGGGCGCATAACAGGACGCTGGCTGAATGCAAAGTCCAGTTTCTGAAGTGGCTCCGGAGTCCTTTGAAACTGGGGCTGTGCAGGCAGCACCTCCTCCACTGGGTGCCACTGTTGTCCAGGCCAGCAGCGATGGCCTGAGAAGGGGGAAACTAGCAGCAGGCAAAATAAAATAACACTTAAATGGCACCTTGTGTTTAGGAGACATGATAAACTATCACTGGGTGAAGACCAGGAGCCGCATGTGCTGTTGCAGCTTCTCTAGCTGACTGTTATTTATCATGAAAACTAAGGAACAAGTAGCTTCTAGGTGAGAGAGGAAACACAAATCAGATAAAGGAGTAAGAACAGTGGAAACACCTTTAAAAATAATAGTTAGGTTCTTTACAAGGTGTTTAAATAGTGATATAGGGTCATATTCTGTTCTTGGCTATATTCTCCATAGCCTCTCTAATGTCTCCAGGGGTTTTATGGGACTCAGAATTCACTTAAGAGTGACCTGTCACCCTTAGGAGGTGAATGAAGTGTCTGTTTAAAAGAGCAATTAAAAGAGTAATACAGTAAGGCACCTCGTATGATCTCGAGTGACATATAAATAGGCACAATGACATTTCCTGGACGTTATCCAGGACCCAACTGCAATGGTGTGCCTGACCTTTGGGAACAGATGTCTAGAAAAGTTCCTACCTCTGTTCCAGCGACTCCTCCAGTAGTAAACAACCAGTGCAAACCAGAGTTGTCTTTTTCTGTAACACACCTCAAAACATGCTGTTCGTAACTGTCCTTCACAGCGGTGAGCAGAAAACACCTCCACCCTTTCTGTGTAGGAATGTTGCTATGACCTTCTGCTCCTAAAGTGTGGCTTTGCTACCCACACCGTGGTGCTGACCCAAAGGACCAAGCAATCCAGCTGGAATCACTGACGCCTCTTTTCCCTCATTCAGTGCCTGGCACAGCTCTGAGAGAAAGGGATTAGACAATACAAGTGCATTGTGCACTGGACAGAAAACAAAAGCATCATCTATCCTCAGGCTTGCCTATAAGATGTGTCCTTTGCTTTCCTACTTTTCAGGGACGTCTGGTTTAGCTGGAGATGTTGCAGCTACTAAAATAGTTGAATTGGCCAAAAAGAATCGTGAGATAACTGCCGAGACCGAGAGTGAAAAAGCCAAAGTGAAGCAACTGAATAATAAAGTCAGAGAGCTGGAGAGAGAAGTGAGGCTTTTTTTTTTGTTCTGTTTTTATGTGCTAAAACACAGAAATCCAGCCTTTGGGGTAGAGGGTAGCGTTTGTTTCATGCTCCCATTCGAATTTGCCCTTACCTCCAGCTTTGCTTTGAGTTCTTGTAATTTCTGTCCATGACAGGAGAGAGATCTTTTGCAATCACTTATTAGCATGAACCGTGTATCTGTCTGAATTGTTCCCCAGTTACCTGAAAGATCAAAAAATGGTAGATTAATTTTTTGAGGACTCCTGCATAAATCCAGAGGGTTCTGGTCAGAGAGGTCTTGTCAAACAGTTGCAGGCTGGCTGAAAAATGTCAAGTGTAGTTGGGGACCTACAAAATCACACAAGTGATTCACAGCCGTGAATAATTTCAAGAAAAATCAGCTTGGTTATATGAGTAATGAACATTATTCAACCAGAAACTTAAAATATTGTCAGATATTGACCCAAAAGGAAGGACCACAGACCTTTCAGGACAGGAAATCAAACTCAAAGCAAACAGAAATTTTCAAGAAACATTAATTGCTGGTCAAAGCAGAAATGGACCCTTCAGATTTGAGCTAATCTGTCCTTAGCCACCAGCACCATCAAAATCAAAACCAAAGGCAGCAACCAAACCACATTTCAGGTGAAGATGAAGCTACGTACACCCCACTGAGACCATACCCTTGTCCATGGTCTCTCTGTTCTCACGGCCTCATTTGGGGTGGCTTTTCTCTAAACTAATGTCACTGGCTGCGCTCGTGGATTCCACTTGTTCAGTAGAACTATATGAAGTTGTAAAGGATGGGCAAAATTAAAGTGATGTTCATCAGTGGGAGGTTCCTATGAAAAATGTTGAGTGATGACAGAGTAAAGCTGTCACAGATAGAGGCCTGCAGTGATTCACGTCACTTTAGAACCTCTTAAGCTAAGCTGGATCACTGTCTAAAGACACTCATCTTTATCCATTGATTGCAGAAAGAACCAAGACAACTAAAAGCACAGTTCAGTTGCCTATCCATAAGTGTATAAGTACAATCTGAGATGACACTTGTCCTCTCAGACATCCCTGCAGGGCTGGTAGATGTGCCAGGACACCAGTGATTTTACATAATTGTTAGTTCTTTGCTTGTATAAAAGCTGAAAAAGATGTAGATCATAAGTGGTTTGAGATGCCGGTGTTCCCATGCACCAAGTGGAAGGTGTGGCTCTGGAGCAATCGCTCAGCAAAGGGTGGTACCGGTAAATGATGACTGCAAACTGAGGTTTGCAGAAAACGTCCGCAGAATTTGACCGAGCTGCTGCCAACACCCGCTGGAATTTCTCATTCTCAGTCTATTGACTGGAAGAGTTTATGAACTGCGGAGAAGGGGTGGCCTAACCATTGAGCTCCTTGCAAAGAAGGGGTGACAGTAGAGCTGGCTCCCAGTTACACTCTGTGTTTCCCCAGATACCCCTTTAAGGAAGAAGCTGTTCCTTAGAGCCTTCTTTTATTCAGGCACATAATCAAGATTTTCCACCCACCTCAAAGAAGGAGAAGTCTTTTTGTTCCTAGAGTAAGCAAACATCTAGGTTGTAATTTTTGCTCATTAGTAGTCCATGGAGGATGCTCTTCGCTGTATTCATTCAACGATAACAATGCATTTGTTTCCAGTTACAGACAGCCGTAAAAAAAATACAGTCGCTCGGTGGTGGTGATGCAGGAGTCAAGCAATCAACTCTGGAGACGATAGAAGGAAACTTGGTACGAACTGTAACTGGAGAGGGGAAATCAGAAGGCGGTACTTAGTTCTCTCCTGTCCTTCCCTTATGACAAGGAGGTATTCTCGCCACTGGTTTTGTGACCAAATTGCTCGGTTCGTGCCTTCTCTATGAGCCCAAAAATTAGGGAAGGTGTTTGCTTGGGTCTGGGAAAAAAAGATTCTGTGATCCTCATGGATCTGTGGATCTTAATCACTTCAGTTCTTCCCTGAGGAGTCTGTTCTTACCAAGTACATTCTTCTCTTCAAAGGCTGAAAGTCCAGAGGTGAAAGCATTGCAGGAAAAGTTAACCACAGCCAACTTTAAAGTGATGGAGTACCGTAACCAACTCCAGTCTGCGAAACAGGAGCTGAGGATGGCCCAAAAGGTACTGTGGCAGCATGCAGTCTGTGGCTGGGACCCTGTGCCAGAGGTATAATCTAGTGAAATGAGGAGGCTTCTTTTCTTTTGAGTTTTGATTAGCCTCTGTGAAGTTTTCCAGTGAACTGTAAGGACGTGAGAAAAGACACGAGTGTCTTTCATTGCAAAGATATAGAATCATAGAATCATTCAGGCTGGAAAAGACCTTTAAGCTCATCGAGTCCCAGTGTTCCCTCAGCACTGCCAGGTCCCCACTAACTCTTGACCCTCAGCACCACCTCCACACAGCTAGGAAAACCCTCCAGGGATGGGGACTCCACCACTGCCCTGCGCAGCCTGGGACAGGCCTGGACAACCCCAACGGGCAAGAAATTGTTCCTCAGGGATAACCTCAACCTCCCCTGGAACAATTTGAGGATGGTTCCTCTCATCCTGTCACTTGTTCCTGGGGAGAAGAGACCAACCCCCACCTCGCTCCAACCTCCTGTCAGGGAGTTGCTGAGAGCCAGAAGGTCTCCCCTGAGCCTCCTTTTCTCCACACTCAACCCCGCCAGGTCCCTCAGCCGTTCCCCAGGGCACTTGTGCTTCACACCCTGCACCAGCTTTGTTGCCCTTCTCTGGACATGCTCCAGCCCCTCAATGTCCTTCCTGGAGTGAAGGGCCCAAAACTGCACGTGGAAACACAGAGTTCCTGCTCTGCCCCCCTAGCTGAATGATCATGTCCCTTATTTCTACTGCTATGACAGTAAAGATTCTTTAAGGCTTGAAAGTCTCCGTTCAGCAAAATAGGTTTGTGATTGACTTGAAGCACACACTCAGGCCCATTCCTCCTTTCCAAAGCATTTAATGATGTATTTACTTTTAATGTAGGCTTCAGTCCCATGGATTAAAGATCAGGCTTGAGCTAAAGCACATTTAAACAGTTTGTTGGAGTGACATCCAGAGTAACCTTTTCCTCTTTGATTCCTGATGGATTTAAAGCGTTACTACATGCCCTGTTTCCTTTGATTTCATTACTTTGCTGCAATGCAGATCAGAGTAGAGAATATGGTCCTAAAAATAGAACCCTTCTGACCTTTTTATAAATAATTTAAATGCTCTTGGTACTAACTTTAGCTCTTGTTAATGTGGCTGTGTTGGAATTGTGCAAGAGAGGTTGGCTCAGTTCCTGGTTGCAAGGGTGTGCATCCAGGCAAAATCTCTTCCCTGATCCTGTTTAGTTCTGGTGAAGTATTAATTATATCAGAAATAATTACCTATCTATTGAAAACTGCTAGTAATGCTTAGTAAACCTTGGTGATGAATGTGAAATCCTCTTTTTGACACAAGTAGCCTGGTACGACACACAGCTGTGCAGCTTATAGCTGTGGGATACTGAGTATCGGGTACAGGCCCGGTGTGTAGATCGTGTTTACTGCTATAGAGCAGCTTTCCCTCCCCTCTGTCCCACACGAGTACTTATTATTTATTATCATCGATGCTAATCCCTTTTTCTTAGCTTTTAGCAAGTGAAGTTGGTGAAGATGTGAATATTCAAAACCTCTTGACCAATTCCGGCAGCTGGCGTGGACGAGCCCAGCAAATCCTTGTTCTCCAAAGCAAGGTGAGTGAAGATCCTGCACGTGAGCTGTGTGTCGGGACGCTCTTCCTAAGCATACATATTACCTCAGTTTAAGGTAAAGATACCAATAGTTTGTAATTAAGTAATTTGTAACATCTATAGTTGCTTATAAGGCGTGTCCCAGTACAGTGTTTACTACAACTACCTGGCCAGTCTTTTCCGTGCTGAAGAAAGCGACTGTTAGAATAAAACACTTTATGGCAGCTTCTGGAGTAGTTTTTTGGTGTGTTTGTGTGTGTGGTGGCGGGGTGTTAAATTTTAACTGTGTCGAAGTGCGCAGGGACTGCCAGAGCTCCTGCAAACAGCATTAATTAGTCTTATTGCAAACACACAGACTTCAGTATTTAAGCTGGGAATCTTTCACATCTGTGTGGAAGGAGAGAGTTCAGTGACCCTGAAGAGCTCTGGCAGCCTAGTTAAAATCTCAGGATGTTCTGAAGGTGCCTCTCTGCGCTGAGTACAGAAGGAGCCCTGTCAGTGTCTGTGCTCTGACTTAGACACCTTTGTTCAGTGCCTGAAGTCAAGTGAGAAGAATTGAGGCCAGATAAGATTTTCAAGTTGTTCCCCCAGGACCTTCAGTAAAATCTTTAACTCTTGAATCATCTGAAGGGAAATGTCAGCTTGAGACAGGGAGGTGGTTTTGTCTGTGTCTTCAATAAAACTTCTCTTTGGCAATTTGATACACATTTTTCCTATTTTTCTGTAACCCCCCTGCAGTGAACGGGGACGTCTTCAACTAGATCAGACTCAACCAGATTTCATTCTACTGGCTATAAAAGAGGTCTGCAGTGAACAGCTGAGAGGCAGGGG
The DNA here is from genome assembly GCA_009769605.1 of Bucorvus abyssinicus. Lineage (NCBI taxonomy): Eukaryota > Metazoa > Chordata > Aves > Bucerotiformes > Bucorvidae > Bucorvus > Bucorvus abyssinicus. The sequence goes on from CM020028.1 coordinate 13,019,583, forward strand.
CTGAGTTCACTTGACTACATGTCAAGATACTGCAGGGTGTCCCTCTGACCTCCCTTTGGTTATGTCCTCTTTGATGAGGGACCACTGTACTCCTGGTAAAGACTCTGGCTGATTATTATCCCCTAGGTTCGACAGCTGGAGAATCAGCTGGCTCAGAACAAGATCAGAACATCACTGAGTGAGATTGATGAGGAATTTCTGGCACTTACTGATCCAAGGAAGTTGTCAGCCCAAGAGAAGAACTTGTTGAAGATTCGCAGCTTGGAAAAAGAAAAGAAAGAAACCTTGGAGGTAAAAATCTGGAGCTGGCAGAGTCCTGTTGGGGTACATAGTGAGTACTAACTTGCCTTACCTTTAGGGTGTATATTACACCCTGCCCACAGACCACTTCAGAAAGCCACCTGAGCTGCTGGAGGAAGTTCTGCCACACTTCACTGATGGAGCAAAGGGCCTGCAGATGTAGACAAAAGCCCTGCTACAGCTGCATCCAAGCTCTGTAGCATCCCCCTCACCCTTTGGCCAGATGTGCATTCTTGATGCAATGATAAACATCCCCCTCACACCTTCTTTATGTGTATGACTATGGGCTTCTGCGTGCGAACAGAATCAAACTGAAAGTGACACCAGACGCCCTCTTAAGAGGCATTCTGAAAATGGGTCTTACCATTCATCTGTCACGTGTAGTTGCTACAAAAATAAACAGGCATCCGGTGTTTAGGGGTTGAGAGAGGCTGTAGCTAGCGGCACATGTAGTAAAGCCTGAAGTGGAAGGGATGCATAGGCCTGTGTCCCCAAGGCAATTGGGTAGTGGGGGTCAGCTACGCATATCCAGGAGAGCAAAGCACATTTCCCTGTGCTCCTTCCACGTATTCACTTCTGCAGAGGCTGCCTGGCACAATCCCAGAGGTTGATTAGCTGCTGCTTTTCTCATCACAATTTAACTGTGCAGCAGAATGAGTAATGGGGTGATACACATTTCACTCTTGGCCCTGAGAATGAAAGAGAAAAGCCGGCAACAGCCCAGCTCGCAGCCCAGAAGCCACCTGTATGCTGGGCTCATCCCCAGCAGCGTGGGCAGCAGGTCGAGGGAGGGGATCCTGCCCCTCTGCTGCGCTCTGGGGAGACCCCCCTGCAGTGCTGGGTCCAGCTCTGGGCTCCTCAGCACAGCAGAGACATGGAGCTGCTGGAGCGGGTCCAGAGGAGGCCACAGCAATGCTGGGAGGGTGGAACCCCTCTGCTGGGAGGAGAGGGGAGAGAGTTGGGGGTGTTCAGCCTGGAGCAGAGGAGGCTCCGGGGAGACCTTAGTGTGGCCTTTCAGTGCTGAAAGGGGGCTACAGGAAAGCTGGGGAGGGGCTTTTCAATTGTGACAGGACAAGGGGTGATGGTTTTAAACCAAAAGAGGGAGATTTAGACTCGCTAGAAGGAATAAATTTTTTTATGCTGAGGATGGTAAGACCCTGGCCCAGGTTGCCCAGAGAGGCGGTAGAAGCCCCATCCTGGAACCATTGCAGGTCAGGTTGGACCCTGGGGCTCTGAGCAACCTGCTCTAGTTGCAGATGTCCCTGCTCGCTGCAGGGGGGTTGGACTAGAGGACTTGTACTTGTCCATCACTACTTAACTACTAACATGCTCCCCAGCCAGTTTCATCTAGTGAAGGCATGTCTGGGGGCCATGGAGCTGGGGGCAGCGTGTGCCAGCAAGAACTTCTAGCAGACAGCACTGGCATCACCACCCTGTATCTGGAAGGAAGGGAATTTCCCCACGGAGTATGATGAGGAGAATGAAAAGCAGGAGCACACTGAATTAGGTTTTAACACAAAATTACTATTTGCTCACTGGCACAACTGAATCAATCTGCTCTGCCCGAGCAGACAGAGCTTTTTTGATGCTGACAAGCAGGCGGCAAGTAGTAACGTTTACTTACTCAGGGACGATATGGTATGCCAGTTCCATTTGTTAGGTTCTATCAGGTGACGTGCGATTCTTTTAGCTCACCAAAGCACCCAGGGCTTGGTGCTAGGCTTTAACTGTCATCTCATATGTTGTGTGTGCATCGCTGCAGAAACTCACTGGGGAACATGATGCTCTCCAAAAAAGTCATGAGGAAGTGAAAAAAAAACTCGACGCGTCAAAAGCCAGGAACAAAGTGCTATGCAACGAAGTGAAAACCCTGAAGAGACAGATCGTAACCTTGCTGGAGAAAGGAAAACACGATGATGAGTTCATAGACGCCTTATTGGTACAGTCTGCCTTACTGCTGGCCTCAGCCCCTGCAGATCAACCCTCTGTCTAGGTGACTCAGGATGGTTATGCTGAAATAAATGGCTGCAGGATCCTTTTGTCCTGCCATGGTTCTAAATAATCTCTTCTAATTACAATAATAATAAACAATTATTAGATAATAAGCCACTTCTTAGCAGAGTTAGTTCTGTGTTTCCTGATCCAGCTCCTCGCAAGTTCAAATCATGTTTTCTTACTTCTGTACATAGGTTTTAGCTAAGATGTGCTCCTGACTGGAGCTGGCACTCCCTGTTCTGCCCAGTAAGCAGCGTGGGGAATGTGGGTACTGACCGGCGGGTCACAGAAGATCCAAATAACAGTTGTCACTTTTGCTAAGTCTGAGCATTCTCACTAAAATTATTACAGAAAGAGGCGAGTTTACTTGGGAAGGAATGATTACCCTTTCTTGCTCTCTTTTCTGCCACACTCAGGAGCAAAGCCACCAGCAAACTGAATCTGAGGTCTTTTCTACTTGCACCATCCAGTCACTAAAGTCTTGGCATGACCCTCAGGGGCCGATGGGTACAGACCATCCTTACCCAGCCACGCGTGTCTGGGCATTGCAAGTAGAGGTGCTGTGCAGCCTTCAAGGGATAAATGCTGAGAGCAAGACAAGGCGATCCCACGCTTAAAACATAACATTCTTGGAGTAGCGCTAGTGACATCAGTGCATTTACACCGGGGAATGGGTTTGGCAGGGCAGTGTCTTGCCCTCATGTTCCTAAATGGGTGTTTGTCTTGGAGGGTGTAAAACACCCAGGGAGTCTTAATAGTCATCGTGTACAAAAGTGGAGCTCTCACTCGCTGTTTCTGTTTTTTCAGAGCCAGCAGAAGGAAATGCAGAAGATCCTAAAGCACCTGAGCCAGCAGGATGAGAAGAATAAGGAGTTGCAGCAGATGCTAGGGCAGCACTCAAACAGTGGGGTCCAAAACCAAAACTGCCTCATAAAGCAGCTCAGACAGATGGTGGCTGAACAAGAAGCAAAGATTAAAGAGCTGGAAGAGGAGATTGGGCAACTCACACTTCAGGTAGACAGACAGAAGAAAGGAACTAGAGAAGCACAGTTTGTAACCATCTTAGATGTGCTCTTCCGCTTTCTTCTCTCTTCTTGTCTGACGTAGTTGCTGGCTCGAGACACTAATACCTACCCTCTTGCCAGTCTCTTCTGCTGGAGTGATAAAGCAGGAATTCTCTCTTGTAACTCTTAAGTTTCTTTCCTGTTTGCATGTAACTTTTCTTCAAGCTGTTTAAGCAACAGAAAACATAGAAATACCAATCCCACCCACATGTGTCTTCATGCCCAGACTGTGCCACCTGACTGACAGTGTTGGGCTGCAATGGGGACTTTGCTGAAGGAAACCACAAACAAACATAGGTGAGGCCAACATCAGCAGGCTACATCCCCTCATGGAGTGATGGGTTCTCTAGTAAGTTATTCTCATCTCCCACTTCCAAAACTTCCTCTCTCTCAAATCTCCAAGCTGTTGAGCTTTGCTTCCATCCTGCAAAATGGATAGAAACTAAAGAAGAGGTTCTGAGAAGGGCTCGTAAATCAGAAGTTCTGGCTTGTAGCAATAGTCATAAGCTGCTGATTAGGCATCGATGCAGCTATATTCCTTCATACTGTCTAACTGGTTTTATAACCTGCTCCATCATTGACAGAAGAACTCTGCCCATCAAGGGGATGGTTCGGGAGCTGCTGATACACCACCCTCTGAGCACTCAGAAACTCCAGGTTTTACTCTGTTTAAGCCTCTGGCATCAGGCAGCAGTCAGGTTGGACGGATTGGACCTGCTCGGTAAGAAGACCCTAATGTCAATGTTTAAAATGGTTGGTGAGTTGGTCAGAAGCAGACAGTTGTCTCAAACCACACATGCTATGGGCCAACAGTTGTGGCAGCCCATTTACAGTATGTGGGAATCTCAAATCACATTATCTCATGGACTTTCATCCTAGAACAGAGAAAGATACATAGACTCGCAGACATCACTACACTTGGCATGGTGGTGCTGCTGCTAATTCTCTCCCTGCAGCTCAGATGATGTTTATGTGGTTCGTTTAAGTGCATGTGATTCTTCTCTCTCATGAGAAACGGGGCTCCTCATGAGCAGGCTCCTGAGAGCAGGGTGGCGGGTAAATACAAAGCACCATTTTTGGTAAGCACTAAATCACTGGCACGTTATTTAGATCAATAAATAGGCTTTGAGCAGTAAACCCAATTCTTGTTTACACTGTGTGACTCTGGGTCTCTCTAGCTGTGCAAAGGAACCATAACACCAGAGCAAGTTACACCCTTTCCTGTTAAATTGCTGCTCTTGTTGCTAAAGAGTTCACGGTCTAATAGAGACTGGTCTGCTGAGGAAGGAGGAAATTTTTCATCAGGGTAAAGTTACAACTGAGTTCTTTGAGGCAATTTTAACTCACCTACCAAATTCAGACACTGTATTTGTCTTTAAAATTGTCAGCTGTTTCCCTGAGTCTAAGCAGAGCACAAAAACTAAGGAAAGTTATTCTCAGTGTTTTTGAGTTACAGTTAAACCATCTTTAATTTGAAAGTTTCTGCACCTCCACTGTTATCCCCTTTTGACTGACTGCGTTCTCCCACCTCTAACTCCGCTCTCATGGAGCAAATCTGTATTTTACCCATGATTTTCATACATCTGCTGACAGTAAGCAGGAAGAAGAGCAGGAAAATGAGGCTGGGTAATGGCTTTGTGGAAGCCGCTAAGTGCGATGCATAAATTATGGCTTGAACCTGTGGCCAACACAGCTCTGCCATGGAAAGAGGTGGGCAATGACTGAGTCTGAGAATCACAAGAGCCGTTAATAACTTGGGCAGCAGGTCTCACTCATCCCATTAACCTTAATATGCTGATGAAGTCTCTATTCCCTTTTACTTTAGTGAATTGTCTTTTCCTATTGGGAAAGATGAAATGAAAAATGCTATAATTAGGAACTAAAGCCCCTTGGAGATGGCGAAGTAAAGATCTGAGTCGTTAGACTGGGCCACTTCTGTCATTACCAACCTTAACTTGATTGTAGGATTAACCACTCCTAGCCCAGAAGGCAGCTCTGCCTGTTCCACAATATCCTGAGGGTCTCCATGAAGTAGAAAGGCTCAGAAAACTATATAAAGTACATTTTTAAAGGGCATTTGGAAATAAAAGTCGTGCGCCTTGTTGCAGAACAGGGGTTCTGCTGGTCATGGGAGCATGCAAACACCATCAGACAAGCGCAGTAACCTTGTGTGATACCCACTTAGGAGCCTCTGGGAGTCTTTTCCCTACAAGGCAGCATAAACACAGCGGGGAATTCTTGGAGGAGTGCCCTTTGCAGAGCTCAGTGCTCACCAAAGCCTTATCCCTCCCAGCACGGTGTCCAGGATGGGCCACATGCTCGTCGAGTCAGCAGCAACGAAGCCTTCCCTTCTCAACAATAACATCGCACCTGGAAGGTATGGATAGAAACTTTGTCATCAACAAGGGAGGGTTCCCACCACACTCCGCAAGCTGCTGACAAGCCGTATCCTCGTCTGCCTTGTTTCTGTGACAAGCAGCTGCTTTCACCATCCCTTCTACCTGCTCCTGCCAGGGAGCTCTGACACAGGCTCTGGTCTCTTCTTGCTCTCTTAATTTTTTAATTGAGTGCTAGTTGTACACCTCATAAATCCCACTTTTCCCTCTTCACCCCCAACCACCAAGATGTCTCCTGCTTTTTGCTCAAAGGGAGAATGACACTCCTCAATGCTCCTGTGTGGAGAGGCCAGAGAAGTAATGAAGTACATAATAACAGGATACATGGGAAAACTGCCCCTTCCTTTCATCACATACCAGGCATAAGAGCAGCCACTGTGCGCGGTGGGAACCCTCCCTTGTGCTAGTGCTGCCTGAAGCCTTTCGGTGGGGGAAAATCAATAGTGTGTCATTTAATAGCTTAGCATAGCTCTTCGGAGAATCCATTTCCAGGCTGCTTTTCCTGTGGCAGGAGCAAGGGGGGCAGAGTCAGTGATCAAAGGTGGAAGTTTGTTTTCAGGGAAAACATCTGTGCAAAGGAAAAGCCCTTTCTAATGAAACTCAGGGTGGCTTTATTTCCGAATCTTTCTGTTCTGTTTATTGCAGCATAGAGATTGGTGCTGGGGGGAGGCAGCGAGCTCTGCCTGCTGGCTCAGCCTTCAGACAAGTGTATTTTTGATAGGTTTTTCAAATCCTGCCTTTGTTTCATGTCTTTCATTTCTGAAATGTGAAACAGACTCTACACTTCTGCTGCTTTTAGGCTCGCTGGCACCGACAGCCCGGCTTTGGAAGTGCTGCAGACACGGCTCGCAGAGCACCAGGCTCTCTGCCAGGCTGCTGAGGTGGAAAGGGACAAACTCCTGCAACTGGTCACTGTGCTGCAGAGAAGGTAGCGGCTGATTCCGCCAGTACTGTTTGTGGGATGCTGCCATAAAGGAGCGTTCGAGAGGCAGGAGAATCTGTAACGTCCAGCACAGCATGCCACACGCTGCCAGCAGGATCCTTGCCTTAAAGAGGAGCTTTAAAATCATTTCTGCTCAATTGCCCTGACTAGTTGATGAATCTTTTTTAAATTATTATTCTTTTAGAACAAAGGACAGAAAAAATGGAGCCACCTTCACGCTCACTGCACCTAGATAAAACTAGAATTCCTGTATTTCTCTACGTGTGGTGTTATTTAGGCAGCGATATTATTCATCAGGAGTAAATACTGTAATTATAGTTACAATCTGACTTCGGTTCCAAAAGCTTTTCACATTCTTTTAAGTTTCACTTTATCCTCTTTTTAATTAATTTCTTCTGGTTTAACTGAAGCATAGTGGTGATTTTTTTTTTTTGGTTCTATTATTCATTTTGATTTAAGAGGGTGTTAAAAGCCAGTTATGCTTTAGGAGGGCGGGGGAAGCAAAGTCTTTTGTCTTTAGATGCTTTTATCTCCTGCTTTTTTTTCTTAGTTAGCAAATGTATATATATTTGAGACCCAAATCTGCATGCCAGCTTGTGGGAAGATACTTTTGTCTGTGGGGTGTGGGTCAGCAAAGCTCCAGTAACATATATAATGCTTAAGTCAAGAGAGGAGCATGGGGAATGGTTCCAGGAGTGGGGTTTGTCTGCAGCAGCTGCTGGAATTCAGGACTGATCCACTGTCACTGAGAGCAGAACATCCTGTCAGAAGGTTTGTAGCGCTGGGCCTTGCTGGGGGAAGGAGAAGAGTCAGAGGAACGTTTTAGTTATTGGTATTGGCAGAAGATTTAATAAAAACCGACCGGTCTTGTTATTTTTCCTCCCCTGTTGGTCTGAGGTGGATGTTAGGGGAACACCTGCTCAAATAAGTGTTTAGAGAACTCAGAACCACTGAGAGAAATATGATTTCTCATAGTTTGTCACCAGCCTGGTGATTCACTGCCCCCGGAGTCAGAATCTTGCCTCTAGCTGGACTTTCGAGACAGTTTTATTATAGCTGTAATTTTTTTTTAGTTAGGAGGGAATTAAGACTAATCAAGTTTCTTGATTTGGGGATTAATCCGTTATCACCCACGGAATCGAGAATGAAATCCTTTTATCCTGCACTACACAATACAATGAGTCCATTCAGGTTTCTCTCCAGCTTCAAACTTCTTCAAATCATTTGGCATCAGGCACTGCCCCCTGCGAGATGCACCACTGGCTGCACCTGTGGGCGCCCATTGAGTTTGTGGAGTTCATTTTCTATGATGTTGTGCGGGGTGAGTACAGATGACTTTGCTGTTCCATCCTGTATGGAAGTTTTGTTTCCACTCACTTCTCTCCCCGGTGGTGTCTAATGGCCAAGTTTATTAAAAGCAACATCGAGTTTCTTTTCTGACTTTCAGCTGAGGCAGAACAGCTAAACGCTCGACAGCCTTTTTATAAACTATTTTCCTTCCAAATTTTCCCAGAGTGTTTAAAAAAACTGCAGTTTAATAGTCCTGTGATACAAGATCTCTCCTCAGCAATCTCACCTGAGTGGTAAAGTCACACAAGCGGCCAGTGTTAAGGGATCAGTATTAAGGCATCAGTGTTAAGGCAGGATTCAGTATCAAGACTGCCTGATCCTTAATAGCCACAACATAAATCAGCTGAAGTACCTTTTCTTGCCTATCAGGGTGGAGGAAGCAAGTGATAAAGCCTTGGAAGCTGAGAAGAGGCTTCAGGAAGAGCAGTGGCAATGTGTTGTTTTGGAGCAGCAGCTTGAAAAACCGCAAGTGGATCCAGAGAGGGACACGAGCACACAGAAACCTCCCCTGAGGAGCGAACCAGGTGAGGGGGAGCACCTGTATCCAGCTACGTCCCCCCTCCCACCTCTGTGGTTAGAAGACAGTGAAAACATTTGGACTCTTGTCTATCAAACCCACACAAGTGCTTGACCTTGCCCACAGCAATTTAGACCTACTCACACCAGTGGACCAATACAGAAGGTGAAATCTTGGCCCCACTTAATTCACGTGGATTCTGCCAGAGATATAAGTGGGACCAGGACTTTTGCAATCTGTTGTTTTCATGGGATGACAGTCTATGGAAAAAATGTGACCCTGCTCTATGTTCCCTTTGCATTTCTGCCTGAGAGATTCATCTGAAGGTTAAGAGCAGAATTAAAGGACGCATCCCAATCTAAGGCCTGTCAGTGTCTATGAAAAACTATTGCTGGGGATGAAGTAATTAGATCTGCTATAATTTATTATCCCATGAATGTGATAATCTTCTGCTATAAATATGAAAGCCTCACTAGTGTAGTTAAAGGAGAAGAATTCATGGTGGGTGTTAAATTTTTGTTTCCCTGATCAGATCCTTTTATTGCTTAAGGACTCTGATTCTGCAAAGTGTCTAAACCAATAAAACGGTGCATATTCTTAAGGAAACTTTTCCAGTGGTTTCCCTTTTAATATGTATTTTCATAAAGTAAAAAGATTTCAAATGCCAGGATGTGAACAGTAGGAACGGGAATTTCAATTTAGCAAATACCAGGATGCCATCAGGGTGAGTTATGGTGGTCACAAGCCTCATCAGAGACCTTGTACAAGCTCTGGGCCTGCCCCACACTGAAAGGTGTGACCTACTGTAACTGCATTGCATTGCTCTACGTCTCCAGGATAACATCCACACGGTGTTGAGGACCTCAGGGGAGGCACTGCCATTCACCTGCCCTGCATATGGAGAGAGCTCGGGATACGGGAACAGGATTCAGAGGAGCCTTTATCCTGAATGGGGACTGAATGATTGCTTCAAACCTGCTCCTCTCTATAAAATAGCACAGAATGACAGAGTGGTTTGGGTTGGAAGGGGCCTTCAAAGCTCATCCAGTCCAACCCCCTGCAGGGAGCAGGGACATCTGCAACTAGAGCAGGGTGCTCAGAGACCCAAGGGCCAACCTGACCTCGAATGGTGCCAGGGATGGGGCTTCTGCCACCTCTCTGGGCAACCTGGGCCAGGGTCTCACCACCCTCAGCATAAAACATTTCTTTCTTCTCCCTCGTCTGAATCTCCCTCTTTCAGTTTAGCCCATCACCCCTTGTCCTTTCACAACAGATCCTGATAAAGGTCCATCCCCAGCTTTCCTGCAGCCCCTTTCAGCACTGAAAGGCCGCACTAAGGTCTCCCCGGAGCCTTCTCTGCTCCAGGCTGAACATCCCCAACTCTCTCCCCTCTCCTCCCAGCAGAGGGGTTCCAGCCTCCCATCACTGCTGTCGCCTCCTCTGGCCCTGCTCCAGCAGCTCCATGTCTCTGCTGTGCTGAGGAGCCCAGAGCTGGGGACAGTTTTCCAGATGACAAGTTCCTTAGAGCAGAACTGTTGTGTCCTTAGAAAGGGCTCCAGCGACCCCTGACTCTGTGAGCACTGATTTTAGAGCTCTCACCTGTATTAACCAAGAGCCTTACGGCAGGAAAAGCAGGGCAGGAAAACTTAGATCGTAGTAAAAACTTAGCGCTTAGAAACAGAGTGCTGCAGCCTTTGGCCTTTAGGACATAGGCTGTTCATCTTGACAAGAGAGCAGTGCTCTCTTGTCAAGAGCAGACAAGAGAGAGAAGTGGTATTGTGGGATGCCCTTTCCGATTCCCGGAGGGTTTGGAGGTGAGAGGCTCTGGAGATGCCCAGAGGAAGAAATCAGGGTGTGTGTAGGGACAGGTAGTAGCTGGGTGAGAGTTGTGTGTGGGAATACAGCTCTCAGTGGATGCTTTTCACTGATCCCATGCCTGAAATGGTATGGGAGCATGTTGGTGCTGTCTTCTAGAGGAGAATTTAACTGAATTTTTGAGTGCTCAAACTTGTCTACAACCTGGTCATGTAAAGTGTTGATGTGTTGCTCTGTTACCACACATGTGCTTGGCTTAGATTCCCCTGCAGCCTCAGAGAGATGCAGTGATAAAGTCACCAGGTTCTGGTCAAGTTGTGCTGTAGGAGCAGTTTGGTAACTCCCCCGGGAGACTGGCATTGCCTAGCCAGGCTGTTCTTACCAGCGTGACAGGTCCCTGCTCACCAAATATTTAGTTCATTAGTCTTGTCTGCTTAAGGACTAAAAGCAAACGCAGAAGAGGATTGGAATCCTCTGTAACTCCACCAGACGAGCAGGTAACAACCTTTTCTACCACTCTTCTTTGAAGAGAGCTCAGCCCCTTGTGATGTGCCAAAACTCTCTGGAGTTTGTGCACGAAACGAGCCTTCAGGTCTGTGGTCTACCTCTTCAGCGGGGCATGCAGGTTATCGGAACGCTTTCATGCCAGATAGTTGGGGAAATAAGAGGGAATGAAAAGCTTGAATAGAAAATAGAGGCTGAAGAACCCACTAATTAACATAATATTTTCTTTTCTTTCTGAAAGAGCAAAATGGGAGATAGCTGATCTAATTGCTAATCCAATGTTCCCCATCTCTTTAATTCTAGGGGAGTAGATAACGATGCTGCATAGCTAGAAACAACCCAGTTGTTTTTTTAAATTATTCATGCTTTTCAGTTTTTTCTGTCTCATCCACATTTCCAATTAGCAAAGACTAATCGCAGAGAAGAACAGGTAAGTAACAGCAGGTTTTCCTCGGCCCTGGGAGACACAACCTCAAGATGAAAAGCATTTCGTGGTTATACAACACAGCCCTTTCTTCTCATGTGCTTTTGTCACAGTCCAGCACTTTCTGACCAGGTTCTTTGAGATATTCCACTGGAGGAGGATTTAGTGTTTTAATACCAAACATTAACACACACGAACATTATCACGGACATTCAGGAAGCAACAGTCACCAGAGTGAAACACAATGACCAGATAAACATCAAAATAATCCTTTGACTCTTCCTATCACCTCTTGGTTTGGCCACTGAAGTATTTTGGATGATTTTTTTCCTTCTCTAAATGGACAGACACGCCTATGACTGCAGTTAGCCCAGAAATGCAAACTCATCCTGTTTTAATTTTGCTGAGAGGAGATTAAAATGTCTGTCCTATATATTTACAGCATCTTCATGGATATACGTAGAACTCCACAGTCTCCTTAGTATTTATTCACCTTTTCCCAAGATTTACTCCCTGTGCTACCAAGTGAAAACAGTTGCTTGTTCCACTAGAACTCGGTTTTGTGATTAAACCTGCAGGCCAGGCTGTGAGTCACCCTGGACTCCCCCTGAACGCGAGCGCTGGGACGGCGCTCCCTACAGCCCAGCTCTCCGCGCTGCCTCTAGAAGCGGAGGTAGAGGAGCTGAGCTCAAGGTAGGGTTTCCCTTCCTCTGGGCTGTGTTACTCGCAGCAGCTCAAATTCACTGCTGTCCTGTTAGCTATTGCTTTCCTCATGTGCCAATCACAAGCTTATGAGTGAAAATAAAATTACCATCTTTAACAAAACAGACCTGAGAAGTATCCTGATCATCTAATACTCTTTTCTCTGTCAAAGAGAGAAGGATCGAGGGTTAAGTCCGCTCTTTCTCACGCCTGTCATAAAATCAGCAGAGACCATTTCAGGGTTTTCTGCCCCTGCAGCACTGTTCTAAGTTGCTTTGAAGCTCCACGGCTCGCATGAAAGTTCTCCTTTTGTTTCCTCCTAGGCTCGTGATCCAGCTGGGTGAGAACTAAGCTCTGAAGGTAGCTTTGGAGACTACTGTGAGAAAGAAAGAGGAAGACTTTAAACTGCATCAAGAGACAATGGGCCAAGTGAAGGAGATCTTTTTACCGGCCATTTGGCAGCGGAAACAAGAGGAGAGTGAAGCAAGATCCTGAGAGTCCTTTGGACTGCAGAGCTGGGAGCCAGCCCAGGCGTCGTGCCATGAATCGAAATACAGTGGCGGTTCTGCAGCCTCATGTCATTTCTGTAGCGTCTCCAGAAGAGTGTGAGAAATGGAGATGAAGCACAAAAAGAGCGAAGGTTTTGCACATCAGCAAATTCCGTCTGTCGGAGTAAGCCAGCGGCCGGCTCTCAGGCTGCACACGCCGTAGGTTGGGGCAGTTCGGGAAGCTGCAGGGCGGTTTTGGGCAAAACCTCCCTAATTTCAACAGCACTTTTCTCGAGAGGGCTCAGTGTTCGAAACGCTGCTGCCTTTATCAACAGCTCATAAAGGGATTTGCTGCATGAAAGTTGTGCCAGCTCCCTCCCAAGGCGTGCCAGGAGCAAACAGGGTGCTGTTTTCACCAGCACGCTCATACCTGTCTGTCTCAGGCTTTCGGCAGTACTGCAGTGCTGAGGCAGTGGATTAGCCTGGCCTGAGAATAACTGTCCATATTTGAGGGGGCTCCACTCACCCTTCCAACCTGTTTCAGCAGCTGAATTTTCTGAAACACAGCGGAGTTTCCTCTGAAAAAAAACCTGTGCAGGTTACCCCTGCAGTTATCAGTCAGACCTGCCTTAAATTCAGCTCGTTCCATACAGAACTCGCCACCCAGGTCATGAACCCCCTACTTCTGGGTCTCTGTGCTCATCCATCGGGCAGGTCTTGCTCTCGCTAGGAAGCCACGCTACCGAAACAGAGGCAGCTCCTCACTGCAGCGGGGGAGATGCCCCAAACCTTTGTGCCCCTGTCCTTCCCCTTTGCAGCATGGTGAGAACACCAGGCGCAAGCTGATGGGACGTGAACGTGCAGCGAGCTGGGCAGGGGGATACGAGCAAGGGAGAGCTCCTCATTTGTGTGTAGAGCTGCTTTGTTCCTTGGTTGAAAGTCTCGAAAGCTCTTTCTGCCCCGCTGTATCTGCCTCTTTTGGCGCGTGTGGCGTTGGTCAGACGTTAACCCCAGCCAGCGCTGGCGCAGGGTGGGTTTGTGGATGGGCCAGCTGCCGCCGCTCCCTTCCCCAGCACAGGGACTGCGCCCTGCCTCCCCTTGCGATAAGGCAGAGAGAAAAAGAGCGCAGCGGGAGCCGCTCCGGATGTGGCGAGGTGAGTATCGGCCCTGGTTTTGCTCCTGCTTAGGTTCAGAGGTGTCTCTCATCAAACAGTTCATGGCATCCCTGATGGAGGAGGCCGAGAAGCTGCTCGTTACCTGGGAGTTAACCCTCGCTGTCCTTCCCCCAGCTCAGCAAAGCTGTCAGGGTTCTCTCTCACAAACAGCAGGACCAAGACGGTTCAGTGCCATATTCCCGACAGCTCACAGAACTGCAAGTCCCGATACAGACCCAGGCTCATACATGTAAGCCATGATTTGTTCCTCTTCATCCTCATGACTATGTCCCGTGGGGTAGAGCGAGCCCCCAGAGCTCAGCCACCCTCCAACGGGTGTTTTAAGGAGCTGCAGTGGAGGGGATCACTCTGAAAAGCTGCCTGAGCTCTGGGGTGTGGAAGTTTCACTATGCAGTGGCTGCTAAATTCGGGCTGGTAGATTCTGATTTCGCTTATGCTCAAGTGTGAACAGATAATATTGTCACCTCAACACAGCAGGAGGAACGCGCCGCCTTTGCTAATAAACTGTCAGCATTTGCCCCCGGTCCTGGGACAAAGCGGTGGAGATCACACCACTCCTCAGCAAAAGTCTTCCTAGGGTGGCCGTGACCGACCTGTGAAAGGCAGATAAGAGCCTGGGGGTGTGGTGCGGCACGGAACGCACGGCGCGAACCTCCTCAGAAGTGCTCCAACACTTATATCTCTAAACATCTGCTTGCTTGGGGCTGCACAGAAGCATTTTCTCCTTCTTTTCTTCTGCACAAACATGCCCAGAGCACCACCGGACTAAGGCTCTCTAGACCAGTTGATTTCGCAAGCCCATAGCTGTACGTATCTGTTTCTCATGGGTGACCTGTTGCCCGTCACAGAGCAGTGGTGGGGGGCTGGACAGAGGCCACATTGTCCAAGTCTTCTCGGATTTGAAATAAGTTCCCTCTGTACCTCCACAGTGACCTGCCTTCGAATTCTCCCCGTGCTGCCTCTTGCAGCACCTGCTTCCCAGTTGTCCAGGTACGAGACCGATGCGTTTGAGTTTCCGAGGCTATGGATGCTCCTCGATAGGATTTGGCCAGTTTTTAGCTGATGTACAGCAAGAACACGAGTCCTGCCAACCCTTGGGCTGAGCCAGGGCTCGCCTCCTGCCCTGGAGCTGGGCAGAGTGCTTCCACGGCGCAAATATGAAGTGCCTGATGGGTGCGTCTGATTGGAATAAATGACCTCTGATGAATTATTGTTTTCCTCTTGGCCTGTTGCGAGGTGTCTACCTGCAAGCAGCCAGCGCCACGAGCATGCAGCATTCCCAGCTGGCCAGAATGTGAATTAAGTTGCTTTAGCACCATTAAATCTAGACAGTGCGGACACGGCCGCACTCTCCCTGCCCCGGGTGCTGCACTGCAGAGGATCAGCCAGCAGGTCAAAGCCAATCCCACCGTGACGGCTCCAATTTAGAGCCATAGATGGGGACTGCGGGTGTCTGATACTCTCCCTGATGGAGCAGGATGGGGCTGCGAGGAGGAGACAGATTTCCATCCTTCACACAGGGGAAATGGGGAGGAAGCTGGTGGCGAAGGGAACCTAAGTTGGAAATTGCCTTGCCAACCCTGCCGGCAGCTGCTACTGCCCTGCAAGGCACAGGGCGCTCGCCCCGAGCAGGACAAAAGGAACGAGCTTCGGCTTTAAATGGAAAAACACTCCAGCAGAGCCCCGGTGCTCTAAAATAAGCCAAGGTTGAGCCAAGAGGGGTATTGGGTTTCTTCCCTCATCCTCTCCCCCTGAGTCCGCTGCTCCCATGGGACAGGGCAGCCTCACTCAGCAAATGCCACCTCAATCCCCACGCGTCTCTGCTTACAGCAGAGCAGGGGATGAGGTCCTGGGCTTTAGAGCCGCTCATTTGTCAGTCGGATGTTGAGTTTCAGGGTGCAGCGTGGTGGCGAGAGGAACTGGGGGTCATTCCACCATGGTGTGGACCTAATTGGGGCATTTTCTCGGGAATGGGAATGGATTGTGAGGAGAGGAGCTGAGGGCAGCGGGCTTTGGCCTGACACTGGGTTGTCCCTGCCAGGTGGTGGAAGGTCCTGGGACCTTTGATGGGGTTGGTGTGTGCCATGAGGGACAGGCAAAGCCATTCTGGGGGTGCTGACAGGTTCCTGGGGGTGGCCTTGGATGGATCAATGGATGGAAAGGGAACACATCCCGCTCTCCTGAGCTGTTCTGCTGGCAGGGAGGTTCCTGCTAAGGTCCTGGTGGGGGGGTTGGCATGTTCCCAACATTTGCGTGGGGAACCTGATGGGGCAACCTGAGGCAGTAAAAGGTTTGGGTTGACCCTGAGGAACAACTTCTTCCCCGTTGGAGTTGTCTACGTCCTGGCCCAGGCTGACCAGGGCAGTGGTGGAGTCCCCATCCCTGGAGGGGTTTCCCAGCCATGTGGAGGTGGTGCTGAGGGCCAGGGGTTAGTGGGGACCTGGCAGTGCTGGGGGAACACTGGGACTCAGTGATCTTGAGGTTCTCTTCCAACCAAACGATTCTGTGATTCTACAGAACAACCCACGTGGGTGATTATAACCCTCTCTCCTTCCAGTTCACCCCATAAATTGCTGCTGCAGCAGCATCTCCAGTTTGTGATGTGCCTCACTGAGACACAGCCGAGTCCCTTTTGCTGAACGCCACTCACTCTCTCGGACACTGAAGAGGGGCCTGGCCTTAGCTCGGGGGCCACAGCTTCCAGTGACCCTCCAAATGTTTCAAAAAACAGTGATTAAAATCAGCCCAAAGCCATAACCAGCCCTTCAGCCTGAGGCAGCAGCACTGGGGCATCCCCTGCGCTGGTCACATTAAAAATAAATCTTATTCTATTAGAAATCAAGACGGGGGGGGGGGGGGGGGGGGGGGGGGGCGGGGAGGGTGTTTCTATTTTTTTTTAATAATATCTATAAGTTAAAGCTAAATTATTTTTATCACCACAGTTCCCAGAGCCTCATGAAGAGCCACTGCCCAGCCCTCCACCTATGTAGCACTTTCCATCCAGCCAAGACCACAAATTACTCAGAAAAATAAAGAAAATAAAAATCTCTCATCAGCCTGAAGCTCTCTGGATGCCAATGCTGGGGAGGGGAGCAGGATGATGGGGCTGGGACCCTCCTGCCCTCAGGGATCACTCCCCTGAGCCCCCCAGCATCCCTAACATCTCCAAAAGAGAGACCCCCATGGCCTCCGGCCCCGAGACCATGCCACGGGGCCCGTTGTGCCTCCAGCACATGGAGGGAAGGATCTGGGGACCGCTTTGGGTTTCCACGTGGAGCAGGATGGAGCAGGAGGTGAGCGGGTTTGAGAGCCAGGGAGGGGGACAGGGTCCTGTTGGTCCCTTTGCTCAATGCCTTCCCTGGCACCACAGTGAACTGACATCCATCTGCATCCACCAGCAGGCGGGATGGACACTATTTGTCCTCCTGCTGAAGGCTCCTTGACGTATGGCCGTGGCTGCCCATAAACCCCTGCCCTCCGCAGGCACATGGAGCATGACAAATTGTGTTGCTGCGCTCATCTGCACCGATCCCTTAATTACTTGATCTCTAAGCACCAGGTCAATTACGCCAAGGTCTGAAGAGCCAAGGCCCCTCGGTAAGGGCTGGAGGGGGTGCTGGACCTGCAGATCCTCCCTCTGGAGCCCAGAACGTGACCCGTTTCACCCCAAAGCAGGCAACACACCAGAGGTATTTACACAATCCAGGGTTTCTGCCTTGTTCCTCTCTCCTGACCCTACAGACACCCCGCGAGATGCTCAGGGATGTCAGCCGAAGCGTGAGCGCTGCCCGAATCTCACAGGGGTTTGGTAGAAAGATCTTGATGCAGGACACAGAGATGGGCCTGACGCTGTGTTGGCCTGCTCTTGGATTTGCCCATGCTGAAATAACAGAGGCCAGACCCCAACCCAGCCCCATCCTCAGCTGCAGACGCCGAAAGCTGAGAAGGAGACCCCAAGGATGGTTCATAGAGATGCTGCTGGGGATGAACTGCACCTTTTGGCTCTGTGCCTCAGTTTCCCCATCCCCATGCAATGAGAGCTGCCTCCCCTCTCGCACAAGGTGCTGGGGGCTAATCCCTCCCTTGCAGGGCTCAAAGAGGGGCAGCTCTGTGAGAGAGCCGGTCCCTGCGTGGGGGCTGCTGGGGGTCCTGTGGCCACCCCTGGGCTGCACTCCCCGGCCCCTGGGGTGAGCTTTGGCAGTCAGCACAGGTCCTCTCCAGCAGCTGCCGTGACAGACAGCTCCTGAACCAGCCCCCCTCTGCAGTGCTGCTCTAAAATAAAAATACCTCCCGCCTGCTCCGCTCCACTCCCGGCCAAACTTCCTCCGGGGCAAGGTGGGGGAACGGCAGCCCAAAATACAGCCCCGATCCTCCTCGGCCAAGCCAGGCTGAGAGATGCTGTAGGACAAACCAACAGGCCCCCAAATCCTCCGTCCCTCTTCCCCCGCCCCGGCCACCCCCCGTCGCGGTGCCGGACCCCAGAGCCCCGGGGCTCAAGGTCAGTAACCGGGAGGGATGCAGGGCTGGAAAGGGAGGAGTGGGGAGGTCCCGCCGGGGGTGGTGACACGTTGTTCCAGCGGTTTTTGTCACCTCTGCCTGCTCCCATCACCCAGTCCGGGGGCGGCTGGGGAGAGCGGGAGGGGGATGAGGATGCTGCTGCCCCGCAGCGGCTCCGAGCTTGGGGTGGGGGGGGGTGGGGGGCTGGCATGGCACCCCATGCACCTGACTTAGGAATTCAAATTGTCCGAGGGGTCCCCTGCCACCACCGCTCTCCCAACACAGCGTCCCCAGGGGCCGTTAACCGCCCCCCTCCAGGCTCATTCGCGGGGTGCCCCCTCCAAAAAAAATTAATTAAAAGCCTGGAAAAGTGTGGAAATGAGAGAAAAAAAAAATTATATATATATAGCTCTTGAAAGCCACCTCCGGGAGCGCCCTCCCGCCGCAGGGGACCGCAGGGCGGTGGCAGCGCGCCCGCCCGCAGCAGCCCCGCACGGGGGGGGACCCCGCACTCCCCTGGGGCTGAGCCCAGCCCGGGGCACGGTCCTTCCCGGAGGGAAAAACCGTTCTTCCAGGGCTGGCGAAGATGGGGTCACCCTACTGGTAAGGACTTCCCCTCTCCAGTTCTTAAAATAATTCAAAATAAAAAATAATTTAAACAAGCCCCCCCCGGCAAGAGGCAGATGCGACAGCAGAGAGTGACCGGCTCGCCTTTTATGCTGCCTAAAACCCGAGTTTCGCTCCTGATTCCCTTCCGAGCGCCCCGCCACGCCGCAGAGGCTGCGCCCCGTCCTCCCCCGCCACCCCCGGGTGCTGTTCGCGGGTGGGTGGCGGGGCGGAGGGACATCCCCCCCCCCCCCCACCCCACCCCCTGCTCCAGCCCGGGCCCGCGATTTCATCCGCAGCAGGGAGGCTGCAGAGCTCGGGGAGGGCTGAAAGGCGCAGGGTTAATTAGCCTTAGCAGGAGTAATTAGCCCAGGGCTAATTGCCGGGTTGGGTGTCGGTGTACCCCGAGCTCTGCCGATGCTGCTGGGCAAGAGCGGCCGGGGGCTCCGCCGGGCCCGCGGGGTCCTAAAGCTCGTGGCTGGGAGCTGTTGGGGAGCACGGAGCTTTAGGAGCCACCCGGGAGCTCGAGGTTGGGCAAAACCCCAGCAGAAGCAGGGCAGGGGCAGCCCATCGTGTCCCCTCCAGCATGGGCATCTTCGGCTCTGTCCTGGATCCCCCAGTGAGGGGGGACAGCAGAGACATGCTGGAGGAACTCCTTCCAGGGCAGCTGGCATTCTGGAGCATCTCGGAACGTTGGGATGGACACAACTTGCCGGGAAGAGCCCTTCATTGGGACCACCCGGCTGAGCTGCCCCCAGATCCTGGCTCCTGGGTGGGTTTTGCAGCAGAGCTTGGCAGCAACATCTTTCCGCACATCTGAGCTGCGTCCCGGGGTTCAGCCAGAGGTGTTACCACCTTCTCCTTCCCTTCAGTTCCCAGCCGCCAAGGAAGCAGAGCTGCCAAGGAAGCAGAGAATTCCGGGGTAGGAGGGCGGCTGAGGAGTCTCATCCCTGGCTTTTCTCTCCTCTCCTCCTTCCCTGTCCCAGGTCTGGATCCCCGGCACCGGCTGGGCCGGTAACCTGCCACCATGGGCCTTAAAGCAATGCTCCCCAGCCACGAACTGGGGTTTTATGCCCTTGTCGTGACGTGCGCCGTGGTGTACAGCGGCAGTGGGATCTTCGAAGCATCCAGAGGTAACGCTTCCCACCGCACCCCTCCTGGGGGTGTTCTGGGAGGGAGAATGGATGTCAGGCGACTGCTTTTACAGCTCTGGATACCAGCAGCAGGTCCCTGGCTTTGATTTTCGCAGGGAGCACCTCGGGAATCCTTCTCAAGGTTCTTTTTGTCTGTTTGTTCCCTCATCCCCATTTCCGTGGCTCAGGTCAAGAGGCTGTGACATGTCACAGCTCTCCAGCTAGTGCCCAAAACAGGCAACACCCCAGCCTGCACCAGGCTGGTTCCCAAATTTTCTGTCTGGAAGCCCAAAACCCTGTAAGTTTCCCAAGATCAGCTGAGGATCCTGGGGACATGCGGTGGAAAAAGGCTTTGCTGGAAATTGAGGTTCCCACCTCCTGTTGTTGACCACGAGGCACTTTTGGGACAGGGTGTTTGAGCCCTGATGGCTCATCGCCGCAGTGAGGAAGGCTCCCCGCCTTACCGAAGCCTGTGCCCCGTTTCCCAGAGGTGTTTGTCTCCCTGTAACTCTGGTTCTTTTGCAGACAGCACGAACAGAAAGGCCTTTCGGGACGGCATAAGGCCGGGCTGGCACTACTTCGGCAGGAAGATGGTAAGCGGAGGAAGGACTCGGTCTTTTCTAGCTACCAGCGACACGGTGGGTGCCAACCGCTGGAGAAGCAGAGCTGGTGTTTCTGCTGCTGACACACTTTTGCCAAGTCCATGTGACTCGCGGTTTTTCTCCTGAAAGCACTAGTCAGGAAAACACCTGCCCTGCAGCACCGTGGATGCTCTGCTTTGTGTGCACCAAGACCTCTGCACATCTCTCCTGGGGTTTTATGACCAAGCTAAAGTGCTTGGGAGCCCTTGGGTGGAAAATGGGAAGAAAAGGTGGTGAAGGTTGTGTGGTTTCCCCCCCAGATGGGTGTTGGGGCAGGGGTTCGAGGGCTGCGGGCAGTAAGGCACCCGATGCTGCTCCTGCAGGACGTGGCCGATTTCGAGTGGGTGATGTGGTTCACCTCGTTCAGGAACATCATCGTCTTTGCCCTCTCAGGACATGTCCTCTTCGGCAAGATCTGCTCCATGACGGTGCCACAGGTGAGCCAGGGATGTGGTGGGATGGATTTGAAAGCACCAGGGTGACCTGGGGTCTGCGGAGGGACCTTGAAGGCTGTTCTAGGACAGAGGGAGCAGGGTTGGGGCTTTCATCAAGCTGACCATGGGTCGGGGCTGCTCTCTTCTCACAGCACCGGGCTGTGGTGTACATGCTGTACGGGCTCTCAGCCGTGCTGGCCAGCATGGGGCTCGTCTACCTGATGATCATCCTCTCCCACTGCCTTGTCCTCTACTCCGTTGCGCTGGCCAAGCAGAAGTGGCTCTGCTACGTGGCTGGACTCTGCTGTCTCGCCTCCTTCAAGGTGGAGCCATTCAGCTCATGGCAGGTAGGTGCTGCCTTGGGCCATCTCTCTGCTTCACTTCCAGCCTGCTTGTGTCCATCTCCTTGGGTTCACCTTCAACGAGGTCTTCTGGGGACCCCCAAACCCTGAGCACTTCTCCTGACTATGTCAGAGCTCCCACAGGGTTTGAGAGGGAGGGGACCATTGTGCTGCTGAACTTGGGAATAATCCCACAGGGGCTATGTCGTGCTTTGGCGGCTTCATGCTGGGCCCGAGCTCAGGACACCTGAGTCCTTCTTGCTGCTCAGGCAACAAGAGCTCCTTCTTGTTGCCAGCTGCTCCTTCTTGTCAGCCAGGCAAGATGTGTTCCTGCCACATGCCTCAGTTTCTCCACCTGTAACGCAGTGCTGGGATGCATTCAGCGACACCCATGCCTATCTCTTAGGTCTCTGCCCAGTGAAGACTTTCACTGGTAGGTAGAGAGAAGCCCAGGAAGGGCCTTATAAAGCTCTTCAGTCCCTCTGAAGGACAGTGCTGCCTGTTCCCCCCTGCTGCTCACCTCCTGAAATGTGTTCCCCACTTCTCCATCTGGCTTGTGCTCGCTTTTCTTCACCCCCTCGGGAGGGTTATGTCCCTGTGACAGGGTGATATTCCCACCCCAGACCAAAGCCTAGAGTAACCCACAGCTGCTTCGTGAAGACATGGCCAAGAAGATCTACCACTTCCCAGGTCCACCAAGATGCAGGACCCAGCTGGGAAATCAAGCCTCAGTTTTCTCCTCCAAAGAGCTCATTAGCTCCAGGGACAATTGGTGTTAGAGCGTGATTAGAGGCTTTGCCTGCTGCCCCAGGAGTAACGTCCTCCTCAAAGCAAGGGAGCACAGAAGTGACACCACGTTCCTGGTGGTAACTCTCCATTTTTCATCCAGAGCGGGTTTGTAACCGGAGCTTTTGATCTTCAAGATGTCCTCTTCTATGGAGGAAGCTGCTTCACCATCATGCGCTGCATGAGCTTTGCACTCGAGAGCTCTGAGAGGAAAGAGGGCATCTACTCCATCTTCGACCTCCTCAAGTACAACTTCTACCTCCCGTTCTTCTTCTTTGGGCCTGTCATGACATTTGACCAGTTCCATGCCCAGGTGAGTGCTCCTGAGGCCAGGCTGAAGGAGGACCTCTCCCTGCGTTTATGTACTCGGGTTGAATGCTACAAAACTTCACTTTTTGCCACAGTTACGGTGCAAACGGTTGTAGAGCTTCTAATGGTCATCTAAAGTCTGTGGCCACAGTCTAGGCTGCACAAGGATGCTGTGAGTTTTGTGGGGAAGGGCATAAACTGATGGGTTTTTAACCTTCCCTTTTGGGTTTTTGGCCATTTCCGTTGATCAGTTCAGAAGGGAAGACGTTGCTGTGGTGAAAGCATCATGCTGGGATGAGGAGCGGAGGGTTCAGTTCATGTCCTTGCTTGCTGGACACCTGCACTGCTCGGTGCCTCGGTTTCCATGTGCTGTAACCCCAGCAGCTTCATGCTGCCCCACTGTGCGGTGCTGGGAGGCCACGGTGAGAGCCAGGCATGTTGTGCCCATCCATGGGACCTCTGCGTGCTGGTGGCTGTGCCAGCAAGGGCGGTCTCACATTTCCATCCAGCTGGTTTGCCTGAGGAGCATGAATTTTCAGGGACGGTCTGTGTGTCTTAAGATGAAGTTATTTCTCTAGAAATAAGTAAGATTGGGTTGGAAGGTTGTGTTGCAGCAACCAGGGGCTTCCTCTGCTCTCCATGCAATACCCCAGTGCCCCAAGTCTTTGTACTGCACACCACCACGGGAGCTCTTTTGAAGAGCAGACTCCAAACAGCACTGGAAAATGTCAGCAAAAGCCTGGGCTGGGACCAGCCGACCTCCAGGGCTGTTTCATAGCCAAAGATGGAGCAAAACGGCAGTGCTCTCTCCCTCCTCACTCTTCCAATCTCAATGTCCTTGGTGATCAAAGCAAACTGCTGCTGCAGGGAGGGGCCTCTTGCTTGGTGAGCAATGGTGTTGAGAAGGGTTGTCCCCTCCCTCTGTTTCCTTTCCAAGAAGAACGTCTACATTGAATGTTTGGACCCAAACTGACCTCTGGGTGCAAGATCATTTTGGGAAAACACTGGGGAATTCAGAAGAAAGAACAGCTCAGGGCAGGGGAGAGCAGCCAGAGTCTCCCTGCTGAGGAGGAAAACAAAGCGCCACCCAGCCCAGCACCTTCTCTCCAACGTTGGGCTGTTATTGGTTGCTTAAGGAAGGGTCTGCACAGGCCTTGTTTCCTCCAGAAAGCAGGACGAGACCTGCTCCGAGCCTGCTTCTTGCTGGTTCGTTCACCTGGGGAGTTAACAACCCTGTGCATGTTGAAAGGAACAAGATCTCCTGGGTCTTGCAGGATCTATTTAAAAGGGCTTTTAGAGCATTTTAGACCTGAAGATCATCAGGTCACCTCTGGTGTCCCCCATAAGAGATGCTTGTGATGCATTGACTCTACTCTCAGCAGACAAGCACCAGGGACTAGCCAGTCCACCGCTGGGCTCCTCTCCCCAGGCTGCTAGAAGAAATGTCTCATCCTAAGGCTTCATCTTTCCAGTCCTGTCTTGTCTGTCAGGCTGAAGCCCAGGCGAGCGTGGCTGCAGCAGCCCCACTGTCCGAGCCCCTCTGGAGGGGTTATCGTGCCCTGGGGTGCCCTCCTCACCCCATGTTCTCCTTGTTTCCCCAGCTGCCATCAGTCTTTCCTACAAAATGGGCAGCCCTGGCTTCTCCTAACACTGCAGCCAGGTGTCTGTAAATGAGGGCATTAAACTCCTCATGTCTCCAAGACCTGAACTCCCACCACTCCTGCAGGGCTGGATCTGGAGCGGGGTTTATGTCCTGATCCTTTGCACAGCCCCAAACCAGGATGTCTATAGCCACATAATGAGCAATTCCCCCCGCTGCTGCCTAGAACACTCACCCCAAGAGCACAAAGTCCCCAACCCCTTTCCCATGCCCGGCCAGGGGTCCTGCCTTGGCCTGGCCACCACTGCCATCTCCTGGCTGAATGACCCCCTGCACTGCTGGAGCTGCAGCTAATTGCAGAGGTGAATTCCTAGTTGCCCAATAGCCATTATGGGGGCAGGCAGGTTGAGTCCCTTCCCCAGGGTGGGTGGTGTGGCCCGGTTAGGGAATAGATCTGTCTCTTTGGCTCCTACTGCTGCTATGTCCTGGTGGAGCCCTTGCACCCCCATGTGTGATGGGAACTCATCTGTACCAGGGCTTGGCCAGTCCCATTTGAGCTGAAAAGCATCTTCCTTACCAGGTTCAAGGGGATAAATTCACTTCTGTAGGGCTGGAAGTGTGGAGGACACAGCCCTGATCCCAAGGGGGTGGTGGCAGAGTGCTGCCACCACACACAGACATGAGGATGACAGGAAACAGCCTCAAGTTGTTCCAGGGGAGGTTGAGGTTGGCCCTGAGGAAGAATTTCTTCCCTGTTGGGGTTGTCCAGGCCTGTCCCAGGCTGCCCAGGGCAGTGTTAGAGTCCCCAACCCTGGAGGCGTTTCCCAGCCGTGTGGAGGTGGTGCTGAGGGACAGGGGACCTGGCAGTGCTGGGGGAACACTTGGACTCGAGGAGCTTAAAGATCCTTTCCAAGCTAAATTATTCTATGACAGGGAAGCTCCGTGTCCTCCCACGCATCTCCATGCCAATGCCCGTCCTCCCTTGACTTCTCCCGCAGCTCAGGGTCCAGCAGCCTCTTTGTATCCTTAAAGCACTTGGCATACAACAGACACAAAAAAATCTGGCAAAGGCTTTAATTCTCAGGAATCATCTGGATTTGACAGCGGGGCTGGTGCGGCAGCCTGCGGATTAGTTGAGAGAGCTCCCACCTCTCGCAGGGAATAAAGGGAAAGTAATAAACATAAGAGGATTTTGAGTACAGCAGCAATTTTTGCTGCGGTGCGGGGAAGCGAGGACACCGCTCTGCCCAGTGTAATCCCGAAAGCTTGCGCTGATGATTTTTATATTACAACGGCCAGAGACATGGCAGCTCTTGGAGACAAAGCCCGGCCCCTGTTTGTGCAAGACACAGCAGAGATGAAATCCCCATCAATCAGGTCCTGACTGATTCAGGATCACCCCTTGAGTCCCTCAGGTGTCTGCAGCAGAAGCTCCAGAAACTATCAGTCATCCTCTTCCTCCTCCCAAATGACCCTGGCCAAAATAGTGCATCTGGCCCTGGCAGAGCTGTCAGGTGGGCGTCCAGCCTTTCTCCCAACCACTCCTGGGCATGCAGATGTCCTTCCCTACAGGCTGTGGCATCCTGTATATGTGATGGGTATCGACGTTTGTTCCCCCTTGGTGACCTGTGCAAGGAGCCACCCTTAAGAGGTGGCTTAAGCAAAGCTGACTTTCTAAACACGTCCTTGAAGAATGAGCATGAAACCCAGCTCGCTGGTCAGTATGGTTTTCACCCCACCAAGGGTCCCTTTAGGTACAGCCAGACTTGTCGCTGCTGTGTCACGTCAAGTGCCTCCTCTACTGGAAACCCCAGTGATGGGAACAGCCTTTGGAACACCTGGGAGGGTGATCCAGGAGGCACACGGTTGCTGTGCTCAGCACTGAAGGTGGAGGTGTTGGAGGGATGCTGTAGGTGCCACAAGTCCTGCTCCTTGTGAATGTGTCACCAGACCAAGTCCCTTAGGTCTCTTCCTTAATCAATGGAGATTTGGACCATGTAGTCCATGGTGTGATTGCTAAAAGAGAGGGTTGAGTCCCCATTTGGACCTTGACCGTTTCTCCAGATGGAGGAACATGCTGCCCACCCTGTCTCTCAGCTCAGCCCTTTCCTGGTTTGCCATCCTGGCAGGTGAGCACCCGAGAGCTCAGACGCAAAGACGATGAGATGAGGAACATCCGGGTCCATGCCCTCCTCCATGTGGGGGCCATCATTGCTGTGGACATCTTCTTCCATTTCTTCTACATCCTCACCCTCCCTTCCGATCTGAAGTTCATGAACCGCCTCTCGGACTGGTCCTTGGGTGAGTGGCTGTGCTTGGGCAGGTTCACACCTGTACTTCAAGGCAGTGGTGAGTGATTCAGGTCTCCACCCATCGCCACTGAGAGGCTTTGGCAATGCCTGTGTTGGACAGGTTTGAGTAAAGCCCCTCTTCTTCCGGACAGCCCTGGAAAGCAGATGGTGTTTGTCTGACATTCTCACAGTGTAAATTGTTTAGCTCGGGGTTTAAGAGGCTGGACTGGAAGGGAGCTCAGCCATTTCCATTGCCCTTGGCTGGACTGGAAGGGAGTTCAGCACCTCCAAAAAATCAGCCCCATGCTGTTGCAAGAGTATCTGGTATCTCAGATGCCTTCGCAGGTGGCCACCCATTATGGGTGTTTGTGAGCCACTGAAAAGGCCCCAGGGCATAGGTTGAGAGCAGCTCAGTAGAGTTGTGGCTACTGTCTTTGACTACCTGATGGAGGGTTGTAGAGCAGGTGAAGTCTTCTTGGAGGTTGGCGGGGAAGAAGCAGGACACAGCAAACAAGGTGCCGCAAGGCAAAATTTGATGGCATGTCAGGAAATCTTTTCATAGAGTGGTCAAACACTGTAAGAGGTGCCAAAAGGAGTTATAGATTCTCCAAAAATAGAGATATCCAATGCTTAGATGGATAAGGGCCAGAGCAACCTGCTCTCCATTTAACGTTGACCATTCTCTGAGCAGGGCTGGACTAGGGACCTCCAGAAGCCAAACTCCCAGGATGAGTAATGGCAGCAGCACTGGCATGCAGCTGGCAGCTGGACGGAGGATGTCAGCTGCCCAAATTTATGTCTGATGGCAGCATTTGAGATGCCATGGGGTATCTGACACCCACACGGGCAGGGGCTGGGGGAGCCCCATGTCTCTCCAAAGTGGCAGCTGGATGCCAGGAGAGAACTAATGTAGCTAGAATGGCATTGGCATTGATTTAGGGTGGCCTAAGAGACCTGAATGGACTGACCAAGCGTAAGTTCTGAGCCATCTGAGCTCCTCTGCTGACTGTATTGACCAGATCTGCATGGTCCCCAGAGGGAGCTCGGGTTCTGCTCACATCGAGGCACTCTGAGGCCCTTAATTTGTAAGCTGAATCCCACCAACATGGTGGGAGTTAGCTTCTGTTTAGATAGGAAATTGAAATCTTTAGTATTTGTTCCTGCAGGGTTTGTCTCTTCAAGACAGAGTTCTGGCCCTGGCTCAGTTGTAGCATCAACATGCAGGCCACAAGGAGATGGGGTGGGGGACATTTTGATGGAGGTGTCAATAAAACCTCAGAGGTCAGTGTTGAGAATGGTGATGGGTTAACAAGCCTTAGAGGGAAGGAACAATCTTGCACTGGAAGAAATGAGATCCATATGACTTCTTTGGACTACCAAGATGAATAAACAGTTTGCTCCCCAATACTCTAAGAAGATACTGTCCTTTGGTTCAAGCTTCTTAAAAAGCTACTTAGTTTTAAAAGCATTGCTGATCCAAGACACCATTAGACTGTCCTCTGGATGTTATGTTGGTTGCAATAGACTACACGCTCCCATGGGACACAATGTCCCCCAAAGGGGGACAACCACCCCCATCCCTCCACCGAAGGCGATACGTTCTGTGTTCCTCTTCACCCATTTGACTCTCATTTTTGCTCCAGCTGGCCTGGCATACTCCAATTTGGTGTACGACTGGGTGAAAGCTTCTGTCATGTTTGGGGTCATCAACACCATCACCAGACTGGACCACCTGGACCCACCCCAGCCTCCAAAATGCATCACGATGCTCTATGTCTTTGCGGAAACGTGAGTCACGTGCATCAATGAAGACAGCATGTTTGACCTATTCAAAACGTGCATGGGGGGGAGGACATCTGGACTGTGCTTCTGAGCAACTGGCCTATGAGTTGGAGACTGCCGACATTGGACAGTCTGTCCTGAACCTATAGTCTAATCCTGGCCATAGCCCAGGGCAATGTACCTGGCAGGAAGCGATAGGTAAGGAGAGAGGTTACAACCTCATTGACATAACCAGCAGTGTGCCCAGGTGGCCAAGAAGGGCCATGGCATCCTGGCATGTACCAGCACTGGTGTGGCCAGCAGGACCAGAGCAGGGATTGTACCCCTGTACTGGGCACTGGGGAGGCCAAACCTTGAATCCTGGGTCCAGTTTTGGCCCCTCACTCCCAGAAGGACGTTGAGGGGCTGGAGCGTGTCCAGAGAAGGGCAATGGAGCTGGTGCAGGGTCTGGAGCACAAGTGCACTGAGGAGTGGCTGAGGGACCTGGGGTGGGTTGAGCCTGGAGAAAAGGAGGCTCAGGGGAGACCTGGCTCTCAACAACTCCCTGACAGGAGGTTGTAGCGATGTGAGGGTCGGTCTCTTCTCTCAAGTAACAAGCGACAAGATAAGAGGAAACGGCCTCAAGTTGTTCCAGGGGAGGTTTAGGCTGGATATCAGGAATAATTTCTTCACGAAAAGTGTTGTCCAGGCCTGTCCCAGTCTGTCCAGGGCAGTGGTGGAGTCCCCATCCCTCGAGGGGTTTCCCAGCTGTGTGGAGGTGGTGCTGAGGGACAGGGGTTAGCGGGGCCCTGGCAGTGCTGGGGGAACAGTTTGACTTGGTGGTCTTAATGATCTCTTCCAACCGAAATGATTCCATGATAGTTGGACCGGTCCAAGGAAGGAGCGTGGAGAACTGCTGTGAACAGGGTTCAAGATGTAACCCCCTCGCCAGGGGACTGGGTGTCGTCTCTGGCTGACTGCTGTGTGGAAGGGTCTCATTACGCTGCGTGTTTTAACGTGCTTTTTATCATCCACATTTTAGGCACTTTGACAGAGGGATTAATGACTGGCTGTGCAAGTAAGTGTCCAATCAACCATCTCTAGT
This sequence comes from Bucorvus abyssinicus, assembly GCA_009769605.1. Classification (NCBI taxonomy): domain Eukaryota; kingdom Metazoa; phylum Chordata; class Aves; order Bucerotiformes; family Bucorvidae; genus Bucorvus; species Bucorvus abyssinicus. Next base: position 13,048,760 of record CM020028.1, read on the forward strand.
CCAGTTCAGGGTCTTCTCCTTCATCACATAGCGATGAATCTTTAAGTCCTGTTCATCCCAGAGCCGAAGTGTCCTCTCTTCTGGATGAATTCTGCTAAGGCATGAAGTCATATTTGGCTGGTTTATCCCTACAGCCACTGAATTAATCTCCACAAAGTGCATCAGCTACCCCCCAAAGTTGGGAATAACAGGGTCCTGTCCCAGATACCCCTTTGAATCCAGTGGGTTTCACCTTCCCTAAAGGGAGGAAGAGTCAGGTTCATATTCCACCAGGAGGAAAGGGGAATTGAGCCCAGGTCTCCCATATCCTGGGTAATAAGGGCAGCCTGAGCTCCATCTGTATCTCCCCCAGCCCTTCGGCTCTCCTCAACCATGAGCACACACCAGCAAACCTGTACTGAAGGTGGTAGATTCTCTCTGATGACATCCTGTGCACCAGCAACTCCAAGATAGCCTGCAGCTCTACAGATCCCCACGTTTTATCAATCCTTTACCTGCAAGAGGGGGAGTGGGTGGTATTTTATCCTTTTGGAGCTATATGTTTGTGAGGAACAGCTGGACTGCAGGGAAAATCAGTTTATTATTAGAACACGTCAGCTAAAACATCCTTCCTTTCTCACTGGGCTGCTCTAGATCGACCTACCTGTGAGGAGCTTGTGGTGGGTGAGCGTGCGATAAGGGAGGGGGTCTCCTTGACTACAGGAAGCACCGACCACTTTTTTTGACTGTTAGGTACGTTTATGATCATATTGGCGAGAACCATGACAATATCATCAAGGAGCTCATGGCCACCGTTGCCACCTTTGCCATCACCACCCTGTGGCTGGGGCCCTGTGAGATCGTTTACATCTGGTCTGTCCTCAACTGCTTTGGCCTCAACTTTGAGCTCTGGGTGCAGAAGTTCTTCCAGCAGGAGCCCTTTGCCAAACTGGAGGTGAGGAGCTGGGCTGCAAGTGGTTGAGGGAAGATCAATAGTTCTGGGGCCAAACTCTGCTGCTGGAAAATGTCCATGACTGTAGGGAATTCAAACTTGTTTGTACACATCAGATCTTTTTTCAGCTGATACTGAAAAGCAGCATCCCTGATGACGTCATGCAGCATCATGTCCGGGCCTCCTGCCTGGAGACGTGAAGCTCTTTCCCGTGGCCTTTAGCCTCCTTGTGACCAGCTACTAAGCTGTGTAAGGGAAGCACAGTCCTGGTGCCCTGTACCCCTTCGTTTTATGCACTGTGTCACCCAGCCAGAGCAAATTCCCACCTGTCCCTGTGATGCTTCACAGGAAATTTAGGTTGGGTGTGGAGCTTTCAAAATGAGAACAAAGGTCCAAGAGAACCAGGCTTGCTGCCCCAGTGAGGCACTGAAGTAGCACAGATGGGCACAAAATCTGAGGTCTGTCCGTGGGGAAATGTTTACACGCTTCCCTATGAAAATAACTTGTTCCTCCTGTTCTGCAAAACATCTTAGCATTTTGAGTGGTTTGGACTTGATTTTTGATAAGAGCAAGAGAAAAGAATGAATTATTTTCCAAACACGCCAAAGCTTAGAGCCCTGTCTCGGTTTGGGACCAAGCTGCCTCAGGGACCTGTTGGAAGAAAATCTTAGGAAAGCCCATGCTGCAAACACGTTCCTTGTTTGTTTTGCTCAACTTGAAGTCTGGAGGTGCTAAACCGGTTCAGTAAAGACTCCTTCTGAATAAAAACTTTGGAGAGCGATGCTCCCGTCTGCTCTCCTCATTGAACTTTTAATCAGATTATAGCACTCGCAGCCAGTGAAATCTCCTTCCCTGTGGCACCGCAATGCTCAGCAATAAGTGTCCTGGGGATTCATCGTGCTGTTTGAGGATGGCTCTAAACTCCTCCCTGCTCTGCTCACAACAGCAGCTCCTGAGGATTATGTGCCAGTGACAATTTCACTTTGCTGCTGTCACTGCTTTTCAGCTCCTTTTTTTTTTTTTAATTCCCAAGAAACAATTTTTGCCAGGAGCTGGGTGTGATTTGCACGTGGGGTTAATAATAACGCTGGCATTCAACCGCCTGCATCTGCTTTGAGGAATGGCTAATGTGGGGCAACAGATGAAGAAAGGAGTCTTCAGCCATTATTAGCATGAAGCTGTGGATGACATCTTTCCCCTACACATGGGACCTCAAAACACTGGTCCAGAGTCCCAAAAGCATCTGAGTCCAGCAGCAGAGCAGAAGTTTTACCTTGTCCTTATGCTTCATCCCAGAGACACTAAACGATGCTCTGATTTTTTTTTCTAACCCCCTGGGAACCCAGCTGGTGCTGGACAAGTGCCTCCTCTTTCCTTACAGTCCTGTTTTTCCTCACTCTCTGCTCCTCTCCCCTCTCCAGGCCAAAATGTCAGCAGCCATGTCTCGTCGGATCAGGGCAGGTTTTGGAGCGGTAAATTTCTGGGCCATCGTCCTCTACAACATCCCAGCCCTCAACAGCCTGGAGTTTGCTCTGCTGGTGACCAAGAGACTTCTCCTGACAGGTAAGCTGCTGCCAGCCTTTTCCCTCTTTAGGGATCCTTGTCTAGTAGGGGAGCTGAGGACCCTTTCTTCACCAAGAAGGGTTGTCAAGCCCTGGAACAAGCTGCCCAGGGCAGATGGAGTCCCCATCCCTGGAGGGGCTTAACAGAGCTTGTGTCGAGGTGGTGCTGAGTGCCAGGGGTCAGTGGGGACCTGGCAGTGCTGGGGAAACACTGGGACTCGATGGGCTGAAAGGTCTTTTCTGACCTAAACAATTCTATGATTCTGTGACTGGGACTTTGAGTCCTCTTGGGTCCAAAGTGGCCTGGCTGTTGGCTTGTTATGTGGCTGCTCCCAAAGGGCTTAGTACGCAAAATCTGCAGGCAGTGGTTTCTTAGCTCCCACCCTTCTCGCGTGAGCTCTCTGGGGTACAAGCCGCCTCCCAGATGCTCTTGTACCGCTCCCAGCACAGCTTGACACCGTGCTTTAGACTCCTTGCAGCAACGCAAAGGTCACATTCACCCCACCAAGGTGGGCTGAGTCCCTGGCTGAGAAACTGTCCCCATGCTGGAGAATGTGATTCACCTCTCCTACCTCATCTCCTTTTGCTTTAGCAGTGACTCCTGCGTCAACCTGAAGGTGCTACAGTCTTATCTGCACATTTCTAACTGGTGGATGGTGGCACTATTTTGAAGTCTTCTTGAGCAGCCCAGGGTATAAATAGCCATCGGAAGCCCACGTCCTCCAGCCCTCTCTGGGATGGGACTGGCGTAGGAAATGGATAGTGTGACGCTCTGGGCTCAGTGTGCCAGAAGTGCCTGCCCGCTGAGCTAGCCGGCTTTTGCTGGTTGCATTATTAATTTCAGAGGTCCTGTTTTAGCAGGTACAAAGCCTGTGTCTCTCCTCTGCTGTGGATACCAGACTCATGGTTACAAATGTCATCAGGCCCTTCCTAAGTGGAAGGAGAGCTTCTGTCACTTACCTAGGGGACTAAAACATGTGTTTTCTTGGATGCACACTGTGTCCCCACTAGGTACAGGACAAGACTGGGGTTGATCCTCAGCATCAGTGGGGCACAAAGCTTCCAGAAGGTCACAGTGATGAACAACAATGGACATGGGCAGGTTGAGTGAGCAGGAAGTCAACCACCAAGTCTGAACTTGGCAGGGTGGGAGGAGTTTTAGGGGTTAAGACAGTGCTCAAAGCCACTTCAGCATGTTCCCACATTAGCGGTCCATGATGGGCTCAGGAACAACTTCATCTAAAATCTGATCCTGGGGATTTGTCTCTTCTCTCAGTGAAACTGTAGGGCTGGATCCACTACGGAAAATGTTGTTAGCCATCATGAACTTGTGGGACGTCCCAAACCCACCTGAGAGGCAGTAGTGCCGGAGAAAAGCTAACCCCATTAGGCAAGCAGCTGCTCCAAGATGACCATGTCTCCCTCTATCTTCTAGGTTTCCCTGTCAGCACCTTATCCATCTGGTTCATCACATACTGCGGAGTGCAGCTGATCAAAGAGCGCGAGCGCATCCTGGCCATTGAGGAGGAGAAATGTGACAAAGCAAAAGTGGAGTAGAACAAGGCATTGGTGGGCTTGTCCCAAAGCCTCGTCACCCTTCCAGCCACCGCTGCCAGGCCAGCCACTGGTTGGGGGTCTCCAAGCACTCCTGACAATTGGACTGCTGTAGCTCACCCATGTAGAAGTCACCTGGAAAGCACAGGTCACCCCTTGCTGCAGGGAAGATTTTCTCTAAGACTCAGTGGGTGTTTTGCAGGCTCCCTGTGCATGGCAGACAGCTGAGGTACGCTCCCAGGACATTTCTTTGATGCCGTAAAGAGTCATCCCTATGATTTTCCTGAAATCTAGAGATTTCATCCCCTGCTTCTCATAACACTTGGTCCACCAGCACTCAGCTCTCCTGCAGGACCTGTAGCCCAAAGGAGACTCTCCAAGTCCCTCAGCTGGAGGTTTTAGAGTGGGGCAGACACCCAGCTATGAGAAAGGGATTAGCTGGTGCTGAGTCTGCTCTGAGCAGACCATATCCATGTTTCTTCAAGCCCAAGCACCCTGCTTCTTTCACTACAAGAAGTGGTCAGCATCCACAGTTGTGGATGTCCAGCATCTATGGTTGAGCAGTAAGGACTGTGAAATGGCTCAGCATGATCTATACCTACCAAGAGGCTAATAAACAAATAGTACAGTCTTTAGAGTGAAGGGGAGGAGGACCAGGGTTGGCACATTGGCGCATTGGCACATTATCTCCCCACCACTGTCAGCGATGCAGAGTGATAGCTGCTACGATCTCTACGAAAAAGGTACCTTCAGTGTCAAAGGTCTTGAAAAAAATGATTTCCTGCCAACATCAGGCATCGTTAATGAGAGTGCGGGAGCCAGACCTGCTTCACAGCCACCACACATCATGTGCAGGTCACCTGGGGAGTGGGCATGCCAAAGAGACCTAGCACATGGCTCACAACTTGGTTCCCAGGCCCCAACTCCGATACAAAGGGCCCTCCACTGCTGGGTCTGGGACTGATGTGATCACCACGACCATCCTGCTGTGATAAGTGTCCTGGAACTCAAACAAAATCCCACTTCCATTTTTTACACACCATGGACAAAGGTTTAAGCTCACATTCCTGCCCATGGCTGAGGAACAGAAGATGCTGTAGCAGAGCTTGTGCTCATCTCCAGCCAGCCGTCGCTTCACTCAACGGACTTTGGTGTACACAGCCCAAGCCCGTGACTGCATGGCTGAATGAGCACACACAAGTATGTACAGCCAGAGGAGAAAGACCCTGCGTGAAGGGCAGCGATCTGGGGCTCGGTGGCAGAGGGGAAGCCCATGGTAACCTCCTTGGGACTCATGACTTTGGGACACTGCACTGAATAAATGTACATGCGTGAAACACGGTGCCTTGGGGAAAAGGTGGGTTTATAACTGAAAAAGAGCTCTGGCTCTCTTGCACTTTAGAGTAACTTTCAGCGGCCTTATGTCCGAGTTTTGTTGATGTTTGGTGAGGGCAGAATCTGGACCACTTCGCAACATGGGTCAAGACGCTTGGTGCTGGTGCGTTCTGGCTTCCCTGTGGTTGAAACAGGATCGGTTCCTTGCCAGCTTTCAGCTCTGCCAAAGTAATTTGTGAAGTCTCTGATAAATGTCGTTTATTTATGTAGTAAATAAATGTTGGACATCTATGGTGCCCCATCACTGTTACACTGCTGTAATGCAAGTGGCACCTTGGGCAACACCCTGCCATCAGAGCTGAGAGACACAAGGATCAGTTTGCAGGTCCCCACCTCCCACCCCTAATAATGACACAAGGCACTGTTGAGTTTAACAGAAAACCACCTTAGTGGTATCACCAGATTGGAGGTTTGGCTGCAGCTCCATTCATGTTCACCTTTGTTTTGACTCCACCTTTTTACTGGTGAAATATCACATGCCTACTGCCATCAAACTGTCATCCATGTAGGTTTTGAATTAGAAGCCATGTTGGTTTTATTTCTGGGAGCCCGACCGAAAATGCTGGAAGTAAGGGCAGGTATTTTGCCTTGGTGGCATCTCCAGTCGCATCTCCAAAACTCCGTCAGCTGCCAGGCACATCCCTTTGTACACAGGTCTCCTGATGGACCTTCGGTAGATGTTTCTTGGCATCTCAGATTTACACTTTACCACCAAAACTATGCTATGGCATGATGTGCTTCCTTCCAGGGTCATATTCAGCACTTCTCCTCCACATGTGTGTCCTCACACAGCTGAAGCTACCCTGAGCTGCTGAGACTGAGGGCTCTGTCTCTGTGGGTGGCTCAGTTCAGGTCCCTGCCTGCCCTGCAGGACAGTCACCCACCTCCTGACATCACAGTGGGTGACTCACATGGCAAAGCCCAGTGACTCTGCACTGCCCTCCTGACTTGGATATTCCAGGAGAGAAAATAAACCATTCTCTAAGGATCTAATTTTACCCAGCAGCTGCATCTGCTGGAGCTGCCAGGAGGAGCTAATGTTAGACACTGAGAGATTTGTTAGAGAGACAGTTCATGGGAGAACTTCGGCTTTGCCCCGCCTTATCCTGAAGTTATGCCCTCAGCTTTTAGATGCTAAAACCCACTGGGCTTGGCTGGTACTTGCTTGGAGACCAGTTTACTTTAGTAAACGTACACGTTGCACTCAGCAAATGGAAGACAGATGGGACAAGTCTACTGTGATCAAAGCTTCTACAAGAGGCAATAGTTGCAGAGAGCTCAGAATTGATGGCTGCCTCAAATTCCACTGCTATCATCAGAGAAAATTGTCCCACAAGCAATCAGATGTGGCCTTGGCTCTCCAGGGCAGCAAGGCTCAGACCAAGTCCCCCAAAAAACAGGGTCAAGTGAGCAAGTCTTATGAGGAACAGATGAGGGAACTGAGGTTGTTTAGTCTGGAGAAAAGAAGACTCATCACTTTCGACAACTCCCTGAAAGGAGGTTGTAGTGAGGTCGAGGTCGGTCTCTTCTCCCATATAAAAAATGACAGGATAAGAGGAAAGAGCCTGAAGTTGCTCCAGGGGAGGTTTAGGTTGGATATTAGGAAAAATTTCTTTACAGAGAGGGTGGTCAAGCACTGGAACAGGCTGCCCAGGGCATCCCTGAAAGTGTCCAAAAGACATGTCAATGTGGTGCTGATGGACATGGTTTAGGGACCCTGGCAGTGCAGGGTGAACGGTTGGACTCGATGATCTTAAAGGTCTCTTCCAACCAGATGACTCTGTGATTCTGTGATCTGAAGCTTGTGGATCTGAGCTGCATAAAGCACTGTTGGCTTTCTACGCCCAGCCCCAGGAGAGCTCAGGCAAGGTACATGGTGGCTCTGAGAGCATCTCTGGGTCTCCCCATTAGCACTGTGTGAGCCTCCCCACAGCTCAGAGCTGCTCAGAGAGTTTGGGCCCACCCCACCAGATCAACCCTCTGTCCCACCAGGCTGTGGTAGAAACTTGTTTAGGGATGAACCACCCTCATCTGAGCTGAATGCATCTGTGCTCAGGTGCCAGGGAGGATTACAGACCATTTGAGGTCAGAATTAACACATAGATCACATCTGACATGTCCAGCCTGGGCCGTATATGCGATGTACACCCATTTTGATGACAGGGCTTGGGATGGATGCTGCTGTCTTGAACTGGTAGCAAAAAATGGTGGAAACATAAGGCAGGGGATCACACGTGTGATTGTTGCCACCAGCCATTACGAGGACGGCATCCCAGCGCCGCTGGCGTTAGGAGGCACTGGGAATGGCTAAGGGTGTCTAGTCTGAATTCACGATTTAAACAGTCTGTAGAATGAACGAGGACAGAAGGACATCAACAGAGTCCTTCATCTCAGGCAAGTGTCTAACTTGGGTGCGGCGAACCAGCTCCCAGAGATACTTGTCTCTCCCCATGCCTGTAGGGAGCCTAAATGACACAGTGCACTGAGGAGACAGTGCTCTTGAAAAATCAAAGTTGCTTCCCCAAGCCTTGGAGATGGTCCAGCCACTGTGCAAAGTCAGGGAAGCCAATGGAGACACCAGAGCAGGCTTGGGACTGGCACTATGCTCTGTCTCTGGGTGGACCACAAACCTGGGAGAAGCCACAGCCCCACCGATGGGTTGAGGAACTCCTCTGGGAAAGGATGGGCTGAAGCTGCGTTTTAGCAGCGGCACCTCGTGATGTGGGGAACATGGAAGCAAACCTCGGCTGGCAGCTCACGCCGAGCAGCACAGCGAGAAGGAAAACAAGCCAGGGCTCAGGGGAGATTAAAGGCAGAAGGGCAAAAACCCCAGCTGGTAGCACAACAACACAGGATTAAACCTGTGAAAGTGCAGAGGGAGTGGAGAGGGGAGGGTGGGGTTGTCCAGCCCCAGATGTCGAAGTTCGACCCAGTTTAAAGATCAGAGCTCGTTGTCACAGATGAGCAGCAGAGCAGAAGAGCTTATGATGTGAAGTCCAAAACCAGCTTGTGATTAGTTCCCTGCTATACTGGTACCTCCCGGATGCTGCTGGAACCTCACCAGTACAAAAGGGCTTCAGATCAGTATAGCTCCCTCCCTCTTCCCGCTTACAGAGATAAACACTGTGGCACAAAGCACTTTTAAAAATACATCCGTGGCAGAGTAAGGGGTCATGTGGCTTTCAATACACCAAGAAGAGCGGCTAATATCTCTGTATAGACTTAATTAAATCATTAATTAAATCCGTGCCTTGATCACTGAGTGTCAGCCAGCCCAGAGGGTCCATAGTAATGGAGATAAGACAGATTCATGTAGAATTTTTACTACTGGTATAAATAATTACAGCTACTCTGCTCTCCGATGTCTGTGAAAACTAATTCGTTTCTTTGTGAGCTCCATGGGAAGAGCTGGACCTGGACCAGCCATTTCAGGACCCGTGAGGCTTCCTAGACATCCATGGGTCTGCAAGCAGACACAAGACCTGCTGGACACCTTAGTCTTTCAGGACCATCCGCTCAAGGCCAGGCAGGTTGTCCTGCTGTGGCCCTAGACTCCAACATGGGGTGTTGAATCTCAGTAGACCTTAGCAGGAGACCCTTGACTGACAAGAAGGTACCTGTGTTTAGATGTCTTTAATATATAAGTTGAAGCTCACCATTGCGCTCTCTTCACTTCTGCTCTGCCTCAGACCCTCCCTCTGCCACCGAGATGTGGAAAAGATGCGTTTATTAGTTACGAGGTGTCCAGCCACTGAGCCACTGAGGCCCACGCATGTATTGTAGGCAAAGCAGAGCCATCCCTCTCGCAGGTTCCTCAAGTCCCCTCCTTTAGTGAGACCTCTTAAGTAACTTCCAGCACAGGTCTCATCTCCCATACAGGGGTGTAAATAATTACATCTATTGCCATTTTCCACCCCCTTCCAGACACCCAAAAGTGACTCCAGAGGAGAACAGAGGACAAACCTGTGCAGAAAAGCAGGCCTGGGAGCGAGCTGGCTGGAGCCAGGGATGCCACAAAGCCCACGTATGATGCTCCCTTATTGCATCTCTCCAGCTTTGACTTCACAGTCTATTTCTAGCACAGCAGAAGGTTTAGCAGTTTCAGAGAATTCTATTCAGTGGTGTCGGGAGATGGTCCCAGCCTTTCCACGCATGACCCAGAAGGCAGATTCGGTTGTTTAATTCATCTGGAAGGTGTTTTCCAAACGCGGTGGCTGAGCCGATGGGTCGCACACGTCTCCCATCACAGGACAGCAGCAAAAACTCCCGCTCCCCCCGCGGTGACTCACAGGCTGACAGACCCTTCCTGAAGCATCGAGGCTGGGACTACAGCTGTTCCCCCGTCCCCCTCCCTTCCTCCCCGTCCCATGTGTCATATTAAAGGGTGATCAGCTTACACTTGCTCCAGTATGGATTCCTTAAGCTTTGTAACGCTGCGGCTATATATAAAGCCCTACGCTGGAAACTGAAGTACGCAGACAGCTGCGAGAGTAGCCAGCGTTTCACATTCCCAGTGTGCTGACAGCCTGGACGAGAGGGAGACCCACCAGCCCTGCTTTGAGTAAGTTTCTTTACCAGGGGCTCCGGTATAGATATATTCATCAATATATATATATAAAAAAGAAGGATTTGGAGAAAAAAAAAAGCAACGGTTACTCTTCACCATGGGTTTGCCTTTTGATCAAGTGGAAGAATTGCGTCTCTACCAGCAAACTCTCCTCCAGGATGGACTCAAAGATATGTTGGACCACAATAAGTTTCTGGACTGTGTCTTAAAAGTCAAGGGGAAGGAGTTTCCCTGCCATCGGCTCGTGCTGGCAGCTTGCAGCCCATATTTTCGGGCAATGTTCCTCTCGGACATGGAAGAGAGCAAGAAGAGGGAGGTCAGTTTGGAAGATGTTGATCCAGATGTCATGGGCAAGATCCTCCATTATATCTACACCTCCGAGCTGGAGATCACAGAGCAGAATGTGCAGGACATCTTCTCCGTGGCCAACATGTTCCAGATCCCCTCCATCTTCACTGTCTGCGTGTCCTTCTTGCAGAAGCGGCTCTGCCTCAGCAACTGCTTGGCTATCTTTAGGCTGGGCTTGATGCTGGATTGTGCCCGGCTGGCCGTGGCGGCTCGGGATTTCATTTGCGATCGCTTTGCGCTGGTCTCTCGGGATGAGGAGTTCTACCAGCTCTCCCCCGATGAGCTTATTGCAATCATCTCCAGTGACTCCCTCAACATCGAGAAGGAGGAGACCGTCTTCGAAGTTGTGATGAAGTGGGTAGGGACCAAGGACCGTGAGAGCCGGCAGAAGGCCTTGCCTGTCATCTTCGAAAGCATCCGCTTCCGCCTCATGCCCAATGACTACATCAAGGACCACGTGGAGAAGCACGCCATGGTGAAGTCCAGCCCAGAGCTTCTCAAGAAACTGCAAATGGTGAAGGATGCCCAGAAAGGCAAATTCACTGTGGTGAAGAAGAAGAAAGTCAAGAAAAGCAGTGAAAACCCAGAGAAAGAAAATGTTGTCAATGGAGCGGTAGATGAGAAGGAAGATACGGAGGAGGATGCTCTCCCAGGGATCTTAAATGACACAATGCGCTTTGGGATGTTCCTCCAGGACCTTATTTTCATGGTGAGCGACAGTGGAGCAGTGGCCTATGATCCCACTGCCAACGAGTGCTATTATGCCTCCCTGTCTACTCAAATCCCAAAGAACCACGTAAGCCTGGTGACCAAAGAGAATCAGATCTTCATTGCTGGAGGACTATACTACAATGAGGACAGCAAAGAGGATCCCATGAGTTCCTACTTCCTGCAGGTAGTAGCTTTATCTTTGATTCTTTGACCGATTTGGAGCATGACCAGTCTTTAGCCAGTAATATTTGTTGTTATGTGATGTTAAAATGAAAGTTCTAAATGAAGGTGAAACATCTGAGCTGCTTTACTAGAGATACTTCTCCCTATATTTTTAAGTCAGAACCCACCGAGGGTGGGTTCTGGTAACTGAGGAAGGAGGCTTGAAGGAGTACGTGGTGGGAATAAGCCTTCCTAACAAGGGGACTACTTTGAACAGTGCATTTGGTCCAGCCCTGGCTGCCATAGGGCACACTAACTGGGAGGTTAGTGGCATCAGGTCTGGGTTCCACTTTGCATCCTTTATGTTCACTGGTTATGAGCCCCTGGCAAAACCCAAGAGTCTTTCTACCAGGCACCAACAAAGGAAAAGCAGCAGCTACGGCCACAGAGCAAACACCCCAAGGACATGGGGCATGTCCCTACCTGCCAATATGTGCCCCATTTGTTGCCCCTGGAGGGGTGCTAGTCCCACTCAGAGTCTCTGCCTTGGCCATTTCCATCATATGAGGGGGAAACCATGGTGTGACGTCTTTTGGGATACTCTACAAGAAAAGTGGCTGTTCTAACTCAGCAGCACCCAAGGCTGTGATTGGATGGAGCTCTGTGCAGGCAATCTGAGCCCCAGCCTGGGCTGTAACCCTAGAGCACCTTCCCTATAGACAGCTAACGCAAGGTGCCTACTCTTCCTGCTGACCCTGTAGGAAACCAGTAAACCCTCTGTTCTTCCCCCCATACCCAGAAATCCTCTTGCTCTTCTCCTGTGGTTCACATGTCTTCTGGGAAGAAACAATAACATGTCCAGGCAGAAAGGATAAAGTACGGGAAGTTCCCAAGCTGAGATATATAGCCTTTATCCCAACCTTGCCTTGTGGCGTGTGTGCAGGGACCATGATTGTCCTCACCTGGGAATGGTCAGGCTTTTCACAGTCCACAGGAAGCCTATGAAATGAGAAGTTGGCAGGAAGAAACTGCAGCCCTAGAAAGCAGGATGGAGGGGGAAGGCAGTGGGCGTGCCAGGGGACCCACAGTCTGAGACACAGCCTTTTGCACCAGACAACAGATGTGGCCAGCTCCATCACTCACCTGTGCAGAGCAGGTAGATGTGACGCTTTGTGTTCAGCCGAAGCCTATGCCTGGAGATCAATGCTCCACCAGTCTAGTTGCTGGCCAGGCAAGGTCATTCCTTGAGCAGCAGTGAAGGTCCACCATGACCTGGGCTGTTGCAGCACGACTGCAGCAAGAAGGCCAAGGGAAGTGATCATTTTTTTTCCCTTTGATTATATATTTGTGAGACCACATCTGGATGCTGAGACTCCCCAGTACAAAGGAGATGTTGAGGTACTGGAATAAGTTCAGCAGAAGCCACCACGATGGTCAGGGCTGCGCAACAGGAGGTACAAGGAGGGGCTGAGCTAGGTCTGATCAGCCTGGAGAAGGGAAGATCTCATTGGTGTCTACAGCTCCCTAATGGGAGGGACACAGGAGCGGGATCCAGACTCTTCTTGGCTTTGCACAAAGATGGGACAAGAGGCAACGGCCACTGGTTGCAGTAAGGGAAAATTCAGTTAGCTGTGAGGAAAACCTTCCCAACAGAGGTGGTGGTGTACTGGAGCAGGGACCAGAGAGGTCACCTTGGAGACATTTAATATTTGACTGCACAAAGCTCTGTCAGCCTGCTCTAACTGCAAAACTGCACCTGCTTGAGCACAGCGGAGGGATGAGAGACCTTTGGGGGTCCCGTCAACCTAAATCGTTCTGTGATCTAAGCTGCAAACAGCAGGATTTCCATATTCAGCTCCCAATTTGACACTGATTCAGTAGCAAATGCCTTGGGCACCACGTGGCCATTTTTAGCTCCTTCACCACAAGAAAGGGACAGTGGCACCTTCACAGCTCGCTGGGGCACTCGTGCATGGGAGGCGCAGCCGAGTCCCAGGGCTGGAAGGTGCCATCGGTTTGCAAAGGTGTAATTTAGTCTCACCAATGCCATTACACAGCTGACGGGTTCTGTATGAGTAAGAGAGTCCTTTGAGCCTTTGTTTTTTTCAGCTGAAACTTCACAGAGATGTAGACAGGCAGCTTGTGGATACTTGAACCACAGTGTCAGTGCAGCAGCATCTTACACCTTCTGACTCTGTTTGTGACCTCCCTGATTTCACATTCCTCCTGCTGAAGCCAGAAGAGTTAAATCAGGGATAGTTTAGACTTAAGAACAGGCACCAAAATATAAAAAAGCTGATAAATCCCAGAAACCTTGCAAATGTTGTCAGAACAAAATGATTCCATTGACATTTCACATGGAAAAGGGTGTCCTTTATTCGTCACTTCTAAGATTTATGACTCGAAAACAATGCTGAATCCATCAAGAAGCAGGAACTACCCCGGTGACTGAGCTTGCACTCTAAATAACACATGTGTGGACCTCAGCTTACAGAGACAATACCCTCAGACACCCAGCTGAGACCCAGCTTTTGGAGACAACCCAGCAAGCTGAAGCTCTTTGGCCTGAGACCATAGCAAACAGTGTTTCAGGCAATGGTGCATCACAGCGTCATTCTGCAGAGTCCCACCAAACTGGCCACAAGACCTCACCCCCTCCTCTGTTACTAACCTACATTCAAAATTTTTGCCCATTTACAGTTCCTATCAAGCCATGGTGCCCAGAGACTCCCCAGCCTCATAATCTTTCACATTTTTTTTTCTGGTGGGACACAAGGCAATCAATGCCTTGATCTACAAGCATCCAAGGCTCTACAAGGATCAGGACATCTGGCACAATCTGGTCAGCAGGAAAAGCTCTGATCTTTGCAGCACCATCTCAGCCGTGTAGGTATTCTCATAGCGATTGTGTGAACAGCCTTTGGGCAGAGAGACACGCGTGGGTTTCGCCTCATGAACTCTCACACACACTGAGGTGATACAGGACAGCATCAGTATCTTGAGAAGCAGAGGAGGAACACGGTAACTGATCACGTGCCAGAAAGAAGAATTGGTGGGAGAAGAAAGGGCTGAGGGGAGTGAGCTGTGTAGCCAACATTGCCAACGCCACACTGTCACCTGGCAGAGATGGAAAACACCAGGATAAAATGCTGTGGTGTGTGCTCCCTCTGAAGAGGTTCAGGCAAAATTTCTAAGGTCAAAGTGCTTCAGCTCCTTCAGTCCCAGGAACTTTCCATTACAGGTCCAACATGGGACTCTCATCCAAAGATGACGAAGCTTGTTCCAAGTCAAGGCTTTAGTACATAAAGAAGAACATGCTTATGCTGGGGCATCTCTGCTCTTACTCCTTGTCATAGAACATATGTCAGCTGATACATGACTTGTATTTGCAAGGTCTCCCATCCTGCACCAGCTGGTGAGGCGCAGACAGAAACCAGCATTGCAGAAAGTGCTTACTGGTGTGACCGAGCTGCACGTGGGAATGGGCTTTGCCTTCAGCCCCTGGATCCTGATTTTTGCTAAGCAGATGGGCCGGGCGAGCACACGCTAATGACCATGTGTTTGCTTTCAGTATGACCATCTGGACGCAGACTGGCTGGGGATGCCCCCCCTGCCCTCCCCTCGCTGCCTCTTCGGCCTGGGAGAAGGGGAAAACTCTATTTTTGTGATCGGAGGGAAAGAACTGAAAGAGGGAGAGAAGACCTTGGATTCGGTCCTGTGCTATGACCGGCTGTAAGTGCTCACATGCAAGGTGGGGACGGGAGGTGGTTTACAGGAGAAGGTGAAGCAGCTGCCATGCAAAACAATGCTGGCTCTCCAAGGGCCACAAGCTTTGGAGACAGGGCTTGAATGCTTCATCTAGATGGTGAGACCACGGGGACTGTCTCAAGCTGTACCTAGGGGCTCTGGGCTGTCTCTCTCCAGCTGCTTCATTTAGTGTAATTGAACCTTCCGGAGACGGAAGCCGTAATGGGGATATTATGTTATCAGGGACTGATCTAAGCAGATGCTCACGTGAGACCTGTACAGAGGAGCGAGGGGAGTTCTTCCTTCTGCTCTTGCCTGTGGATTGGAGGTTCAGCGACATTCACCATGGTCTCACCAGGAGTGGCTTTGAACAGGAACATTTGTTTTGAAAACATCCAGATGAGGCCCCGAATGGCCCATCCTGACTGATGTCAGTCTTAATATCCAATTATTTTTGGATGATGGGCTCCGACCTGTGTTAGGTCATGAGCTTTATTAAAAGGCACCATCCTGTTCTGCTCACAGGAGACAGAAACACCCAACGACTGCTGTTCTCTACCCCAAAGAGACAGAGCAGTAGGTGTCAACAACCTTTTGCTTGGTCTATATTTAGATGTGTGTGTGCTTCAAAGTCTGTTTTATAGGCAGAGATTTGAATCCAGTTTCATTCCCACAGAACAGGGCACTTATCTACCCCTGCAGACCCTGGGAAAGGATGTATCTGCCCCTGCCAAGTCCTCAGGGGGAGGTTTGAACCCCAAATTGAGGCCGGTGGAGATGCGATCAGCACCACTTGTATTTCTAGCGTTACTTAGGTCAAGATTTCAACTGTCACGAACCTGGAGAGGACAAACTGCTGGTCTGTGGGACCAACTATGTGCCCAAAGTTGTTGGGAAACTGGAAAACACTCAGAGCCCAGGCAGCTCAGGTCTTAGGTACAACAAGGTGCAGGTCGTGGGGGGCTACATCCTACATGTATGAAAGCTGGGAAGGAGTCTAAGCTACATGGGTGTGAATAGACACCTTGTGAGGAATCGGTCAGCCCTATTTGGGTATCAGAGTGGGGTTTCCAAAGCCTTATAGCTACATCCTCTGCACAGCTGCCCCAGAGCTAGCTCAGAGGTTTCAACACAGCCCTGCACTGAAAAATGTGCACACACCCACCCCTGCGGGCCCTTGCTGAGTGTTGGCCAACCAAAGCACCCCAAAGTGGAAGGTGATGGCCCAAAAATGGATTTGTCCTCGGGATCTCGCACCTCCAATTCTTGTTGGTTTCAATTTTTTTTCCATCATGCAGACACCTCTGTCTCGTTGAGTTCAGCCAGTAACAGTGGTAAATGAGGTGAGGTCCTGGGAGAAGTGTGGACGCGTATCCACAAAGCCCAAGCGTAGGGGATGCTGTAGAAAATGGTGAATGTTAGCATAAACATTCTGCATATTTTATTTTCTCCTTTTTTAGGATCACAAAATTTACCAGGTAAGCCCCAACCTCATTGAAAGAAACCTTATATTTTTGAGATTGAGTCAGGATCTGTGCTCACCTCTAGGTCGGGAAAGTGTCGTGTACTCTAGGCCTCACCCAGCAAGCTACAAATCCTTTTGCTTCTTGTCTTTCTCTGATCCAGGTCCTTCAAGTGGGGTGAAGCCGATTCCCTTCCCTACGCAGTCTACGGCCATTCGGTCGTATCGCACAAGGATCTCGTCTATGTCATCGGTGGCAAAGGAAGCGACAAGTAAGACAAAAAGCAAAAGAAACTCAGGGAGTCATCCCCCAAATTAGTGGGAGTATGGAGCACAAGTTGGTACCTCCCCAACTGGGATGCTATGGGTTAAGGAAGGTTGGATGGGGTGTGAGACGTGGATCCTTCCCTCCCAGCTCACCTCTGTGACTGCAGCCCTTCCCAAGCCCTCAGGAGTCCTACAGGGACACCAGGGACATGGCACTGTCCTTGAGGAGAGGGAACGGAGGCACTGAAGAGTGAGAAGACCCTTCACATTAAGGGTCTCTTGTCTTGGACTTCTTGCGGAGCAGTGTGGTCCTAGTAGTTAAATCTGGATGGGTATTTGCAATAGGAGTGAAAAACCTCATCAAACCTGACCCCATCCTGCCCCCTTGCAAGAGACAGGCTCAGCAGAAAAAGCCTCTCTCGGGGAACATTGCAGCCATCGCTTTGCAAAGCAGAAGCGTGACTGTTTGCAGAGCAAACACACCATAATCCAGCAAAGACAGGTCCTGCTCCAAAAGGGATTATGGTCTGAGAAGAGTGAGCGTGCATATGTTCACACACCTTCCATCACCGTCCTGGGGAACGGGGACGTTGCTGGTGGTATTTTGCAGCGTCTAGTTGGATCAGGAGCACTGAGGCACTGTTTGACGGCTGCGTGTGAGGTCCTGAGAGGCAGTTGGCTCTGTGGACCCATATCCAGCTGTGTGAACACAATGTCGAGTTTTTAGGACCCTGTCCAAAGCGGGTACAACAGGAGGGGGATATGTTATACACAAACGGTGGCTCCAGGCATGGGCATCCTTGGGTGCACACCCTAGCCAAGGCACTCAGGCCGATGTGGAAACGCAAGATCCTTTCTACAGACCCCACGTTCTTCCCAGCAGACCTCCCCAAACTCCTGCAGTGCAAAGCTGCCCCTTGGCAGGAGATCGACACCTCCTTTTCTATCTCATCTTTAGGAAGTGCCTGAAGACAATGAGTGTCTACAACCCATCCAAGTTTGAATGGAAGGAGCTGGCTCCCATGAAAACAGCCCGCTCCTTGTTTGGCGCCACGGTGCACAAGGACAAAATCTACGTGGCAGCTGGTGTGACCGACTCTGGCTTGACCAACTCAGTGGAAGTCTATGACATTGCCACCAACAAGTATGTACCTGAGCACACCTTCAGGGCATAGTTACACAAGGAGCAGGTCTCCATCAAGAAAATTCTGGATTTTGCTTGCAACTTCCAATACCAGTTCCTCCCAGACTGTATTCCTTGGACAGTCAGGGATCACCAATGCCAATGCAGCTGGGCTGTGGATCATCTCAGGCTCATCTTAAAAGCATTTTCACCAACTGGTACAATCTTGAGTTCCCTGCAGGGCTGTAGATTCATCTTGGCATCTCCACCCAATGCAATAGACTCTCTGTCTTTGGGTGGGCCTTGCAGCTGCAGTCCCACTGCTGGGACCTGCTGGTCCATGCCAGGTGTGCTTCACAGCTCATGCACTCAACGCAAAATGAAGTTGAACTACGATGACAGAAACAGATGTCTCTAACAACAGCCAATGCATGATCCCATCCCATGCAGACCTATGCAATTCAGCTGTCACTAGTTAATTCAGATGTTGACTCCTGATTCGAGGTCAGCCTCAGCATGGGGGTAGGCAGGATGCCCTAACATGTCCTCTCTCTTGACATGGCAGGTGGGACACCTTCACAGAGTTCCCGCAGGAGCGCAGCTCCGTCAGCCTGGTGAGCTTGGCCGGGGTGCTCTACCTGCTCGGAGGGTTTGCCACAGTGGAGACGGAGTCGGAAGAGCTGGTGCCAACGGAGCTGAACGATGTTTGGAGGTGAAGATCTCCCCTGGGGCTGTCCAAGGGAGCACGGGAGGAATGTCAGTGAGAGCTGCTGAGGGAACAGATAGTTTCTGTCTTTCTTGATGCCTTCAGTGTGAGATGCATGGTGTTACCCCAGCACAAGGCTCAGTGCAGGGGCTCTGGGTGAGAAGTTTGCCCTGTGTTGTGCTGGAGGGCACATTAGGTGATTCAGTGATCATATAGCAATGTTCCAGGGAAAATCTGCTCCTTTACCTGTGTTGCTGCATTGACATTTTGCCTGGAGCTGGTTCCAGACCTCCCTTTCAGTGTGAAGCAGCATTGGTGCAGTGTATCCTCTCCCTGGGAAAAGCCAGTGGTCAGGCTGGAAATAAGATAGTCTTACCTGAGAGAAGTGGGCAGAAAGCACTTTCTGACGGCTGCTAAGACAGTGTTGGCTGCTCCCATCCTTCACATCTGTGACTCCAGAGCACCCTCAGGAGGCACCTGCTGGCCTCCACCATGGATGTTCAGTCTTGGCGTCATCAACCTGTTTCCCAATGGAAAAACACACCCTCCTCTGTGAGCCCACGTGCTGACACCCATGTCCCTTAGCCTGGTACCGCAAACCAGAGCACACCAGGACTAAAGTCCCCACGCAGCTCCCAGAGATCTCCTGTGGCCAATAATGTCTGTGGGATGTCACACCATGCACCAGGGCCCCCACCACTATGGAGAGCAGCTGAAGCGAGGGAGAGGAGATGTTTTCCTCACTGTAACCGTCTGTCTATCTCTCCCCAGATATGATGAAGAGCAGAAGAAGTGGGAAGGGGTCCTCCGAGAGATCCAGTATGCCTCTGGTGCCACTTTCCTTCCCGTGCGCCTCAATGTTTTGCGTCTAACGAAGATGTAGCAAGGCGTGATTTTTTTTTTTTTCCCATGGGTGTCTGGGGCAAGGAAGGATGGGGGGAGGTGAGGCCATGCTTACCAGTGCAGAGATGTGGCATCTGGATACTGTGTAGGACATTGCATCTGTGATTGGCACCTTTTTACTTAGTCAAATGGGAAAGGGGGAATTACCTTAAAGGCCTGTAGGAACTTGAAGATGCTCACAAGGTAACTAGAGAAGGGATCTGGGGCCTGCAAGGAGCTGGGATAGACTGGGACACATGGAACAATGACATTTTTCCAGTCTCAGTACAGGACAAAAAGATCATACGCTTGTTCAGCTTCTTTCTCCATGTTTTTCCCTGTTTTCTCAACAACTGTTGAAACCCCCCTACCAATAGTGGAGGCAGAAAGTGGGTCCCAAGAGAGTAAGCTGATGTTCCCCAGGGAAGGGGGTCTATCAAGTATTTCCCCACCTAAGGCAGCTGTGAGCACGGTGCTAGAGCCCACCACGAAGAGAAAAAGAAAGGGTCAAAGTCAAGTGGTACAGGAGAGTCCTGGGGGGACTTGATGAGTTTCTGAGTGATGAGGTTGTTGGGATGAGACAGTGAAAAGCAAAGAGCATGGGCAGCAGAAAGCTTTGGGAAGTTGCAATGAAAAGTCTTAGTTCTTCACCTCTGCCTTGACTTTAGAGTGGAGAGAGGCCAGGAGTGAGGTCTGCAAGAGGGGAAGAGCCACACAAGTTATAGGGTAGCAAAGGGGGAGTGACAGGCAGGGGAGGCCATCTGCACTCTTCTCCAGCCTTTTGGGCTCCTCTTGTTCAATCACAGATCACAATGTCTTCACCTATGGTTGGACAAGTGCTGTTTTCCAGGGAAAGGTTTTATATTTATGCCGTTACTCTTATTTTTCATGTTCTGACCTTTTTTTTTTTTTTAAGAGTTTTCTAGTTTGCTAAGTACATGGAGATCTCAGATGTGTTTGGCTCAAAGAGAGCTTCCTACTGAGGAAAAATGTGTATCTTTTTCTAAGTTATCCAAAATGATGTTTTGATAGAAACACGACTGTACTGGCAGCAGGACAAAGATCCACTAGAGCAAAAATCTCCTGATGCCCACACCATCTGACCAGTGGTTTCTTTCATAATAAAATATTAGCCTGTTTCAAATGAAATCCCCTGTTTGCACATTGATAGAACTGTAACTGGATGACCACAGCAACCCCACACAAGGACCATGCGAAAGCTGCGATGAACACAGCCCCATGGAAGGCCTCAGCTTTTCTTCTTATTTTCCCCAATTTGGGAGCTGAAACTCCCTCGTTCATGTCCTTACAGCTATTCTCCATAGATAGGACTAGGATCTTACCTAGGACTAGAAGGAAGCTGAATGCCTGCACGATCCCATGATACCATGAACAGGGGTGATAATTAATAATAAAAAAGAACAAATACAAACCTTGCAAAATAATACCCTCAAAGTGGCCTGAAAATTATGGTATCAAACCACCACCATGGTCCATCTAGCTCAAAACGCAGTCACGGAGGAGCTAAAACATGTTTGGAAGGAAAGACACTCCGGCATGAGTAAAGGAACCAGAGTCTCGCCCTGGTTTCATTTTAAGGATTTAAAGTTACAGGATAATCTCCTTAGAGAACAATCACATCGGAACAGTAATGAAATATTTTCCACAAGAAAAATAAATCCAAGGTGACTGGCTGTCACAAAATAGCTTTAAAAAAAAAAAAAGGGCAATAAAAACCTTTGAAACAATCAACCATGTGAAAAATGCGCTGCAAAAATGAATAAATCACCTTCTACCCAGTTCCACAGAAATTCCTGGGGGTGACTCCCAAGCTAACTGAAGATGAACCCACCAAACGCAGAACAGCCTGTGGCAGAAACAAAAAACAAAAATTAAGAAGATAAAAATAATCCATGCATAGAATAAAACAATTTTTTTAAAAGTCATGTATTGCGGTGGCAGGATACCACCTCCTAGGACTGGACATCAACAGCTTTGCTTCAGCTCTTCTTGCTGGCTGCAGAATGGGAAGCTGCCAACACTTAGTCCTAAGACAGGGTTAATCCCCATCCACCCACTGCCACCTCGCTTGACTCTCCTGGGGCAAACCTGGGCCCTTTGCAGTGAACGGGGAATGAGCTGTTGTGGTGTGGTCCCTCGATAATGGCTTGAGAAGTGGTGATTCAAACTGGTCCCCATCCTTTGTTGCTCACCTTGCAACTGTCCATTGGGAATAGGAGCTCAGTGCTCCCACACAGTTCACATCCATTTATAAAGCTGTGGGAGATGCCACCACTGGCATGGGGCAAGCAACCATAAAAGGAAAAATCACTGTTGTATAAAAGCGCCCCAAAGAGCTTGAAATATCCCATTGCTTGAGCCACGAGGGACAAAGATCAGAGTGTGCAAGCCAGGGTTGGCCCAAGACAGGCAGCAAAATTCTAAATCACTAAGTGAAAGTCTGGCCCAGGGATTGTGGCAGGTTGAAAAAAAAAAAACCTGCCTGAAGGCTTTTGGTGTAAACTGATTAATTGAATTATTCCCTTCCATGTTATGATTCGCCCATCTCATGGGATAGAAAGTTTCTCGAGAGGGTACTGCCCCTTTAAGAAGCTGCGGGCTCGGGCGGCCGGGGGCTACTCGGGACTTCGGGGGCATTCGGCTACTCGGGACTTCCGGGGCTACTCGGGACTTCCGGGGCTGGTCGGGACTTGCTGGGCTGCTTCCCGGACGGCTTCGGGGGCTTTTCTCGGGTTGTTCGCAGCTCGTTCGCTGCCTTCCTCGGCTCTCCGGACACTCTCGGCTCCGCAGAGCACTGCAGGACCTCAGCTTCGCTCCGGGGAAGAGGCTTTTTCTCCAAATCCTGTGGCTTTGCTCCGGGGACCTTGCAGGCTGCCGGAGTGGACCATGCGCCGGGGCAGCCCCCGCCACGCCGCCTGGGACAGACGGCTCGCCTGGAGGTTTTTCTGCTGCCGTAAGGCTTTACCCTCTTTGTCTGCTGCTTTGATATCCTCCCTGCCTGCCACAACGAGGATCTGGTAGGGACAGCGATTTCCACATTACAGCCCGGCGTTCATAATAGCCGCGGGTTCCCTTTTGTTCGCTCCACGAAAGCGCACACGTGGCCGGTGCCATTTTTCTGGACTGCACATGGTGCCGTCCCCCTTTGTCTTTGTTCTCGTGTTTAAAAACCCTCACCTTTCCATCCTGCACAGACTCTCAGATTTTGCATTGGTTTTTCCCTGCATGTTATATATATATTGTTCTAGTTTTAATAAAGTTTTGTTTCAGTTTTCCAAACGTTCAGAGGTCTCACAAAATCTTTTATTTTTCCTTTCCGTATCTCTGCTTTTGAACCCTTTTCTCTCCCGGAGGAGAGGGGTTCGGGGATAGGGAAGGGCTCGTCCCCGTGCATCGGCTTGCCTCAGCCGACCGGCGACAGGGATGTTCACCACCACCTTGCCAAGAGGCTGCTTCAGACCAAAGGCAATCACAGATGAGAAATGCCAGCATGAATACTTGAGAGACATCACTCCTCACTGCTGCTCGGCGTCTTCCCGGCTCACACGCACACAGCTCCAGCAGCACAGATCCCCTCGTGGGTATCTTCTGCAGGCAATGCCAGCGGCAAAGGACTAGGTACATCCCAAGGGTGGGGAAAAATCAACTCTTCTTCCATTAGCTTCCCAATACCAGTGCTGATATTAGCTGGCGAGGTTCCCATGGCTCCATTTTGAATCAATAAAGGCACTAGGTGCTTTTGGATGGGCTCCTTGGTTTCTCCGCTGCCTACGGAGGAGCTCAGAGTGCCTCAGCTCATAGCTCACACAAAGCTCATGAAGCCAGCAGGACCCAGGAGCACAGCCCTCACCCCCTCCAACACCTTCAGGGCTGTAAGCACCAAGCCCCTTCTTTTATCCACTCATCACCCTTCCCTGAAAAGCTGTTTTTTTGTTGGCCCCACAAGTCTACTTGTCTCACAGCCATCCACACACCTCCAAGCAAACCCAACCCAAAGTCCATACATGTGAAGCAACAGCAGTGGTCAACATGCCACAGGAAGTCCCTCCTGCCTCACACAACCGCCTGAAAAGAACCTTTCAAAAAAACCCATAAATCAAAACAAACAAAAAAACCCCAAACCAACAAAGCAAAATTAAGGTAACAAAGAAAGTGGTGGAGCTTTAGGTTTTCTTTTATAAAAGACAAATCGTTTATTGATTCAGTCCTTCCACTTGCAACCTCTTTGGCAACAGTCATAACACTTCCAGACTGGGAGAACGCAGTGGAAAGGCCCGGTTTTGAACTCTCACCACTTTCAGAGCTCAGTGATCCCTGACGTGCCTTGGTGAGAGGTCAAAAGCAGGTTTCAAAGCATGGTCAAGGACCTGGCCTCTGGGGACAACCCAAAACAGCCTACCGTGATTCGTCTTGCTCGAGGGTGGCCCAGAGAGCAGCCTCAGCACCCCCAGGCAGAAGATGGCTTGGGATGGGGATACACATTGGACCCTTGGTGCGAAGGCTGACTGTGAGCTGTGCCCTGGAAGGCAGCTTTGATGCACCTCTTGGGACCTTCCAGACACTGGCCAATGGGGCCATCCATGAAGCAAGACTCACCCGTTCCTGTGGCAGGCAATGACCTGCCCCAGTCGATCCCCCGTGCTGAGGGACTAACCCAACCATCTTAGCCTCCCCCTCATCACACCATCCCAAAGAGAGTAACTGCTGTACTT
The DNA here is from genome assembly GCA_009769605.1 of Bucorvus abyssinicus. Taxonomy (NCBI): domain Eukaryota; kingdom Metazoa; phylum Chordata; class Aves; order Bucerotiformes; family Bucorvidae; genus Bucorvus; species Bucorvus abyssinicus. Next base: position 13,072,910 of record CM020028.1, read on the forward strand.
GGAGTTAAAGATAAACATATATTGATTACACATGGTCATTAAAAAAAAAGTAATAATAATACATTTCCTAGAACATTACTTAAGACGCTTCCGAAAAGCATCCAAGCTTCCCCTCCCCGCCTTCCCTTATCTATACAGAATAAAGTGCTTCATTTAGTTTGTTCACACTAGTAGAGCCACCGATACACTCTTAACTTGGCATGTTTGGGCAACCGATACTGAATGTTGTAAAATATTACAGAGCCAAACACCAGGCATGAGAAACTCATTTTGAGGCAAGTGCTTGGGGTTTCATTCATTTCCTTCAAGATCCATGCTGCTGATGTTGTTCTTATTCCTATTTTTTTCCATTCAATTATCATTTTCTTCCTTTGCAAGTTCACCCTGACTCCTGTAGTCGCTACGTGTCACTAGGCAGGGCTGCGTGTGGGGAAGCTTTCTTCATTCGTGTGAACAAAGGGCATCTGTCCGTCTATCCTTCTCTCTCAACTTCAGGCAAACCAAGAGTTTAATCAGTGGAGTTGTCTAGCAGCGGATGCTCATCTCTATTGCACTGTCACAGCCGTTCCCACCTGCCGGCCGTCCATCCGTTATCACCTTCCCACCGTGCTGGGGTTATGGCTGTGGTCCAAAGGGCCAGCTGTGCCTCACGGACACTATGAGGCAAACTGGTCTGTGCTACCAGGCTCCTGGGATATATAAACCAAAAAATAACCCTCCCCATGTGACTTCCTCCCTCCCCAGAGTTCAAATGAAGGGGGTGGGGGGAAACCCTCAAACCCGGACAGGTCCGGGGTTGGGCGCATGGGCAGAGTTGTCAGCTGAACATTGCGTTGCGGCGTATTTGTGAATTGGGTAATGGAAAACAAGCCCCTCTCCACCCTCGCGGTCTGTCAAAGAAGGGATGTGAGAGATTAAGGTGCAAGAGTTAAAAAAAAAATAAAAATTTTAAAATAAAACATAAAAAGCTTAAAAACAATGGGCTCGACTCCCCTGCCTCCTGCCCCGTCTAACCCAACAGGTACCGACAGGGCCAACCGCGAAGGATGCGGGACAAGACACTGGGGGAGCGACTCGTTGGAGCTCTTAGTACATTAACGAAAACCAGACATGAAAAGACACATTGGGGCTGAGTAAGGGTGTAGACAACAGGGTTTGGAGGCCATGTAGGGCTCCTGGGAACTGCCCAGGCCTTGGAGAAGGGCGGGAGCAGCAGGGATCTGGTTCTCCAAAGTGCTGTGTGCATGGTCACATCTCAACGTCTCCAAGTGGCTCTATGAGCAGGCTCTCGAAGGGGATCAGACATGGCTGGGATCAGTCACTGGGCTTTCTGCTGAGCTTCTAGCCTCAACGAGGTGCTCTCATCCCACAGTGACATCCAAGTGGGACAGTTCCTCACCGGGAGATGATGATTCGGTATGGGGACAGGGAAAGCCACCTCCAGGTGAGCAGTACAAAGGAGCACATGCTGGCGTGGGTGTTTACTTGTTGGGGAGAAGTCTACCAGCCAGGCAGGGTGATGGGCTCCATCACAGACCATACTGGCAAGATGAGCCCTCCTCGAGGTACAGTGCTTCCATCCTGTCTCAAGGCTGAGTGTGAGGGGAAAGAAGTACAAGGGAACCCAAGGGGATGGGATCTGGGAGGCAGAGGAGGAGGAGGAGACAGCATGGACCACTCTACTGAGGCCCTTCAACACCTCTAACAGTATCCTCTACAGCAATCATCTTTGAGTCTGGGTTATGGTCCCTTCAGAAAGCCAATGGCCTCAAGAGCTGAGTGCTCACATCCCTCATGGGTGAGAGTTTGAGAAGGCTTTGCACCATCCCAATAAGCCTCAGGGTCATGGAGGAAAGACAGCACAGCAGCCTTTGGTACCCATCTGAGAACGTCAATATGGCATCTTCCCTTTGCTCAGAGCAGATGGAGATGAGGTGAGCTCTCACTGGTACCGATGGCAGTGCTGGGGATCCACAGGATCCCAGCCAGCTCAAAGACGAAAAGCAATCTGTTGCTCCAACATGCTAACATCCACAAGAGCTTTCTGGAGATGTCAGGCACAGCGGGGCAGCACTCAGCAGAAGGGGACACCAGTCACCTAACCCATCACCTCAAAGAGCACTTAGGAGAAGAGCAGATGCTCCCCTGTCCTGCCCCTACCAGGCTAATGCTGTTGTATGTCCCTGTTCAGCAAAGCCCTGAGCACACGGCTGAATCCTCCCATCTCTGCAGGGACAGCCTCAGCACTACCCAAGGGCTTTGCTGATTTGGTGCAGGAGATCAAGCACCAGAACTTCTTGCAGAGCCAGATGTGACTCATTGTCACCAGCACTCTCTTATCACCCAGAACAAGGCGCAAATCAGAAAGGGCTCCTGCAGCCTGCTCAGTGTTCTCTCGTCCTTCTTGCCTACCAACAGCTCTGCTCATCACCTCCTCCATGACCTCACCCATGTCCACACCCATCCTCAGCACTAGCCTTGGAAGCAAGGCATCAGCTGCAACACACCCACCTCTTGGCTGGCACTTCTCTGCCCGTGCTGGATGCTCCACAGCCCCTGCAGCGCTCCCAGCTCTCCCTGACCCCAAAGAGGACATTTCTCCAGGGAGGGAGACCACACAGCCGTGGCCAGGCCAATGGATGACACCCCAGGGCAGAGCACAGCAGTGAGAGACGCAGCTTGGACCCAAGCATCCAACAATGCCTTGTTCTTTGCCTCCTCTGCCAGCGTGAAGCCACCTTGAAGAAGTGAAACTAGAGACCAGCTCATCTTCAATGAACACAATGTGGCCAGAGAAGCACTAACCAGCATCATGGGGCATCACCAAACCAACCACAGCCCTCACTGGTCCTCTCTGGTCCCCCCAAGCCAGGGCAGGGCAACGGCTGCCAACCCCATGGGGAGAGGCGAAGCTTGGGAGAGCGATGTGGGCAACAAGTTGGAGGATGGGACATCGCTACCAGGCTGAATGTGGTCTTGCTTTAGCTCTGAACCTTGCAGTGGGACCCAACCTGAAGCTCACCCACCAGTCAGGGGTTTATTCAAATTGTTAAGGCACTATTCTGGGCTGATTCTGCCTAGAAATGGTGGCGTCCTGCTCCTCTGTCCCAGGCCACCCTCCTGCCAGTCCCAAGGCCCTCTGAGCTCTCCAAGGGACATCTTGCCAACTCCAGAGCATCTCCAGGAGCCCAGCTCCTGCTGAGATTAGCAGAAAGGGCACACCAGAGCCCAGCTCCCTTAGGACACCCCAAAAATGAACTGGTAGCAAGCTGATGCCCCAATGCCCCGAGATGCAATGCCGGTGTTTGTGCTTTCACCTATCGAGGAGGAAAAGCTGTTGCTAGGAAGGAAGATGCGGTGAGGGCTGCTAACAAGAGTGGGCTGATGGCTTTCCAGTGGGGACATCTGCTCACTCGCCTCGGGCTGCCGGGGCCAGCAGGGGCTCCTCTGTGGTGCCCACCTCAATCTCTTGGGAAAAGAGCCTGAATTGAAAGACCAGCTTTACAGTACAGGGATTCAAGCACCACTAGCTAGATTTCGGCTTATTATAAATATCGAAGCACCAACAGGTATTCATTCAGCTAACGAGCAGGCACGCGACACTGGCGAGCTCAACCCTGGATAATGCAGCATCCTGCTCCTCCAGCCCCTCCAGCACCCAGCATGAAGATGAAACTGATGCATGGGAAGATGAAACGGAGAGTGACGCCTTTTACCTACACTCTTATGGACGGACGGCGGTTCAGCCCCCAACACCCATGCTCCTCGGCAGGGGACTTCCTCCCGCTCCCCCTCTCTGTGGAGAATGACAGGCGAGAAAAAGGAAAAAGAAAACCCAAAGCAACCCCAAAATGAGGAGGAAAGGGGTTCAGAGCAAGCGAAGCCTTGGCTCCCCGGGGGCAGGCGTTCCCGAAGGGCAGAGAAGTCTGTGCGGGCACGTGGCCAGGGTGGGGGCACCTAGTTGTTGTTCGAATTTATCCTCCCTGCGGGAAACAGGGGAGGGGGTGGCGGTAGGTGAGGAGGAGGAGGGAGGGTCTGTGGAAGGGGATGAAGTAGCGGCAGGGACAGGGGGGAGATGCTGGGGCCAGGGGGCAGCGAGGCCGGGCTGGTGGTGGGTTGGGGGTTGGCCGTGTCCAAAGCCAAGGGGTTGCTGACGCGGAAACATTTCTCCTTGTGGGCTTTGAGCATGTTGGAGAAGCGGAAGCGCTGACCACAGACGTCACAGGGGTACGGCTTCTCGCCTGTGTGGGTCCGGCGATGCCGCTTCATGTTGGGGCGGCTGGTGAAGCTCTTCCCACAGATCTCGCAGATGTAGGGCTTCTCACCTAAGGATGGGGAGAAGACAGATGAGAAGCCGGTGACTGGACCGTCCCCTCCCAAACCCCATCCTGCCATACACCCCAAGATGGTAACCCCATCCCATCGCTCCTTCCCCAGGGCGCCTGCCTGCAGGGGCTGGGGGCAAGGCGGGGAGCTCTCACCCGTGTGTGTCTTCATGTGCTCGTCAAAGTACTGCTTCATGTTGAAGTCCTTCCCACACCACTGGCACATGAACTGCTTGTGGCCGATGTGGATGCTCATGTGGGAGCGCAGCTGGTACTTGTACTGGAAGCGCTCATTGCAGTTCTGTGGAGATGAGAAGGGATGAGCTGTTGATGAGCACCCAAAACACCCCCCACTTTCCCCCCAGATCACCAGCACACTGAAGCAGTGCAGAAATCACCTTTTTTCCCAAGAAAAGAACCCAAATAAATGGCTTTTTCGGTTGCAGGCCGGATGGGCTTAGGGTGGGATGCAAGGCACTGGAGGGACAGACCCTGACACTGGACAAGTTTCATCATAAGGTTGGTGGGAGCCTCAAACCAGGAAGGGATGCAAAGTTTGGAAGAGCATGGGAGCATCCCTACAGCACCAATGGCACAAAGCACAGGGGAAGCTCCAAGAAGTGAAAGATTTTTCTCCAAATTAGTGGGTTTTGTCCTTGTTTGAGAGGATGCAGGGTGGGGAGACTCGCAGGCCCTTACCTCGCATTTAAAAGGCTTTTCCCCAGAGTGCTGGAGGGAATGGACCTTGAGGGACATGCTGCGCTTGAAGGACTTCCCGCAGGTCTCACAGGTGAACGGCATGTCCTTGGTGTGAGCTGAAGCAGGGAGGAGCAGGGTCAGGGGCCCTCCCCACACCTTGAGCACCCATCTCAAGTCCCAGCTGCTGCTGCCAGTGCTGGCACCCAACCACAGTAAACCCAACACCATCTCAGGAAGATGCATGGTGGCAACTTCTGAGGTACTCCCCTAATTGCTTGTCAAAACCCCCCTTTTCTGGACCTCTTTGGTGCCTGCAAGCCCCAGGGACCCATCAGTTGCCATGCACAATTTGCTTTTTAAAGCCTGACACTGGTGTGGTCTGGTCCTGTTTTACAAGGGAAGGACAGTTACACTTCAACCCCCACTTTGATCAATTCTGAGGTCTTTTTTTCTGGTTAAATAAAATAAATGAGGTTCCCCAGTACCATGCTTGATTGCTCCAAACCCAGATATACATTCCGCATTGGAGATCCAGCCAAATTTCAAAACCCCTGGACTGACGTGAGAGATCTCACCCAAGAGTAAGCCCAGCCCTAAACTCTCAACATGACAGTGACAAAAAAAATCATTGCCAAAATGATGGATGAACACCCCTATCAAGATCTCCCCAGCGCCTCCTGCACTCACCAACCATGTGTTTGCGCACATGGGCCATGGTGTAGAACTTCTTCTCGCAGATCTCGCAGGAGAACTTCTTCTCAGCGTAGCCGTGGACAATCTTGTTGTGCTCATGGAGGGACCACAGCTTTTTGAACCCCTTCCCGCATGTCACGCACTGCAAGTAGAGAGGGGATGGGTAAGGAAGGAGGTGAACGTCCCCAGGAAAAACCAGCACTTTCATTTTACCATGCTATCAGCTTCCTCCATTGAAAGGGAATGTCACTATGAAACCTACAGCTAAGACATCAAAAATCATAACAACCAGCAAGTCTGCTACAGACCTTGTCACTTCAAAACCTCCAAACCCCAAATTTCTATCCATCGCATGAAGAAGGGGACCACGACTTTCCAGGGAAAGACGTGGATCTCCATCAATTGCTGTATTGGGACTTGCATAACCAGCAGCTCACGCACCAAGGCCCTATTCCCAACTGGGGATTTTACTCTTTTACACAATGATGCCATTACACAAAAAAGACCCCAACCCTCAGTGCATGAGAAGGCTGCAAAGAATATAGAAAGCAGGAGGAGCCCAAGTCAGGGCAGCACAACTTCAGCCTTCAGCAGATATTATGGATACTTTACCACCACATGAGTTTTCCAAACATATCCAAGTGGACCAAAACAGACTCAAAAACCAGTCCATCAGCACATGCAGAGCAACATGATGTGCAAAGTCCCCTCCGAGAAGCTATGGTAGAGATTTGCTTCAGCTCCAGCAAGTTCAACGCTTCGCTGAAAGTTCCCACGAAAAGCTCCAACTTTGGCATGAGAAGTTTGAAGGATGTGAGGCCAGTTCGGTGCTTGGGGAAACACAGGAGAGCGAGGTCCAGCTACTGCTGGATGGTGGCAGCACCCAGCTAAGGACCCTGGCAGGAGCCAACGGCCTCTCTTTCCTCCAAGGGTCAACTATTTCCTCTTCATCTCTCCATGACTCATCTTCCTCTTGGCGAACAGGAATAAAACCATCCCTCCTCCTCGCAGATACATGCAGAAAATAATTCATGCCTTGGAGGCATCTCGCAACAGCACAGCTGGACAGTACCAGTAAGTGCAGAGAGAGATTACTCTGGCTTCTCCTCCTACTCAGAGATGCTCATCAATGGGCTTCAACCAAATTTTGCACTGAACACGGCTGTGATACCATGGAAAATTCACCATTATGTCACGTAGTCACAGCATCTCTCCATATATATTTGTATTTAGGTGCCCGAGAGGCAAAATTGGGGTCACAGAGGTATTCCAAACACTCAACACCTTCACCTTGCCATGCTTGACTACAACATGAGTAGTCCTCTGAATTTTACTGTTCCCAAGTATGTATTTTCATGGATCAGAACAGCTTTCTTTCTGCTTTAAGAGACATTTCAGGGTACCTTCAGGACCAGAGCCTGATATCAAAGACACATCAATATCCATTTTCTCCACATAAAATGAAAAAGGCTGCAGGGGAATTTTAAAATTAATGGTAGGGGGGAAACAGCAGGTGTAGGAAAAGCCCTGGGCTGGGACTAAGCACCCTGGAGGGCTGAGCTCTGTGTCCTCAGTTACCACAAAGAGCATTGCTCAAAAATGTGAAAGTAATGTCCAAATGCAGGAAAAAAATAAGAAGATAAAAGTCTTGCAGGTTAAGAGGAAACCCGAACTGAAGCTGGCCAAAAAAGTTTGAGAAACAACCTGATAAAGCAAGGGATGAATCATTTTTCAGGCAGCAGAGGCAGAATGCACTTGATGCTGTCCGTGGGGCCGCAGACGGCGATGGGAAATGATAACAGGGAGCGAGATGGAGCCTAACACCTAAAGCATTATGGATGAAATTCAGGTACAAAACAGGGAAAGAAATCGGCAGGCTCGAATGGGCTAAGAGGGATGGTCCCTCCAGGGATCTGGTTAAAAAATAAGGAATAAAGACAGTCCATTATAGGTATAAAGTCGAAAAACATCCCTGTTCCATCCAGTTAAAATTCCATGGTATATTGAAACTGTTATTCAGTATCATCACAGAATGGTTTAGGTTGGAAAAGCCCTTTCAGCTCCTCCAGTCCCAGCATTCCCCCAGCACTGCCAGGTCCCCACTGACCCCTGTCCCTCAGCACCACCTCCACACGGCTGGGAAACCCCTCCAGGGATGGGGACTCCACCACTGCCCTGGGCAGCCTGCGACAGGCCTGGACAACCCCAACGGGGAAGAAATTCTTCCTCAGGGCCAACCTCAACCTCCCCTGGAACAACTTGTGGCCATTTCCTTTCGTCGTGTTGCTTGTTCCTGGGGAGAAGAGATGTCATCTACATAGCTCCAACCTCCTGTCAAGAGTAAGGTCTCCCCTGAGCCTCCTTTTCTCCAGGTGGAACACCCCCAGGTCCCTCAGCCGCAACTCCTAAGAGCACCTTGCGTATCAGAGCAAATGGAGTGAATCTGGCTATTTGTAAAATTAAAAACGCACAGCCAAGTGAGAGGTCATGATCCATGTGTTCTGTGGAAGAAGGTCACCAACACGGGCAGTTGTGATTCATCCTGTTGAGAAATGACCTGGAAAAGGGATAATCAGATGGGGAGAAAAAAGCAATGAGGTGACATCCCCATGTTATCCATCAGGAAAGCAGATGAGGCTGGAGAAACATTCTGGGAACACCCATCTTTAATTGCACAGGCTTTACAATAGGTTCCGAAAGAGCCACCACCACGTAGGTATCGGTGCTGCACTCATCCATCCTGGGAAAATGCATCCAATAAAAAAAGCAACCTCAGCCCTGTGAACTTTTCAGGAAGATGCACCACAGGGTCGGTACGGGCAGCGGTTCCTTCGCCCACTCGAGCTGAGAACGCTCCTGCCTCTGTATTCCCCACATGCCATAACGCCAAGATCTGCTTCATTCCCCATTTTATTTGGGGTGCCATCGGCTCCAGTAGCATTTGGGTTGTGTAGCCTTCCTCTAGGAGAGCTCTAAGCTCTCACTTAAGATCTGGTCACTGGTGGGAAGGATGACGGGCAAAACTCTCCAGAAGCTGGTATTTAATTAGTAGCAGCAGCAGCATCACGTAAAACAGCTCATCGAAGACTAGGAGGTGGGTCGGAGGGGTCTGCAGGACATGTTTGCTGCTCTGACGGGATGCCCACCTATCCCTCCCAAACTTCACTGATTTATCAGAGCCAATTTGCAAGTGCAGGATCTCGTTAGGACGCACCAAGCCCGAGCCATGCGCGGATGTCAAATGCATTCGGAAATTCGCTAATATCGAGCTAAAGAGCACAAAAGGCAGATTAAAACCATTTTAACTCGTGTCAGCAAGTCTTGAATTAAGCTAAATTGGTTTCAGCCTGGGTGAGAGCGGTTGGAGTGTGCCTCCATCAGGGGCTCGCAATGTTTTATCCAGATTAACTGAATAAACTCAAAGAAAAATTGCTCCTCAAAAATTACTCCACGTTTCCACCCAGCTGGCCAAGGGGAAGCCACAGCTCCTGGCACAAATACTTTGGTCCCATATCACCCTCCTGAGCCCAAATACAAGCCATGGGTGAAGTAAAGTTCCCTCACACCTGCCATGTGCCAACTGCAACATCAAAAGTATTATTTGAGCACAAGCCCGTCCCATGGTGTAGCTAGGTGGAATGTGCTCCACGGTGAGTGGGATGTCCCTCCCCAGCTGGGATGTCCCATCATGGTGGGATGCTCCTCCTTTGGTGGGATGTCCCCATCTTGGTGGGATGTCCATCCCTGGTGGGACGTCCATCCCCTGGTGGGATGTCCCTGGGGCTGGCTCACCTGGATGTTCTTCTCGCAGTCGGTCTGGTGGTGCAGCAGCAGCTCGCTCTCGAGTAGGAAGCGTTTGCCGCACTTGTCGCAGATCTGCATGCGGCTGTGCGTGACGTTCATGTGCTTCTCCAGGTACCAGCGGTTGTTGAACACCCGGGGGCACTTCTTGCATGGGTAGTGCTGCTTTTCCTCCAGCTTCACCTTCTGGCCCAAACCATCCTGTTCCTTTTTCCTCTTCCTCCCTCGCTGGCCTTCCTCTTCCTCCTCCTCCTCCTCTTCCACCTTGGCCATCTCCTGGGACCTTGTTGCCATGGCAGGTTTGGTGGCTTTGGACGGCCGGCTGCCCCTGCGGGGCTGCCCACCCTTTTCCCTTTTCACCTCTGACGCATCTTCATCATCGTCATCATCATCCTCTTCTTCTGTTGTCTCATCCAGGTCTTCCTCCTCGCTGTGCTCCTCCTCCTCCTCCTCACCCACCTCCGCATCCTCCTCCTCTTCCTCCTCCTCCTCTCCTTCCTCATTCTCCTCCTCCCCATCCTCCTCTGTGTCGCGCCCATCGCCATCAGGCCGCCCCATTACAGCCGTCTCACTGGAGGCTGCCTTCCCCTCTGTGCCCTTGGAGACATTGAGGGTCTGATTGTTGAGGTTCACCTCCACGATGATCTGCTCCCGGTTGTATGAGCCCTGGCTGTCCAGGTCCTCCTCAGACTCTTCGCCTTCCATCTTACAAACAGCACCTGGATCGCCATCTTTTTCCTCCTTGTAGTACTGCTTGGCTGGACCAGGAGGGAGCGTCCCACCACCTGCTCCATCCTCCACCCGCACTGAGTAGGGGTCATTGCCCTCCCGGGCGTAGATCTTGGGATGGGGAGCGTCCACCTCCTGCTTGATCTCGCAGTAGTAGGGCGGGGGTCCAGCGCAGCCGTCAGCGGGCAGGGCCATGTCAGCGGCCAGGCTGAGCGAGCGGGTGTCGAGAAGGTCCTGGCAGGAGGAGGCGATGTTGTTCATCTGCAGCACGGCGGCTGCATTCAGCACATCCTGCACATTGCAGGAGTTGACGAGGAGCTTGGAGGTGTAGATGAAGTTGAGGATCTGCTGGAGGCCCTGTGAGGTGAGGGCCTCCAGAGAGAGCTCCACACGCTGCAGCTGCTTGTTTTGGGTGAAGAGGGAGTGGAAGAACTGGCTGTAGGCTGCCAGAACCCCCTTATGCGCCGGGAAGATGCTCTTGTGTTGCACCAGCACGATGTCCACGTCGCACAGGTCCGGCTGAAAGAGGCGCTGCTCGTTCAGTCTGTCCATCAAACACGTGAAGTGGAGGGCTACATCCTCCACCAGGGAGTACTCAGCCGAAGGGTAGTCAGTCGTTTTTTCGACTATCAGCTGTGGGGAGGAAAGAAATAAAATTATTCAAGAGGGCTCCTTCCCCAGGAAAACAGCCACCTGGCAATGCCACCCATCCCTGTCCATGCATCCCAAGTCAGAGATGCCAACTGAGAAGCTCCACCACCAGCCTCAGCCTGGAGATACCAACCAGGAAGTTCCACCGCTAGCCCCAGCTTGGAGATGTCAGCCAAAAAGCTCCACCTCCAGACTCAGCTTTGAAACACCAAGAAGCTCTATGACTAGGCCCAGCTCCGAGATGCCAACCAAAAAAGCTCAACCAGCAGGCACAGCTTGGAGACACCAACCAAGAAGCTCCACCACCAATGTGTGTCCAGAAAACTTATCCAAGGAGGAGAAAGCCCAACGAAAGGTCAGGCCAAGGCCATACGAGCTCCCACTGACATCCCTTCAGCCTGGGTAGGAGGCACCATGGCCACCCCACCACCAAGGAGGTCCAAAGCCTGGCTCAGCTGTCCATGCTTGTGCAGAGGAGATGTCACACAGGAGAGGAGATGCTTTGACCTCCTGAAGCAGATGGAGACCTCAGGGGGACGCTTGCCCCAAGCAGGAAGCCAATTTTAGGCAGCAGCTGAGATTTAACCCCCTAAATAGAAGGAAATTAAGATTTTAAAGCCGCCTTCTTCTACAAGATAATTACATAAAAGACACTATCTGATACTTGCTGAATTATGCCATGTGCTCTGACTCACGTTCACAGCCAACTCACCAGCTGGACTCTCCAGGATGATCCATTTTAAATGGTCTGGGCAACGGTGCTACCTGGAAAAATTCAAATCCGGGAGCAGCATCCCCAGGCTGGGAAATACTGTGACTGCCCACACTCGCCACGCTGCATTTGCTGGGTGTTTCGCTTAGCTCACGTCTATTTTGCATGGTGCTGACCATCCCTGGACGTTCATCACCTCTCCTGGAGATACCTAAGCCCCAGGATGGCTTTGTCAGCTGCATCCCAAAGGCATGGGATACCCTACCCCCTAAATTCCACGTAGGGGGATATCCCCTTTCCCTCTGCTTCCCTTTGGCTCTCCACACTGAGCACCCAACTCATGGGTGGAGACGGATCCAGCCACAGCGGGATGTGACCAAAAACGTGGTGCAGAGCAGTGGCAGAGGCGGAGGCTTCCGCCTGCCAGGTTTATCCTGCACCTCCTGCTCCAAAAAGTTTCTCAGCTCCCATTTTTTTCTGGGACAAATGGCAGTTCTTGATCAACACACAAATTCCAGCAAGATGCATTTTGTTTGTCTTTTTTTTTTTTTTTTGGTGAGCCAAAGGCAAAAGCACACACAGACAAAAATGTTTAAATAATAAAAAAGGGTGTTTTCTTCTCTGTTTTCTCACAAGCAAAAAAATCCCTTCCCTGCCAGAATTTTTCATTTTTACTGGATTTCTGCTCCGCAACCAGCCCACCCAACCAACGGGGTCGTCAGCTTTGCATGGTCCCGATGGCCCCAGAGAGCCCCAGTGAACGTGAATGCCCAGGGAAAACAGTGAAAAGATTTTTTTTCCTAAATCCTTAGCTCTGCAGCCTGGAGTGAGGCAAAGAGGTAATAAAAGAGGGTTTTTTAAAATATATTTCTGTATTTTTAAATATAATTTTTATATTTTAGGTACTTATACAAAGTCTTTATATACATAAATATATATCTTGATATATAAATATATATATCTACAAATACACAAACATTCTTTATATTTGTTATAAAATGCTGCTGTTCCCAGCTGGAACATCCACTACCCCCCCTCAATTTCTAAGCCTCCCGACTGCCAAGGACATTTGGATGGAACTTGGATGGCTCAGCCCCCGCCCCACGCGCATAGAAAATAAATGATGATATAATAAATATCGAACGCCGAAGAGGCAGCAAGCTCTCAGTCGCGCTGTTTGCTCTTTGCCAGGGACTCTCTTGCTCTGCTTTTGCTCTGAAAATATTGAATGCAGGTTTTTCCTCCTGGGATCCACCCCACCTCGCTCCCTATACAGGACGCCCCAAGCTTGGCATGGCCACAGCCATGGAGAAATGGGTGTAAATGGGGAGGAATTGGGTCCGCCAGGCGGCATCGCCTCCGCACAGCCCAGCCTGGAAGACAAAAGCTGGTGGTTTTTGCTCCGGATCGAGGGTTTTTTGGCAAAGGGGGCTGACCCCTCACCCAGCGTTGGCGCTTGCCAGGCGGCTCTAATCAGTCCCAGCAGCACCGAGGACAATGCGTGTCTTGGCTGCAGCCCGTTGGTGACTTCAGCCTGGGCTTGTCAGCGGGAGGGTTTTGCTCTTTATTGCTATCAGATGCTTTTCGTGAGCTTGCCCGGAGCCAGAGCTCCAGCCAAGACAAGAGGCGCCTGTCGGGGTGAGATCCCAATAAAGACCCCAATTTGCCCCAAAATACCCCTCCAGCAGGTCCTGTCCCTGCAACTCTAGTGGAGCAGAGAAACCCGATTAATTGGGATTAACGGGAGGGTTAAATCCATTACCCTTCCCCGGGGAAAACACAAATTTTTTATACAAAATCATATACATATGAGATTATTTTTAAAATGTCTTCAAAAATGCTTATTTAAAAATAATAAATCACAGTTTTGTTCTTTTCCACCATCACCACTGTAGCCCTCAGGGTCGGTTCAGTCCCACGAGCAGCCCAACACAGCACCGCAGGAACGGGTCACCCATCCCACCTCCATCCCAAGCCTGCACTTGGGTTGCTCACTGGTGCCTCAAACTGGAACAAACCCTAAAACCACCAGCCCCAACCTCTGGGCAGGACCCTGGCATCACCAGCCCTGAGAAAAAAAAAAACAAACCCTGTAAAAATTATTAAATTAAATTATTAATTAAAGCAACATGGCTGCAAAGTCCCCACCCCGAGGGGACGGCGGTGCCTCCAGACAGCCCTCCCCACCCTCGCGCTGCCCTTCGGCTCTATTTTAAGCACGTTTTCAAGCAGCATGGCCAAAGCTCCATCCCAAAAAGGCCGGCGGGGTGGGAGGGTGGGTGGAGGATGCTCAGGGGGACCAAGGGATGCAGGGCAGCTGAGAGGACGAGGTAAGAGCAATATAGGAACAGCGGCCAAAGGGATGCTGATGCTTGCTGGACCGGGGTGGGTCTCTCCAGCAAAGCCACCGAAAATCCTGGTATAGGAGAGGGAGCCCAAGCACAGCCCTGCTCCCTTCCCACCCGCATCCCCCCTTGGTTTCCCTGAACAGCCACCCCAACACCCGATCATCTCCCTTGAGAGCAACCTGCCATGATTTAAATCACTGTGCTCAGATAAAATGCTATTTATCCCAGCAGGTACTAAGAGCCAGATCCCTAAATGCTCCTGCAGCACTAAACCCCTCTGAGGGACCAGCAGGTCGGGTCACCCCGGCTATATTTAAATACTCAGATCTGCAGCCCTCCAGAAGACACCTCTGACATTCACCAGCTTCTCTATTTACTTATTTACATCCATATCTACCGCCCTCATCACCGGAGCATCGAGGACCATGAGTAACTCTCTCCATCACAAGGATGAGGGGGTTGGGGGCATAAAAAGCACATTTAGGTGGCCACAAGCCTCTGCATCACAGCGGGCAAAGCAGGTAGACCAGCTGCCCACCCACCAGTTTCCATTCAGCACAAAATTTGGGGAATTCCTTAAGTTTTTCACCCCCGAAACTCCCGTGAGAAACAGCAATCTGCTTTTCCGTATCATTTGCAACCACCAGAACAGTCACCGCTGCCCTTCGGTGTTAAATTGCATTAAGGAAAAGTGCTTTAACAAGTCACTGAACACGACGTTAGAACTTGCTCCACAGAAAATCCCCCATGTCCTATTCCCAGTTTGACCGTTGCTGCGGTTCAGGGCGAAAGAGCTTGGCTGAAATGATTTAATACCAAACCTTGGCTTTTCCTAAAGAAAGAAAGAATGTTAAACCCGTTTTAACAGATGAATTCAAATGATACAAAGGTCTATCAGTAGAAAACCCAGACACCCACATTTTCAGTTTTAATCTTCAGCCCTCTGCTTTCCATCCTCGGATGAAATCGTCAGCTTTTCTCCACAGTGTTGAGGCCACTCAGGCTTTTTGGTTTTACAGATGATGTGATGCTCCTGTTTTCCTGTGACTCCCAAAACCAAGACGCACCAGGACCACAGAATCGTTTTGGTTGGAAAAAACCTTCAAGATCATTGAGTCCAACCATGAACGAATGGATGAAGCTGCCCCAGAACCAGCCACGCTGCCTGGATCGTACACATCCCATACATCGCCAAAACCACCCATTTTTGGACCACGGCCACGCGTGGAAACGGAATAAAACCCATCCCAAATGCGCCCTTTCCTCGCCTCTTGCCTACCTTCACCGCTCTGCTCGCCTGTCACCTCCCTCCCTGGGGACCTCTCCCACGGGTGTTCCACCCTCCCACAGCACAGGACCACGCTGGGGGTGGGGTGGTGGTGTTCGCTTCTCCGACGGGTCTTTTTATTTAATTAGGGAAGCGTTGTCCGGAAAAACAAGCAGGAAGGGAAAACAATAGCTCAGCCGCAGCCCCGCCTGGAGAGGCACCGGCTGACTGGGCCTCCAGCAGCCAGCAGGACATCACTGGGGATGGTCCCATCCCAGCTCCGGAGGCTGGGGATGGCCACGTCCTTTAGGACAGTGGTGACACCATCGAAGTGGTGATTTTATCCCTCCGTCCTGTCCAAAAGGCTTGAGGCTGCCCAAAGCGGAGCCATACGCAGCCTTCAGGGAGAGGAAGTGACGGGAAGGGGCTCAGCGACACTCCCAGAGCCTGTCCCACCCCAGGGACAGCCTGAATAACACCCCCCAGCCTCGGCGCAAGTGAGGAAGAGGAGGGGGGACAGTCAGATGCTTCCAAGGCTTTTTTCTTCCTCCCCTTTGGTTGTTTTTTAATAGCATCCAGCATTTACAGGCTTTGGCTCCAAGAAGTTTTTCCAGGGAGCAGCCTGGGAAGCCAGTGGCAGCGCCAGGCCCAGCGGGACCATCCTCAGTGCAAGGGAACGGGCACAAATCCTTCCCCCAGCCCTCTGCTCCTTGCAGCTGAAGAGCAACCTCCGCACACGGGGAAAAGGTTCATCCAGGCTTTTCTTCGGACACTCACGGCTCAGGAAGAGCGGGGGGATGAGGTGGGATGAGCAAGATGAGGCTTCGCCCCGTTGGGAGCGGGCAGTGCCTTCCCAGCAGCGCAGCCCGCAGAGGGTTAATGGCCGGTTACTTATTTCTATTTTTTTTAATTTATTAAACCCCATCAGTGGCTCTCAGTCTCTTCCTCCTTTTCTTTCCTACACAGAGCTGCAAAGCCACAACGATGCTTTGCAAGGACAGACGGATGGGTCAATGCTGCCATCACCACCCCCTCCCCATCCCCAAACCAGTCCAGAGAGGCAATGCTGCAAAGCTGCTGCTGGGAGATGCCACGGCCACCACGATGGCATTGGGGACACCATCCCCGTGTGCCAACAGGGGCATCACCAAGCCCTTGGTAACCTCGGTGTCTGTCCCAGTCTGTGCCAGTCGAAGGCGAGCGCTGTCCCCTGCCCAAACACAGTCTCCCTGCTGCTAAAACACTGAGGCTTCACCCTGTGCCGCATTATTTTCGGCTCAGGACAAGCTCCAATCCCTCTGCTCCGACGGGAGAGTGGACGGACCGAAGCCGGGCTGGATGCACTCATCTGTCAGTCCAGGTCCCCTCAGTCAGGGCCAAAAGGAGGTTTTTGGGTGAAGCTCAGGCCAGACCTGACACGGGGTGAAAACAAGACCTGCACTAAGCCTGTAGCAAGGTCTGGGGTTCAACCCCAAACAGATGCTGCTGGATTTTGGCAGAGCCGGCACCCTCCTGGCAAACACCAAACGTGGCCAGGGCAACCAAGCCATGGGGTCCCCGCCAGTGCCTGGCACAGTTAGTGACACCCAGCTGATGGAGATGTCCCCAGGCCACAACCCTGGCATGGGGGCAGGCAGCGGGACAGGATGCTGCCCTCCAGCCCGGGGGATGCGGGATCTCCCACAGAATCACTGCTGAGGTGGAAGAGCCCAGGACACACGCACACACACACTCATACACACGCAAAGCCACCGTCACCCTTCGTCCCCTACCCGAGGAAAACAAGCGGAGGGAAGATCGACAGAGGAAACGAGGACAAAACCCAATGCTGACCTCCCCAGCCGGGCTGTCGGCCAAACGGCTGCACCAGGGGCCAGCTCCAGACTGCTGCCCAGCCCGGCGCGCAGCCGGGGAGGAGGCGAGCATCATCCCCTCAGGACCTTACAGCTGTCCCCAGTGTCACCAAGGGAAGGGATGGGTGCAGCGAGGCAAACGGTGCACTGAGCCCACCGTGGCTCACAGGACCCCCAGGGACCCCAAATTCAGTGCTGGGAGTGTGGACGGGTGCAACGGGGCAGCCGCCACGCCACTTGTGCACAGCCTGAAGCCACCATGCCTCCAAGCCAGCCCCACACATGTGCACTGCCATGGAATGGGTGGGAAGAGGCCAAGATCCCTGGAAAGGTGGATGGAGGCATGAAGCCTTCCCCCAGGCACTGCTGAATAGGACTGGCACCAGACAGCAGCATCCTCGTGCCCGGCACTATGGCGCCCATCGCCGGTGAAGCCACCATGACCTCCCAGCGAGATGGGATATGACATCTCCAAGGTTTGTCCCATCAGACCCTAAAACCACGGTGTTTTCTAACGAAACTCCACAAAATTCCCAGGTCCAAGGTTGAGCCTCTAGAACATCCTGGGTCGGGCTTTCCACCACGGAGCATCCTCTCCAAATTTTACTACTGACCTCAGGGATGGTCCCCACATCCAGCTCCAGCCTAAACTTCACCATGACCAAGCCTTTAGGGAAGCAGCAGCCAAACTCCTCCAGTCCAGCCATCCTCCCTGTCCAACACTTGAACATTTTTATGAATGTACATTAAACGGGCTTATTTTTATCACAGCTGCCCAGCAAATGCAGCAGCTCGGGAAACAGGGCTTTACCTCAGACAGGGTGTTATCAGCCCCGGCTCCAGAGTCATAAAAATAATAATTAAAAGAAGATAATTTATTGTGATTAAGTCCCCTACCCATCATATCCGCACTGCCATGGCTGGTCTTTTCCCTTCTCCAAAACCACCCCCGGTTTCACCATCAGCAGAGGTAGCCGAAGCACCGCAGTTGGGGACAGCAGCCCTGAAGGCCATGGGGACAAGTCCCTGGGTGTCCCCCCAGGGGAAACCCAAAGGGGCCAGCTCTGCCCTGCAAACCCCGCTCCAGCAACACAACAGAGCGTGTTTCCTTTAGAAATAAGAGAGGAAAAATTAAGTGCAGGTGGCACAGAGCTCATCCTCCCCACCAGCACTCGCTTCTCCAGCCTCACAGGGACCACAGACCCCGTGGGATGTCAGGGGACATCTAGGATGCAAACCACACAGGGCACCTGGGGATCCCCTTTTTCAGGGCCACACAAAGGCGGCAGCAAAATAAAACCTTCCTGGAGAACACTGTCAAGGCCATCGCCACGTCCCCATCTAAAAAGGCTTCAACGCAGCACCACAGGAGAAGCCTTAGTTTTCTCCTCCAGCCAGAGCGAGAAGATGGGGAAATCAGCAATTCCCTCGCAACCTTCAAAGACCCTCTGATGTTTTGACACATTCGGTTCATCCGCAAAAGGTTTCTCCTTATTTTTTCCTCAAGCGGGAAAATCCGCATCTTAAAAATAACCAATATTTAATCAACTCGCAGGCAACCTCCCGCTTCTCCCTCCCTCTCACAGAGACGACAGCAGGTTATTTTTGCGAAGGGTTGACATGTCTCCCCTCCAGACGCGAGACACAAACACAAGGACGTTTATCTCGCCCGACTCTGGCGTTTGCCTGGTAAGATCCGACTGCGCCGTTAATTCCTGGCTGGGAGAACAAAGCTCTGCCGTGAAGCTGAGCCAGGCGGCAAAGGGGACCCTTGGGTCACACCAGCAAAGCCCCCGGAGCGGTGTTTAGCCCAGCCGGTGTCACCAGGGGAACTCTGCGGTCAGGGTCGAAATGTTTGTACTCAGCAAGGTTTCACCCCAGGTCCAGGAAAAAAATATTAAAATAAATAATAAATCCCTCCCAAGGAGGATTTTTGCTGCGTAAAGCAAATTTTCCTCTGGTTCTCGCTGCGGCCGGGTGTGAAGCAAAGGTTTAATTCCCAACTTTTCCCCTTCTCCCTCTCCAGGCATCTCCATCCCCACCCTGGGGGCACATGACGGTCCCAAAAACCAGCCCCACGCCTCCCCCGGTAGCATCTGCCTCCAGAGGGGATGCAGGGCTGGTTTCAGCGGCCAATTTAATGCCAGCAGGAATTTCACAGGCTGGCATAAACCCAAACGCAACTCCAGTTACCTCCAGTATCGGAGCCAGGGGGTGCCTAGCCCCAGCCCAGCATCCCGGCCGTCATCTCGGGCACCGGTTCTTTATTTTTCCCAAAACTTGCACTTTCCTCCCCATTCCAAAAAGCCGCTCTGACGCCTCCTGGGGTGTTATTCCGGGCATGGAGCCACCGCTGGGGCAAACCCAACCCCGCGCTTTTAGGGATGGGGAAGGCACCGGGGTACCAGGAACCGCCGTCCTTGGGCCACGGCACATCCCGAGGGATTTGGCACATCCTGAGGGATTTCCCAGGCATCTTCCCAGCTCGGGCCTACTCTCTGCGAGCCCAACCGACCCTCCCAAAAGTCTGCCGGCTGCTCAAATAGGTCAGTGCCGCAGGACTGCAAGACTCCCCATTATTATTATTATTATTATTATTATTATTATTATTATTATTATTAAGGGCATAGTGGAAAATCCCTCGGCGGCGCCGGAGCGGGGTGGGATGCTGCGCCCTGCCCGCCCCATGCTCGTGGCCTGGCTCCGGGGGCCGAGCCCGGCGCCCCCCAGGCCCCACTGGACCAAGGGGGCCCGGGGCCGAAGCAGGCCAAGGCTGGGGGTGGGGGGGGTGAGGGTGTGGAATTATCAAAATGAAGGAGTCATCCGGGGAACGAAACGGGCCGAGGAAGCGGGAGGCTGCTCCTGCGCCAGCAAATCCTCCGGCCTGGGCGAGCAGCCGGCTCCAAAAGTTTACCCCCTACCCACCCCCTCCCCAAACCAGCCCCAGTGGCAGCCCTGAGGTGGGCTGGGGGCCAGGGCCAGCGGCCCCCCTGGCAAGCCTGGGGGTGCTGGGCCGCACGGCCCCCCCGAGGGGGTGTCAAGCCTCGCTGCAGTGACCCCCCAGCACCTCCAGCAAACCCCCGGGACGAGGGCGAGGCCCACCCCGTGCAAAAAGGGCCTGTGCATGGGGGGGGGGGGGCATTT
This sequence comes from Bucorvus abyssinicus, assembly GCA_009769605.1. Classification (NCBI taxonomy): domain Eukaryota; kingdom Metazoa; phylum Chordata; class Aves; order Bucerotiformes; family Bucorvidae; genus Bucorvus; species Bucorvus abyssinicus. The sequence goes on from CM020028.1 coordinate 13,093,132, forward strand.
TCCATGCCATTTTGACCACATGCCATCCCCTTCCCCTCTGCACAACGGGGGGGGGGGGCACGCACCCACCCCCCCCCCCCCCCCCCAAGCGGTTTGCAATGACCCCTTGCATGGTTTGTGCTGTCTGTAACCCCCCCCACCCCGGGCAGGATGCAGCAGCCCCCGGCTCCCCCATGCAACCCCCCCCCCCCCCCAAACCCCCCATTCCCACCTCCCAGGATTCGGGCAAGTTGCGGAGGCCCTTTGCAAAGTCAGCAAAGCCCCGGGGGGGGGCAAGGGGGGGGAAAGGGAAAACGAGCGGCGAAGGGAGCGGAGGGTGGGGGGCGCAAGCTCTACCATTTTGCTGCCAAGGTCTCCGCGCCGAGGAGTCCCGGTGCTCCTCCGCTTGCCGGGGGTTTTTGCTCTCCATGAAAGAACAGAGCTGGTGGGTTGGGTGCTTGCTGGGCTGGTGGCTTGTTTCTTTTTTTTTTTTTTTTTTTTTTTTTTTTGCTTTTTTGTTTTTTTTTTTTTTTTTTTGGAGGAGTGGGGAGGAAATCACCGCGCCGCCGCTCGCATCCCCGTCCCTCTTTTCCTTATTTTCTTTCCTTGTTTTTTTCCTCGGGTTTTTTTTTCCCTCTCCCTTTTTTCCTTTTTTTTTTCTCCTTTTGTTTTTTTCCCCTTTTTCTCTTTTTTTCTTTTCCTCCTTTTTTTTCTTCCTCCTCCTCCTCCTCTTCACCTCATCCTCCCCATCGCCATGTTCGCCCCTTTTAGGAAGACGGAGGAATGCGGCGCGGCGGCGGCTCCGGCTGCCAAGAGCCCCCGGGCCGCTGATTGGAGCCGCCGCATCAGATGGGGCCGCGGCCGCCCCCGTTAAAGGGACAGGCCCCCGCCACCGCCACCCCCCCCCGCTAACGCGGGACACCCCTTCCCGCTCCCGGCTCCCCTCTCCGCGCACCCCCGTCCCCGGGTTACAGCCCCCTTTGCGGTACAGCAGCCCCCCGGCAGCATCCTCTGTGCCCCGCCGGGGGAAACTGAGGCACGTGGTGCCGCCCCCCCCCCCAAAAAAAAAAAACCGCTTTTTTGGGGGGGTTAAAACCCCAGTGTGGGGACTCGTGGGGTAACATCGGGTTTATGAACAAAGGGGATTCGGGGAGCGCCATCCTGCTGTGGGGAGGAACTGGGGGTCCCCCACTGAGGCAGATTGGGGGGGGGTTAAGGCACATTTAGGACTGGGGGTCTGGTGGGTGGCCGTGCTGGGGCTCCCCCCAAGCTCACCCTGAGCCCCTGGATGTGAAGCGAGGGGCTCAGCCAGCCCCCAATCCCCAAGAAATGAAGCAGGGCTCCATTTTTTGCTCCCAGCTCTCTTTGGATGTCCCAGATGTTGAGCGGGGGTGGGGGGGGGGGTGGGTCCAGCACCACAATGCTCTCCCCCCCTCCCAGCTGGGAGCCGGGTCCCCCCCAAACCCTCCTAACCCTCATGCTGGGGAACCAGAGCAGCCCCAGGGTGTCCAGGGAGGCACCACGCAGGGTCCCACGATGCTCCCACACCTCCGACCCCACGACGGGCTCTACCCGTCGGCATTGGGCTCCACCGGGGCAGGCAAAGACCCTCAAGGGACCCAACCAAGGCTCATCACGATGGTGACCACCTCCAAGACTCACTTCTACCCCCACTGTTGGTGGAGACGCCATCCAAAACGTCAAGGGCAAATGAATCCCCTTCTACCACCCTAAACACAGAGAAACACAACGGCTCCGAGGGGCATCAGCTACGCTGCGGGGCTGGGGGTGTCCCCAGAGCTGCTCCATCTTCATCCCACCTTCCCGGTCCTTTTCCCAGCCACTCCCCTTCGCAGACATACATGTGGTAACGTCTTGCACTTGTTTAGACTCTGCTCCGCTTGCCGTGTGCAGTAACTCCTTCCAGATGTGCGCAGCTCTTTGCAGGATGTCGCCGTAGCCACGTCCTGCTTGAGCTGGCTTTATTTAATATATATATTTTATTTGTAATGCCCCTTCTTGCTTCTTGCTCTCAGCCTGGCTCTGCTCTACAGGAAAAAAAAACGCTGGCCGATGCCACCAGCGCCTCTCCCCTATCTGAAAGCTTTTTGTGAGACGAGTGTTTGGCCCATCCAGCAAGTCTTCTACCCTGGAAACTTTCCCAAAAGCTACATAAGCTCCTGGAAAACGCCTGGCTGACGCGTGGCCAGCGCTGGGTTGAGGGTGAGATGAGGCCGGAGGTGGGAGCTGGGGATTTAAGCTCTGCTGCAGAGCCCAAATCCCTACGGCAACTTCATGGATGTGGCAGAGAGGACCAGGGAGTTCCAGAGCTTGGAGCCCTCGTAGCTCTGAAGCACGCAGGTCTACAGGGATGGGCAGGGATGGTCAAAGCCCTGATGCCACCTCTGGTGAGCTCAGCACGAGGTCCTTGCCTTTTGGGGGATGCTGAGCCCACCTCTCACATAAAGACCTGGTGGTTTTCCTTCCTAATGTGGGAGAACCTGTTCCCACCACCAGCGCATGGGGAAATGGCCTGGAAGGGGCACAACCAATGACACGGTTGGGTGAAACGCTTTATTTGGCAAGAGTGACTACAGCAACACTCCCTCAGAGACAAAACACATGTGGTTCCACTGGCCACAGCTACCCATGGGCTCATGGGGAACTTGCTGAAACAACTTCCCAGGAAATCCCACCCAACCCACTTTGGTGGGATCCCACCCCACCTGGTTTGGTAGCTTTGCTGTGTAGGACAGGCAAGTTGGTCTTGTGTGTGACCCGTGCAGTGCAGGGACTGTCCTAACCCACTTAGGTTACCTCTTCTTCTGCTCCTCATCCCACCGTGCAAGGGCCAAGCGGAGTGAGATGTAAGACTCTTCCCCACAGGTTAAGGTTAATGGGGCACGTGCACAACTGATCTCTTGTGGGAGCTTTTATTCCTCACTGCTGGGATTTCTAAAAGGGGGTAACTCCAAGCTCTTGGTGCCTTCATGCAAAGATCTAGAAGGTCTGGAGTCTTCCTGGGAGATGGCTCTGCCATGTCTTGCATAGACACAGCACTGGGGAGAATGACCAGGGAAAGGGTGATGGGGGTCCAGCTCACCACAGAGGGATCTGGGGTTCTGGAGTTCAGTTGAGTTGCTGTTAGCGAATGGGTCTCCTGCAAGAGGGAAGCTGTGGAGAAACTGGTAAATGAGGAGCATGTGGAGGGAGGCCCTGATGATGTGCGAGTAAGTGTTAGGTCTCCTCTCCACCTCTTTCCAGCAGTGTGGTGCCCACAATAGGGACATCTCCTGTAGCTTTCCCTCTTTCTTTCTCTTGCTGAGCTGTGAGATAGCAACCCAGTGACTCCACAAGGTCATAAGGGGTCTTAAAACGAACAACCAGCCACAAAAATACAGGGCCTGAAAACATTTAGGGAAAACTGGAAAGGTTTCTATTTCCTTGGTATAACTGATCCCTGATACTTCAATTTGCATTTCCACAGCTTCGGTCTTCTCCCAGAGAAGTGTCAGCAGGAACGAGGGACAAGAAGAAAGCTGATACCCTGCAACAGCTCAGACAGCTTTGAGTTTGTGAGGACCCACACAAGAGCCTGGAGGCATTAAGACATGTAGATGTGGTGCTTAGGGATGTGGTTTAATGGTGGACTTGGTAGACTAGGTGGTGATCTTAAGGATCTTTTCCAACCTAAAGGATTCTATGAAAAACCAAGTAGACCTGGAAGGTTATCTCCAAGGCAGCACCATGTCCTCTCGTTGGCTCTGCCTGGGCTGGATTCACTGCAACAACCACTGAGCATCTTCTGTGAGCTGGAAGTCCCATGGATAGATGCTCCAGGAGATGGTGAGATGTGCTTCCTTGGTGTTCACTGTTTCTGAGCCAGCACTGAGTCCCCAGGAGGTCAGGGCATGCACATGTTTGGGTAAAGTAGGAGGTGGAAAAGCCCTCCAGGCCTCACCCATGGGACACAAGATGGAGGCTGGGGACACGGTCAACCCTTTGGGGATGTATCATGGGCTTGACAACTGGTTTCCACTCAGCAGCTCAGTTTTCAGAGCAGGCTGACGGCTCATGGCAAAGAAGGGATCGAATCAGGCCAAGAGAGAGAGAAAGAAAAAAAACCAGGGAAAGCCAGAACATTCCTGGAGGCTCTCTGGCCTCTCTCCCTCCAACCTCCTGAGAGGAGGAGAGAGACAAAACAAAAGGCACAAGAAAAGAATGAGCCAACGCAGCATTAAGGCAAGGGTTGCAAGGTCCAAAGCAAGCAGCGTCGTGATGCAACAGGGCAGGCCCCTGCCCAAAAGCCCGTCAGCTGTCGGAGGAGCCAGGGGTCCTGCAGAAAACGCTGCCCTTTTATGGCCGGGCAAGGAGGGCCGTGGCACGGGAGCCTGCCCTACTAAGGGAAAACGTCCCCCGCTTCGTGTGCGCAACGAGAACACCCACAGCGTCAGTATAGACAAGCTCTCAAAGGATGACTGAAATACGGCTGCTGAGTGTTGACCCCAATTCTCCTCTTCTATTTTTTTTCTTTTCCTTTCTTTGATTTCTCATTTCTGCCTCCAAACGGGGAAAAAAATAATAAATTTAAAAAAAAAAAAAGAGAAGCGATTATTCAGGCAGGGCTGGCTGGTTTCCAGTGACACCCTCAAGGGGTGGGGATCAGGTTCAAGAAGGTTGGCTGAGGACACAGGTGAAGCCCCTGAGCAGGCAGACCTTCACGTGGAGGATGGACTCCTTCCTGCAGGCAGCTGCCGGCAGGCGAGCAGTGGCCGGGCCGGTGTTTATCCTCCCCTGCATGGTGGAAGGGCAACGAGCCAAGCCGGGGAAGACGTCATTACTCTTAAACATGACGGTGTGTGCCAAGACCATCCATCAGCTGCTGCAAATCACAGCCTGGGCTGACCCGGCATGTCACTGCCAAAGAGGGAGCCACCACCTTCCAAAGTTGGGTGGTATTTTTCTTTTGAGGGATCACACCACCACAGGGAACAGCTTTTTCTCTGTGGTTGGTGGAGACAAGGAGGGGAATCTGAGCAGCAGTTAAGACCCAGATCCATCAGAAAGTCCACTGAAGCTCCTGAATTTGTATTTTCTGCATTTTTCATCCACCCAGTAAACTGCCTACCCCTGGATCTGGGAGGTCCAGCAGCAGCCAGGTTTTAATTCTCAGAGGAACTCGGATTGGATTCTAGGACTTATTTTCTACTGATTTTGTAATAGAATCATAGACTCATCAAACGGTTTGGGTTGGAAGGGACCTTAAAGATCATCCAGTTCCAGCCCCCTGCCATGGGCAGGGACACCTTCCACTACAGCAGGTTGCTCAGAGCCCCATCCAACTCAGCCTTGGACACTGCCAGGGATGGGGCATCCACAGCTTCTCTGGGCAACCTCGGCCAGTGTTTCACCACCCTCATGGTAAAGGATGTCTTCCTTATATTTAATCTAAATCTTCTTTCAGATTAACCCATCACCCCTTGTCCTATCACAACACTCCCTGATAAAGGTCCCTCCCCAGCTTTCTCACAGCCCCTTTCAGCACTGAAAGGCCACACTAAGGTCTCCCTGGAGCCTCCTCTGCTCCAGGCTGAACATCCCCAACTCTCTCCCCTCTCCTCCCAGCAGAGGGGTTCCACCCTCCCAGCATTGCTGTGGCCTCCTCTGGCGCCCCTCCAGCAGCTCCATGTCTCTGCTGTGCTGAGGAGCCCAGAGCTGGACCCAGCACTGCAGGGGGATCTCCCCAGAGCGCAGCAGAGGGGCAGGATCCCCTCCCTTGACCTGCTGCCCACGCTGCTGGGGATGAGCCCAGCACACGGTTTGAATCAGTGCTGCAAAAACACAGCAGCAGAACCAGTGCCTGGTGGCATTTTTTCCAGGTGGGTCACCTAAATGCATTACAAGGGAGGAGAACATGGAGCAGTTGACATTACCCTGCTCTTTGAGCTGGTCCTGCTTGTCCCTGAGATGAGTTATGGCAGAGGAACAAAGCATTGCCTGGTCTTCATTTTTGGGGAAAAGAGGTTTATTTTGAGTTTTTCTTAACTGCAGGTTTTAAGATTGAGTCTTGTGCACTGGGTGCATCAAGCAAGTCAAGCCAAGCTGTCCTCACTGCTGTTGCGTTGGAGAAATAATCTCTATTAACAACTTGACTTGGCAGTTTCAATGATTTGGGGAAAGAAACATTTGCATTCTCCCACCAGGCCTTTCTCCAGCCCTTATTGGCTACTGCTTTCCTGCATGAACAATTATGTTCAGCACATTGGATAAAGAAAATTCAATAAAATCTAACCTTTTTCATGAAAAAGCACGTGGAGTTTATGTTCTAAGCGGGAAAATGACAGGATTTTATAAATTCTATTTTTTTTATTAAAAGACCTTGACAAGACCATTAAAGAAACTAAGTTGCCACTGGAGAAAAGGTCCTTTTATTTCTTGAAAGCTGGTTAAAAGTCAAGAAGCAAAAGGTAGGGCTTTAATGGTCACTTTTCAGGATAGAGAAGAGTCCATGCCGTGGTTCACCAGAGACCGAGTCTGGGGTTCTTCAACAACCTCATCAGCAATCTGGAGGAGTAAAAGCAGACCTACATCTCCATGTTTTCAGGAGAGCTGTTCAAGATCATCAAATGCCACATCACTGGCAAGAAACACCAGAAGGCTCTCAAGAAAGGAAAAAGCAGAGTAGAGCATTTCAGCTGAACTTTGGTCTAGGAATATATAAAGTAAAGCACCTGGAGGAAAAAGGTCTAAACCACACTTGTACTATGCTGAGGTTGGAACCAGCAGTTAGACCTGAGTTCTTGGATTGCCACCAGCAGCTCTCTGAAATTGCTGGCTCAACGTGCGGCCAAGGCGTGTTCAAGGTGGCAGTCAAGAAACAGTTATTTCTCTGCCTTCCCTGAGCACATTCAATGCTCAGACCAGCACTTCGCTGCTGCAGAAAACCCTGATGCACCCTCATTTCAACTACTGCGTGTGTAATCGATGGCGTTGGAGAAGCAGAAAGAACAACCAAAATGAGGAGTGGGATAGGGCAGCTGCTTTATGAGGTGAGAGGAGAAGTTCAGGACCTTTCAACCTGGAGAAGGGAGGCTGTTGGGACCTTATAAGCAAGGTGCTGCAAATCAAAACTATCACTCAAATGAGGTGGACGTGAATTTAAAACTAAGAACAGCCTTCCTTCAGTCAGCAGGTTGCCACAAGAGCCAAACACATTGATAGATTCAAAGAAGGGTTGAAGAAATCCATGGGCAGTAAGTCGGCCAAGAGATACTAGGGGGAACTGGCAGGCTGGGCCTCACCAGTGCCCATGATGCAATGATTGCTGATGGTGGGAAAGCAGAGGGGAACGAACGGAAGGTGTTTGGCCTTGTTCTCCTGAAATACTATTTCCCGTCTTTGCTGAAAAAGACTATGAGGCTGATCAACTTAGAGAAAAATGGGGCAGTCAGTGGACCAGACTCTCTCAAATCCAGCGAGATGCACTTGGATTACTACGTATCACCTCCAGACTTCATCCAGAAGCAGCAATAAGCTTCAGTCCTTATCCAGTCCAAAGCTGAAAAGTACATTGAGTGGAGAAACTTCTTGACTTTGGTATGGCAGAGCCCTGGCCCAGGCTGCCCAGAGAGGTTGTGGAGTCTCCTGCTCTGGAGAGATCCCAAACCCACCTGGACACCATCCTGGGCATCCTGCTCTGGTGACCCTGCTCTAGCAGAGGGGTTGGACTGGATGATCTCCAGAGGTCCCTTCCAACCCCCATCAGCCTGGGATTCTGTTCCTGCATTGCCTCGTGCAAAGTTAGGGACCGAATTTCTGCGACAGCTTGGAAATGCTTCGCTGTCACCAGCAAGTCACATTCGCAGAGCAGCGATGGGTTTGCGGGTTGATGAGCCAGGTGTGAAAGCTCCATGGGCCTTCCCAGCACGGGGCTTGCAGTTCAAAGGCAGCTTTACATATCAAAGGGGAACGTGGTAAGAAACTGCATTTCATTAGTCAGGAAGTTCTAAATTGATACCTTGATTGAAATAATTATCAAGAATTACAGGAAATACCTGGAGTTGCATTTATAGTCAAGAGAGTCTTCAGGCTGAGAACTGGGTTGTTCAGCCTGGAGAAGAGAAGGCTCTGGGGAGACCTTATGGCAGCTCTCCAGTACCTAAAGGGACCTACAAGAAAGCTAGAGAGGGACTTTTTACAAGGGCACGTAGTGATATGACGAGGGGTAATGGCTTTAAACTGGAAGAGGGGAGATTGATTTTAGATATTAGGAAGAAATTCTTCCCTGTGAGGGTGGTGAGACCCTGGCCCAGGTTGCCCAGAGAAGCTGTGGATGCCCCATCCCTGGCAGTGTTCAAGCCCAGGTTGGATAGGGCTCTGAGCAACCTGCTGTAGTGGAAGGTGTCCCTGCCCATGGCAGGGGGTTGGAACTAGATGATCTTTAAAGTCCCTTCCAACCCAAACCGTTTCATGCTTCAAGGAGTAGAGGAAACTGTGCCCCAAACAGGAGCTTCTGTTCCCCAAAATGAAGTCCCGCCTTTCAGACTCACCATATCGGTCCTGCCTTCCACCTCTTTTCTTAGAACAAACCACATTTTTATCTTTCCTCAGATAATCTTGGGTAAGGAGTGATTTTTAAGACCACTGGAGAAATGCTGGTACTTGGTGGAGTTGCAAAGCAGGTAGAGTGGGAACTGCAGTAATTTCAAAGCCCCTTCACTCCCTTTTAGGTCCCTGGAATCCACAGGGAACACTTCCATTGCTATAGGGGTATAAATTGGTAACGTGAAGACAAGAAACCATCGTATTCTGTAAATACTCATGTATAGAGAAAAACAGTGAATTTTCCTCCCCGCCATGGAAAATAATCCCCCAAACAAACAAACAAACAAAAATCCCAGAGTGAAGATGGCATAGAAACAGTCTGATTCATGTTAGAGCTAAAGAAAACTGTTAAATGCTGGTATCTGTGCTGGAATCCTGAAATCGAGGAGGATGCAGAAAGATACTCAGCCCAGAAGGTCCCAGGGGTGAAGTGGAGGCCTGGAAAAGATGTCTCATGGTGAAAAGCTCGGAAAGCGTGTACCGTCCCTCAGTTTTTCAAAGATAAAGTTACAGGGGGAATCAGAAACACGGGCTCTGAGGGTGACTATGGAAAATGAGCAACAGCCACCTTCAGCCAAGGCTCTCTAAGACCCAACAGAGAGTCAGAGACTGGTTTGGGTTGGAAGGGACCCTAAAGATGACCTATTTCCAACCTCTTGCCATGGGCAGGGACACCTCCCAACTAGACCAGGTTGCTCCAAGCCCCGTCCATCCGGGCCTTGAACACTGCCAGGGATGGGGCCCTGCAACATCCAGGAGCTCAAATCAGACAAGCTGACATTCAAATTAAAACAAGACACCAGCCCCTGTCCACATCCCCACAGCCCCAGCGCGGCTGCGCTGGCGTGGCTGGAGGAGGAAGGATGGCAGGGACAGATGACATGCCATTGGAGGAAAGCCGTGCTGGAAGGAGGGAACATTGCTTGGAGAAGTGATTTATGATCCATCGGGAAGACAGACAGCCTGGGAGGCCCTGGGGATCTGTCCCAGGCCTGGTACTGCTCAAAATATTTTTTTAATAATTACTTGCATGAATAGAAAATTTGCTTCTTACAGCTGCAAATGATACCAAGCCGGGAGGGACTTCAAGTACTTTAGAGGATGGGCTGGAACTTCAAAACAATCTTGACGCATTAGAGAAATAGCCTGGGAAAAAGAAAAAAAATCAGGCTGCAATTTAATAGAAACAAAGGGAAAAACTCACTGCTTGTGGAAGAAGAGCTGGGCTGAGGAGCACAGCGTGGGCAGGGAGCGGGGGAACCCGGACGGGGAAGGCAGAGGCGGCCGCGCATCCCTGCCTGGACATGAGCAGCTGACACCAAAGCAGCAAAACCAAACCAGGGAGGTGTAAACATTGCCTGTAGGACATGCAGAGCGATGCTCGAGAGCCACGTGATGCAATGAAACCTTGGCTGGAGTATCTTGTCCGCTTGAGGATGGTGATTTGGGGTAGAGCAGTCCAGGAGATGGTCAGATCTAAGAATCTGAAAAAAAACCCACAAAAGACCCCAACTCTCCCCAAAAAACAAAGGACTTGGAGCTACTTAGGCCAAAGCAGAGCAGATTTGGGCAAGAGCTAATGCAACTCCTTTATAGATATTTAAGGTGGCCTTTTAAATATTTAAGTAGAAGGAAAAAGGTCATCATCTTCCTCACTAGGAGTGAGTAGTGATGGGCTTCTGTGGCAGCAAAGGAGCTTTAGTTCTGTTGTTAACAAATACAGATATTGATTTTTTTTTTATGATGTGGATGGTTCAGGCAATGTTGGGTTTGGCACTTCATTGGCTGAACCTCAGCGCTGGCCATTTTTTACAGATCGGTTGGATTTGAACCATGGCGATTTAAACAGCTAGAGATGACCCTGCCTCTGGGAAGGAGGAATGTGCATAGCTGGAAAGGTCCCTTCTTGCTCAGTTTTCTGCCACAAGCTTTTATCTGGAAGCTGTTGATAGAAAAGAGAGGTGACTGTGCAATCTGTGCAGCTTCTTGCAGGAAGTCTAGTGGAAATCCACCACTACAGCTGCATTTCTCCATCAATACGTGGGTTTTGGTACATAGAGCTGTTGAGATTAAAAAAAAAAAAAATCTTTGGCTTTGTTTTGTCCAAACTATTCTATGACAGCTCGTTGCTGCGATAACCCACCCTGCCAAACTCAGCAGGGAATTGCGTCTTTGCGGCACACTTGTGAACTCTCAAGGGTGGAGAATTGCCCCAGGTGACACAAGGTGGCTTTGGGGGTACAGAGAAACCAACGTCCATCTCAAAGACTCAGGTAATGCTCTACTCACCAGACCATCTTCCCACAGATGAGAACATCAGGTAGAATCATCGAACGGTTTGGGTTGGAACGGACCTTAAAGACCATTTAGTTCCAACCCCCTGCCATGGGCAGGGACACATTCCTCTAGAGCAGCTTGCTCAAAGCTCCATCCAACATGGCCTTGGACACTGCCAGGGATGGGGCATCCACAGCTTCTCTGGGAAACCTGTTCCAGTGCCTCACCACCCTCACAGGGAAGAACTTCTTCCTAATATCTAAAATAAATCTCCCCTCACAGCTCATTTTCCAAAATCCATCAGGGAGAAGTTAGGCAGACGCTGCCTGATGATGGGATGGGCAGCTAAAGCACCAGGAAAGGGAGAACTACATCCCCTTGTCCACTCTCACAGGGTGCACGATGACCTGGAGCAAAAAGAGAGCCCAAGAGGACAGGCAACACCTTCCTGGTTGAATTAAGGTATTAATTAAGGAATTTTGCAGCCCCAGGCCAGGGTAGGAGCTATAAGGACATTCTTAAAGTCAAGACTGGGTCCCTTTAATTGTTTATATAATTTTTAAACAGCTTCAACTTAACTCAGCTAAAGCTTTTTTTAAAACCAGGTGAAAACCCGTTATTGCTTCACAACCGTATTTAAAAAATATTATTTATATGGCTGTTAAGTAGGGGTGGAGCATGCAAAGCTTTATGTCCTCCTGATTTAAATCCCAGGCAGCGCTTTGTTCGGCAAGGACACCAGATGGATCCCGAGGGCAGCTCGAGGTCATCTAACACCGTGTTGGGCTCCAAGCCTAAGCGTGATCACCATGAACCACACTAAGGCAGCAAGAGACGTTCAATCCACGGCTGGAGACTTAGGCACATTAAACACGTCTTACCGAGCGCTGCAGCACAATATTCTGTGTGCTACAGGGTGGACAACCTATTGCCAAAACCACCAGAGACAAGACAGACCCAACCTGTGTTAAAACTCTTCTTTACAAAACCACTTACACCTGAGCACTAATTTGACTCCATTGCAGGACTTCAGACTTATTTTAACAGAAAAACGTCATTTACAGGTGGTCACACCTGGGTGTCAGCTGCTGTTTTTAACACCTTGGGCTCCAGCCCAGCCTCCAGCCTCCTCCCTGCCGAGGCCGGCTCAAGGTGACGTCCACGCACAGCTCTGTGACCCTGAGGTTTGACTCTGCACAGAACAGGGCTTTTTAAACACGAAAAGCAACATTACTCAGTTAAAAGGAAGGTGGTTTTGCCCTCGGTTTTGACTGCTGTAGCCATTCACCATTCCTACCTCCTCTCCTGGAGCTCCCACTTTTCTTGCCTCCTCCTGAAAGTCAGTGCTTTGAAGCTGGGGAAACACCAGGTCAACAGGGTCACGCTAAAGACTAAATCAGGGAATGGTTTAGACTGGAAAAGCCCTTTCACCTCCTCCAGTCCAACCGTCCCCCCAGCACTGCCGGGTCCCCAGTGACCCCTGGCCCTCAGCACCACCTCCACACGGCTGGGAAACCCCTCCAGGGATGGGGACTCCACCACTGCCCTGGGCAGCCTGCGACAGGCCTGGACAACCCCAACGGGGAAGAAATTCTTCCTCAGGCACAACATCAACCTCCCCTGGAACAACTTGAGGCCAGTTCCTCTTGCCCTGGTGCTTGTTCCTGGGGAGAAGAGACCAACCCCCACCTCACTCCAACCTCCTGTCAGGGAGTTGTCAAGAGCCAGAAGGTCTCCCCTGAGCCTCCTTTACTCCAGGCTCAACCCTCCAGGTCCCTCAGCTGCTCCTCAGTGCACTTGTACTCCAGACCCTGCACCAGCCTCGTTGCCCTTCTCTGGACATGCTCCAGCCCCTCAATGCCCTTCTTGGAGTGAGGGGCCAAAACTGAACCCAGGATTCAAGGTTTGGCCTCCCCAGTGCCCCCAGTGCAGGGTGACGATCCCTGCCCTGGTCCTGCTGACCACACCAATGCTGGCACAAGCCATCAAACAACAAGAACACACTTCCACTTGCCCTTTTCACCGTAGACCAAGGTAATTGGCCTTTCCATTAGGACATGGTATTTCCCAACGAAATCCAGTTTTGCCTGGAACACAAGGGTAGAAGACTAAGGGATTAGCACACTGAGCCATTACAGCTGGTGACTTGAACTAATACCCCATTTCCAATACGCTATGGAAGTGATATGGGAACATCTATTTGGGAAAGAATATTTAGGAAAGTGGCTAAACGTAAAGATTTTTGTGTACAGCTCTTCAGCGTATCTTTTCACTGAGGAAAGGAACCTTTGACGGTGAGAGCTCGAATCACTTGGACATTTCAAAATATTTGTTCCTCCAACGATGCTTATGTAAACCCAGCCCAGAGTCTTGCTGAGGAATCGTCCTCTATGTAGGTCAGAAGGAAAGGCAACTCGTGAGTAGCCTTGCGAGGGACAAAAGCGGATACAGAAACTGAAGCATATTTTTAATTCTCCTGCCTGTTTCCCTTGAGCAGCAGTGGATTTTTCCCGATGAAGAGAAAAGAGCATTTGCAGATACGTACAAAAAGTTTATTTTACAAATGGCAACTACTTTCGAATAACAAAATTGCAAAACCATAGAAAAGCAGCTCGGGGGTACAGGTTCTATCTGAAGCACAACCAAACAGGAATGACTAAGGGAAAATACTAATCCCTGCCCCAACCACCCACCAGAAGGAATTTCTTTATAAAGCTTGAATTCGATATGAAATTGGCATTAGTGACAGGGCAGTAATTTTAGATGACTACAATTAATTCATTGACTGTATTTCTACTACCTTTTCCTGGCCTTAAAAAGTCAGCTCAGATCTGAAAGTCTGATTCTGGAGCCACTTTTTCCTCTACTAAGTATCAAATGGTGATGTTTATTTTATTACACCGCTAGCTCACTGATTTTCTCAGCAAGGGAAAAAACAAGTTACGTTTGTACTTAAAACTACGAAACTGCAACAAACATGACCTTGAGTTAGGGAGGAAATGTTTGTTGTGGGCTCTGAAATGGCCACTGCTGTTAGAAACGTGGCTGTCAACATCTTCTGACTCAAGTAATAAACAGACTGAATGTTAAAAAGCATAAGAAGCTACAAAATACTGATTGGAAAATGTTACGTGGACATGTAACAAGGGTAGGAAGGGTGGAAATGCAGAATTTTGGGTTCTTTGGAGTAAGAGAAACCTCTATGACCAATTCAGTCGCAGGAACCTGTGCATGAATGTCTTGCTCAGCTGTTCAGGGCATCGTTCCACTCATCCAACTTCACTTTGAACTTCTTTTTCCTGTCCCAAAAGCTAATTTTGGAGAGTTTACTTCAATCAAAGAGATAGCATGAACTGATGTCTAAGCAAGAAATTACTCCTTTTAATTTTCAAAGCTGTTGGGTCCTGAAGAGATTTTAAAAAAATAATTTTCAGTGTTTGAAAACAGTCGAGAAAATGAAAGAGTCTCAAGACAGGAAGTCAGTGGTGATGCCTGTTCTCCTACAACAGTCCTCACCAGCTCTGCAAAGCTCTGTTACTTAGTCTGTGCTTTCACCACAGACCCCACTTGCAGGTCACATTATGCCTTTAAAAACTGTTTCTTAGAACACAACTCCCCAATGCTGAAAAACGTTACAAATTACTTTAAATCGACTCAATCAGAATATTGCAAAAATTACTCGGGGCTTTCAGCTTAAATCTACGGGTTTTTGGCAAACCCTTTACCTGTAACACGGAGTTTTGGTATTAAACTTTCAAAGTGAAGTGTCGTCCGTGCTTTTTATCAAGCGAACCAGTAGCTCTGCAGTTGTGTCACTTCAACAATACAGAGTTCAGTATCTGCACTCAATACCTGCTGTTCCCTACGGGACATGGGATCCATCCACAGGCCTTTGATAAAGGAACCATTAGGGCTTGCTTTCTCAAAAAAATCATGTAAGTTTTTTAAAAAGTGTTTTGGACAAACTCACAATACGTTCAACCATTCACAACCTTCCACTTCAGAACGTGAGGAGCGATACGAATTGAAACTCAACGTGTTTAGAACCACTTTGTTTTCAGACTCTTACCATGGCTGATGACGACAAAACCCACTTGCACAAGTTGAGACAAGTGGGATATTAAGATCCAAACCCACCCATCCCACTTTTGCTCCCTGCTTGTTGCTTTGACAATGCCCGTTGTGTAGAACGTCGCCCTTCGCAGCAGAATTCTGTGGTATCGCGGTGAGGATTAAGACAGAGTGGCAGACGTTGTTTCCATCCCCTGGCTGCCGGGGACAGACTAACTGACCAATGAGACAACATGGAACCCAGCTTCCAGCATGAAAAAAAACATAAGCATTGTAATAAACTAGAAATGGCAGCTCTGTAGGAAGTTTTCTTCACAGTTTGATAGTTTCTAGCATATCTTTAACAGTACCAGGCAGAAAGCCCGAAGGTGTTGAGAAACACACAGTACTGATGGCTGCACCCAGGAAAGGGGTGACACCAAGGGGTCGGTCATGGCTTGGAAAATCCAATTTGAGGAAATAAAACTGGTTTGTTTTGGTTTTTTCTATTTTGTAAAAGTAGCATCTGACATAAAAAAAAAGACTTAAAAAATAAAAAGTCAGTTGAGCTGAGCTCAGTGAGTGAACAGTCAGTTCAGGGGACGCAGTGAACACCCTCCAACTTCACCTGCGACACTGCCAAAACAGGTTTTTTAACATAACACTGAAAAAAGAATATTAAGTACAGTTTCCATCGTCAAAGGAACGTTTTCAGCTGTATCTGCTGCTTTCGCTGGGACTTCGGTTGTTGGAGTAACTGCGATCGCTTTCACTGTCAGAGCCGTAAGATCTAAAAAGAAAAGATTAATGCTAAATCTAAATCTCTAAATCATGTTTTGAGCTTCAAAGTCAAAATTGTATTACGTAAAAAGATTGTCAAGATATATGAGACAAGGAGAAAACAGTCAAGAAGCCTTTTATGGGATCTATTTCACCTAACTGAAGAATTCTGATTCATTAAGGGGCGCTCGCTGTATTTATTGCAGTTTTTCACTTGAAAAAGCGTCTTAATCAGGTTCCATAACAACAGCAGCGTGAGAGTCTCTGCACAGTGGAAGCTGTAGATTAAAATGTTTTGGCTTATTCAGAGAATTCCAAGCTCAGCACCTGGCCCAACATCAGAGTCCAGATGGTTTCAGACAAGCCACAGGACACCTTTAGATTACACTGAATAAACTTTCACTAGAGGTTTTCTAACCTCGTGCCTGAAGGAAAGCTTTGGAAAGGAAAGGTGAGCATGTCCTAACCCAACATTGTTTCTCTGAAGCTTCCCAACAGCCTAAAACAAAGATTTTCTAAGTCTATTTCCTCACTCTTCATTAATCTCACTCATTTCCCCTCAAACACAAGACAGTTTGTCAGAACTAGATAGGAAAATGGGTGAGAGCAAAGTCCACTACGAGTTGGTACAAAGTGGTGGAAAAAATCCGTATGAGGACAGCAGAGGATGACAATTTACAGTAGTCTGAGAGGTCTGCCTGATTTACCCCCTGACTAGTACGGTATAAAACAAACCATCACCAATCGTCGCTATATAGCTCTCTATATACGTATGTAGGAAATCCTGTTCCATAAACATGGTATCAAAGTCAGGCCAGCAAACACGTACCTGGATCTCCTGTCATAACTTCTAGATCTTCGATAGCTGTCACTCCTCTTACTTCTGCTTCGGCTTCTGCTGTAGTAACTATCATATGTGTATGACCTACTTTAAAGGGAAAAGTAATTGTAAATACACAACTTCTTGTCCAGAGACATTTATAGACTGAGACAAGTGGTTGGAGAGGAATGATTTCTGAAGGACGTGGCTAACAGAATAATTCTACGTTTTGTAAAAGTTTAAATACAAGAACGAGTATCTTCAAAACAACAGTAAGAATCTCAATTTTAATCTAGAAAAGACTAGAAATCCTATTTTTAAGTTGCACGGATAAAGGGGTGTCCTTGTACTAAAGTGTTTTGACAATAACTATGTTTATTGCAGAGTTTGTATAAAACTACAATCCATACCTGGATCGACTATGGTGACCGTAAGAACTACTCCTGGATCTGCTTCTGCTGTAGGTTCGACTGACCAACCCAAGAACACAGAGACATTGTAAGTTAATCAGAAGTTAATTAGAAGAGGAAGGGGACGGGGGGGGCGGGAGAGAGGAAGATGTTTCACTTAGAATTCCTTATCCGTACTACAAAACATTAAACCCAATCATTTGGCCGCAACAGGGAATTTTGAAATGTGACTACTGTGATTTCGCAGATGCTTCGCTAAGCACCCTCCCAACTCCCTGGTTTTGTAACAGCCCAGCACCATCTCCTATTAGAGGGACCTACCTACGACTCTTGTAACTGTGGTACGAGCTACTTCGACTGTGTGACCGATCCCTGCTGTACCATCCTCTGCTTCGGCTTCTGGTGTAGCTTCTCGACCTGCAATCGACAAACAGCTTTGAAAAGCACAAATCAGAATTTAATTCAAGAGAAGAGCACGGAAAACAGGAAGCAAAAGCTCTACCTTTTAAGCCAAATATTTATTCCACACTTGCTAAATGATACCGCGGCTCATTAGAAGAAAACTGGGAGCTGAGGAAGGAAAACGTGCCTTAAGGCTATCGGAACTTTCAAGTTCAGACAGAAAACTGCAGGAATAGCACAAACTTCTTACCTATATGAGTACGTAGAACTTCGGGATCGACTTCTGGAGTGGCTGTAAGAGATGGACCTTGTTCGGTGCCTGGATTTTGTTTCAGATTTACTGCGTGACCTACTGAGACTCCTGGATGGGCTGTTGTCGTCTCGACTTGGAGACTCTTCCTCACTGGAACTCTCTTGGTTCCTTGGCCTTCGGTTTAGCCGCGCTGTTTTTCTCACCTCATCAAACAGAGATCCAGGCCTTACTTTATTTTTAGCTTTTATTTCAATCCTTAAACCCGCTGGCTTTGGCTCTGGTACTGAAGCTATGTTCCTCATCTCTGCGGTGGTACTAATCGCTGCTGGCTGTAAATTACCAACACCTTGCAAAGGCTTCCACTTATTATCTACCATATTGCTTTGTGTGTTTTCAGAAACTTCACTTTTCAAACCACAGTCTTTAGCGCTAGACACAGGGACAGAGTTCTGTTCTGGCCTTCCCGTTTCTTTCTCTTCTTTAACGCTGATGACGTCTGTAATATTGTTCCCTAGTTTGACAGCATCTTGTTCAGGGGGGTCAACCTGTAAATTGTTGTCTACACCAGCACTTAAAGCCTGAGGTTTAGCAGCGAGAATGACAGGAGACAAGACATCCACATCAACCTTCCCTGGTGAGCTACGGTCTGGCGTACAGATCTCCATGTTGTCATCTGTCTGAATCACATCTTCCAAGCCATTCTGGTTGCTTTCTTCAGCTTGTTCCACCTCACTCTTGCAAGCAGTCGCATTTATTCCCGAGTTTGAAATGCTGCTTGAAGCGTTCGTTTCAGCTCTGTCTTCAGTAAGGTCACTGCGATCTGGAGAGGCGTCACATGGGGTGGTTTTACCTAGAAGGTTTTCATCCACACCAGACTTGTCACCATTTCCCAGTTTATCACTGACCGTTTCATCCTTTTCAGAAACTTGGGGTTTATCAGTTACGTCCCTCATAAGCTGCTTTTCTTTTTTATCATCCTCAGTAACTGGCTTTTCATTGATCTCTTCATCATCTTCTTCACCAAACTCCAGCGGCGGCTGCCAATGAAACGTTTCTTTTCTTTTCTGAACTTTGTGTTTCTTCTCCTTTTTCCCCTTGGCTTTCTCTTTTGCTTTTTTGGAATGTGATTTTTTAAGAGTTTTTTTCGATCCGTGTTTGTGTTTTTTTGACTTCCCTCTAACGTTGGTTGAGCTGCAACAAGAACTCTCCAATTCCGAAGATGACAACTCTTTGCTCCTCTTCCACGTACAATCAGCATCCAGAGACACCTCTGATGAATTTGATTGTTTTTTCATCCTTCTGGTAATGCTAAGCTCTGTGTCAGAACCCGATGTGGCCTCTCCTTCCTCTTTACCAGAGGAGGGTCTGGAACCTCCCCTACGACGCCTTGCCTCTCCTCTTTCAGAATTTGATTCCGAGTCCCATTTACTACCCGCATAGGATTTCCGTTTAGCTTTTGCACCACCTCTAGGCTGCCCAGAAGATTTCTCCTTAGCCGCTTTCTTTCTAGCATGATCAGAATCCCACTCACGCTTGGATTTCTCCTCCCCTCGGTCAGAACTTAAGCTTGTTTTATCCTGTTTCTGAGTATCGCCTTCGAACTGAAACCGGCCGTCTTTCTCCTGGACCCCTTTCATTCTGGCAGAACGCTCGCTGTCAGTAGAGAAGTCTGAAGATGACAAACTGTCACACTCTTTCAATCCTCGAGAAGACTCATCGTAGTCTTTTGTACCCTTGTAAGCAAGATTACTTTCAGAGCTCGTTTCTTGCCGCAGCTTAAGAGATCGAGCTTTTGGGTCACTCGATGTGGATTTTCTTTTGTTTCTGTGTCTGTCGTCATCACTAAGGGAATAAGATGACGTTGACTCACTGTAACCTGACCTGTCACTGCGGTATTTACTAGGTGATGGGGATCTGCCAGAAGAATGAGATTTTGTCCTCGAGCTAGAGGGACTTCTAGATCTCGTATAAGATCTTGAGTAGGACCTACTTCGAGAGGACCTGCTTCTTGATTTCAGCCAGCTGTCTGAGCTTCTGTCGCTACGACATTTGGAATAGCCACTTCGATCGCTTTCTGAACTCCTTTGTCGCTTACGATACGAGGAAGAAGCAGTGGCCTCTTTAGTGACCGCTAAATTGTAATTGGTTTGTGTGAGTATCAAATGAGTGGTCTTAGCTTTCATTTCTTGTATTCGCTCATAAGATGGCTTCCATGGTTTCTGTCCAGGTTTCCACCTCGAAGGCGGTGGACTGTCACTTAAGGGTATAACAGGGAGGTTTTCTGGGACAACTGGTGGTACGACAACTTTATCAGTGGGCAGTGTAACTGCTCTTACAGGCTCAACAGCCTTGTTCAACTTATTTTCATTTAATCGAGTTGAAATATTTCGAGGGGAATTGGAAACTGTCTTTTGATGCCTAGAGTTCGAACTTGACCTTGACCTACTTTGAGAACGTGATGATTTAGAGGCTGATCTTGATCTAGAGCTTCTTCGGGAATAAGATCTTGATTTAGACCTAGATCTGGATCTGGACCTGGACCTGGAGTATGATCGAGTCCCTCTGCTTGATAAAGTCGATGAGGTCTGGTCTTCCTTATCAGATTTAGACCAGTCTCTTCTGGATGAGTGTCTAGAAGACAATGATGAAGAACGAGATTTCCTCTCACGATCACAGGATGACTTTGCCCTCCTGAGGAAGGAATGAGAGGATTCTACATCTGATGAGGCTGATGTTTTCTTTCTTTTCGTTTGCTTGTGCTTCTTGAAATGCTTCTGCTTTTTAGATTTCTTTTTATGTTTCACCTTCTTTTTGTCTTTTCTGTGCTTCTTGTGATGGCTCGAGTATCTCACAGTACTTAGATCAGAATAACCGTTATGTGACCAAGATCTTGATCTCCGGGACACACTCCTCTCATCCCACCTGCTTGTACATGGGTCACTCAACCTAGAAACAAACAAATGAGCCTCCCACTCAGTAGAAATCCTTAAAAAACTTCAGATAAACTATTTTCCCCACCTCCAATGCAATTACTAAGTTTTAAAAAAATTAACAGACTCACATCTCCTTTACCACCAGACAATTGTGTTTTCACTGAGCTTCTAATACTCATTTTAAGAAAAAATGGAATTACATCACTATCAAGAGAGCTTCTTCTGCTGTAACTCTCTGTAAGGAGTGAATCAGCCAACACCAGCAAATTTCTCATATCGTAAATCCCACGTAAAGAGATTTAATGTTTTAACTGCCCTGGTCCACAGAACTTTGACCTCTACAACTATAGGATTCTTAAACCACGTTTAAATATAAATTTTTAAAACATAGCCTTATTTAGTATTCTTTTAACTGGTTCGCTACAACACAGTGATAAACTGAACACACTCAGGATGTAAAAAATTAGCAGAAACATTTGCGATTATTCAATGGTTATATCTAATATTCTTCAGTTTTCCTTCTGAGTTTTATCCATCATAACTGGAGAGAAGCTCCAATTTAGTCCCAAGTCATCAGAAATTCTGGAGAACTTCCATCACAGAGCATGCAACTGTGGAAAGAACATACAACTAAACCAAAATAGGATTGGTGGGTTCAGTTGTCTTACTCAGTATCCAAAGAAACCGTATAACCAAGCGTGAGGCTAAAGGAAATCTGGGATGACTGGCTCTGGTGTCACATCAGCAAAGTGGAAAGGCTTTAAGAGTTTCCCACTTCTGATTTTTGGAGTTTAAGCGGAATGCGTTAACCGCAAGGATATTTACATTTAATTCAAGTATTTAACAGCCGTGTTGAGGTGGTGCTGAGGGACATGGTTCAAGTGGTGACCTGGCAGTGCTGGGAAATGGTTGAACTTGATGAGCTTAAAGGACTTTTCCATCCTAAAGATTCTGTGATATGGTCCATCTACACAATCTATTGAAGTTTGTGTACAGAAAACCCAAGGCATTTTCAACCTGCAGTGAGGATCTTACTTATCGCCTTTACTCCACTTCTCCCCACTGGGAGGTCTGTATGTCCGCAATCTCTGCATTTCCTCTTTCCAGTGAGGAGGGGTCTCACTGCTCTCATCATCATCCGATTCAGAACACGACCGTGATCGAGGTGGGGTGTGATATCGCTGTGAAAGCAAAGAGAGTTGCATAATATATTTTTCTTTAAAAGAGGATAGAAAATACATGGTGCCTCTTACATGGATAACATAACCCAGACAACGTTATCCACACAGAGTCCATGAAGAAAACACAAATTCCACATTTCCTGCCAAAACCACCCATTTTTGTATGTGCGTATCTCGCATGTGAGGCTGGACAGCAGCTAACCCAAATGTAAAAGGACAAGGTCATGGATTCCCTTTACGTAACACCTTTTGGAATAACACGATTACTGCAGATAACCAACTATTTTTTCAGGATACTGAAGCACAGATGTTTCACTTCAGTTAGCAGACATTTAACTGCTTGTATGAGTAAAGTCAAGCCTATTTCAAAGGTTACTGCCCTTCAGAAATGGGAATCCAGTTTAAAAAACCAATCCAGAAAGCTGCATGTGTTGGTTTATTCAGTTAATTACAGGCAGAAATCATTAAGACATCCTGTCTGTACAAAAAAATAAAGATAACACACCATAAAGGTTTGGAGCTTCCCTGTCCTTTGAGCTGAAGGAATGACTTCTTAAAAAAACAGCTTTTACAGCTGAACAGCATGTAATAGGTTGCAAAGGTTTCATGGACCTCCCTAATTCTCTCATGTTATACTCAGGTGTTTTTCAGAACCTAAGAGGATTAAAAATTACGAACAGGTATTTTGAAAAACATCAAAGGAGCTCACCCTGGCTAGAAACTGGTGCTAATCAGACTATTAGAGGCAGCAGCAAAGTGTGTTTCTCCAACCAGTGTTAGATTATTTCTGATATTACTGGTTTTCATTCTGAATTTTGCCAAGGGGGTGCCAAAATGACAACAACCAAGACACCCAAATCCCTGGCAAAAGCCAAGTCCACTCAGCTTTAAGCTATTTTTCCAAAAGTCTTTATTTACAGAAATATTTCAAACCATTTAAAAGGCTTCAGTGGCTATCACGAGTGTCAAATACATACGAGAACAGTCGGATGCAGCAAAGGCAGCTATCGGGTTTAACGATGAGGCTGGCAAATCAGGGCTGGTTCTTGGGCGAGGCTCAAACACTACAACACCATGGCCCATGCTGCAGCCACCTAAGCCATTAATTTTGTGACTTAACGGCACTGTGGGGATCAGTAGAAAAGTACTCCTCAAACCCAGTGGCTATCCCATGAGAAAAATCAGAGCAGTCTCAGTTAACGCCATTCTAACAAAGTGTCTTCAGCTCCACAGGTACTGATCTCTACATATAAACTTTGGTTTTTTAAGGACTTCCACTTGCAAAAAACAGTTGGCAGGTCCAAGCCTTGGGTTGGTTTATGGTTGCCCAAATGCTGCCTGCTAAACTGTACAAGATGCAAATACCAGAGCTCAGGGAGGACAGGCAATATGCCTCAGAAGGGGCTGGACACACGGCGGACGCTGTAGAAAGGGCTTTGTCTCCTGTCACGTGTTACAGCCCTAACGCCTAACAGAAACAGCAGGGAAATTCAATCAGTGAAGAAGAGTAAAAGCTCTCGTCCCTTCTCATTACTTTGGTCTCACAAGAGCCACAAGATCTAATCTGTCTGAATTAATTTCAATCTTTAAAGAGAAATAATTTTATTCTTATGTTTGAAGATTCAGGGCCACAACAATGATCCCAGGGTGGAACCCCTCTGCTGGGAGGAGAGGGGAGAGAGTTGGGGGTGTTCAGCCTGGAGATGAGAAGGCTTCGGGGAGACCTTAGTGCGGCCTTTCAGTGCTGAAAGGGGTTACAGGAAAGATGAAGAGGGGCTTTTCAGCAGGTTCTACTGCAACAGGACAAGGGGTGATGGGTTTAAACCAAAAGAGGGAGATTTAGACTCACTAGAAGGAAGAAATTTTTTTATGCTGAGGGTGGTGAGAACCTGTCCCAGGTTGCCCAGAGAGGAGGCAGAAGCTCCATCCCTGGAACCATTCCAGGTCAGGTTGGCCCTTGGGGCTCTGAGCACCCTGCTCTAGTTGCAGATGTCCCTGCTCCCTGCAGGGGGGTTGGACTGGATAAGCTTTGAAGGTCCCTTCCAATCCAAACCGCTCTGTGATTCTCATAGCTGAGGAGTACACATGTGTTTCCCAAAATAATCTTTAAGTAAAGACAGTAACTAGAAAGATGGAAAATGAAACAACATGAAATGAACTACTTGACAATAATTATTTCAACCTTCTATTTCAACCTTCTAAGCTAGAATCTACAACTTGTCCACAATAGTTAAAAGGGTCACACAAAGCCTCCAAGGACATTCAGAGCTCAAAGTCAGGGCAGATAATGGGTGAGAGAGTGAAAGAAAAAGATTTGCCACATACTATTGTGCCTCTTCCTTTAATTTTTCGTCCAGATTTAGAGACTGATGGTTTCTGGTCAGCCAGAACTGGCGCAGCATCAAGAAGCCTCCTACATAAATTAATAAAATATGAGCTTGCATGGAAAAAAACCCCCCCCGAAGTAACTTAAACTAATTTTAAGTTAATCATGCAAAATAGTAATTTTATTTTGAGATGGCAAAACTAAGAATTCAGTGAATTCTCCAAGAAACAAAGCAAGACACACAGAGTTTTGCAACAGAAGGCATATCAATGTATACATGTGCAGCCTACATGACCTCTACCCGTAAACCAACGCTTGCTCTGAACCGGCAGAGCACGCTGTTGAAGTGGCTTTTCTGAAGAGGTTAACTTGTGTTTGGTGCCCAAATCATGAAGACAACATGGAGAAGAGTTTCAGGATCTCAGCAGTTATAGACCACAGGTTCTAAAGCCTTCACTGCTAAGGCACAAGAGGTAATTCAGACTCCTTTATACAGTTTGTGTAATATCGCTGAAAAAAAGCGGCCACTCATGGAAACATGAGTCAAATCACGTGAGACTACACAAGTGACTGAAATTAAACCAAAACCCAACCAAACTGATTTTAGAGCTATCTGGCAATGTAATCGATGAGCTCATCTGAGTCCAAAGGCACAGAGATTTGATAGAAAAAGAACCAAACTGCAATTTAGTAGAGGTGCAAAATGTATTGAAAGGAACCTGTGAGCTCATGATTTCCTTTGCATCAAAAGAAGAGTATTTCTCTCACTCTCAGAAATCATAGGTGGGTCACAAAATTCTGGTTGATTGATTCTGAACCACAAGTTTCTTCCTCACGTGAAGATGAAGAATCACCTCTCCCAACCCCAGGCTTCCCTCACCATCAAGGATTTGCTGTGGCTGACAGTGCAAAATTTATGCTGGAATTATTCACCTATTTTTTTTTTTTGCATCATCTGGAATTGAGATTAAGGTCACAACACACATCATCCTTAAGGACCAATGAAATTAATTCATCGGATCTCAGTGAAAAACCCTAGCATGCGTTGTAAGGAACATCACAAAGAAAACTGTAAAAAGGACAATTAAATTACCTCGTTTAGAAGGTTAGTGGGAAAGTATATACATGGTTTCCAGCAAGTCAACACAGTAAGAAAGCGGAATGTTCTTACGGTTCAGGCTCTGCATTGACCACCGGCAAATCTCTTCTCAGCAAAAATCTATTTTCAGGCACCGGGGGAATTTCTTCAGGACGTACCACAGGTTTGTCCCTCTTTGTGCTGACGTCAGCTGCTTTTTCTGTGGTATCACTCCTGTCAGAAAGGCTGCTATGGGGACAAAGGAAGTTGATAAATCCAAGTTAACTGTCAGCTGACAAACACCATCTTTTAAAGCAAATGCTTGAACAGGCCCAGATGATGCATCACACTTTAAGATGGTTTAATAACCAAAACATGTTTCATTAAGGACCCATCTTAGGCTGAGAAAAGGATGGTTTGTTATCATAGGGAAGAAGGTTCAGTTCTCACTTTACAGCAAATAATTTTGCTTTAAATTTGCCATTTATCATGAAGTATTTTAAAAACATACTCCAATATATATCAGATCCTTTATTTGCCTGACGGCTCACTCTAACACGGGTATAGTTGTGAACACTCGAACCTGTTGAGACTGACTCATTTCAACGTCGCTCTAGCTTCTGTCTACAAAGATCTTAAACTCTTTGATGGAAAATCTGACAAGCTCCGCTTTAGAGGTTTTTCTGTTAGTTTGGTTGGTTTTGTTTATAAAAATCAAGCATCAAAATCCAAGAGAAGGCTCGAGGGAGACCTCAGTGCAGCCTTTCAGTGCTGAAAGGGGCTGTCAGAAAGATGGGGAGGGGTTTTTCAGCAGGTTCTACTGCAACAGGACAAGCTAAACGAGGGAGATTCAGACTGGATATAATGAAGAAATGTTTTACACTGAGGGTGGTGAGACCCTGGCCCAGGTTGCCCAGAGAGGTGGCAGAAGCCCCATCCCTGGACCCATCCCAGGTCAGGTTGGACCTTGGGGCTCTGGGCAACCTGCTCTAGTTGCAGATGTCCCTGCTCCCTGCAGGGGGTTGGACTGGATGACCTTTGAAGGTCCCTCCCAACCCAAAACAGTCTGTGATTCTATGATGAAGCATTTTCATATTAATTTCTTGAGTACTTCAAGAAAACAAAGTAGAATTTCTCAGATTTCTCCAAAATTCTTAAATTTAAGAGACTATTCACCGTCTTTGGTTTGAGGTTCGCTTGCACCTTGGATCCTCCTTCTTCCTCTCCTCCTTTCTTCGTTTTCTGGATTGTTTGGTTTTAGCTCTTCTTTTACGTTTTCTTCTTCTGCTTCTTTCATTTTCAGCTTCGCTTTCAGACGAAGTTTCTGAAGAGCTTGACACACTGGAGGAGGAGTCTGAACCTTGTGAGTCAGAACATACTTTCTTCTTCTTCTCCAGAGCTTAAAAGAGATATGTTAAGTTAGTTTACGGTGCGTGCATTTGAAAATATATTTTGGTTACGGCACTGAATTCACACCTTTGGGTCAGAAGAGAATACACAGACGAGCACAGATCATTTAGAGTAAAACCAACGTTGTTTCTTTAAAAAGCACCGCACAGGTTACAAAACACGCTTGAGAAAGCACTGGTTGCAGCCTCAGTTGTGTATTTCTAATTTCTAAATTGTCATTCTTTCTGCTTTTACATTATCCATCCCCTTGACTTCCTCTAAAGGGCATGAATAACCACATTATCCTTAAGGAAAGTCGAAAGCGAAGTAGAAAACCCAAACTGGTAACACTCCACTCCTGTACAGCAACTGTCCAAACTTATATTTAAGATAATTTATTCCCTATGAATTCTCATTAAAAGGAAAATTATGTTGACTATATATATATATCACATATATTAAAATGACATGAGCTTAAATTAAACCTTTGGAAACTGCACAAAATTTGGCTTTGAGAAAAGCAAATGTTTGTGTTGCCAACTTCTACACTCAGAAAAATAAGCTCTAATTACTTTCAGTATGTGACATCAACCTCCAACATTAATCAGGAGAATTAATGCGCATTCCAAGGCACAAAGGTTTAGATCAGACAACCTTTTCCCTTGCTGTGCCTTCCTCGCCCACACCAAGATTGAAGTTTTCAAGGCTACTAAGAATTAATTAAGATTCTAGAGATTTACTATAATGATTTTTAGATATATGACTTTTACACTCACTAAAAACAACATCAACGTTCAGTTCGCTTTGGCTACGTGGGATACGTACCATCTTTTGCTGGTTTTGTGATAAGCACCCCGCAGTCAATAACTCGTACATCTGCGTAGGGTCTGCTCGCAGTATCGGTTTTTAGATTTTCTATTTGTTCTATTACTTCAAAACCAGAAATAACCAGTCCAAAGACAACGTGGACGCTGCAGAAATGAAATATGTGGAAAGCACAAATATTTATATATTGCTGTAATTATTTTCCGATAAATTTCAGACTTGAAAAGTCAACATTCAACTCTTAAAAATGTAAACTTAATGTATTTAAACTTAAAAATAGGCTTTTTATTACTTTTAGATTTACAACGATGCCAAGATTTCATGCACTGTGAAGCAGAGGGTCCGCTCCAGTTCAACCCTTAAGAACACTCTACTCTCTTCTCCATGGGCAGGGCAAACAGACCATCATTTCTCATCCATCCTTCTATTTTTAAAATTTTATGTGATAAAGAGATCACGAGCCCAAATATAAAGATGACAAAGAGGTGAGTTTTGCCCAGGGAAGCAGCATTTATAGGTCTGCATACAAATTCTGTTATATTTAAGCTATAATTAAGGAACCTCCAGTTTTGTCCTACCACACCACATTTCTCTTTCCTTCTTCCATTTGTCCCTGAACTTTTACTTCCAGGAACTAACGTGTTTCGGGGATAAAAAAATGCCACAAAGGAGAGCACTATCCAAATATATTAAACCGGACTTTTCATCTTACTGATTTATAGACTGAGGGCAGCATCCATTTTTAAAGAAATAATGTCAGCATTTAAGACCTTCCAAGTTTTTCACCAGCTTCAGGAAGCTGGTGCAAGGTCTAGAGAACAAGTCTTATGAGGAGCAGCTGAGGGAACTGGGGTTTTTTAGTCTGGAGGAGGCTCAGGGGAGACCTTATTGCTCTCTACAGCTACCTGAAGGTAGGCTGTAGAGAGGTGGGGATTGGTCTCTTCTCCCATGTGACAAGTGAGAGGACAAGAGGAAATGGCCTCAAGTTGCACCAGGGGAGGTTTAAGTTGGATATTAGGAAGAATTTCTTCCCTGTTGGGGTTGTCTAGGCCTGTCGCAGGCTGCCCAGGGCAGTGGAGGAGTCCCCATCCCTGGAGGGGTTTAACAGACATGTGGAGGTGGTGCTGAGGGACATGGTTTAGGGACCCTGGCAGTGCTGGGTGAACAGTTGGACTCGATGATCTTAAAGGTCTCTTCCAAGCAGGTGATTCTGTGATTCTGCCATGTGAAATTGATAGAACTGAACCTTTTGTTTCCCACCTTCTTCTACTGTATTATCTTTAACAGAATTAAGAATTTGTTTCCCTTTGTTGTCAACTTTCAACAGAACATGCGAAGACCTACAGCCTTCAAATTTTAGTCATCACAGGAGAAACTCTGAAGGGTTCTTACCCGTCGAGATGAGGAGCAGGTTTTGTTGTTCTGTTTGACAAACAGCAAGATGGTAAAAAAAAAAAAAAAAAAATCAGGGACTCAGATGAAGTAAAAGAGGAGAATGGTACAGAAAAAAAAAAAAAAGAGGTGAAGGCAAGACAAAAAAGTGAAAAAATCCAGTTACATACATGGAATTGAATAAGCTTTACAGATTATATGTACACAGGCTTTTTTAAAGTTCTAAACGAAACCTGTTTGGCATTTAGCTAACTGCTTATTTGAAAGCTGTACCAAGTATCACTTTTCGCATGCAATAAACAACCTGCAATATGTGTCTTTAAACACAAATAGAACTTGCTAACGTTTTTTTAAAATCACAGATGAGATACAAGTTGGCAATAAATACTGGGTAACTAACAGAATTTAAATGTTTCTGAAACTCTTGGGTTCTTACAAGGTCACAGTTTATTTAAACAAGGAGTTATATGCGATAGATTCTTTGCTTCCCCCTCCCCTCCCTTTCTCACTCTCCTTTTACTTGACTGGCCTCATGACTCGGAACACAAAGCAGCATTTTAACTTTAACCATCAAGACTAACGTGCTTCAGCTCATGGGCTTCCCAGCAGCTCAGCGGAGCAGATGTTATCTGCTCCCCTACATCTACTCCTGTGAGAAACACAAACTCGCTCCCTATTTCACAGCTTCCCCCCCGAGCTTTGTCTAACCTGAAGGAGAAACGCAACCACGTTATGTCTTGGGACACTATCCTAAACGTTCTACAAGTAAAAGCCTGCGGAATGTGGCACAGGGAACCTTGCTGTGAGGACAAATTCAGTAAGGGTCATCAGAACTTGCTTTAATCTCATATATCGGGGAAGAAAAAAGAATAGAAGTCAAGATAATTTGCATTTAAAGTTATTGTAATATCTGAAACCATTCTTCCTCTCTCCTCCCCAGGCACCATTGTGCCTTTCTAGCCTTCTTCTGATGAACAACCCTCAAAATAAATCATCAGTCACTGATGCTTTGTTCTAAATCTACAGTAACACAGAGGAGGTACAACGAAGCCATTCTTTCACTGCTATGATAAAACACTACTTTTAAAGCTCTTTTCTTCACTGGTGTGTTGAGCAATGAGGTCACAGAACACCGCGGTGCTGGAATGTGGGCCAGAAGATGGACCTGGGAATCAGGAGTGTTTACACTCGTGATTTTTTTTAAAGCTCCAAATGCCAACCAGACCTTCTACTTCTACAGCACTAAATAATACAGAAAACTCCTTTGGTTTAATGCAGGGAAATGCATCAAGATGACATTTGATTTCTCAGCAGTAGGGCGGGGAGCTGTTTTTCCCTAATACAGCAGATTGCTCCAAACAGAAAAATTCTTCCAGCTTTTGAAGTTCTTTAAGTTAACTGCATTAACATCCTGCTTTAAGGAAACTGTTTAAGGGGCTTAATTCTAACACTGATTTAAAGGGTGAAGACACAGAGGTGGGTTACTGCAGTGAAACCGATAATAAGCATGACTTAGTGCTTAGGATCAGCCAAGAACAGCACGAGGTTTCACCACACTTGACAGGAACGCTGTGGTCATGTGCTGCAACTGAGCAAATCACCTAAGCATGGAATTCCTCTAGCCTAGTCCTCAATAAGCAAAGAAAGGGGTAGCTGGTACCTTCAAACCCACGTGGAGGTTTCTCCCTGGCAGCTGGACAGATAAAATGGACAGGATTTTTCTCATTTACTTGGTCACAAAGTGAAAACACAAGGAAAAGCGCTATCCAACAAGAAAACTTTTCAGCTGCATGACAAGAGGTTGGGCAACTTCATGGACCCGACTCCACATCATGCTCTGGAAAGTCTTCCCACCTCAGGGGAGTACCGTGATATCTTTTCTGCAAATGTGCAGTTCAAAAGAGGACTTCAAAGTTTTCTGCGTCTGTTCTGCCTTTCCTTCCTTGAACATTTGCTTTGGCTTCAAAACTGAATCAGGAAAAAAAGCTACTTACTGCCTTTGCACTGTAGAAACAGAATCATGGTGAGTTCCTCCCCCCATATCATCTTTTATTAAAACATTTCTGTGTTTTACTAGAACTGTTGTCATTTAAAACTTTCAAAATGTGCCTTACAATATATACTAGCCAAGTTATTCACAGGACTTTCTTTATTCAAGTTTAAAGCAAATTGGTTTAAAATACTGCTGAAGAGAAAAGCATATTTTTGATAAAAGCCTGTTATCACCCCCCCCTCCCCCCCAAGACCCTCAGTCCTAACAAAGGATTCAATGCACATAACAATATGAGCAGAAAAACGAGAAAGATAAAAACAGAAGAAAAGGAAAGGACACAGCCTTAGAGGAATGAGACATTACCTTTGGAGCGCACGATGTAACACTGTTTCTGTAAATTTTACACAAAAACGGCAGAAATAAATTGTAATACATTTTCAGACAAAACTGAGTCTACGTTTTATTAAATACAAGTTTAAAATTAATATTAATCACGTTGTATGCAGAACAAGGATGCCTAAAAGAGGGCTCTAAATTTTCTTTAGAATACAAGGTACTTTGAAAACTACAGGAAGTTCTCCTTAAAAAACCAAAAAGACACCGATAGACATAACCTGCTTCATACACAGAGATCAAGGGTGAGAAAAGAGAATCCTCCCGCTCCCCTCTACGTCTCCATCCAGCCTCAGAACACACGCACACAACCTGAAGCAGATGAATAACTGATTGCAAGCGGTTCATTATTCACGTGCTTGCGGTTCCAGGGGTGTTCGAACGCTCTGCTGAACCCAGTCCTAAGTCTGTGGCACCCCATAGGCTCAACCGTTTTGATTGACAAATGAAAGGTGTTAAGTCAGGCTGTAACTTCAGACATTTCAGGGTTAGCTGAACATCTTCCTCGTATTACAAAGCTTTTCTAAACCTAAGCAAAATAGGTCTCAACTCTGTGCACGGCTGTTTGGTTGCTCGTGTTCAGAATTACAGTAAAACGATCACACTGCAGATGCAAAAACAAAACTGATGCACCAGCTAATACCGTACTTCTGCTCTGGAATAATTCTGAACAGCAGCAACGGTTTCAAAATGCGTTATCAGCTGAGCTTACCCACATTCCCCCCTCCCCACCCAAATAAACTCTTAGTTCTTACTTATGTCTCTGCATATTTGAGTGTGGAAATGATCTGTGTGTTACTTGTCACACGTAAAAGCAGCCTGTGGATGCTTTTGCACGGGCTGGGCTTTTACAGAACTCTCCAGCAAGCCCACAGGACCTGCCTGGGTGCTAAGTGCACGCACACCACCTTTGTTCAAAGAGAATGCAACAGCAGCCCCTTTCATTGGAGATTTTTAGGCTTCTCTAGCCCTGTCAACTGTTCAATAATTAGCTCAAAGGTATTTCATTGACAGAAAAAAAAAAATTAACTGTTGATTAGAAAAATACCTGGTTTGGGACACGAAAAAGATTTAGAAATGAACCACTTTTAATAAGCTGGTAACATTGAGAAATCATTTGTACAATCAAAACAAGAGTCCTCATGATTTATTTTATCCTTCAGTTAACAGATCCAAGTGGTTAGTCTGTTTGAATTTAGTAAGTGGGCAGGGCACCGCACATTAAAACCATATTTAAAACACAAAAGCTATTTAGTTTTGAGCAAGAAAGCAGAGCTTGAGAGACACATTAATCCAACAATACCCTCAGTATGGAAAAACACCCCCAGAGATTTATCAGCAACAGCAAAACAGCCTCAGGATTTAAATAGCTTTTGAATAGAGAGGCAAGAACTCCCAAGCACTGGAACTGATAAGGAACCCAACCAAGGATCCCTAAGCTGTAACACAGTGAACTACATGGCTAAATAAATAGGTAATAAATTAGTTATTACACAAAACTTCCCAATGACAACAAAGAGATTGGTTTGGGTTTTTTGCCTCCTCGTTTCCCTTAGGATTCCTTGTGCACAGGCACTTCTGGTTTTCTCCTCGATCAGGAGTCTCCTGAATTTTATAGTGCTTCATATATTCATTTTCACACTTATTTTGTATTGCAGATTTTCTTACTAGCAGGTTGGGCACGGCCACGTGCATGATGGAGTTTCCTCTAAAGAGACAAGAGCCCGTTGGCAGATCAGCAGAACACACTGCTCAGGAAGAACATCACCCAACAAGTAATGGAACATCCAAGAACAGGCACCCTCCCTCTAAATCAGAGACCTGAAGACATTGCCCCTGTCTGCTACAGCAGGTCCCTCAGGGTGAAGACAATTGAAATTCCACTATCTCACAAATTCAGACATTACAGAGGAATGGTCTCTGTGTCCTTCCTCCTGGATTTCCACAAGATGCATTTCTTCAGACTAGGGAACGTACCTTAGATCCTTGTGAAAAGACTTGGTCTGTTTAAAGTAGGTGTGCAGGAAAACCAGAATCCCTCTTCGCTAAACATCCTCCCTAACATCCCCTCCTAAACATCCTGTGACTCTGATACAGGTAAGAATAAAAAAAGGTAAGTGGGGAAATTTAGTTCACGAGCTTTAAACACAGCACTTCTGACATTACAGATACACACTTCTAAGCAACTATTCTACTTCTACATCTTGCTAGTTTCTGCTGGTACTTCAATTGAGGTTCATTCTTTTCAGACTGGCCTCACTGGAGCTCCCTAACAATACTTACACTGTCTTTTCCATGCCCAGTGCCCTGCTGTTGCTTATTAACGCGTCAAGCTCATTCACGCCAGAGAAATTCCTGATTAATCAAAGAAAGCTGATAATTTCAGGCCTGGGCAGCTGCTTCTTTACATTAAGATTAGTCTGGAGCTTTTGTTTCAAGTAAACCTGACCACTATAGCTCAACTTTTAGCAATTCTGGGGCATTGCAGAGTCTTGTTGTGACGAGTTTGTTAGTGCAGTCCACCAGAGATACCGGCTGCCTGATGACTTCCAGTAAAGACCAGTTACTCCACTGGACACTTGATGTAGTGAGCAGAGAAAGCCCTTCTGATGAATATGCACAAGTGTTATAGTTAGGATTCTCGCTATTATTTTAGCCTTAACTGGACAAATATATACAAGAAAACAATGTATTGGCTCTCCTTCTCTGCTGTGTTAGACGTGGGCAACAGAGGAATAGAGAGTTCTCATCCCTGAAGTTATCTATAAAAAAAAAAAACGCAGAGGCCTAAAGAAGTTCAGCTGGAGATGAACTATTCCCCTTTCTATGAATCTGATCAATAAAATTAAACATGCTCATTGAAAAAACCCTGAAGGCTACCACTGAAGACTGCCTTCTGCACAATTTTCAGGTGATACGCTTGAAGAGCATTTTTCCTACTGATAAACTCCTGAAGAACTGAGCATTCTTTTAAGAAACACCTTTTAATTTCAGCTTAAAGGAAGCAAACACTTTAATAAAGAGAAGCTGGATAGATGCACAGGACAGTCCGTGAAGTAAAGCAGACAACGTCACCCAGCCAGACTCACTGCTGTAACACACAGTGTTTTAAAGCCAAGTCACACACCGCCGAGAAAAAACCTTCAGTGCCGTTTCCTGCTTTGAATTATGAAATTCAAACTCTCCATGTTAGG
The DNA here is from genome assembly GCA_009769605.1 of Bucorvus abyssinicus. Lineage (NCBI taxonomy): Eukaryota > Metazoa > Chordata > Aves > Bucerotiformes > Bucorvidae > Bucorvus > Bucorvus abyssinicus. Next base: position 13,127,411 of record CM020028.1, read on the forward strand.
AAGCAGAAACCAAGTTCCACCATTAAAATCAGTCTGTCCAGAAGGACAGATTGCTGAACTCTGCGTTTCACCAACTTTGTAAACTGAGTTACCCTGACTTTGGAACTGCCTGTGTACATATTGCACATCTCTTCCAGCAGCCCCAGCGGCTCCTGTACAGATTCCACAATGGCACATTTTCAGCCCCAGAATCAGTTGCACTATGAGACGCCCAAGGCGGGATTAAGCTTAAACGCATAAACTTGGCTATAGTAAAGGGAGGTGGGCACCTGGGCTGCTGGTCGGACCTAGGGAGAAGGCTCAGTTCCCTGCCATCGGCTGCTGCTTCTCCAGCAGCAGAGGAGGGCTCGTGGCTGCTACATCGTATTTGCACTCCCCGTCTTGGAGCTTCCACTGGTGTCTCAAACAGCACGTGGTAAAACAAATAAAACCTTGGTCAAGAGGGTCACAGGAGTCTTTTTCAAGACCTGACAGCAGCCCACCTAAACCTCATTGGTTATACTGGGAGTTCACTCACTTGCCTGACTCTGGAGCAAGCTGGTGCCATTTCAGACATCACAGGATATCCAAGAGTGCTGCACGGGGCAGGGGGGTAAGACACCAGACCTTCAGAACATCCACATTCTCTTCCAGCAGCTCAAGGCCAGGTGGGACACCCCAGGGCCCTAAAACCAGCTTTAGATTCCTCCAGGCAGCTGGGATGAATCCAGCTTACACGGAAAGGATTGCGTTTAGGTACCTTCCTCTGCCTGAATTCCCCGTCTAATGCTCTGCACAGTGATTTTAGGAAAAACTGAATTTTGGAAGAAGCCTGTGTCTTTCCAAATTCTTCTGTATTTGATGAAATTTGATGATGCTCTTAAATACTCTTAAATACTGGTCATTTTATTGTCCCATGGAAATTATAATTTAGCATCCAGCCCAGCCATGGGTTGGTTTGGTGCGTGGGCAGAGATGAGGGGTTGCTGTCTGGTGACTCTAACTGAATGAGTAAGCTGAGTCGACCGAGCCTAAGGGAATGAAGATGACTTCTGAATCAAAGACAGGAGAAAAAAGAAACTTTAGAGCCCTCAATGACAGCTGCTTGAACTGATGTGACAGCATTAAGTTTTCATGTATATTGTTCAGATAAGCTTAAAAATGGAAAATCACGATAAGAGAAGCAAAAGCCAAGTCAGGGAGTGGGAAATAGCGAACTGATGGCCTCCAGAGAGCTTGTTAAACCACAGGGATATTCTGCAGAGAGATCGTTTTCCATATTGATGTGTATACCGTGAAGAAGCACAACATCTACAATTTAGTTTGAAGGCAACAAAACAAGCTTTTGACACCAGATTTTCTCTCTACAGGAAGCCAGGACAGTGGTAACTGTGAAAGACTTCCTCTGTGGTTCCTATTCGTTTTCCATTTTTAGGGCATTCTTTAGGAAAAGACCTAAAAATGTCTCTTATCTGAACATCATCGTATCATACTGAAGATCTTTTTCAGGCAAAGAAAAAAAAAAAGATTCTGAAGGACAATTTACTCCGTTACTGAAGCCAGGGAAGCGCCATTCATTCTTATTTCCCAAGAAAGATGGCAAAGAAAACACAGGTTTTCTAGTTAAGTTCTAGTTAAGTTCTTTTCTTCTACACTACAGTCGACTTTTGAAAGCACCAGTCTTATTTTACCAAGTTCTTCGCGGCCCAAGCACAAGGTTATAACCCAGATCTTTCCAAATACAGACTGTTAAACGGTAACAGAAGGCAGTTTTTAAAAAGGGAGTCAACAGGATGAATAATCACATAAAAATTAGAAAGTTTTAAAATACTGAGCCTAGAACACAACTATTTTAACCAGAAGACCCTGATATATCAGACCTGAGTGCTTACTGAGAGTAGAGTCACGTGGTTTTTATGGCTACATCCTAGAATGGATTTTAAGGTAATGAAGGAAAAATCTGATTGTCAGCACATGATTTTACATAGTGTTGGTACCAAAGTAGTTGGTGTATGTGCAAGTAAACAGAACTATGCAGCAATATAGGGGAAAAGCATGTCAGGAACACTCCAAGCTAAAAAATAAAAATAATGAAGAAAAAAACCCCCGAAACAATAAACAAAAAGACAACAACAACAACAACAAAAACCCCAAACCAAAACAAAAACCCCAGAACTAAATCATAAATAATCACATTTTAAAGAGCACATGCAAAACCACACAAACCACCTCTAGAGCTCCCTCCCTTTTGCATACAACGTTGTAATGGGCAGATAATCTGTTAAAATGTGGTTGGTGCACACACACAAAGCCAAAGAATCTGTTTTCTGGGCACTAAGAACTTAGTGCACAAGCCAGATTTTTGGGGTAAAAGGGCATGAACGAGGAACACCCAGGTAGTACCAGCTTCTAACCCAAACAAATGCCACAGGCAGATTGCAATCACTAATATTTCCTGTTTCTTCTGCTGCAGCTTCGCACTGAGCCCTACCCCAGAGGAGGTAGATAACAGCGTTACACAGAATTTCCCAATACCATCTTTCTCATGAACAGCGCTTCTCTGCTCAAGAAAAAGCTCAACTGGCGTGATTCCATCTACTCACATGAAAAATTGGGAACCATTGGTATGTTTCCCTCGGTTTGCCATTGACAAAAGGAACGCTCTGTCATGTTTGAGAATAAAGTTTTCATCTGTTTGAAGAAAAAACATGTTTGTCAGATTTTCCCTGATGAGGAACGCGGGTCTAATTTTCTTAGTTAACTCTATAAGGAGAAATTCTGCTGCCGAAGAAGAAAGATGAACAGAATGGAAAAAAACACCAACAAAATTCAAGTTGAAAAACACCTCTCAAGTTACAGTAGAAGCAGTTATGAGACAGAAAACATTTGTTCTTAACCTTTCAGATATAGAGCAAACATTTCTAATGACAATAAACTTGAAGTCATTATTAGTGTCTTCAGTAAATTAGATTCTCACAGATTTGGATTTAAAACCAGCAAGGTTGGCACAGACTCACTGGCACCCTAAAACGGGACTGAACATACGTGATATTGTTATTTACCCAGCACGCACCTCAGCTAGAAAAGATCTAGAGAAAAAGCCATTTCCCTGGTAGGTGACATTGAAAGAGCCACCTATATCCACTCCAAACTGGAGACCTCAAAATGCACAAGGGAAAAGCACACCCCGGACACCCAAATGAGAAACCAAAGGGGATATTCTTCCGTCAACCTATGTATAAAATCAATTAAGACTGAACTAAACATGCACTTCATATTCCAGTGAATTAAAGAGGACTTCTGGCCATACGACAGAATATAAAACTAGATCTTCTGAAGTTCCATTTCAAAGCTAAAAGCAGTAATTTTAGGGTTCAAAACTGTTATTTGCAAGTTTTAGGTATCAAAGTACAATGCAGCGTGTTCAGTACACGCCGGCTTTAGAAACGAGCCCTAGTAACGTCTGATAAAACAGATCTGAGATGTTCTTTGGATTGAGGCTGTAATACTCCATGCCACACTATGTCTCTGTGCAAGACAAATTTAATGACATGCACTTAACCAGGACAGAGCTACGCCAAACTACACCGAACCGGGGGTTGTTAGGTACATACATAAATTTATTCACACCTCAACACTGCGGTAACTACCTGGTTTCTCGCTAGAAAGAATTGTGTGCCTTTAAATAAATACTTTAAAACTCACCATTTTCCTTCCAACAACATTAAAAAGAGGTAAATGCACATTTTATTTACAATATCTTTGCAGGTAACATAACTTGTGTAGCATCTAAACAGAGTCAGAGCACTTGTAGAAACGAGCACTAAGGATACAAACCTTGAAGAGGGCAGGGGAGGAAAGGGACATTAATGGAAGAAGAAATAACGGTTTAGAGCTGGGGATTATGCCCGGATTCTTGCTCAGAACAAGTCATCAACCCTCAGAAAGGTTAGACACAGAACTCCTCATTTCTCCAAGCAACACAGATATCCATCTACAAACGGACGTATCAGTTGTCTATATATTTACTAGGGAGGGTACAAGGGAACAGAGTTTGAATTTGTGTTACTGAGCTTTTGTCTCTTACCTTTTCATTTTGCAAAAGACCACATTCTCTATAAACAAAAGAATATGTTGACAGTTTTAGGCAGGAAGATAGGAGTTTATTCATGAATAAAGTTGCCTAACCTCCATGCTGAAAGTCACGTTTAACCAATAATGTTAGCCTTAATTAATTGTCAGTTAAAGTTAAATATTACCCAAAAAAATTATCTGAAAGTCATGCACATCAAAAGAATTCTCATGCAACATTAGTTTCATGCAAAAGGTGTTCTATAAGTAGACCTGTTTTCATTAAGTAGTTGGGAATCAAGACTTGTTTATCTCAGAACTGAATAAAGAATCCGCAAAGACATATTTCCTCTTACCTTTAAAATAACCACCGTAAATAGATTCACCTCCTTTGCCATTACCTAGGCATGAAAAAACAGGAATTAAACCTTATGTTTCACCATGAAGAAAGCTGTAGTAACATTCCACCAGTTCGTAACAAACCAGGATACTCTGGCCAGTTACTAGTATCTGAGCACGAGCTCCTGAATGAAAAGTTGCAGCCATGCCTTATCCTGTTGACACTCAAACTACTGGGGACGCGGACTGCCTTGGAGCACTGGGCAGTCTGGAGCAGGTTCCAAGGCTAATCCTTACTGGTACTTGCTAAAGCAGCAGCAGACAAAAAAACAGCAGCAAGCAAGAAAAAAAACCCAAGATATCAGGAAGTATCACCGACAGTCTTGCCTGGCTCAAAGCAGCTGAGAGACCACGAGAAGGGATGTGGTAAGAAAGGAGCGGTGTTAAAGGCATCCTTCCTTCTGTCTGACTCTCAAAACAAGGTATTCCCTGTTTCATCAGGTACAGGATTTCAAGGCATGAGGAAGAAGATACACGTTTTGATAAGGGCAGGTATTGCAGGGAAGGACAACAGGCTAAAACATGGTGTAAAAACTCCTGGAAAAGCTCTGTTTAGAGACTTCTCCATTAGTTTCCTGCTTTTTTATTAACAGTTACCTCCCTGTAGCAACAAGGCATTGCTGGTGGTGCCTCTACTGCAGACTTCAGTGAAAAGCAGTTAAGACGAGTTTGGATTTGAATGGTTTTAGTCAATAGGTGTTATCAATTCCAGCGAGGGGCTTTTTTCTCCTTTAACATAACACATATGTCCAAGTAAATACTACTTCGGCTGAAATGTTGTATAATTTCAAAATTAACACAGAAATGGGTGATGTACGCTGTACTTCACAGCAAACAGAGTATTTTCACAGTGTTGTAATCCCTTCGTGGCCTTTCCTGAAGTTACAGTATAACCATGTAAGTTATAACACTTCTGCTCCATTTAAAACATTTCCAGTTTAAAAGTGGATTTTACCTTCGCTGAAGTCCCCACCCTGAATCATGAAGTTTTTCACCACCCGATGGAACGTGGTGCCTTTGTAACACAGCTTCTTCCCCGTCGTTTTGCCAATTCCTTTTTCACCTGTGAGAAAGTTAAACAAAAACAGTCTGCACACGCCAGATGAATCCCAGGACAAAATTCGAGCTCAGGACAGGCTTCAACTTGGTTTCAACACGATCTGCTCTTGAAGAAGTGGGATTGGGCTACTCCAAGCGTGTGGCACATCTTCACCAATCCATGACAGTGCCAGGCCAGCCCTCAACGCCAACTTGCCCGGTACCAACCCTCACCATCTGAGTATGAAACTTGCACCAAACAGACTCCCATTTCTGAACAGACCAACAGGACAGAACAAAATTGTGGATACAAGAACCATTCTGGGATGAACTGAATGAGAATCATAACGGGGGAAAAAAAAAACCCCAAATAATCCTCCAAACTCTGTGCTGGTACCAGGGCCATTCTCAGCCAGCAGCAGAAGCCAAGCCAGGCCATGGTACATGTCAATCCTTTCTGAGCCTGAGATTTCCTAAGAAGTCCAGTTGAGCAACAGAAAGAGCCACTGACTTCCGCTTCCAAAAAGAGGGGAGCTGGCAGAACATGGCAATTAACAGTAATAGGTAATTGCATCCTGTGCAACAGCTAAAATCCCACGTAAACCACATGTGCAGAAGGTATTTTGTAGTAAGACAGCACAAGTAACTCAATATTCCATTTCATCCCACCACAAGTTATGGTGACACTCGGTCAGAGGACATTTAACCAGTAAGTTCTGGACCATGTAGTGCCCTTGCAAGCGTCCTTTTCCCCCCCGAAACGTTGCCCTCTTTGCTACAGCATTGGAAATCTTGTCATCAATCCATACCAAGGATTATCTGCCTCTGTTTTTGGTTGTGTTTCAGCATGTCCTTCAGGCCATGGATAAACCCCTTGCAGAATGGGATCCTCCATTGCACTTAATCAGGTAACCAAGCTGGTACAGCGGGGTGAGAGGTGCAGTTTAGACCATGGCCAGAAGCTGTTGCCTGTTCTTTTACTCTCCTTTATGGTATCACGGTCCCTATCATAACAAATGGCAATATTTGTGATGTTCCCTTCCCCTCATGCATGATATAACTGTGGGCAAGGTCACAAAACAGCCAGCTGTTTTCTAAGCCACAGACACCTTAGACAACACACTTAAGCTCCCGGCCAATGGTAGAGGGTCAGGTGCTGCAAGAGCTGCACAGTGTCACTCATTCTCAAATGTCCACCAATTCTTGGACTCCTAGTCAGGCAAAAGACAAAGACCAGTTACTCTACTGGTTCGGGCTGCATCACTTCCCTAAGCTCAGACACTTTTCTGCAACAGCCAGTACAAAGCCCATGGCCTGGGCTTCGTTTTTTGTTCATGGCCAAATACGAACTTTACTCTTTTTGTCCTGAATATCATCAAACGGTTTGGGTTGGAAGGGACCTTAAAGATCATCCAGTTCCAGCCCCCTGCCATGGGCAGGGACACCTTCCACTACAGCAGGTTGATCCAAGCCCCATCCAACCTAGCCTTGAACACTTCCAAGGATGGGGCATCCACAGCTTCTCTGGGCAACCTGGGCCAGGGTCTCACCACCCTCACAGGGAAGAATTTCTTCCCTGTATCTAATATAAATCTCCCCTCTTTCAGTTTAAAACTGTCACCCCTTGTCCTATCACTACATGCCCTTGTACAAAGCCGCTCCAGAGCCTCCTCTGCTCCAGGCTGAACACCCCCAACTCTCTCCCTTCTCCTCCCAGCAGAGGGGTTCCACCCTCCCAGCATTGCTGTGGCCTCCTCTGGCCCCGCTCCAGCAGCTCCATGTCTCTGCTGTGCTGAGGAGCCCAGAGCTGGACCCAGCACTGCAGGGGGGTCTCCCCAGAGCACAGCAGAGGGGCAGGACCCCCCCACTCTCAACATGGTATGATATATGATATAAAATATTCCTGAATAAGAAAAAAAATTGTCTTTGAGCCCCATCTCCTTGCACCTTTCCTGCTTAAGCAGTTCTTTTCATGTGCTGCAAATCCCTTGGAAATGGGATGGTGGAGGAGAACTTACACAGTGATTGCGAGGGATAACCTGTTAGCTGAGGAGGGCCCAGCACCAGCGTCTATACCAAAGTGCCCTTCTCCCTTTGGCAGGTAAACTCTGCTCTCACGCCCTATTAACACCCTGCACTGCCAACCCAGTCTGAGATATGTTGCATTAGGTGCCCAATAGCAGTGTCCGTGAGCAGATGGGCTTGTGCTTATTCAAGAGGTGGACTGATGGAAGCCCTGCAAATGCCCGTTTGCAGGTCCAGATGTTTTAATTTAAATGCAATGTCCCAGCAGACAGCATTCTTTTGCAGTAGCCAGGTCTAGTCCTGACAACAAAGCCAGGCTGCAGGAAGGCAGCCAGAATCACCCTGTCTTCCTCCACCTGCTTCTAACAAAAACCACTTGGCTGGCCTCACAGAGAATATGGAGAGAGCAGCAGGTGTGACGATGGGCATGGTTTTCTAACACTGGTCTCCAGCCTTTTTCTCAGGGGGTATCACCTTGCCTTGAGACAAGCAAAACCACAATTCACAATGGAAACGCACCACCCAAATGCTCAGTCTGCTGCTAAGATACCCCATTATATAGACGATGTGGTCCAGAACAGGACAGCAACCCTTCTGTCACACAGCTACATATCGCCTTAGATGAGCGCAGACCTCGCACATGGCTACAAGAAGATGTCAGCACCAGAAAGCGATGCTGCCGAGTACATCAGCAGTGATTCAAAGGCTTCTTGCAAAGACCAGAAGATACACCTGGTAGGAGCTCACACTTCCATGCTGACTAAAGTACTACCGGGGGATCTTGCTGTGAAAAGTGGTTTTTTCGCTCCTCGTCATCCCCAACACCTCTTCCTTCCTTTGTCTCCACCCAACTCTTTCCCAGCAAAGCTGCTGTAAGGATTTAAACAACCCTTCAGAGCTGCAGAACAGACATTCTGCTGCTGCATTTCCTTTCTTACCTTTTGTAATCTATTTTGATTAAGATAAATTTCAGATGAGTTCCCATTTTTCTACGACAGCTGTACCATTCTTTCCCACCCTCAGTCTTTCCCCAGGTATCTCTTTAATAAGCATAAGTGATTAAAACAAATCGGAAAGTAGAATAGAAAGGAGCAGCGTTACCGCACAGACTTCAGAAAAAATATCTGGGATCTGAGCTCTGATATGATGAACCTTAAGTTAAAGCATAAGGCTACCAGATTTGTTTCACACAACCGTTTCATCACACCCAGTATTCTGCTGGTGCTTCAATTTCACTGGTCTCTCCTCTCTCCCACCAAACAATCCCAGGATTTCTAAGGGACCATCATATTCCCCTTTAATCCCCAGCTTTGTGGTTTATACCTACATAAACTAATAATAATAGTCAGACACATCAGAATTCTTAATTAGAAGTGCGCTACCTACCTGAGCACAAGCAAAGGAAGTTTTTGCAAGTCTTCGGACAGATGTCTGAGAAGAGCTGAAACATAATTCGACCAACTAGAAGATAAAAAATAAAGTTTTATAACTCTTTACTCAATGATCTTACAGGTCTTTTCCAACCTAAACTATTCTATGATGTAAGAAAAACGGCACATAAATAAATCAGCATGTTTTGAAAATGTGTTTTCTGAGAAAAATTTATTTTATCAAGCAGAACAATATTAATAGAAGCAGCAGGAAAGAGCAATACCATAATTGTAAAAAAATATGAAGATTGAGAAATAATTGTTACATCTAATTTATTAAAAATCCTCATGATCCCCTTTTGACTTGAATCTGGAAAGCAAACTGATTAACTAAAATCATTTATCCTATCAATTCATTTCTGTTTTGAAAAAGATTTGCCATTACTCCAGCTCTCTGAGGACCTGGATTTATTTCCCACCCTCCAAGTACTATGTTTATACAAATGCATTAAATTACATTTCCCGTTTTCCTGTGATCATTACCTAAAAAAATCCAACTGACTTAGTCCCACACTGTGTTAAGGATTATAGACGTATTGGTGCTCTCGGCCTAAAATCCTTTAAACAATAAAAAGAGATGAACCAAAGAAAAAAAACCCCACACCCAAAACTCCCAAATAAATGAAATTGAAAAAAAAAAAAATGGCATAATCAGCAAAGGAAAAAGTTTTTCTCTCAAGAGGTCATGAAATAAGCCATAAAAGCCACACTGCTGGCCAGTATCACCAGTAACCATCTGTCAGTGGGCACTCCCCTCTAGTGGTGTGCACTGGTAAGACTTCAAAGGGAACTGTAAAAACTAACTACTCCAGGAACTCTCTTTTCCTTCCTTTAAAGCACAATAATAACAATAATAATTGAAGTCCAAACATATTTTATTCAATACTTGGTCACCGAGGAAAATAGCGAGAGGGTCCTATGAAATTATGTTCAATTTTAAAGGCTTCATCCAAACATACACAATTGCCAACAAGGTGAATTGGTTGAAAAAAAATGGAGAAATAAGCTAAGAAGAATCATAGAATCATCTGGTTGGAAGAGACCTTTAAAATCATCGAACACAGATCACCTGCATTTTGTACTCTTAGATAAAAATTCAAGATGCCTTCAGCTGTTGAAATGATGCATTAACTGCAGAAGAATATTCTGAGAGTTCATTGTTACAGCAGGAAAATCTAAAGAAAAGAGGTAGGGACAGTCTCCAGAGGACGAAGAAATAGCAAATATTCCAAGACCTGACACCGTGCAGTGGTAGGTGGAACTACCGCGATGACAAGAGAGTGATTTGAAAGTGAAGAAACCATAGTAAGCCGCGGGGACTGAAGAGAACACAACAGAGAGGAGGGTTTCATAGGAGAGTTCTCAATGTCCGTGACAAGCACAGGAATCCAGGAGAGCAGGAATCCCATTCCTCTGGGGAACAGCTCCCTCTTGCATTCGCAAAGTCAAATAACACCTTTCACCTTCCAGATAAAAGGTTACTGCTACCCCTTTTGGTTGCAAGTCCCTGTCCCCCACACAAAGCCCACCATATTTAGCACCGCTTCTGTCTTAGAATGGCTTGAAGATCTAGAATGGCTTTGAAGATCTTGAAGATGTCAAGGCAGAATGTGGGAAGAGACTCGAAACATGATTTCAGCAGCATTTTGTCAATAATAATCGTGTCCACCAGCTTCCCAAGTCTTCCAGCTCCTCGAGACTGTCTGGCATGCACCTACCCAGCATCCACACTCAACAGACCCAAGGTAAGGACGTCTCTCCTCCATGAAGAACTGCGATATAAAGTGTTGCCATGTGCTTTTAAGACACAAACCACAAATTGTGTATCCACCTCGTAGATCACTGTCGGTATTTTACCTGAACTGCATGAATACCATTAGCACTGAAAGGTGGTATTTTCCCCTGACAAACAGTTACATGTGCCAGAGAAAGATCAAACTCTTTTCCACACCTTGATCAGACAAGTAACAGCTGTTAATATAAAAAATAAATTGTTTATTAAAAGTATGATCAGAACCTATGAATCTCTACCACCACTCCCACAGAAGAAAAGGAAATATCTTATTTTAAACTTGGAGCTGAGGTATATGCTGACATAACACAAATTAAAAAAGCATTTGAGGTCCTGCTGATTTCCTCAGATTGACAATTCTTCTCTGCAATGATCCACCTTCACTGTAGAGAGAAAACCTCCAATACCTCCTTCAGCTTCATTTCCCTGATACAAAGGTTATCTGTTACACCAACAAGCTTTCAGTAAGACTCGAAGAGTAAATTAAACCAAACAATTGCTAAGAAGAGTTACTCAAGTAGGTGAAGTCTGCTCACAAACCCACCCAGACTCCTCAGTTGGCTTTAGCCACCAAACAAGCCCGTGGGGACTTGCAGGCTAAAGCAAAAACCACTGGGATTGTGTTTCTAACAATTAAACTCTCACCTAACTTGAGAGGCACATCTTCAATACCACAAGGAAGTTATACTAACTATTGAAAATATCTTTATTTTAATGCACTGGTAGGCAGGACACTTCTACGATATTAATTTCATGGTGTTCTCAAGAGAAGACTGATTCTCACCAGCTCGTAGTTTCTAACTGAAGACAAAAACAGTTTATTCTTTTGTCTTGTTTTTGCAGCCCTGATCAATTTTTCAGCTGAGGAAAAACCAGTACTTGAGTCCAATTAAGCAGTAAAAATTCAGCCTAGGAATATCCATGCCAAGTGTGTTAAAATTATCATTGATTTCAAATGTTACAGCGAGTGATTGCCTCCAATTTAGCTGCTTAACCTTTCAGAAATCACCTCAGCAGCCAAACTCACATTGCTTGAGTGTATTTTCTAACTGCTTTTGCTAGATTATATTTAGGCCACAAAGGTGTCGAATTCAGCTACACACTGCCAAAATCGACCTAGTTATTCAAAGCTGATTTTAAATACATGGGGTTTGTCTGTTCCCAATTTCTTAGAGCAAACCAAGAAGCCACTGCAGCACTTTTCCCAGTGCATTGACAGGAACATACTGCTGAACGAGAACGTGGGGATTACAACCATGAAGACAGTGAACACATCCATTACAGACCGAGGCCAGGACATCTGCCAGAGGCCCAAAGGGTTAGACAGATTTACACACAAATTTAAATAATAGCTCACCAAAATGACTGTACTTTAATTTCTCATTTATTTATCCCTGAATTTGGGAACACTCTGCACAGAAACCCTCTGAGAACTTTCCCAGCTCTCTACAAAGCCCAGCCTTCCACAAACACTACTTGAAGCTCCCTCCACCCCAACCTCCCGTGGTCTCCTCAAAACCAAACTCCTTCAGTGCTGCACACCACAAAAATTTACTGTCTTCAGTTTCACAGAGAAACGCAAGCGAGATACAACAGCTTGTCTTCTCCTCGCAGAAGAGGCTGACCAGTGTGGTCTTCCATTTACTAATCCAGTTTGCTCTAGAGCTCGAGCTAAATCTTCAGGGTATTTCGGGCTGCACCGACAACAAATCTATATACTGAGTGAATTATGATGGGTATTAAAGCAGTTCCCCCTGAACCTATCTATATCCTCTCTACGCCCCCTGACAGGGGTTCCCCACTGAGAATCCCCCCAGCACAGCACTCAGCTGAACTGTCAGTCGGTCCATGGCTAGAATCAAAGGGATGATCCATTTTCCACGCCTTTTTGCCTTCAAAGGGCTAAAGGTTAATGGGAAGCCAGTTGAGAACAATTTCTGTCTTCAGGAAAACAAAATCCCTGTAAGGCTCTGCTAAGGCACAGCATCACAATGACTTCTGCAGTGGAGCTTATTTCACATAAATTCACAGCAGATGAAATCCCCAAATACACCAAACTTCCAGTAAATGCGACTAGAAGTAGGAATGAAAGAACAGACTGACGGCAAAGGAAAGGGACGTACCCCCAGGAAGGACAGAACCTGAAGTGGAATGAAAAATTGAGCAAGAGGTCAAACAATAACTTTTTTTCTCTCCTGTCTTCTGCTAAATTACAAAAAAAAAAAAGAGAAGGTGGCAAATTATCTGTGAATAAGAATGAAACAAAGCAAAAATGAGTAAATATACTTTATGATGGATGAATTTGAGTCGGGGTGAGCGGAGATGTGTGAAAAATAATATTGGATGGTCCCACAAGCTGCTACAGCAGCAGACCAGGTATGTGACATCCTGGTCCAACATCTGCTCTAGTGATCCCCGTACCTGAAAGACTGAAGCTCCGCCACAGATTTGGCATCACAGAGCCAAGACAGATTTATTTAAATAAGCATCTGCTGCCATCTCCAGAATTTCTTGGAAGACTGTAAGCAGTTCACGGCTATGTGACTGTCTCCAAATGCATTCGGGGGGGCAGGGGGGGCGGAATCCAAAAGAGAGAGGAGCTGTCTGTGCCAGTATCAAAATAAATGCTCCTCTTTCATCTATTCTCCATTTGCTCTTTAAAAATTACAAACCACAATGTGCATTCCTAGAAAAATTGATTTACAGGCCACTTACTAAAGCAGCCTAAATTTAGGCTTAAAAAACACTGACATAAAGCCTACAAAGTTCGCCCTGCTGCAGAAGGCACATACACATAGGCATCAAGTTTTATTCCAAGATTCTGTAGCTAAAATTAAAACATGGGCACAAAAGCTGTAATAAAGCACAAGCAAAGCTACAGTATCCAACCCTGTATTTTCAAACGGATCTGGTTAGAGTAAAACTAATCCCAGGCAGAGAGATGCCTCCAGTAGCGTGAGAGGCACATCCTCATATCCTTTGCATGTCGCAGAGAGATGTTAGAGCAGCTTTTCAGTGGAGACAGGGTGGGGCAACGTCTTATTTCTTGGCTGGATTGTTCTTTTCCCCAGTTCTTTCTCCCAACATCTAATAAAAATGCACAAGCAGATCAGCCGATTGTATTGAAGACAAATAAGCCAAATGTTCACTTGGGAATCTGCTGGCTGTTTAAAAGTTAAAATTAGCACCTCACTAGTACCAGCAGGGAAGTACATCTCCGAGACAGTGTTTCGTGTCGCCTGGAAGCGCTGCTTTATCACACTTGCTTCAGCTTTTGAAGGTCATCTTACAGCTAAAAGAGCAACGTCTAAGCTTTTTAAATAGAACCTCGAACCCCTCGACATAGTGGCAGAGTGAATTAATAAACAGGCACCGGGATAAAGTGGTATAACCAGATCACACACAAGTCCCTGCACCAATATTGTACAAATCGGCACGTTTTCCTGCAAAAACACAAGTCGTCCGTCAGGTGCAATAAAACCAGCAGGGCTCCGAATCTGACACACAGTTGTTAGAAAATAAACACAGCCCCGAAAAGAGCCAAAGCCCTGCATCCGCTCCAGGTAACCAAAGCTCTGCTCCTCCAACACACCGACCCTGCAATTCCTCACTGGTGCCGCTACCAGCCATCAAAACCAAGGAGATGTGAGGGAAAACAAGGTAATCTGCTTCCACTGGTGATGCACAGGACAAGGCAACAAAAGGCACGAAATGGGAGCAGGAATGCACCCATAAAGAAAGAGAAGAAGAAAATAGCACAGGGAGAGATTCTTCAGATGGAGAATCAAAACACAAAACCCTAATAAAAGTGAAAAGCAAATGAGATGATTTAATTCTTCGCTATAAATCAATCCCATCAAACTGCCAATGCTAAACTGGAAATCGACCTATTCCAAAACATTTTCCGTAGTCTCATTCCATAGCGAATCTGAATTTAAAGCAACAGGAAGTGTTAAAACTCCATTTGCATTAACATTTTCCTCTTCAGTAAGAGTATTACTGAAGTATTATTAATTAAAATAACTCAGACAGGAGTTACGAGAGCAAGAGATCTGTAGATATGCCCGACCGGGTCCCTGAAGTTAGAACTGAATCTTTCTCTTGAAATTTTGGTGAAAATAAAAAGCAAGTCCAATGGTTCCAGTTACATTTGAATGCCACTGCAATTTGAAAACACAGAGATACAAACTCTTGTATCAAAGGCTTTCAGAGAAACACTGAAGCAGAAAATGAAAGTGAAAGCATAATGAAGCCATCACATTTATTCATTTTTTGGAGAGACCAGTACAGGCAACGTAAAGCACCAAGTACATGCGACAACTAACATGCATCGACAAATCTGCGTTCAAAACGATGGGTAAGAAAACCTGTAAAACCATTTTTACAGGGCAGGGAAAACGGGAGAGGGAATCGAGTCGCTGTTTCAGGATGAGAGCTTGCAGTCCCAGTGAAAACACTTCCCACAGGGAAAATATGAGTTAGGAGACGGATTGATTTTAATTATTATGTTTTTTTTAACACCTGGTGAGATACCCCATGCTTCTGTGATTCGATGGTCAAGTCTTCAAAAGAGGAGGAAAGATTTACTCCAGATGACCTCCGGAGGTCCCTTTACAGCTGCACTTACTGTAGGATTAAAAATACTTCTAGGCAAACCTCTCCGGTTTCCTCACTGCTTGCCCCAGTTGTCCATGGTTTACAGAATTCACAAGGTTTCATACGTAACCAGACAGCACTCCTGGATGGTTTTTTTACCCCAGAACAGCGTCAGCCTCACAGAACCTCTCCAGGGAGGCGAGTACAAGTCAACCGCAAGAGAATAAAACACCCAACGCCCCGGTAACCATTTAAAGTTAGTAAAAACTAACTCAAAAACAACACAGTAATAGGACGAGCCGATTATTAAAGCAAAACCGCGGTAAAACCAGATAAAACACCCCACCCCGGACGGACGCCCGGGTCGGAGGCGCCGGCCTTACCTGGCTCTCGGTTGATTTCGATCTCGAAGAAGCACTGGGGCCGGTCCTGCACCCCCATGGCCGCGGGCAGCCTCGCCGCCCTCGGCCTCGCCACCTGCACACAAAGCGGAGCGTCCTGGGGAGCCGCCGGCGGAGCCCGCCCCTCGCCCTCCCCACCCTCCCCCAACTCCTCCCTCCCGACCCACCGACGGGTAAAATTACACCAACGCGGCACCTTCCCCCCGCCACCACCCCTCAACGCCCGGCCCTGCCTGAGGGCCGCCGGCGAGGCTCCGAGAGGAGGAGGAGGCCGGCGGGGGAAATTCTCTCGGAGGAGAATTCGTTCCTCTTCCAAACACCCCATATGGGGGGGTGGGGGTAGGGTGAGCCCCGTCAGCGCTGCCCATCCCCTTCCCCCGGGCGGGGGGGAGTGGCAGTGGCAGCCGCGGCCTTACCTGCCAGCCCCGGCGCTTTGTTCCCTCGCCACGCCGCGCCGCACCCCCTCAGCCCGCCCCCCCCCCAACCCTTCGCCGGCCCCGAGCGCCACGAACCGACCGACTCAATGGCCTGTCCGCCCGCCCCGCCCCGCCCCTCCCCGGCACGGCGCGGCGCGGCGCGGCCCCGCCTCCCCCACGCCCGCCCCGTCCCGGTTTCCAGCGGCCCGCGCAACGCTGTGAGGGGCGGGCAGTTCGCGTCAGGGTCGGGGGTTCTGCTGAGGGGGCGAAGCGCCTCCGGCCCCTTGCCGTGGCGGGGCAATGGGCACCGGCGGGAGGGGGAAGGTGCTTTGGAGAATAAATAACGTGGTGAGCCCCGTAAACAGGTCGCGGCGCCCAGCTGGGCGAGAGCGTGGATCTGCTGGAGGGTCGGGAGGCTCCGCAGAGGCGTCTGGCCAGGCTGGAGCGATGGGCCGAGGCCAATGGGCTGAGGGGCAACCAGGGCAAGTGCCGGGTCCTGCCCTGGGGTCACACCAACCCCCGGCAACACTCCAGGCTGGAGGAAGAGCGGCTGGAAACTGCCTGGGGAAAAGGACGTGGTGGGGTTGGTCACCAGTGGCTGAAGAGGAGCCAGCAGTGTGCCCAGGTGGCCAAGAAGGCCAATGGCATCCTGGCTTGTACCAGCACTGGCGTGGCCAGCAGGACCAGGGCAGGGATGTTCCCCCTGTACTGGGGGCACTGGGGAGGCTGCCCCTTGAATCCTGGGTTCAGTTTTGGCCCCTCACTTCAAGAAGGACCTTGAGGGACTGGAGCATGTCCAGAGAAGGGCAACAAAGCTGGTGCAGGGTCTGGAGCACAAGTGCGCTGAGGAGCGGCTGAGGGACCTGGGGGGTTGAGCCTGGAGCAAAGGAGGCTCAGGGGAGACCTGGCTCCCGACAACTCACTGACAGGAAGTTGGAGCGAGGGGGGAGTTTGGTCTCTTCTCCCCAGGAACAAGTGGCAGGGCAAGACGAACTGTCCTCAAGTTGTTCCAGGGGAGGTTGAGGTTGTCCCTGAGGAAGAACTTCTTCCCCGTTGGGGTTGTCCAGGTTGTGAAGCCCTGTCCGAGGCTGCCCAGGGCAGTGGTGGAGTCCCCATGCTGGAGGGGTTTCCCAGCCGTGTGGAGGTGGTGCTGAGGGACAGGGGTTAGTGGGGACCTGGCAATGCTGGGGGAATGCTGGGACTTGAGGAGCTAAAAGGGCTTTTCCACCCTAAACGATTCTATGATCTCCCCTCACCACCCTGACTCCTGAGCCATCATGCCTGTACAAGACCGTGGAGCTGAACGATCCCCCCACCCCCGGTTGCTGCTTCACCCCTTTAATTTGAGAAGCCCGAGTGGTTTTGCAGAGATGTCTCCCTCTGAATGGAAAATATTTTTGTAAGCACAAAAAACCTCAGAAGGTTTTGTATGGGAAAACGTTCCCCGCAATGTGAAGGGCTGTGGTAGGACCACTCTGGTTCTCCTTCATCACGGAAACCCGGCTGCTCCAGAGGCCAGCCTGGGATCCTCCCAACCCTTGCTGAGCAAACAATAAATACCTATGTGGGGTTTTATGGTTATGTGGGATTTTTTATCTCCTGAGCTGAAATAAACTATTAATTCCCTTTTACCTGCAGTCTCCTGCTTTTCTGTTCCAGCACCTAAACTTGCTAAAGGCAGATGAGTAAAGAAATACACAGAAGTCTCACAAAAGACACGGGAATGTGCCGCTTGCTCTTCTTGCAAGCAGGAAAGATTGTGAGCAATGAGAAAAATTTAATTTCAAGCCCTGATCACTTTAATAAGTAAATTAGAAAGAAGTTCTGATCCCCTGGAGACCAGCTTTAGAGCAGGAGCTGATAAATACGCAGCTTGGTGGAAGAAGGACATAACCCCCGCCCCCCCCCCCAAAAAAAAAAAAAAAAGGTCTGACAAACTTCCAGACTGCTCCTCGGGTGCTGAATATTTTCTTACCTACTTTGTGATTTGCCCGCCCATGAGTTAGACAAGGAGGAGAAGGAATTTTTGACACAGCGATTCGTTACCCGGGGCATTTGGGTTGGGGAAGTTGGTGCTCAAAATACTTTGGTGAGACAAATTCATGGCCGTGTGCTTGAGATCTCGCTTGGTAGCTGCTCTGCGCTGGTTCCAACCTGGTTGGTGCCAGGAGAAGGAGGGCCTCGGAGCTGCTCGCCAGGGTCACTGAAGTTTTGAATGTGAAGAGATGGTGGATAAAAGATCTAGAAAATTCTATGCTTAAATTTAAATTAAAGTTACTGAAGAACAGACAAGCAGCTGGAGTGTTTCCTTCAATCCTCCCTCTGGGCTTTTGTAGAGCCTTGGAAGTGGTTAATGGTTCCTATCTGACAGGACTGACTACACCGGGAACGAAAGGACCCTGAGAGGATTCTGCTCCGAGTGCAACAGATGTGGTGGCTTGGGCAGGTTGGCTGTTGTGAGGATCTGCCTTTGACAGCGGCTTTCCCGCTTGGCACCAGGCACTAACAGCTTCTCCTGAGCCTGTGAGGGTTCCTCGAGGAAGGATCCGTCACCCCTCGGCAGCCTCAGAGGCGTTCCCTGACCACCTCTTCAGATGCTTACAGAGCTGTCCCATCTCCAAAATCCAAGTGAAAGCACTTTTGGTGAGAAGGAGCAGTGATGTGGGGACAGCCGTATCACAGGGCTGTCTGTAATCTCGCCCATCCACGCGCTCCCTGTGGTTCTCCTCAGTCACCCACCCCTTCCCCTGGGACTGCCCGTGAACCGTCACCCAATTAATACCTGAGCTGTTAACACACTTCCTGGAGGATCACTGAGCTTTCCCGCATCCTGCCCTCAAGCTTTAGGAGTGTTTCCAGCCCTGGCAGGAGAAGGTGGAGGATCTGTTAATGACTGTCCCAGCATGGCGGAACCACAAGCAAACCACTAATCCGTTAGGTGGTGAATTGCTTAACGGGGCAGGGTATGTCCCTGCACCTGCAGCTTCTTCCTGACACCTGAGTTGCGGGTGAATGTGGGGCTGAATTGGCCGCGACGTGGTTATTGCTGAGATGAGAAATGAAGTCAGGCGGGTGCTGAGAGGTCTGGGGGGCTGGAGGTCTCCTCCTCCAGCTGCCTGTGCTCGCCCGGGATGGATAAACAGCTTCAGTCTGGGGTTGATACGGCATAAATCTCCCCAGCGGCAACACCTCATCCAGAAAACATTCAAAAGGAAAAGCTGTCAAGAGTCCTGAATACTGAGTGAGTTCAGAAGCTGGAACGTCACTTCTTGAGATCTGCTGGATAATTCTCCCAGCCGCTCCAGACCGATTCCTGCCTCAACCCCCCCAGCCACCTGGCTGCTCATTTGCTCCCCTTCACGAGTAGCTGTGTTCTCCCCAAATCGTTTCACAACAGTATCTCCATTTTGCTCTTCTTTCACTGCTTTTAGAGAAAGAGATGGGTGATTTTCTGTCTCCTTAACCACTAACGGCCATGTCTGATGCATGGGTTGGTGTGTCGCATAGGTCTCAAGGTCACATTTGGCCTGATCCAAACCCCGGTGCAATGCTGGTTTTATTCCATTTACATCAGGGCTATGGAAAGAAAATAAAGTCTTGCCGTTCTTTATTCAAAGGATGAAGCCTGCTGCATATCAGACTTCATTTACCCATTCAGCAGTACTTAAATTAGGTCAAATAAAAAAAAGAGACTATTTTTTACAGCATATAATTAACCGATGAAACTTGGTGCCACAGGAGAGCACAGAGGTTAGCACGAAGATGTCTGGTTTTGCGTGGAAAACCAGTGACGAGATTTTCCCCTCACAATAAAATTAGCCCGCGTGTGTGTTACCGCGTTCCTGCGATCTCCCATCTGCTGCTCTGCGCCTGTTGGCTCTGGTATTAAATTGGGAGCTCTTGGAAGGGATCACAACAAAGCTTTTTTGGGAGGTACTTTGACAACCTGTATTTGCCGTATGTCAGGAAAAGAAGTAAGGCAATTTTGCCTAAAAGCCTACCCTTATTCTGCAGTGACACTGAGGGAGGGATTAGGAACACAACCCACTACTGAACAAGTAGGGAAAAAAAAAGGTAAAATCATACATGTTGCTGAAGGCAGCAAACCGGCCCTGTAAGACGCCTGATTCAAATTAATATTTCATTAATAGCTTTTTGAGAGGAATGGCACGGTGATTCCTTTGCCCCAGCCCTTTTTTTCTTTTTTTTTTTTCTCTAAAGCTTAGTTTACCTTTTTACTTCTGCATTAAAGATGAATAAACCCCAGCTCAATGTTCCCACTGAGAACACTCTGTTATGCGGCACGATGTGCTTGAAACCGAGTCAGCTCAGGTACTTCAGAGCTCGTTAGCTTTAGCTCAGCCAGTTTGGACGTTTCCACGCCGCGGCTGCCAGCACTAAGGGTTTGTCCATTTAGCTGCCATGCCAACGTGCGCAGCCAGCAGCGGTTCAGGGCCCTGCCTGTGTTGGGGAACGTGGAGCAGAGACATCAAAGCAGCTCTGCGGACCAGTCTACCACCAGCAGAGATTCGTCGGAGACAATTTGTTGTGCTGAGCCAGAAGTGGCTTCACAAGGTGGGTCATCTTGTCACTGTCCTCCCGAAGTTACTGTTTCCAGGAGTGCGATGTGTGGCACCGAGGTGCTTGAGCTGGTTCCAGGGCAGAACCAGCTGAGCTCTGGCAGGACTTTACTAGCCCAGGCTCAGCAGCGTTTCAAGGCATCTGCATCGCTCCTAAAACCAAACTGGCCCCAGCACAAGCATAGCTCCATTTGTATGCATTTGCCGTTCCCGGAGTGGTAAATCATGTTGAAGCCAAGCTGACTCCACAAAAAGCCATCTCGGGAACATCTAAATCCGGGCAGCTGGCAGTGCTCTAAGGATAAAGAATTCCAGTCACACCGCAAAGGTAACGGGGTGAAATGTAGCGGCCCCCATGAGCCCAGAGGTCAAACTAATTGATACAGCACTTTGTTCTGGTGTGAAAGCTGCGAAGCTGTGGCTGATGCCTCAAAGCAGCGTGATGATACTAGCAGGAATGGTGCCAATAAGGTAAAAAGCCAAGGGGATGGCAGAGCCGTGGCTGCAGCGAGGCGGGGAATTGTCAGGAGATCTGAGCAGGCAAAAGGGAACAGCTCCCTGCTCCTGAGCCTGGGGAAGGACGGAGAAAAGAGGGCACGGAGAAATTCTGGCTACGGGCAGAACAGTTGGGATGAGGGAGAGGGATGGATGGATGCAGGCAGGGAGTTCCTGCAAAGAAGTGGGAGGTTTCTATAGGAGGTACTTGCTGGGGAATGAAGGATGGCCAGAAGCCCTCGACTGGCACAGTGAGCTCAGAGAAGTAATGAAATCTGCAGTGCCTGCTGGGAGCAGCGGCACTAACAACCACCACGGTTAATGCTCATGTTGGTACAAATAGAGCTGCGTGTAGTTCTGATCAGCAAAGGTCAGGAAGAAGCTCTCTGTCTGCATTGAACGGTTAAGTGCCTTGTGTGCACTTAGGGACAGGGCAGGTTGGAAGGGGAGGATTTATAGTGTCAGCTGAAACATCACCACTGACCACGGGCAGAGACAGACTGTGACATTGATCTGCTTGGGAATGACAATATGTCATTTCTGCAGCAACTGCAAATTATCTGTGCTGGGAGTTCAGAGCGTTTCCTCACTCAGTTTGATACTAAAAGATCCTGGTGGACAGAGATGTATAAAACTGCCAGTAATCCAGTGAAAACCTTGTTTATGCCTCCACATAGGAAGAGTTCATCCTATGCTAAGGCAGGAGCTTAAAGTAAAACCTGAATGTAAACATATAAACAAATTGGTTTGGTATTTGCTTTAGACTCCCAGTTCTAGCCCCCAAACCACACATAAAATGGCTCGGTATTTACTCTAGATCCCTCCTGAACTGCGGCCATGGCTTTGTTCTAATAATCGCAGATACACTGTCAATTCTGCTGGCATGTTCCCTTAATGGGTTGCAACTGTTGCTGTAAAGGCACAGTCATTGTTTGGGGTTTAAAATACCCTGTAATTGCATTTTCACATTGAACCTTTGTGATATAAAGATGGTAATTGCAGCATTTTTTGGTTTGATTGCTTTAAAATACGGGGGCATGGGTGGTCTTGCAAGGAAGACCAAGAGAAATAGGAGAATGCTTCAAGCCTGGGAGCAGCCAGCCTCCAGTCCTGCTGCAGTGAAAGTCTGGGCAGAAACTTCCCCAACACTGCCCTTTCCATCGCTCAGCCTGGATTTTATGTGAATAAACAGTCTTTGCCCTAGACCCTGTGTCTGATACATTGAAGTATCCATCCCTCTAACTTTATGCACTAAACTGAACTTTGATCTCATAGTAAGGTTTCCTAGAACAAGTGAGCCCATCTATTGTCTCTCTGCCTTTCCCCCAGTCTCAACCTCCCACCACTTCTCCTGCTCTACTTGAGTTTATCTGACCCTGAATAAACAACCTAAACCAGCAGAAAACTGATCCATCCACAAAAAACCCAACCCAAACCAAAAACCCCACTACAAACCTAAGACCCTTCCAAAGAGTTATTTTTTTGGCTGATCTAATGAGCTAGGAGTGAAAGATGAGAGAGCAGGAACACTGCTTTTGGCAGAGGATTTTTTGGGTTGGAAGGGACCTGTTGAGGTCATCCAGTCCAACCCCCTGCAGGGAGCAGGGACATCTGCAACTAGAGCAGGGTGCTCAGAGCCCCAAGGGCCAACCTGACCTGGAATGGTGCCAGGAATGGGGCTTCTGCCACCTCTCTGGGCAACCTGGGCCAGGGTCTCACCACCCTCAGCGCAAAACATTTCTTCCTACTCTCTCATCTGAACCTCCCTCTTTCAGTTTAACCCATCACCCCTTGTCCTGACACAACACTCCCTGATAAAGGTCCCTCCCCAGCTTTCCTGCAGCCCCTTTCAGCACTGAAAGGCCGCACTAAGCTCTCCCCGGAGCCTTCTCTGCTCCAGGCTGAACACCCCTAACTCTCTCCCCTCTCCTCCCAGCAGAGGGGTTCCACCCTCCTATCATTGCTGTGGCCTCCTCTGGCCCCGCTCCAGCAGCTCCATGTCTCTGCTGTGCTGAGGAGCCCCGAGCTGGACCCAGCACTGCAGGGGGGTGTCACCTGTCTAGGTGAGGTATTGTGTACCTACAGCTTGGCACATGTATCCTGACGGACATCTGTGCATCTGTCAAAGAAAGACAGATGTTGCTGTTCTGATGGAAGATGGGAAGTCAGTTGTGTCACATTCTGCTACACCCTGTTGGTTTTAGTGCTGGTGCACAGATCCATCAGGTTTTTATCTGGGGTAACGGCCTGGCCTCCATGAAAGTAGTAACGAATGACTAAACTTTTTACTGTCACTGTAGTAGTGAAGCATTAGTGGTGAATTAAGAAACAGAATGAGAGCAAATGCAGCCACGCAGCCATTGCTCCCAGTTCACGTCTAACTAGAGAGTCAGCTCTGAAAGCGTTAAGTGTCTGGGTAAACAAAGGAGTGATATAATCACACAGTGCCTATAAACATCAACCAAGATCAACATAAACACTGGCTGCACAGATTCAGCCCCAGATTCACCTGTACCTGTAGCATCCTACTTGTACATCCTAAAAATGCTTCTATATCTTCCTGGGCCAGTAGCTGAATTCCTGGAAGTTCCTGTATTCCAGGACAAGAGACAGCTAACTGCATCAATGATGGAGCAGAGACAAAAAAAAAAAAAAAAAAGACGACTTTACAAGCAAAAAGCCCTCTAAATTATCAATTTAACGTCCAATTAATAATGGAAAGCCACAAAAAAAATCTATAAACCTAGTTGGTATAAGGTCATTGAGGAAATGCTGTAAAGGTTTATATTCCTGGGCTCTTAGGTCTTGGCTGGACAATGTTTCTTCCCTGTTCTGTCAAGTCGAGCTCCAGTGCTACTGGCCAGCATCTGCTGGCAGTGATGGGTAAGATGTGGCTGAGTCAAATTCTCCTGGCACTCTAAGTGGAAATAATCCATCCCCTAATGCTCGAGTGAAAAAATGCTTTTCTTGAAACAAAACCGTGTATCTGCCTTCATTTTCTTCCTGTTTTCCCTTCTGCCAGAGCACAACATCCATCATTTTTCTTCACCAAAGGCAACCTCTGCTGTTGTCCTGTCTCAAACAATTGTACATAAACTTGCTGTCAGAAAACACCTTCTGATGTTTGGCTTGACTGAGCTGTCACTGACCCACCACGTGACCTCACTCACACCCTCTCTCTATACCGGGTTTTTGTTGTCCCGCTTACAGGGAAATGAAGAGAAAAACCATAAAAATAACGAGCTGCCGGGGACAACAGCTCAGAGGAAGAGCAATGAAAAACCAGAGAGCAGAGAAAGTCTCCTGAGATAAACACGGAGATTTAGGGGAGCCAGAACACTCTCCTGATGCTTTGGCCTCTTGTTCGCAGTTTCATAGGCTGTTACTAGCACTATTGATACCTGATGCTCTAACGCTGAGACGAGTTGGTTAATTTGGATCAGTCATGACAGGAGCGCTGTAGTGCCACGGCTGGGTAAGCTTCACCCTAGAAGGCAGGTTTTTGGGACAAACAATATTTATGAGCGGAGGCATCATTTGCTGGGGACAAAT
Organism: Bucorvus abyssinicus; assembly: GCA_009769605.1. Taxonomy (NCBI): domain Eukaryota; kingdom Metazoa; phylum Chordata; class Aves; order Bucerotiformes; family Bucorvidae; genus Bucorvus; species Bucorvus abyssinicus. Next base: position 13,152,185 of record CM020028.1, read on the forward strand.
GTGGGATCTTTGGGGGTAAACTGAGAAAGCAAAGTTGAAACCATGAGCTGGCAACGGGTGCTCACAGCCCAGAAGCCACCCGTGTGCTGGGCACATCCCCAGCAGCATGGGCAGCAGGTCGAGGGAGGGGATCCTGCCCCTCTGCTGCGCTCTGGGGAGATCCCCCTGCAGTGCTGGGTCCAGCTCAGGGCTCCTCAGCACAGCAGAGACATGGAGCTGCTGGAGTGGGGCCAGAGGAGGCCACAGCAATGCTGGGAGGGTGGAAACCCTCGCTGGGAGGAGAGGGGAGAGAGTTAGGGGTGTTCAGCCTGGAGCAGAGAAGGCTTCGGGGGGATCTTAGTGGGGCCTTTCAGTGCTGAAAGGGGCTGCAGGAAAGCTGGGGAGGGACCTTTATCAGGGAGTGTTGTGATAGGATGAGGGGTGATGCCTTGAAACTGGAAGAGGGAGATTTAGATGAGAGAGAAGGAAACGTTTTATGCTGAGGGTGGTGAGACCCTGGCCCAGGTTGCCCAGAGAGGTGGCAGAAGCCCCATCCCTGGCACCATTCCAGGTCAGGTTGGCCCTTGGGGCTCTGAGCACCCTGCTCTAGTTGCAGATGTCCCTGCTCCCTGCAGGGGGGTTGGACTGGATGAGCTTTGAAGATCCCTTCCAACCCAAACCAGTCTGTGATTTGATGATTCTGAGCCTGGCTACCTGACTTCTGGATTTGTGCAAATGTGAGCTTTTCATCATTTTCTACATTCTTCCCTGCTCATTACCCATCAAATATCTCCTGTCTGGCCAGTACTTGGTCTGCAGCGTGCCAGCCATGTGTGGGTGTCTCTCAGGACACAGAACCTCTTGCTCCGGCTACACAGAGGTCTTCACTAATACAGAAGCGAGATGTGAAAGTCTCTCACTCTGTTCTTATTCAGATTTTGGGCTGCAGAAGCAAGTTTTGGCAGAAAAGACATGGTGAAACATCAATGTGGAATAACAGCAGTTTTGCAGGAGGTGACGAGATCAATGGTTTCTGTACTCAAGTGATTCTTTTCCCAAGAAAATCTACTTATGAGTGGTCTAACCAGTGTTATCTCATTGTTCAGGGCATATTTCTCATGCATTCTCTTGCATGTCTTTAAGAAGACCAGTCACTCCATAATCCTGTTGCAAGGCTGCTCCTGTTCCCCATCAGCAAAGGTGTTAACTGGGCAGCAGGTGACTCACCTTCTTCCTGATGCACCCCTCCCAGTGTACATCTGTGATTCCATCATCTCCAGATGTTCATCTCCTGAGTCCAGCCCCAAATAACCCTAAAATTGAATTAAAGTCTATAAGATTTTTACAGCAAAGAAGTTTGGGGTTTTTTAAATGCATTTAAAGAGCCATATTTTTGCTCTACTCTACTATAATGATATCTAGAAATTACTTCTGTTTTGAAAAGCAAACTGAGGTGTCCCCTGGTTTCCCATTACTCCAGAATTTCAAACCTTAAAACCTCATATTTCACAGGTTGTGGTAAAAAAAGGGTAGATTTAGATTAGATATGGGGAGAAATTCTTCCCTGTGAGGGTGGTGAGACCCTGGCCCAGGTTGCCCAGAGAAGCTGTGGATGCCCCATCCCTGGAAGTGTTCAAGGCCAGGTTGGTCGGGGCTTGGAGCAACCTGCTGTAGTGGAAGGTGTCCCTGCCCATGGCAGGGGGCTGGAACTGGATGATCTTTAAGGTCCCTTCCAACCCAAACCGTTCAATGATTCTGAGAAAATTGATGATGATCACAGTGCTCAAAATAAGCTGTGCAAGCTCTTCTCTCTAAATGCCAGATGAAGAACTGTCTAATTTTCGGACCACCTCTCACATAATTGGAATGGAGAGGAAAAATCAAATGACTGCCAGAATGGATTTTTCTGGTGAGATCCATAAGGACCTCCTGGGATTTAGGTTTTAGGGACTGGAATGGATTGGGCTGGGTGGACAACACGCAGGTTGGGATGAGGGCTTGGCTGGGAAGGAAGGGATGCTGCTGGAGGGAAGTCCAGATCCTCAGGGGAAAAAGGTTCTTTGAACATAACAAAATTGCATATTTACCAACTGCTAATTAGGCCAATACAACCTCCAGTTTGAATCTTCTTGGAGGCTGGGAAGAAGAAAAATACCCCGAAAGCAGGTGGGGAAGGGTTAATAAATGAAACAGGCTGTGAAACTGAAATATTCTTGCTGGCTCGAAGATGGTCAGCAGAAGCGCTCGTCAAGCACGGAGTCTCTTTATCTGGTCTATAACGATGCCACGGGGGACAGCGAGATGGCTGCAAACCAAGGTCATCGCCTCCCTCTTGGAGGTGACGCATGTTACTACACATTGACACAGAAGTACAAGCTGGAGCTCCAGCACAGCCAAACCGGTTGAGTGACACAGGCCAGGCAAAAAGCATGGGAAAAGGCAGAAGGATCAGCACCCAAATCCTCCCATAGTGAGAGGTATAAGGGACGAGGGAATATCCAGTCTGACCTCATCTATGACTGGATTTTTTTCCTCAATTATTTCTCCACAGAGTCTGATAACTCGGCAGTTAGAGCGAACTGAAGGTCAGGAACCTACGGATGGGAGGGAAATGAGAACTCCCCCTTTCTGAGTTGGCAATCAGAGGAGAAAATTGAACATTTTGTAGGATCAAATCCCGCAAAGGATTATGCACGTCCTTACCCAATGGACTAGATGGGCATATCCAAACCAGGATATCCAGGTCACTGCAGCACCTCATTGCTCAAGCTCTGTCCTGCCCTACCCTGCACCCCCAGGACCATGCCTCTGCCCCAGGCACAAGATTCCCCTCCTCAACCACCCTCCAGATGAGTGCAGTGACTGCCAATGTCTTCAAGGGGGACGGAAATGCTGCCACCGCGCTGCTCGTACGGTTGCCCCATCGGTTTGATCCTTGCAAAGGAAGAGTCTGTTGGGAGCATCCACACAGCACTGCACCCTGACCTGGTGGGCCTTGAACACCTCAAGGAGAATCTGGCATGTGACGGATGATGTCTGCACGCTGGGCCTTTCACGCCACCTGCCTCTCCCAAGATGGACCGTAGTAAGGTGTGGGGACAAATGGTGATGGGAAGGGGATGGAGGTGGCTGTCACAGCACGGAGTGCACCAACATCTTCTGCAACCTCTTCCCTGCCCCTCCTGGGGCTTTAGCTGCTGGTGCTCAGGGTCAGCCCTGACATGGTGCTGCTATAACCTTGGATCAGACTGCTGTGAAACACTGAGTTGGAAGTGCGAGCTATGAGAAGTCCTGTCTGGTGTCTTTGTCCATGAACCCTCCGACCCTGTGCTTGAAAACTGCATTTCAACATGAGCAAGGGCTTGGCCCTTGGTCCTTGCCGGAGCTGGGGTGCAGGTACAGTTCTGCCCTGCCCTGCTCTGCCGAGCAGTTCTTTCAGCTTCCTGGCAGAGGGAAGGGGGAGGATGGAGGTCAGAGTAACATAATAAAAGTAAAGGCTGATTCCCATTCTGCTCATTTAAGTAAATATTAAACTGGTGGGATTCTTTGCCAGTATAAATGCAAAATTGGTTCTCAATTCCCTTTGCGGAGGCATCGTGTCCTTTAGTCCCTGCTGCATGTGGACCGCAAACGGAGCACAGAATGAAACCGTGTTGCTGGGGCTACATGTAGCAGAAAGCACATCTGCCTTATTGCTTACGCTGTTCGGGCTTCTGAAAGTCAAAGTACGGAGAGCTCCCCACTGAGAAAAACATTCCAAGATGCTGCCTGACTCCAGGGTGAACGTGATGTGAAACCTCCTCAAAGTGGTCGACAGAATCAGCTAAAAACACTCCCAGTGTCCCCCTGCACCTCTCCTTTGGTTGCACCGACATGCCCGTGTGGCTATCTCTGAATGGGAGCCGGGAACAGAGAAGTAGGTGTGTCGCCTCTTTTTTCTTACTCCATTTTCTGATGTCTCTCACGGCCATCCTCACCAAAACCATTATGTCAGTGCAGGACGGGAATGAGCAGCGGGGTGCCGGAGGACTTCAAGGCAGTTGTGTCACTTCTACAGCACGCGAGACCTGGGCAGAGAGTTAAAAGCTACTGCGAGCTGCCTCGAGGATTCGGCTGCTTCCTTTGTCCATGGGGTGTTTGGTGGGGAGTGAGAGAAGAGGGAGCACAGAATTTCTGGCCTTGTTCAGGGTCAAGCAGACAGTGGGGGTGAGACACTGTGCAGCTTTCATGCCTTGCAAAGTTCATTCCCTGCCACTGAACACTTCACTACGAGCAGTGTAAAAACGAGATGGGGCTGGATCTGCAGCATGAATTTATCTGGTGATTGCGATTCTTGAGGGAGCAAAACCGATTGGTTAAATTAGGAGGTAAGTGTTGTAGGCTGTGTAGGAGTGATGGAAATAATCTGTATGTAAGTCATGATAATATTGGAAAAGCACATGAGAACTCAGGGTAAATCCATAATTAAAAATCCCAGCACAGCCATGTGCAAGATCTGCATCTGTTGGCATATTTCAGCATAAATAGAGGAAGGGGAGATGGTTCTTCATGCTATGGACAGCTGAACTGTAGAACTCCTTGCCAGAGGTCGTGGATGTAGAAAGTGTCCCTGGGTTGGAAAGGAAATTAAGACTCTTCTCACATTATGTTTTAAGCGAACTCAATGTCCTGAGAATGTTTATATGAACCAACATGACATCTCCTACATGTGATGGGACACGCTCTGCTCAGTGAGAGCAGTCACACAAATGAACCTTCCACGAGTTCATCCTCACAAAATTGAGGATTTACGACATGTTCTTCTCCAATAAAGCTGAGCAAACAGAAGGCTTTACCTCCCGTTACAATATTAAACAAGTTATTGTAGAAGTTAACAAATCTACTTCCCAAATTCCTAGGAAATGAAAATTTAAGTCTTTGCTTCTTACGTTCTTCCGTCACAGATGTTTGGGGAATTAACAAAATGAGCATTACAATGTGATTCAGAGACTGGCTTTACTACGTGTTCATACTCGTCTGAGTGGAGTGCTCAGCCAGCGGCTTATCCTGACATGTAGGTAATGCAAAATGTTTAATGATGTCTCTCGTGACAGCCCGTCACCCTCCTTACAGTGTGGGAGAGAAATGTGGCAGCTACAGAAGAAACACTGGCTGCAGAGCAGGGTCTTGAGTGACCTGGCCTTGCCAGCCACCATCAGAGGAGCCCCACGATCCACTGTCTTGGGTAAGACATCAAATCTCCATTCAGAAAATGACTAATCCCCTCAAACATATTTTCACACCGGCTGTGATTACTGGACACGTGTGAAACTGAGTGTGCTGAGAAGGTTTTAATCTTACACATATTTTCGCATTTTGCAAATGGTTTGGATTCACTATTTGCATATCTAATAATTGCAGACTGGTTTGGGTCGAAAGGGACCTTCAAAGCTCATCCAATCCAACCCCCTGCAGGGAGCAGGGACATCTGCAACTAGAGCAGGGTGCTCAGAGCCCCAAGGGCCAACCTGACCTGGAATGGTGCCAGGAATGGGGCTTCTGCCACCTCTCTGGGCAACCTGGGCCAGGGTCTCACCACCCTCAGCATAAAACATTTCTTCCTGCTCTCTCATCTGAATCTCCCTCTTCCAGTTTCAAGGCATCACCCCTCATCCTATCACAACACTCCCTGATAAAGGTCCCTCCCCAGCTTTCCTGCAGCCCCTTTCAGCACTGAAAGGCCCCACTAAGATCTCCCCGAAGCCTTCTCTGCTCCAGGCTGAACATCCCCAACTCTCTCCCCTCTCCTCCCAGCAGAGGGGTTCCACCCTCCCAGCATTGCTGTGGCCTCCTCTGGCCCCGCTCCAGCAGCTCCATGTCTCTGCTGTGTTGAGGAGCCCCGAGCTGGACCCAGCACTGCAGCGGGATCTCCCCAGAGCGCAGCAGAGGGGCAGGATCCCCTCCCTCGACCTGCTGCCCACGCTACTGGGGATGTGCCCAGCACACGGGTGGCTTCTGGGCTGCGAGCGCCCGTTGCCGGCTCCTGTCCAGCCTTTCACCCACCATTACCCCCAAGTCCTTCTCCTCAGGGCTGCTCTCCATCCCCTAATCCCCAGACTGTGCTAACACCGGGTGCTGCCCCAACCCATATGCAGGACCTTGCACTTGGTGGTTTCGCTCCATTCTTCATATACACTCATGTATCTGTAAGTAAATTCTTTCAGATTAGAGTGTACCTTCCTTTTCCAGCAGAGCTGTGCACTCTCAGTTGGATAATTCACAACTGTTTACCTTGGAACCAGCACTGGCCCCTTCTACAGCCAGGGTTTGTACCCAGCACTGCTGCTCACTCAGGAAATGTTGAAGACATTTGAGCTCTAACAAGCTATTACTCCTATTTTGTTTTTAACCGCACCGTCAAATGCCAACTCGTCTTCCCTCAGAAAGTTGTCAAGGGTTTTGCATGTCAGTGAGTTTTCCGCTGTTTTGATTTAAACCTCTCAGTGGAAGTTTCAGTATTTGCCATGCTCTGCTCTTTCCCAGTCATGGCTGGGATCATTAAATCATGAGGAAACCCTGAAGGCAAGCGATCTCACAAAGCAGCCCTTTGTTTTGTGTTTGGCAGAAGTTGAACAGAAGGTCAGTCAAAAAATCGTGCTTTCTGAATGTCGTGGGGAAGCAAGTGGATGAGTACCCTGCCTCTTTCTACCCACCACACTATAGCAGTGAGGAGGGAATTTGCATTTAATGCAAGAGATGAAAGGGTAGAAACTCATTCAGTGAAGTGACTGCGAGTTATTTTCACAGGAAGGCACTGCTCATTTTGGCTGGCCCTTCCACAGCTTCCTGGGCGTTTAGGGACTTGTCAAATATTTTTAAGGTGCTTCACACATGAAGTGGTAAAAATTGAATAGCTTGAGTAGTTTTGTGTCTGGTTTGCTTTTGCTCACTGTTGCTCTCACCACTCCTCAGGTAAAACAGCTCTTCAACAACTGAGGTTTTCATGCTTTGCCAATGCAGTGGTTAACAGTATTCCATGGTGGATGATTATTTTTTTTATCTTTTGCCCCAAATACTCGTCTATCGTTTACTGAATACTCTTATCTTTGACATGAGGATGTGCTCCTTCAAAATGAAAGCAAAGATCAGCTCCCATTTCCCTGGCAAAGCTTCTTGTACAGGATACAGATCATCTGAGCTCATCTGCTTCAAGCCCATCTGCACGAAATGCTCTTTTCTTTGGAAGTTAGGCATGTTGGTCTGCACCTCATTGTTCTCATTTCTTACAGTTCAAGCTGTGGCTAAAGGAAAATCAGCCTTTTGTTTCTTCTCTCTTCAGCAGCAGTGGGTAGGTCACTGCTGAAACATTTTGTCTTTGTAGTTGTTTGAACCCCCATCTCCCCATCTTCTGAGCCACTCTGGTGCTACAGCTCGGTGTAGTCAGTATGATGGGGGCCTGCAAAGCGCTGGCTGTCACTGAAGAGCTGCTCAGCTGCCATAACAGGAGGAGTTCCCTTCTGAACATACCGTGAATTTGTAGATTAACCCTCCAGGAGGGTGGGAGGAAAAAGCCTACCAGACCACACATCTGTTTGATTTGGTGGAGCTGCTAAAGAAAGACGTTCACTTTAAAGTGAAGATCAAAATCCACCACACTATGGGAAGTAGACAAACAGCACCCTGCACGGATGGAAGGAAAGAAGTGTTTGGAGTTAAGCTGAGCTACTGCTTTTCCCCAAAACCATCTTTTCCCCCTAAAGCAGGACATTTCGTTTTACTGCCAGGAGAATCCAAAGCGGCAGGCCTCAGCAGGGATGAAATCAGTTTGTGAAACAAGCTGCACCAGCATGATGAAATGTTTGATAAGGAGTGGAAGCTGTTAGGATAAGGGCAGAACATCACTGGTTATTCACTGCACATGGTGCTGAGCAGTGCTGCTATTGCTAAGAAATAGCAGCAACTTGATTACACTCAGAACTCCCATGTTCTGTAAGTGGTTTGTTTTTTTTTTTAAACTTTTTATTCTACTGTTTTTTCAGATGAACGTCCTCTAAGACACTTCACGGTGCGTAGCTGCCACAACACCCACGATGAGGGACAGGTATCACTCCACATGCTGAGCTTCCTCAATTCTTTCTAAGCCTGGCCCCACCCGAAGGAAGGCAGAAGGTGATCTGCTTCAAATCCCAGTTCATCTCTTGCAGCAGCTCTTAATTAAAAAGGAAAACCCATCTGCCACCTCGGCTGCACAGCAGCAGAGCTCCTCTTGAAGCACCAGCACAAGAGCTTCGCTTTGTCTCCACCAACAGCTTCCAGAACAGCCTGGTAAGTCTGATTCACGCTCCACCTGGTGTCCAAGCCCTTGTGTGTTCCATCGCTGTGACAATCTCCCCGTTCCCCTCTCTCCCTTGGCTGCTGTGCAGGCTCCGCCGCGGCTCACACGGCCTCGGCTGGCCGAATGCTCCCACCGCCGCTGGCACCCACGGCCCACACCCGCACCAGGGCCGGATTCTTCTTCAGGCCCTGACCGTGCGTGACAAGCCGCTGCGGGGGGGCTGCGGTGCCGGCCTGCCGCTGAGGGAGCCCGCGGGGCGGGCAATCACCACAGCCCCGCGGCCTGGCTCTAGCAGGCCCGCCTGGGCCACCGCGGCCTCCGGGGCCTGACCTCCGGGGCGCCGCCACCCCGGGGGCGTGTCACCGAGCCGGGGCTCCCGGCCGGACTCTGAGCCTCCCCCGTCCCGGCGTGCCCCGCGCCGCGGACACTCTACCCGCCGTCTCTGTGGGCGGAAACGGGCGGGGCGCGGTGTGTTGTGGTGCCGCCGTCGCCGAGCGGTGGGAGAGGCCCGGGCTTGCGGCGAGGGGCGGGGGACGGTGAGCGGCGGAGGGGTCCCGGGGCGGGGGCGGGGTCTCTTCCTCCTCCTTCTCCTCCTCCTCTCTTTCGTCCCCTTCTGGGTTCCCGGGGACGAGGGGTGGCGGGGCTGAGCTGTGCCGCTCCGGGGGGTGGGTGTGGTGCTTGAGAGGAGAGGTGGGCCCTGAGGGAGTGATGGGAGGGTGTGGGGTGCTCAGACAGGGAACTGGGGTTTGGGGTGCCCGGGGGAGTGTGGGGACGGGGTGTGGGGGAGCAGAGGGGATATGGGTGTTGGGATGTAGGTTTAGGGGTTCCTTGGAGTGCCTGAGGGGTGTGGGGGGAAGAGGGCTTGGGATTCTGAGAGGAGCTTGGGTTGGGCTGGGGATGTCTTGAGGTGAGCTGGGATAATGTGAGGGATTGGGGCCTGTGGGGTGGAAGTAGGATTTGGAGGGGTCTGGGTGCCTGAGGGGTGTATGGGGAGGCTTGTCAGTATGAAAGAGTGCCCTGATGAGGGGAGTGGCTTTCAAGGTGTCTGGGTTTATTGAGGAGTGTGGGAAGTGGGTGCTTTGGGAGGTTGGGACTCTTCCTGTGAGATTTGTAGGGGTAAGGGTTGCTTTGTGTTTCCTTTGGGGCTAAGAATAAAGCCTGTAGAGTTTATAGGAGTCTATAGGCTCTTGATATCCACACATCCTGTTTTAAAAGTTGAGATCCCATCATGCTTTCAAATTATTCTTATTCCCTGCTAAATCTGGAGATAGGCTCTTGTGCTGTAGGTCTATGGTATCTGTACTGTGGTCAGCACTGCTGTGAGCATTGAGGGAGAGCAGCTGGGAAGAAGCAGTGCTTGCGCTGCAGCTCTGTTACTGGTTTTGTGTTTGAATCAACCTGAATCTCTTTTGTGTTCTTCCATCCCACCTGAAGCTGATGTGACTCACTCTGAAGGGGGTCCTTTCCTCTTACCTAAGGAAGGTGCATTAGGTGCAATGGTTAATGATCATGTGTTGCTATAGTGTGTCCAAAAAACCTCATGACTGCTTCAGGAGTTTCCTGGACTGTGGTAACATCCACTAAAGCTTCCTGCTCTTCCTTCATTAGGTAGATCAGAACTTGACAAGGTAGTTGGATGTTGTTGGGTTTGAAACTGTTCCATGTGCCACCTCTAGAAAGAAGGGAAATGTGACTCTGAGCAGAGGAAGAAGACAAATGGTCAAGAGAGATCCTGGTGATAAGACATTCCTTGTTGGTGTTGCGCCATTCTCAGAAGGAAACTTCCTGCTTTTCGTGGTTAGATAAAATAATTTAATGAAGAACGGTATTTTTAAAATAATTCCCCTTGTGAACTATGTGGTGGTTTGTATTTGCTTCCATAGCCTTTTGAGGAGATTGTTTTCTGAGTACAGACAATGAGGTAGGAATTTGTCGGCGTTTGGAGAAGTCTGGAGCTTTTGAAGTGGGTCTAATCTTCTTGCTTGAAGGAGCTTGTGTAACAGCGTAGTGGAGTGTAAGAGGTCTGATTATGGCTGCCTTAGTAATCCCAGCGTAGTCACTGGAGAGCACTGACTGCTACTTAGGAAGCGAGGGATGGAGGAGCTGCGCTCAGACAGCTTCTTAAGTGTCTGCAGTGGGAATACCCTGAGGAGTCTTGTTTGTTACGTGGCTGGTCAATATGTGCTGTTTGTGTGAGTCTGACACTAAACAGTTTTCTTCTGAAGTGTTGTTAGTTGTGCAGGTGCTTCAAACAGTGAAAAAAACAGCTATGTTTACTTCAGTCATAAAATATAACTTGTTCTCCTGAAACAACCAGTTAAAAATATTTCTCAAGGTTTCTCCAGCTTTGCGCCAGGCGTGATGTGATTAATTCTGAACGCAGCAAAATTTGATACCTGCTTAATCCAAAGAGACAAGGATGTTGTCAAAGTTCAGGACCTGAGTTCAAAGGCTGGCCGTGTAAAGTCAGCTGCAGCTACTTTGGGCTGCTGATCATACGCAAATAGACTGGAAGAGGAAAGGGTAGGTCAGTCTGAAACAGTACGATCATGGTCTCCCTTGGCAACGTGCACTCCTTGATCAGTCCAGGAAGTTCTGATAGCGCGTGTTCACTTATAGGTGACGTGGCAAAATTGGCTTGCAGGTCATTAAACTTGGAAGGGAAGTGACATTAGTGACTGATGAGCACAAACCACCTTCTGATGTGCAAGTAACAAGAGGCTTGGGAAAAGGAAAAAGAAAACCCAAAGCTGGGGTGTAGCACCAGAGTGGATGGGCTGGGGAATGGGGAAAAGGAGGGGAGAAGCTGGACCATAGAACTACAGACTGGTTTGGGTCGAAAGGGACCTTCAAAGGTCATCCAGTCCAACCCCCTGCAGGGAGCAGGGACATCTGCAACTAGAGCAGGGTGCTCAGAGCCCCAAAGGCCAACCTGACCTGCAATGGCTCCAGGGGTGGGCTTCTGCCACCTCTCTGGGCAACCTGGGCCAGGGTCTCACCACCCTCAGGGTAAAACATTCTTTCCTTCTCTCTCGTCTGAATCTCCCTCTTTTGGTTTAAAATGATCACCCCTTGTCCAGTTGCAGTAGAACCTGCTGAAAAGCCCCTCCCCAGCTTTCCTGCAGCCCCTTTCAGCACTGAAAGGCCCCACTAAGATCTCCCCGAAGCCTTCTCTGCTCCAGGCTGAACACCCCCAACTCTCTCCCCTCTCCTCCCAGCAGAGGGGTTCCACCCTCCCAGCATTGCTGTGGCCTCCTCTGGCCCCACTCCAGCAGCTCCATGTCTCTGCTGTGCTGAGGAGCCCCGAGCTGGACCCAGCACTGCAGGGGGATCTCCCCAGAGTGGAGTCTGAGTGATAGGTGGTGGGTGAGAAGAATTACCCAGAAGACAGGTGAACCAGTTGCATGGATTTATTTGTAGGCTTTGCCCTCTTCTACAGGGTGATGTTGCCTCTTTTGGCTAAGCCTGCGCTATGTTTTAAATAAACCCCTGGATTATGAAAAATTTATATATTTTTTTAACTGTTCAGAAGCCTTTGCAGGTGCCGTTCTCAAATCTCACACTATTTTGCCATGTTGGGGAGGAGGGTGTTACCTCTGCAGGCGTTCCTTTAGACCGTGTAAATGGCAGGCAGCAGAACCAGCGAACACATTTCCAGTTGTTTTGCGCCGAGGTCATGCTCACCTGCTCTTTGCTAAGATGTGAGTTCCTGCATCAGCCCTTCTCTCCAGTTACACTTCACTCAGCAGCGTTACCAACTGTTGACCATAACACCGTGCTGTTCGGAGCAACTGTGCTTGAAAGTCGACTGCGTTAAAGTTGGTCCAGCATTTTCTGCACTGTCTCTTTCATGGCTACTGGCACAACACTTAGAGACTGATGTGATGTTTCAAGCTGACATGTTATTACATGTCTTGATTATTGTTAATTCTTTTTGATGCGTGCTGAGGTGGGAAGTTAGGGAGCTTGGTCTGATGTTACAACTGGCTACTGAGAACTGTGAGGGGGACAGTGGGGAAAAAATAACATTAATTCCTCTTTAATAACACTTTTCAAGGGAGATGTACTTTTCTGTAGTTTTAATTTCCTTTTCTGAAGAGCAAGTTACGTGCAGTTATGCTTCCTGTCAGTTCCTCTGCCGGTTGCTTTAACACACTGGCAAATTGCAGCCACCTCTGACAGAGGGATAGTTCCTACAAGTGACATGGAAAATTATTCCTATGGAGCAGAAAAGAGACCCTCATAGTGCTGCTTGTGGCGAGAGCTAAACCCTTATTAGACGTTAGAGCAGCTCTACAGGCAGGAGAGTTCCTGGATGGCTGCACTGGAAGAGGCTTTTCTCTCTTACCTTCTTAGACAAGAAAAACGTGTGGGGATGAGACACATATTTCAAAGCAACTTTGAGCATCGCAGTGAATTGTTTGATGCCGGGCTCTTTAGAACCGTCATTCCCTCTATCAAATCATTGAGTTCACGCTGTGATTTCTTTTTTTTCCTCATGCTTCATTTACGTAGTTTGCCCGAAGCAGAGTAAATGCCTTTTTTTTGTTGTTTTTAATTGACTTGTTTGTGATAATCACTTAAAATCTGCTGATTTAGAGCCACACTTTTACAGGAAGCCAGGCTAACTTCCAAACGGTGACTGGGCCATCAGCACTATTTCTCATATAATTTCTCAGTGCCTTTGAATGCATCTAGAAATTGATACATTGGCCAAGAAAATGAGTTGATTTCCTTTAGGCAAAATACTTCCTAGGACGTGTTTAGCCACTGCACAGGAGATCTTACACTGTAGAGTACATCCGTATATGTAGGCCATGAGTTTGTTTCCTAAACTGTTCGTTATGGTTGCCTTTCAGAGCCGATGTGAGCTGCTGCATTAGTCTTCTCACACCTTGCGCTGGATGCTCATGGTATGTCTGAAGGACAGATCTCTCGTATGCTCTGAACATACCAGGTAAATCCCGCTAGTAACTTTTCATGGGAGATTGTGACTTCTTAAAGAGTAAGAAGTCAAGAGAGGGCAACTTTTATTCTATATTTAGTCCTAGTTGGTTCTGTAAAAGGAGCCCAACAGGCAGTAGCCTAAAGATTATTTCTGTATTTGGGTGTTACGCTGGAGAGTTGGGTGACTGTAATGCTAATGCAACTATTGCAGCACCAGTGAAGAGGCAGCATGTCACTGGGAGTCAATCCGTAAGAACTTTACTCAGCATTTCTGCTGCTTGAGGTAAAGCAGAAGGAGGGAAAATACTGATATCGTTCAGGTAGAAAATTCCTACTTCAAATCCCCTGTCTCACCTTTTTGTCTGAAAGAGACCAAAAGCGGGCACAGCCGTGACCTCTCAGCCCAGTCTGGGTGCCTTCCAGTGGCAGTGGCGTTAAGAGCGGTGCTGTTCAGTAGTAGTGGTGGATAAACTCTTACCTTGACATACTTCTGGCTAGTAACTAGTATCACATCCCTTAACCTAATATAATATTTCACTTTCAGCTTGTCCTCATGAGTACTCCAGTGGAGAATGTCCATGATCTTCTTTGCCTGTGTGGTGCGGGTGAGGGACGGGCTTCCCCTCTCGGCCTCCACAGATTTTCATTTCAACCAGGACTTTCTGGAATGCAGAAAGAGATTAAAGGCATTATCCTCAGTTCTGGCACAGTATCCGAGTCGAGGCACGGCAAGAGGACATGACCTTTGCATACAGTAAGTCCCTGCTTTTGGTTGGTTGGTAGAAGTAGCAACGCATCTGGTTGTGACATGAGCAGGGTGCAAACCGACACGGGTCTAAAAAGGCTATAAATTATTGACAACTGGAAAAAGGCAGTTTTATGCTGACATGGTGTTGATCCTTGGCTGGGAGCTGGGAACAAAAGGGATTTAGGGGATGTACCGAGTGTAACTAGGCTGTAACGGAGCTAATCAAACCCATAAATCCCAGGTACATAGTCCAGTGAATAAAGAAATCAGTGATAAACGGCTGACCTGTATGGGAAAATTTCCTCAGTCTTCGTTCAGAGCTCGTTAAAGATCTGTGGTTGTGGTGGCGATGGTGGAAGTGTTACTGTCTGTGTTATGAGTGCCGACGTCTGAACAGGGTGCCCCGACTCCCATCTTGTTTAATGAAGCCTAGACAGAGGGATTCCTCTCATCCTTAAGTACCCACCTATGTCCTGGTCAGGTTGAACCCCCTGTTAAGTTTCCTAGAAGTTTTTGGGCCGTCTGTAAGTGGAAACTCTTGTGAGGGGGCTCCTTTTGGAGCAGAATTTTGATTGTGCTGTTTCTGATACCAGCTCATCCTTATTTGTTAGAGATGCCTTAGCAGTAACAGTGTTTGAATCGCTTGGTTTGTGCAAGTTAACAAACATCTCGTGCTGTTCATGTGGAGCTGTCATATTCCAGGGAGCAAGGAGAACCTCTGCTTGCTTCCCGTGAACAGGCTTGCGTGGGTTTACGTCTGGTTGTGGAAAGCCACTGTGTTTTCTTTCAAAATCTTCTTGCCTGTGATGTTTTCTGGCCATCTCTTTTCTTACCAACATGATTTATGTTGCTTTTGGGTTTTTTTCCCCATTTCAGTTTCCTTTCTGCTGGGGATATCGCCTGCATGGCCATCTGTTCCAGCACTTACTCGACCATCATGGCGTTTTGCTTCCTGGAAGAGCTTCAGTGGGAATTTGCTGCTTCCTATGATACAACAAGCATCAGCTTAGCTTCCAGACCATATGCTTATATTGAATTTGGTTTGTAACTTTGTTCTCTACTAGTGTGAATTTTGTGTCTGCTACTTTGGTGATGCTAAACAATGTCTCTGGGCCAAGGCTTGGTCGTAAAACTGTATCTGTGTGCACTGTTGGATGAGTGTGTAGGAGGAGGGGGAGATCTTGTAACTGTATTAAATTTTGAGTTATTGGTTTTGCAGTTTTCTTCTGGGAAAGGATGACATCACCACGATGGGTTAGCACACTAGTGCCCAGATTTTGGTAACAGTGTTAAGCTCATGCTCAAATAATTGAGAAATCCACACGAAAAGTGTGTTACACAGCCATAGCATGTTAAGGATGGATTTCCTGCAGGGCACGTTCCAGGCATGGTGTAATTTTATGCCGAGATCCAAGTTACTCCTTTTTTTTTAACTCAAGTAGGAATTTGGGAATTTCTAGCCTCTTCTGATTGCATAAGGCTCAGGGATATGGATTTTACTTATAGGATATCTTAACAAAATAAATGTTTCTGCATTGGATTTCCCCAAGCATTTGAAGTAGCTTGGATTTGCCAGTGTCTTTGCACAGTGAAACAGAAAGTAGCAGCATCCACAGTGAGGTACTTCAGCTCTGGAGTGTCAGCAATCCGTACTCGGACAAATTCTCTACTTGGTCTCAGCACAACTCAGGTCTAACCAGCTGCCACATTTGTGGAAAGGGGTTTGCTTACAAACGGTGTTACATCTTACATGTGAGAGATGAAGCAGGGTGATCTGTACGGAGATCTGTGGCTTGGATGGTGGTGGAGTCACTGTGGAATTGCCTCTGCCCATCAGAATTGCTTCATCACTCAAATGTAGGTTGAATTATCTCTGTGCTGGAAAATATCTAATCCTTGATGCTGTTAAAACACAATGTGGATTTGCTTCTCGTGGTAGTTCATGAGTAGTTGAAGTTGTGTTACATCTACCCTGCAATATGAGTGCTTGTTTCAGTCCACTGGCAGGCAGGATGCTGAGATTTGAAGTATCCAGAAGGGAGTGGGTGCAATATAAAATACCCAGGAGAGGTATTTTGTTCCCTAACCAGCGGTGGAATTTTATACCTGAAACTAATAAGATAGGAAGAAAAGACAAACAATCAAAAAAGAATGCCATGGCTTGATTAGTAATTACCTCAGGCACTTCACTTTTGCAGACCTAATTGAAGCATGTTTTTTTTTTATTGTTCCAGATAATGTTATTCAGAAAGTGAAATGCCATTTTAACCATGCACGGGGCTCTCAAACAAAGGCCAACTGGGAGAAGGTTGAGGAGGAGCTGAAGTTCCGGCCCCCGGTTCAGCTGAAACTAGAGGATATGGAGCTGATGAATGGAATGGCCAACGGTGGGCACGCGGGCGCTCATGTGGAGGTTGGTAAGTTACTACTACGCCCAGGTGGCCGTAGTCTTCCTAAACAACTTTGCAAACAACAGAAGAGCGTGTAACAGCAGTGGCTCCTTTCATATTCAAAAATATATATATCATGTGTCTGAAACCCAAGAAAAAAGACTGCCTTACTGCAGACAACGAATGGTCTTTAGATGGGAGCAGGTCTGTGTCAGAGTCTTTGAGGACTCGTGGTAGGATCTTTTTTTCCAGCCTTACAGCAGCTTCTCTGTATGGTTGTAACTGGACTTGGCATTTTGCACATTAAGTTCTCCTGCTGTTAAAGCAGTTGGTTGTTAAATTTTCTGTGACAAAAGAAGCTCCGCTAATTCATTGCTTGTTGCAAACTCTGATATTACAGACTGAATGAATTGCTTCAGCCTTGAGGAAAGATGAGAAGAATATGAGCTGCGGGTAAAACTTATTCCCAGACTGTCTGTCTTGGATTGTTCTCCCCTCTTTGCTTTCCCCTTTTACCTTATTCTTTAAAATTGAATGCATTTGACTGAAATTCTGGAAAAGGATGTGTATGTCCGTGTAACCAACACAGGGGCTTGATAAGGGATTTATTTTAGATATTAGGAACAAATTCTTCCCTGTGAGGGTGGTGAGACCCTGGCACAGGTTGCCCAGAGATGTTGTCGATGCCCCATCCCTGGCAGTGTTCAAGGTCAGGTTGGACAAGGCTTTGAGCAACCTGCTCAAGTGGAAGGCGTCCCTGCCCATGGAGTTGGAACTATCTTTTAAGGCCCTTTCCAGCCCAAACCAGTCCCTGATTCTATGATTTTACCTGCTTTTAGAAGTACTAACTGCTACTCATTTATTGTGAACCTGCTATCTTCTTATTTGTGTTTCAGTTGCACAGTCAAAGTCCTGCCTGCAAAGTCCTTCCTCTACAAAATGAAATGATGGAATCACAGAATCACTTAGGTTGGAAAAGACCTTTAAGATCGTCGAGTCCAACCTTTAACCCAGCACTGCCAGGGCATCACTAAACCATGTCCCTTTTTTAATTCTATTAGCATGGCAGTTTAAATGCAGCTTCAGTGCCATGACCTTGTATTTCCTCTTTTTTTGTTGATCTTGGCTTATGAAGCACTAATAAAATTAAGTTCCAGTTGCTCAGTCTTATTGTTTCTGATGGATGAGCTGGAATCTCATTTGACGTAGGTATTTTAAGTTAAAATACAGAGGGGCAGTGGCCAGGAGGAAGAGAAAACAGAACCGCAAACATTCTGTTTGCCAGTCAGGTTGCTGAGTGCTCCTCAGAACTGTGCTTGAGGGTTAAATATCTTCATGATGTGACAGAGCTTAGAAATTCTTTGCACTAGTGTGAAACATTTCGGTGCCAGTAAACATTTGCAAGCTTCTATGTGTCCGCAGCTCAGAAATAGATTTTCAGTTCCCCCATGTTCTTAATTGCTTTCTTTCGCTTTCCATCTGGCTTCGTACATCTGGCTGTTCTCTCTGGTCTAACTCAAATACTCTTACAGATTGTTCTGCCTTTATTTTAAGGATCATGTTTATGATATCTGTTTCCCTCTGCTGGAGTCAGCTTTCCTGGCTTCTCCCTCCCTCCTCTCCTCAGTACCTGCCAGCTGAATCCCTCTTGGCTGCTCTAAGTTTAGCTGTGCAGGTGGTGTTTGTTCTCATGTTAATGTTATTTATATTACAGCTCTGCTGTACAGGAGACATTTCGAGCATGCGCTGAAGCGTTACGGTTGCAGGAGGGCAGAACTGAATTGTCTGCATTCTGTAGCGAGGGCAGATCAATCAATGGTTTGATCAGAACATCAGTCTGCTTAGGCGTGCATTGCTGTTCCTGTCTTCTTTTGAGCTGTGTGATCACATCCCCTGGCTCTTCACTTCAGTGTGAGAGGAGTTGGAAAAGTCAGGGCATTTTGTTCTAGTTAATATATAGATGAACAAAAACTTTTTTTTGAATTTTTTTTTTTCATTCTTCTGTTTGTTCCTTCCTTTGTTAACTAAACCCAGCCCAGTTCTTCCTAGGAAGCCTTGATCAACATCTACACAACGTCAGCTGTTGTGGCAAAAGCCTCACCCTGTGTCTCGACACGGACCCAGCTGATAAAACTCTGGAGCACAGGGATGTGTGTACGGAAGTGTGATGTGTGAGCAGCTTTCTGTGAAGAGGGAGCATTTTCACATCAGCATGGGCTCTCTGAAATAAAAGAATGACTCGTGCTCTTCGTCTTGTCAGCTCGGTGTTAAATTATGCAGCATTGTGCTTCCCGTGATGGATGCTCTTAGTCTTCTGTAGGCACGCAGGGAATCCTTCACCGAGTCCTTTTTAAGAGGTTTTTTGAAGATGTCTCACATCTCTGTCTTTTGTCTGCTGGCGTTTTATTATAAAATGTTTGAGTCTGGTTTTGTTTTGTGCTCCTGGTGCTGTCTTTATCCAGAGCTTTGAGTATGTGACTCATTGTCAAGCCCTTGTTGTGCTGTGCCTTGAAGAGACAGAACGGAGCGTGCTACAGGCATTTGTGTCAGACTCTGCTTAAACAGCCAGAGGCCTCTTCTCAGAAAATCTTTTACAAGCAGAAGTTTCAATTTCTTCATTGTGTGAGGGAGTTTTCACAGCGTTTGCTGTACATGTTCAAACCCGCAGACCCATTTTTCCTTGTTGCGAGTTAATCCACAGTCCCCAGAACATCTTCTGCATGGCGCTTGTGCGCAACTTCTCGACTTGAAGAGCCAAATCAGACTGAATGCCAATTAACATTTAATTGTGCTTGTGCAAAATTGTGCTGCCTTGGACCAAGAGTGCTTGTACTCTCTTGTTCCCTTATTTCATGTCATAGGCAATTCCAGTATGAAAATATGATTTAATTCCCACAAGGAGGTGTAGTAATTTTTCCCTGGCAGTACTTGTTCTGTGCAATTTCAGTTTGTGAGTTAAACCTCAGAATGATACAGCAGAAATAAAACTCCGCAGCAAACAATTTAAAGATCACTTTCCCAAGAATCTGAATAAAAATAGTAGGAAATGGAATACTCAGGTCAGCGACTGAATAAACATGCTGGTACAGCATCGGTTCAGTGTGCTGGTTGGACCTGGAATGTCCCTACCTAGGAAAACCAGAAAAATTTGAACGACAGGGTTACTTGCACCATTTCTTTGTGTGAGCATGTGTGTGGCAGTAATACATGGAAACGCCTCACAAGTGACTTATGTCAAAGGGAATTAATACAGGTCCCTTTGCGTCCCTTTGGAGATGAAATTATGGAGTTGTGAGTGGGTGCCAGACCAATTAATGACATGGACACTTATAGAAGATCCTTTATATCACTCTATTAACTTGGCAGTAAACTTACATCCATCTATCAAAATCTGTCCTGAAGGAGAAGACACAAGTGTATTCCTATCTCAAACTGTGCAGCACTGCAAAATTTAAGCTGTTACGATGTTTCATCCATCACTGATGTGAAGCCGGACGTGATCTCTGCTGTGTTGCATCGTTTATCTGCGGTAGTCAGGGCTGGCTGTGTCTGGACAGGAGGCAGAATGTCCTGAGAGGTGGGGAGACTTCTTGAGGGCTCATTTATTCCTTCCTGTATCTTGCGGGCTTTGGTGCGGGAGAGGATCTGGGTTTGGTATCTGAGCTGCAAACTGTCCTTGTCATTGTTGTGCTGACAGTGTTCTGCTTGTGGTGATGCAAGGACAGGGATGACATGTAGGTGAGTATCTGGGTGTGGTGTGCATTGAGGGTTAGCTAGTACAGCCAGGGCAAAAAAAAGAGGTGAGGTTTTGGACAACCAAACCCCTCAATTAGAAGCGGTAGATTCCAAATACACATTTATAATAATTGCTTTGACCTTAATGAGGTGGGTATCAATTAGATCATCCTGAAGAGATGGTATCTGGGGGTGTGGGTGTTAAGTAAGTAGTAGTGGAGAAGTTGAGAAAGGAAGGAGACAAACAGTCACCACTTGGCTGAAGAGGAGCCAGCAGTGTGCCCAGGTGGCCAAGAAGGCCAATGGCATCCTGGCTTGTGTCAGAAATAGTGTGGCCAGCAGGACCAGGGCAGGGATGTTCCCCCTATACTGGGGGCACTGGGGAGGCCGCTTCTCGAATCCTGGGTTCAGTTTTGGCCCCTCACTCCCAGAAGGACCTTGAGGGACTGGAGCATGTCCAGAGAAGGGCAACAAAGCTGGTGCTGGGTCTGGAGCACCAATGTGCTGAGGAGCAGCTGAGGGACCTGGGGGTGTTGAGCCTGGAGAAAAGGAGGCTCACAGGAGACCTTCTGGCTCTCAACAACTCCCTGACAGGAGATTGGAGCAAGGTAGGCGATGGTCTCTTCTCCCCAAGAAGAAGCGCCAGGACGAGAAGAACCAACCTCCAGTTGTTCCAGGGGAGGTTGAGGTTGTCCCTGAGGAACAATTTCTTCCCTGTTGGGGTTGTCCAGGCTTGTCGCAGGCTGCGCAGGGTAGTGGTGGAGTCCCCATCCCTGGAGGGGTTTCCCAGCCGTGTGAAGGTGGTGCTGAGGGCCAGGGGTCAATGGCGACCTGGCAGTGCTGGGGGAGTGCTGGGACTGGAGGAGCTGAAAGGTCTTTTCCACCCTAAGTGCTTCTATGAATTCAGTACCAGTGGCACACGGGCAGGTTGGGAGAGAGGCAGGTGTAGTGCACTGGGAAGTGTGGCTCAGAGGCCGACACCTGCAGTGCCCTGTTTAATTCCTAGGCCGCAGTTTTGACCACGTTTTGTCAGTCTTGAGAGGCCCAGAGGTGAGAGCAGTAGTTCTGTGACAGACTTTTCCCCACTGTCACTGAGCAGTATCATCCTGACAGCTCCTACAGCAACTCTTTTAGCAGCAGGGCGTCAAAGTCCTTGGCTCCTACAGTTTGTGTTCTGACAACTGCTCGATCAGGGCACCAAAGGCTGTGTGGAAACTATGCAGGTGAAACCAAATCACTGTTACCAGACTGAACCCTCAGACTGTCGGTGGGAAGAAACACCTAATTACCAGTTGAGGAAGAGGTGAATCACTGTCTTGCTTTTATGGGTGTCAGGAATCTAAGCTCTTTCCCAGGCTTTTGGGTGCTTAAAACCTCTAGCGACCTGCGAGGGGTGTTCAAAATGCTGATCTGCTGAAATAAGGAGTCAAAAATACCTGTGTGCACCGTAAAAGATGACATTAATGCCAAATTCTCTTGCTTAATGTGATTAAAAAATAATCGGGAGCTCAAGAAAGGTTTTGAAAATGTTTAAAACCCACTTAGGGTGATTTGAGTCGGTTCATATTAAAAGGTTCAAAGCAACAGTGCAAACTTTCCCTGATGTCTGGTGTTTTTTAAGTCCCTACTTACAGAATGCAGCGTGTGACTCCGCTGGGGATTCTGTCACTTGTTCTGAACATCATGTGCGGAGCTTTGAACCTCATTCGCGGCGTTCACCTAGCAGAGCATTCATTTCAGGTAACCCTGGTCACACTGACCTGCACATGGGGCAAAGGGAGAGAGTTTTCTGGGTGACCAGATTGTGTCTCTTCACAGAAGCAGAACAGCTGCCCTCAAATATTTTAGTCTTGTCAAACCGGCTGGATTTTTTTTTTTTTTTTCTATTCTTGTATTTAGTTCTAGATGCTTTTGTGTAAATTTTTTTTAAACTAACGTGAAACCATAAAAAGAAAAAATGTCCTGATTACATGATGGCACAGTTGGATTTAGCAGGAATTGTCACATAAGCCTCAGTTCTTGGTGTCTTGTTTGTGCTGTTTATCACTGTTACAGTCAATCAACATCAACTAGGATGAGAGATACTCCATGAAATAGCGTGTTCCAAAATATCAAGCAGCACTTGCTATAAACTGGAGCTGACATAGTTGTTTGTCACTTCTTTTCATCACCACAGGAGGACCGTGAAGGGATCAGCAATGTGATCGCTTTTCTTCTACCTTTTCTGGCCTGTGTGTTCCAGGTAGGTCAGCTAAATAAAACCCTTTCTTATAATTTTTATATTATAACATGCAAGACAATGTAATTTTCAGGTAAGCAGAGGAACGGTTTGGTTTTTAGAATCCTATTCAAGTGGTTCCACGAAGGTTTTCCAGTGAGGTGGCAGAAATACAGTGAAAGGCACAATCTGCCCCTTGGTTTTGATGTGCCAAATGGGGCCAAGCGTGATAAATCACAGATTATTTTTTCTGACCTCCTTATGCAGAAGAGTTTGAATGAGCAGAATATTCTATGCTCCAAATGGGTTCTTCTTGAAAGTTTCCTTAAATACCTGAAGCACTTGTCCCCACAACCTTTAACTTGAGGGTAAGATGTTTGCAAAATCTTCAGTTTTTAGCCTGTCATTGCAAGAAGCTGCTGTAGTTGGGGTAGTAGCTGACAGGAGGAATAACACAACACCTACAGGGTGTTCATGGGTTTGAGGAGCACTACCTGAAGACTTCTATTTAACCACGGTACTTAAAATTTGCAGCGAGGCTGTTTATTGTATCGTAATAGATACAATTTAGCTTCTTTCATCCTTCTTACACCTCGGCTCACAGCAGAGCTTTAAGATGGAGATAGTAATTGGGGTCTAAATCCTTGATGCAAGTCATTCTTCGCGAAGAAAAGGCTCTGTCCTGCTTTTTTCCAGTCAGTACCTGAAGCTAGAGAAGCTAAATAAAGGAGAGCTCTCTCATATCCTTTTGATCTATAGCAGTCATCTTCACAAAATCCTTGCGAGGCATAAATTGAGCTCAGCTGTGAAGTGCTTTCTGCACGCTGCTCTCTGCTGGTGTCATCAGCGCGGTCAGGAACAGTGACCTTAAGTGAGAAAGCTCGATCTGTTACTGCCGAGGTGAAAACAGTAACTCTTCTGCCAGCACTCCCAGTTTTTAATTATATCCTGTGAGGGTTGATGATCTTCACACCTTCTTAGCAAGTGGGTTGCACCTGCTTTTGAATTTAGAAAGAGCCCCAAAGCCCAGCTAAAGCTGTTACCAGAAATGATGGTTGAGGCCACCGCTCGGAATCACAGAACCCTTTTGGTTGGAAGAGACCTTTAAGGTCATCAAATGCAACTGTTCCCCCAGCGCTGCCAGGTCACCACTAAACCACATCCCTCAGCACCACATCTATATTTAAAATACCTAAATATTCTTGGAGCACCTCCCAGCATAGGAGTTGGAGGGAAGCTTTGAGCTTTGTGGTGATCGCTGCAGCAGCAGGCGGATCCAAGCGACACGGTTGTGCCAGCGATCCCAGTGGTGTCTCCTGTCCGTGTGTACCTGGTTTAGTGCTAACACTGTCTCTCTGGTCCTTTTGCAGTGTTACTTGTACCTCTTCTACAGCTCGGCGAGGAGGGTGAAGACGTTTGCACTCTTTTTCTCTGTTTGTTTATGCAACATTTATTTGTACGGATTACGGAACCTCTGGCAAATCGCCTTTCACATAGGAGTGGCAGCACTTTCGTCTTACCAGATACTGACGAGGCAGCTGATGGAGAAACAGCCTGACTGCGGAGTCTGAAAAAGACTTTGGCTTTGCTACTCTATTTTTACAACTTCTTTTTGTATTAAACTGGCCAAAAATAGCTTGGGAGTATTTTTAAAGATTTGTGACAATGGTTATTGCAAGGAAGGTATTTCAAAGCAACTTGAAATGAAGTAGGACACTGTAATCACCTCAAACCCACAGCGAGGAGTGTAGCTGTGTTTAACATGGCATGTGGTAATCGCGCGTGGTAGATCTTGTCAGGTGTCCTCAGCAGACAGAGGTTCTCCTTACCCTAAAGAGGCTTTTCCTCCTCGACAGCACCATCTAGGCAGCATTTTGCCATGTCTTACTGGCTCTGTAACGGTTTGGCAGGTCAACGTCTTGTCCTGCCGACACTTGCAAAAAATTGATTGTGCAGTGAAACGAAGATAAGGTGGTGGATAACATTTTTGTCGACAGAATTTGTTAAGGTTCTTGGTAAATGTGACTAGAGGAGTTGTTTGCTGTAATTAGATGAGTTCAGTATCAGTGGAAAAAATTTTTTGGATGAGCTTCAGGGTGATTTCTCTCGGTTTTGAAGGAAAGCAAAAGGCTCTTTTAAAAAACATGAAGGCTATAAATATCTCGTGGCTAAACAGCGCATCGAAGTTAAATATGTGCTCATTGGTTAATTGCAAATACGCTTGGGGCAGCATAAAGGAAACCAAGTGAATCTAAGTGATCTTTCAGCTCAAGTGGCCTTTATTTCCTTGGTTAAGGTCACTAAAGGTAATTCCATGTTCGCTTGGTCCGTACGGATCATAAATCCTCCAGGCTGGCTCATGACAGGCCGCTGACTCCTTCACCTTTGGAACAAAAACATATTGCTACTGAGTGGAAAGCGATTTCCAGTCATGGGAAGCAAGAGCAGATTCTCTTTATTGTCTAAAACACCTTCACTGGATGGTGTTGAGTTCTGACACTAAGACGAATTTACGAGAGTGCACTTTTGGATGTGGATGTAAGAGCTGAAGTTCTTAACCTCTGTGGTACTGGATGTTCTTGTGTGTAAGGTGTTGAGGTGCATATGGGCATTTTGGAACATAAAGGAATTGTTTGAGCTGTCTTAAAAAAAAAAAAAAAAAGCAGAGTGTTTTGATGCAGCTGTCCTGGAAGGGTGCTGGAGACTCAAGAAGATGTAGAGAACTGTAGCTGTGTCACTGTGGAAGATGTCCTAGATTTCCTTTTTAATTTTTCTTAGGAAGCTGTTTTCTGGTGGCACCATTTCTCCACCAGACATCTCTCACCAAAGATTGATTTTCCTCTCACCTAGTCTCTACCTCCAGTGGTTGCAAAGAGATTAACACGATGCAGAGCTGTCCTCCTGAGTTGGCAGAAACGCTGAACAAAATGAATTGGTGAATTTTCCTGAAATCTCACGATGCAAACAGGAGGATGGGAGGACTGGTAGACCAGAAACCTGTGGTGCTGTACCTTGGGAGCACCTCTGTGATACAGCTGACTGCAACAACGGCATCAACAGGCAGCCCAGTACAACCTGAACAACTTCTGGGACATCAAGAGACTTGTGCCAGAGCTGTTTCCAGTAGTGAAATGGAGGTATTTCTCTTCCATCCCATTTACTGACACAGTAACATGTCAAAATCCTTTAAACAGTGAGGAACACTCGAGTAGGGGTGGCAGAAGAGTATTTCAGGCAGCCAGTTAAGAAACCAGCTAGTGTGTGCCATAACGGAGTATGTTGGAAGGGAGTGGATTAAAATGGTTTCTGCCAGCGTGTAAGTGGAGAACCAAAGCCAGAACTTGGCCATTGTACCTAAGACACCTGGGTGACCCCACAGTTGTGGGATTTTAGTGCTGACAAGCTTTAAGCTTTCACACTGTTCAGTCCCTGCTTGACTCAGTGATGTGACCCAGCTCCTAGCGCCCACCTCGTAACCTCCATCTGGCTAAAGAGCCCAGAGGAGCTTTTCGGTGTCTCTGAGGGCTCAGAAAAAGCTGAGCTGCTGTAGCTTAAGGCACCCAGAGCATTTACCACTGGGGTGTGGGGCTGGTCAGCTGTTACCTGCTTTTTATTCCTCATCCATGAATTGAGCTGGTTGAAGAGACTGTAACAGTCCGGATGCTTCCTGAGTACCCAACTGTTTGATTTGTCATGAACCAACCACATCCCTGTGCCAGGTGATGTCAGCTACAGCTCAGCAAGATGAGGTGTGGAGGTACCTTGTGTCTTTACCATGAGAGTGGATACAGATTAAATTGAGCTTTCATTTAATTTCTTTAAATTTTTGAATTAAATTTCTGAATCCGGTTGGTTCGGCTCTGCCTTTGTGTACATTGTTCTTTTGCTTGGTGGATCAGATGGAGGATGCAACTAGATTTTTTTCTTCTAAACAAGCCCTGGTTCGCTGTTAGTCTTTATCCCTTTGCAACCTTTTTATTTTTTCCCTTTTAATATGTGTAAACCACATTAAGGAAACTCCCTGGATTAATACGTGTGCGTTCAAATCCATGCGCTTGGTCGGTGTGGTTTGTGATTCAGGGCTGAGCAGAGCACGCCCAGATTGACTGATTTCTTTTTTTATCTAAGTATTTTGAACGGCTGCTGTGTGGTATTTATACAGTTAAACTTTGTTAGTGGAACAGCAAGAGGAATAGAATAGTTCACATCGATCTCAGTGCTGTAAGAGGTAATAAAAAAGAATGACTCGCCGTTTGGGTACGTGAGCTCTGACTCAGAATTGGGGATTACGCCTGGCCTGAATCAAACCCCCGAACCGCCATCCATACCTTTCTGCTCCGCTTGAAACTGTTTAGTGGGGTTTGAATCGTGTCTCCTTCATTCTGTCAGTTTTCCAGATGAATATTTTGGAAACTCTTTTCCTCACCCAGCAGCTCAGCACCGGAAAATTGACAAGGAATAAACTTTGTTAATTTTAAGGTTTGCAGCGTTTAGTTGCTTTATGAAGCCCATCTTTTTCCGTGGGTTTTTTTCCTGTCTCCCAAGGACCCATTCAGTTTGTAGGAGGTGGGCTGGTACCTTTTTAGCCACTTTTGCACTGTATTAATTATTGAACCGGTGTAAATGTGTATAAAATCATTTTGCATGTGTATGTATATATGTACATAGACCTAATAAACGGCTTTTTGTAACGGTCATCTTCATTTCCAGTCTTGCTCTTTCAGACACCACGTTACATGGCTTTTCCTCCTGCACTTGCGTTTTCGGTGAGCTGAAGCAATTGAAGTAAGACGTAACGTGGTCCCATCGGTCCTTTGCCGGTTGCTTGGCAGTGAGCAGTGGAGGTCTGGCAGAGTGTGGTCAGGTTTTCAGCCTGATCTCCGAATGGAAATAGGTCTCTCAGTCCCTGCAAAGATCTTGTGGGCTTCTCTGGCCAGTTTTATCCATCTTTGATAAAGCTCTGAAGACACTGATTCATCAGGCTTTATAGAAACGAGTGGCTTGATGTGACAGAAGGTTCAGCTTTCCCTCTGTCTGAGAGCTATGGGTTTGGGTGTTGGCAAACGTGCATTGGGAGAGTGATGCTTTCAGTGGCGGGATTCACGGAGGACCCTGCTTGATCAGGGACCAAAGACTCAGGGAAAAATCGAAAAGCTGGAAGAAATCAGGCTTGTGGAGCTGCTGGTGTCTTCCCATTTTGCTGCTCCCTGGTCCTCCACAGGAGATGGCTATAGCAGAAGGGTAAAGGGCTGGTTTCTTTTGCTGCTTTCCGCTGTGTAAAAAGTGAAACCTTTTCCCATCCCTGAGGCTTATTCTTTGTCAAAAGGGCAATTGTGGGTAGAACGGATCTGGAAGAACTCCAAGTTCCTCAGGGTTACTTTTTGCTTTAAAGATGCCTTAACTTGACCTTGTAGCCTTGGAGCTCACCCAGGCGCCTTGCGGCAGGGAGGTGTCAGCGGGAGCTTTGAGGCAGTTGCGGCTCTGCAGCACTCGCTGCGAAGCTCAGAAAAGAAAGAAGTGTGTCTGTGCCCCCAAAGTGGGGAAGGAGTCCGAACAGCAGGGTGTGCAGACGGAAGGTGGGGATAAGGCAAAGCTGATGTCGGGGGCGGGAGGAGAGGGCCTTATTGTTCTGCACCGCGCTGCCCTTTGAAATCTAGATGTTATTTTTGTTCTGTAAATAAATGATTGCTCAAAGCGTGTTTCTTCTCAAGATGCTGGCGGAGAAGAACAGCAGCCATTCCCCTTTTTTTTTAAGGTGAAGGGGAGAAGGCAATTAGAACTCCCTTCTGCTTTTGAAGATGCTGATAAAAGGAAGTGGGAGGATCAGAGGGTCCCTGCGCCAAAAGAGGAGCAACTCCTGAGGTGATAGAAATACATGTTTGTGTTTTCAACAAAGTCACTCCACTGCTGCTGGGTGCTGACTTTCAAATGTGACCTAATTGCATGTAAAAACTGTTTGGGGGTGGGGTGGTGGTTAGGGGAAGGAAACAGCGGCCACAAGAAAAGAGCAGCTCTGTCTTCAGATGTGTTACCTCCTCGTGAGGCTGGCTCGGCTCTCGGGTCCAAGACCACTCATGGAGCAAGACCGAAAGGAGGTGGGGACAGTTGGACAGCCCCTCTCTAGCGGTGTTTGCTTTTAAAAGCGATCTTGACCCCAGTGGGGAGGTTCCTCTGCTGAGGACGCGGGCTGAAGGGCTCAGAGGCTTCATTCCCCGCCTGATGGCTTTTACAGATACCTCCTGGTCGTCTGCAAATAAACCTCTACTGAAGCTGTGACCTTTTGGAGAACATTTGGGGAAGAAGCAACATCACATTGGCAGGAAATGAAGGTGTGTTTGAGCTCCCCAGGGTGAGGGTGGAGCCTTGAGCTTGAGCTCAGGCGTGTCCTAGATTGGCTTAAGCTGATTTTTAATGGGGAAGATGCAGCTTAAAGGGGAGGTGTCTCCCCATCCCTGAGGCTGCAGGTCTTTCCCTTGAGTCATTTTTTTTTTCTAGCCCTGGGAAGGGTGATCCAGGCTGCTCGCAAGAACCATTTTAAAAGTAATTAAGCGGCAAGACAAACCAAAGAGCCCTTAAAAGTCTTTGCATTCTGCTCCTACTTAAAGCGTAAGATGAGCGAAACGCAGACGCGGATAAAATTCCCTTTGGAGGAATAATTGTCGTTCGATATGCTTGAAATAATGACCATTAAAATGTAAAGCACCCGTCGGGGCGGCATGACGTACGGCTGAGGAGGGCTCCAATTTATGCCTTCATTATGCAAGGAAAGACATCAACCAGCCAAATCCCTTGTTTCACGGGCTCTTGTAGGGAACCACTGAAAAGCAATTAGGTGGAAAGTTCAGCTCTGAAATCATTAGTGCACCGGGCAAAGCAAACACGAGGCCTTTTCCTGGGAGATGCCACCTCCTCCTACCTGCTGTGGCCTTGAGTGACAGCCCAAGGACACAGAGCTGGCAGGATCGGCCGGTGTTTAATGGGATACAGTGTATCCTGGCCAAAGGGGAATAAATGCTGAGCTCAGCAGGTGTGGGAGTAACTCTACAGCCGTGAGGGTGGTGCTGGGTGGTAGGGGTTGCCGTGGCTCTGCCTTGAGTTGGGATTTGCTGTCTTCATGTATTAGGTGTGACTCGAAGGTACGTACAGCATCAGGCTTCCCTGCAGGATGAGGCAGAAGTTGGACGTACCTGCTGTGAGCATGGCCAGGAACTGGGGTGTCCTCCCAGCAGCTGGGTCTCCTCTCAAGGTGGTGCCTTTCCCCTGCGCACAGGTCTCATCTAAGCCTTGAGAAACATTTAGGTGACACAGAGCAGGAGGCATCTCAAGAGCTGGCAGCACAGTTGAGCTGGGTTCCTGGTTTGGACTCACAAGATGAAATTCCTGCGATGTGTCCTGTGTTGGTACTGGAGCTTCTGCTTTGTGTCTGGCCCATATGTCCCTAAGTCAGTGTCCTTCTTCTCTTTCTTTGAGCTTCTCACTGTGGGTGCAGGGTAAGAATCACAGAATCACCTGGTTAGAAGAGACCTTTAAGATCGAGTCCAACCGTTCACCCTGCACTGCCAGGATCCCTAAACCATGTCCCTCAGCACCACATCCACACGTCTGTTAAACACCTCTAGGGATGGGGACTCCACCACCTCCCTGGGCAGCCTTGTCCAATGCTTCACAACCCTCTCAGTGAAGAAGTTTTTCCTGATATCTAACCTAGATCTACCCTGGCGCAACTTGAGACCATTTCCTCTCATCCTGTCACTTGTCACATGGGAGAAGAGACCAACCCCCACCTCACTATAACCTCCTGTCAGGGAGTTGAACGGAGCGATAAGGTCTCCCCTCAGAAGCAGCAGCACTTTGTGGTCTCGTGGTTAATACACTGAATCGAGCGTGAAGAAGCCTCTGCCTTCATTCCTGGGTCTTGGGTGTCCTTGGCTCTTCCCTACATTCACAGGACTTCTTGATCCCCCCAGGCGTGAGTGGATTCGCGGCAAGGAGCATTTGGATTTAAAATAAAACATTTGAAACGATCTTCAATGTCAGTCCTTGAGCTCTCTGCTTCTCTCTCTTGCAGGCACTGGGAGGCACCAGTGTACAAGCTAATGCACTGGGAGGGAAGCCAGGCAGCTGGCTGGGGGAACCTGCCTGTTTTTCTACCTGCCTGTAGGAATGCCTTGGTTCTCCCGGAAGATTTTGCTGTGGGATTCATGAAAGGGAGCCAAAACCCCCTGGAGACAGTGGGAGGACCACTCCAGGGCTGCAAATCCCCATAGCTAGCTGGGCTGGAACCAATTTGTCAACAGCGAAGTCACTGCAGAGTCTTTTTGTCTCGCTGCTCTTCAAGGAACAAAGCATCATTCTTTGTGCTAAGTATTGGTGCTCCTGGTTGGAACATCGGGGCTTTGTTCTCAGCCTGAGGGATTCAGGAAGGGACGGGAAGGTTTCTGAGAAAGGAAACCAGCAGCTTAATTAGCGAGAAGTCCGGAGGCAGACGTGCATGCATTTGTGGTGCTTAATCCATCTGCAGTAACTGCTGGGAAAGTTAAGTCTGATGGGAAGGAAGGGATTTGAGGCAAAACCTTTTTTCTGAAACTCTGCTAAGAAAAGGGCAAAGATGCTGCTGCCCTTCCCTGTGAAGAGGAGCGGGAAGGTGGGGTGTCTGGGTGGCAGCGGGCAGCTCTGGCTGTGGTGGGGGTAGAAGACACGTAGAGTCGCTTCCAGGCAGGACTCAAACCTTCCCATCTGTCCTGGGGTGCCAGTGCTGGGCAGAGAGGCCTGAGCTGGAGCTGATTGAGGTCACCAGGCTGCTTCCAGCACCCAAACTGGGTGTGAGAGATGCTTTGCTGGTGCTGAAAGAGAACTCACAGGATTTTGTTGGTCCTTCCTCCTTCCAGCAGCGTATGCTCTGTGATTAACGTGTTTTTAGAACAACCACATCTTCCTCCTGCCCTTCTTGCTGACAGCGGTGCCGGTTTCTATTGTCCCTCCTCCACAGAGGAAGGCAGAAGTTGTTCCTCAGGGCCAACCTCAACCTCCCCTGGAACAACTTGAGGTCATTTCCTCTCATCCTGCCACTTGTTCCTGGGGAGAAGAGACCGACCCCCCGTCTCGCTCCAACCTCCTGTCAGGGAGTTGTCAAGAGCCAGAAGGTCTCCCCTGAGCCTTCTTTGCTCCAGGCTCAACCCCTCCATGTCCCTCAGCTGCTCCTCAGCACACTTGTGCTCCAGACCCTGCTCCAGCTCTGTTGCCCTTCTCTGGACACACTCCAGCAATCTGGAATGAAAGCCATGCACCCTGCCACCTCCCAAAGCCATGTCAGAGGGATTCTTTCTACTCACGTGGATAGGCACCTCCATCCTTCGGAGGAATACGCTAGCTGGGGGGCTGCCAAGCAAACCTCCCTCTTTGCAGCTGTTTGGCAGCTGGATTCTCAACCATTACAAGCTGATTTTAACCTCTTCTTCCCTGGCCAATCCAGCTCTGCAGCCCCGCTGGCTGCTGGTGAGATTGCACCTAAAATACTGTGTCCAGCTTGGGCTCTCTAGTCCCAAAGGAATGCGGAGAAACTGGAGAGGATCGGGTGAAAGGACACCACGATGACTAAGGGGCAAAAGCCTGTGATCTACAAGGAGAGGTCAGGGAGCTCAGTTTGGTTAGTCTTGAGAAGAGGCTGCGAGCTGATCTGCTGAGAGCCTGCAACTCTCTTTGGGGAAATTGCAGAGATACGGGTCTAAACTCTCATTAGCAGCAGAAAGTTGATATGGAGCAACTCGTTGCAGCTTGGGAGGCTCAGGTTGGACACTAGATAAAAATCCCACTGGGAGGGAGGTGCAGTTCTGGAATAGGCCACGTAAGTTGGGGTTTCTCCATCCCCAGAGGCTGCCACATCTTAGCTGGGCAAAGCCATAACAGACATGAATGAGCGTTGGTGTCAGTCCTGCCTTGAGCTTGGAGGACTAGATGTTCCTTCCAACCAACATCTCTGTGATCTTACAAACCCACAACACACTGTGATTTAGGGGTTTAGATGCTGCTTAGCAATTTCATGTCAGTTGGGTCTTAAATTAGCATAATACTAAAAAAAAATCCCTACCAACAACTCTAAATTGAGCTGACCTCCCTGAAGGCTTTCTTGCTCTAAATCAAACACGAATGTGACATAGAAAGAGCAGGAGGGCTTCATGGAGCGATTTGAGGACACTTACCATTTCATATGCCCATCGTCTGGTTGTCCCGCAGTTGTGAAACTTACGACCTCCCTCCTGCAGAACAACCGGCGTTACGGCAGCGGGGAGCGAGTTAACTTCGAGTTGGAACGGCGCCGATTTGCAGCACATCAGCTTTATGACTTACAATACGATCTGAGGGGATTGCTTTTGCTTTAACGATCTTGCTCCCCGTTAAGAAATGTGACCTTGGGGCCTGCTGGTAGTGAAGCATCAGAATGACACACACATTGTTATTTAAAGTTGCCTCAATTATTTAAAAAAAATAAGACTTTTTTTCTTTTTCCTGGGCATTGTCCCTACATCGTTTTCCTCAATAATCAGGAATCTTGACTTCGTGAGCTGCCCATTTACATGGTTATAGTATGTCTCTGGGAGAGTTACAATAAGCTGGCATCTTCCTCAAGTGGGATTCCAGGTTGTTGTGGTTTTTGCATGGGAGAAATGCGCTGGTGCTCCTACACTCGAAGCTAATTATTTTTCTCTGATGGTTGAGACCCAGCAGCCTCCAAAAATGACCCAAATGTGTTTTGTGCCATGGACCTCTGTGACTGTATGGGTGTGTAAGGGTACAATACACAACTGGAAACACTGGCCTCCCCTGGATGCTGTCAGCCCCACCTTCATCCCTACTCTTGGGAGCTTCTGCTCTTTGTAGCCCTTCTGACCACTTTAATGGTGACAGCAAAGAGTGAGCCTCTGTCTTCTGGAGTAAAGGTGGCCTGTGTGGTGGGAACTGTGTTGCTACATCTTGGTTTTATTGGGACACTTGTCATTTGAGCTAAGAGGATGGTGCTCACCTTTGTGCCTTGACAGACATACATGTAGATCTTCCTGTCTTTTCACCACCTAGGAGTTGAGCAAGTCAGATTAGTGAAGAACTGAGGTTCTGGTTTGATCAGCTCTGGTCGTTTGAAAGCTCAGTGGATCATTTCTGATTGCTGACACATTACTGAGCTGATCTGACAGCAGGGAACAATGCTCAATAGAGGGAGGACATAGGAATATCTGCCCATCATAATGCCTGTTGTGTTGAATTTGGACAATCCTTAATTCTTTCTCACTCTTCTCTGTGATAAATATGTTAGAATGTGTCAGGACCAAGCACAGTATTTTACTCAAAAAAAAAAAAAAAAAGGGAAAAAGAAAAAAAAAAAAGGAGATTTTCAAACATGAACTGAACTCACTCACTTGTTTCCACCACAAAGAGAAAAAATCTGAAGTTGATTTTTTCTTTGCAACTGAAATGTTGCAGATTTCGATCAGTGATACTTAACTTCACTGTCAGCTACAATCTCAATGAAAGTCAAAAGGGAAACATCCTGAAAATGAAATATTTTGTACAACTCAGGACAGTTTTTGTCTGGGAAGGCCTAGAAGCAGCATCAGCAAGCTGTGATCAAAGAGTTTTGATAAGGGATTTAAAGACTGGAATGCAGCCAGTCTCAGCCCCTGTTTCAACAGTCTCAAGTAGTCGAAATTCAGTGTTCAGTCTTGTTTGGACCCCACTGCCTTTTAAGACTTAGAATCACTTTTGTTGGAAAAGATCTTTAAGCTCATTGATCCCAACCATTCCTCTAGCACTGCCAGGTCCCCACTGACCCCTGTCCCTCAGCACCACCTCAACACAGCTAGGAAACCCCTCCAGGGACAGGGACTCCACCACTGCCCTGGGCAGCCTGGGCCAGTGAAAAAAATGAAAAAGTTACTTAAAAATTGAAAAACATAATAAATTAATGGTTGCAACTTAATTCATCCATTCCTGGCTGGTCAGGTGTATAGCACCCAAATCCATTGATGTCCTGAGTAATTATGGGCTTCAGCTGGTTAATCATGGGACCTACTGCTGCTTTAGACCCGCTTGGGTTATGTGGGCAAAAAAGGCAAAGGGCTTTGAGAATATCTTTGACACAGGTTCATGAGCGGCTCTTCCCCCTGGTTCGTATCTCTCCATCCATCACTGCCAGGGAAGAAAATCAATCCTTTTTGTAGCAATGAGCATATTCAATAATGCAAAAGGTCATGGCATTATACACACCGCAGTGGTGTCTTCATGAGCGATGGGCTGCGGCTTTGCCTTTCAAAACCTGCACATTTGTATTCCACCTTGTCACCAGCATCTCGTGGAAACCTACCTGCCTCAGCATGTTGTGCTGTCCAAGAAACCTCCAGTGCAAGGGACTCCCTTCCCACTGGAGTCCACTCAATTTACTCACATCAAGAACAGCAGAGCATAATCCAACTCGCTTAATCAGTGCCGTGGTGGGATCGAACTGAAGGCCACTGCATGATCTTCTTGGATATTTGGGAAGTAAGGCCAAGGTCAACTCCATACTGAGTTCCAAACCTGGGTTTCACACCAGTTGGCCGAGGAGCAGCTCTGTGGAAAAGGACCTGTTTATTTTAGTGGACAAGTTGAACATGCATCAGCAATGAGCCCTCACAATGATGAAGGCCAACAGCATCTTGGGCTGTCTCACTGACGGTGTGGCCAGCAGATGAAGAGAAGGGATAGTTTCCTTCCAGCTGGCTGTTGTAAGACTGCATCTGGAGTGCTGATTTTGGTTTTGGACACCCCAGTAAAGAAAGACATCCACATACTGGAGTGAGTCCAGTTGAGGCAAGATGATTATGGGGCTGGAGCACATGGCATAGAAGGAGAAGCTGAGAACTGGGTTTGTTCAGCCTGAATAAGGGGTTGCTAAGGGGGATGTAACTGCTGTATTCAACAGCCAATGAGTGGTTACCGAGAAGACAAAGCCATCCTTATCTTGGAGATGCCCGGCAGAAGGATGAGAAGAAACCAACAGAAGTTGCAACAAGGGAAATTCCAACAATTTTTCTCCGTGAGAGTGGTCAAACACTGCAGCAGGGATCTGAAGAGGTTGAGTAGTCTCCACCCTTGCAGAGAGTCAAAACTGGAATGGACAAGACTGGGCATTCTGGTAGGTGTTGAAGCCGGCCCTGCATTGAGTGATGGGCTTGGACCAGAGATGTTCTGAGACTCCTTCAAAATGGTTCTGTAATTTTAGTAACTCTCGTTACTTTACAGTAGCAGAAATGCAAACCTGCTTTATGACAGAGTCAAAACTGAATATGGGGCGAATAGAAGCAAAAATGGGAGCTGTGGTGTGATGGATGCAGAGATTCATGCACAACTAAGTGACCAAAGAGCTGTCTGGAGTCCTGAGAGCAACTGCTGAGATGGCTGTGTACGGCTCAATCCAGGGGATCTCAGCTGTTAAACTGTGACATTATACGAGGTTACAAAGGGAAATGGGCAAACCGGGCAAATCCCGAAGATTTTAATTGGCCTGAATGCCACAGACTGGCTTTAGAAGCAGCGGTAGCTTTGGAGTACAAAACATTTACACCAAGGATCTGTGAGCCCTGTTTATAAGAGCATTTGAGAGCTCAGTAAAGGGTCACAGAGGTAAGGGAAATGGTCAGGTCCCGTGTGGCCTTTGGCTGGTGGAAGCGTTGGCCGCTGTTTGCTTCACTAAAAGAGAACTGAGGATTGAAGTGTAGTGGATGGAAGGAAAGCTGAGGCTTGAGGAACACAAAAAGAGGACCTGGGGTCAGGTTATGAGGTGCATGTTGAGGAGCCTGAGCAGCAGGACTAATTTCAGAGCACCTTTGAGGATTCAACCCCTTTCTTCAGATAATCAGGGGACAGATTCCTAAGACTCATTTTACCGAACCCAGCTTACATCACTCAATTTGATAATGTGTTTCCAGTTTGAAGATTTAGAGAGTTCCCGGTTTGGAGTGACCAACCTAGGTCTCAACATAAGCCATAAGCCAAATTGCTGGACAGGCTTTGACACAGTTGTGGAGCTCAAAGGACCTGTGTTCAATTCCTGCTCTCAAAGGATTTCTTCTGTGACTCCGGGCGGGTCACTTAGGGCCATGCTCGGGCTCCCTCAGACAGGCACAAAAATCGGTCGTCATGGCCAGCAGCGTGTCCGAGCTCAAGAAAGTGAATTAGAGCATCTGCTCTCCAGGCTCAAGTCCCCTTGAGACCCATAGATGTGATACTAATTTTGAGGATCTTGTGGTCTACACAGAGGATACGAGGTTTTCTCACTTTCTCTGTGTCTTGCTTCCTCCTACATAAAACAGCTGCAGAACTTTTTCAATGGACTCTTCGTTATCAAGGGAAAGTTCAGTGGGAACATGCCTATTCTGATGGAATTTCACTCAAAACCTCCAGAGAGAGCGTTTTGAAACTTCCAGCTGGGCAATAAAAGAGGGTTTGAAGTCTTGATACAACATTCCCTTTTATTGCTGTGGGAGCATCTGAACAACCCTGAGTAGGATTTATAAAAAAAAACACAACTTTTTTTTTTTTACTTCTGTATGGAGTAGCTATATTTTTGCAGGCACAGTTGAACAGAAAGGAATAATCTGTTCTCCAAGCAGCTTTTCCTTTCACTTATCCATCTTTTCTTCCTTACTTCTTTAAATCCCATATTTTCAGGAGCACCGTTGAACTGTGTGAACATAGGTTGGGTCAGGTTTTATTACCTGCACCATATTTGCCCAGAGAGAGGCCACACTTTATGATCACAGATTGTGGAGTAGATGGGCATAGTTTCAGTGCCCAAAATGCCTGAGGGCAAAATCCACAGCGGTTGTGTCAGCGAACGTGGTGTGGCCGGCACCTTGCACGGCCGGACTCGCTTCTCGGCGGAGCCTCCGGATGCTGCTGCATTAAAGTGACTGTTATTTCCAGCAGCAGCTTATTCCCCTAAAGAGGAATCGTACCAACGTCAGAGCATGGAGATCCGCTGGAGGAAACTCTCTCCATGGCTAAAGGAGCTATTTCCTGATTTCCACCAAGCTGGGACCTGAACGGTGATTCCCTTTAACCCATGAGAAACACGTTAAGCTGGAATTTCTTGAGAAAAGCCTCCTGGTTTAATTTCTTCTCTCCCTTTTTATTGTTTCGTATAAAACGTTGCTGGGCTGCATTTGCCACCACCCTCCCCATCAGAGGAGTAATTACATTTATTGGAAATGCCTCCTGATCACATATTCATTTACCAGCTGCTGAAGTAAAATGAACTGGGCAAAGTGCCACTGGAGAGTTGGACTCATAAGCTGGAGAAAGCAAATGAAACAACTGCTCAGTGTGCCGTTGCTTTTCCTCTCCAGCAACTCATTGTCCTCCTGTTCAGCTGATTTAGGGAGTTAAAAGGCAGTCGGCATGGCAGCATGTGATGATTATCAGCTTTGGGATTGCCGGATTTACCTTTGGCTGCACTAGAAAGTGCACAACAAATACCCAAGCTTTATATCTTAAATGTGTTGTCATAAAAAAATAAAATGAAGCACTTTGTTCTTATTTCTTGGTTACTCTTGATCACTCTCATTAGCGTCGAGTTGTCACTGACCCAGTTTCATCCTCCCTGTTCTCCTTCTCCCTCCCACTATCTCAATATTTACTTTCTCTATGTAGGTATCTGCTCTCTAGACCCCACAATCAGCATGAAAATCAACCAGCTCCAAATCTTCACATGCGGAACCCCATCCCTCAGCACATACTGATACCTTCAAACCCACCAACCACTCAAAACCCGCCAAAGTTCTGTGAAATACTGCTGAGGTCATATGAGCTGTGGAGGCCACCACGTTTCATTGTACAGAGACAACTTGTGGGACATACCTCTCTGGTCTGCAAAGGAAGTCCACTCAACCGCTTGTCTGGGGAAAAAGATGTCACCTTCAAAATGAGGTGCTTGAATATCCCACCAACCTTTGCTGCAGTGCAAAGCAGCAGTAGAGTCTTAGAAGCTGATGAAGGGTCTAGAGAATGTCTTACGAGGAGCGGCTGAGGGAACTGGGGTGGTTTAGTCTGGAGAAAAGGAGGCTCAGGGGAGGCCTTATTGCTCTCTACAGCTACCTGAAAGGAGGTTGTAGGGAGGTGGTGGTTAGTCTCTTGTCCCATATGACAAGTGACAGGACGAGAGGAAATGACCTTAAGTTGTGCCAAGGGAGATTTAGGTTGGACATCAGGAAAATAACTTCTTTACAAGAGAGTGTTGTAAAGTATTGGAACAGGTTGCCCAGGGCAGTGGTGGAGTCCCCATCCCTGGAGGGGTTTAACAGACATGTGGATGTGGTGCTGAGGGACATGGTTTAGGGACCCTGGCAGTGCATGGTGAATGGTTGGACTCAATGATCATAAATGTCTCTTCCAACCAGATGATTCTGTGTGATTCTGTGATTCTATGTCTATGTGTGTGTCTGTGTTTTAGCATAACGAACTATGCCAGAGCTGTGGCTGAAAAGCGTTAAAGGATTACCCTCGCAGAAGAACATGGCCTCAAAGAAGAGTTACCTGAAAGATCTCCTACAAGTCTCCAGATGTCTCTTCCATCCCTCCTTGCACAGTTTAGAGACTTCACATGCACCAGCACAGGCTCCACAGGCTCAGGAGCCCAATGGAGGTGAGGAACCAAATGCAAAGCTTATCTGTACCTATCTGTGGCAGGTTGAAGGAAAAAAAAACCTGCCCGAAGGCTTTTGGTGTAAACTGATTAATTGAATTATTCCCTTCCATGTTACGATTTTGCCCATCTTATGGGATGAGAAAGTTTTCTCTCGCGGGTACTGCCCCTTTAAGAAGCTGCGGGCTCAGGCGGCTCGGGGACGGCCGGGGGCTACTCGGGACTTCCTGGCTGCCTTCCGGAGGGCTTCGGGGCCATTCGGCTACTCGGGACTTCCGGGTCTGTCGGGACTTGCGGGGCTAGTCGGGACTTGCTGGGCTGCTTCCCGGACGGCTTCGGGGGTTTTTCTCGGGTCGTTCGCGGTTTCTCAGCTTCTCCGGACACCCCCGGCTCCGCTCTGCGGGAGTCACTGCGGGACTTCAGCTTCGTTCCGGGAAAGAGGCTTCTCCAAACCCTGCAGCTCGGCTCTGGGGACCTTGCAGGCTGCCGGAGTGGACCGTGCGCTGGGGCAGCCCCGCCATGCCGCCTGGGACAGACTGCTCGCCTGGAGGTTTTTCTGCTGACGTAAGGTTTTACCCTCTCTGCCTGCCAGCGACGCGGTTTCCTGCTTCTCTGCTCCTAGTCACTGCACAACGAGAAAGCGGTAGGGACAGCGCTCTGCATAAGGGAGTCCCGCGTTCATAATAGCCACGGGTTTCCTTTGTTCGGTCCACGAAAGCGCACACGTGGCCGGTGCCATTTTTCTGGACTGCACGTGGTACCGTCCCCCTTTGTCTTTGTTCTTGTGTTTAAAACCCTCACCTTTCCATCCTGCACAGACTCTCAGATTTTGCATTGGTTTTTTCCTGCATGTTATATATATTGTTCTAGTTTTAATAAAGTTTTGTTTCAGTTTTCCAAACGTTCAGAGGTCTCACAAATCTTTTATTTTTCCTTTCCGTATCTCTGCTTTTGAACCCTTTTCTCTCCCGGAGGAGAGGGGTTCGGGGATAGGGAAGGACTCGTCCCCGTGCATCGGCTTGCCTCAGCCGACCGGCGACACTATCCATGAGAACCCAAGTTCTGCACAAGCGCACCCCAGAAGGGGATAGATTTTGTTCAGAGCACCAAGTACTGCCAGAGACCCCTTGAGGACAAAAAAAACCCAGCCAGAACGAGCCACATGGGCAGAACAGCACAGGCAGAAATCCTCCGGTGTCCATGAGAGAATATTTTTCAAGGCATGACCCTTTTGTCTCTGATCACTCAATGTTCACCCCCGGGGGAAACCTATAGAATATGTTGAAACATGAGCCTATAAATCTACCAGATGTAGAGAATCGATAGACATTGATTTTATGGCATATTACTTCCTCGCCCACCCCGTACTCTATCTCCTTCCCCCTGGCAGTGGCAGGCAATAAATAAATAATGAATTTGATTCCTACCCGCTCCCTCCCCATCCCATCATTTTGGGTCTCAGGAGAGTTAATAAGCTTCTAGCCCTACCTGAGGTCCGCAGATGCCAACTACTTGCTTCTAACATCCAACATAATCCGATTCAGAGCATTTCCTCTCATATTTAGCGTCAATGTTTATGTCTTCATTTCAGTCTGAAGGAGGAACTGCATGTTCAGACATTTTTCTTCCTTTCTTTTTATTTTCAGATCTGATGGTTGGTCTAGTAAAAGGTATGAGCTTAGTCTCTTTGGCCCCATTTAACACATGAGGGGAAGGAACTGGGTGGTGTATCTCTAAAGTCCCAGGGTGACTTCTCTGATTTTACATTTAAAAGTTGCTTGATTGTCTTTAACATCTCGGATGCTCTTTGACGATGTGGAGGTATTGCTTTTTATCTGGAAATGTAGTCGATACCTGTCAGGATAAAGGTTTCTTATTAGACCCATAGAATTCAAACAGAGCATGATTGTACACATCCTAGACAAGCAGACACTGGAACTGGGCTGAAAAAGGCTTGAATTACTTGAAGAGAGCTTAACGTAATTGCTGGTTTCCTTCTACAAAGAGATTTCTACAAAGCATATGAAAGCGACGCTTAGAAAGAAATGATTTGTGGCATAAGTGGTGTGATAAACATCTGAATATTAATGTGGCTCTGGTAAAAAGCCAAGTAAATTAGTGTCTTTGAGCAGTTGTTTTCCTTAACTTCGGCGTACTGAGACTTGGTTGTCTGAGTACCCATGTCTAATGTCATTTGAGGTGCTCCTGGGTTTCCTATTTGGTCCTATGCTGCCAGCCTGGGAGGGTTTGGGTATCCTGTAGGTTGTCTACCAGTCCCATGTGGACATCTCAGATGTCCTACATTGCTCAGATGTCATTAGATATCTTTGTTTAGACAAATGAGTTGAGCCCCCTGTATCAGAACCTAAATCATCTCTTTTCTAAAGTTAGGCCCTTGAAAGACACCGCCAAGAGAAAATTTCTGCTGAAATCCCGGATCTTCTGTCCCAGGATGGTGAATGGGAAAGGAGCCACCTCAGCTGGGTCAGGTGGAACCACTGCTCCTTTTCTGAATGGGACAGAAGAGACTTTTCAAACTCCAGGTGGTCACTTGTCCTCAAAGCCCTTTGTGACCCTCAGGCAGGGCGCTCTGCTCCTGGTGCCAGTTTGAACACTGCAGATGGGCAGTGATGTGGTCACAGGGATCAATCACATCGAGATCTGTGATAACATGGCTACAATGTTCGTTCCTGTGGCAAAACAGGAATCTTCTCCTGTGTTGTCATTGAACTTGGACCTAGATGAATTTAAATCATTTGAGGGGATGTTTAAGCCTTATTCTTTGGCCACTTGGTTGAAGTGGAATTTCCTGTATTTTGGTTTGTGCCTGTTGCCTCTTGTCCTGCCAATGGACACCACCGACAGAAGAAATTGGCTCCATCTTCTTTCATCCCCCCCACATCAGGTATTTGTACACATTAACAAGATACCCCAGAGCTTTCTCTTACTGAGGCTAAACAACCCCAGCATTTTCAGCAGAAGTTTAATCTTAACTAACATGTGAAAATTAAACTTCAAGACTACACCAGTCACCCTGGACTCCTTCTACAGGGGAGAAGCAGACACTAGTGGCACATACTCCAGCTCCCTCATCCTGCAAGTCTGGGGTGAGATTCAATTGTCTATACACAGCTGCCAAATACCACTTGAGATGGTATCTAAGACATTGGCATGGGACTGGCAGGTGTGACACTGGATTTACAAGAGACCAACATCCTTCTGAAAAGGTAACTGGAGGCCAGGAGGAGTATCCTGGAGGTCCAAAATGTGTTTATATCTTCGTAAAAGCAACTGACTCCACTTTAAAGGTAGGAACGACTTGGCAGATTGACACAACTTCATTTGGATGTGCATGTACTGCTCAG
This sequence comes from Bucorvus abyssinicus, assembly GCA_009769605.1. Classification (NCBI taxonomy): domain Eukaryota; kingdom Metazoa; phylum Chordata; class Aves; order Bucerotiformes; family Bucorvidae; genus Bucorvus; species Bucorvus abyssinicus. The sequence continues at coordinate 13,194,553 of CM020028.1, forward strand.
TATTTGCAGCTGGAGAGTGATGCCCTTGGGCTGCCTACTCATCTTTGTCCAGAAGGCAAGCCTAGAGAAGAGCTTTGCAGGCCACGATCAAGCTGGGGTTGCAGCTGACCTCTGAATTCAATCCCAGATGTTAGGAGGGTTGTGACAGCAGCAATAGAGATAGGGAATATGAAAGTCATGCTTATGAAAACTCAACTCCTCCATGGGAAAAATATTGTCCAGTTTGGTTACTTGGGACCAGAGAGCTCATGTTAAAGTTGTGTTCCAGAAAGGGCTTTATCTCTAGAGGTTACCAGGAACAGCTATCGATAATGACCCCTTTGACCTCTCAGAAACGAATGAGAAACAGGAGCAAGGAAACTTGCGTGGGATACCTTCTATGTGCCTCCTGATGTTGGATTTAGGAACACAGCCTGCCCTAGGCTCAAGGTTCAGATGGTTTATATTGAGGGAGAGGACAGCAATGCATGCACAGCTGGATTTTATGTGTAAGGCTGGTTAAGTTGTGGGTGGATGAGGACTTTCAAAGCTGGTGTGAGGATTCCTATGTCACTGGGAAGAACAGGAGCTGACAGATTAAATCCTCACCTGATCCGTGAGAGCATCTGTTTCTTATCCCCAAGCCTGGCTGTTAGGGATATGCTGAACTCCAACACCCACCCCCAGGCCCAGCAGCCCCTTGGGGAGCTCTGCAGGCAGCTAAAACCCAAACCAGCCTATAATCTATCGTAAAGTATGCCAGGGGCTCCACCAGCCCTGTGCAACTTTTGATAATGGGGGTGTAAATTTACATTTTAACACTGCAGAGCTGAGCTCAAGAGTAATGAGTCCTGAGGTGACATAAATGTATATGCCACTAGCAAACAGGAGGTGATGGATTGCCCTTGTATTTTCACTATCAGTTTTGTCTGTACAAACTGGATAGAAAAGGTGCCAGCATGCTGATACCTCCCTCCTCTGTGCTCTGTAGTGGCACAGGAGAACCAGGCTAGTTTTTATTTGACCAAGGTAAATGTGTTGCTTGTTTTCCTTCTGCAAGGAGCAAATACCCATGTCAGAAGTGACCAAACAGGGGAAATCTGCTCCTTCCCTGCCCTGTGAAATATAGCAACTTGTAATCCAAAGTCCTTATGAAAAGGCAACTAAAATTGTGAAATTGGATGTTAGGAGAAAGCAAATTTTACCTTGTTTGTGTGTGGTGGGACAGACCCCTCTCCATGTATGATGCAACCTGTCGTGAATGTTTTTAATGATCAAACAAGATAAGATTTCTCTTGCTGGAGATATAGAGAGGATGGAGTAAAAGCAGGTGCCTTCCCAGGAAAGTGGTGGAGTCACCATCCCTGAGGGGATTTAAAAGACTTTTAGATGTGGTGCTGAGGGACATAGTTTAGTGATGACCTGGCAACGCAGAGTGAACAGTTGGACTTGATGATCTTAAAGGTCTCTTCTAACCAAAACGATTCTGTCACTCCCTTGAAGGGGTGTTGAATAAGGCCGCATGTATCCCCAAACACTGCTGGTTTCTTCCTCCTGTAACATCATCATCAGCGGGGGAGCTCGAATGGAGCAGAACTGTGATGGAAGGGTATTGATCCCAGAGCTAACAGCACTCATCACCATGGTTCTCTTTCATCAGGACCTTTCTACAGTCGTGATCGACACCATGAGTTTCAAACAGGGGAAACTGAGGCATGAGTGAGAAGCCACAGTCACAGGTTTGTGCAGTAGTGGAGGTGGAAAGAGAATCAACAGCTTTGTTGGGCTGGTCCATGAACTGCCTAGTAGTAGACCAAATGTCCCCTTTACCCAGGCCGAGGGCATTGCCAACACCCTAAGCAATGCAGGCAGCAGAAAAGAGGTGGTTCAAGTAACATATGAGCTCAGGATACTACCCTCGTGCCCCCAGTTGCTGCTGTACCCTTCCACTGTGCCCCAGACTAGGAGCCCTGATTCCTTCTCATGACTCTTTCCTTCCATTCCTCTTCCAGCATCTCTGAGATCATAATATCTTACTGGAACCAGAGGGTGGTGGAGCAGGACAGTGAGTCTCCATTGCCCATGTGTTGTGGAGCTGGGCTCTCAAGGATGGATGATTTCCCTCTTTGGAGGTCTGGGGTGAGGATTAGCTGTAGCAACACAAGCTCTCTCCTCGAGTTCCACCCTTCAAGGGACAAAACATCCCTGACATGCTGCATACCCTGATTTTTTCCTTGCACTGCCAGTGGCTTTCAGCTCCAGTTGACCTGTCAGCCTCTCTTTTTATTGTGCCTGTCAGTGCCAAATGATGTTTTTGTTTTTAATCCGGGGAAATGTTTAAGCCTGGGTGATCTCTGGAGGGGAGATGCTCTAATTAGCTGCTGTGCATGGTGAGGGGGAAGAGAGTGTTTTGCTACCTCCCAAAAGAGCAAATCTGAGCTGCCCATCAACTCTCCTTGTGCCTGCCAGAGGACAGCTTCTGTTTGGGGGTGACAAGGGCTGCTGGTGACTGGTGTGGCACAGGCTGGCACCCAAAACAGGGAGACAAATATCCATCTCTCTGGGCAAGGCGTGTGGTTGTGTTGGGTTAGAGGGAGCTGATGGTCAGGAGAGCCTTGTTGGCCTACAGCTTGGATTTTTGGTAAGGAAGATAGGTGACTCCTGAGTTAGGCTTAATTTCATGGCTAAAAAATGCACTTACACTGTTTTGTGGGAAGAAAGATCCAAGACAGAGAACTGTTGGCTTTGTATTTCTCGAGGACACAAGTACTGTCCCCTCTGGAGATAAATCTCACAGTGTCTCTTCTTGATCAGGGTTTCATTGCTAACCTAGACAGGCTTCTTGGTGTTAAATTTACGCTTAGGTTTCTCATTAAAGAACTGTCTTAGAGCACTAAATACCTGCTGGCACCGAAGTGCAGGACTTACCGATATGTTGCGTGTTGGAGACCACATAAATTATTTAGACCCATGTCTGTCTGCAGGAACACGTCAGGAAAATTCCATTTTGAGTGATTTTGGGGGGGAATATTTAGAGTGTGGCTAGAAGCAATGCAAAAGGGAAGAATATTTGGGAGGAATATTTTGGGGAGAAAAAAAGACCAAGCAGCTCAAGCTTAGATGCCTTGTTTGTGGGCAGATAAGTGAGGGCAGATGAGGTGACTTCTTGTGATGAAGGTGAAGCCCTATATAAGAACTGGAGCTTATGACTGTCGGCTTTGCCTTGGTGTAAGGGTGAGGCAGAAGGTCCTCCTTGTCCAGTGCCGTTTAACGTCTGTGGAAGGGCATGGCTGTACTCAGCAGTCCTGGACTGGCACCGAACATCAGTGTAAGCAGGTACACACACACACATGGAGCAGCGAAGGAGCTCTGTGTGCTTCTGCAGTGATGAAGGACCTGAATAAAACCCTCCCCACGCTGCATTGCCTCCACTCTTTCGTCATTTTGCCCTTCTGTGTCTCTGTTCCTTACAATAAAATGGAAATATTTTTTTTTTGTGTGTCCTATTTGTGCCCCTGGTAGAGTCTTCTCTGTATGTGGACTGGTGAGGCAGGACTAGTTTTGGCTGTTCTGGCAGGGGCATGTGCACAGTCACTGGTCTCTTGAGTAAATCCGTGGTTACAGAACTGCACACAAAGTCCCGCAGGTGCCTCTGTGGAAACCTGCTCCTCTAACGCTGGTTATACAGAATTCAGCAGGATCCAAATGCTGTTTTCTCGCATGCCATTAGGTGGTGATGGAGGAAGCAGGACAGACACAATCCGCAGAGTTTCAAGCTGGAGAAATCAGAAAATTCCATAAACTTCTCACAAAGGAAATATTCCTTTGTGGGCTGCTCAAAGAAATGGATAAATGGGTAGGGGAGGGTGATCCGAGCAGACCAGCAAACCCAGCTGCTGCTCCTTGGCTCTTGAAAAGGACAGGAGCATCCAATGGGGAGGACAAAAAAATCAGGCCTTTGGTAGGGGACTGACAGGGGGAGGAGAGGGAGAAGAGCAGAGATGCAGATCTGCAGATTTTGTCCCCAGCGCTGCTGACACAGAGAAGGAGGGTTGGAAGGGGTGGGATGTACTGCCAGAGCGAGATGAAAGGAGTCGTGTGAACCGAGAAGGGCCATAGAGGCTAGATCTTGGGAACAAAACCTTCCTCACTTGAGCTCTCTGAAGGGTTAATGTGTGGCAACTCAGAGTTCGAGAGGAACAGGAAGGGAAAAAAATAAATCAACTCAAAATAAGCCAAAATCTCAGTAGTGCTTTGCCCTCCATGGCTTTAATTACCCGTGATGGGCGGGTTTGGAAAACGGTATGTTTTGTGTTCGTTGGCCTTGTGGTGTCACATTACCAGCTGAGGAGACCTGGTAGGTACCATGAACACCCTGCAGGGTATTTGTCTTGCAGCATATAACATCTGTGTCCTCCTCAGTGTTAGCAGTGAGGAACTACAGCCTGGACACCCTCCTGTGTGCCACTAATCCTAATCCAAAACAGCAGCTAATATTTGTGCCACTCTTCACCTCTTTTTTTTTCTTTTCATATCTGCACTATGTATCCAACAGGGTTAGATTTCACCATCTTGTTAAATGAAGTACATGGAGGGGGGCTGCAGAGACTGACAAGGACTGGGATCTCCAAATCTACGGCAATTGGCATCTGTTCCTGCAAAACCCCGATCTCAAATGGTGCTTTCTGACTTAAGCCGGTGATGGGTGGGATCAGCAGTGGGATCAAGCCAGTGACGTGCCAGTGCAGGAACTCTTCCCTTCCAAGAAGAAGCCTCCAGGATAAGCCCACACCAGGACTGGATGGTTAGAAGTCACTGCAAGCAGTTTTGCCGCAGCGTGTCCTGCATCCTTGCCTTAGCCTTTGACAATGAGAAATTGAAGTAAAGCCTGGAAAGTCAAAATGCTTTAATATGAAATGATTCCGGTCCTTTGGAGGAGAATGTCCTCTGGATGCTCTCCTCAGCATCAGTGGTGTATCTTTCGTGTCTTGGGTACCAGCAGGCTGTGATTTCCCCTTTCTTTGCCTGCTCAGAACTTTTGTTTCTTGGTCAGGGAATAACAGCCCTTCTCACCTAGAGGAGCCTGTCTGGTTTCAAGCCTGTGCCATGGTGTTTGAAGCTGCTCTATATAAAAGGGAAGTACCCTTGGAGCTAGATGATGACACCTGAGACCAAACTCAGCCAGAGCTGAACTCAGAATGGGGCATAGGAGAATTGCAAGGAACAAAAGACGGTGCCTGAGGACGAGGTGTTGAAAACAGCAGCGATGCACTCTGGGCACTCCACGCTAGAGAAGCTGCTGGTTTTGGCTGGTCTGAACCTGGTTCTCTCCAAGTGTTGTATAAATTGCAAGGCCTCTTGTGTCAAACCTGACTCTTGGATTTCAGAGGCGTGGATGTTTCTTCTTGGGCTGGGCTGGGTCTGTCTCCCTTAGCATTATGAAAGCAATTGGGAAAGTAGCAGGAGCAATAGAGGTCACACCAAATTGCACCAGGTGCTCAGGAGACCTCCAGTCCACTGTTATTTGATTTTTGACGCAGCTTTCTTGAACTTCCCCAGAGAAAAGGCTGATGGATGTCTCTAAGAGACCTTCCGTAGGCATTGGTATGTGCGTGAGTGCGTGTGTCCATGTGCGATGCAGCTTCTGAGAGTCTGGGATCAATATTGGTTTCAGCAGGGCTTTAGCAGTACCAGTATTAGCCACCCAGGAAGCTGACACCAAGCTGTGGCCATCACCCCATTTTCCTGGTTACTTCTAGAAGTCTTCATGAGTCAGTGGGCAGAAATTGTGCTGCTGGCACGAGTCAGTGACAAATACTGTCCCCGTGCTGCTCTGGTGGCCAGAGAAAGCCCAGGGTACTGCAAGTTTTACTGGCTGCCACTGGGTTAATTGGGATTTGTTCACATCTTGAATACCGGGGCCAGTTTATAGAGCTTCTCCCCAGAGAAAGGACGTAAGGAATTGATGCAGTCAGGTGCGACACTGATGCACTAAGTTTATTCACCACCGGGTTTCTTTCCGTTTGGTTTTTTTTTTTTTTTTCTGTTTTGGAGGGCATCTCTGCAGCATGAAACACAACTGACCTGGTTTCTCTTGAAAGGAATAAAATAGGAACGCAGGCTACCTGGAGATGTTAACAAGCCAATTTGATGTTGTTATAGCATGGGCAGGACAACACTAGCCTAGTTTGCATCCTGCTGTAGGTGTTCCTCATGAGCAGGAATAAAGCTGCTTCACCCAAGGGTAGGTTGTTTAAAGAAAAGTGAATGTTCACATGCTCTGGTGATGACACCCACATAAATACTTGGATCAGCAGAAGCCTCCCGTGGCAGGGGGACCATGCAAATAACGCCAAATATGCAGTGGAGGATATAAATGGGTGGTGGAGCAGTTCACCAGGTTATTCCTGATGTAAACACAAAAATGTGTTTATAACCCAGCAGCCATCAAATGGTTCTCAACAGATCAGAAAGGTTTGATCCCAGTGCTTTGCTGCCTCTTCCATGAGACGAAGGCAGGTGTGGTACAGTGGATGTACTCGTGCAACATCTGGACTGCATGAAGCAGGTCGCTTCTTATTTTGGCTTAAATGGTATTTAACTAATTCCTGACCGGTGCATATTCGTTTAGTAGTCACCTGTCTGCATCTGCAGCTGTTAGAGAGGAGGAACCTGCTGGTTCACAAAGTCCAGCTCCATTCGCTTTATGCATTTCTGATTTCCAGATTGAATTTGTCTAGCTTTAGTTTCCGTTCTGTAATTTTTGTCCTGCTAATGAGCCCACCAGTACCCAGGGCTATCTCCCCATCAGGCAGTTACACACCTCAGTCAAGTCTCCTTTAACTTTTCCTTCTGTTCTGAATCTGAATAGATTCCATTCTTATGTCTAGTAAGGAATTTTCTCATGTCTATGAATCATCCTCATGGTTATCTTCTGTGTCTTCTCCATTTTTTCCCCCCCATCACCACCCCTTGGCTGTAAATTGTGACCTTTGGGCCATGTCAATGACTTCTTAGAGAGATCTGTGTTTCCATTTGTGTCTCCTTGTTGTGTTTTTTCCTCTTTCAAACAAAATAGGAAGTGTCCCGCATTGCCAATGCGTCCCTGTGATTACCGACATCATCCTTGCTGAGGTGGGACCTCTCAAACATCCAGGCTGCGGCACACCTATTGGAAAAGCCAAGGTGCTCTGGTGGTGCAAACAAACTGGAGCCAAGGCAAACTCTGGAGCTGAGACAAGCTCCTTTTCCCTCTGCATCAGCTGGGATACAGCTCCTGGGTTCACGTTCAGCTCTGCAGATCTGATCGCTCCTCTCCATGACTTGGGAGAGCTGGTCTTGACTTCCCTGGGGGCTGCACTGAGTTTCATCCATGTCTGTGACTGTGATAACAAATGGTGATATTTTCACCAACGAGGAAACTCAGAAGCTCCCTTTGGTCTTTCCATTGCTCTCTTGAGCAAGACCAGCCCAAAAGGTCTGAAGTACGTTGAAAACACCCAGTTATTTATAACCTAAATGAAGAACAACTGTTGTATTCCTTTTCTCTGTTACCACGGTCTGCAAAAGCCCATCTCAAAGGTACGGTGAGATCAAAACAATTTATTAATGGTGTATGTGAGGGAGAGGAATCATATCTTCATTTCTTTGCTTTCTGGAAAGCCCCGTGACTGTGGTACCACAGTTTTTGGAAGCAGTGTGTATCCCTTGTAGCTAAAGTGTGTATCAAGGAGGGGTGAATAAACGCTGCAGGCAGCTGAAAGTCCTGATGCTGAACTCAGCTCGCACTTGCAGGCTGTGGGATCACACAAGGCACATCCCTGCAGGGGACTGCTGAAGAGGTGCATCTGAACTCAGGGCACTGCCAGCCTCAGTCCCCACCACGGAAAGGAGCAGGCGCACTGTTCTCGTGGGATTCAGCTGTCATTTTGCAGCAGACACACTGACTCAGACCACCAAACTGACCCTTCTGAGAAAGGAGGTTGTGGATGGACATTTCCCCCAGGCCTCCCCAGGGCAAGGCATTGGTCACCCTCCTACCTGCTTCATTCCATCTTGCCAGAGAGCTGAGCCTGCTCCAGCTTAGCAGTGTGTTTTCCTTGAACACCCTACTGAATCACTTTAGCGGAGCTAACACCTCTGATTTTGCCCGCAGCGATTTGGGAGGACCCTCACAAGCAATATGACCAACCACCAGTGGACTCACCCAAAATGAGGGAGCAAACACAGTGGGGTGGTTTGTATTGTCCCTCACCAGCACAGCCGGATCTGGAAGACTTTTTGTTTTTTGCCATAGAATTTTCTTTTTGTCATTTGCCATAGACTTTTCTTTTTGTCATTTGCCTTCAGCCTGAGGTCTTACATTCCATCGCTGGAGCTCATGTCTAATTACACCATTGTAATTTCACCCACAGTGGGGGCTGTACTGGTGTGACAATGCTGGTGCATTGAAACCATACTGCACAACCAAAATGGGTATAACCAGGGTCTCTGATGGCTTCTTGTAGGTGTCCATACCATACCGACTCTTCTCAATGCACCAAGCTAACTATGCTGGTCAAACTGGCACCGTAGTGGCCCTTTTCACAACACAGGAGCTCTGGAGGACAAGATTTCATAGAATATTTGTCCACTTCCATCACTGGTTACATTTGTACAAACACTGTATTGCCCAGGCCTTATAATACAGTCCAATATTTTATTTTCCTTTTCTTAGCCCCCTTTGAAAGAGAAGAAACTTTCACTATTTTCCTTTAACAGGTTTCACAAACTGAATAGAGGTAACCACTCCCTTTGGTACCCTTTGAACCTCTTCCCTCACTCTGCCCACCCCCCCAGTTGTTACAGAGTGCAGTGATACAGCAGAAGTGATGAGGGATGAAGTCAAAAACCCGCTGAAATTCTTGATTTTTGCATCATCTGAGTCTTTAATAATTCCTGGCAATATTCCATTTACGTAGCACCTTCTATCCTGCAGTGCATTACGAATTCCATAAATAAATGCAACACTGTGCTAATGAGGTCTTAGATCTGTCAAGGATGAAGCCCGAGGCTGTGTAACTGCAGGTATTTCTCATCAGAATCACTTTGGTCTTTCTCTAGCCTTCTCCTGTAACAAAGTGCCGACAGGGCTCTCTTGAGCAAAGGTGGACCTCTGGGCAGCATCAACAGGAGGGATGTTCTCTGGGGCGTGAGGATAGAGGGAAAAGGCTTAGTTTAACTGAAAGATGGAGGAAAAACATTGCAGTGAGAAAGAAATGCCCCAATCAACCTTTGTGCTTAAGCCTGTGTCTCTTGGAGTTGGTGGAAGTAGAAGGGACCAGTAAATTTTCCCCCTCTGCTGCGCTCTGGGGAGACCCCCCCTGCAGTGCTGGGTCCAGCTCTGGGCTCCTCAGCACAGCAGAGACATGGAGCTGCTGGAGCGGGGCCAGAGGAGGCCACAGGAGTGATGGGAGGGTGGAACCCCTCTGCTGTGAGGAGAGGGGAGAGAGTTGGGGGTGTTCAGCCTGGAGCAGAGGAGGCTCCGGGGAGACCTTAGTGCAGAGTTTCAGCGCTGAAAGGGGCTATGAGAAAGGTGGGGAGGGACTTTTATGAGGGAGTGTTGTGATAGGACGAGGGGTGATGGGTTAAACTGAAAGAGGGTGATTTAAAGTAGATATTAGAAGAAATTCTTCCCTGTGAGGGTGGTGAGACCCTGGCCCAGGTTGCCCAGAGAGGTGGGAGAAGCCCCAGGGTACCAGGGTACCATCCCAGGTTAAGTTGGACTTTGGGACTCTGAGCAACCTGCTTTAGTTGCTCCCTGCAGGGGGTTGGACTGGATGAGCTCTGAGGGTCCCTCCCAATCCAAACCGTTCTGTGATTCTACATCTGAGCTGGCCTGCATCGACAGGGAGGCAATGAGGAGACGGGAACTCTGAGAAGATGGGGTTGTGAGTGGAGGGCCATGAGGGTGATTGTATGAGGGTCAGGCAGAAGCATTAGCTTTTTCTGTTTGAGTGTAAACATGTCAAGCGAGCAGCTACAGCCATGCCATCACCTGGGAACAGACATTTCCCTCTCTCGCTGAGCTATCGTAGGGATCAGTGCACAACAGCCTGTGGACTATCACGTACCCTGGTAATGGGACCAACTGCAGTGGCCATGAAGTAAAGAGCAACGTGACAAAGGAGTGAGAGAGGCTGAGCTCTAGCTATGAGAGTTTCTCATCTGAAATAACAGTGGATTCAAAATCAAAATATTATTGCTGCTATAAAGTCAGCCGCAATGACACGGCTCCCTTGCAGTTTACTCACTCCGTTTAGAGGTGCTTTCACTAACGTTCAGAGAGGCTGTGGTGACAATAGCAGCAGCTTCTCAGTTACTAGGAGCTCTTGGAAGGTTCTTTGTCCACCAAGCAACTGTGTTTTTTAGCAGCATCGAAGGCATGTGTCAGTGGTTGGCCTCTGTTTATGCTGCATTAACAAGCACTGGGAGGAAAATTGTGTTGTCAAGTGCAAGTCAAGCAGAAATAATGGTCCTTGGATTCTTTCTTTGCATCTGTGAAGGTACAGCATTTCCGGTCTTTAACATCTTGTTTATGTTTTTGTGTGACAGCAAAAGTCTTGTCTTACAATATCCCAGTTTCCCTAGTATGACTTTTTCTTCTATAAAATTGTTTTGGTTCTGGGGTTATGAGCTCATCGTTTGAGGCAGACTCTTTCCCGACGAGTAAAATCTGGCCTCCAAGCCACATCTGGGCTGCAGAGCTCCAACACAAGCTTCTGCTACCCTGTTCTTTGAGGGAAGTCCCATCACGTTAAGAGAAACTCAGCTGAAGTGCAGCTGCATTTTCATAGCGTGGATCTACCCATGTTTCATGGAAAAAAAGGATATGTTCAAGATTTCCACAGTTCAGCGCAGTTCAGGAGATCTGGGTTTACTCCCATGTTTTGCTACTGACTCTCTAAGGGACCTTGGAGGAATCCTACACTCCATCTGGGCTTTCACTTCCCTGTCTGCAGAAGAAGAACACGCTCCGCTCAATTTTTCTATCTTATATTTGGACTGGGAGATTTTTGCAGCAGGAATTGTCTGATACTTTGTGCCTGGGTCAGTGAGGCCGTGGTCTACGCCGGCATCTGCAGGCAAGTGTCAATGCATCAGAACTCTCTCTAGATGACCACAGCAGTGCTGGTTTTCAGCAAGGAGTTTGTGGCCTTGGGGCACACTCCTGACAAAGGAACACACGCCAGCTCAGCACCGTCCCAGGCTCCTGTCCATCCTGCCAAAGGAGGAGGATTTGTTGAGGTAGAAGCTGTGGCTGCCCGGTGTCAGGTCACTCCTAACTTTGGTTTTTTCTCTGCTAGACATGAATGCTGAGCGTTGGGGTGTCCTCGTGGGTGCCTCTAGAGTGACAGGGGCCAGGGGGCCTCTGCCTTGTGTGGTCCTCCTCAGGAGGAAGAAAGAATGTGCATGTCCTTCACGTGAGGCTCTCTGCCCAGAGGGTGGTGTCCTGGCCTTGTTAATGTCTGATTAGACTGCCTGGGCCCTGTGAAGACCTTCCTCCAGCACCATGTGGACCTCTGCTGGAGAATCTCTTCCTCCTTCCAGGAACAGTGGGACACATGGACATTAAACCAGGTCCTCACACAGTGTTTTACACCTGCAAAACCACCTGCGTTAGTAGGTAATGTTTTCTTCAACATGACATAACACCTGAAGCAAAGGCTGACGTGCTGGCAGGAAGACAACCTACCCCCTTTTCTTTCTTCCAGTCTATTAGTAGTGGAAATCTTTCCAAACCATTACGTACTATGGCCTGGCGTTGAGCAGCAACTCCTTGTTTGGCATCTGGGGACTAGTGATTTTTCAGAAGCCTCACCCATGATCTGTGCTGGGCTAACCCTGGCTTCTAGGAGCATGCAGCCTCTAGGTGAGCAGAGGATGGCCAAGGCAGAACATCACAGCAATACAGTCCATCCTATCCTCTCTACAAAAAGAGGTCTAAAGCCTGTCCCAGTCCCACACACCAGCTTGGTTAAGATGTCTATGCTTCCGTAACCAGAGTTGTGCAGTGGCACCATGTGCCTCAAATAATTTTTGAGTCTTTCCCAACCAAGGGGTGAGATACCCACCTACACCTCAGTTAAAAGTCTAAAACATAGGAGTGGAGCGACATTTAGATTGGCACTTCTGGATTTAAAATGATTCCTCTCCATCATGTCACCATCATTACTATAGCTTCTAGGAATGAGCTGTTTTGACATGCTTACTCCTGTGTTCCTACAGCCCTACGGGTGTTTTAGAGCTTTCATTGCAGTGATCTGAAGAGCACAACCTTTGCGCTGGACCCATGGACAAGTCGCTATCTATCAGCTGAGCAATGGTGACTTGTCAGAGGTCAGAGCAGGGAACAAGTGTGAAGCGGGGGAAGAGGTTAGGACAACTCACATGGGCACAAGCCAAGAACACATCAATTAAGCATGGACTGATAACTTGTTCCACAACTTCTCATCCTTTAAAATGTTGTATTTATATTCATGCTGATACATTGCCAGCTGCATTAAAAATAGACCAAGTGTGTCTCTTCACCATGACTAATTCCTTGCTTGGTTTTTGAGTGTCCCCAGACAGCATGTTTTGCCAGAGGTGTCCAGTACACCCAGAGGAAAGCAGGTTTTTAAGGCACTGACAGCCCAGTGTGGATGCTGGGGAGCTGTGGGGGCAGCAGGACCATCGTAGGCTGCTCCATTGGTTCTGCATGGGTGGCACAGGCTGGCAGGAGGTGACCGCAAGGGTCTGCACAGAGTCCTCCTTCAGTGGAATGAGCAGCTTGAGCAGCTGGAGTGGTTGTGGTGCCCGCTGTGGCAGTTAGGCTGGGAAAAAGAGGATTTTCAGCCTCCTTTGTCAGGAAACTCTTGACAAAGATGGGGAGCAGGAGGCTGCTGGAATGCTCCTACTCTGGAGAAGAGGGCAGATGTTTAAAAGTTAACTGCTAATTTTAAATGAATCATCCAGGTTCTTTTTATATCAGACAAGAGAAGCAGAATCTTCCAGAAGCGAGTTCATTCTCTGATGATATTTTTTAGGTGGTTGGGTGGGATTCAGCCGTATATTAGGTTTATGACCTCCAGATAAAATTTAGAGGTTGGACCCATGAACTGCACACGTTTTACAAATCTCTGACCAGGTACTCTACAATCTGTACCTTTTAGTTTTCTCTTTCTTTCTTCCTTTTTTTTTTTTTCTTTTTCAGAGCAACACTAACTGCTTGCACCTCTGATCCTGAAAGTGCTGGTTCAGTTCCCTCTTTCATCAGTCACGAGGACATTTGTACCTGTGTTCTACTAAACTGTGCTCTGATGTACTGCATGAGCTAATTCCCCTGACTGCCTCACAAATCTGTTTGTCTTGTTCATTAACATAATTACTTCCTTGCATTAGCTGACGCCTGTAATAAAAGTCTCTTCCTCCAGTTGAAAGCTGTAGAGGTTGACAGTGTGGTAATAAAAGCCAACAGTACGGACAACTTAACAAATGACTTTGCCTTCCACTGTTTGGCTGGTTTAGCAGAGCTCTTCTTCAGTGCTCTTGGCTTCAAGGGAACTCAGGAGTTCATGTGCTAACAGTTTTGCTCATTATGGAAGGAACTAGAAACTCCTTTAGAGAGCTCACCTTGATCCTCAGAATAACCGAATCGCAGAATCCCAGGCTGATGGGGGTTGGAAGGGACCTTTGGAGATCATCCAGTCCAACTCCCTGCTAGAGCAGGGTCACCCAGAGCAGGTCGCCCAGGATGGCATCCCGGTGGGTTTGGGATCTCTCCAGAGCAGGAGACTCCACAACCTCTCTGGGCAGCCTGGACCAGGGCTCTGTCACTGGAAAGTAAAGAAGTTTCTCCTCATGTTTAGATGGAACATCCTGTGTTCCAGTTTGTTGAATTGTTTTGATTGCCTCATGACAATGAAGAGCAGTTGTGAAGTAAGAGGAAACTCTTTTCGTGGCCTGGAAAAAGAACCATTCCTGAGTGCAAGAATGACATTCGGTGCTAGAAATGGTGCTATGAAGAAGTGGAAATTAGTCTTTAAGATGACTTTATTGTACCCTTGCAATTCTGAGTCCTGTGAATTGTGTGGGAATTAATTCTCTTTAAGAACCGGTTCCCAGTCAAAGATTATTTTTGCATTACTTTGCCTATTTCTGCCACCCGTGGGAATTACTCCACAACTGGAAAATTCATCTTACAGCAAGACCTCACAAGCTCCATCTACCCTGCTGCAGTCAATAGGGGGATCGATTGCTGTCTTGAAGAGCACATCAGTGAGAGGAAAGTATTGGATGCTAATGGGCTCTTTAATCTAGACACCAACACAACACAGCAAGGAGAAAAAGATGGTGAGAGTAATTCACTTACTAGAGCAAACTGGTAAGGGAATTATTGTTTCCTCTGTCTCTTGAAGTTTGTGATCAGCTCAATTCAGTTGACTAAATGTATGTGTTTAATACTTTTTTACAGGATCTGGGGTATGTTAGACACGTGTATGGGGATGGTAGGACCTACGAGGTGCTCAAGGTTGTCTGAAGTGGCAGCTAGACATGCTGAGCCCCATGGGTCCCAAATGACAATAGAAGCCTGCTTTTAGACAAGTAAATTATAATCCTAGGCTCTGATTATGGATTTAGGGGAGAAGTTGGTACTTTTAGGGAGTAATATGTTTGACCTATTTATATTCCCTCTTTAGGATGAGGTGAATTACCCCTTCGACTGATTTCGTGTGGGGTGAGGAGCTCAGATAGAGGCATCTATGCCTACTGAGGTGGATGCCGCCCAGAAAGCCTAAGGAGGGGCTGGAATTGAACCCTGGCTCTCATGTCCATGTCCACTGCCTGTCTCACTTGACCAAACTTTACAGAATCACATGCTGCTTTCTTCCTGGTGGGGAAGTCATGGCAACCTGGGTGCCTCAGCTCTGACTCCTAGATCATTTGATAACTCCTGCACTAAACAGGCAAATTGCCCTGACTCTGCAATTAGAGTAATTAGGAAAAGTGATGTTTTGAGTTACTGGCAACTCTAAGAATAAAACATTTCATTTGAATCAAAGTGCTCTGATCAAAGTTTGAGCATTAATTTAACAATAGAGCAATTAAGGAAATTTTCGAAGTGAAAAGCTTGTGTGGGTGGAAATAGTTTCTTTCAAAAATGTCATCAAAACATCTGAACTCTTTAAGAATGCTCCTTTTCCTTTTGTTTGGAAATTGCTCATTTAGGAGAACAACACAATAACAGGGGTTTATCGTGGGTTGGTAACATCTATTCTTCTCTACCTTTCTTCTTCATTCCCCAGAACAAATGTTCCAAATCCCAGTACAATGTGGGCAGCTCCGTTTCCCCAGGTGTAGGTCTGGGATCAGGATCTGACCACTGAAATTTCCACCAGCCTACCCAGAGAAGTGCCTAGAGCACAGCTAGGGACAAATGCAAACAAAAAATTGTCCAGCAAAGGTTATTCTCTTCAGCTTTCATTCCTTTCTGAAGATTAAAAAAAAGGTGGAAAGACTCAAAGAGGCTGAAAACCTACCTAATGGGCTCCAACAGAGCGTAAAGTGTCCCCGCCTGCAATGCTGCTTTGTGAAAGAAAGAACCTGCGGGTGGAAAACAAAGGAAATCAAGCCTGGAAAATAGTGCAGATTGCACCTTGCTGCAGGCAGCAAGGTATTTACCGCAGGACACCCCGTCTCAGGTTGATCAGAAAGGCTCTGTCTTGCTGACAAGCGAAGTGATTTTCCTGGTACTGAGAAAAGAGATGAACTTCTCATGAATGCCTCTGAGCAGAAATGAATGCAGAGTGCAGGAGTCGCTCTGACTCTGTAATGAGTCCAGCTCAGGCTGAAACCGTCTCACTGCATGGAGAGGGATTCAGTCTTGCCACCATTATATTCAGGCAGTAGGAAAGAGCTCTTCCTTGATGGGGCGTGGTTCAGCCAAGAGCAGCTTCTTATGCAATTGAGATGATCTTATAAACCTAATCCCAGGAGGACAGATTGTTGTGACTTTCAATTTTGGAGATACTAGGTGGAGAAGAAATGAATTCTAGTGACCAAGATGCTGCCGGATATGGCAGCTGCAAGATTTTTTTCACCAAATCTGTGTGGAATTCTGAATTCTGAGTAAGGGAACATGAACTCAACCAAAGGCAGATAACTCATGGGAATGGACTGAAAATCTGACTGGCTGACTGACCTCAAGCTCACAGGTGTGTCTGGGGAGCCTTTCTCCCTTCCTCCTGCCTCTTCTACTTAGGTCAAGGTTGGTGGCCAAAATATTATGACGGTGCCTGGAGCCGTCACCTTGTGGTTTGGCAGATATGAAGTATCACCTGCTTTGGGATGGAGCTAGTGGAGGATGCCCAGCCCAGTCAACCAGACTGTAGCTGAGTTTATGCTGAGAAGATCAGGTTTCTGGCTGAAGTACTGAAAATTACATGAATAACAACAGGGAGGATTTTATTTTGTGGTAGAAGGTTGCTTGAATTTTCAACTCCAGGCACTCAGCTTGGCAAAGGAAGAGACCCCTAGATTAGATCTGACTGGACAGACCCCTTCACCATGGTGGGGTCCACTCCTAGGTATGTCAACCTAGATCTACACTGCAGCCATGGCAATTGTGTGCAGCTCAGCCTGTCCTAAAGGAGGCATCCAAATCAAGAACGAGTCATTAAAGTGCCCATTTTTCTCCTCTGACTGGGACCTGCGTTACTCTGCCCAGCTGGAGATGTCCACGGTAGAGATAGAATCATGGAATCATTTAGGTTGTAAAAGACTCTTCAGATCATCAAGTCCAACTCT
The DNA here is from genome assembly GCA_009769605.1 of Bucorvus abyssinicus. Classification (NCBI taxonomy): domain Eukaryota; kingdom Metazoa; phylum Chordata; class Aves; order Bucerotiformes; family Bucorvidae; genus Bucorvus; species Bucorvus abyssinicus. Next base: position 13,211,359 of record CM020028.1, read on the forward strand.
AAACCTGACACTACCAAGTCCCCCATTGTTTGGGTGAACTGAACCCCATCTGGTATAACCTACAGACCTCCTCCAGGCAGGAAACAGGGCAGGCTGTCTCAAATGGTGACATCGTGATGCTGGGCTTTGTACTGCTAAAATGGCATCAGAGGACAGGTATCAGTTGCTGTCTCTTTCGCTTCCCTCACCTGTGAACTCACCTGTGATCACAGCTGTGGTGCACCGGGTTTCCTTTCGGTACATATTTTAAGCAAATGATCTCTGTAGCATCCCTGCTAATATGGGCCATAGCTTATTGGTCAAGAAGGGCACATTCCCTCTAGACACAGTAAGTATTTCTTTAAATTGATGGTGTATTTCAGCTATGTCATGACATAAGTCAGTTCCTTTTAGAACATGCACTGGCTATCGACAAAGGTCAATAAATTGCCCTGGTTTATACCAGCAAAACTGCAAAAGCTTTGTTGGTCTATAGGAGGCATTTTAGAGTGCAATTTTGGACTAGGAAGGATCTTGTTCTTATTGTGTTTACTTAAATGTGGGACTTTGCTCAGGCTGGATTATTACCCAGGCACAGGAGAAGGGCAATTCTTTGAACTTTCACATTTAGCTTGATAAAAGCAAGATAGAGTCTTCCATGAATGATGATCATAGAATTATAGAATTGTTTTGGCTGGAAGAAACCTTTAAGATCATGGAATCCAGCAGTTCCCCCAGCACTGCCAGGTCCCCACTAATCCCTGTCCCTCAGCACCACCTCCACACGTCTGTTAAATCCCTCCAGGAATGGGTAGGGTACTCCACCACTGCCCTGGGCAGCCTGTTCCAATGCTTCACAGCTGTTTCAGGGAAGAAATTGTTTCTCAAGTACAAGCTCAACCTCCCCTGGCATAACTTGAGGCCATTTCCTCTTGTCCTATCGATTGTTACTTGGGAGAAGAGATTGACCCACACCTTGCTCCAACCTCCTGTCAGGGAGTTGTAGAGAGTGAGAAGGTCTCTCCTGAGCCTCCTTTTCTCCAGACTAAACACCCCAGTTCCTTCAGCTACTCCTCAGCGCACTTGTGCTCTAGACCCTGCACCAGCTTTGTGGCCCTTCTTCATCACTGATTGCATTCACACACATTCAACACACACAACACACAAAAGTCGAGCCACCAGGACCTAATGAATGGAACAATGGAAGTTGCCAACCCATCCTGGGGTGGAGGTTCGAGGTTTCTATTTCTTCTGCCCTGTCTTCCTTTTTTCCTTATTTTCCCATTAGTGGAGATAAAATTGGAAAAGGAAAAAGTGAACACCAGAGAGAGGAAACCAAGTGTCGAAAATGCTGAGTAAGCAGCAACCAGTTCCCTCTTGAGATCTGTAATCAGAAAAGGGTTTATCTAGCCTCCATCCAGTCCTCTCCTGCCTGAAATTCAAAGTGCATTTGGCTACGTGGTGGAAATTGTGATTATAGCACCGGAGGCGCAACTAACAGCGATGTGTATCAATCCTAAAATGTCTTTCTCTGCTGGGAATATGAGATGGCTTTATCCATCTTAATCAAAATAAATCAAGAACCTTTATAAAAAACATTTCCAGCCCTTGGTCACCAAGTCGCCTTGAAGCTGCAATTTGAGAAGAAAAACGTGATTAAGCTTCTCGCAGTTTCTGATATGGGGGTATGTGGAAGAGTGTTTAAGCCTGTGGAGTTACACACGGCCTCAATAGGCCTTGAGGCATTTTGGTACGTCCCCAGTGGAGACACAATAAAGCTGATTCAGTTACTCCCCTGTTAATTGCATTAGAATTTGGGCCTTGCTGAACCAACGTTATTAACAGTGATCAGAGACTTCTCGGCAGTGGTACCCAGGAGCTAGGAAAACATCCTGCGCTATTTCTTTGATTGCATCAGGGCAAGATGACAGGGATCTTGGGGCAAATAGGGAGCTGAAGGGATGGTAGACATCACAGCTCTGATACATTATTTAGATGTTACGATATTGGAGCTGAAGTTACACAGAGAAAATGAGACTTCCTTCTAGTTGGGCATCTGTTCATAGCAGCTGTTTGAACACCACTAAGAGAAAAATAACAAGCTCTTGTAGGCCACCATGGAGACTGAGATCAACGGGGGAAAGCCTCGTGATGTGCTTGCTGGGAAAAACAGTGTGAGTCTGGCTATCAGCTCTTCACCAAAGAAACATCTCACTGATACCAACATAGCTGATTCCTAAAGACATCCAGTGATGGAGAGAGACTGCAAAACTGTCCATCTGCTGGTTCTGAGGGAGATTCAGGGGTTTTTTGAGATTGAAGCTGGAAAGTGCAAAGAACCGGGAGCGTTCGGGTGTATGGTGGGGCCGATGGGAAGAGGCAAGGGCATCAGTGTTCAGCCTGAGAGGATGAAAGAAGAGAAGGAGAAGTCACACCCTTTGCTGAGCATTGGCATACATGGGTGAGGAAACCTTGACAGCAGGGACTGGAGCTACATGGGAGTTGTTTCAAAAGCCATTCAAAGTTTTTGGGCCCCAGTACTGGTGACCCTGGATGGCAACTCTGGCGCATCCTCTGTCATGAGGTTCCTGCCTTTCACTATTCTTTGTGGCTGGAGAACTCTGCTTAAGGCCTGTTTTGATCGAACTCTAGAACTTGTACGACAGTCGTGGCTCAAGTCAGTTGTGCCTATCCTTGACTGGCAGTGGAACTCTTCTTCCTTCCAGCTTACCCCTGGGCAACCAGACAGGGCCGAATCCTTCTCCTCAGCTTGCTCAGGGTGGAAGAGAAAACCCGAATACTACCATCTCCCTTAGTTCAACTCAACTTGATAAAGGCTGTCTTGCCTGTAGATGCTCTCCCTCCCTCTAACAGCCAGAGAAGGTAAAGTTTCCCCATAAACAGATGGAGCTGCCTGCTCTGATAAGGGAAAAGGATATGGGATCCTGGACAGGGATGACCCCTTTCAGCCTCTGTGCAGGGTTCACAGATTCAGGCTCCTCCAGTTGCCCCTGTGCAGAAATTGCCATGGATTAGATGAGCACCTGTTCATAACACATTGGAAGGGGTCCATGCAATGTAATTGGGGTTGGGTTCAACACATCTTATTGCTAGCGAATTAGCATACCTTTGCCATGGTGTGCACATGGAGAGACCTTGATGCTCAGCAGCGACGTGGTACCTCTCAGAGTTGCCATGTCTCTGCCGCCATCTCCAGGAATGAATTTCTTCTTGTAAGTGCAGTCTAGTGGGTATCATTGGGAAGAGCGCAAAGGCCCCTGAAGAGCATCCCGTCTTGGAGGAAGGAGCGATGCCATCCTGCAGTACATCATTCCTTCCTCCTGCTCATGGGTCCAGCACCATGAATGGTGAAGATGGCTGATTTTTACCCTCTTGGACCAATGTGTTTGCATGTGTCCGAGTTTGGGCTGGAATAGAGTTAATTTTCTTCCCAGTAGCTGGTACAGCGCTGTGTTTTGGATTTAGAACAAGAGAAATGTTGGTAACACACTGATTTTTTAGTTGTTTAAGCTGTGTTTATACTAAGTCAAGGACTTTTCAGCTTCTCATACAGCCCTACCAGCAGAGTCTGGGAGTGCACAAGGAACTAGGAGGGGACACAGCCAGGACAGCTGACCCAGACAAGTCAACGGGGTCTTCCATACCACATGACATCATGCCCAGTATACAAACTGGGGGGAGTTGGCCAGGGACGCCATGGCTTGAGGATTAGCTGGGCATTGGTCAGCAGGTGGCGGGCAATTGTATTGTACATCGCTTGTTTGTATGTTCTATTATTACTATCGTTGTTGTTGTTTCCCCTTCCTTTTCTGTCCTTTTAAACTGTCTTTATCGCAACCCACGAGTTGTAGGGTTCTTTTCTCTGATTCTCTTCTCCACCCCACTGGGGGCGGGGATGTGTGTGTGTGCGGGCGGGGGGGTGGGGGGGGTGGGGGGGGGTGGGTGTGGCCGGGGGAAGGTTAGTGAAGGAGTGGCTGCGTGGTTCTTAATTGTTGGCGGGTGTTAAACCACAACAACATATAATTTACTTCCAGGGCTGATTTGTTGTTTGAATAGCTGTTTTCTGCCTCCTTTACTGTCCAGCACTCCACTTTCCTTCCCATTTACCTCAGGGAGGGTTGAGGGCAATGTGTAGATACCAGGCTGAGAAGCGTACTGCAAATTCTGGGGACAGGTACCATGATAAATGCATAATGCTCCCTCAGATGAAAAGCGCTGTCTCTACAGATTCTGCCACAATGATGGATGAGTGTGTTGGCTTGTTCTCTTTCCCATTTGTTGCTGAGGGCCAGGCCCAGAAAGATTTCCCAGCATAATCAGAATATTCTTCCAACCTCACGTCTTTGGTTTTGGTAATCTTTTTCCCTATCAGCCACCTCTTTTTGTTCAGGTTAACAGCCCTGGAGCCTCTCCATGTTCGCACACATTTCCTGTAGTCATTAAAATTCAAAACCTCAGTGTCATTTCACTCGTGTTTTTAGGAGTGGCTGAAGAATGAAAGAGGTAATGAGAACTGAATGTGTTAGGTGACACCAGAGAGGCAACCTGGTGTCCTGTCCACCTCCCCGGAAGCTGGCTGTTCCAGAACATAACACCCTGTTAGCTATTTTATCATCAGCTGTTAGGAGTACCCTGCAGTGGAGCAGCAAGGATAGGTCATGGCGGGCTAGAGGACAGTCACGAACCACCTGAGATGAAGGAGGAAAACGTGAGTAGCAGAGCTGAGACCACACTTCTCTCTCCTGGGGCAACGTACACGAAGTTGTTTTGCATGGTGTTGGCAGGTTGCATTGGCATGTTTACATTTGTCTTCATTTCCACTTGCTTCCAGCATGTTGGACCGGCTGCCTACAGTATTTATAGCTCTCCAGAGCCCACCATGAGCTAGTCCAAGGTGGCAGTTTCTTGAGTGCTCTGAACTGATCTAAGTGGCTGACTGCAAACTGCCCTATACTGTGCTTGAAGAGAGTGAAACTGCAGACCGAGTCCGACCATCACTGTGGAAAACACCAGCGAAGCAACAGATGCTGTGGTGGATTTTGAAGGCTTCTGGTCTTGCTGTACCCCCCAAACTCGATAGAACAACACAGAGAGTTCAAGCAACATCCCCAGAGAAAATAGTCTCTCAAACGAATAGGAAGGAACGGAATGTTTGCTTAGAAGGTTAAACATATCCTAACTAGTAAATAAGTGTAATTCAAACAAGGCACAAAGAATTCCTACATGGCAGTATCATGCCGCTTGTGAAATTTCTATGTGAAGTAAGAGAGAAGAAAAAAACACCAGATAGATGCAAATAGGTTCCAAAGGAAATAAAGCTTTAGTTAAAAAAGTGGAGATTTAGATTGAAATCTTTCTCTGAAAATAATTTAGAGTCAGCAGAGGAGAAATCTTCCTGAACTTACTTAAATTCAAAGACTAAGTTTTCAAAGAGCTGGGGCAGGAACTGAAGCATGGACACAGGCACCTCTTTTGTTATCACCAACATAAAAGGACATTAATCTGCTGAAGACAATGGGATGTTGTAACACTGTGCAACCTTCACCCCTGTAAAGCACATCCATATAACTCTTTACAGCACAGTTATCTTATTTTGTTTAAGTCAAGCTGTTAATCATTTATTAGATTCCTCTTCCTGATCTACGATCAAGCAAAGTCTCTCCCTCAGTTTTCACTCCTGAACGTTTTACACCTTGCAGGCCATTTACTGCCGGCACGATTAAAGTCAAGGGACGTGTCTATTATCTCCTATGTTTATTCATGTTCTTCTAAGTCACTGCGTCTGTTGCTAACTGAAGCTATGTTGTACTAAGAAATATCCTACCAATACTAATATACTGCATGCTGGTGATGGAGGAGTGCTATGGCCTTGGAGACGCCTTCCTCCCCAGGCAGCATGAAGCCAGCTTGTATTTCTCTGGATAAATTTTTGCCCTCCATTGCAGTGAGGGCAACCAGAATCCGGCTGGTTTGTAGAAAGAGGCCATGCTGGGAGAAGTGGGGTGTTATGGCTAAGCACAGAGACTGAAGACCTCGAAGGTCTATGTACTGCTTATACCCATGGATTGCCAGGGGTGGTGGGGGCCTCTGGAGGTCTCTTCCACACCTATACTTTTCAACCTACATAAACCAAATTGCTTTGAATTTACATCATTCTAACGACATGGCATTTTTTGAGCGACACAAAACTCGAGCTAGAAAAGACTTTGGAGGATATAAAAAGCTTTGCAAGACAGGCAGTACACAAGTGACAAGCACATCTACACCCAGGTTTGCAGAGCAGCTGGGCGGGATAGCTGGGAAAAGCCTCTAGGTGTAATTTAGAATCATCGAATCACAGACTGGTTTGGGTGGGAAGGGGACACTTTAAAGCTCATCCAGTCCAACCCCCTGCAGGGAGCAGGGACATCTGCAACTAGAGCAGGGTGCTCAGAACCCCAAGGTCCAACCTGACCTGGGATGGTGTCAGGATGGGGCTTCTGCCACCTCTCTGGGCAACCTGGGCCAGGGTCTCACCACCCTCAGCATAAAAAATTTCGTCCTTATCTCTCATGTAAATCTCCTCTCTTTCAGTGTAACCCATCACCCCTTGTCCTGTCACAACAGCCCCTGATGAAAGGTCCCTCCCTGTCTTTCTCACATCCCCTTGAAGCACTCAAAGGCTGCACTAAGGCCTCCCCGGAGCCTTCTCTGCTCCAGGCTGAACACCCCCAACTCTCTCCCCTCTCCTCCCAGCAGAGGGGTTCCACCCTCCCATCATTGCTGTGGCCTCCTCTGGCCCCGCTCCAGCAGCTCCATGTCTCTGCTGTGCTGAGGAGCCCAGAGCTGGATCCAGTACTTCCCAGGGCATCTCTGGTATCTCAGGTGAGTCTCAGGGCTGGGTGGTTAATGCTTTGTGCCGGCAACAGGCTGTGGTGGGAAGACAGTGAAGCAAAGCAGGGCACTGAACAAACAACAGGGGCTTCTAAATTAACTTTTTCTGCCTCATTTTCAGAGATTTTTCTCCTCCTGTTTCTGATGCCGAAAAAGTCTTTCCACTTTGGACACCACATCTTACAGCTTTGTTATTTATGAGTCTCTATCAGCTGAAGAGAAGCAGATCATGTTTTATTGATGCTCTTCTTTCAGATTAATCACAGGCTGTGTGGCACTTGGAGCATTTTCACTCCTCCTTTGTCAGGGATTGCAAGGCTTGTAACAACCCTCCCCACGGCAGAAAATGCTGTACATTTCCAAAGGGCTTTAGGTGGGAGATATTATCAAAACATTTCTGTTTTAAGACAAAAAAGCAAAGACTTTTTTTTTTTATAATTATCCTGACCTGGAAGAAACAGAGAAATAACACATGAAGAAAAAAAAAAAAAAGGAAGGAAAAAAGATAGTAAGTGAACTTACTTTGTCACAGATCCCTTTTCCTCCCCAACGTGCACGTGCTGCTGCACTGCACGTGATCTTTGATTTTATAAGTTTAACGGGATACTCCTGTGCCTTGGGCTGTGTTAGGCAATAAATGGCGAAGCGTGTAAGAAAACACAGCTCTATATTCAAAGTGCTTCAGTTTCTTGGAGACTGCGGCACGTCCAATACGCAGAATTATATGCATATTATATGCACATGTATTGTGCTCATTAATATGCAGAAAGCAACAGCTTATGCTTTTTTTCTCCAGAGTCGTGTTCCCAAAAAAACAGCAAACTGCACGTGACTGCAGTGGGTAGCTCCAGGCACCCGACTTGTACAGGCAAGAGCAGCATGATCTGGTGGCACATGGGGAATTTCTGAGCTGCAGCCAATGTCTTGGGGTACAGGCTCTGCCTGCAACCTACAGCCAGAAGAGAGAAATAAGCCCAGCTTACTTTCCTGGGAAATTACCAGCACCATCAACTGCCTTTTTGATATTTCTTTGCAGACTGACAGCAGAAACCATGCACACAGATAACATGCCTGTAGCTGCCCTAATTTTTGGCAGCATCAGAAAAACCTGGTCATGAGAGAGGCAGTAGCCTGCTGTGCCTCATCTCAACTCTGCTTTTTACCTTGGCGAGGTGGGTGGGGTTGAGGGTAGGATTGAGTATCCTTGTTGGAGCTGTAGTGAGGGTTTCTTGCAGTCTTGGCAGGTGTGTGGCATGGATAAGAGGTTTCTGCTCAAGGTGACTCTTTGGGGAAGGTGTTAAGTTCATGGTAGGTCCCATCAGCCTTTAACAGCTGCGGGGCTGTAGGTCAGCATTGGAGGGTGAGTGGAGAGGTGGTGGTAGCTACAAAGAGCCCAGGTGGGATGGGTACAGCCATACATCACACCTTCTTGCTGAGATTCTGCCTGACCTCATAACATCAGCTTTGTTGCAAAGCAGATAGAGAGACTCTCCATCCAGAGCCTGGTCATGAGCTCCAGAGCACTGCTCCAGCAGAAGAAAGCTGTCCTGAGAGCTGGGAATGTCCCTCATGATCCTAGTCCTAGGCTGTCCCTCTTTTCTGCTGCAGAACAAAGCTTTCTGCCCCCACCTGTTTCAGCCTGGAGCACTGTCTAACAAGGTTCTCCAATGCTCATCACTGATTTATGGTGACCCTTGCAAGCCTGTCAAGTTTCACATGCTCAATGTGAGCTGATTCTACACTGTCCCACAACCTTTATGCTGTCTAGTGGTGGCCCCTTACCTGATCCCTGGCCTGTGAGCCACAGACAGCTGAGCTGCATCTGCTGTCAGTGGTGCTAGGCAGGGGGGACCAAGGGGGTCAAGAAGGCAGGACGGAAGACTTGGCATGGTACAGGCCCTATGGCCACCGGTATCTCTCCCTGTGCTTCATCCCAAATAGTCCATTTGAAAGATATAGCCCATTAGATTTGTGGTGTGGGGATCTTCTCATCTCAGGTGAGAAGCAATGTGAGGAGTCTGGAGGGTTTCAATGCTCTTCACCGCTGAGAAACCAGGTCTGCCTGAGCTGCTGCCTGCTCTTCTGAGATTAGGAAAATAACCAACCCGAACGACTCCCAAACTATTTCTGCAGTTCTTTAGGCTCTGTGTGCCTCTGGGAGGTCCCCTTATGGAAGGACTTTTAAATTCTGGCCAAACACTCCTTTCCACTCCGCAGTTCAGGGAAGGTTGTTTCCCCTGGAGGGAAGCCTGCCTTTGTGATGAGCTGTGAGTAAATCCTGGTGGATCCTTTGCTTTGTTAAAAGTGGGAGGGTGTTGGAGGCAAACCCGTCTCTGGGATTTTCCCAAATCCACCCAGCACTTGCTCTGACTTTGATCAGCAAAGAGTAACCATCTCAGGAGGGTGTTTATTTATTTTATTTTGAGTTAGGGCTGGAAGGTCTTTAGTGAGCATCTTCAAAAGCTGCACTAGCCCCAACTGCTGAGCAGATAATGATGAGTTGCTCTTTGAAGTTGGGTTCTGTGTGCCAGCTGTGTCAAGCCTTCATAGCACTGAAGATCCTTGCTTTGGGATCAGGGACTCCTCTGCCTCTCTTAAATTATATGCCAGGCATGAAGCTGGATCCTTCTTATACTGGAAACAATAAAGACTGCAACAATCCTGGTGAACAGCTTGGTCAAGACAAGTCCACAAAACTAAAGAGGAAAGTGGGGCTGATTATTATGTAGGTCACGCTCTTGTCTGGCCAAAAGTACTATCTTGGAAGAGTAAAAGGGGAAATCCCATCAATGGCTTTTTGTACAAAGTGCATTGATGTTTCCCTGGGGTGGGATAAATGGTCAAACTTCCCATCCAAAAGATTTTATGGTTCTCCAGAGCTATTACTAGGAGCAGATGCCATCTGCTTCTCTGCATTCCCTTTCAAATGATGTTGGGTTCTTTGGGGCCCTCTTTACACTAACTTGTTTTTTCTCCACAGATGGAGCTGGCTTAAGAAAAAGCACCTCATGGAAACATTTTATTCATTCATGATTCTACATAGACTCATAGAATTTTTTAGGTTGGAAAGGACCTTCAAGATCACTGAGTCCAACCATCACCCAGCACTGCTAGGTCACCACTAAGCTGTGTCTCTCAGCACCACCTCGACACGTCTGTTAAACCCCTCCAGGGATGGGGACTCCACCACTGCCCTGGGCAGCCTGTTCCACTACAGACCATCTCCTTCTCCATGCTGAACTCATCCAACCCATCCTGTAGCAGCACCGAAGCAGAGGAGGTTAGTGGGGTAGCACCATGTAGGATTTTTATCTGAGTTCTCATGCATCCTTTGTATCTGGAAAGAAGGAAAATCTTCGGCATCGTGTGACTAGGCATGTTTTCAAGCACAGCCAACAGCAACATCCATCATTCCAATCTGAAAATGCTCCAACTCTGAAAATCCAGGTCCAAACCCCTGCAGACATAAACCCGTTCAACTCTACGGGCTTTGGCAGGACAATGCCAGCTGCAGGCACTGATTGTCAATAATAAGGATATTTGCGTGCAGAGAAAATACGTCCAGTTACACCAGTGAAGACCCAAGGTGACTTCCATCAAGCTACTCTGACATATAGCACTGTGACATCAGTGTGGGCCGAGCCGTATTATCCCAGGATCTGGCCTTTTGTGCTGCTGTACCCTTCCCATCTGGCCACAGTAGAATTAACCAGTTGCAGGGCTCAACCACAGCTCCACGGAGGTGAGTGGATTCACATCTGTCAGCCTGTGTCAGTGCTCACGCTGCAGTCCAGCACGTTGTTGACATGAACTGCCAGCACTAGTTAGGTTTACTGTTGTTACTTTGATGGTCTCCGGTCTAAGTAGAGGCAACACGGCAAATCCCTACCACAGAAATGCGAAGATCTTAATGACGCCACCATATGTTCTCAGTTTCAGTTTTGGAGAAGCTGAAGTCTGTGGAGAGTGGATGCATGTGGCAGAGGAAAGGCATGAAGTTAGTAACGTATTTGTGATCCTTCAGCCTGATGGTTTTTCTATAAGGACAGAATGATTTTTCTACCAGTCAGATACTGGAAACTTCAGTTAAAATCCTCATAAATCTTTAATGCTAGTAAAGAGCTCTAGTCAAGCATCCTTAAAGCAGTCGAGCTGCAAGGAACTGTATTGGGTCCTCCTTTACTCTGAAATTTTCCGCTCTCCCTCCAACAGAGCTGCAGGCAAACCCACAATGCTTTGGTTATTCTGAGCATCTGTGCGTTTGACCCAATTACTGTACAGTATCTGTCAGCTGAGAGCAGCATGGAATACAGCCGTGCCTGGCGCTGGAAGCTAATTAGTATTTCCTTTGTAACTTCCTTAGGAGGGGGATGAGCAGGAGGTGGGAAGAGGGGGATATGTTGAAGGAGCTTGCAGTAGTTTTAATTTCAGGTGTGGCTGGGGACATTTCTGCCGGCATTTTGATGCTGAACTTAAAAAAACTATCTATCTATCTATCTATCTATCTATCTATCTATCTATCATCTATCTATCTATCTATCATCTATCTAATCTGTCTATCCAACCATCCACTGTCCGTCCATCCATCCATCCATCCATCCATCCATCCATCCATCCATCCATCCATCCATCCATCCATCTATCTTTCTATCTAACTACACACATGTGTGTGCCTATAAAAAGAAATGTATCTGGAAAATCTGTGAAGTTTGGAGTGACAGCATATAATTAAAGAAACAATCACTCTGTAGCATAATAGACTAAGCTGCTCTTACTGTCAGTGGAGAGAGCTATTTAACCCTTTCTAGACCAGAAAAGTAACAGTGGTGGAAATCTCTCTCAGGCTGATTTGCTCCAGCTAGGCTTGAGAAATGAGTCCTGGCAAGAGCCAACATCTGGGGGTTCCCATAATTTCAGTGTCAATGACATGCACATCTGGTTTGGCAGCCTGGAAGATATGGAGCACCCTTCACACGCCTGGAGCTCCTGCTGACCAAGGGTGTCTTAATCTTGATGAATGCCTAGGACCAGGGGTGCATCATAAAGTAGCTTTTGTAGATCTGGTGTGTGGGCAGCTTTGAAAACAAGAAGGGTCAGCCTCTTCTCCTAAGTAACAAGAGGAAACAGCCTCTCCCCTGCACCAGTGGAGTTTGGGTTGGACATGAGGAAAAATTTCTTCACTGAAAATGTTGTCCAGGCCGGGCCTAGGCTGCCCAGGGCAATGGTGGAGTCCCCATCCCTGGAGGGGTTTCAAAGACGTGTCGATGTGGTGCTGAGGGACAGGGGTTAGTGCTGACTTGGCAGTGCTGGGGCAACGGTTGGGCTCAATGATCTTGAAGGTCTCTTTCAACCCCAACAATTCTGTGATTCTGTGTTTCTATGATTATATATCCCCCCTTTTGTCTCTATGCTAGAAAACTGATTTGCACACACCCAGTGTTGTGCAATTTGGTTTACTACTTACATGGAACTCGTTTAGCATAACTTAGCATTAGTAGCTAAATTTGCTGAAACCTGAGGCTGCAAACTGTGAGCTTTCACCCAGATCAGCTGAACTTTTACCTAGTCAGGTAAAAAAAGGCCCCAGAGCCAATTCAAGCCAGAAGACAGGGAAGCTATGTTCATTAGCAGAAACAGTGACCTTAGAGATAAGAAAAGAAACCACCCATCTAGAGACAGTGAACGGACCCAATGAGGAAGGGGAAGAGCCCTGACTCTAATCATAGAGAACCATAGAATGGTTTGGGTTGGAAAGGAAATTAAAGATCACCTAGTTTCAACCCCTCTGCTGTGGGCAGGGACACCTTCCACTGGATCAAGTTGCTCAAAGCCCCGAACAACCTGGTCTTGGAGGGTGCTAAAGGGTCATTTATCCAGGATTTCTGTCCAGCTTGGATCCATGTGTGACCCGTGATGGAGGAGCTGGTAGGTCTGTATTTGCAGGGGAGGTGTTAATTAATAGGTGGCCTCCCTGGAGTGATCATAGAAGACCCGACGCAATGCAAGGGATCACAGGCTAGCCTCTCGCAGAGTAGGCATCAGTCCAGAGCTTTGATGTTTAATGGCCATTAAAATGAAGAAGCTGCTTCTCAGAAGGATAATGGACATTTGGCTGAGTTCTCAGTCAGGTAGTTACACTAAGGACCACTAGAGTCTCGACATGGGCTTCTGGCTGCCGTGACATTTACTGTGGGTTTGAAATTCTCTCTGCTAAATAGAGACAATATTGCAGACACCTCATTGTGGAAATGTCAAGATTTTAGTGATACCACTATATGTTTCTCTGAAGTGTATTTGTGCTCATTTTCCAGTTCTGAATCACCGTGTTTGCTCAGAAAAGCTTTTCTGTAGCTCTGGATGGTTTGCAAATGGTGTCTTCTCTGAAAATATTCCTAGGCAGGGAACAGTGCAACAGTTAAGGCTAAAACTTCTTTTCCAGGGGAGGTGTTGGAGTTAGAAGCACCAGAATGCTAATTGCTGGTATTGTCAATTTATTTGTGGAGAAATCAGACAAACAGCAACTTTGAAAAGCACTTGAATTGCTCCTTTTCTTGCTTTTCAGAATGAAATCTTTCAGTTTTTTGATTTTAATGGGATTTTGATTTTTAACAGTGCCATTTAAGTAAAAAGCTTTACTAAAGAGTCCCTTAAAGAAATTATTTGAAGCCAAGAATGAAGGTGTTATTACCTTCCAAACAATGCTTGTGAACCACTGATTACCTTTAATTTAAAAAAGAAAGAATGGAATTTTATTTTATCCTGAAATTATATTTTTTCTGTCCAAATTATGCTGATAAAGTAACGCTCTTGGAACTCCATTAGTAAGTGTTAGGAGAGACTGTGGGCTGTAGCTGATGAAAAGCTGCTATATAAGTAGAACTTCATATTATTCTCCATACTTACGAAATGGAACTATTTTTCCTCCTCTTTGACTTGTGCTACTGCATTTACAGGGGAAAGTGACATATTTTGCTTTAGAAACTTCTATTTAAAGAAGCAACGATAAACTCGCTTTTTCTTGCTGTGGAAATTAGGAGGGAAAAAAGAGATATCTGTGGGGTTTTTGCCTGTCCAGGTCTGCCGGGCTTGCCAGAGATACACACAAACCCTTTCTGAGGTTGTGTGTTCCCTGGAGTCTCCAGACTGAAGGGACTCTAGACCTTAAAATGTAATTTTGCTGACATCACGGGCTGTATTTAGAAGTGGGACAAGAATGGGGTTTTAGCCATGATGCCAACATGGCCGTAGCCCTTGTTCAGGCAGCTGAGGATGTTCATTTTCCACATGGGCACAAGAGACATCCCTTAGTGAAACAGCAAATGGTCCCTGACTCATGGCAACTCGTAACTGTGCCTGGACAATGACTGGGAAAGTGCTGGCTGGCAAATTGCCCTGGGCCAAAACCTTCACAAGAGCCTTTCAAAGGGTTTAACAGTATGTGGGCGAGCCTGGGCCAGTGTTTGGTTGCTGGGAAAGACGTGGCTGGAATGTTTCTCCTTTTTTTTTTTACTGAGGTCAGACTTCTCCAGTGCACCAACCTGGAGATTTTATCTTTGTAGCTTGTGAGGAAAGAAGGATTTGCTTCCAATAACAGCACAGGACGTGATCTGGAGAGATCTGGTGTTAATACCTACCTCTCTCAGGTCAACAGTTCATGTAAATGTCAAACTACATCATTAGTCGTTCCGTCTTCTCTAATTTCTGAGAATAATAGTTTTGTTTTCTCATCTTCCTTGAGACCTTTAGAACAGGTATCTGGAGGCATCCAGAGTATCCATAAGAGGATGGAAATTATGATGCAGATGCAATGAGAGTCCTGTGTCCTTCTGCAGCAACATCTGGAGCCTGGTGAGATACCCTGAAACATCTCAAATGGCAATAGACACTTCTGTGTCTGAGACACCTCTGGACAGCTGAACTGAGTCTGTTTCTCCCAAGTGGTGATCATGTCCATAACAATGCTGCCTGCAGGTGAGATTCAGGTGGGAATTAAGATACTTCAAGGTTTTCCAAGGCTTGGAAGGCTGGGCTGTCAAACCGTCAGTGGATTAACACACAGAATCACAGAACGGTGGAATCTGGAAGGGATCTCGGAAGATCATATAGTCCAACACCCCCCCCCCCTCCCCTCCCTCCCCCCACCCCCCACCCCCCCCCACCCCCCCCCCCCCCGCTAAAACAGGGTCACCTGGAGGAGGTTGCACAGGATCACATCCAGGTGGGTTTTGAGTAACATCAGAGCAGGACACTTCACAACATCTCTAGGCAGTCTGTTCCAGTGCTCTGTCACCCTCAAAGCAAAGTTCTTTCTCATGTTCAGATATAACTTCCTGTGTTCCAGTTTGTGCCCCTTGCCCCTTGTCCTGTCTCTGGACACCACTGAGAAGAGTCTGGCCCCATCCTCCTGACCCTCTCTTTAGCTATTGATCACCATTGATCAGATCCCTTCTCAGCCATCTCTTCTCCAGAGTAAACAGCCCCAGGTCTCTCAGCCTTTCCTCATCAGAGAGATGCTTCAGTCCCCTCAGCATGTTAGTAACTTTAACTCGGTGGATTTTTTTTTTTAATATGGCTGATTCCCTGAATACAAGAAGCAGGAGATTGCTCTACACATTTTTCTCTGACAAAGAAGTCTCTTGCAAAATTCAGCTTAATTCCAGAGCAGCTCAGATTGACAGTTTCATCACAAAATAGTCATGACAATGCATAATCATGGACTTGAGTATATTTACAAAGGCACCAAAGCAGAGACCTTTTCCAGTGAGTAATAGAGGGCAGGGATACATTCAAAATTATTCTGCCTTTCTTTAGTTGTATACTTAAACGAATCATCTTTATTCCAGCTCCTTTAGCCTTTTTTTTTTTTTTTTTCAGAGGAGAATCAGAGTTTTGCCCAGGTTGCTTGAAGAAAGAGCTGTTTCTGACACTTGCATGTTGATGCCCACAGCATTGCAAATTTAATGTATGCACCTCACTCACATGAATCATTTAAGAGCATAGCTCCATAGGGGAACAGAGAAAAATTTAGCCTCTACACTTCATCCAAATCCTAATGAGGCCAATGGAGAGACTCATCAGGCATTGCTCCTGCACCAGTTCTGCCGTGTAACTGGAAAGGCCACTGCCTAGTGACTACTGTGGTTGGACAAGGGTGCAGAAGGGTAACATTTTCCTAGTTGTGCTGGTTTTTTATTACTCCAATTTCTCTATCTGATAAAAGAGTGAGATGTCAGTTAGTTCCTTGGATAACAATTCGGGCTGGGTTCTCAACAGATGAGGTTGGTTAACTTAAACTGAGGTCATCAAAATTAACGCTCAGCTAGTGCTGAGCATTATCCATCCCTAATGGATAAAGTCAGATGCTGATAAAACCCAAAGCCATTCCAGGCAGAGGTGGTTTACCTGCCTCATTCAAAACTAACTTTTGTTACTTGCAGGACACAGTATTTTGCTGTAGAAACTTTCTCCAAATTCCATGAAGAAAGTCATCGCAAAAACACTTGTTTTGCTGATGGCAGTGCGGACAACCTCACAAGCCACCACAGCCCTTCTGGATTCAATAAAGTAGATTTTCAACTATCTCCTGTTTTTGAACAGCCTGGATGCTTGACAGTTGGATGGAAGTTGATTCATTTTTATAAATATTGGATTTTTTTGGAGTGATACTTCTATATGGTGTCTCTCGCTGAGAGCTCACTAATCGCCCAAGGACAAAGTGAGTGCTATTAATTCAATGGATAGAACCATAAATAGAGGAGGAAATGTCAGTGCCAAATTTGATATCTGTACTATCTTCCAAAGCGTGACTTGTGCTAATTGAGCCAGATGAGAGTTCTTTCTGTCTGAGGAGAGCAGCAGAGATAATGTTCTCTGTTTCTTATTCAAGAGGATAAGAAAGATTCAGGTACAACACTACAAGAAGGGTTCACAAGAGATGTTGGAATTAGGGGTGCGTCCAAGCCAGGAAGCCCACAGAGGACGTTGCAGCACCATGTAGATTGACCAAGATTTGCTGAACCGCACTACTGGCCAGCCAGGCTAACCCTCCGTTGACATAGCATAGCTGAGAGGAGGATCTTGGACTGCGATGGAGAGATCTGCATCTCATAGGTGAGTCACACCAGTTAGACCTATCTGTCTGCGGTGATCTATCTATCCAGACAGATCTGTCTTTAATATTGTGTGACAGGGTTCCCTGTCATGACCATGCTTGGATCAAAACAAAGCATGAGGATTCTACTGAGAGCTTTTAAGCTTCCACTTGGCCAAAGTATTCTTTTGAGGTGCCGGTGCCATCATTACCAACTCCAGCCAGAGATCCAAATAGCACCATGCCTGCCGCTGACCTTCATGAACTGCCTGTTTTGATTAAAAAATCGTCAAAGATAAGTGCTCTGGAAAGCTTAAAGCGGGGAAGTTACAGGAGAAAGATGCCCAGTATGTAACCATGTAGCCCTGTACCACGGTATTGCCGTTGCTGCTACAAAGGCATGAGCTTTGCTCTGAATTCACAAGGCTTCAGGAGAGAGGCTTGCTCTGTCTGAGCTTTTCTTGACCAGTTGCAGCTTTATTTTACTTGGTGTAGCTGTGACAGCAGTTTCCCCAACTGATCAGGTGTCTATGGCTAATTTATTTCACTTTTGTAGCCAAAATCTTATACAGACAGCAGTAGCAAGCAGAAAAAAAAACAACCCAAGAAACATATAAATAACACTCAATTAAAGATTCTTCTCAGGAAACCAGTGCTTCACTTCCTGAGACCCTGCTGCACAGCTCAGAGGAAGCAGCCTGGGAAATAGCTCATAAAAACATTTTTGGTTTCCTGAACTGTGTTCCACAGGGCTGAATCCTCAGACTGGGATGCAAATCAAATAGCACATTCCCGGATGGGATGGAGAAATGGGAACGGGTTGATGATTTTGTGTGGGATTCACCTGTGTCTGTTAAATGACCTTGTTGTCTAGACCAACCTAATTTGCTAGAGCTCTAAGCTCTTGCTAGAGTCAACAGAAGGAGGCAGATGCCTCTGGAGAACTGTTCAACCATCACAGCTGAGACCTGGTAGAGTTTGTTGTGAGCTGGCAGCTCTCTCCTCTGGTCCAGAGGTGGCCTATGAAGTCAGATGATTTAACGTCTGTCTTTGAGAGCTGTGCAGTTAGATGAGATGAATCCCAGGTTTCAGAAACTCAACCTCTTGAGCTGGACTTCTCACCTCCTCTGTGCTTGTCCCTGGGGTTGTCATGGATTGAGAACTAAGCAGTTAAATGCAACAGCAAGGTGGGTCTCTTCAGCAGCAAAACAGGCTTTGCTTTGCACTGTGTCTGTTAGAAGAGGTCTGCGTCGTGACTGCAAGACTTGGAGGATGAAGTCCCACCAGTGAACGAGCTCCTACGCTGTGGAACCAGAGCCTTGGCCAGAGATGAGAGTCTAAGCAGGCTGTCACCACTCTTAGCACTTGTAGA
The DNA here is from genome assembly GCA_009769605.1 of Bucorvus abyssinicus. Lineage (NCBI taxonomy): Eukaryota > Metazoa > Chordata > Aves > Bucerotiformes > Bucorvidae > Bucorvus > Bucorvus abyssinicus. The sequence continues at coordinate 13,229,694 of CM020028.1, forward strand.
CATTTGGTGTTGCATAAATTTACTGACATGGTGGATGAAGAGCAAGTTTTAACACAGTTACTGATGTCAATGCATCTTACTGAAGCACCAAAGTGCTTTGTGAGGTCTCGCTCCACACAGCCTGTGCCCAAACCCCACCTGCTCTCCTTTGGGACAGAGCACATTTGATTTCCCTTTGTCTGTAAAAGCCACTCTGTGGATAATCTCATTTACATTCCTGCCCTCCATGAAGCCCCCGTGCCTTGCGATGGATGCACCAGGCTGAAGGAGCAATGACCATTTCCGCTGCTCAAATGGAAGCAAAGAGGATTTCCAAACTCAGCAAGAAAAGTGCAATTACCTCAGCTTCAGCTCTGCCTGGGGACAAGTGCCGAAGCTGCAGCTGCTTTTACCACCAGCGCAGAAAGAAGTTGGCAGTGGCTTTTTTAATGTGCTCAGCGACAGCAGGGAAGGGAGGAATGAAGAAATCTGTGTTTGTGGTTGCCCTTACTCAAAGCCAGGCAGGTATGGCAAAGCTGGGATATCTCCTGCAGGATGGTCAGGTGGGGTTTTGGGATGCTGGCGTTTCTTCATAATCCTGTGTGTGCCTTGGAACTGAAGGAAGCTGCTCTATCCTGAAATAAACCGATCTGGTACGGAAGATAATCTGCTCTTTGGTTGAACCCAGTTTGATCTTGTTTAGCACAGGATAGACTGCATAGACAATCTGCCCATGACCCTTCCAAAGAGTAGAATTCTCAGCAGGAACCAGACCCAGAGCTAAGTCCCAAGCAGTGGAGATAAGCCAGGGGTCCTGAGATCTACCACCAATTTAGTATATAATCTCAGACAATTTTTACCTTTTAGTGTTTCCTTACCAAGTACATTGACCTGAAATCTTTCAGTGATAGCTCAGATGCCAGGTTTGTGAGGTAGCCATGGCAGGTGAGGAGGAGATACTCTCGTTGCCCTCGTGGGATATTTTTCAGTTCCAACTGTGGCACCTGGAGAATTTTTGGCCGAGTAGAAGCAGCAAATACTTTCTCTGGCTTTGGTGCATGCTGCAGCTTTGACAATTTTCTGCAGTGCCAAGGCTGTATTTGAGGCTTTGTGCTTGGGGGGATCCTCTAAGGTGATCTCCCAACAGATTGCATGGAACATCACCCTTTCTGCATGATAGAAATTAAACACACGTTGCGAGAGGCATAATCTCACCACAGCCTGGCTCGTCTAGAAGCTGTAGGGCATTAATATGCAGAAGAGGCTGCTCTCTCCTTGTTGAAGAGGTGCGGTGTATTGGCTGAGAGCCCGAAATGAAGAGGAAGGCTTGGCATCTGTTAGAAGCATTGGAAAAGAGATCAAAGCATATTAACTCATTGTCCTTCTCTCTATTTCCACAGAATCCCAGAACGAAGAACAAACATTTCCCTACCCCATGAACTCTACAGCAAGCAGCTGCCCCACAGTGCAGGAATTACTCTTTCACTTGGAGAAACGAGCCATGATGGACATGACTCAGATGACCTGAGGGGGCTCATATCTTGCTCTTTACACGTGTCAGGTGGACTTTTTCCATGTCTCTGCACAAGCCTCAGTTTCCCCATGTGTGAAATAAAGGGCTGCAATCCTGACCACCCTCAAAGAGCACTTTGTGATTTCCGGCTTGGAAGCTCTGCGCTGCATCTCTGTTAAACCAGATAAGCATCTCAGCACTGGCAGAGAAGCAGCAGAGTGAACCGAGGACTTTCAATGAAGCCCTGCAGCACCTCCTCCAAAGCACGTTCTGCTATTCTGGCAAAAAGAGTCTCTTTTTGTCCAAGCACGTTTTTTAGGGCTTTTGTCTTCATGAATTCAGACGCATCTACACTGCAAAGATCACAATGACACTGATACATGGACTGCTACAGTCAAACCAGGTTTGCAGATAGGGTTTAACCACCAACGTAGTCCTGGTAACTTCTGAGGTTATGTCTGTCAAGTGCCAGGGAACATTCCCAGACTCTGGAATTGATCATTTACATTGTGAAATTCCTTTGATATTCCTTTGTGTGCCTTGAGCCTGGGCTAAACAGCACTTCACCAAAGAAATCATGGGGATGTCTCTGGGGGGAACTAGTGTAGCTCAGTCCTGCTGAAGAGTTTAGCTGGAGCCTCCTAATTGGGAAATCAGAGGAGTTTAATAAAACAGCAGTGGGCCATTCCAAGCCAGCTCCTCAGCATGGGAGAAGGATCCATTTCACTTACTGCAATAGCTGTAGCCTTATTGATTATTCCAAGTGCTTTCTGAGCCCTCTTTGCACTGTCAGACCGCACAGGACATAAGGGTATGAAGCATATGCAGGTGCTGGAGCATGTCCAAAGAAGGGCAACGAAGCTAGTGAAGGGTCTACAGAACAAGTCCTATGAGAAGCAGCTGAGGGACCTGGGGGTGTTTAGCCTGGAGAAAAGGAGGCTCAGGGGAGACCTGGTTCTCTATAACTCTGTGAAAGGAGGTTGGAGTGAAGTGGGGGTCAGACTCTTCTCCCAAATAACAATCGCTAGGACAAAAGGAAATGGCCTCAAGTTGCACAGGGGAGGTTGAGATTGTACTTGAGGAACAATTTTTTCCCTGAAAGGGTTGTGAAGCCCTGTCCCAGGCTGCCCAGGGTAGTGGTAGAGTCCCCATCCCTGGAGGGGTTTAACAGACGTGTGGAGGTGGTGCTGAGGGACAGGGGGTAGTGGGGACCTGGCAGTGCTGGGGGACTCAAGGAGCTTAAAGGTCTTTTCCAACCCAAATGGTTCTATGACTCAATGATTCTATAGTGCTTAGACAGCTCCATGGCATGAACAGCGCCCCTGAGCCATGGTTGCAGTGTCTGCAGTGCCACCAGAATAAGTCAAGATGAAGAACTCTAACCTTGCATGAAGCAGGGCACCCCCTGATTTCCATGGATTAAGATTTTTTTTATTCTTCGCCCAAACTTTTCAGAAATGAGCAGCAAAATTAATGTATAGTTACACCTAGGATTTACGAACTGACTCCTGGACCTCCTCCTCCTCCAGCTTTGAATCTATGTGATATGTATATTTATAAGACTTCTTTATATGATTTATTTGTATTTATATATTTACACATATATTATGATGAGTTTATATTTATATTTGTATTTGTATTTGTATTTGTATTTGTATTTATGTTTATGTTTATATTTATATTTATATTTATATTTATATTTATATTTATATTTATATTTATATTTATATTTATATTTATATTTATATTTATATTTACCTACTTTTGGCAGCAAATAGTTCACAGGCCCAGCGATCTTAGCTTTGTTCAGCCTTGCAGGCAGCACAGTGACTCATTCCAGTCTTCTGCAATTCCTCTTTTCTTTTAGGCTTTCCTCAAGGCAGAAAAAGCATGTATTTGATCCTTATCCTTCTTCTCCGGACTGTCAAACTCCTGTTTTTTAACTCAGAGTTAAAAAAAAAGCCACAGGCTGGAATAGAGGTGAGATGTTTATTCAGGTCCTCTGAGTAATATCCTTTAGGGTGATTCATTTAAGGACCTTAAGTTTGGAAATACTGGCCTTAACGCTCTAAACTCCAGTTTCTCCTCTCCTTGCCCCCACCTGGTTCAGTGCATGGACCGATCGTGCTGAAGGCATCAGTGAGCATCTCCTCCAGTCTCTGTCTCCTCCCACGTACAAATGTGCAGCCCCTATTCTTATTTATTGCATATTGGCCCGACACAGACAGGTATCCTTCATAATCTGGTATTGCCTAACTTCTGTGGGTTTGACTTTGCAACTTGAAAAGTGGTTTTGAAATGCAGTCATGTCAGCGGGTAATACCTTAGCCTATAAAAACAAGGAGTTGGAAAAACCAGAGCTGCCATCCTGCTGCATCAATCACCCTTCAGGCTCTAATCCCTCTTCTGCAGCAGGGAGAGGAATCCCTTGAAGAAACAGACAGCAAGATTAAGGAAGAAAAAGCTGCCCTTGTTATCAGAACTTGCCCAGTTGGTCTAGAAACAAGTTCTCTCTAAAAACATCAGTCTCATGAGGAGTACTAGGATAGAAAATAATGTCTAGCCCAAATTGTTAAATTTGTGAGCGAAAGAGGAAAATGAGGTGACTGTAGTGTTAAGTGGTGATACATGTTGTATATTTATTAAAAGATTTAGGGCCTATTTGTAGGCTTAAACTTAGGCAGCTTTATGGGGAACTATGTTAACAGTTTCTTGGCTCCATCTGTATTCAGGGGAGTAAGAGCCATGGCCAGGCGGTGGTTCAGAACAGGAATAATTTAGGATCTCTGCAGTGGGTCCTAGTGCTGTCCTTTTTCTGCTCTCAGCCTGACTTCCATGGTCAAAATATTTTTTGGCAGGGAGGGAGAAATGGGGTGACACACCATGATGGTGAGTGTGGCATATTGGGTGCTTAGGGGAAGAGACTGGGAAGGCTTATTTTCTTCCATGCTTTAAAAACCAATCAGGATTGATTGTCTCTACCACTGCTAAATAAATGGAAAGACTTGTTTTGATCTCAGGGGGAGGTGCAGAAATCTGGGTGAGTTGAAGTCTGACAAAAATAGGCACAACACTCATACTAATGTCGCACAAAATGAGGAAGATCTTCACAAAGTCACTATGTGTTCCTTCAGTGTTGGCAAATCCTCTCTCGCTTCAACAGACCACCTCGGAAATTCATTGGTTTAATGACAAAGCACTAAACTAGTGTTAGTCACAGCTGTAGACTCACCTGTAACAGTGACCTTTGGCCTGTCACAAGGGGATGCTTTCTACGGTGTAACAAGCCTTTCCTCCTGAGCTGGTTGAAGACCTAATCCAAAGTCACTGGAGAAAATTTTCTGCTTTATGCTGTCACCAGTAAATGCTGGAGAATGGCTCAAAATGTTTGGTTTGTCCGGCAGCTGACCTTGGAGGGTTAGGATGGCTTGTGTCTTGGGGATTGACATTTGCACCAAGATTCACTTCACTTAATTTCAGGAGTTGACAGTATTGGTGACCACGTCAGAGCTCATCACTTCAGGTTATATTTACCGTCACTGAGAGGAATAGGCCATGTTAGCCCATAGCTTATTGACCATAAAATGAGATGGATTGCTCTTTACAACTTCTTATTTCTCTCCACTGTCTGTGAAGGTAGCTTTGAGTGACTTGCTTAGATGTAGATCTTACCCTGTATTCATTGGCCAACAATGGTCAGTGATGAGTGTCATCTCCTGACTTCAATGACCTTTATCGCTCTTCCTCCCTTCCTGCCCAGATGTCCTCATACCCTCTTCTTACACAGACACCCATCTCACCTAGGACCAGTGACTTCAATCCTCATGGATGTGTCATCAAGCTTGGCTTCCAGCTGCCTGTCCTTTGGAGAGCAACCATCCCTCATGGCTCCCTGGACATCCCAGATAGCATGCAACCTCACGATACCTATACATGTGATCAGAATGATGCCAAGGATATTGAACCAGCTATGGACTTACCGAGGTGTGACAGTGAAACTGTGGTGTCTGTGATGGTTCGAAGAGGATGAAGAAAGCATTGAAGATTCTTGGGGGTCCTTTTCTTGGGGTGTGGGATGTGACTGGCTTCATCTGCAAGGTTTTAAAACCAATCTCCCTGCTGCTGCAAATGCCTCTTACTCTCTTCCTATGCATTAGTAGCCTTTTATTTTCTGCTAGATGTTTGTGACAGATTTTGGGAAATGCCTCCAGCGTATGGTATGTGTGGACCTTGTGGAAAAGGACATGTATGTGGTGGCTGTTTGCGGTAGTGGGAAACTAAATACCAGGTTCCACATGGTCTTCAGTGATTTTAAATTCCCATGCTCAAATAACACCTCTGATCCTTTTAGAAAACAGTGCGGATTTTGGGCACAGCTGCGCTTTTTGGTTCCAGAGCTTTCTGAAGGTGAAAGCCCAGTCCAACATGAAGTCCAGCAGGATGGTGTGCAGCTGATGGTAAGACTGTGTAGGTACCCTATGGTAAGCATCTCTAAGGAGTGGAACTAGCCTGGGCTGGTCACACATTACAGTCACCTCTACATTTGGAGGGTCTAAGGCAATTCCACTGAATTTCCAACGAAAACAGTTGACAGCAGCCACTTAACAGGTGCTTGCTGATTTGAATGATGAACTGAATCAACCCATGGTCAATCTTGAAAGGTTTTATTGGCAGAAGTCTAATGCATTGGGACCCTGCCACTAACTCGGTCTGCGGACAAGAAGTATCAACTGAATCGTCATTGTGACAATGAAGAAGGGTCATCCTTCAGATAATTTCACAAGAGTGAGTAAGATCAGGCATATCGCGTGAGGTCAAAGACCCCACCAGCCCAATAGGACCTTATTTAGGGATCAGATTTATCCCTTGTAAATCCTGTGAAGTCCGGTGTTGTGGCACTGATGATGAACACTCTGTATTCACAAAGCCTGGAGGAGAGGGGAGGGAGAGCAGCTGAAATACCACTGAGCTCCGTACAGGTACACCATTCTGCTGCAGATTGTGAGGTTGGAAACGAGCAGAACACTCCTCCAGTTTAACCTCTTGTAATGCTGATGTGTAGTTTTTAGCTGTCTAGTTCAGAGAGATGCCTGAATAACCTGAAAATAGCTTTTTCTCCATAGCCCACAGCCCCAAATACATTGTAGAGTCAAGCAGCACACTTGACATTCTCACAGTGCCTTCAAATGCAGTGAGTTGGTTTGTTTTAAATGTGTACCTGAAAATGTCAGCCATCCTTCTAGAGTAATTCAGCTTCGTGGTGATTTTTCACCTAGAGCAATATTTTTGTGGTTGTCATTTTCTCTTTAGGAGACAGTGCAAAAGGTCAGTTGGCAGTTGTGTGTATTAAGAAGGGAGGAAACTTCCCAGGACTGGGGGAAAGCTTAGACTTCAATAGCCTTCAAACAGAAAATGCCAAAAGACTTAATATATATGTGTCGTTACAGGCATTTTTTTCCCTGTTAATAGTTTCTCACTATAACTTAGACATCCTGAAGGATTTTATAAAAATGGGGATTGTAAAGCATGCGAACAGGCTGCCGAGGGAGGTGGTGGAGTCCCCATCCCTGGAGGTGTTTAACAGACGTGTGGAGGTGGTGCTGATGGACATGGTTTAGGGACCCTGGCAGTGCAGGGGGAACGGTTGGACTCGATGATCTTAAAGGTCTCTTCCAACCAAAACAATTCTGTGATTCTAGGATCCTGTAATTCTGTGAGTTGTCCCTACCAATAAATTATGATTCAGACCAATATACTCTGCACCCACAGGACAAACACTTTTTCTTATGTAGCTCTTACAGACACAGTAAATTAAAATACTCATCAGTGGGTGAATTGTCCTGGTCTAGCATTAGACATGGCCACTGCTGACATCTCCAGCTGAGGCAGGCTCAGTAAGTCCTTTGTATTTAAGGCAGGAAATAGGCATTGTGGGTGAGATTTTTGGCTGCCTAAACGCAAACTTGAAGAGTTATAGTAGGTGCTGCAGGGTTTTCTTCCAGGAGAGCAGTCATCCTTACGGAACGATGTTTATGTGAAGTCCTGTGCTGTAGCTTCTGTTTCCATATGGATGTCTACCACACTTTGGGGGTCTCATGTGGCATTAGACACATCAGAGTCCTGCTAAGGTGTAATTAATCTGATGTAATTTAGCTGTCTACTTGAGACGAAATAATTTTATTGCTGGTGCATTGCTTCTATTAACCAAATCTCCAGTGACCATAAAGAGAGCTTCACGATAAAGCGCAGTCCAGAAAATCAAAACATGGTTATTTCGGCATCAACTGAAGTTGTAATAAAGTTGGAACAATTCAATAAAGTTGAAATTTTGGCCTGGGAATTTTGCCATTCTTAGACATTTTCACAGGCCCTGAGTTACATCGCTTCTGGTTCTGGTGGCCTTGAAATTCATATGTGAAGAAATGCCCAAATACAACTCTACATTTGGGAGTAAGTGGAGAGAAACACACATCTCCTGACACACGTGCAGAAGGAAAAATGGAGCAAGCAAAGGTCTGATTTGTTGTTGCTCCATCTGGAGGGTGAACCTGACATTTCTGTCTGCCAATAGCAATTTATCGTGAAGCAGACCCGCAGGGAAAGTTTCTCCATGCTAAATCAACCAGGAAAAGAAACGAACCTTGTGTTACAACGAAATAAGAAACTTAATCACAGTCTACGTGTCTGGGTGCATAAATAATTTAAACAGAGGCAGCTGCAATTTCCATATATTAAAGCAAAACCTCCCAAAGAGCCCCTTGAAAAACAAAAATTAATACTTTGTTAGTAAAGAAACTGAATGTATTTAAATGCAGGTTTGTTCTCATTTGATCTTTGGGGAAGAAAACTTTTTATGACCTACAAGGAAAATGACGGTGCTAACTATCATCTGGTGGGTGTTCTACCCCAGCTAACACCTCTTTACTGGAGCCATGGTCAAATTCACTTTCTGCTGTTGCCCAAAAAATTGTTCTAAAGAATACTGTCAATGAGCCAAAATCAGAACTTTTCAGTGCATTACTGGAAGTAGCAAATGTTTTCTCTACTTTTGCAAAATCCTGGATTTGTATTTTAGTTACAAATGGTACCCTTCACTAAGTGATAATGTAGCAAGCTTAATTAGGTTCTTCACAACAGCAGTGTCCTTTCTAGTGGTAAATAGATTTTTATATTATAATACCCAAGGTTTCCTTATGCAGTGGTCATCAAAAGATTCTTATTATGAGAATTTGTTTTCAATATTAACACACAACATAAACAACGGTTACATGTATTTTTAAGGAAATTGGATATACTCTAAGGAGTGCAGGTGTCTGTTTCAAGCAAAACTGTAATTATTGACGCTTTCCTCCTCCAGCTTTGAACTGAAATGAGCTTGTGCATCACCTTCCTCTTCATCATCATATCTTTTTATTGGCGTTTCCTCTTGCAACACACAAGAGCTTGTTTTTGTGTTCACAAGAGCTTGTAACTAATTTTTTGTCATCATTGATTTGTCAGGAATCGGAGTAGCTGTGCCGCAGGAGGTCGGGGCAGCTTTGGGTGCTGGTGATCCATCCATTCATTGAATGTTCAGGTTCTCCTGTAGTCATTGCCTTAGACCTTTGCAGAGCAGTTCACATCCTTCAGGCATCTCTAAACCCCATCTTCACAAATGGCATGCAATGCATTCTGGGAGAGGAGGTCTTTGCACGTGGAAATTTTACCCCATTCAAACAAGAAGAATCAGTAATTTCAATGTCTCCTCTGCCTTTTAGTTTCCAAGGACCTAAATCAGACAATCTGGGATTATTTCACTGTCATACGACTCACAGTTGCCTCGATTTATCTGCTGCACCCAGACAGACAAATTTCCCCCTAAATTGGGTTAACTACACTGACAAGAGCTCCCTAGAAAGGAGTTCAAATGAGTGGCTCTGACATTAACAACTGCATAATAGATACATGAAACCAGGAGAGAGGAATTTCACCCAGAAAGTCAATACTACAATAACAATCGATCTTTGCTTCCTGTTTACAAAGCTGACAATAGTTTTTCACGCTCTGGCCCACTAAACAGAGAGAAAAGAGTGATGCTTTATGTGCAATGAAATGTAGTTTTTCAACTTCTCATTTCCGCAGAGAGACAACGGCTTTATGGAGCGAGACGTTGGGTGGAGGTTTTTTCCACATTCGGTGGCTAAATTCAACCTGTGGTTGAATGGGGTCTATCAGACACAATCTCCTGGCTACGAATTTGTACCTGCCCTGTCAAGACAGTGTGAAGACAGCAAACCTTTTTAACTGAAATGCTCACATCTCTAGAAGCCAGAGCAGGCTGCAATGGGAGTTCAGAATAAACAGGAGTTCGGAACAATGGGAATCTGTGCTGTCCACCTCACCATGTTGCACTGTATTATTTTTCATTTGCTTTTCTTGTGGTTCATGAAAAGAAAAAATTCGGTAATGAGTTTCTGCAGCCAGATTGTCTGTACTATAGAGAGGACTCTGTCATTTATCTTCATCGCTGAAGAGCTTCATACCTTTGTGTCATACTACACTTCACCAGCACTTTGCAAATCCTTTCTCAAGTACTTGTTTTTCTTTCTGATAAGAGATACATTCTAGCCGAGTGTGTCTGATCCACTTGCAACCCATTTCAAATGCTCCCTAGAAATTTCTCCCTTGCTGGAATAATTACTACTTTGCCCTTTGACTTAATAACACCTCAAAAGCTTTTTTTGCTGTGAACAGGCTGTAGCACTTCAGATAATATTGAAGCTGAAGAATGTTGCTCTTGTTCAAAGCTTGGGCAGCTTCCAGAACTGGAATATTACTGTGGACCTCAGCAGCGCTCAAAAGAATGTTCCATTAATTCACATTCTGCAGTGTAATTAGATTGGCATTTGAATTATGAGTTGCTGAATTATATGTATCTTTTAACGATGTTAGCAAAGGTGCCTATTGACTCTTTACCGTTTAGCTCCACAGGTACAACCCTTGTGCTTCTAATCTGCCACAAAAACTAGGTGTATTATGAATGATCTACAAATTAATCGTCATGTACATGGAAGTGAGATGATGTAGTAGGATATTGCAGCCACCATAATGAATTTTGATCACCATTTTGAAAACGTTGCCCTCGTAGATTGTAGATAAACTCACTCTACTAAGCTTACCAGTAAGTTTAATTTTACTGACAAGTTGCCACCTTAGACAGTAGAGGTTACTCACCTAGCCCATGCCAATATTCTGGGAGGGTGGCCCATGCTCCAGCGCTTGGGGTTGTGCTGTCCTGTGTCACCTTACGCTTTGCTTCTATATCTTAAGTATTCCTTGGCTTGAAGAAACGTCTAATTTCAGTTGTGAATTAGACCAACCTGTAGTGTCCTACACAAGGAAAGAAGACGGCATCGAAAAGATGTGCTATTTGCAAAGCATGCTGAAACAGAGCCCAGCTCCCCAGCCTGGTGATCAGAACTGACCAGGCTGGGAAAGGGATGGGAGAGCACCAGCACATGAGCCCCAGTTTCTTCCAGTAATAGAAAGTCATAATAGCTTGGAAAGAACCAAGGGATTTCAAGTTCTTCCGTTTAATACCCTAGGAAATAAATCAGTCTCAGAAAACTATGTCCAATGCAAAGGGACTCGGTCTTGAAGATCCAAGTCGTTGCTCTGACTCTACCCAGTTGCTCTGGCTGTAAGGTGGGTTAGCGGAAGGGAGGTGGCATTGTCTTTTTTTTTGTTAGTGCACTTGAGTTTATCTTGACTTTTTAATTTCTTTTTTATTTTTTTGTTTTTATATTTTCAAATGGCAGATGTGAAATGTTCTATTTCATATCACAGGCTATTTTTTTTTTTTTCCCAAATGTTATTTTTATGTTTCTCTTCTCAGGGGAAAAACCCATAGCACATCTGTTTAAACATTTTGTTCAAAATAAACCACAGCCATTTGCTTTTTTTTTTTTTTCCGAATAAACCATGGATTTTGTTTTTCATTCCCTTCCCTTCACTCCTCAGCAGCCAAATAAATGCAATCAGTTATTCACACGAGTCCTAATAACTAATCCAGCCAATGAATGCCAAAGCTTTCCTTTGAGATGGGGGAGCTGGTGAGCGCCGAGAATTGAGGCATACTCTATAATTTTGATTCCAAGCTTCATCCTTGTCCAGCTCTGGCCACAATGACAGCAATCCTCTCAGAAACTGCTGGTGCTGGGCCAGTAATGGAAGCAGGAAAGGAGAAAACCGTCCGGTCTTCTTCTCCAGGTCACATAAATGACTGTGATCATAAATAAACTTCTAATTTACAAACAGATCCTTGGAAATGTGACCATCATGAACCAAGAAAGGGGCTGGTTCAGACTCTGCCATGAGAGCAAGGCCAGACAGGCTCCGGCAGCAGGAGAATCAGGCTCAGTAACTTGCACTTGTGCATACTGCTGTCTCAGGGAGAGTTCTATGAGCTGCAAGGTGTGTGTGGACCTTCTCCCATCATTGACCAACATACCTGGCATTTTCTCAAAAGCCAGAGTCTTGCCGGAATAGCTCCAAGGAGCCCTCTGTTTATAGACTCCTATCTATGAACTCAATGGGACACAAGGAGAGAGGACTGGAGTTCAGCAGAGAACTAGGTCATCCAGGCGCTGACTTGGTGGGAAAGACGTGATGGGATGCAATGAAAAGGACCCAGTCACAACCAGAAATCACGTTACAGGCATGGATTTATTGCACATAATAAATTCCTCCATCACTGCAGACCGAAGCCATGTCACTACCAGATCCCCATCTTTTTTAGCTGGGAACAGATAGGGTGTAATGAAATACTATGGGTTCTAACTGCTTTATGCCAAAGAGCTCAGAGTTAAGTGGTTGATAAGAAATTGCCATTGATTAGGCATCCCAGCAGCATCAATCTGTAAGGGTTGGGGGAGGCAGATTCTTGGCAGCAGTGGCTAGCTCAGTATCGGGATCTTGCTGCTGGTATTTACCTTCCTTTGTGAAACAAGGTTCACATGTGGATTCAGGTAGAAGGAGACAACAGGATGCAACCAGCTGTCAGGACCTGTCAGAAGGAAGGGAAAGATATACCAATATGTGGGTGTTGGTATGACACAATTGTACCTTTCTTTTCTTCACATCACATTCTGGGATCACTGTGCTTTAACAGCCACTGCCCAGCTCCCACCCACACCTCTCAATTTCTAAGGATTTCACCTGCTGGAAAAGTGCAGAACTTTCCAGAGACCCTTGGTCTTTCTCAACACATCTGAGGGCAACTGGACTCTTTCTGTGGATTACACTGAGTCGCAGTTCAGACTTTATATTCCCAATGGGAGTGAGTGAATGCAATTTGTTGCGTGTGGGGTGACGATAGCCACGAAAATTGATTCACCACACGGGAAATAGCTGTAACACCATAGAGATCACGAAAGTCATCATCTTGGCATGTAAACTATGAGGGATCAAAGGAAACAGATGCCATTAGGCATTTTTAATCATGGCTTTTATAGAGAATGATGTTTTTGCAGTCATGAAAAGCTACTTCACCACTGACCTTACATAAAGACACTCTAAAAGCCAAGCTCACAAATTTCCAGATGTATGTGACCGCATGTCCTATCAAACTCAGAATATCAGTGTGTGTCTGAGGAAGGATGGCTCTTGCGCAGAGGACACACAGGAAAGATCGAAGATGCTTTTCGCCTCAGACTTCTTAGGCAGCCTTCATCAAAGCCACTTACATTAATTAATTTCTGGGCAGAAATTTGAGTTCCTTATATGAAGACTTTTTTGGCAGTATGTGATTATCACCACCTCCATAGACACGGACTAAATGCAACTGAGTGATCTTCCCTTTCCTCAGCCTTTTTTCTGATTCCTGATTTGATCCACAGAGGGATTCAGAGAGAAGTCAGTACGCAGCATCTTTGCTTCTCATAATGGCCCAGAGCATTAGACCTTTGCTTTTAAATGAAAATGGTTAATTCATGCAGGAAGGAGGGATGTATATCTAGCAAAGACTTGTCATTCCTAGTTGCAGCTTTGGCTTTTATCAGTACTGTGAACAGTGGGTGTAAATCAGCTTAAAAAGGGAGGTGTGCTGTGGAACTGGCCCTATGGAAAAGGAAAAACTAATTGACCTCTCACTGTGATCTGTTTTCACTGCCTAATATTCATGTGCATTAAATAATGTGTCTTTTAAACCAATAATTACTGTTCACTTGTAGTCGCCTGCAAGGCATTTCTCCAGCATGGAAGGATCGTGCTTTGTTCTAAGCAATGAAGACCTGAATCGGGCACACAGCAAGGATGAAACACAGGGGTGGATGTGGCACCCTTGGGCAAGCCGGAGGAGGTTGCAAAGCCAAGGTCACTGTATGAGGCTTAGGAGGTATCCGGTCACCTGGCAGGGTGGGAAAGCTGCCAGGGATGAGCCCACGGTCCCCACAGGCTGAGCACTACTGCTGTGTCTGCTGCTCCAGGGACCAGTGTACAAGATGCCAGCACTTGGCACACACAGTGTGTTGAGGAGGCAGAGACAGACCTGAGCTTTGCAGTACCACCAGCTCCAAGCAGGGACAGGGGAAATGGAAAGGAAGGGTGTTAAGTCTCATTAGCCCGACTGGGCAATTCTGTGCCTGAAAGGAGTGCTAATTTAAATAGCTTGCTAATCATTTGGAATCAACTAGCAGAGATTTGGAGGCTTTGCAAAATCCACGTGCAAACACCAGTCCGCTTCTTTCCATGTAGTGAGCAACTTCCAGCCTAGAGAGTATGTGGAGGGATTTAAGCAGACAAATTTGTTCTCCGCATTGAAAAGATCCAATGAACTCTGTTTCAAAAAATCGAGGCATGCCTTTTGAGGTGGATAAACAGCACATTCAGAGCACTAACTTAACCTACGTCCCAAAGGCAAACTAAAGCAACAACCAAGCAGCAGGATGCTTAACCCCAGACCCAGCTGTTGTGCTTCCCTTCACACCTCCAAGCTGTTAATTACCCACTCCTGTAATCAGTGCTACAGTCAGACGTACTCCGTTTGTAGATGCATGCACAGTAACAGCGTGCACGTGCAGTACTGAGGTGGATGGGCAAGGAGTCTGGTTATAAGAGCTGCAGTGAGGAAGTTCTCAGCACTGGTGGGGCCAGCAGGACCAGGGGAGGGATTGTACCCCTGTACTGGGTACTTCGAATATGGGGTCCAGATTTCTGTCCAAGAAGGACCTTGAGGGGCTGGAGCACGTCCAGAGGAGGGCAATGAAGCTGGTGCAGGCTCTGGAGCACAAGTGCACTGAGGAGTGGCTAAGGGACCTGCCAGGGGTTACACTGGAGAAAAGGAGGCTCAGGGGAGACTTTTTTGCTCTCTACAACTTCCTGACAGGAGGTTGGAGCAAGGGGGTGGCTGGTCTCTTCTCCCCAGGAACAAGCGACAGGACGAGAGGAAACAGCCTCAAGTTGTTCCAGGGGAGGTTGAGGTTGGCCCTGAGGAACCATTTCTTCCCTGAAAGGGTTGTCAAGCCCTGACACAGGCTGCCCAGGGTGGTCCCCATCCCTGGCAATATTTAAAGGATGTGTAGATGTGGCACTTAGGGACATGGCTTAGTGGTGACTTGGCAGTGCTGAGTTAACAGTTGGACTCGATCATAAAGGTCTTTTCCAACCAAAACCACTCTGTGATTCTGTGATGCTCAGGTTATGAATTTACACCACCAGTGCTGTGGAATCATCTGGTTGTGACAAGGCAAAGTCAACCAACCACCTTGAGCTGGAAACTGCATTGTAAGATGCCCTCGGTCATTATATATGCCAAATGTTGCAGAAGGCACTGGTGGGAGCTCTCCTGTGCATCTCATGGGCAAAGCATTTCAGTTTCTCGCAGCAGTGTGTGATTTCTGCTGGTTAAATGGTCCCATTGCGACTGCCCTTGAAAAGCTGCTCGCAGGTTCTCCTACCATGTGGCCTCAGTGCCTGGCAGTGTGAGTGTGATCAGTCCTGAAGGGAATGAGAACAAACATGGTTTTTCACACATTTTGGTGTTTTCCTGTTCTGGTGTGTGGTTATGAACTGCTACAGCCTATGATGTAAAAGGCAGACCTCAGCTTTGGCTTGTCCATCCATGGCACTGGGGGGATTCTCATGGGAATGAATCTGAATGACACAGTGTGGGGAGACAGTTGGAGGATATTCCAGCAGGCAATCCTACAACAGCAGCAATCATTACAGTGTAACTGAGTACATAGGTGTGCGTACCTCAAATATAGGAATCATTTAACATCTCTTGATTGTGGCAGCAGAACCACAGATTATTACCTCTATGCATGAGTCCTACCTCCAAAAGGCATCACATCCAGCCACTTGGCTCATGCAGTGGTGGTGCCTTCATTGTGGTGGTTTTGGGGATCACTTATTCTGGAGCTGGTACTGATTCTTCTGCTGGCACAGATGTTCTCAAAGAGGGAGTCCCATTTGGAGACTGATTTGGTCTATCTGTCTCACCTTACAAAGCGTGAAATCATTATGCCTAACTCTAGGCCACCACCTTCCCAGCTCACTACCTCCTTCTCAGCCTTTCCTCCCCTGCCTGTGTCTTCCCAAGGACTGGGAAAAATAAATTAAAAGATCAGGTGGAACAGCTTAGACACAATGTCTTCATGACGGTTTTATTGCTTGTTTTCAGCAGTGTCAACCACAGAGAAGAACCTCCTCTGAAGCAAGGAGATGAACCAAATACAAAGGAAAAATTAGCCAGTTCATTGCGTATGTACAGAGTCAGAACAAAATAAATAACATCAGGCCAAAGGCCATGAAACAAGGCAGAGATTTCACCTGTGCTGAGCAAGCAGGTCTGTTCTCACTGGCATGAAGAACACGTCACATCACCTAGGTACATAATTGTCCACAGAGACAGTGGTTCTCTGTCCACAGCCAGTCTTCATCAATCTTTGCTGTCAAGGCGTATTTACAGGAGAGCGGAGCAGAGGTGCTCACAGTTTGACTGAGAAGAGTCAGTTGGCACCAGCTACTGAACAACAGCTTGAGGTGTTGGAAATAGAGTCTGAAAAATGCACCTTTGGATTCAAAAGTGCGTTTTTGAACTTAATTTGTCATCACCAGAGTATCAAAAATGTGTGGGTTTTTTTTTTTTTTTTTAACGCGCTCTTCAGATTTCCTCTATGTACAAATTTACAGCATCCACAAAACAGGGGTAGGAAACACTAGTGCTCTGCTGATGTCAGTTTGGGTGTCCTAAAGGCCTGGCCCTCAGAACCCAAATGGCCATTATTTCCCTTACAGACCCGTTAGGTGGTTTCCAGTCCCAGTGTTTGACTTCTTCTTCCCTGCAATTTCACAGTATGTTAGAAATAACCAGGGCTTCACACCCAGGGCTCTTCACTACAGAGCTCACCACTGTGCAAGCAAACGAGGAGTTAGGAGGTTCAGACAATAGGAGGTGGAAGAAGAGACGGTCCGTGGGCCCCGGAAACTCCTAATTCCTCAAAGCCATAGTTTACAGCTGCACAGATCTCCAGGGGAAATAACAAGATCAGTCATTGTAATTAAACCTCATCAGACCAGCACGTAAACACCGGGCTTGGAGGGTGGGGGGAAAGCTGATTGACTGAAAGAAAACGGACTGAAATCCCTGCTGCTGTGGATTTGGGGACCTCTGACTCCACGTACTATTCTGGGACTTAATTCTTCTCCATATTACACCAGTTTAGGTCAGGAATGATACCAGCAGAGTCATTCCAGATTGATACGGGTATATACGAGGCCAAGAGCTCGGTCTCCTGTTCTTCAAGGGTCATCTACAATCAAGAAGCTTGGTAGTCCTTGCCACCATAAGCATTGGTGTGCGAAAAGTGCAAAGTTGCATCGTGAGTCAGGGAGCTCAGTCCTTGTCTCCAAGAGTTCGGCACATTCATTGGTGCAGAGTTGCCTTGGGAGGAAGCACAGAGATGTGTCAACACCCCGATCAAGATCTTTTCTTCAGCTAAACGCCCTGCCCGAAAGCAGAGAGGCTGGTACACAGCGGGGAGGAAGCATTGTTACATGGGCTTTGGTGTGGAACCTGGAGTCATCTTCCTTCTCATACCCCATGGACTTCCACAGGCCATTTATCAAACCAAGCTGAATTTGTGTGGATGGCATAAAACCAGCTTCACAAGGACACAGACAGTATTTCCAAGTTTGAGAGATTCCCTTTCAGTCTGAACAAATTCCATATTTCCTGCAGGAACCCACTGGATTTTCCCTTGTTTAAACACTGTGGTGGAGATGGAAGGAACGGAGACAAACTAATCCCACCAAACCCCTTCAACCCCTGCCACAGAGCCGAGCGATGCTCACTCCTGAGTTTTCTTTGAAATGGCATTTCCCTTTTTAAAAACGACTGGCGGTCTTCCTTTAATCAGCAGGTTCATCTCTCCCTGAAAGTATTTCTATCAGATTGGAGCAGAGAGCTGGGGTTAATCCCTTTGCTCACATAGTGACAGAGACACCACCCTGCCCCATTGCTTCTGAGCTGGAAGGGAAACAAGCGGGATGGTAAGAAAGAGGTAAATCTACTGATTAGTCAGTGGACAGTCGTTCTCCTGTAACACTTTCCTTGAGAAACATATAACTGCTCCCTAGGCAAAAAAATAAAATAAAGTATAAGATAAAATGAAACAAAACAAAAATCAACAAAAATAATAAAATAATAATAAAACAAAAAAAATTAAACTAAATTAAACTAAACTAAACTAAACTAAAATAAAATAATTCAGATGATGCTTTTTCTCCTGGGCTTTTTTGGATCCCTTTTTCATTCTGTACCTCCAGTAATGCTGCTGCTGCTACACCTCTGATTTTAAGAACTAGTTTCAAGTTAATGCCCTGAAATTCTGCTACAGCCTAGAATTTCTTCACTGCTCTTTTTAAAATGCAGAACTTGCTCATATTCTCATTTCTTGCTGTTTACGAGAGGGCCACAGAGCAATACAGGTCCCTGCTGAATTGGAATACCTACAGTCTAATGTCAGCATTGGACCTTGCACCTCCAGACCTTGAGAAAATAATCTCATTTCTATATTTTAATTGTTTCATACTGAACAATAATTGTTCAATAGTTTAATCACTGAAATATGGAGTGAGTAATGAACAGGAGGGGGTTGATGTCTCACTGCTACAAAAAGGGAGTGAACAGTTCCAGGATGAAGATAAAGGAATTATTATTATAAGCCCGTCACACCCAGGTACGTCTCTTAACCGTATTTTGCAGGAAATGAACAGAGTTGCCTTCACTGGAGCCATTCCTGTCTTACACCAGTGTTAAGGGGGTCAGTGCTGGTGACCAGCACTGGTGCTTGGTGGGCAGCAGCAGCAGCAGTCCTGAGCCCCACAACGTGTGTTCTGCATGGGATCGGGACAACACTGTTTGAGTCATCATCTGGGGCTGCAGTGAGGTCCCTGAGCTCCATTTTATTGATGAGTTAGACGAAAAACAGAGTAGAGGAGGCCAAGTTATTGGGCCAAATTCCTGCACTACACTCCTTAAATGAGGGCCTGATCTGAGTGTCATCGTTCACTTGATTGCTCGTAACCCCAGCGTGAAAAGCTCTGATTTCACCACTGACTCTCTGCTTCCTGAAATACGAAGCCAAAGCATCTAGGCGGGCAGCTCCGCACTGCCTGTGTCACTCGTACTGCCATGCCTGTCACAGCAGGTATGTCCAGCACCGTCACTGAATGTCTGAAACCCTCCTGACAGCATCATGGTGATGTGGCTGCGTGTTCGGTGATGACATAATTGACAGTAGGATGCCTGGGGACACTGCTCCTGGCATGCCCATGGAGTTAATGTATATTGAAGGAGCCCCTCAGTTTCAGTCACATCCTATCTCCAGGCTTCCATGCAGAAGAGTCTGGTGGTGCATCTCAAGGGCTGCAGGAGGCCCTGTGGCATTGGTAAATAACCAGCCAGATCTTCTCCTCTCACGTCTCTGAAAGGCAAGCCCAGTCCTGCTACATCTGGCATATGGTGGCAGAGGTTAGCACCGGGCTGAAAGGGAAAAGCAGCTGTAAATCCAAAGCAGAAGGTCCCTCCTGCAAATGGACTTACAAGCACAGGGAGAGGAAAAGGTGAAGAACAACAGGGTGAAAAAGCACAAGGTTTCTCACTGCTCCTGGCTCACAGACATGGTTCTTCTAACCAAGCAAGGCTGCCTACAACAGACGGGAAGGGTTTTCCTCACTTCTCACATAAGAGGTTGCTGGCAATGGTGCTTCCCTTCCACTCAACAGCTCTGTGCTCAAACTCCACCTTTGCTTGTCTGGGACCTGGGATTTAAGTTCACAGCTCAGGCTGCTCAGTGGATGCATTAACAGGATTTGGCAGTGCTCCTCTGCAGCCCACCTGCTATGACAGACATAGGGGGTGAATGACTGCAGCCTGATTATTAATCACATCATCCCCAGACTGATGCTGCTTCCAAACTCTGAACAAGTGAGAGGAAGCATTTGACACCAAGTGGAACAACTCGGAAGCTGAGAGAGAGCTTTCCCTTGCTGCTTCTTGGCTTCCTTGCAGCTGGCCATTCACCTGGTGAAAAGCAGAGTAGGTCAAATCCTTGCTTTGAGCAGGCACAGGAGAAGAATTGGTGGCACTGGTGGGACTTCTCCAACATCTTCTGTGTGAGTCCTAATCCAGGTCTGAAAGCACTCACCAGAGCAGCACCAGCACCAAACACAAAGAGGGTCCTTCCCTCTGAGAACCTCAAGGGCATTTCAGTGGGCACCTTGTTCCTGGGACGTCAGGACATAGCAAGCAACATGGGGGAATTTTAAGGATCATCTTGGTTACTCTGGATTTAGGGAATTAGAGAGCTGCTAAGAGAGGATTTCGATCATCTTAAGATACGTCAGTATTGGTTTCTAACTGCCAATGATATGGTTTCAGTGTAATGTAGCCATAACAAAGATGGTTGGCACCTGGCTAGCCTGGGGTTGTGCATGCTCTTTTATTCCAGGACCATGGAGCTCATTATGAGTATCTTCACAGCATCTACCTATCCTCTTAGGTTCTGTAGACCGGGTAGCCGCTGTGACAGCATCTGAGCTAGCTCGCTGAAACCGCATGACTGCATGTCTACCCTTCACGGAAGTTGTATCAGAGTATCTCATACCTCTTACTAACTTAAGCCCTCTCAGCCCCACATGTGGAGAAATGCTTTGGAAGCATCGAGCTCAGATGGTAAGAGGTATATAGCTCTGGAGAGGGCTTCAGCATAACAACACCCTCTCAGAACTGAGAAAGGATCTGGATGTCCAGCTCTGCAACTCTCTTCCTGCACTCAGTATGGTTTGTTGGCAGCGAATCGCAGACGCTTAAGGCAAGCAAACCAAACTCCAAACCCACTGAATTAAAAATGTTTCAAGGAACAACATTTCATAACAAAGAAAAAGAAGTCTAGGTGCTGTTAGTACCTGGTGCGCAAGCTGAGAACTCTCAACTCTGAAAGATGAACCCGCATTCCTTTCCATGTACATGACAGCAGCCCAATTATTAAGTGTACACGAGCTAGGCAGGGATTTCCCAACCCCAATGTAAAACTGGTGCAACCCCATTTGACGCAGTTGGGTGGGACACACACAATAGCATCCACATCCTTGTGCTGTCTGAGTTTGGGATTCCAGGGATTGTCTCAAATGCAGTGCCTAGGAGTGTGATGCTCTCCTTCACCAATTCACCAAGAAAAGAAAAAAATAACAATTCCCTTGGGTTTAACAGGATCTATGGGCGTTCTTCAACTAGGGATTGCCCCTATATGGAAACTAATGGGCCTCCAGAAAAGAGGTAAAACACACATGTGCATCTTAAAGGTCTAACAAGGCCTTCATCATAGGATGGAAGCTACCCACCAAAGCCCAAGAAGAAATCAATTGAATAGCAAATTCACTCCTTCCTGACTCCTGGAGTGCCAGTTACGTGCTGAGACAACCTTGCTCTGATGAAAGCAATTTTGCTTGCTGCTGTGACACTAATTTTTTCATCTGGAGAGCAGCTCCTTACGGCAGGGCTGATTCAATTAAGGATTACAGGGTTTCACACCACCCTTCCCTGGCAGTGCATGCTAACCAAGAACAAACAAATCACAGACCAATTGTTTCCCCCGATCCCTAATGATCCTGGGTGCGTTAATGCACCAAGATCTATGGGTGAATTTAAAAAGAATTAAAAACACAGCCGTGCTCTGCTTTTGGCATCTGCACCTGGTTTTTATACATGCAAATCAAGTTTCCTGCTCATTGAAAACATCCAAACAAAACACGATGTCATGAACACAGCGCAGAGAAGGGCATTCATGCTGTTCCTTCTCAGCGAGCTGCTTTTCCAGAGGGCACCCAAGGGTCCTTGGGAAGCTTTTGCTAACAAGGATGGTGGGCAATTAGCAGAGCACACTGCAGCACTGGGGCATCCTCCAAGGGGCTTTCCTGGTGCTGCAGCTTCATCTTCACACGCGTAAAATGCAGAGGCATTTTACCTCTCCTGTGCATGTCCCTCCTGTCCCTTCTCCCCATGTCCTCCAACACTGTCTTCGGTGCCTATCGCCACCTCTTATCAACAGGATTTTTGGCACATTCATATGTTTGGCATTTTCTTTCCCTGCTTCTTTCCTCCCTCTCTCCTTTACTGGCTCATTTTTTAAAAAGTGCAATTTATCTGTTTCAGAGATGCCGGTTCTGGTAGAGCCACCAAGGACTCAGGCTCTCCCCTCCCTTGCTGCCCCTACTTCATTATTTATGACACATCAGGATCTCCCAGGCTCTCCTGAAGTGACTGGAACCTTTACTCATAGTTATCAACCCCTGAGAGCTTGACACTTCAGAGTGAAAGGCCTGAAAAGAGGGAGAGAAGAATTTCTCTGCCTCTTGGCTTGTCTGATCTTGTTCTGGATGCCAGTGGCTGTTCCAGTTTGGTGTCCTCTGTTGGCTCATGTGGAGCATGTCATTTCACAAGGATTTGTCATTGTATCGCTGATTCCTGGGGATCCTTCTGTCTCTCAGTGTCTCTCTTGGATGCTCAGTGTTTGGAGAGCCTCTCCCCATCACACCAGAGAGAATTCAGCCTGGAAGCCAGAGCACCGGCGTGTCTTTGGTGAGCACTTGGTCAGCATGGAGATCTGGGTGCTGAAGTTGGTGCCATTGCTGCCTAAGGAAGGGTGGTGATACTTCATGTCCGAGCCCAGGAACCGCTCCAGATGCCACCTCCGCCACTTTCGCTTGAGTTCAGCTTGCACCTAGGTGGTGGAAAGACAAGCAAGTCAGCAGAGGGGAGCATTTTCTGTTGCTCTGACTTGACTGTGTGAGCAGCCATGGGCGACCCACCTACCAAGGGACCAAGAATTATTTTATAAAGGTCACAACCTGGCCAGAACTTTTAGCCACACAGAAGAGATGTGACACTCCAGACAGGGAACTACCAGAGCAGAAATCCCTGAACTTCAGGAAAAAGGTGAGCACAGGGAATTTCTTGCCTGACACAGTGAAGCTGCCAGACTTCTTAACTTTAATGGCAACATATCCTACACTTCATGAGTTTAACCAAGATTCTTTTTTTCACCACCCTGTTTTTGTCCAAATACAAACGAATTAACTATAGCTTGTTTGTAAAGCTGTCGACACAGCTCTGCTTTTTTGACAGTCGCTACTTGTTCCTGCACAGGGTGTTTACAGACATCATCTGGTTTACACTGTCCAGACTCAAACCCTGAACCAATCTGTCCCCTCCTGCAGCCTTCCAGCCTGAATTTTTAGATAATAGTATGAATTAGATAAAACAGCTCTGTCTGAGTGTCTCTGGGATCATCAAGCACAGGAACAGCACAATACCAGGATGCAAACCTCAGGACTGGAAACATGGGAAAGGCAAGATCGAAGCCTGTGAGGCAGAAACGTGTTTACCTGGCACTGGCCTGTGCCTAACAAGTCATGTCAATGCCTGTATCGGTTCTGCATCATTAATAAGTTTGTGTGGTACTGCCCTGCTCTCCATGGGATTACTGGCTCTGCTGGAGCTGGGCTATCTGCCCTGCGTGATGTACATCAGCGTGGCTGAAAGCACCATCAGAGCTGTAAGAGAGCAAATTGTGATTCTGGACGCTCTTCCTCTCCCCAGGAAGCTGCAACACAAACCCAGATCACAGCTGCTTCTTTCTGGTCCACGCTCAGTTTATTGAGCTTGAAAGTGCTCCAGCTGAGAGCAGCTCCAAGGTTTGAGCTGCTTGTACCTGCTTGGTAGCCTTCACAATATGGGTTTAATCAGTCCCTGCTGAATTTCTGACAGGCAGATGGAGCATGTTACAAAAATATCACTGCGCTAAGGAGCCTCCATCTTGGCAGCGGGCCTGATTCTGAGGAGGATTCACTGAGGCATGAGTAGGGCTTAGAAGATGGGCTTTACCCTTCCCTGCTGAAGGTGGTCCTTTTGGATCAGGGTTTATGCAAGTTCATATGGGAGTTCTGCTGATGCTATCTCATGAGAAAAGGATGAACTCAGCAGCAGCAATACTACAGGGTGCACAGAAGTCCTGATATGTTTATTAATTGTGATGGAAACTGCCAGGCGAATGGTTGAATTGTTTTTCTGGAGTGAGCGATTTGGATGGTTCCTCCTAACATGGTACTGTCAGGAATGGGACACTGCTCAATCCGCTTTCCACAAGCATTCAATATGTTTGAGCTGCAAACGTCATCCAAACAATAGTGTCACCTTACCTCTCCATTGAGAAAGCAGTACAGAACAGCCACCACAAAGCCCTAGGAAAGGAGAGAACAGGCTTTAGCACCTCTCAAACTCACTGCAGCCTTGGAGAAAGGGCACACTGCTGGGGGACTGCTAAGGTGCCCCTTAGGAACCACCTGATGGTGTTTTCCCTACAAAAGGAGCAGGGGAAGATTGGTTAAGCTCTAAGGGCCACTGGGTCATTCAAACTGGGGCATTAGAGGCAACTGGGTGGGATACTAGACCCAACTTTCCTGCTTGGCTTTGTCAGCTGAAACTGGGGAGATCTAAACATGCTCACTAGTATGTCACCGAGGTCAGAACGAGCTTAAACATGGTATAGGGACAAACTGACACCTCATTTTTGACAATCTCAGCTTTCACTGAAAAAAATAAACCAAACTTGTCTCTCATGGTCGCAAACACTAGAGACAAGGAGTGAGCGTAGATCCATTTATCTCTCAAAGGCAAGATGCCAGATGTGATGATGATGTAGATAGGAACATTAACTCATTCACCACTGAATAAAGCACACCGCTGACACGCGTATGAGCATGGTGACAGATTGTCCTTGCAAGTTGAGAACACAGAGTGACTAGAGCTGGTTAATGGATCGGTGCAATGGGATGAAATACATAAATAAAAGCTTATTTTCATGCAACAGCAGGGCCAGAGTTCACAGCCCAGCACTGGAGCTGACTGAAGTGAGGCGTGTGGGAGGTCTAAGAAGCAAACTTCATCAGGGCTTCCTAAAGATTAATGTGGAGGACAGCCCCATTACCCATCCTTGTAGGGAACCTGCCTCCTACGCCAATGAACTAGAATCCTGCTTGAGCAAGGTCGACAGGCAGGACTTGGCTTATTAACAGAGAAGAAAGTTCATGCAAGTCGACTGGACAAAGACCGACGAGGCTCCTGTTAATGGCCAGAAAGACACTCCTCCCAAAGGTGATATATCTCATCTTACACCATGTCAATAATACATATAAACTTATCTTCTACCCTGGCCAAGAAGGAATGAGTAGCTTTTCCCCCAAAGCTATAAAAGCAGTATTGGGCATGTCCAGGAAAGAAACAGCTCACTTGTTTGCTTATTGCCTTGTCAAGTTCTCCCTGTCGACAGACCTGGTGACTGACTGATGGCCCAAAGGGTGGCTTACCTGGAATGACCCAACCACGAGCTCAAAGACCAGCTTAACTTCTGCTTTGAAATTGTCAGGGAAGAAAGCAAACATGATGTAGTGAATGCCAAAGAGAGGGATCAGCAGCAAGGTGGACTTGGCCAGCCTCCTGTTGGAAAGACAAACATGAGTCATAAGGGGAGAGGGAAGAGGAGCTGAAGGGTAAGCTGATGAGAAGTCCTGCATCTGAGCCCTATGCATCCCCAAAACTTTAATTTGCTGTAATACATATTTGCTGATTACCTGCATCATGATGGTGTAGCCTGTGTCGCGCATGTTAAGTGCCTTAGTTTGCCCTTAGGAGATGTGATATGAGCCACTTACCTAGGAACACCCAGCCCTTTCACAGCAGCTTTGAGGGAGGCAGCATCAGGAGGCTGCCCTTGCCCAGAGGGAAGAAGTGTCTGGGTACAGTGAAATGGAGCGTGTTGAGATAGCTTCTCACAGCCAAACCTCCCCAGGATCCCTCTGATGACCTGGGTTGGGATGCAGTGAGATGTGGAGGAGGACCCTCAGCTGGACACAGCCACTGTATGGCAGTTCAACCTAACCAAGGACCGTGTGGGGCGCGTTTCCACAGGCTTGCTTTCCTCCTTGTTAACAGTTCTCATATAAATACATACACGTGCCTCCAGCTAAGGCAGAGTAATCAGCGTTAGATTATTTATCCTTGGCCCACAGCTGCAGATGGCTGGTGATTTCAGATGTGGTGACAACAGAAAATGTGACATCTTTACTCCTAGTAACTTCAATGGAGGTATTTCTTTCTTTCTTCTCTCTTTCTCCCCTCCCACTGGAGATCTTTTTTCATCTCTGCAAGCTAAATCATCATCTAGTGCTGTCTTTGTTTGCTTGGGATTTCTGAAAATTACAGCTTCTGGGAGAGAAATGGTATGTTTAGCTCAGAATAATGACAGGCTATCGCACAATGAATGTCTCCAAAGGAGGGGGATGAACGGTATTAGTCCTTGATGGCATCGCGCTGAGGAATCAGAGGTCTAATTAGGTAGAGATGGTAGTTTATTAAATATAATCATTATTAGAATATAGCTGATAGAAATAAAATGAAATCAAGGGCCTAAGGATGCTCATGGGGGTTTTGGCTCCAGTAGTCACCCACATCCTCCCCTGTCCCCCTCTTCCAGAGGCTTCTGGAGGAATTGAAGACATTGGAATGGGATGTTGGCTGGGATGTTGGAAATACTTGTTCTTCCATCTGCAAATCCTTCACCTCCAAAGCCTCATCAGGCTTAGCCCCCTCAGACCATCTTCACTTATTTGTCATCTACATAAGCCCACTCGGAAGGCTGACGAGCCAGCTTTATGCAGTTGATGCTCATCACTGTATCTCCCAGCAAATCTTTCCAGCTTTCCCTGAGCCTGGCCCAAAGACAGCTTGATATCAAGGTTGTGGTTGGTGGCTGTAGTTCCCTGAGGGATTCCTGCTGGCTGAGAGGCAGCTGGGTGCACCTTACTCCAGGCAAAACGAGTGACTGTAGGAAGCTGAGGAACCTTCTAGCAATTTGCCTTTCCCACCACATCCCTCACTAGCAGGCACATCCCTGCTCCTAGTGAGTCCTCTTGGATTTCTTGCCCTGTCAGGGCACTGTTATTGTCATTGGTAACCATCAGGGTACCATGTTCCTCTCTCTTAGAAGCAGCTCTGGTCAGCGTGACCCACACTAGAAGACCCAGCCTTAATTTCCCCAGCTCCTCACCTACGAAAAAGCAACTCATTTTCTAAGCAGATCACGGTTCAGTGGCTTTGCAGACATCTCTCCTCTCTCCCCAGCTTTTCAGGAACAATCAGCCTCGAGGAGAGTGATATTGCCTTCATGTACCATATTCATAAGAGACACTGTTTGCAACCTCCTCTTATCATTGCAGACAGCGCTAGAGCCTCGGTGATAGCATTTTCCCTCCTGGCTGGACAGTGGCAATGAAAAGGGCATAGGAGCCCCCTCCTCCAGTTTGCAACACTCCAAACCAGTCTTTTGCTCCCAGCACTAAGCTTCCCCAAAATACTGAGTGATGTTTTAGATCTCAGTTTGGCTTCAAGGCAAGAGCCCTATGGTCTAGCCCTGTGATATTTAAAAGATTCCCCCCCTAAACACTGCAATGAGGAAAGTCATCTTCCCCAGTCACAATGCAGTTTCTCCCAGGAGTCTAAAGCCTGTGTGTGTAGGAGGCAGAACTTCTTGAGAGATTGTCCAAAGGTGGCCAAAGCTACCTTCTGGAAGCTTTAATCGTTACTTCCACTCTCAGTACAGGGCGCACTTCTCAGACCTTCCCTCTCTGACAGATACACGTGGTGACAGGTAATTTAGGGAAAACACATCTCCATTAGCCTGCACTGAACCTGCTCCTCTCCTTGGGAGTGGGTAAAAGCCAACCAACATCTTAGTCATGCTCCTTGAACGCGTAATGGAAAAGCTACCCAGAAAACTTTGATGATCATATTGATTTACGAACATGTACAGAATAGAAAGAGATGAATTTTGTTCAAGATTGCAGAAAACCATTTCCATTTGCCTGAAATGTTGCTGTCCCATTCTTGCACGTGTCTCTGTCATTTCCAGAAAACCGTTTCAGGGGCTCGTCACAGTTCCCAATAAAGCCCAGTTCGCTGTCTGTAGCATTAATGAGTCAGCGGCGCACCTGAATTTCCAGCCTGAAGCTAAACTGAAGCGGGTTGGAATTGAACAATACCGTCAACATGTCAACTTGTTGTATTTTAGTAACATAAACAATTTAAGATAAACAAGAGAAGGAGGGAGAAATGCAAATAAGAGATTCCTGATATCGTTACTTTACAAGACATTTATCTCAGATTTGGCAGGAGGAACTGTGATGGTTTGCTTCCTCCCTCCCCAACTTGACCTTTATTTCCTGTAACTCTGCTCAAGTGATAAATGGTAAAGAGGGTTTGGGGGGCACAGATAACACCACAACAGAGAAGGGCTAATTTGAGCAATGTGCCCACCTAACCACCATGCTGGTCAATGTCCGATTCAAGCCAAATTTGGAAGAAGCTAACTTCTGTAGTCGGAATGTAAATATGACTATGAGTCCATTGTCTTACTCCATAAACAGTGGTCAGCCCCAGGCCCGGCGAGCTCTGCTGCACGGCAGCAGGCTCCATACCAGGATGTCCCCTTGAGTGGGACACCTCTCGAGGTTACTCCTCGAGGTTGAGAGATTCCTTGCCACAACAGATCCTCAGTAAGGGATTAACAGCAGCTAAACTTGAAATGTCAGCTAAGTGTTATAAAGGATTCATTACGCATACATAATCCTTTAGACATAAAGTGTTGTCCAAGTCTGGGACTAGGACTCTCTGAGGAGGACTTTAGAACCTCAGGACTCAACTGGAGGGTCTTGTCTGACCCTGTCCTCTATGCAGTGAATAATTGAGTGTACCTTGCCATCAAATCTTGTTAAACCACTGTCACATTTACTATCAAAATCTGTAAAATCACTGGTTTATATCCACAAACATACTGCTACTTCTCTCTTACGAGTGAAGCGCGTCACTCCATCCACGACAGGAGCCTGCATGTGTCATTAGCAGCAGTTTTTTGCAAAGACATCTTGGGTCCTGCAGGCAGAACCCCTGAAGCCAGCAGTAGCGTTTTGGGTAATAGGAGAAAGACATGTAGAAGGATCTCGGCACCTACAATTGCAGGTCACATGCCTAATGGCATTTATGACAGGGTCTGGACCCCCAGTTTCTCTACAGAGAGCAGTCTAAGCATTATAAACTCAGGACCACAGTGAGAACTCCCCTTGGTGGGATCCCGCCTTCGGGTTGGGACACTTAATATCCATTTCCACAGGAAAGTGTGGTGTCTCATGTCCCACTGCAGCCAATACAGTCAACAGAGACTTCCAGATGCCCCAGACAATCTGGCTGGTGGCCAGCTAACACTGCCAGCACATTGTACATAGGTACGCTGTACCCCATAGGTCCTGGGTCCTATGTGCCAGGTTCAGGCAAGTATCTCAAATGTCCTAAAGCATCTCATATGGCTTGCACACCTATAAGTGAGCAACTGATTCATGCCCTAATGGAACTGAGATGTTTTTCCAGGTGGAGAAGGAAGGTGAGGAACTGTAGATGTGCAGATCATTTGTACTTCAGCAGCATGTCCTGTTTGGCAGGCCAGTGTGGGGTTACGGCCTGGCTGTGCTGTGTTTTTTGTACACGGCCAAGAGAGATTTCCTGGCAGCTCCCACTTCATTGGAAAATGTGAAGTAAAAAGCCCTGAACCCAAAGCTCATCATGACCTCTGAGGTAATCTGGGCATAACCCTTCTGATGCGTGTTGGCAGCACTTCTGCTGAGACGAATGGGAGCCAACTGCTCCAGGCTGTTGCTTAGCACTGGAACATATTTCAATATGCTGATTTAATCTATGTACCTGGCCAAAGCTGGTGCAATCCTGGGGGTACAAAGATACAATGCCCAATTGGAAATACACGGAGGGAGGTGACAGAAAGCGCGGGGTCTGGTAATGTTGGCGTGTTATGATGACAGAGAAAGAGGTGATTGGCTTTGGCTGCTGAAGGGAGAAGTTAAGGTCAAATACTGGAATTTCCTTTCATAAATCTGAGAATGTCTTGAAGCAGATGAAATGCATAATTTACCATCACTAGAGAGAAAGACTAAGAGCCACGGCTGGTCAGTATTTAAGGACCATATTGATACTGTCTTCTATCTTGCAGAAGGATGAGCTGAGTTCAGATTCTACAGGGCACCTAAGTGCACTTCTCCCTCCAAAGACAGAAAAGATTTATGAGCAGTGATCATGTAGACCTGGACATTTTTCTTTTCAGTTCTTTTCTAGGAATCACCTAAGACTTTTGAAGCACTGAGCCAGGACAGTGGCAAAAGTCAAAAATAAGCCAGTCTGAACTTCTATTTTATTTGCATTGAAGCCAGAATAAATTCATGCAGATGGGCAGATTTCTTGTGCTTTTGGAGTACTGCAACTAAGACCAGTCCTGACCACCGAGACAGATGCTGATCTCACTTGTATGTTGTTCATTATAAACAGCCCTGTTAAGGTCAGCCTTATAACCCTGAAATAAAAGCATTACGTCAAGCAGAACTTCTGAAACAGTGCTGCCTCTCGACAGCGAAAAGAAACGCGTTGTATTAAGGGTCTGCTCTAGGATACGGAACATTTGCCACAGATTCTGCTGAATGTACTAACTTTTGAGATCTCTCCTGCTTTGGAAAAGGGAGCTGAGGGTAACTAGTTCAGAAAAAAAAGCCCATATACTGCAGACAACTACTCTTTGTTCTCAGTCATAGTCCCTCTGCCTTCAGAATCCTATAAATATCAAATACACAAAGCCAAAGCCTATTTTGCTTCATGATCATTTCTGTTGCCCTCACTTCTTCATCATTAATCCCAGGAGAAAGCCTTCTCACCTGTCTGGTCAACCTGACATAAAACATGTCCTGCTGTTTCAGCCAACGGCCCATTTCCTGGTTTCTGATTGGCTTTAATCAATTAACAGGTACTTGATTCTGATCACTGCAGACAGATGCAATAATGAACCAACAGCCAAACAGGTTTCCCAAACCCCATATGATATGGTTGAAAAAGTCTAGAACTTACGAGTATTGGCTGGTTTCATTGTGTCCAATGTCTGGGGAATGCAACTTCTGGACTAAGATACGGATGATGCAAATGAAGAGAATGAAGTTCACCTGTTGTGAAGGGAAGAAAGGAAACAGAGAGAGAAATAAAAAACCCAGTATTTTTCTCCAGCGAAAAGAGCCCATTATTAGAGGGGAATTCCTCTCAGTGCAATATTTTTGCCATGGAGCAAGCTGTTGTTAAAAAGCCATGAGCAGAGAACCCCACTCTGGGAGCACATAGTAAACCGACACAGGATGGCAGCCATCTTGGGCCTGACATCAGCCTGCTTGGGACTTTGTGTCATACATCCCAAGTATGATGATGTCAAACCCATAGAGCACAGCTATGCACGACGTCCTGCTGCGTGGGGGAGTGCCGACGACAGGGTGGGAAAAGAACCTTGGGAGTTAGCGGAGCGACGGACATCAAAGCCCTCAGGAGACGGTGACATGGGACTGGCTGCTGAGCATGTCAACGACTGAGGTGGTGAGCCAAGGAAACCAAAACAGAACACAAAGCAGTATCCACTCGAGCAGGCCTCTATCAATGCTATTGGGCACATCTTCTCTGGAAAGAAGCTGGAGACCTTCTATAGCAAGGGATAGGCCTCACCGACACAACACAAACATTCTCTCCTAGGACAATAGACCGGAGGAGTCTAGCTAATACCTAGATTTTAGATGGTGCTTTTCACTCAAAAAGAGCTCCACCAACATTCTCCAGCAATGTTATCTTTATTTAATAGCAAAGCTGTAGAGCTAGACATGACAACTTCCTAATGACAGGTAGCAGATGGCATGGACTGAATGCACATCTACTTGCTGCTTCGGACCTACCCCTTGAACCATGCAACAGAAAAATGATGGCTCATTTCTGTGGACCTAGTTTCATTTTAGTTTGGCACACAAACTCTTTCTTTATCCTTTGGTCGTTAGCAAAAGCACAAATGATCCTGATTTTTAGAGACTTAAAGGCTGGAAGGGATTGTGATAAGCCGCCCATGTGATTTCCTGTGAAAACAGATTGTAAAATTTCCTCCAGCAATTCCTACATTTATCTCAACAACAGGTGAATGAAGGAGACTGATGCACATCTCTCATTTGGACACTCGTTCTTTTTTTAAAGGCTACGCGTGATTGGGAATTAATTGTATTTCTTGATTATGATATATTGCTTAATCACTTTTTATCTATCCCATGCGATTTATCATAGTTTCAGTTCATATTTATTTGCTTATAAAAATGGTTTGTGTCTGACTTGGTGGCAAGTAACATTCATCAGTTCCAAACAGTATCATCCAGATCAATTGCTCTAAGGAGCACTGATAGCACACAAGTTGCAGCACTGAAGGTAAGATTGGAGCAGTTAAATACCATGTTGGCTCGTAGTGGTCAAGAGCAAACATGGACACGGGGCACTGGCGAGTCAGGCGGAGTGTGACTTACAGGCTTAGTACAGCCTTAGCACTGCATGGTAGAAGACAAGGCTATCAGGCTACTGGAGAAGATGTTTAGTTTATTTTTCAACCTAGAGTATAATCAAAGGCACTTGATCTGTCCCCAGTGTTTAATATCTTCTTCTTTATCTTATATATCTTATATATGTATTTCTTCCTTCCATTGAGCCCTATGCTTTATTTCCATGGATATGGAGAAAATGTTGCATTCCTCCCTGAAGAAACCTGCTGTTCATCAGACAGCGGTTATCCTGCCCTTCCTTTGTGACAGATTTATATGGTATCTGCAGAAGGAAAATCAGAAATTGCTGGGTACATTTTACTTGGCAACAAGGAAATGATTTATCAGCCAAAAAAAAAAAAAAAAATCCAGACTCATTGATCCGAGGAGAATAGGGTGTATTTCTTGACCAAATGTTTATCTTGGGAAAGGAAAAGTACTATGTATAGCTTTCTATGATGATATAAATATTTTAAGATGTGTCATCTAAGTATTGTATTTCTCTCCAGTGAGGGGAATAGAGTAAGATGTAATTATTCGAACTGTTCCGGTTTGGAATCCCTGTATGACAAATGGTACAAAAAAAATAGTTTTCTTGTAAAGGTCATAATGTTCGTGGAATATGAAGAATATATGTCTAAGAAAAGATTTCTGTTTAAGAGAGATATATTTGGTTTGATTTCTGTTGCATTCTTTTCCTTCCCTTCCCACATGCTTGCCTTCATTTAAGAAAACCCAAAGCTAAGTTTGACTCAAGTTCATTCGATTTTAAGTTTTGGCTTGATACTTGACAGAAGAAACACGTAACATTCAACAAGGATGGAAGGACTCAGAGTTCCTCAGGAGTGCCACGGTTTCTCTGGTCAGAACTGATCATATCCAGAGAAGTAAGAAGTCAAGCATTACTGTTGATTTACCTGGAAATTAGCCAAGCTACTCAAGACCTTGCTTTAAAAACACAGAGCTGGAA
Organism: Bucorvus abyssinicus; assembly: GCA_009769605.1. Lineage (NCBI taxonomy): Eukaryota > Metazoa > Chordata > Aves > Bucerotiformes > Bucorvidae > Bucorvus > Bucorvus abyssinicus. The sequence continues at coordinate 13,263,191 of CM020028.1, forward strand.
TCCAGCTTGGTACTGGATGCCATAATGAGAGGCAAATCTCTGAGGCAATTAATCTAACCTCTTTTTATTTAGGTAGAAATGTATGGTAGGATGCATCTCATTTTACTTTATAGCATTGACATCTCCAGCTGAAGAAGTCATCCTGGGCTCTGCACATGGTCAGCTCAGAGAAACCAAAACATTCATGGCACAATTAACCTGATCTAATTTAGACATCCACTGATTCCTTAGAGAACATAGAGCTTTCCTGGATCACAGACCACCCCTCTGGCTACATACACCCATGGCTACTGCACCAGAGTGCCCAGGTTGACTAGCTGAGATGGAGGTGCTCAAAGTTAAATCAAATGAGCTCCACCTTGCTTTCCTAGTAACTCAAACTCTTCCTATGATCAGTGCTTAAATGTAAAGATGTTTATCTGGAGGGTGAAATTCCTCACCCTAAGACAAACATTCAATATGCAGTGGGATCCTACCTGTCAAAGCATTTTCCATGGACACCCCTTCTCAACACCCCTTCACCCCCCACACTTGGTATTAAAGATGGCTTTGCAGCCAGCGGAATGTGTTGATGATACTTTACCAAAATAGACACCAAAATAGGAGTTTTAATGATCCACCAGAATGGGGATTCCACTATTTCCTCCCAGCACCTAAAAAGAAACAAAATCAGACTTAAAACATCAAGGAAAGCAAGCAAGCAGCTATGTAACCTCCTCAGGTATTTGTTTTCTCTAAATGCTAAAGATTAGAATCATAGAATAATTTAGGCTGGAAAAGACCTTTAAGATCACCAAGTCCAACTGTTAACCCAGCACAGCCAGGTCACCACTACACCATGTCCCTCAGCACCACCTTGACAGGTCTTTTAAAGATAGCTGTGCCAGGTTGTGTGAAGAGGACTAAAACTGGTGTGCATGAACTGAAAAGGGCTACAGACTCACTTTGCAGTTTGAGCACTGGTGGGTACCAGCTGCCCCAGGTATAATGTTGTGAGCTCTTCTTCCCTAATTGAATGGGCTGGAGGATGTTATGTTAGGGGGAATGGGCTTAATTTCTCCTACACTGAGGTCTGCTAGGAGGGAATGCTCTCAAAATCATGGATTCATGAGGCCTCCAATGCTATCCACCATCATGGATGGGGGTTTTGTTAAGCACAGAGCAACTGGCACCATCAGAAACAAACACAACCACGTCCTTCTGAAAAAGCTGATAGACAGCCTGTGGTGGGATTAGTCCGCCTAAATCTAGTTAGCGGAATCTGAGCTATGGATTCAGTCAGAAAAGTCCATAGGGTCCAGGGTGGGATTTATTTCATCCTGAAGCCAGAATTGCCTGTGAACTACACCACTCACCGAGGTCATCCAGAGCTATACTTTAAAACCAACATGGAAATGGCAGGATAAGAATTATGTGGAAATGACTAATACTGCTTGGGACACACTTATCTGCAGACCTCCCTAGAGTCAGGTGATAGAAGGTGCAGTTTTAGGAGAGCATTAATGAAAATTGGTCCGCATCCATGTTAGAAATAATTAGCAGAACCTACTGTAGACAATTTCACCTGGATTCAACTCATCTAATTCAAAATGTTGACAGCACAGGTAACAGCAGATGAAGAGAGGCACTTTCAGGGCACAGTTCCTGAGACCTATTTTAGGCATCAACTTTAGGATGAGAAGAATTGCACTCCATGGACTACACTGACTACATCTCCACCAGCTATAAAAGCAGACTAGAGCAAACTGCTCACACACAGATGCTTACTCTTCGTCAGGTTTGTGCTGCCCTTTCATTTAGAGTTAAAATGGCCCTAATTATGCCTAATGCACTTATTTTTAAAATAAATTCAGGCAGTCTGAATGAAGGTCACTTTAATTTGGAGTTAGAATGTTTAAATAGAGCCTTAATGTTGTTTAACCAATCTTACATAATTAGGTTTTATTTAATTTGGATTAATTTCCTGTAATTTTTCTCTGTAGGTACTTTTAGTATGAAAAAAAAAAAAGATTATGTTAAGTATTAGCATAGCCTGTAAATTCACACTTTGTTTTACTTGGCACAAAAACATAGAGCTTTAAAGCCTCTAGAAAATGCAAAGAAGTCTGTATTTTTATTAAGAATTGCTGGAGCTGAGTGGGAATATATAGGAAGAAGAATTGGCATCCAGACTGGTTAAATCCTTTGGTCTCTATCTCATTCTAGAGGCTATTTATTAACAGAGTAAATAAGGTCAGTTTTATGCAGATAGAGTGAAACCATAAAAGAAGTCAGTAGCCCTCAGGAAATGTGTGAGCATGACTATAAATCAAAGCCGCAATAAGCAATCTGAGCTGCTTCCCTTACTGAAACGAGGACAAATCAGGACACACTGGGAGAGGGAGAATGCACAGGAGAAAATGGAGTTAACCATATGCTGCAACGCCAGAAGCAAGCGCAGGGAGTACAGAATAAGCACCGGATTCTGTAACTCTCCAGTGTGTTTTCTCCTAAAAGCTGTCTGATTTCTATAGGTTGAGTGCTTGAGTAAAAGCAGGAAGGAGAATTGCGGGATCAGATCCTGTTTACTTGCAGATATCCTCGATATCTGCCTCATTTTCTTCGCTCTGTTCTATCTGCTCTGTATACATGAAACATCAAAGGCTGCTGCTAGGTTAAAGAGGATGAGGAATGGATCGTAAGACCTGTCTGGGGAAACCCAAAAAGTTTTCAGACTTTTCCTGTGGGAGAGCTGATGGTTGTGTTTCCTAAGTATCTGATGCAAGAGCATATCTAGGGTCAATTCTGCAGGATGCAGAGCTCTGCTCTGAGTATGGGGCAGCTGCTCAGCTGGAGTCTTTGTTACAGACAGGATCACAGAGCCAAATGTCACCATAGAATAACAGAATCACTGGATCGTTTCAGTTGGGAAAGACCTTTAAGATCATCGGGTCCCAGCCAGGTCCCCACTGACCCCTGTCCCTCAGCACCACCTCCACACGGCTGGGAAACCCCTCCAGGCATGGGGACTCCACCACTGCCCTGGGCAGTCTGGGACACGCCTGGACAACCCCAACAGGGAAGAAATTGTTCCTCGTGTCCAGCCTAAACCTATCTTGGTGCAACTTGAGGCTGTTTTCTCTTGGGAGAAGAGACTGACCCCCACCTCGCTTCAATCTCCTGTCAGGGAGTTGTAATGAGTTTTAGAGAGTTGAACAGAGCCTGTTCACAAATTCCCTGCAAATATCGTGACCAAGGGATTTGGAAACAAGGAGAGTGACTGGCCCCAGTGTGTCTTCAGGGAGACCTTGGAGCATTTCCTGGTTCATGGCCGGAGGGGAAAGCCTCTGGTCTGCTCTGACTGCTGCTGGGGTTAGGGCAGGATGGCTGGGTTACTAAAACTGCAGGGCTCTCCTTGGCCTTCCTTGAGATAAAGGAAGGAAGAATTATAAAGGAAAGATAATTGAGTCCACAGGCTTACCCAACATCGAAAAAGTAAATCCTGACAATAGTCCAAGCAGTGATGAACACAGAGGGGGCACCTGACAAGAGAAGAGATGTTGTTACTGTCAGAAATCATTATCAATCTTTTCGGGGCTGTTCTTCCCTGCTCTCCTGAGTGACTGAGGTGATGAATCTCTTCAATGGTGGGCACATGCTTTCTCTCCCACTGGCCATGCAAGATGAGTTCCCTGTAACTGCTCCCTAGCCCATTTATCTTACTGTTGCAGTGGCCACAAAAAAACTTCTGATGGTGAAATGCAAGGAATAGGAACCATCCACAGTGTGGACACCTGTATCTAAGCCAGTCACCACAAGCTCTCTTTAGTATCAGTGGGGAGAAGTATGTACTTCTAACACACAGGTCATCTGGACTGCTTTAGATGCTTGCTTTGAGACAAGTAACACGCCCTTGGACTTCCTTGACTGTATTGCCTGGATCTCCACCGACTATAAAGGGAGCCTGGAGTGGCAAGTTCACATGTAGATGTCTGTAGTCAACCAGATGAACCTGCCTCTGCTCCATGATCTTCTGCCTGACTAGGGTGGTCTTGTTCCATCCTTGTGGTGCCTCTTTTCTCGGTCTCTTGTCTTTGATGAGGTTTAGATTGAAAATACTCCAGGAAGGCCATGTCGCTTTGCTCTGTGTTATTCACAGCATTGTGTATTGTTGATTACCAGTGATTTCTGAGTGCAATGGTAATAAAAGCAGTAAAAACTGTAACAAGTGCGCCCAGATTATTAATTCCTGCACGATTCGTTTTAGATCCATCACTGATTCTCTTGCAAATGCTGAATGACTGAAAGGCCAAAAGATCCTTCGAGCACCTGTCATTTTCTTGCCTTGCCCTTCCTCACCCAAGCATCCTCAGAATACATTACGAGTGCAAAAGGTTTCCTTTGATTTAAAAATCATTAAAATCATACATTTTTCCTTAAAACCTGCCAGCTCTACTGTGGTGAATAAAAAGGGTATCCGTGCACAAGGCAGGTTTAAAGAAGGTCTGACCTGATTAGCTGCATCTGATACAAGGCCTGCTAACATAATCTCTTGTGCTTATAGCACGGAGAATTGTCTCTCTTCTGCAGTGTGAACCCAAGCGTAACTCCTGTCACTTTCAATGGAAGTTACTCTATGGCTAACTGATTAAATCCTGAGAGCAGGCACACCCCTGGACATGACACGATTCTATTTTTTCTTTTCATGATTCTTCCCCGCTCTAATTATTTCTCAGTTTCAGCTATTGAGAGCATGCCACAGAAAACTATTTTGCTTACTTGCACAAAAATCTCCAGCTAAATGGCTTAAAGGGGAAAAGAGATCTCTGTTTCCTCTTTGGAGAAAGAAAAGAAGTTGATCTGGTAGGATTAATTTGCATAAGTTAGTAATTCAGCTTTGAGTTAGTTTGTGAAGAGTTTAATTCTGTTTTTCTTGGTATTTTGTTATTTTACTTTCATTTTATTTTGTTTTACATGCTTGAGACTAGACTCATATTAAAGCTGGAGAAATCACGAATGCAGTAAGCAGAAGGTTACCAGCATTAGCACAGAAGCGATGGGGTCTCGGGTTAGCTCGCTGGCCTGAATTCAGTAAGACAAGGAGACAGTCATGGACTGCAGGGTCTGGTTCAGTCCAGGAGTCCTGCTTTGCTGGGATCCATCCTTGCAATTCAATGATATCAACTTTGGGATCCTAGTCAGGATCAGAGGACTAAATGACTATGAAGGTGAGGAGGAGTTTCAGGCCCACAGTCCTTAAAGACACTGAGGTACTCAGCTATCAATTAACCCAGCACAAACTAAGTTCTTAAATATCTTTGAAGATTTAAGCTAGTGCTGTTAAACTCCTCTGGCCATCGCTTGATTTTGCTCCTGGTTGCACTAACAGTTCTTGGCAGCAAAGTAACACGTATACTACATCTCCACTTAAAATGCTGTTAAAAATGCCTGTCAGGATCACCTCTTGGCACTCAGTTTGAAGAAAATGCCTACCCCAGCCAATCAAGATGTACCACCAAAAGTACTTCCTCTCTGAGAAGAAGGAGATGACCAACAGGGTGTGAAGATACAACCCCTCCACCAGGAGCCAGAAGAAGTTGGCCATGACGCAGTACTGGAAGAAAACCATCATGGCTTTGCAGCCTACCTAGAAGAGAAGAAACAAACAGTGGTGAACTGGAACACGTTTCCATAGTACACACCCTGAATTACCAGTAACCCTTGCTCTGCATGGTTCTTCAGGATTGCTTTCTGCAGCACCTGGAGCCCTCATGGAATGAGCTCTACAGTAAAAAGCTGAAAGCCCCACCAAGCTTGTTTGGGGTGGACATGCTTCACACACATTGCTCCACTCCGTACATGGAAAGCGCAGCGTGCATCCTTGAGGGAGTCAACTCAGCTCGGGATGCCGTTTGACTGCATGAGCCTGGAGATGTGTGTAAATGCTGCTGAGCAGTGACAAACTGATGCACTGGACGATAATCCCTACCAGCATGGTGCTGCTCTCTGGGTTTTGGATGTACATCTGTGGGAAGTTGGCTTGTGGCAGAGTGGATGCCAGAAGACCCTGCCCTGATGTGCAGTCACCAGCCTCTCTGCTCTGCCAGGCATGGGTTCATGGGGCTGAGCTGTGAAGAGAACCGTTGCCCTGGTTCAGAAGAACCCTCCAAAAAGGCACTACTTTGAACTGAGACCAGCTCAGTGACTGGTTTGTAGAACAGTCAACAAACACTTGGTTCAGCGTGATGGAAGTGATCTGCACTGGGAAGTAAATAAGAATGGGTGGGAATTTCTTATGCTATTTTTGGCACTAAAGTCAGCATCTTGAGGAAAGACAGTACGAGGAACTTGGGCATCATGGTCCCTCTTGTCATTCTCAAGTAGGGCTGCCTAAGAGTATTACCTGACTCCCTAACCCCCAAAAATGAAGCCTCTGACTTGAACAAACTGATTCTCCAAGATAAAACAACAACAACAAAACCCCAACAACTGTGTTAATGAGCCCTTGGAAACAAAGTCCAATTGTAATCACTCTGTGCCCTGGTAGACACTGCAAAATCTGAAGGGGTTTGAGACAGGATTTGAAGAAAGCTAAGTCTATGACGAATAGTGACTACTCAGGAAAAGAACGACTGGGATACACATTTTTAAAATAAAAGGACAAGAAGGAGAAGCAGGGTAAACACTAACGAGCATGGACAGATTCGACTGCATTGGAAGGGGAGAGATTTGGAAAGGGAAGGAGGATTGTTTTTCTTCAGGAAATGAATAATTAAACACAGTCACTAGCTGTTTGAACATTTCACTGCCGCACGGGTAATGGGAACAGTCACCTTACAAAGGAAAAAAAAATGGGAAATTTCCCTCTTGAGACTCAGGGGCCAAAACACCTGAAGGTAGAAATCAGCTGCCAAAGAAGTGTGTGAGCCCTGGCCATTGCCCCAGCATGTGATGTATCCAGGTCCAGCTTTACAGGAGATCATCGGTTGCATCATTACACACATCCATGCTGTCTAAGCATCCTTGAGGTGTTGATTTGGCAATAGCCTCATTGCCTTCGGTGAGTTTGCTTGGGTAATACCCTGCACTCACTGGGACAAGGGCACAAGAACCTGGCTGCCAGCACTCGCCGGTTCGCGGCTCTTCCCTGGTGCTCTAACGTTGAATTTAGAGCAATAATTGTTTTGCACCAGTGACAAGATCACACTTCCCCCCACCCTGCTCCCCTCTCCTGCTGAAAACAGTTGCTATGAAACACACTGATAAAAAGAGAAGCGTGAAATGTTGATGCCACATGCTTTGGAGAGGGACTTGTCCCCACCGATCACTCAAAAGGAATTCAACCCTCCCCTAGCACCCGCCAGTACGTCACACTGGGGACCCTCATGGGCTCCTGCTAATCAATTTATATGCACATCAGCTCCCTCCTGCAAGGCAGTTGACTCCCAGGGAAGGAAGGTGACACAGAGCTGAGCTGACAAGGGCTGGGGAAGCAGCAGTGTCCTCCCTGTGGCATCCCTATGCTCTTTGTTTTTCCCTGCAATTGTGTGCATATGGCTGTGTGACATCGGCACACCTCATTTCTTTTGCCCAAAGCCTGAGTGTCTGCGACCAGTGAGGATTCGCTAGTGTGAGTGTACTCAGCCCTCTCTGGGCTACTGAACTCTTTTATGGTTTCACTCTATCACTATTTGGCCTAAATTCAGCATCTCATGGGTGAGACATCAGGTTTAAGGGAGCAGTTTTGATGCACCTCAATTGCATGATCCTCAAACATGGATTTGCTTTGGGGGCTGAACATTGGAGAATCCTTTCTGGATGGTTGCATTGAAGCTATGGCAGAGGCATGAGGCTGGAGTGTAGCACAAGGAACCTCAATACTTCAGGGGACCAGAAAAGGCTGCCCACAAAAAGTCCACATGATTTCTGCCTAGCAGAGACTCTCAGGCAGGGATCCCCAGCCTGAGTTTGTGGAGCTACTGCTGTCACAGAGAGGAAGCTGTGCTGAACTCAGGCTGTGGCAGCAGAAGCCCCAGATCTGGGTGCCCAAATCCATCACCTCTTCTTCCAGTACTGGCAACCATTGCTTTTGTGGTAGTCTCCGGCCCTACCTCCTTCCCCAATGCACTGATGGCTTCTTATGGCCCTGAGGTGGATCATGCACTCATATGGGTTTTGGCAACCTCTTCTCTAAAGAACATGTAGCAGATCAATTCTTTGCTCCACGCTGAGCGATATTTGGCTATTTGAGCAGTTGCTACCACCCTAGGCATTTTTTGTTTTACCTGGAGAAAAGATACTTTTATGCATCCCTTTGAGCACATGGCAATAGCGTACTGCAGCCAGGGATCCCCTGTGGCACAGCGATGTCCTGCACTGGAACAGATTTGGATGCACTGTCCTGTCTTGCAAATTAAATCATGGTATTTTCTCGCTGCTTGGGCAGTTTAAACCAGACCAGATGTTTCTATGAGAGATGCAGATTCACCGTTGACTGCATTGCTGTTCTTGCACCGAACCCTCTTTGACAGCCAACTCAGCAACACATTTGGAAAACAGCCCTTCCAGGCTTCTGAGAGACCTTATTACACGTAGCACTTGGTAATGGGTCTCTACCTTCCTAATTGATCGGGTGCAGCCTCAGAATGGCTGTTACAATGCAGGGAAATAAAATCCACGTTTATATAAGATGATTTACCCTTTAGATGACAGGCACTAGGCATAGATGAGCTATTACATCTCAGAGAAGATTGTTTTTCATAAAGAGCAGTCCTCATGATGTCAGTGTTGAAAGACTAATACAGGCTATATTTAGAAGAGACATTTTCAGCACGAAGGCAGCATTACAGCACTGCTCTTTCTATTCTCTCTCCTTCTACTATCTCATTTACAACAGCTTACCTCCTCGTCTTTGCTCAGGGATTTGCTCTGCTCATGTCCACACGAGATGTTGCAATGAGATGGTCTTCCCTGGGTTTGCAGATGGCACATCTACCCAAGTGGATGGTGCATCTACTCTACTCCTCTCTGCTTTCCCTCTTTGGGACTGCATTAGACATGGGCCGTTTGCTTTTCCCATGAAGGTCCCCTCCCTTCCCACATGCGCTGCTGGTGACTAACCACTAAGTAGATTCTGCCTCCACCCAATGAGGCATAGAAACCTCTTTGACCCCAACAAACGCTTTGTGCTTCTCTTTAAATTCCTCATAGTCAGTAAGAAAATTTGATCTTGATTATTGTAGAAGTTTACTTGAGGATGAGACGAGGCATGTCTCTGACCTGCTGTATGGGCCAACTCTTCCCCGCCTTAGTGTGCCCAACCATCTATGCCGTATGCATCTACATTTACAGCTGTTTGACTAAGGACTACCTGAAAAGGAGACATGGTGCAAGAGTCAGCAGCTTAAAAGTAGAGTGCTAGTGTCATTTTAGGCGCTGCCAAGTATTGTGTTGGGCTTCCAGCTAGGATGGGGATGTCCTCCACAGACCTTTGGGATATTCACAGGCATTTTAAGGGGTATGAGATGCCCATGCTTATCTGTCAGGAGTCCTTTATGAAGAATCTTTGCTGAGATAGCAAGACAGGGAAAAAATTGCTCTCAACTACTGCCCCAAAAGGCTGGTTTCCTCAAATGTAGACAAATCTCTGAAATTATACCTATTATTTTGTATTTTAGATGGATATTCACACCTGCATGAAGTGAAGGCAAAATGCTGTCTTGCTGGGCATGGAGTGTTTAGCATTCCCTGAACATGGGTGTGTGAATGCCTACCTTCTGGATAGGAACTGGACCTTTGGCTCTCAAAGAAATGACTTCATCTCAAAATGAGGGTCATTTATTGCCCTCTGAAGCAGAGCTGCACTGAGCATACACTTATTCATCGCCTAAGAAGGCAATAGAGAAGGCAGAAGATACTGTATTTGCTTTGAAAGAGAAAGGGACTTCTTGCAGTCATTTCAGGGCAAATATTTAATGAGCTGTTGGTACTCAGGAACGTACGTTGTCCCTTCAATAAGGATGAGTAGGGAAAAAGCATGTGGTTGGTTAGAAAGCTGGTGTGATGTTGAGATATGCTTAGTTGAGATGCTGGGCAAAAATTTTAGGGTGTCAATAGCAGGTCAAGTTCAGAGCTTTATGGAATGGTGGGAAAAGCAACGGAGCTCCCCGCAGCCAGCATGCAGCACAGCACAGATGTGCTATGGCTGGTGTGGGAAATACACTCAAGACGCAACCAGACTTTCTGAGGAAGAGGCAAAGAGAAGGGACATAAGGGTGAGAAAACCAAGACGGAGCAATGACCCTTCCAGGCTTCTTCCTGGTGCCTAGCAGCATTTATACTTTCAAATAATGTTAGTCCTAAGAAAAACATCTTTCTCCTGAAACTGATGTAGTGATCAGCTGACCCACCTAGAAAAATGCAGTTCAGATGCTGGAGGCAGTAATTAATTCAGAGCTGAACTTGCCATTGTATGAAATACACGTTGTCCTCAGCGATAATCACAGAATCACAGAATCACCTGGTTGGAGGAGACCTTTAAGATCATCCAGTCCAACCGTTCACCCTGCACTGCCAGGGTCCCTAAACCATGTCCCTCAGCACCACATCTACACGTCTGTTAAACCCCTCCAGGGATGGCGACTCCACCACCTCCCTGGGCAGCCTGTTCCAATGCTTCACAATCCTATTGGAGAAGAAATTATTTCTAATATCCAACCCAAACTTCCCCTGGTGCAACTTGAGGCCGTTAAGTAATAACTGCTCGAGGTATCCTTGCTCATTAATAACTACTAAGGACTGTCAGTCTTGACCGGCTGCTGAATTTCTCTATCTCAATATAAGCAGGTTCATTGGCCAGGAGTTGGTCCGAGGTTTTGAGGCACACACACACAGGACCAACACACGTGCATACATCAGCCTCTTGTGAATGCCACAAAACACTACCAAAAAAGGTCAATTGACTCCACAGAAATGCTGCGGTGCATCACGGAGCATCACTGCATTAACACAAGACTCTCTTGTCTTCTTTACAGGGATCTGGTGTGTTACAGGTTTAGGGCTTGGGTCAAAGAAGGATTTAGGACAACGACATATAAAGGCACACTTAAGTGATGATCATCTTTCCACTGACCCATCAGAGCTGGTCTGGAATAATCCATTGCAATGTAAACAGTCTGAGTCTCATTGCCCCAGTCACAGGAATCTCCATCATGAGACCTGACCTGTCCCTCCCCATCTATGACCTCTCCTGTACACGGATGTGACCCCAGTGCAGACCTCGTGTTCTCCTCTTGTACCCTTAAATTCTGCGGTTTCATGTGGTGTGGAAGGTTTGTGGTAGGGCACCCAGGCATATTTAAGTTAGCTTAAAGATAAACTTAAGACATCACATGCAATCATGGGCAATGCTGCAGCTCCTGGCACTATTTATGAGGCTGGGACGGTGCCTTCAGCCCAGTCCCCAGCGCCTTCAGCCAAAGTGTGAGCTCAGACTTACCTTAATCAATCATGAAACTGGGAGGCCTCAAAACTCCCCCTAAGGTACTCAGGTCCTTTCACCTGGGCTACTACTACTGATGCAGGAGGGAGAGATTTACACAGAGATTTCTGCAGGCCTCTTCACTGAAGACAGATGAAAACTCATTTTCTCAGTGACAGATTTATCCAGTGCTTTGTTTTTATGTTGCCCAGAAGACATGACCTATCTGAAGGGCTAGCCTCTGAGTGATTCTTGCAGAATTTGCCCACAGCAACAGGGGCTCTTCCCCCCCAGCCCAGTCAAGGAGGCTTCCTCTATCGTATTTAACAGCTTTTTATGTATCCCACTCATGATCCTGTTGCTGGGCCACACCTGGAAAATGGGGTAACAAGCACCACATGCTTTGGAGATGCTGAAATTAAGGTCTTCAAGCACAGGGACTGGCCTAACCCTACATCTCCATAACTACAGTGCCATCTTAGACATTCATCTCATAATCATAACTAAATTCAGGAGTCTCAGTCCTGAGCTGATTCCCACCCCACGTGCCTAAATCAGATTGAATCCCATCCCAGCTCTTCTGTTGAGATATCTACCTTAGCCAAAGTATGATGTAATCTGTAATGATGATGCAATAACTGAGTAATTGCTCTGTTTGTAAGATCACACAGTACGATTAATATATCTCACAATCATGGCACTGGAACTTATACAACTGACAAATTCCCAGTCATGTTATAACATAAATACAGTACAGCACTGCTCATAGGTACACACTGTCCATTCATTTCTGTGCATCATGCATGGAGATGTCAGGATAGACTTAGTTTCCAAATACATGGTTTTGCTTTTGATGAGGTATTTCTCTCTGATTTTAACTTTACTTCTATTTTATAGAATCAAAGAATGATTTAGCTTGGGAAAGACCTTTAAGATCATCAAGTCCGACTGTTCCCCCAGCACTGCCAGGTCCCCACTGACCCCTGTTCCTCAGCACCACCTTGACATGGCTGGGAAACCCCTCCAGGGATGGGGACTCCACCACTGACCTCGGCAGCCTGCTCCATTGCCTGGCAACTCTTTTGGTGAAGAAATTTTTTCCTAATCTCCAACCTAAACCTCCCCTGGCACAACTTGAGGCTGTTTCCTCTTATTCTATCACTTCTTACTTCAGAGACTGACCCCAACCTCGCTCCAACCGCCTTTCACGTAGTTGTAGAGAGTGAGAAAGTCTCCCCTGAGCCTCCTCTTCTTCGGACTAAACAATCCCAGGTCCCTCAGCCACTCTTCGTAAGACTTGTTCTCTAAACCCTTCACCAGCTTTGTTGCCCTTCTCTGAACCTGCTCCAGCACCTCAACGTCCTTCTTGAATTGAGGGGACAAAAACTGGACACAGTACTCAAAGCATGGCCTCACCAGTGTCGAGTACAGGTGGACAATCACTTCCCTGCTCCTGCTGGTCACACTGTTGCTGATACAAGCCAGGATGCCATTAGCTTTCTTGGCCACCTGGGCACACTGCTGGCTCATGTTCAATCAGCTGTCGACCAGCACCCCCAGGTCCTTTTCCCCAGGCAGCTTTCCAGCCACTTCTCCCCCAACCTGTAACGCTGCAGGGGGTCGTTGTGGCCCAAGTGCAGGACCCGGCACTTGGTCTTGTTGAATTTCATACAACTGGCCTCAGCCCATCGATCCAGCCTGTCCAGATCCCTCTCTACAGCCTTCTGACCTTCAGGCAGATCAACACTACCTCCCAACTTAGTGTCATCTGCGAACTTACTGAGGCTGCACTCAATACCCTCATCTAGATCATTGATAAAGATGTTGAAGAGGACAGGCCCTAATACTGAGCCCTGGGGAACACCACTGGTGACCGGCCGCCAGCTGGGTTTAACTCCATTCCCCACGACTCCCTGGGCCTGGCCATCCAGCCAGTTTTTTCTCCAGTGAAGTGTCCACCCATCCAGGCCACAGGCAGCCAGTTTCTGCAGAAGAATGTTATGAGAAACGGTGTTAAAGGACTTACTAAAGTCCAGGTAAACAACATCCACAGCTCTTCCCTCGTCCACTAAATGGGTCACCTTGTCATAGAAGGAGATCAGGTTGGTCAAACAGGACCTGCCCTTCATAAATCCATGTTGACTGGGCCTGATCACCTGACTATCCTGTACATGCTGCACGATGACATTCAGGATGATCTGCTCCATGACTTTTCCCGGCACTGAGGTCAGACTGACAGGCCTAGTAGTTCCCTGGGTCCTCCTCAGTTTGTGAGGGCCTAAGCTGTCAAGTTCAAAGCCTCGGTTAAAGCAATTTCTCATGTATCTAGAACTATCACAAGAAAAGACCTTCATGAGAATAATAATCTTGTGTCTTGATGATGGACTCTTCAGCTCCTGCTGCCCTTAGTGGCTTCAACTGTAAGTCAACCCTGTAAAAAGTACAGCAGATAAATCAATGCAACTGAATTCATGGTCACCATTGATCTCCAGCACAGGGAGAGAAGGTCTCAACACACATTTTCCCTGTTAACATGCTGCTCTGCATGAATGATGCCCCAGAAACATTATCCAAAAGTGCTCTTAAGCCTCAGCCATAGCAAATTAATTCCATTTATCTTAACCCACTTTCCTCTAGGTCACAATACATTATATTTTCATGCGCCCATCATTGCCTAAGAGCACGCACTGGAATACTTACTCCGTGTCAGCTGTCACGGGGCAATTTATTAAGCCATTATAACCTGGATTTGTGTCTGAGCTTGTTGATTTGTTACCACTTTCATAAAGCTGAAAAGCTGCTTCCAGACTGATGAGCTGGGCTGTACAGCCATACACACGCACACACACACTGTTTAAGCAAGCTAAGCCTTGCCTGCTCCCACCAAGACTGTGGAATGATGGAGACATTATGAAGCAGCTATTGGGTTCAATCTCCATCCCTTTTTCCTGTGCCACCACTTCCACTTGCACTAAGGCTGGGCCACTGCCAAACCTGGATAGAGTATTATTGCTCTGGTTCGAGTATAATTTCTCTAGCAATAGCTCAGCCCTTATGGACCCTGAAGTCCCATCAGATAACCTTGGTCTTTCTTTCTACCTTCACCTCTTTAATGCCTGCTGAAAGCTAGTTGAAAATGGCAAAGCATTTAAAAGTCTGTCTCTGCTAACAAGGCAGTCACACAAGACAACCTCTATTTTATGTACTTGCAACACAGCAAAAAAACTGGCAGGGTCAGATCCTGCACTTGTAGAAACTTCGTGATCTCTAGTAAAATAAATAGAGTTGTACCAGTTCACACCAATAAAAAATGTGGTCCACACGACCACGCTTTATGCCTTGCCCACTTTCCACGCATGGTTCCTCAAACACAACGCTATCTGTTGAATTCAGCAGGAAGCCCTTATGTCTGTTTTTCCTCACATAAGAAGCAAGTCTAAGCCCATGTCTGTGATCCTCAAGGCTATTTAAGCATTTCTCTTCCGCTACTTCTAACAGGGGTTATGTAACTATCAGCCTTAGAGGGACTTGGCCTTTCTATTTTGTCTCTTAGGAATACTTGTTTGATTTTTGGGGGCCGTCTTGTGAGTATTTCAAAGATGGTGATTAGCTCTAGCTGGTCTAGCCTCTGCATCAGATGACTCAGACTTGAGTTGAGACATAAAAATAGAATTATCTTGGTTAACGCGGTAACTGTCCTATTTCATGCTCATCAGTTGCAGAATAATGGTACTTCTGAACATGTCTTCAGTGATAAGGCAAGTCAAGCACAAGGCAGAACTAAAGAGAGAAGGTGACCCGAGTTTTAATAATGCCTTTCCCTGCACTTACCACATTTTCTCTTGCTATTGGCAATCCTGCATTGTTTTCAGGTGCCAGCCCATGACTGAGGCACCGCTGTGACAGGCATGATAGAGTCACTTATGCAAAGAAAGTTCCTGCACCAGAGCTCTTCCACAGTCAAACTTTGTGCCTTCACTCATGGGTTATATCCAGGAGCAAGGGAGGAGGCAAGGAGATAACTCATCCAAGCAAAACTATGTAAACCCATGTTAGAGCTTGACCTCCATGGTCTAGATCCTCTCAAGGGCTGCCGTATCTGAACAGCCCAAGTAGAAGGGGCATAACCCAGAATAGGATACTTTCTCCTTGGAGGAATGGATCACTTCATCCCACCTCTATGGGCCTGACCTGTGTCCAGCAGTCAAGGAGGGAGCCCAGCCAGAGCTTCCATCAAGCTCTCACTCGGTTGGTATCTGTTGATTCTATTGCAGGACTAGTCGGTGAATACCCTGTTTCTCTTCTGCGTAAGGATGCCCATGTTGTCCAACTCATAGCTGAAATACAGCCCCCTGCTCCTGCTTCTTCCACCCTCTACTGCAAACCCTATCTTTCTAAAGCAGAATCCCAATGCTATGGCACAAACCTTCCTCACTTCCTAGCCTGGCATGCCTCCAGCAGCCCACACCAAGTGCCCAGCTTCACCCCCCACCATTCATTGCCTCTCTTTCTCAAAATGATGCTCATTCACCTTTAGCTTCTCTGACACTTAAGGTTTCCTTCACTGTCCATCACTGCATGTTTCTTTCTTCCCCAACTCAGACCTGAAGCCCACGTTTCCTTCTTATCCCACATCCTTTTAGCAAAGCTTCAACTCCCGACACCACAACCCTTCTTCCCAATCCCTTTTATTCCTTACTTGCTTTACCAGCCTCGACTGTGGTTGAGTCGCTGTGCAGGACACAGTGCAGCAACCAAGGTTTCAAGTGCGGCAGCCATAAATCAGTCCCACCAATACAGAAGGAAGTTACTGTTTGCCATCAGCTCCATAGCTATCACCTCTTTATAGCTTCTCATTACTTCACACACCCTTCATTCACTGACTTGTTGCTGAATCCTTGATTTAACTCTGGAACTGATTTCTGAGAGCATAGTTGAGGCTTTTTTTTTATTTTTTTATTTTTTTTTATTTCGGGTAATATTTTCACTGTTAGGGACTCTGCTATGGGGATAATATTCCACAGAAGTTGTTTGAAAGATGCAAATCTCTTTATCTAATCTGTGAAGCTCATTGCACAGTAAGCCTCATTTCCATGGCAAGACAGACTGTAAAACAATTCCCTATCTCAGGCAGCACCTTTGTGCCCGGCTGGTCCCATTGAACTCAGTGGATGGGGCACGATTCTGCAGGAATGGGCTGAGCTACTGAAAAACTGTCAGCTGATGTATTTACACATTTTGGGAACTGACCCAATTCCAATTAAACTCAAGGAAAAGATTCACATTGTCTTCAGACAGAGTTCTGCCAGGCTCTTCCCCCTGAGCCAGTCAGCCAAAGTTCAGCAGCTGCTGGTATGCGCTGCTAAGCTTGTCCCCCCTCTGTGGAGATGTTTCTCCTAGAGGATGTAACCCAAGGAAAGGGCTGAATCTCTGCTCTGAGGTTTCTACTCTTCCATCTCTCCAGCAGCCTGCATACTGGGGCATTCCCATATGAGGCAGAGAACATGCATCTGAGTAGCTGCAGATGGGGATGCGCTGCCTTTTCTTTAACTTCCATATATAAAGTTCATTTTGTGGGCCTGTAGATGTTATCAATTCGGCCTGAGGAAGTTCATGTGAAAAAAGCCATTTTTTCACACTGAAAATACGAAATAAGTATGCATGTTCACAACTGCTAGAAGTCCCACCCACCTTTGCAAAGAAGAAATTTTTGTTGGAATTTGGTTGTCTTACTGGAATGCAAAAGGAAGAAGATTTTCCTTGGCTGAATCCTCAGCAAAGGCAAGTTTGCAGAGCTCAGAAAAAGCCAGCCTGAATTCAGTCTGTAGAACCTGATCTTTGTTTATACCAAACTGTCAGCTGCTTTGTCTTCAGCCAGGCTGGAAACATAAGTGGTTCATCATTACGCTGTCCAGATATTACAGTAATGAAACTATATCAAAACCTATCCATAAAACCTCAAAAGAAAAAAAAAATCAAATGAAGTGACGATTGAAGTTTTCAGTTCAATCCTTCTACCAGGTTTGCTGTTTTGGCTACCGTGTACCGCAGGGTGTTCTCCAAGAAGAGAAGGAAAGGGGAAGACACCAGGACTAAGAAAATTAATGTGAAAAACTAAAACTCGTGAGGAGGCCTCTTGAGTCTGGCAGTGAAAAAAAACCGAACAGAAGAATGTAGGCAAATGCAGGCTGGGAAGTGGCGCCATTTTTCACACAGTATGAGTAAACACTGGACGCAATAAAGGCACATGCAGCGAGTTTTCCATGAGAAATGACCAATTACTGATACAGAACGTGTTCTGAGTGAATGAAAATGAATCATTATTGAAGAAGTCGGAGTGGGTGATTTGACAGACCCCTCCCAGCCTGATCATCTCTACATCAGACTGACTAACACACTGGAGTATATGACTATTCTTAAGCAATTTAAGCCAACAGGATGATTCAGTTACACTTAATTACAGACATACGTTACGACTGAAGGCATGACAGAGAGAAAGAGAAAGTGGTTTTGGTCTACTAGAGACTGTTGGTACCTCGGGCAATAGGCTGTGCTACTACGTGGCCATCAGACTACTCCGCTGTTTCTAACCCTCTAGAAAATGCAAGGTCCCTGCAGTGTTTTCCCACTTGAAAATCCCACAGTGGGCTTTTGGAAGGCCAGCTTTCTCTGAAGGTCAGTCTACGTACTTCTACATGAGCCAAGGGAACCCCACTGGGCCTAAGAACAAGGCTAATTGATTTGGGCAGCTGGAGAGAGGAGAAGGCGTGAGGGACATCTGTAAAGCTACTGCTGTTGAGTTTCCTTGGTGTGGGACAAAGGGCCTGGGGCACCTTGCGCAAGTTCTGGGATCAGTGATCATAGAATCATAAACTCATAGAATGGTTTGGGTTGGAAGGGACCTCTAGTTCCAACCCCCCTGCCATGGGCAGGGACACCTTCCAGTAGACCAGGTTGATCAAAGCCTCGTCCAACCTGGCCTTGAACACTGCCAGGGATGGGGCATCCACAGCTTCTCTGGGCAACCTGGGCCAGGGTCTCATCACCCTCACAGGGAAGAATTTCTTCCTAGTATCTAACCTAAATCTCCCTTCTTTAAATGATCTTACGATCATTAAGGCTGCTATATTTAGTTAGAAAAATAAGCCTTTCTTGCCAACTCAGGGTTTCTTCTTCATGAAAAGGGGCTGAAATTTTCACCCAAGCAGCAAGACTTCTTCCCCCAGGAATAGGTTTATCAAGAAAGAAAGACCAAGGAATTAAAGGAGGCTAGGGGTGCCAGATATCACTCTGTAAGCATCACCCAGTGGATGTTGCATGTTCTGACTCACATGATGGCTCAATGATGCTCAGCACATTTATTTTGGCTGTATTGATTACCACCACATTCTCAGGCTCTGTGGCCCATAGAAACGTCCAACAAACTTAATTTTTCAAGGTGTTCACATTGAACTCGATGGTAATCCAAAACTATTTGAGTTTAAAATGCCATAGAGTTAAGACCAAATCTAGGTAAAATGAAGTAAAAGTGCTATCGCAGCAAAGCCTACAAACAAGTTGTTATTGATGACATATACAGCTATATGTAGGGAGTTCCTACTTGACTGGAGCATTGACACCTTTGTTGCTGAAGAGCTTAAAATATTTTTGAGTGACTGGTGCATAAAACATAATTTTAAGTCAAATCAAATTCCCGAATTTGGCATTACCTGAACTGCAACAGGTAATGCCAAATGCAGGAATTTGATCCCTTCATCAGAAATGCTGGGAGGGGTCTCTGTTAATTTGGATTTTATAGCCCCAAATCTGATGTGGAAGAGGGGTGCCTTTATGCTTTTTTCTTTCAAGGAACCAGGTGTAGTACATTCTCTTCTAATAAAACACTCTTATTGCTTTCGTTTTTCTAAACCAGCAGAGTGGTGAGAGCATTCAGTAGATTGAACTGTTTGTTCAAATCTCTCCTCAGACTGAATGAGCCCAAGGCCATATCTAGCCATTAGACATGAAACCTTCAGTAAATCGTGTATTTGGCCCGGGGTATAGGAACTAGTAGCCAGGTCTCTCAAGTCTAAATGTTAGCCTGCAAGTTCAAAGCACAAATAAACCAATTATTTAATCTAACTCAGCCCAACCTAACCCAACCCACAGAAACACAATGGACTTTATAACTATTTCTGCAAATGGATGAATATTAGGAGAGGCATTTTGACTGCATTTCATGTAGGTATTTTTCCCCTATGACCTAAAAGAGTGTATAGAATGTTGGGTCAAGACAGGTGCAGATTTTTCGAGGGGTATGCTCAGCCTAGGGTAGTGGAGACAGATTTGTTCCACATATTTTTATAACCCTTGTGTATCATCCACCCATTCACTCTGAGCTGGCAATTAACATCAAAATCCTCTGATGGGGAGAAACACACAATGGTGGTAGCCACGGGTCTGCCTCAAAGACCACTGGCTTCCAGGAGCTGCGGATTCTGCAGGACAAAGCCCTGTATTTATACACCAAAGCATTTCTGGGTGGAGCAAACACTTCTCACACAGTCATGCCTCAGTCATGACCCAGTGCACACTCCCGCTGGGGTGAGAGGTTAGTTCAAATTCCAAGGCTCATTGGGTTCTTGGCTCCTTTGCAATTAGCATTGGCAGTTATCTGTGGCAGTGGACACCAGGAAATTGTTTATTCCAGTTTATATGTCATTCCAACCAATCATGGACCTTCACAATAAAACCCCATTGCTGAAGAATACAGATCTCAGTGAACCACAGAGGGGAAAGAAAACCAGAGTGTCACTGCAACGGGAACGCGTCATGCTGCAGACAGTTCTCGGGGACAAGCTGGGAGCAGGCTACACTTTGACATTGACCGGGAGGTGCTCGGGCAGAAAGGTCGTTAGAACAGCAGAGACAGGACTCAGGGTAAGGATATAGAAAAGCCAGAAGGAAAGGAAGAAAATGGGTGGATGGAAGAAAAATAACCACCTTTTTCCAGTGCCGTACGACATAAAAAAGCAGCTCCAAAAAGGATCTGCCAGAAGCTTATCTAACGTTACAAATTTATTATGGAGACTCCGTTTTTTCCTGGGTGACTTCTGATCACACCTCTTTATTTTGGTGATTTCAATTTCCTGTCTAAATTTATTCATTATTAGTGTGTCCTCTTATGTCAGTATGGCCTTTAGATAAACAGCTCTTTTCCCTCCTTAATGTTTGCTCCAGCTGATAACACTGAGTTTGAAACGGAAAAAATATCTCAACTTCTTTATTTCCCTCAGTTATCATCCCAGTGGGGAAATCTCACAGCTGCAGACAGCTAGCGTGAGATACAGATCCACGTGAAAAATGACCATGATGTCTACACACAGATCTCCTGCCTAAACTCCTGTGGAGATCTGGTAACTGCAACCGGTGGAGCCCAGAGAGCCATCCAAATGCAGATGTCTTCTTCAAAGCAAGCTGAACAGCTCTCCAGACTCCATAGAGTATATTCACTAGAGCTTGACTGAATCTGGTTGCGCTTTACACACCGTAGCTCATGTATAGGTACTTATCCCATAGATACCTGAAGGTAGGTATGTGAATCTGGACCTGACTCCCACCCTCACTTAAGGGAAAGGTTTGACTGAATCCCTAAACACGGGACTGCAAGTCCACTTTGACCAGAATATCCAAGAAATCAGCATGGGACAGGGAGATGGACACAGGACTGACAGGAGCCCCAAAATCTTGTAGAGCCCCAGTTGTGGGCTTGACCTCAGAAGGGACCAGGTGCCTACAAACTTTTGACCCTGCTATTTTATTTTATGCCTTTTCAATACAAATTAAACTGCAACAATCATGGTTTTGTTTCTTTCAAAGGAGGAAAAAAAAAGAATCTTCCCAAATTACTGTCTCAAACGCATTTGCAAGGTCATTTTTGGTGCATTGTTTAAAAGGGGCAACAGAATAAGGTGGAAGCATCCATGTGGACGGCTACTTACTGAACTCACAAAGCAGTGCTCAGGTTCTCCACTTTCAAACAGGATGACATCTTTTATGAAGACTGCGATGGCTCTCATTATGAAGGACATGAAGAGGTGCATATGGATATAATTTCGAGTACAGTGTAGCTTTCTGTTGGGAAGAGATGAAACAACATTTCTGACTAGCAAGGCTTCTCAAAAGCATTATTTATCTATTTACATGTTTCTTCTGACAAAATATAGACTTACAATTAAACATCAGAAGCCCTGAGACAGACTATGTTCCGACATAAATCACCACAAATCCACTTAAGCCTTTTCAAATCCACAAAACATGTGGCAATCCATACAACTGCTGCTTTCCCCATTCTCAGAAAGAAATGGTCAAAATACAGAATGACAGGAAACAGGTCCATCACAGTGCTCTCAACTGGAGAAGAAATGGTTTTAACCGAGCAAACCCTGCTCACGATAAAGGTCTGTTTTCTACGGAATGTTGGTACTGCAATAATTCTTTTCACCGTGAAATGTTCAGAAAGAGAAATAAATTCCTAGCAGCTGATGTCAAAATTAACACATATTACAGGCTTTCTGAAGCAACATAAACTGTATTTTCATCAAAAAATGACTAGTTACTATTGATATGAGAGTAACACCAGGGTTTTTCTGTCTCTTGCCCACTAGTATGTTGAAGATGAATTCTGATTAAGTAGGTCTTTTTTTTTCAAGTGAGCCTTGACATCAGCTAAAGTGAAAGGCCTCATACTCTGGAACTGGGTACTTTGTACAGTCATCAGAACCACAACAGACCTCACTCGGCAACATGATCAAATTACCACCTCTTAATGAGTCACTGTGCATTGGCAGAGATTATGCACTTTATTTCTGATGATGGTGAGATAATGTGACCGAGCTGAGTCCTCTGTACTCGAAGGCAAAGGCGAGTCAAATTACGCTGTTTCCCACAAATGAAGAGCGTGTTCCCTGACAGTTTCACCAGCTTATCTGACATCTTGTACCTTGTTGAGATGAGATAATTTGTGTGTGTGTCTGATTCACTCTTCCCTTGTAAAAGGAGTGGAGAGAGCGCGTGTGCTGAGAAGTTGAAAGATCTTGAAGGGTGAGGCCAGTCTTGGTGTAAGTGGGAGAGTTACCCTAGAACATAGGCTGTTTCCTACAGCTTTCTTTGGGGGTGATGTCTGGACAAGATGGCCATAAACTGGGCAACCATTTAATGCATTGCAGGGAAATCACTGGAGAGTGGCAGGAGGAGATGGAATGACATCTAGAAGGTTATTCCATCTCATGGAGGTCTGCTTTTTGCTGCTCTCCCTATACATCAACAACATTATAATAGGAGATTACCTTATACGCAGACATCTTCACTGGAGGCACCCAAATCTAGATGCCTGAATCTACCATAAACAATGCAGACTGAGGATTAATTAATTAATCTGTTGCAATCTGGGCATCTAATGCCATTTGATATGCTGTGGAGTATCTGCACATCAATCCATAAGAGCCTGGATCTCCTGAAGGCCCTGCATCATATCTGATACCCTTGTGCACATCTGAGAGGCTCCGGCATGCCTGAAGTGGCTCTGGGTGTCTATGTGTTGCCACAGAGCTATAGCAGAAAGCACGTCTGACATAACCTTTAGGAGGCAGTTCTGGGGTGTGATTCACCGTTTTGAACACCTGCTGTAGTGGAAATGCATCATTCCATAGTACCCATACATAACATACTGACTAGGTCTCTGCGGACTGTAACAAAATTTTGGGATAATGGCCTCTAAAACAGAGATCCACCACCTAATGATCTACATTTAGCGAGATGAATCCCACCTAAATGATTGGATTGGGGTTATAACTCTCACACAAAGGCCACAAATCACATACCAGAAAACAGTAGTACCAAAAGATGGAGGAACTTTCCTCCTCTGTCCAACTGAGACTTGACAGAAGTCTTCTGCATCCATCTGTAATACTCACAGCCTATAACTTAAACAATATCCTTTGAGGCATCCCCTTACCTATGCTTTTTTTTGCTCATGGTCTTACCTGAAGAGACATAAAATGATCATAGCAGCTGTGAGAGCAATGAGCGATAAGGTATGTCCGATGGTGTAGCCGGTCTTGACCGTGCCATAGAACGCCGTTTGCTAATGTGAAGGAAAGAAACAAAATAGGTCTTTCAAAGAGCTGCTGACACGCCCTCCTAAATACACCATCACTGAGTTTTTACTGACTTTCTTGGTGAGACAAGGAAATCATCCTACTCCATTCTCTTAAAAAACCTCCAACTCCTTCACCCTTTAAAATCACATCCAGTAGAGTACGTGACTGAAATACCACCGGTGTGAATAAGAAGCACATGTCTGGATGCAGTAGAGCTTGGATCGCTCCCAAACCAGGTTACAGTTACACAAAGGAAAAGCTCATGCAGGAAGGAGTCTGATTTAACACTCGCAAAGACAGCTACAGGGTTATAATCCTGTGGAACAAGAATGACTAATGTTCAGTTAAACAGTGCACTGACACATCAGCTCTGAGGTGGTAAGCACGATGAGTTTCATCTTATTAAGGAAGTTCGGGGAAAATCAGTCTGGAAATTGGTTTGCTTTGGTGGAAGCTAGACATCATGTTTTGGCAAGTCAACACTGAAAATGTTCTCATTGAAATCGCAGAGGTGTTAATTCAGAAATATATGTTAAGTTGGAAATTAGGTCATGGCTTTTCTCTTTGACACCACACAGAGGGAATCTCTGAGCATGAGGCACCATGGGACTAAAATCCAGCAGGGAATCCCAGTCTAAATAAAATGAGGAATTAAGGCAACAGAACCCCAGCTCTCCTAACATTCATGTTACTCTCCAGTAACATTCTAAATCAATGTATTTTGATTTTCAGCTTAGAAAAAGGACAAAAGATCAGTTGGTATTTGGACATTTGTTTTATCAATGAAAAAATCCAAGTTTTTATGAGAATCTAACTCAGTTTGTAGAAAATCTTATTTTTCCAGTCCTTGATTGACCTTCCTTGTCACCATTTTCTACAAAACTCCCAAACAACCAAAACCGCAAAGAACAGTTTAGACAAAAAAACCTAAACTCAACCTTGTTTGGGAAAACGCTCTTTAATAACAGCGAGGGTTGACATTTTTATACACTATTTTCATAGGCCTTGACAAGCACTAGGTGCTTTACAGGAGCAGAGAGGCTGAGATGAGTAGTAACCCTCTAGCATTTGCACAAGACAGCTTTCAGAGCTTTCAGAGAATGCAAAGGTTACACTGGTCATATCTACACCGCTTCTTAGACCACAGATCTCAGATACGGCTAAAAACATGGTGTCTTTACAGCCCCATTCAATGAAGCCACATCACTAAGAGCTTTGGGTCAGTTACTGTGAATATATAATTCATAGCAAGGGTATCAGGTCAATTTGTCTACCTGATCTTGCCCAGATAATGCCAGGAGGCTGCTCTGGTGATGCAGTCACCCAGTACGGTATGGCTATAGCTAAGCCTCGCTCATCTGCGCTGCATGGAGGGATTGCACTGCAGTAAGAAACAGCGGAGGTTCCACCTTTCTACCTCATTGTCTTGCAGATTCCAGCCGAAGTTAACTAAATATCGTCTTGTTTCCAGTCTTGTTTGAGTTTGGGTTCCCAAGGCAGCTGAGACTTTTCCAATAAAAGTGGTCAACTTCCTTCATGTTGGGTTTGTCTTTCTCTCATTATCTAGTTTCTTTCTTGGTGGCAGCAGAGCAACAGTGTTCCAGGAAAGACCTGGCCAGCAGAAGGAGGGAACTTGTGGTAGGGGACTGAGTGTGAGGAAGAGGCTCTTAGAGTTGTTCACAGAAGCAAGTCATGAAAGATGTGAAAAGTTCTGAAAGATCTTGGTGTTATTCAACAAGCAATTCCATGCTCTTATATTTTACGATGACCAATCTTTCCTGTATACAGAGAGATGTTTTTGCATTCAGTGTTTATGCAGCATGTGGGGTCATCTCTGTTCTCGAAACAGCACAGAATAGCTTCTCACTCTTCATTTGCACTTGCTAATGACAATCATTTCCTCTTTTACAGATATCAAAGCAGAGAATTTGACCCAAGATAGTAAATGGAATTGGGGCTCCGATTACTAAAATATTCCTATTATGGAAAAAGAGGCATTTAGAGAAGGGAAGGAAGTGCGTGCCAGGATGCCCGGGTTCTAGCTGTAGACCTAGACTGATTTACAGAATGCAATTAGTCAAGTTCATCATTCTCTCTCTCACTTCTAAAAGCCTCTTCTTAATTTCACCAGAACATCATAAGAACAATTAGTTAAGGTAGATGCTAAACTGAACTTAGCTTCCTTGGTTTCTGTTCAGTGACCTCTACATTTGTCCCTTGGTAACTGCAATTAGAATATGAAACATTTACATTTGTAAGAGAAAAAAGAACAGAAATACTGATATGAAGTCTTTCAGTAGCTCTGCACCCAAAAATGTTTTGGGTTCGCGTCACGTAAGCTAAAGTCATTTGGGCTCCCTCTAGAGTAAATGCAAAATGGTCCGTTTGGATGGAAACGTGGGATGAACTGACCTCTGGAGGTGTGTGTTTTCTTCACCATCTCCAGACAGAGCCTATGGGGCCACCTGGGGTGGCCCCTCTCTGACCACATGGAGGAACAGAGGGAGAAGTTGTGCATCACGTCTATTCGCTAATATGTAGTTTTTAAAGGTCAGGCTGGAGATGGAATTATTATCACTGCAAAGATCACAAGTGCACATCTTTGGTGCCTGCATCACCTGCTTTTTAGGGACTGCCAGAATTTACAACTAAAGTCTTACACACAGCTCTTACTTATTTTTCATATTTTTCTTGTTATTTTCTGACTTGAGACCAGCAAACGTTAGAAGTCTGTTCTGGACCTCATGTCCCATACAGCTCGCTGTTCTCCTTTTCTTCTATTCCCTTTATTTCTTCCTCCCCAAACTGACAGCCAATTCAACGACGACAAAAATTCATTCTTCACAGGCTAGTACTGCATGTTCACCCCCCTCAGCCACCTTTCATACAAATTAGACTTGAACAGCGACACAACCATGGAAATCAAGAGAAAATAATTAAGAAAGAATTAAATGAATACAATGCGTGTTCTCTTGGTAACGCGGCACTCTGGCAACGCTGCAATCCATTGGGTTGCCAAAGCATGTCCCAGGAATTCCCCAATCCCCTTTGCAGCTGGAACACAAACCAGAGCTCTCGATGGAGGACCTTCCCACAGCAGACCCGTAACAAGGGCTTGCGCAATGGATGCCACACAGCTCGAGCTGAGAAACGAGGCGCTTGAGGATGTGAAGTGGTGGCTGATGCCGAAGGCAGACTAAGGGTCTCTTCAGAAGAGCTCTGAAATTCTTTGTGCAACTTTCCCGTTGCTATTTTCTGTACTGTTTCACTATTAAGGCTATCTCAGTTCTGTTCAGATTCTCAGTTAACTTTTTGAGTGCTGTGGTAATGTGCTACACAAAGGCCTCTCACGATATATATTTATTCATTATTGAGATTCCTATGTCCAATAGTCACAAACGCTGTCATATGTCATACAACAGAAAAAAAGCGTGGGAATAGCTTTAATATAAACATACAGTTGCAGTGAAATATAATTATTTTCTAGCATAAGCTTTTTCTTGCTGACTACAGGGCAGCTGGAAGTGACTAATTTAGACACTGAACATTTAGTTAGGTAAGGTGAATCTTGCTTCTAACATTTGTTATCCTCTTTAGACTTTACCCTTCATGCCTCAGCATGCAGCAAACCAATAACAAACGCCTCCCTGTGTAACGACGTACCCTGTAAAGCTAATTACACCTAGGTCAGTGATTAATAATTCATATACAGGCAGCATCCCAGAGCCCTTGTGGATTCCATAGAGTCACAGAGTGGTTTGGGTTAGAAGGGACTTTAATGATCACCCAGTTCCAACCCCCTGCCATGGGCAGGGACACCTTCCAGTAGACCAGGTTGCTCAAAGCCCCATCCAACCTGGCCTTGAGCTCTTCCAGGGATGGGGCATCCACAGCTTCTCTGGGAAACCTGGGCCAGTATTTTGTAATCTCCTTACAAAATTCAGTAACATTGCATGAGTATTGTGTGTTCCCTACAGTTTTCTAGATCTTTAGCTGGTTGAGATCAGCAGAGCAGCACTGATGGCAAGTGAGTTATATCTTTTTATCCCTTGTAATCTTTTGGGGCTTATGTTGGCCTAGAAATACTGGAGTCACTGTAACTACTTAAGGATAAATATAAACGTGGAGGGCTTCTTTCGAAGTTGAACACAGAAAATCAAGCACCTGGAGTTATGTGTGGGCATCACATAGAGACTGGTTTGATATTCTCAGGTTCTGATTTCCTGTCATGCCCCTGGAAATCAAAGGGAGGATGGTCTCTTTGACCAGACATTTGATCTCTGCTTCCAGGGATCCTCAAGAATATCCTTCCTTCTTGAGGAATCAGAGTAGGAATGGAAAAAGTCTGGCATGGGAAGATCATGTGAGTCTGATATCGATCCCTGTTAAATCTTGATGTCTACCCATCCAGGTTACAAACCTCCTCCCCTGGAGTGCTGTTGGAATCATATCCACAAGCGACGGCATACGGTGCAGGGTACACATCTGTCCAGCCCTGACTTGTACAATTCCTGGTCACATTTCCTGGAAGAAAAGAGAAAAGGGTGATTTAAAAAGAAATGCTCAGCTAGCTGTTAAATAAATATCTGCCTTTTGTTGATTCAAATGCCAGAGCACGTTTCTTGTAACTTGGAGTAAAATACTCCTATTTTTAATCTGTTACGAAGTGTTTATATTACACATAAATGGGAGAAACCCACAGGATCATAAAGTTCAGACCTTTGGTTGTTGGCGCTACACCAATGTTGTTTGAGATCACTACTGTCATATTGCCTTTGTTTCTGGAAAAATTTTCATCTAAACAGAACAGTAAAGTATTAACGTCTTTGTCTTGCGAGAAGCCAAGACAGGGATAGATAAAGTGCTCGTTTCACATTATGCAGGTCAGCTCAGAAGTCTGGGAACTGAATGCAGTCCTCAAAACTCAGACCTTGCCTATAGGATGAGCCCTCATCAAATGTGATTCTTGGGAAATCTACTGCTCTCTTGTTTGAGAACCAAACACGTCAAGATTTGGCTGTGAGGGGAGAAAAACCAGATACTGACAACCTGTATTGCCTGTTTTTACATATATACTCAAAGACAGGAAGATTTCCTGGACTCTTGAGCAAGGTGAGTGCCTGGGGCTTCCAACTGGCTAAAAAGAGCCTTAATTAACAAAGGATGTCTGTCTCCTTCAGCCGAAGCTGACAAAACTGTAAGCTCACACTTTGCACTTCCTGGTCCATCTGGGATTGTGTGGGGGCTGTCCAGTGCATTTCTCACTTGATGAGACATCTCTGCTTCCTGTCCCAGCTGGACCTCAAACCCATGTGGGTTAGGGGCTGTACAGACAGTAATTGAGCAGAAGAAGGAGAGACCAAAAATCTGACCAGGATAAGCCTCACCCTAAAAGGTTCATAGTCTACAAGGTGAAGATAGATGTTTGTCAGACAGAAACAACCAAGAAGCAACACGTCTGACAGTACAATTCCCCCAGCACCCACTTTGACTACCGCTCCCTTCCCTGTCCATCTCACGCAAATCACATCACGGTGGCACTCCTGTCCCTGGATGTCATTTATCACCCAAAACTGCCTGCCATCCCCGACTGGAAAGCTGAATGAGCGAACAGCAGTCAAAACTCGCTGCTTAGGTGGAGAATTACATCAGGGAAACTTGAGAGCTTCGCAAACACTTCCAACACTGGGGTTCTTTGCACACAGGAGTAATAGAACTTCTGCAAGCAGGAGCAAATGAATTATGCAGCTATGAGTCAGGAAAACATTCAGGCATCACCTCCAGGAATTTCTGACAACTGAGTCATCTGAACATCTTCCGAACCATAGACCTGTCTTGCGCCGGAATCAGCAGCAGCCTATACCCTGGCTTAATTCACTTCTTGAATCCCTCTGACAGGTGGGTTTCAACACGAAAACAGGCCCCTGCAATTTGTCTTTACACAGATCTAAACTCCAGGAAGGCTCTGGTGCCTTGTTCATCTTAAAAACTGCTCCAAAAGCAGTCAACTTCAGCACAGGTTGGTGGGTTGCTGTTCCCCAGACTTTTTCTGCATGGTCTTCTGCATTGTATACCAGGGTTCATATCGGGATTGTAAGAGATCTTGTGCAAACAATCAAGGACGTGACTGCTCAGTGCTTTTTTTAAAATGAGGTGTTATGTAATTTCTGTTATTCCTTCTTCATTACAATGGATCCCATTATCTGAACTTTTCTGCTTCCTATTTCCTGCTCAAAAGTCCTCCTCTGTTTGGGGATGCCTTTAGCTTTCACGGTGGTTTTGCTTCTTTGCTGCTTTGAACTAAGGGGTGCTTCTTTTAGCTTAATTTTCTTGTACTTCTCCTATTTCTTTTTAAATGCACTTCCTCACAACTGCAATTCTTCTCACTGCTCTCAAGGATCGTTTCAAAAGCTGTCTTCATGCTTTAGCAGATGTGGAAACTAAGGCAGAGGGAAGCGCAATGATACAGCATCACCAGGATGAAAAAATAATAATAAAAATGTCTCTGATTTTAGAGAAACTCACTTCCCAGTGAAGTTTTTCTACCACCCTTTGCTGCTCATGTCACTTTTTGATGTGCAAATTCACGCATGTGGTGAGATATAACAAACCTTTATAATAACTCTCATGTTCCTCACTAGAGGTTTGGGAGGTGCAAAAAGTACAAGGTTAGATTTTACCATGCCACGGTTTTTCCTCAAGTGATGGCTGATGTCTCCCCTCACAGCAAACAACATTTCTAATTGCTACTACTTACCAGATTGCCCTTTATACTGAAAAGGAGCATAAAATTTGGAAAAGCGCCTCACAAGCTTAGTTCTAACTGTGAGGTTTACTGACAGCAAACTTCAGACTGAATATTGAACTGAGATTTTTATGTCACGAGGTCAAATCCCAGCTCTGCCACAGACCTTCAGTGAAACTGAAGCTACTTCTTGTGATCTCTCTGGGTCTCAGTTTCCCCACCAATAGAAAGTTTTTGATAATAAAGTCTGATCTTCTGCCAATGGGAAGGCAAAGTGCTCAAAGCACCTGAAGTTTTATATGCTGTTTTCCAGAACCATTTCCCATTAACTCGTGTGTCTCACTACTTTGTGTAACACAAATTCTGCTTAGAATGATGGACTAACGAACTACTCGGAAGCCACAAAATGTAAGTGGCAGTATCAGAAAAGGTAGAGCTTCTGGACTTGGAGATGGTACCTCCAGCCTTGGAAAGCTCACAAGGTTTCCAAAACTTCCCCATTTCCTATCACACTAAAGCCAAATCTTTTAAAGCTGTATTTGTATTCCTGGAGAATTAGTGAGAAGGGAGACCAGGGGTTTGTAACTCAGTAACACGGAATTAGCAATGCACAGTGAAGGAGATGCACTGAGAGCTGGAAAGCATCCTCCTGCCAAGAGGTTTGTGCTCTAGGCTCTCCTCTGCGTTGTGGAAAAAGGAGGTTCAAGTCCCTGGTATGAAGAGTCCCCTCGGTAGGGTGGTATTAGTTAACACCCATGAAATAATCTGCCTTTGTAGGGTCTATGTTTCATTTTGATCAGAAGTGTTACAACTGTCACACCAGTGCATCTACTCCTGAAAGCCACATCCATTTTGATGAGATGAGGTTTACCATTTAGAACAAAATAAACCAAAGGTTTAATTTGAAAAAGCCACAACTAACTCTCATTTATGACAACAATAACCTCATAACATGTCTTAGAGAACTCAGCTTCCTGCTTTCACAGAATCACAGAATGGTTGAGTTGAAGGGAGCTCTGGAGGTCACCTGATCCAACCTCCCTGCTCAAGCAGGGCCACCTAGAGCTGGTTGCCCAGGAGCATGTTGAGATGCCTTTTGGATATCCTTGGAAACCTCCAGGGATGGAGACTGCACAACCTCTCTGGGCAATCTAGTCCAGTGCTTGGTCACACTCACAGTAAAAAAGTGTTTCCTTATGTTCAGATGGAGCCTCCTGCATTTCTGTTTGGCCATGGTTAGAAAATCAAAGGCAACTGGAAAGTGCAAGAGGATCTCATTATTTCAGAAGTGCATTTGTGAATGGGAGCCTTGAGTGTAACAGAGGTCCTCTTCTGGGTGCTCTCAGGACAGAATGAAATCCCTGGTTCCCATTTCAGCGGTCCACAATCTCTGCAGAAGCACCAGGTGTATGATCCCATGAGGATGGGACATTGTTCATGAGATGCTGCTAATGATGTGCAGTGACATTCTGCTCTTCAGCTCACCCACAGCAACCCTGCCCATGGAAGCAAGGCAACTGTTTTCACTGCAAATTAAGTGAAATCTCTCCACGAGAGAGATTCACAGTCAAAGGTGTAAATCGTGTCTGTTGGGAGTTGTCCTGGCTCAGCAGACACACGATAATTGCTAAGGTGCAATAACATGATTACATATCTGAGTCCTGAGCAAAGCATCACAGGAAGACAATCAGAGGGATCTCAGCACCCCAGCTCTTCCACTGCTGCCTTCTCTCTTTGCAGATATGAGGACAAAGGAGTTAAAGGATGAGGTTTTAAAGGGAACAAGGTGATGACCTTTTCATAAAGTTCTCTGCCAGGTAGGAGGGGATGGATGTACAAAGGAAGCAAAATAACAGTGCAGAAATGAAAATTAAAAGAACCCAGTTAGTTGTCTAGAGGTGGCAAATACAGTGTGCAGAGATAACCCTTATTCAAGCTAAAGAAACTATAGCTATTGCCGGAGAACCAGGATGGGAAACTAAGTGGTCAGCTCTCCAAAAGTATGCCATGGAATAAAAGCCGCTGCTTACAGAAGGGAATTACCACTGTAAAGATAAGGCTCGACCTTTGGCTCATTCATATCAGTGTTTACAACAGTCAATGCATAAAATGCTTTTGAAAAGCAAAGGGTGAAACCACAGTCCTGAATAACCAGATTCAGGGATGTTTTACTGCAACAGTGTCTTAAGGCTCACGTGCAGCATGAATGAGCAACTGTTTAATTGAATCATCGCATTTCTTGGTCCAGCCTGAGACATGAGCTCTGCCTCTTTGCAGATGTATTGACCATGGAAGTGCAAACGTGTTACTGGGTTCAGGTCAAGTCCCAGTGAGACCCCCAGGGTCTCTCCTGAGCTCAACACCAGCTGGACTGCAGCATGTTAAACACTACCCAACTGCCACGTTAAGCAGACGGCATGGGCCTTCCAAGTTGATGTAAACTGCTGTATGTATAATGGCTCTACGTACAATAAGACACAGCTATTCCTCAAGAGCTACCTCTGCCTGTAGAATCACAGAGTGGTTTGGGTTGGGAGGGACCTTCAAAGCTCACCCAGTCCAACCCCTCTCCAGGGAGCAGGGACATCTGCAACTAGAGCAGGGTGCTCAGAGCCCCAAGGGCCAACCTGACCTACAATGGTTCCAGGGATGGGGCTTCTGCCACCTCTCTGGGCAACTGGGGCCATTGTTTTACCACTCTCACTGTCAAAAATTTCTTCCTTAGATCTAGGCTTTTTTTTCAGTTTAACCCATCACCCCTTGTCCTGACACAACACTCCCTGATAAAGGTCCCTCCCCTTCTTTCCTGTAGCCCTTTTCAGCACTGAAAGGCCGCACTAAGGTCTCCCCAGAGCCTTCTCTGCTCCAGGCTGAACACCCCCAACTCTCTCCCCTCTCCTCACAGCAGAGGGGTTTCACCCTCCCATCACTCCTGTGGCCTCCTCTGGCCCCGCTCCAGCAGGTCCATATCTGTATTGCTTGAAAATCTGCTTGCAGCGTGCCTCGGTGATCAATGATCATGTACACAAAGCACGAGGAGTGTCTACACTTACTCCGTGCACTTTTGCATCTTTCTAGTATCATGTCTGCTGCAGGACAGGACTTTGCCATCTGGCCCAGCAGCTGCTCCTGGTTTAAGCAAATGCTTCGTTAGAGTTCACAAATCTCTCTCTAATTTCCTAATCTGCATGGTTTGATGCCATGCCTGTTTCAGAAATGGAATTGATGGTTGTAAGCAATTATCCGAATGCTCCCATCTTTCCTCCTGATCAGCTCGTGTGGTTGTACAAGATCTGGCATACGGCTCGCACCTAAGTGGCTTTTTCTCACTTTCAGGGTGATTCAGAAACTCTCTGCTCTGAGTAGCAAAAAAAGAAGGGAAGGAAATTCCTCTCACTGACAACAAGCAGGACTGGCTATATTCTGAGAGAAGTTTGGTTAAAAACCCCACTTTTTTTTTCAGCATTAAAAAATCCAACACCTGTAAACACATGATGGAAATGTCTGAATAGTCCAGTTGTTAATTCAGTTGTTGGATATTCAGATTTTACTAATTGTTTTAATTCAATTTCTTCTGAAGAAAGAAGCATTCTCCTCTTCCTATCCCACATCACTCTTATCTTTTTAGTTGGATTGACAAATGACAAGGAGGACTTTTTTTCTTTATCACCAATTGGGTGAAGAACTGTTGAACTGCGGCTTTACGGCTTTGCATCTTGCATATCCTGGTGATGGTGGAAATACCTTCTTAGTCCCCTCGAATGGAGGTGGCATATGAGCTGGTGTTCCACACACCTAACCACTGAATTTATCCTATTGCTATGCTCTGAGTTTCTCTTACCTCTTTTCAATAATTCCAGTAGATCTTTATACTTTTGGCTTTCATTTGTACCTTCCAGGTCTATCAGCACTACCAGTTCTTTATGTGTTATATGCTTATTTTAGACCTGCTGATGGACAATTTGGTTTAGTACCCCTTCTCTCACACCATGAAACAATGGTTCTTCACCTACTTTTTCCACAAGATTTATGACTGTATTTACATCTGATTTACACCATTTCAATCCACATTTTCTAGATGGAAGAGCATTAATCTAGGCACTCTACTTGTACAGTGTCAGCCCATACTTTTATTCCTACACTGTTCCAATGACAGTGGCCCTGTTCTCCTGATGGACCTGTTCAGCTGCACCTTCCACGAGGTCTTCTGGCCTGGATTTTGGTCCCTCCCCTGCCCACGCAAACAGTCCGCAGGGTTGACTGCAAGTCTTCTTCCTTTGCCTCCAGGATCCTCATCGTCCTATGCAAGGGGTCTAACTCTGCTCTGCTGTGAATATTTCTTTCCATCACTGTTCCTTGGGAAAAGTGGAGACACGTTGTTCTACAGCAAAACACTGCACACATATTTTATTAAATGGGATAGACTTTCTGGAACAGGAACAAACACACGCAGAACTTCTAATTTGATTTCCTGATTTATATATGTATTTGGGAATGATGCGGAAGAGATACGAATCAAAATGACTTTGCAGATTGGGTTATACCAACAAGTAAAGGGCTTGGTAGAGCAACAACACAATTTATTCACGACACCTTGGAAGAGAAGTGAGGAGTTAGGGAAACCAAGATAAAATCAGAATATTTTCTTCATCAAAGGGGTTTGATTTGGGTAGGAGTTAAACGCTGAACAGGTGAGCTGAATAAACGCACAGAGAGAACTGTATTCCAAGCAATTTGTCGCCTATGTCTAGCTCTTCAGGTTTTTCTTTCTTAATTTCTTTTTGCCTCTCATCTCTTTCAAACACACACTTCAGACTCAGAAACTTTTCTGAAAATTTGTGTCATAGGTGAGGTTCTAGCTCTTTGATCTTAGCGGAAAAAACCCTCTTACTGGCTTTTAATGGGAGCCTGAATTCATGCAAAGAGATATAAGGTCAGTCATTGCAGAGGGGTATTCGCTTTTGTCTTCCTCTTGCTTCTCCTGCCCTTTTCTGTAATAGCTTCTAAAGGAGAGGGGAAGCTCTGCTCTGAGTAGCAATCTCTCCTGCTTCTCCCTCACTGTATTCCATGGTCAGAAATTGTTTTTTTTTTTTCAAGCAGAAGCTATTAAAGCAATAGCATTTCTCATCATTTACTCTTCTTGAGATGCTGCTGAGCACATGGGAACATCTCTAGTTCCATTTTTATTATTGACCTGTCCTGTGTTACTGGCAAACACCTGAGACTTTCAGACAGTTACAGCTTGCGCCGATCTGGATGCTGAAGTGGTTACGTCTGGGAGAAACTCGTGGGGTACCAGACTTTGTTTTCCAAACTTGCTTTATCTGTCTCTGTCACGATCTCACAAGATCATTCTTCCAGTTCAATTTCTGCTTCGCGTTCAATGCTATTTCATATTTTCAGTATTCCATGATTTCATGCCATAGTACAACCTGCGGCAGAGGGTCAGCACGTCACGCGACAGACACAGCCGTCAGTTTCTGCACTTGTTCTTGCCCACATCACTTGGTCTGCAGTGGATACTGCCACGGCTCTGAGGCTCACTGCATCCCGGATGTTGGGAAATCGCCCACTCTACCTTATCCTCCTTTCCCCCTCACACCCATTACATGTCTAAGTGTGAAGACCTCAGTCCTTAATAAACACAGATAACTCCTCCCTTCTTAACATCACATGACCCCCTTAATTAGGCACCTTTTGGAAACTTTGTTTTCTCACACTAAAATCAGAACTGTCAAACTCTAGGACAAATTTCTTATTAGATCTCGTGATATTGCAATTGTAGTATACCGGGGCATATTTACAAGAACAAGAGGTACATTTCGGGATAAGTGGAGGTATAGCAACCCCACAAGCCTGGCAATGGGCTTTCAAACTAAGGACCTCAGCACAGTGTGCATTGGTATCACTGGACATACATGACCTGGGGTGCTCTGTAGGACGGTGGAGAGGTTCAGCTACTGCTCACAACACCTTCTCAGCACCCACCCTTCAGAGGAGTGGAGTATGTGCATTGTGACATCTCAGTTGCAAACAAATCTCAAAGGTCTAAAGCAAACCAGCATATCTGGAAAGCCACCTGCTCATTGCTGGAGCTGGCTTACGCTCTTAATGTAAAAACAACCTTGATGCGTGGAAATGGGGTCATCCAGCACAGCCTTCTGCCTTGGACCTTCTGTTCTCCATGACAAATGAGCAAAATGAACATCAAACAGGGCTGGAGCCTGCCCTGACGGGCACAGTGAGCAGGGCCGTTGGCTGACTTGTCCCTTTTTCTATGACTGCAGGGTGGGCTGTGCAACCAATTGGCACAATTCCTCATAAATGAGGTTTCCTGGCAATTTTACCTTCGTGATACATAGGCACGTTTGGACAGCAGAGCAGGCTGAGGGCTCTCAGTGAACAAACTTCCATAACAGATACATTCAACTGCTTGTTTCCTTTTAAATGAGCATTGCTATAATTAAATAATGGGTCTGGTTCATTTTGGGGCTCTTGACAGCAGTGATAAGGTCTTCTGCTTATCTGCTGCTATCTGCTCATCCCTCTCCTTGCTCAGTTTTTGTTCCAGTTTCAAAAGCAATATAGAACAAAGGAGAAAAAAAAATTGAGGAAAAGAATGATGGCTTGAGAGAGACACAAAGATGTTTTTCAAGAAAATGAGAATAATTTTTGGAGGGGGAGAAATAAATGTGATTCTTCATTTTTGTTTGTTTTTAATCTAATCATTATCGATCTCTTTAGCATGAGCAAAAGGTTGGGATTCATCTCACCTAACTTTTGCCATGGAAATGTAGGGAGTCTATTCTAAAGCAGACTATCAGGTTCCTTGTAGAGGCCATATTGGACATCCAAAGGTTATCTCATCCCTTCCTAAGAAATGTCATGGGATAACCCATGTCCTGGAAGTGCTGGAGGGAAAAATTAGTCAAGGAGTGTAGATTAAATGCTTAACATTAGGCGCTCAAAGTTCAGTGGAAGGAGTCTCATCCATATGTTTAACTAACCAAAAGGAAAGCCAGCAAAATACCAGCTCTCTGGAGTCACTATCCATGTCCTCCTTACAAATCTCATTGGACGATCCCAGGACATGGCTATACTCTCCTCCAAGATTCACTCTGAGCCAAGAGGGACTCAAGTGTCTTTGAAGGGCTTCACACAGAGCCCGTGAGGACCCCACAAGCTTGCAGGTGGCATCAGTGGAGGGCTCATTCTCATGTTATTTCAGCAAGAGCTCTTCCCTTTGCTCTGCGCAGTTCTGTAGAGTGGTGTGCGTGTGTGCCAGAGCTGAAAGGGGTGGGGAGTGGTGATAGCTGGCTATTGCTTCAGCCTGGGCCATTAGGACCTGGATGTTAACAGTAAAAGACATCTATCCAATGAATTTGACTTGATTGCCTCTGTCCTAGTGAAGTTGGATAACGCTACAAAGGATTAGTCAATGTCTTTCAAAGTGAAGGTACGGCGAGAGGGTATCATTCCCAAACCTCTCTACAGATAAATCAGGAAAAAAAATGGGGTGACAGAATTAAACCTCTGCTGTCCGTCATACTGAACTTGCCAAAGGGCCATCAGTCAGAGGCCAGGAGCGGTACGACCCATGTTTTGTGTGTAAGTGCTCACAGCAATTGAGAAGTACGTAAGATCAAACAGTAGTTAAAATAACTTTGGACACAATATCAAAAAAGAGAATAACAAAAGCCAACAAAAAGGTTCTTGATTTATATTTGTGGAATTGAAATGTACCATATAGAAAAAAGATATGCTTGAAATTAAAATGAAAATGCTGTCTGACAGAAGAGTGTGAACATGTGAGTTTAAAATTAGAAGAGATAAAATAATTAAATACAAAGATGGATTACGGTTTAAAATATCCACAACAACACAGTAAGATCCATGATTTCTCAGGTAAGTCTTGGTTCTCTGCTTTTAGAAAAGGGCTTGTTTAATGACTTTAGGACAGGTTCTGAATGCTAATGCTGGTATAAACCTCAGTTACTCCAGATTTTAAAGACTGTACACCCAGAGCAGAATTTGTCTCTAAGTTCTTTAGATACAAGACAATATTTGCATACAACTTGCAATGCTATTAAATACACAAGTGATTTAGATACGTCTGAAAATTCTTTCTGCGCATCTGTAGATGAGCAGATTTAGCTGAAAACCTGAGTGTCTGTTCTGAACTACTCCACAGACTTCCCTCCATGAACGCTGGGGAAATCACAGGCTGATTCAAACCCCAGAGGAACACTGTCGGGACATATGGGAAGTGTTTCTCTGTTTACTGCAGGAGAAAACCCATCTGTTTGTTTAGATTTAATGCTGAGCTTTCATATGGCTAACTTTAGATGATACTGACCCTGATTACCCGCACCATGTAGACAGAAAGGAGCAAGGTTGAAATCAGTAGATTAACATGTTAATCAGTTGATTAACATGATCTTGTTTAAATTCAGGAGTTTATAAATCCCTTGACCAGATCAAATCATCCTCCTCGTGCAGCCTAGAACTTTTAGACCCTAATTGCCACGCAGAAGAAGAGTTTGCTGTTTTCATGAATCCCTAATATTTCCAAATCCCTGTTTAAGGTAAAAGATTGCAAAACTGAACACTTAGTGTTGCTCTGCACAAAGATGTACCCTACAGGTGACACACAATACAACCACCAATTTTTGCAGCTGGTGTTAGCCACAGGAGTCTGGTTTCATGACTCTTATCCCACCCTAATTGTTGCCTGAAGAACTGCACAAAACCTTCTAAATGAGCACCATGGAAGTCACAAACTGCGAGTGCACGTAAAAGCTGTCAACAAGAAGCAGAGACAGCTTCTTGCTTGTTCTGAGGCTGCAGGTAGCCAAAGCAAAAGCACTGCTTCCACCAATATCCAAAGCTGGATATGACTTGGAGGATTTGCTTCTCAGCATGTAGGGTCCTGGGACTGCTCAACAGGACAAAGAGCAGCCGCTTGAAGTCAGGTAACGTCCCGAGCCAGCCAGCCAGCATTCTTAGCAATGACATTCAAAGGAGGAGGCATAATTTAACTGAGACAACTCAAGATTCACCTGAGACCAACATTTAAAGTCTTGACTTGCCTTTATAGCTCAAAACACACAAATCATATCTGAATATTCAGTGAACTCAGCGAACTGAGCCCCTCGTCCTCCTGGCAGTCAGTGAGTGACATGGTCCAGTCTCTTTCCCTCTCTGTATCTTTGGCTCACTGCATATGAAAGTGGTGGGTCCATCAGAAGAACACATAGAAGCAACCCTGGCAATGTCCTGGATCCTTAACACCATCTAATCACTTATAAAAGCTCGTCGAAGCTATCTCCAAAGTTATCTTTACTTCCCACATAAATCTTCACCTGGAACCTTCCTCCAGTTTCCACCATGACTCTATCCACAGCAGTTTGCACATTCTGCTTTTGTTGAATATTGACTTAAACTGCTCTTTTCCCTCCTTGATTTCACGCTTGCAATGGGGACTCTCACTGTCTGTTACTAAACCAAGCAAGTGTCACTAAGCCACAATTTTCAAGTCTCTTCTAGTAGGATGGGCTTTCTATTTACCAGAATATCTATCTTCCACTGCTTCAGTTTGTCATTTACATGTAACAGGGGAGACCAGAAAGCAGTGGCAACGGATTTGGAAACCACTGTAGGATGAGGCAAGTCATCTCCTATCCTCTTGTACTCTGGAGGAACAAGAGTAGCTTTGGAGAAGTTACCCTACTCCTTGGAAGGAACCTTCCAAGTACTAACCCTGGCCCAAGGATCTGACTGGTACAAGGCATGATTGAGGAATGGTGACATCCAGTAAGCAAGAGGATGTGTGGAAACTCAATACATGCTTCAGGTGGGCAATCGAAGTGGTATTGTCACAATCGGTGACATATCTATAACTACATCGAGCAAATTTCCATAGAAGTTTCCTGAGTGCTGCCTTGCATTACCTCTTTTTCTCTATTAGTGCATGAATGTCATAACAGCTCGGAGAATTTCTGTTGTCTTCTTGTGATGTGGCTTTAGAAATTCAATCCTTTGGAGCAGGTTATGTCTAAACGCAATAGGAGGATGGCAGGGCATGAACCACTACAGGATGACAATGCCAGCTAGACTCTCCGACAGCTTCCTACCCACATAAAAATGTCCTGATGACAACGCATGTTCCAGACAGCACTGTCACAGCTTGGCTACACCTCTGAAGTCGTGAACTCTCCACTAGTACAGCAAAAGTATAAATTCACGGTGTGGGATCCATCAATGCTGACAAGTTCTAGTTCCTTGTATCACTCATCTTCACTTGACAGGACAAGCAGAAATGGCCTCAAGCTGCACTAGGGGACGTTTAGATCAGATATTGGGAATAATTTCTTTACCAAAAGGGTTGTCCAGGCCTGTCCCAGGCTGCTCAGGGCAGTGGTGGAGTCCTCATGCCTGGAGGGGTTTCCTAGCCATGTGGAGGCGGTGCTGAGGGACAGGGGTTAGTGGGGACCTGGCAGTGCTGGGGGAATGGTTGGGCTCAATGAGCTTAAAGGTCTTTTCCAACCTAAACAACTCGGTGATTCTGTGACTCTATGATTAGTTATTCTATGATTCATGATTCTAGGCCCGGGGTTTGGCAATATA
Source organism: Bucorvus abyssinicus (assembly GCA_009769605.1). NCBI lineage: Eukaryota > Metazoa > Chordata > Aves > Bucerotiformes > Bucorvidae > Bucorvus > Bucorvus abyssinicus. Next base: position 13,304,160 of record CM020028.1, read on the forward strand.
TTTCTAACACCAGCAAAGAGTTGGTGTTTGGTGTGAAAATTATGAAGATGAACAAAACAAGTAAGGGGATGAAGACATTATGTATTGGAGAATGGGGGGAAATCAGGAACTTGTGGAGCAGGGGAGGGACGATATGGCACTGCACCGACACTGAAGAATTTTGCGTTGAACTATGCAAATGCATGCACGTACTGGTGTGCTTGGCTCCACTCAGGAAAGCTGCCATGCCTGGGTGACTCCAAAAGCGGGACTACCCACCTGCAGAGAGGCAGGATCTGGATAGTTCTGTTCTAGATGGCTTGAAAATAGGAATATATCAGAATTAAAGATGAACTGCAGTCCTTGCAGTTCAGTCCCACTACACATAAGGAAGGGAAATGGAGCGGGAAAGAGAAGTAAAATGTGTTCATGAGGCAGGGGAAAGGAAAGCAAAAGCAAATTTAGAGCACCAGAAGAAGAAAGGAGTTTGGCAAGCCTGAAACTCAGAAGATCTCACCTCACTGAGTGGGATAACAGAGCTTGGTTATTCCCATCTCCACCCCCTTAAGTCAATTAATCTCCTAGTTAAAGCTTAAAAAATGTCAGTGCTATTTTTTACTGTTTAACTTGTGCATAATGGACAATTTGCTTTTGGAGAAACTGAGGGAAACAAATCCTTATTACAAATGTCATCTTCTGTGTATCAAAAGAAAGCTGGAACGCTCTGGTCAAGGGATCGCAAGTAATGCACTTTAATGACAAAAGGTGCCAAAAATATTTTCATCGATCTCCTTTGCATCGTACTGACGAATGTCATGAAATAATGAAAATCTTCTGGATTTGTGAATGGCATAAAAATTTAATGTCAAATGACATCAGGACTACGTTAGGCATTTTACGGTTTCTAAATGCCACGAGACATTTTATCCTTCATTTACCATGAGATAGGGTATTAATCACTTAAAAAGCATATCCTCTATTAGGCAGGAAAATCACTCTTAACGCTTTGTTTCCCAGTATTTCACCCTTTTTTCTGCTATAAATATGAAAAAGATTTTCTCTTGCTCACAACTTGGTATAAGCTTTCACATTCCTGCGAAGGGATCAAAGAGTAAGACATAAACATTAACCAGATGACTGATTTCCTTGAAAGCTATTCAATGATACCCACTACTGCAAAGCAAGAACTGCTTCACAAACTTTAATGGCGTTAATTTTGCAACAAACCCTATAAAACAAGAGGCAATCTTACTTTCCCTTTATTTAAGACCATATCTGCTTTCCACCTTCGTCTATGATTGTACAAAGTGCACAGCGCAGAGAAAATCGAAGTTGTTCTTCCTGCTTTGGCAATGGCATTGGTTCCTCTGCTTACAGAAGTGGATGCCAGCACGTGTGCTCTGAAAGGTGGGATTCACCCACGTGTGAGACGTTCACATCTAACAGCACCACTCTGTCATCATTCCATTGTAAATGGTGAGAAATACGTGGTTTACCAATGTTATTCAACTCATCCCGAGGTAAAGTCTAAAAGTCAGCTGAAGTGCACCTCTAAGGGGCCTATTTCTCACCGCTGACTGTAAAACAAGCTCAGAGATAGGTTTACTTATGGAAGACTCTAAAATCCGTCAACACAAATGCCGTTCCAGGTTGGAAATTGCTTTCGTAATTACAGAGATCTTAGCACCAGTTGAGGCAATCTCATGGATTTCTTAGATCCATCAGAGGGTCTCAAATGGCAGTAAATGCTTAAGTTTAGGAAACTGAGTGGAGCCCTTGGTGTCTCCCATGATAGGTGCCTACCTGTGCGCTTAGTGCCTGCCTTTCTACTACACTCGACAGAAAACTTATCAATACAGCAAATGACATCTAAAGAGCTGCTCAGGTTCCTGCACACAGTTGTCCCTAGGCTGCACTGACTGGATGACTGTTGGCATTAACGGGATCCTGGACGCCTATCTCCTACAGACACGTCTGCACTAGAAACAGCAGGAATTCAAGAGTTGCTGAATCTGCTCTCTTCAACAAAGCAAGTCACTCTGTGCTTTACCATACTGAGGAGAAATAGGAATTTTTATGGTACTGTTCATCTGACCTCTGTAAGTGGCTCTTTTCTGATGAGATGAATCATGCCCTAGCCACAACTGACCAAACCAGCCAGCTCTCCAGTGATGGCAATCCCTGGATGACATCAGATGCAGAAAACTACCTTTAACCAGAGGAAACTCATCCAAAGCAATGTGAATACCCCCCCTAGAAGGCTGCTGACATTGCCAGCTGCAAGGATAGAAGACTTTTCCTGAGCTCACTGCTCAGAGAACAGCACAAATGCCAGCAGCTACACAACATGGGTATGCAGGGGAGGGTCATGGGTTGGTCTGTGTTTGAGACTCTTTCTTGGCCTGGTACATTGAGATAAGTGCACAGAGAGCCCAAGTGATACCCTGAGAGCTCTTGGTGGAGTCTGGAGTTCTCCCAGAATAGGAACCATTCACTTGCCTAAGCACAGGTATTTTGAGATACTCAGAAGTATTTGAGAGATCCAGGAACACATGAACTATGGGAGAACTGCGCCTTTCTGCAGGGGAACCTGGAGACTGGGACATCCTAGGACACCTTGGAGAGCAGTAATTACCCTGAATGGGCAAGTTTATTGAGTCTCATAAGCTTGCACAATTAAAGGCACCCCACTTCCATTAGCTTAAGTTCAACACAGCCACAATTATATATAGACATATATGATCAAATACCTACAAATACTTCCCTCAATGCTCTGCTCTGGTGGGTTGAAGTACCTAGAAAAATTTCTTTGGAAGTTTTTTTCTTCCTGCTTAACTAACTCTACTGGGTTCCTGAAACCCAGTGAGCGAATGTTCAGCTCAGGAGAGGAGAGGGCACAAAGCATCAACAGCAGGCAATTATTCCACACAGCTGGACCAAAACACAGGGGTCTTGTCCTGCAAGATGTGATATTACAGCAGCTTCTGCCTGCTTCCCCTGGGTGTTGACGCTGCAGTGATGAACTACCGAGGAGTTTTGGAAACTGGGAGGTTATAGCACTGGGATAGGACTCTGGGGATTTTGAATTTCCCTTCTGGGTCCACTTTGAGCATGGCCTTGGCAAGTCATGTAATCAGCTGGTTAATCAGTGAGGTGCCCTGGCGTGTTAAACAAGGACGATATTGTATCTTTACTTTTAAATTAAAGCTTCCCAGAACACCCTGAAGAGCAAGTTAAGCTACTTCTCCATTAACCTTCCCTGGCCATTATTTGACAGATTGATTTCTTGGCCTGTGCCCAAATTTGTCACTTCAGCAGAAAAATACCTTATTATGTAGAGTTTCAGCTTGTTTATCTTATGTCAGAGACATAATTAATTACAGTGTTAACCTGCTCAACAAATACACTATTACACAGCGTGATTCAATTTTCACTGCACAACATCCGTACTATTGGAGCCATTTTTGCATCCCTATGATCCAGAGTAGTACATGGTGCTGCAAGAAGGATACGGAGGATGCTCTAATGGTTTGTGAATTCATGTAGGGCTCGGAAACCTCCTTTACTTTATGCAAAGAGCTTGTTTCTCCCACTGATTATACCAAGAAGCTTCCCCTGCGATACGATGTGAAACCCCCGAGTCAGTGAAGCCAAAAACCCATTTCAGTGGCATGAGCTGTCTGGTTTTGCTTACCAAGAAAAGTGGTGAGGAATCTGAAGTACTTTGGGCACGGCCGTACCACAACTTCTCCCACCTCCGCTTCAGGCCAGCACGTGATGTTGTCCCACTGCCTTCTGCAACCTGGAGAAAAGAGGAAAGCAGATGGTAGAACAAGCACGAGTGGTATCTGCTGGATGGAGCAGAGGAACCAGGGCACAGCAAAGCAGCTGTGGAAAGGAGTGTGGAGCCTATCACCTCGGTGAAGGCACCTCTTGGAAGGAAAAGCACAGAAATATTTTCTTTAACCACGTAGCTTCCATCTACCCCAGTCCCTGAAATTCAGCAGTGGTGGTGTCTGTAATTTTCCAGAAATCAGTACAGAAAGAACAGCAGATTGGTGCAAGAACCGGGCCAACCAGAGTTCATAGAGAACAGTGCCTTTTAGATGAAAAAGGCAGAAATGCCTAATTAAATACCTCTTTTCCTTGCCCTTATGTCTCCCTGTTGCATTAAAACACCTGGTCTGAACAGGTGAGATATGCTCCCCTTCCTTCTCTGCTTCTCCCAAACTTCTGTCACCAGCTTTTTCTATCCCTTAAGATGAGATGATTGTGCAGGGGATGTGTTCAGCAGGATGAGGATGCTGACGACAATCAAGGGATCAGGAGCCAAATCCCTTCCCAGAAGCAGTTTTTCTCCTTAAAAAGGGCGAAGGCACAAAACACTGCTGGAGGCTGAGGAGGGACAGTGCTGTCACCAGGAGATGCTTGCTCTCTATGGAAGGGTGGCATAACACTCCTAGTTATCCAAGCTAGGAATGATGGTATAACCAATGGACCTAACTTTGGGGAAGAACACCAGATTTTGTTAAAATTAAGCATTTCTGAAGACTTTCTTAATCAAAACTTCCTGGGAGAAAAAAATGCACGTCCTTCCTATAGAGTTAGAATATATTGTTCTGATTTTGCTCTTATTTCTGCTTTCTCAACAGACATTAATGATACCACATGCACGTTGCACTGCTGAATAACGTAAGGTTAGCACTGAAGCCCAAAGGAGTTGGCAGATCTGAATTTAAAAATAAAAAAATCAGTTTTTTGCCTCAGCCTGTTACATATTTTAAAGCTCTCACTAGGATGTTGAAAACACTTTTTTTTTTTTTAATTTCCAACAGCCAGGCACTTCAGTTGCTGCCTGGGTTAGATAGATGGGTTGTCAAAAGACCTCACTTTTTTATAGCATCTCCGCTCTCGGTTATTTGCCATGCCCCATTAGATTGCAACACTTCCCCAAATGTAACTAACACGCTGCTGCTAAGGTCAACAGCCTCACAGGAGAAACTAGAATATGAAGAAGAAAGCTTTGAGAAAATATTTCACATGTGCGAGCAAAGGGAACTACGAAAACCACCGTCAAGTTGCATTTCTGGGTAATTATATCCCGATCTGAAATTCCTCCTTTAAACCATCTTTTACTACTTGAGCTAATAAAAAGGCTGGTGTCATCATCAGTCTGTTGAGAGCAAGGCAACGTGCTATCTCAGATCGATAAAGAAAGCACACAAAACCGCTTTGAAGCTGAAAAAGAACCCTCAGCTCTCTTTCAAAGTTATTTTACAGGTTTTCCCTCCCTTCTTTCATGAGCAAACAGAACTTTTCAAATGAAGTCCTGAGGTGGGTTTATTGGAGCCTGAAAAATTGAATAACTGACGGTATCGTCTTCATGCGCGCTCTCCTGTAGCGTTCATTAAAATTCAGTTTTCAGATTTCTAATATCAGGCACAAGGCTCCGTTTCCGCAGTGTCGTACTTATCTGCCCCCAAACAGCCAGCAGCTCCAAAGGTATTAAGATATTAGATATTCTGCCCACGGAAAATAGAAGATTTCATGACAAAATCTTTCATGTTCTACAATCTTTTTCCTCCATCAACCTCAATAAATTATAGTGCACCCATTACCTCAGGACAGGTTATAATGCAAAATAAAACACAAGGTGATAGTATCAGGTGGCTTTTAAAATGTCCTGAATTATGCAGTTTCAGAGTTTTTGTCATCTGTATCTTTTTAAGCATGGGGATTTTTCGCCACCACCTGTGATGCACGAAGCAAGCTTTAGGTGTTGGATTTTGTAACAAAAGCTCTCCTTGAATAAAGTGAAGACACACAAGACTGGCTTTGCAAGACACACAAGATGGATTGAAAAAAATTATTGCCTCTGTAAAGACCTCTCAGATCTGCCTATTAGCTCTTCCAGCTCTTCCTTATTGCCCCCCAGACGTGCTGCCAGTATTTGTGTGGCTGCCTGGAAGGGTCCAGGTTTTACATGTGGGATTCATATCCCTAAATTTATGCCTCTACAAGTCAGACGTGTAAACCCAAAGAAGCCAATGGAAAACAGAAAACGAATCCTTCTTTGGAGGTGTCTTCTTCTCTCCAGTGACTGGAAGAGCTGCAGGCGTTTCTCAAGTCTAATGGATTGGAACTATACGAAGATTGGTACCTGCAAGACACTTTGCATTCGCGCCCTCTAGTCATCCCATAAATCATCAGGCAAAAGTTTGTGCCTGCCCATCCAAACAACAACATGGACAGCCTTTATCAAACAGCCTTCCAGAAAATGGTTTTCTTTCTCCAGAACCGGTAGACCTCACCCAGGTAAATGGCTGGGATCAGGGGGCTGGCAGGCAATATTCAGTCATGTCCTAAGAAAACTACATGAGGGCAGAAACAGCCGCAATGTGTCTTGGAAAAAGGAAATCCCTCTCTTCCCTGGGGTATCACTTAGCCTTCATGGATGTAATAAAGTTGACAATTTGTTTTGCCTGATCAACTCATGTTCGGTGATTGCTAAGTGCTTCTTAATATTAATTAATTATAAATGTTGTCTTCTCCCTCGCACTCAGTATCTGCAGGAAGGATGCAAAGGTATTTACCAATCCCTTCCCAAGGCAGCGGGTGCAAATGAGCCATGAATACACCTGCCCCTCAACTCCATTTCAATCAAATGAACTGCTCTGCTCATCTGCTTGTTACCAAAAGCCAAGGATACGCACTGCCACGGGCTGTGCTTTGCCTTGGAAAGGACCACAAGTGAGTCTGGAGAAGCAGTGTAAAAATTTTTCAAGACAGTAGCATTTACCACATCCCTGGGTAACCAGGTACGCTCCTTAAACTCTTGTCATTATAAATATATATATACACATATATAAGAGAGTCTTTTCCCTTCCAATTATTTTAACTGTGACTTCCAGGCACTCAGCTTTATCCTGCTGTTGCCTGGCAGATCGTGAAGTGCTCTCTGGAGCCAAACATCTTCTGGAGGGCTGCAGGGAGAAATCCTTCATGACTCTAACGAAGCTGCCTTTTAACCTGCATTCAGATAAGCAGATCAAACTGCTCATCATAGCACTGTATGCCACACAATTAGTGTAATTACTGGCAGCCTCCTTTCCCTCCTGAAGCGGGCTCCTGAGGTCTTGCTCAAGGAATGAGCTGGAGGCTGTCAGCCACACACTGGAGTCCAGACCTTTACATCCAGCAGCTCAGCCTCCCTCTTTGCAAGCCAAATGCCCCAAGTGCAAGCCAAAGGCTGCATCAGCCTCAGCTGGGCTCTGGAGAGCCCTCCTCGAAGAGGTTCTGACTCAGAAGGAGTGGGTGAAGACCGCTGACATAGCCCTGGCTGCGGTGGGTTAGGAAACCCCACCACAGCTGCAGAAGGTGATAACCTTTTCCACTGTCTCCACTAAATGTGAATCAAATCCCAGGCCCTCCTTTCCTCTCCCTTTAAAAGGTTAATAAACGGAAAACAGGTCAATCACCATGAGGCACAAGTATACAGTAGTTTGCAGAACTGGCACAAAAAACATTTATTTGAGTCATATCTACACTTACAGCAAATATAAGGTCAAAGCTTATCTAGGAAGCAGCAGAGAGTAACTTTCCTTCATGAATAAACATGACTTCCAGAGCTCTGGCACGGCTCTGAGATGTGACTAGGCTTGGCTGAGGAAAGAAATGAATGGCAGCAGGCTGGTGCCAGGCACTCTCTTAACCCAGGTGAGCTCCCAATTCAGAAAGAGCAACCTTTCAGCACATCTTTTAAATTCTCCCTAATGAATGGGGTCACTTCTGGTCTCTTCTGAAGGACATTCGCACACAAGACTTTTGCTCTTCGAATCCACGTTCAGATGCAAAGATCCCCATTTGATGCTTGGGGTATCTCGGGATCTCTGCATGCCTCTCACTACCCACAGGGCGACAATAGCAAGGCAATTGTGACGCTTGATAAAGCCAAGCTGCGATATCACTGAGTACCATCACAGGCTGGCGTGCTTGCAATGGAAACTCATTTTCACTCCAATTTGCTATCAGCAGGCAGTTTCCATCCTCTCTGGACTTAAGATGGTAGCTATTGGGTGACATTTGTTCTCCCGCTGATGAGCTCATGCAGAAGTGTAGCCTTGGTGCTCACCCATGGTTTGCCCAGTTTGGTCTCATTTCAACCAATTATCATCGCATCCGTCTTCTTGTCCCAGCTGAGCGCTAAGCTTCTGTCTGACTGAAGAAAACAGACCCCAAAAGATGGTCCCCGCAACAATCTACTACCTCGGTTCCAGACAGGCAGCTTGAATTCAGTCAGGTAGAGGTTAGGAAAGCCCACCATCAGCCTTGGGATGCTACTGCTGCCCCAGTCTCCAATGAGCAAAGACTTCCTGAAACACGGATAATCTATTTACATCTTAGAAGTTGTATATAATAATAAGAAATAGAATCATAGAATGTTTTGATTTGGAAGGGACCTTTAAAGGCCAAATACCTTAGATACATTCTTCTTTGCCCATGAATCTTCTAAATTAAATGCAATTCAATCTTGCTTCTGAACCTCCAGGGATTTTTAAAATTCACAACCTCCTGGGCCAAAGGGCTGCACAGTTTAAATGTCCGCTGACAGAAAAAATACATCCTCCTCTGAATTCACTTTGAACCTGCTCATTGCAAGTTTCATCAGAAATTGCCCCGTTCTTTTACAAAGACAGAACATTCACAACCTAACCACAATATCCCTTACCCTGGAGAGAAAAAACATAAAATCCGCTTTCATATCCCTCCTCAGGCATCTCTTTTTCAAGCTGAAGTGACCCAGCCTATTGAGTTGCTTCTAGCACGGAAGCAGTTCCGTATCATTTCTCTCCTGTATCTTTTGTGATTTTAATTCTACCCCATCCTGCCCTGACCTGGACTTGCAGAATAGGGTTTTTTTTTATTTTTCTGTGGCAGGTTAGGTTTGACCAGGACTAGCTTGGCTCCGAGGTTTCACTACATGAATCCTCCCACCCTTCCCTGCAAAATTCAACCCTTTCCCTCCTGTATTCACTGCTGTGTCCTCCTCCCCCCAGCCCCACTCACACACTCGAGTGTCCTGCGGTCATCTCTCCTCCACCAGCTTATCACTTTTTTATTTCTATCGACACTGACAGTCTGCTCTGAAGCAAACCCACCCCCTCAGAGCTCCCCTTTCAACTTTCCATGGCTTTGCATTTAATTTGAGTATTTTTTTGCCTATCACGCTGCCTGCTATCACTCCAGCACTGCAGGCAGGATGTGACAGAGAAACCACTTAGCTGAAGGAAAACCACAGTCCTGCCAGGGCATGCAAACCCCTGACACTGTAGCATTTCCTTCCCACCACTGATGTGCTCTCAGTGAGGGATCTGCAGCCCCAATTCAGCAGAAAATCACAGAATCACAGAGTGGTTTAGGTTGGAAGGGACCTTTAAAGCCCATCCAGCCCAACCCCGCTGCAGGGAGCCGGGACATCTGCAACTAGAGCAGGTTGCTCAGAGTCCCAAGGGACAACCTGACCTGGAATGGTGCCAGGGATGGGGCTTCTTGGGAAACACAGAAAGCAAAAAAGATCCCCAGATTGATGGTAACTGAAAAGAGTTTACCTTGGACTTTGCTTCCACGTCTATGGCAAGACAGAGACCTTGATTTCATTTTCCCCACTCTGTGTACAAGCTGGAGAGTAACAAGAACACCGTTACTTGCCATAAAAACTCGTTTGCATGGCTGCAGTGGCCTCCAGTAGAAGCTGTCCAAGCACTCAACAGGAAATGTTAACAGATACCTTACTTCCTAAATGTCTGCAGAAATTTCACTCAACAACATAGGAAGGAAAGCTCACCTTAAGCCCCCAGACTGAGTCATTTGAAACAGTGTGAAAGAAATCACCAGAGACTATTGCTGGAGGATTATTTTTAAGCATGAAAATCTTATGAGTTTTATCATCATCAACAACTACCAGGAAACTAGTTAAAAAAAAAAAAAAAGTTTCTAATCTTTCAGCCTTTCTTTAACCAAAAACCTAAGTAAACTTGACTTTTTTCATGCCTCCAGATCAACCTTTTTATAAATCAAATTTGTGAGCCCTTCTGCCTAATTCCAGAACATGTAAAGTGAAACAAAAGATCCAAGATTTAAGACAAAGATTTACCAAGTGGATTGCCAAAGACATAATTATCTTCTAAAATTATCGTCTAAACGAGGTAGATCTCTAGTGCTGTGACATGGAACATGTTTAAAGGATTATTCCAAGGCTTCCTCATTCCTTGCTCAAATCTCCCTGCCTTTCCAGAAAACTGGATTTATAGAGAACCAGACTTTGATTTTAGGTTGTTCCTCCTCCTATACGGTTTTTCCCATGCTGGCACTTCCAGACAGCAATTCATAGTGAAGATGACTAGGCTCAACCTCTAGCAATGCTTTTTTTGACTGTTGGGGATGCAAAAGTGACCACCCTGATAATGTAAGATCTAAAATAGGACTCACCCAGGCTGAAGCTTCTCTGTAACTCACTGTCTTACCTACCAGGAGATAGGGATGTTGTGAGGAGGAAAGCATTAGAGATTTTGTGGGTCTTCCTAACAAAACAGGCCAAGCAAGGACAGGACATGAATGCAGCTGTTCCCACAGATGGTTCAAGTACTGTTAGAGTCAGGGAGTCCTTTCCTCAACTTTCCAACATTTAGTCCAATCTGCAGGAATTCCTTGACTTGCTTAAATGTTTATAGCAACTTGAATGGTAGCATCAAGATGAGAGCTCAGGATATGCAAAACCTTCCATAGACCAGCTCGGCTTGACTTGCTCTCTGAAGGCAAACAGGCAAGTGACAGCGCCCCTTGGCAATGTCTTCAGTTTACCAGTCTGGGATTAGCTGTGGAATGGTCTCTCCTACAGCAATTACGGCATAATTAAGAGGAATCTTACACTGTTGCGACTTACACCTTCACGACTAAATGCAATGCAGATTTTCAGCCAGTGCTGTACTGCTGTTCTTCGATAAGTAGTGGGCTAAGATATGACACTCCACTGAAAAAAAGGAAAAGTAAAAGAGACATTTCCTCCACAAACTGTAAGCCACAGACTGCCTGTCCTGCTACTAGAAAGATACTGCAGTCCTTACACAAAGGTGGAGAGAGCTTCACCACGTAAAATCTTCATTATCTGGTTCTTGCTTGTTAAATGCTGGAAATGTGCTTCTCACCTATAAATACAGAGGGGCATCTGCACAAGCACGGAAAGTTGTGTGGAAGCCCAGTACTTTAGCTCTGTAGGAAGGGACAAGAGGGACCAGAAAGCTTTGGTTTTACATGGAGGCATATTTAGTGGTTAGAAGGCAGGAAAAAAGAAAAGATAAAGTCGTGAGACACCGATAATTTAATAGTTTTCCTGTGTTAAAAGGTCTGGATATCAAGAACTAAAAGGCACCTAGATTACAGAAAGCACAACACATAGTAAAATCTGAGGAAAAATCTCCACCAGCTGCAGCAGGTTTTGGATCTCGTCCGTAAATCATAATGGGAGTTCAACATAACTTACGGCATATGCAACATTTTGCAGTGTGCTTATCCGACATGAAAAGAGTGGATACCATCATGAAAACACTCTGATACAGTCAGCAGGAAAAGCAAAATAAGAATGATGAGGAAGGAGAGATTTTTAAACCAGAAATCTAATGGGATGTGAGGAGGACAACACGTGTTGTCAGAAACAAAAGCTCTGCGTAGATGGATTTCATCTGAGCAACTACCCAGAGCTTTGAAAACGCTTTGAATTTGCTTTCCATTTTCTGTAGCAATGGCATTTTCTCATTATTTTTATAACTTTGCATAACTAAGGCTGTGTGCATTTATATATCATCCCATGCTAAAAAAAAAAAAAGTAACCAAAAAGTCTGATGGCATTTAAAAATGCTGCATATCCCCCAAACTAAAATGCCTTTTTCAGAACAAGACTTAGGTCCTCTAAATGGAGCTTAATCCCGACCAGCCACAAGACAGCTCTTCCAATAAACACTCTTTATCAAAAGGCTTGCAGCCAGGTCTTGTCAGCAACGGGCAAAACAAAAGCAAAGCCTCTACCCCTATAGCATATTAAGGCAGAAAACAGATGTTGTAGCGTCTTATCTTGTGATTCTGGCTGTAGAAAGGTGAGGTCAAGGCAAAAATCAGCTCTGCAGGGAAGAATGATGACGACCCGTGTAGATCTGTATTTCAATTTCGTGAAATTTCTGTTGCTGGTAGATGTCTGGACTTCAGGTGACAGGGTATGCTCAGACAGTGATAAGCAACTGAGGAGGCGCCACTATTCAGCTGGGAGTTAGTCCTCAGTGGGGAGGTGCAATCTCCTTGAGCAGTGGGTTAACCAAGCAAGGATGGAGAGTCAAATAACAGCTTTGTAGGGAAAACACCTTTGGGTACTATTTTCTCAGAAAGAGAATCACAGCCTGAAAGAATCTTCTTCTCCCACATAACAAGTGACAGGAGGAGACGAAACAGCCTCAAGTTGCTCCAGAGGAGATTTAAGTTGGATATCAGGAAAAATTTCTTTACAGAGAGGGTGGTCAAGCATTAGAACAGGCTGCCCAGGGAGGTGGTGGAGTCCCCATCCCTGGAAGTGTTTAAAAGACGTGTTGATATGGTGATGAGGGAGGTGGTTTAGGGACCCTGGCAGTGCAGGGTGAATGGTTGGACTTGATGATCTTAAAGGTCTCTTCCAACCAGATGATTCTGTGATTCTGTGAATCCTAGAATAATAATCCTAGAATAATAGAGAATCATAGGTTGGAAGGACGCTCAAGGATCATCTGGACCAACCTTTCTTGGCAAAAGCACTGTCTAGATAAGATGGCTCAGCCTCTGTCCAGCTGAATCTTGAAAGTGTCCGGTGCTGGGGAATCCACCACTTCCCTGGGGAGATTATTCCAATGGCTGATTTTTCTCATTGTGAAAAATCTTCCTCTTGTGTCCAGTTGGAATTGACCCAGGAGTAACTTGTACCTTGTACAAAGGGAGTCTTCACCTTCTCTGCAGCCACCCTTTAACTACTGGGACAGGGTCCTCCCTAAGCCTTCTTTTCTCAAGGCTGAACAAACCCAGTTCTCCCAGCCTTTCCTCGTACAGCAGCTTCCCAGTCCTTGGATCATCTTTGTGGTCCTTCTCTGGACCCTCTCCAGCCTCTCCACATCTTTTTTGTAGAGTGGGGACCAAATCTGAACACAGAATCCCAGGTGCGGCCTGACCAGTGCTGCGTAGAGTGGGATAATGACACCTCTATCTCTGCTGGTGATGCCCTTGTTGATGCCACCCAGCATCAGCTTCAGACTGAATCCAAGCAGCCAACAAAAAAGTCCAGGGGCTGCTCACATGAAAGCACTGATGCTGCTGGTCAGAGCAAGACTGAAACCAAGAAACCCCTTCTATCACCTAGACCAGAATGATAAAAATATAGTAAATGAAAAACTAAGGAAAGCCAACATGGAAAGAAGTCCTGCAGGCCCCTTTGTCTTTAAAGAGATCATTAAGATCAAACATAGGTATCTATTTTAGATGGAACTAAGCTGTTCTCCAGGCCTCATTGACTATGTTGACTAGATCCTCAGGGCTTGATTTAGCTGACCAGCAATAGCCATTTAACACCATTCCTGATGGCCCAGGATTTAAGAGATTTTTGGAGGGACTGGTAAATATGATACCAAACTTATGAGAGCCCTACCCAATTCTGAAATGACAACTGGAGGCCACACTGATTATCCAAGAGCATCTGCTAAGAACTTTGACGTGTGGTAAAGGGCTCTCAAGACTCAATCCCTGTCCAAGGGTCTGTCTATTTTTCTTGACTTTTTTCTTTGACTGCTCTGAACCACGAGGACAAACCTGCCTGTTCCCCTCCGAAAGCAAAGACTCAATGCACACCTTCTCAACCTGGGGACAGGTCTCTGCTCTGGCTGCACCACTGCTAGCTTAAGTTATTACCTGGATCTCTCCTTGGACATCTACCACGATGTGTCTTTCTCCTGGAAGCTACAACCCTTCCAATCTGCCAGTTCTGTGGCTCATCTAAATGCTCCCTCCCTTCCTGAGTTTAAAACAGTCGCTTTCTGCTAACAAAACCATCCACCCTCATGTATACGAAGGTGTAAGGAGCACCCATATGAGCACTCGGCAGGCCTCAGGGACATACCACCACCCTGACGCAGCCAGAAAACGCAGCACCTCCCCAGCCTGGGATGAGTGGTCCATCCCTTCTCTACCCTGCTGTTTGCACCACCTCGACCTTTTGAGCCGCCATCAGCCACGTAGCGTCTGCTCTAGCGACAGAGCGCCTGGAGAGCTGCTGATAACCGGACTGTAATACAAATCTGACCGACATCATCTATCCCAGGAGGTCTTATGCAACTGGAAGGTGAGAATTCACTTGAACTTTTGCAAGCAAGGAACTATTAATTATTTCTTATCTTACTGCAGTATAAACAGATGGTGATGAATAAACAGACTCCTAATTTAAACTTCATTAATGTTTTTCCAGCTTGACTTTTAATTTCCATATGTTCACTGCTTCTTCTCCCATCAAACACACTTTGACTTCTTCAAGGGAGACTGACAAAGAACCCCAAGCTCCAAATTTGGCTTTTCAAGCCAGCCTCCGCTCTAGGCCTGTGGAACAGCAAAAACAGTATTTAGAGTTTAAACAGCATTGGCCATTTCCCATCCGAATTTCTTTGCACGTGACGATGGTGACGACAAGCTTGAAGGACTCAGCTCTATTCCCCCCAACAAGTGTGAAGCATGAACAAGTTAAGCAGACGTGAACAGGCATTGGGAGGGGGTTGGGCACTATTTTCTTTCACATTTTCCACTTTTTTGACTTTCTGATTGGGTTTCAAATCCTGCTTGCAAGACAGACAGGTCTAGATGGCAAATATAAAGTGCAGCGCTGAAGTACTCAAGGTATCAGAAGCGGCTCGACTGTTGCAACTACTTGATGGCTATTGGCAATTTTCACTGACACTTAGAAAATCATCTCAACTTTTCCACACTACTGAACAGTGAGGAACAGACAGACAAAACACTGGTGTGACTCCACGAGATGCCGACAGCCTCCAGCTGTGAAGTTCTGAGCTTGTTTCAATTGAAGAATGTAGGATCCAAATCAAGCTGAAGGTCTTCCCTTTTGGAGAAAACCATAAAGTCCTGAAAAATCATAAAGTGATGGAAGTTCAGAAAAGGGAAATGCAAAATCCTGCACCTGGGAAGCAATAATGCTATGCACTCATATGGGCCGGAGAGCAGCTCTGCAGAGAAGAACATGGGGGTCCTGGGGGACACCAAGTTAAGCAAGAGCCAGCGATGTGCCGCTGCCACAACACAAAGAAGGTGAATCTTATCCCGGGCTGAATTAGGAGAAATGTTGCCTACAGGTCAAGGGAGGTGGTCCTTCCCCTCTGCTCAGTGCTGGTGAGATTCATCTGGGGTGTTGGGTCCAGGTTTGGGCTCCCCACTACATGAGAGTCATGGACATACTGGAAAGAGTGCAGCAAAGGGCTGCAAAGATTAAGGGACTGGAACATCACGCATATGAGGAAAGGCTGAGAGCTGGAACTTCTCAGCCTAGAGAAGAGAAGGCTCAGAGGGGATCTCAGCAATGTATATAAATATCTGATGGCATTCTGGGGAAATTAAAAAAAGGAAAAAAAAAGAAAAAAAGTAGGCAATGGGCACAACCTGAAAAACAGGAAAGTCCATTTCAACATAAGATTTCTTTCCCCTGTTGACATACTTACACACGGGAACAGATTGTCTAGAGAGGCTGTGGAGTCTCTAGCCCTGGAAATATTTATAACCCAACAGGACATGGCCCTGAGAAACCTGACTTGGTTGACTGTGCTTTAATCGGGGGGTTGGACTAGATGATATCAAGAGGTCCCTGCTAACCTCAGTGATTTTGTGATACTAAGCCAAAAAACTATGTTAAGCAGAAAACCACAACCCACCTGCTCAGGTCACCAGGCTCTGGTGTCAGGAGTCTTCTGTGGTTTAAAGGTTTTCCCTCTCTGTTCTTTAATATTTTCCCTCATATTCAAACTTCCATGCCATTAAAGTAAACTCCAAAACTGGGGCAGGATTCCTGTGCCCAGGCATTGCCTAATATTCCTACCACTCTCCAGGACGGCTGTTTACCGTACGATGCCAGACTTTCTGCACAGCAGCATGATCTCCAGAGCTCCTCATCCCACCCAAACACGAGTCACCGTAACTCGTTCAACTGCTGTCCCTAATGACTCTCTTGCTCTTGAAGGAGTATCTGATTGCACAGCAAATTCATCAGCAATAATGGGACAAACAGATTATGAGTTGAGCCAATTGACCTAGATCTGATTGCTTTTCTTGTCTTTTTAACAAAAAAGAGAGTTTACCTTTTATATATATATATATATATTTTGCTTGGGTGCTTCAGGTGAAGCTTAACTGTAAACTGCAGCCATGGAGAGGTGAAGCGTTCTTAAAAACAAACCCAAAAAATCCCTCTGCGCTCAGGGATCATGACATGAAAAAAACCAAGTGGAAGTCAGCAAAAAGCAACACAGTGGTGAGACCTGCCTTGCAGGAAGCCTTTAGGAGCTCACCACACTTCACAGAGAGAGAGATTTGCCACCATCTGCGAGTCTGGAAAGCAAAAGTCCCTTCAGCCATCCTCTCCTCCTAAGCCTTGGGAAAGCTTCCCTGCTGCTGCTAGCCGCATTATCAGCTAAGCAGTCACTGCACTGCATACAGATGTCCCGGCTGAAAAAGTACCTGGAGTAAAAGCCTGGTTTTCAGTGGGGCTGGGACTGCATTCCTTGCTTATGATACTTGTTTGTAAGCATTTTCAAAATAATTCAGGGGACTGATGAACTCTATTTATTACAAGCTCCTAAAACTACTAAGTGCCTTGGAGAACCCCAGGCTGTGGTATTGCCTTATTTATTTGTTTTACACTGCAGTGGTGGGAGATGCCACCAGAGAAGCAGCCCTGTACAGCCATTGCTTGGCAGTGACATAGAATGGTTTGAGTTGGAAGCGACCTTTAAAGGTCATCTAGTCCAACACTCCTGCAATGAACAGGGGCATTTGCAACTAGAGTGGGTTGCCCAGAGCCTCATCCAACCTGACCTGCAATGGTTCCAGGGATAGGGCTTCTCCCACCTCTCCGGCAACCTGAGCCAGTGTCTCACCATCTTCAGCACTCAGTGTGTAAAAAATTCTTCCTTACATTCAGTCAAAATCTCCCTCTTTTAGTTTAAACCCATCAGTCCTTGTCCACATAGGGGTATGGGGTGCATGTAGGGCAATGTGGCTTTGTATATGGTAGATACGACTTGAGCATTCCCAAGAAACTCCTTGAGCAGTGGCTGAGAAAACATCATCCACAAAAATCTGCACCCCCAGTTACTGCAGACTGATGTATGATACTATGTACAGATTTATTTGGGAGAAGAGAGGTGGTGAAAGAGCAGAGGCAACCTAACCTACCTGACACAAATCTTCTCTTTTGGGGTGATATTTCTCCCCAGATATGTAGTAGTCTCCTGTGAATTTAAATTGTGGGTGCTGCCAAAATACTGTGTTTCCTACTCCTCTCTCTACCCACAGTACTTTTTATAAGTCCCAATTGTAAAATAGCTGGAGACATCTCAATTTGTCCTTACCTTACCCCAGCTAGATAGGAAAATACTACCATTTCCATTCTAAAGGAGGACCAAGAGACCCATGAGCCACCATAACTACAGCAACGTTGCTGCTGTAGATGATATAACCTATGGATATCGAGTACGGCAAAGTTTGCAGGGAGGCCAACTGTGAGACCAGCATGGAGTGGGATTGAAACATGCTTAGGGTGAGAAATTAAGGCACCCACAGCTAATGAGTCACTTTTGGATGACATCATTACAAGCAGACATGTCATTCACGTTATTTTATCTAGGGCATCCCAGCCATGAGAATGGCCCATTTCTGGCGAGAAAATCAGACACCTCACACGTAATAAAATTACAAATTTCACTAGTCCAACACTCGGGTACATCTGGGTGTGATGTAATCCAGCAGCACTTTCTCCTCGGCTGAGTGATAAAGGGAGGAATAACCAAAACTCGTCTTCCAACATGCCAAAACCCAGCAAAACAGTCTTCGATAACACTTCATAGAAATGGTGCAGGCCATCTCACCAAGTTGAGTTTCAGGTCCTTTAGGAACACAGCCTGCACTCAGATTGAGATGAGGCATTTTGTGCATCGTCTCCCACACTGAGCAGGGAAGAATCCTGCCACTTGCGCAGCAACAGGTTTTTCAAAAGATTTTTTAAATAATGCTTCAAATTATATTGCGAAGACTCTTTGGGAGCCAAAGGGTTGGAAAGATCTTCTACAAATACCCAAGGGAAAGTTTAGCTTCCTGAAATGAAATTCCCTATGTGAACAAACACATTCATCGCTGCTAATGATGGAATTGGGACATCACCTCCTTTGGCCAAATCCCCTCCCAGCCAGTGAACACCAGGACAGGAATCATCTGAGAAGGGTGGTTATTTCCAACACAGCTGAGCTGCTCATGAAGAATCCCACATAGTAAATGAAGATCTCGTCAAAAGGCAAGACAATCTGAACAGGATTCACCTGCACTTGGCCAGAATACACTAGAGCTACCTAAAACCAAGAGAAAGAAATCCCCCACCAAAAGTCACTCCCATGAAACTGCTCTTTGGCACGTGAAACAAACCAGTTTACTTTAGTTTCAAATTTAATGGTAAAGAATCCATTTCTGTAGTGAATCACAACTGTCACTTTACATCTTTACTGGTTATTTCAGCCTGCAGGTAAAAGGGTAACAGGGCAGAAGACTGCGAGGGTGGTGGTGCTCGTGAAATCCAACCCTGTGCCGCAATAGGCAACTGCATCCTACACACCCTTTTGTGAACTGGGCAAGCTCTGCCATGATGTCAACAAAACACTCCCTCCTGCAGACCTCCAGAAAGGCTATTCAGATCCTCTGACGGTTACAAACTTCCTTTAAAGTCCAGACTTCGATCTCACAGACATTTTATTCTCCTGTGTACCCACCTCTAGCTTAAACTGGTCTTCCCTGCTGTTTCCTCCCCTTCTGCAGCCCTTCCCATGCATCTTCTCCTCAGGTGTGGTGACGCTTTTGTGACCCCTGTGTCTCTGCTGTGTCCCTGCTAAAGTCTCTGGGTAACTTTGTGGATACTGAATCACACTCCTGATAGGGAACACTCCCACCCTGCTAAAAACAAACAGCAGTCCCCAGGTCCAGGAATGCTGACACCAGAACAGCAACTGGCACCTACTACCAGCACGGAAAACACAGAGGTTTTATTTGAAAAGAAAGCTTTGATTTCACCCATGCAGATACACCCACTGGAAGTGGGGTGTTTGAAGACAAACTAGCATTATTGGTTATCAGTGGAAATTTACCTGCTCATCCCAAGCCGGTGATCAATCTCAGTACTACCATCTGGTATTAATCAGTACTGATCTATCTGACACATCAAATTACATCTGTGATTAAGCCCCACTGATCAATACAATAGATAATGACTTCTAAACAAAGCTTTACTTTCAGACTGTACCAAAATGGTGTGTTTCCTTATTTCCACTAATTTAATTAGAAAGGATGACAAATCGGTTGTTAAACCTCAAATGATTTTCTTTTTGCTGAAAGGATGTGGAATGTGCAGAAGGCAACACACCTACCCTGCCATAAATCAAGGTACCACATTAAGGATAGCAGAGAATCTTTTCCATTCTCCTTCTGTAGGGGACTGAACTGAGTTAAAATTACATTTTTCCTGAGACTTTTACTAGGATTTCTTCTTTCCAGCAACACTCAGATTGAACAGTCATCACCTTCACATGATCTCTTATCATCACCTTCGTAAGATTTCTCCCCAACAAACTTCCCCCTCATCCCCAACCGTCACAGTTCAAAGTTTTATTTTGCAGCTATGCTTAGCTACGTTTATCGAGTTATGGAGCCCCACCCCAGAAAAACATCTTTTTCGACCTACTTGTGCTCACACGCTGCACCTTGAACACTCCAAGGGGGAAACACATCCTATTTAAGGTGCTGTGAAGTTACCTGCCCACACCACTTTCAAATCAGACTTCTCCATCAGATTGGCCCATAGTCCCCCATTTGAAAGCCAACACTTCAGAGATGCTGGTTTCCTCCTGTTGATTGTAAGGGCAGCCGTGAGTGTCTAGATAAGAGTCAGGTATCGAGCTCTTAAATACCTGTGATGTTTTGGGGCAAAACTGCTTTCCACACAGTTTACACTGTAAAATTTGGTTGGACACATGCTGTGGCCCTACACCTGCAGGTCCTACACTGATGTCATCAATGACCACCTCTACCCAGGACGTGGAGCCATGCAAAACTGACATCTGACATTAACTCAGGAGTAGCAGGTACTGTCTCCATGGACAAAAAACATTCCATAGTGCTCACAACAGTAATTTCTGAATCAGTCCTGTTTAATGTCATTGAATGTCATCGAATGGTTTTTGGATTGGAAGGGACCTTAAAGATCATCTAGTTCCAACCCCCTGCCATGGGCAGAGACACCAATGACTATGGTAGTGACTGGTGGAAATGCAGAATTATCCCAGTCCAATATTTCAGCTTTCCACTGCGAAAAACAAACTCCAAAGGATTTTTATACGCTTGCTAGTGCTTGGGCTTTATGAGCTTGCAACAGGACTGACTGTGTTTTCACATCAGAACCGGGAAAAATGTTTTGAATGGTTTCATTCAGTTGAGAGGGAAAAAAAAGTATTTTTCTTCTGTTTTAAATGTACTGTATTTAATTGTATTTCTTTAAATATCCATGAAAATGAAATGAAGCATTTAGCTGGCTTTCAAAAGAATGTTTTTAACTACCCTGACTTTTCCCTTCACTCGATTCCAGGAGAACATTTCTTCAAACAGCTTCATTTAACTGCACAGGGACACTTGAAATAGTTTTCGAATCAAAGAAAACGGTATCTTAGTAGATAAAAGCACGGGCCAAAAGCCATCCTGGTGCTCAGTAAAGCCCCTCCAGGGATCGGCTTGTCCCCAGGATGCTGCTCTATCAATGAGCAGCACGGTGCAGCACAGACCTTCAGTCTGCAGCCTGACTGTGCAGGGAGGGAGGATGAGAAGACATCCTCTTCCATGTTTTCCTTTTTCAGGAGGTGGGATGCAAACATCAAGCAGGATATGCATCTTCCCACCCATTCCCCCAGCAATGTGATCCCTTGTTTTCGGAGCCTGACAGCCTACCACCGGTCCCCACACCTCCTTCACTCTCAAACCCAGGATCTGAAACTTGAGAGAGGCACTTGGAGGGGGAGAGGTCCAACTCAATACCTCAACCTGGGGCTTTCATAGCACTGCTGCGGGGTGGGACGGGACAGCACCAAACCCAAAAGCTTTCTTTCTCTGCCACACTGATCTCTACAACTGAGGACTGAGCATGCGAGGCTGTGTCAAAATTTCCCAAGGGCTCTACAGGCTGCCCACTGGGGAATTGTGTAAGTATAGACCCTTTCGCATCACCCACCCATGTCCTGCCTTGCAGGTTGATCTGCAGCTCCTCTATTCACAGCAACATCCCGCAGACTCTCTCCTCCTCTGAAGCCCCACATGCCCAATGTGTGGTGTGCCATGTTCACTCCTCAAGGGAGGCCGAGCTCCATGGCTGCTGCCTGAGTCTGGAATGGAGAAACCTTGGGAGGCTGGAGAGCAAAAGTGGCATCACTGACACGGCACTCCTCTCCTGATCACTGTAGCAGAGAGTGGGTTACGGGGACTGGAGAGCCTTCCAGAAGGACTGCTCCGTGTTGTGTGTGTTCCATGTCACGTGAACAAGGAGAGGACCTCACCCGTCTGGCTCAACTTCATAGATATCTTGCAGCCTTGGAGGACACCCTTCCTTCCTCTGCTTCGCCACCAGCACAGAAGCAATTTTGCCATAGGGATGAAAGGGCAGTTCAACAGAAGGAAAATGTCACCATGACTTCCCCTGAAGCAAACCAAGACCTATGAGAACTTCAGGCTTTCAGATCCCAGAGTAAAATCAGTTAAGGCACTTCCAGTTCAGAGAGATGAATGACTGACTGTGACTAGACACAATGAGACTCCTAAGCTAGATTTATCCAGCTGGGAGGCAGCAAGTGAACCCCAGGGAGCTATTCAAACTCTTAGTTGATTGAATCATGCTTTGAAGTACCTATTTCTCTCCTTCCTAATGTAGGAGTATCAGCTGGAGTGACTGCCCTGCTCCAGCGTCAGAAACGAGAAGACATGGCATGGGCAAGGCAAACGTGAGGCTGGGTGATGTTGGCTTGCAGGCCAGGGGTAGGTAAAAGTGTCCTCGTACCTGAAGTCTGGTTATCTCCAATAAGCTCTGCCAAGCACTGGCTGCGCTCCTCTTCAATCTCCTGCATGATGCTGCACTCTGGACGTGTGCTGGATGCCTGCAGAAAGGGCAGAGAAGAGGAGAGTGAGCAAACCCCATCTATCCTCAGAGATGCGCTCCTGAGGATTCGTGGCCATCTGAGCTCTCCTGGGCCACTGCACAATGGGGATATACACCCAGCCTTGTTTTATGTTTGCCTGGGATAAAGAAGAGTAACCCAGACCCTGCTGAAAAAACAGAATTTCCCCCCATGCCTTCCTTAAAAGAAAAACCACCCTATTTTTTTTCTGATCATCAGGAGCAATTCCGCTTCTCCATGCTCCGGGAGCCCTCCCTGACTAACCTAACACCAACAGCTATCCAGGGCAGGAAGACAGCAGGTTTAATATTCATGCCAAGAGCAGTGGGATCTGTGCTAACACGGTTTATTCCCTCCGTTCTCACATGGCCTGCCTCCTGGCTCGTGCTAATTCACAGCGAAACAAACCCCAAATCAAGTAAGAATGAAATCTCTGATGCAGATCAGGAGATCAAGGAGCTAAAAAGCAGGAAATTCCCAATGACAAGATCTTTTCCCCCAAGTAGTTTCTCCTCAGTCAGACCTAATTATATTGTTTGTCATACAACAGTGGCTATAAATCAGGTAATTAATCGTGGACTCCTAACGACACATAATTCATGAACTGCCTCAGTCATAAAACGTGCAAATGACAACTGACACTCGAGAAAAGGAGCCAGGAGCTGGACAACAGGTCACATAACACAGTGTCCCCTTGTCACCAACACTGGCAGAAATGGAGGTCCCATTACATACGGTGCCACACAAAAGCCCATCTCTTTCCAAGGGCTTGGAAATGGCACTCAGCAGGGAGAAACCTGTTCAGAAACTCGTCTGGAAAGAAACGGTGAGAGGTGAATGGTGTGAAGAGAGCAGAAGTCTTGAGTTTATACCGTCCCTCTTAAATGTAGGAAGAACCATGAGGCAGGTGAACTTCAGGGACAGATTTTGAGGTCAGAGGATGAGCCTTTGCTTGTAAGAAGTCATTGGTTCAGTGTTCACTCTTGCTAGATTTTGAAAAAAGTGTATATTTTTATCAGAAATGGGCAGAGAAAGGAAAAAACCATATTTTCATGTATCGTTTCAAAACGTGAGCTATTTCTCTATCCATACATCAGCCAGACAAGTTTGTAAGACGAAGGCCCAGAAATCCTTTGAAGGAACAAATGTTTGATATAATTGCCCTTTGGATTAAAATTGTAAAACAATTTAGGACATTAAATTAATTCTCACCCTTTCTTATTAATCCAACCAGCTCTCTTCCCTGTTTCACCCTATGTCTTGTTTGGACTGTAATTCCCTTTAGGTTGGGAATGGGCCTCTATTGGTAGTGCATAAACAATTAATGATGTGGTTTTCTAGCCAAATTAAAAATAAAAAAACAAACACAAAGAGGGGTGTGTGTATTATTTGCCGCTGTCTTGGTACACAGATGTTTCTTTTCCCCAAAGGGAAACAGATCTTGGGGAATTTTATCTTGGCTCATCTAAAATACCATAGATTCATTTTGGTTTGATTTACAGTGCTTCTTGTCCTTTTTATTTTAACCTTAAAAAAAAGCACGAGGGGAAGCGGGAGAGATCTGCAGAACACTTGCCATAAAAATAAAGAATGAAATGTTTTCAAAACACTCTGACTTTTTCAAAAGAAAGTTTTAACGTGCTGGACTTAAACTAATACCAAATTCAGCTCACATCTATAAATAACTCTCAAGTTTTCACTTTATAAATTAATTCATACAGCTCTAACTTTGATCAGGGTTGGCAAAGTGCTGTGTACTTCTACAATGTGTTTTAAAATTTCTTTTAATGCAGTACATTTTCTACCAAGCCCATTAGCAAGTACTCCACTGCCACGTCTTCCCTTCACTACGAATGCAGGTCTAGATTGGTTGATTGCATATTTATCTCAATGGCCCAATGTCAAGGTTCAGGTAAACCTGATTATAGATGTAATTTTAAAAATCTTATATTTTTTTCATCTAGTCCAAGAGGAAAGACATCTGTGTTATGCCAACCACCAGAAAATGAGCGTCCGATAGCTAAAACACCAAAATACAGGTGATCCTGGCTTTTGTAGGGCTGGTGCTGACTTGCTGTGAGCTTTTAAGCAAGGTGGGTTGTTCCATTGACTGAAGTTTTCAGGTGCCGGATCTCCACTGATTTCAAGCAGACACAGACAATGAGGTGGGATTTAGCCTCCAGAATAGCGGTATCTAACCTTAGTTGAGATGTCCTAGGCTATCCCTCTTGGCCAACAGCTTTCACTCCAAGGGGCATGGGCCTGTATAAATTGTGTGTTGGATCTGCCAACTCCAAACCAGCTACCTCATATATATTGAGCTCTCTAAAACTAGATATAGTAAGTTTGCAGATGACACCAAGTTGGGCAGGAGTGTTGAACTGCTGGAAGGTCAGGAGCCTCTACAGAGGGATTTGGACAGGCTGGATCAAAGGGTTCAGGCCAATTGTATGAGGTTCAATAAGGCCAAGTGTCAGGTTCTGCAACAACCCCCTGCAACGCTCCAGGCTGAGGGAAGAGCGGCTGGAAACTGCCCAGCAGAAAAGGACCTGGTGGTGTTGGTGACAGCGGCTGAATAGGAGCCAGCAGTGTGCCCAGGTAGCCAAGAAGGCCAAAGGCATCATGGCTTGTACTAGCACTGGTGTGGCCAGCAGGACCAGGGCAGGGATTGTCCCCCTGTACTGGGGACACTGGGGAGGCCACCCCTCGAATCCTGGGTTCAGTTTGGGCCCCTCACTCCCAGAAGGACCTTGAGGGGCTGGAGCGTGTCCAGAGAAGGGCAATGAAGCTGGTGCACGGTCTGAAGCACAAGTGCACTGAGGAGCAGCTGAGGGACCTGGGGGTGTTGAGCCTGGAGAAAACAAGGTTCAGGGGAGACCTTCTGGCTCTTGACAACCACCTGACAGGAGGTGGAAGCCATGTAGGTGACGGTCTCCTCTCCCAAGGAACAAGAAATAGTATGAGATGAAATGGCTTCAAGTTGCACCAGGGGAGGTTTAGACTGAACATAAGGAAAAATTTCATCCCTGAAAGGGTTGTCAAGCCTTGGTCCAGGCAAGTAGTCAAGTCCACATCCCTGGAACTATTTAGAAGACATGTTGATGTGGTGGTGAGGGACATGGTTTAGTGGCGGACATGGTTAACGATTGGACTTGATGATCTGAGAGGTTATTTTCAACCTAAATGATTCCATGATTCTATCAACAAACAAAGAGTGGGATGTATCTCACTTTCTCGGGGGACACATCTTCCTTTGTTCTAGCTGTAAAAGCTGTATGTTTAGTCTGATTTTTACCATTCCTTCTAGTCTACAGAGAGCTAGCAGGCATCATCCCTGAGGGCTTTCACCCCACCTCACTGACTGTAGTTGGACCAGTTTAAACTAAAATATCTACTATTTAGCTGGACAACACCACTGATGGGTGAATTTAATATCTAAAGACCTTTAACTGAATCAAGGTCAACAGACACACTCACATTGGAGGCCTTCTAGTTTATGGCTCATTTTCCACATGAACTAAAACAAGTAAATAAATAACCCAAACAATCACAGCAACCGTCCTTCTACCTCCTTGGTGATAACACTAATAACCCTCACATACCACAGCCATCATTGCTATAGGCTAACAAAGGCAGCGGGAATTAAAAAACAAACAACCCCCCAACAGTTTTGGGGATCATTCAGAAACAGAAAAGCGTGTCTTTTTTGTGGGTAGGTCATCAGGTCAGCTGGTATGATGGTGTGAGTAGAGCAACAAGTTCAGCTGCCTTAAATCACCTCTCAGCTGATAAAACACTCATGGCTGAAAAGACCCCTCAAGAGCTGCGAGTCTTGCCTGCCAAGGGGGATCTTCCCTGGGATGAGAGGCCTAAAAACTCTCCTTCCTGGGTGTATTCCTCCTTGAAAAGCTTGAAGTAGACTTTACAGACAGCTTGGTACAAACTCACTTCACTTCTTCCTCAGCTCTGGTTTTTGCTCTGTTGATTTATTTTTTTTCTTCTGGAAAAGGCAGACATTTGAGGTTTTGGCACCTTTCACCGCAGCGGGCAACTGGCCATGCAGACATGGGGCTGAGGACTACACTAATCCACATTTCCCATCCAAAAAGTGGAGATAAAGGGAAAGCATGACCAGCTTTAGTTAGCTCACATTAACATCAGCTAGCGAACAGTATTCCAGCTTCCTGGGCACACCCACTGTGGGCAAAGATGAAACTTGATCAACCCTCCTTCACTAAACCCTCCTGACATGCAACAAGACACCATGTAAAAATGGGGCTGGGTTTGTCAGGGGTCATTTTTCCTGCATACAGCCTGAAGCCTTGAGCAGAACAATGAAGGGAATGTTTTTTATGGAAGTGATCCCCTGCAGCTCTGAATTCTGCGGGAACTCTTACGTAGAATTATCCCCAAAGTCTTTATTAATGAGAGTTTTCCTTCCCACCGAATCCCAAACAATTGTTAGAGGATTACTGCAGCCTGCTACTGCAAAGAAAGCCATTGTGAACATTTTAATTAAATACAAGTCAAAGGATTGCCACAGTCTGAAGGAAACACAGAAAAGTTTAGTCTCACCTATGCTGTCTGCTGGTTGGCCAGGCTAACCACAGGCCAACTCCTTTGCTCACACGGCATCTCCTCAAAGGCAGGTGGGATTCACAGCCACAGCTCCAGGTAAGCAGGAGTATGAGCTCACAAGAAGTGATGAGTCTCAGTACCTCCCTTTCCTGGGCTCACCTGGAGCTCACCGTACGGAGATTCCAGCAGAGCGGGGGACTAGGGTGACCACAGTGATAATAGGACTTGGAGTCAAACTGAAAAGCCTACAGATGATGAAGTCCCATCCCTCACCCATTTCTGTTCAGCTCCCAGAGCCTACACAGTAGAAACACTTCTAGTTATCTGAATGAAAATTTCTCACAACATTACTGCCTTCCCATAGCTTCTGTGCAGGCAGTAATGGCGTAAGACAAGAGCATGAGTTGCCTTCCTGCGGTTTCTGTAACTTGACTTCAGTCACTGCTCTAGGTGGAGATGGAGTTTCTGAACCCTTTTTCATGTGGACACCAAAGGAAATGAAAAATTTTAGCTGGTAGGTCTTACTTCAAGCCTCAGTAGCATAACTGGAAGGAGCTACTTCTGGTTAGCTGCCAGAAAAGATCACCATTAATTTCAGTCCAGGGGCTTTCATTTACACTCCTTATTTGTAGGAACACAGGACTGATGGAACTTGTTACACAACAACCTCGGCTTTGAATTCTTCCATAACTTCATTCAGCTCTGTTTTAAAACTAGATTTTCAGTTTGTTTTTAGTTTCTTCCTTTTGAACATCCTCAGGAAAATGCAGTTTTATTCCTAAAATCTCTCGAGTGAGCCAAAAAAATACTATGTAGAAGTGCAAGAATGAACAAAGAGAGTGGACCAAAGCAAGACACCAACACAGGATTTCTATCTATACTGATGGGATAACACACTTTCTAACAATAACACTGCCAAACTTAAAAGCTGAAGAATCTCTGGTAGTCTTGAGGAAAAAAAAAAATTCTTTATGGAATATTATTATTTGCTCTTCTAAAGGACTTTTGAGTAAGAATTCAAAACCATGATAAAAATATGTTGTGATAGCACAAGGGAGTATATGTTAGATACCAGTTAATATAGACATAGTCTGAGAGATAAGACCAAGTTCAAAACACACCAAATCCTTGTGCGGCCTTTGTAGGATCAAGAAAGAAGGACTAGCAAAGCCACTGTTTTTTAAGCAGAGGCTATATGCTGCTATGACCTCTAGTCATGTTGTAAATACTCTATTCTGCAACCAGCCATGCATGAGTAAGGGACTCTCTGAGCAAGAGTAGCAGCACGTGTCCCGAGCAGACTTCTCCAAATAAAAGAGGTCCAGGCAAATACCCAAGTATCCTGACTCTCACTTCGCTGCTCAAACCACTCTGTTTTATGCTTCTGCCAAATATAATCATGCCAGTAACAGATCTACCATTTGATGAGGAAAGCAGACGAGGGTTTTTTCGGCTCATCTAAGCGGGCCCCATTAAACAAAGGCAACTTAGCCAAACCAATCCAGCAGCTTGGAGGCACAGAGACTTCATTTAGTCTGATTGTCCCCTTTCTGTGTGAGGGGTTGGAAGACCAAGGAAACACGTGCGGAGTGTTTTGCAAAGAGCTTGGAGAACCAAAAGGAAAGGGAAGCGGAGCAGCTGTGTTTCTTAACTCCTCAGTGACAAGCTTCCAGATGCCTCTCTTGGAAAGCAGAACTCAATTAGGGTCTGAAGGAAGTAGTGACCCCCTGGCACTGGAATAATGACACACAGTAATTAAAAGAGAGGCAGCACTTGGGTAAATTCGCATAACTGAGTAGGAGAGAGCTCTGATAGCTGGGTAGCACATTTAGCACCTTACTTTAAATTATCATCTGGGGGAGGCAGGTCTGAATTTCCTTTCCAGGAAGCTCAGATGAAGGTTTTGAATTCAGGCTATTGGTGAAAGAGAGGGACACTGCAACACTGAGATCAGTGGTGTTTACATCTGCAATTCAAAGTAAAGAGCAAAGTGTTATAATCTCTTTCTGATGGTTGAAGGGAAAAAAAAAAAAGCAAGGAACAATAGTGATTACCTGAAGAATACACGTGGGCAGCAGGGGGAGGGAAGTGGACTCCAGTACTGGTCTTCCATAGAAACTGGAGGGCAGCAAAGTAACTTGTTGACTGGTTTTAATTTCTTTTTGCCTTTGGGTCTAAGGAGCAGAGCCTGGTTGAGGAAAAATCTATTCCTCTTCTTAAAGATTGTTCAGGAACGTCACTACTAAACTGATGGAGCCTCAAGGAGGAAATTCACTTCCAAAGCTTCTGCTCAGCCAGTTGCAAGAACAGCAGAAATACGAAGAATCATAGAATCATCTGGTTGGAAGAGACCTTTAAGATCACCGATAGAGAACTGCTTGACCCCCCAGCACTCAGAAGCATGATTTGGGGATCTCTGGGCAAAAAGTATCTATCTGTAATGCAAACATCTTCATCTGGCTACTTCACACTGATCATCCTTCTTCACCTGAAGAGAGAAGCGGTCACTTTTAGGGCATAAGTCACTGCAAACTAAAGGAATTGTCTAAAATTGTTTATAGGAAACTGACCCCACAGTGCTTCATCCAGGGAGCTGTAGGCCACTGGCTGAGGGGTGGATGTCTACACTGCAAATACCTAAAGTTAAATGAGAGAAAATCCACAGACTTGGGCTCATGTCTAAACCGAATGATTCCCTTCCAGATAGCTCCATCCTTCTCCTGCGTACTCCAAGAGTAGACAGGAGATGGTGTCTGGCAGGATCCCTAGAGAGAAGTTGAGTGAAAGACTAATAAGGGATCTGATTTGTTCACAGGTTGTGTTGTTTTTTAGATCTATCAACTTCGAAATGCTGCATTCAATGCTGCATCTGGCTTCAGGAGAATATGCAGGCAACCTGTTCATACTGTCCTGAACTGCTGCTTATCCAACACTGAGTCATCTCCCGAGTAGCCATGTCTTGACTGCTGTGCACAAAAGAAATGGTCCCTAATTCAACTGCAGGCTCAGAAGGGACTAAAAAGCCCTGAGTGGGTGTCTCAGCAAAACCCATGAGTTGTTTGTGCTCATTGCTGTCTCTTCGGTCCTGGGCTAGATCCTAACACCTGAAAAAGCCTCCATTCATCCAGCTCTGTCTCTTGCTCTGGGCAACCAGAGAGCTCCCATCCAGTCCTTCCTGCTCTCCACTACACCTCCAGTTCACTCCAACTGTGGCACCAGTCTTGTTTTCTCCTGAAACTAACCCAGAAGTTACCATCCATGAGGTCCACCTGCCACAACATTAAAGAATTGGACTGAACTCAGATCTGCTCAGATGGCCCCAGAAAGTTGTAAGGCTTTCAGTGGGGTGTAAAGCAGAAGGGGTTTCCAAATCCAGAGCAAAGGAGACTGGCACTTTGAGCAACATCCCAGAGAGTCCACAGGCACCTAAGCGGGCAGTTCAGTGCAGAGGCTGTGACAAAATAAGAGCTTGATTGAAATCACAGTGACATTCCTGTGGTTTCTTCCCCGCCCTTCACGCTATCAGTCATCCCCCAGACCTCTCCCACTGCCTGGGAGCTGTGTACATGCTCCACATACACAAACCCTTTGGCAAACAGGATCCCACAAGCCTCCTGCAAGGCCAGCTATTGGATATTGTCTACAGCTAAGGAGCTGGATAAAGAAAGCTGGATGTTCTCTAGCTCTCAGAAATACTGCAGTGGTCTGATTTGAGGAACAATAGTGTTCGTTAGCAACACGGGCAGCTCCTTTTAACTTTTAGGGGAACTGAAAGTTCTGAGCGTGTCTAGAAATCCAGTATTAATCCAGCGTTACTGCACCATCAGTAAAGCAAGGGCTGGAGTGACCTGCCTACCGTTTATGCCAGGAACCTTCTGAGCTGCAATAAGCAGCAACTTCACCTGGAGTTCTGGGGCTGACTGGAGAAGATCCTTTCCCATGCACAGCTTCTCATTGCAAACTCAGGGTTTTTCTTTTGCAGGCTAGCAGCCAGTGTCCCCAGCACGGCTTCTCCTAGGAAAGGTGGCTCTCTGAAGCTCGGTGGCAGCTAGCAATGGGGACCAATATGGTGTATGGTATTTACTGGGTGCCCTCTCTTTGCTTCAGCATAGCACCCTTAGCATCTCCAGCTGAACAATCAGAACTGGACACATTCAGCATTTACAGCACTCGGTGCTTGAAACTTTCATGAGCTCACCAATCAGTAAATGACTTTAGGACATGGATCTTCCAATCTTGTGATCCAGTAACTGTAAGAAAAAGCACACTGGCTCAGAGCACAAGTTTGTCATGGTCAGTACCACTTCCCCAAGAGCAACCAGGAGGAGATAAAGGAATAAGAAACAGAAAACATAAAAGACATGCATGTACTAATCCTTCCTATGGTGCGTGTCTTCCAGCGGTTACCATGGAACCTTTCATTAATACAGTTGGTGATAAGGTTTTAACCTTCTTGGCTATCAATACCGTTAACATCTTTCATTAAACCAACATTAGGACCAATTCCAGGATGATTTTACTATTCACGCATCACTTCACATCCTGAAAAAGTGCCCTTGACAGGGCTTGTTTGTGCCACTATTCAGAGCTTTCGATTGAAATCCAGGTACATGCCTGCAACAACCTATAAACACATCTCATTTCGAAGTGTTCACTTCAAAAGACTGATTACCTACAAGGGAGAGTACAAAAAACACAGAGATGTTGGCAAAAGATGAGTATGGTTCCTTCAGAGATCAGGAAGAAATCAATCTTCTTTCAAATGAAGCAGCAGTGATTCAGTCAACAGGGCTCTGAGTAAGGATGATACTTATGGATTTATAAAGCACCATTTACAAAGTGCCAGAGCTCTTTACAGAAAGATTCTTCACAGACAGTCTGAAGCACCCAAACATGACTTCTAGGAGAAAGAGCCTATGGGGACAAACTCCCTACCTAGGCTGTGTTTCAGAAGAAAGGATCAAGTCGTTTTTCTTAATAATGAGGGAGTCAAGAGCACCCCAGTGATTTGGAGCCTTGCCAAGCACAAGAGCGGCCACCTTTGACAAATCAGGACAGGGTCACTCTTCCCCTCCTTGGCTGAGGATGGAAGGAAGCAAAAGGGCTTGTTAAAATGCGTGAGGGAGAGCAAGGTTAGGACAGCCACAGGAAGCATTGCTGCCATGAAGAACATAGATTCCCAAGAATGCGGAAAACCATGCGGAGAGCAACCAAAGAAGTCATTACCTAAAAGAGCACAGGATGGACACACTGACACAGCCTTGATTTAGAAGAGCAGAACACGCTGGAGATCACTGCCTGCAGTCCAGAGCTCTCCTAGAGGAAAGCTGCTAGGTTTGGGAGCTTTGGATTCAGACGTTGTTTTTGATAACCCTCACAGTGCCCAATACCTAGTCTGCATAGAGAACATAGTGTATCTGAGCAGTTGATAAAGAGGAACATATTCTCATCAGGACTCACTGGACTGCCTAAAGATGGAGGTCTTAGGAGGGACTTACCTTCTTGGAGGAGACAGTAAACGAGAGCTGAAACTTTGATCATTCACCCTGCACAGTTTTGAGAGGTCTGTGTGAAGGATCAGTACGAAAACACAGGAATAATTCAAAACGTGGCTCCACTCCTTCTGGCTGAAAGGGACTTAGAACTACAGGTTAAACAGGTTGTAACCTGTAAGCCCAAGAGCCTTAGATACACACACGCACGACCCGACACACACTCATGCATGCTATCTAAAAACCAGGCACGCACACAACACTGCTCCCTGAAGAGAACACTGATGTCTTCCCAGGAGCCTGAGAGCCACAGCTAGTATCTCTGACAGCCCCAACCACCTTCATCTTAATAATGCTCAGAGAAAACTCAAGATCTTAGAATGTAAGGATGTTGTGACAGGGCTGCATCTCAACTATGGTCACTTCTGCTGAGTACACAGCTGAGCGTCACAGGAAACAGATGATCAAAGTGAAGTATCAGTTGCTAGAGATATCTGCATTACAAATCAAAACAATCCATGCTTTGAACATGGCGAGGCTTGGCCAGGAAAGAGGCTACCAATGGCTTTGAGGAAGCAAGGATCTCATCCTCTCGCTTCCTCCAGGGCTTCACTGTCCCACCTTGGCTGTTAGCTAGAGCTTGGCTCCCCATCAGTCCCTGAAGCAAAGTCAACTTGCAGCTGCCTTCCACTGTGCAACTAGATTGTGATGAACCAGCTATTCAGGCAGATAATTAATTCTACTTTATTGCACTGGGCATTTCCTTTTGTCACCCCTTACCTGCTAACAATACAGATGGGGGAAGGTGCTTAGAGGGAAGATGTTTCTGCTTTGTCTATTTAAAAGGGAAAATATACAAGGAGACAAATGACACAGAAAAAGAATGCTTTGATGGCAAAACCAAGTCTCAGTGGCACAGTATCACCAGACCTCTCTCAGGTGATGTTACTGGTGTAGATCTCAAAATGTTTTACAAAGGTAGTATTTAAAGCCTGTTTTGACAGATGGAGAAACCAAGGCAGAAAGCCCAAGATCACCCAGCAAGTTAGCAGCTAAAAAAAAAAAAAGCAACCAAACAGTCACAAAAACCCCCTAAAACAATTCACACTGTGTTACCAGCATTTGCATGTCTCTAGAAGACATCTCCATATGCCAGGGTATGTTGATGTCCACCTCTGGCAGAGATGTCCTGCTTCCTATGAAATATCTAAATGTTCTCCTCAAAATACCCTGGACAGCCAGCAAAGAGCCAACAAAGAGAATCTGGATGGGAAAAAGAGTGGGAAAGAAGTGTACCTTTGATCCATAGGATCAAGAGAAAGATTTCAAATCTCACTTCAGGAATATTTTATATGAGGAAAATAATAGATTAGATAATGAGGAAAATAAAACCTGAGGTGGATCAGAACAGATGGGCAGAGTAGCTGGTGGATCCAAAAAGAAAGTGATGTTTAGAGCAGTGCAAGGAGCAGAAAACCTCTGAGCACTACTAGAAGTCCAGCCTTTGCTGTCAACACCAACCCAGCTAAGCAGCAAAAGTCTTTCAGCAACATGACTCAAAAGAGAACAGGAAAAAAGTGAGATTGCTATACAAAATGCTGAAATTCAAGGGAAAACTAAATATAGCCCCACCCAAAAAAAGGAGAAGTCACATGCAGCCCCACTCCACCCCCCCTTCTGTTCACTGGCTTCTCCAAGGAATTGGAGGTAAAAATATAATTTTACTAATACAAAGTGGAATAGTTACGCATGGTGAAAATGATTTGGCTTGAATAACTGAGAACAACAGGGCTGACTGTGAAGGCAAACAAGGGTATGGAAACTGTTGTGTATGAGTTGAAAGCCACTCAAAATAGAACAACGTGCTCAGATTGGATGGTGGGAGTGGTACCATCTGGCTGAAAGTCAACAAATGTAATGCTTTTTTTACATGTAGGGAGGAGGGAAAAAAAAACCCCATCCAGACAGCTATCAGCAAGTTAATCTGAGCACAAAAGTACACAAGAGTTTTGATCACCGCTTGAAGGAAAGAGTCACTGAAAGCATGGCAGCAACTGGAGATTTGGGTAAAATACAAAATGTGGTTTATCATAAGTAAATCATGGTAAGGTAACCAATAGCTTTTCTATACATAACGTTTCTAGTGGTTTTTTTGGAAAGAGGAAAATAGTTCCTAACTTCAGTAAATAGTCCAACAGCATGTCAACAGGAACAACTGCCCTAACAACAGATACAGAGGTTAATACAACAGCTGGAAGGAAGCCAAGGAAGTGGCCACTGTGAAGACTGGGATGAAGAAATACAGAGCCACAGGGAGGTCTGCAGTGGTATTAATTAAGGATCCATTGGCTTTATTAAAGATGGCTTGAAATGCAGTTATAAAAAGAGAACAGGAGAGAGGGAGAGACCAGCAAAAAGGTCCATGAGAATCTGAAACCTCTGCTGCAAGTGACAGAGCAGAAGGACCTGTTAGCTGATTGAACTTGAGGGATGCTGGATCACAGAAACCAAAGCTGCCCAATTGAAATATTGTCGGCAACATACTTTTTCTTGTCCACGTGGTCTCTGTCTCCAGCAAACATCTCTTGGGGCATTTTCTGAACATCCCCACAGAGGGCAATGCTCCTCGGTGGCCTCAGTGAGCAGGGTGGTGCCTGTCACCTGTGTGCACACATGCCTGCAAGTGGCCGATGGAGATCTGCTTACAACTAGAGATGGGGGCAAGGACCCTTAAAAATGGGACAGAGAGGAATAATTTAAAGGATGATGATGCCGCCTCTGGATTATTTTGGATTATTCAGCCCTTTCCAGCCACCTTCTCCATGTTTTGGCAGTTCCTACCTGCCCGGCAACTTCTCATCCAGAGCCTGCTCTTTCCTGGCTCCTCTCCAGCATCCCTTGATGCTGCATGCTTGGTCACACCAAATCAAGAGAGAGCAGATGGCTGCCCCAGATACTGCGGTCCTGCAGGTTAGCTACAATAATGCTAGAAAGACAGGAGGAGGGGGGGGGAAAAAGGAAAGGAAAATAAAAAGAGAGAAAATAAGATAGCAACTAAACCCAACTTTGGTTCCGGGGAAAGAAGTATGAAACCAAGGCAAAAAAAACATTTTGCTGACTCCCCAAAACTCTTTCAAGTATGTAAACTGTATCAGTGGAGAGACAGGCAGTAGCACTCTGAGCAGCGAGAGCATTGACGAGGAGCACAAGGAATGTCTACTTCTGTAGTACTCAGCTCCAGAAGGGTGAAAGAGGAGAGAAAACCAAAACTGCTGTGAAGAAATCAGCCCTACTTGTTGCTTATTCGTCCTTTGTCTTGTGTGCCTTTCCCACACTGAATATAATGTGGGATAACAGAAGAGGAGGCTTTCAGGCATCCCTTTGATGTCACTGGGATGTCAGCTCTCAAACGACAAAACAAATCCGAGACAGTCAGATGCTCTGGCAAGCTGAATGCAAAAGCCTGAGCCCCAGAAAAAGCTCAATCTGTGTTAGTTACACTGATACTATGCCTTCGGCTAATAACATAATCATGATTCACTAATTCTCTCCCCTTGTAAGCTGGTGGAAATTCATCCAATGTAATAGCAAAGTAGCATGGGTGGGAGTTACCTCCTATAATTATGGTTTCAACAACTTGTTCAGCAGGAAATTTGGCCACAGGAATATCTCGGTACTGCTCAGCACAAGGATTGAGCAGAGGCATCCTGGTGGCTACAGGAGACCAGGCAGTGCCTAGCACCACCTAATAATCCAATTACAGAAATGTGGGCTAGAGTGTGTTGGTCCAGCCTTCAGCTTGAAGCTGGCCTAGCACCAACACTACTCTTGCTCAGCCACAAATTTCTTTATCCAAATCTTAAAAACTTCCAAGCATGGAAACTGCACAACCTTTCTGGGTGACTTTTGTTGCTGCACAACCCACACAGTACGGAAATCTGTTTCATTTGTAAGTGTTCTTCAAGTACCTTCTGAATATAACCCTGGAGTCAACATCACTTGAGCTCAAAGAAGAGCCATACCACCGCCTCTTATACAGCAAAAGGTCATCTACATAGTCAGGTGTCCACGTTTTCACCTTTAAGAATAATAGCCAGGAAATTTGCATTGGGAGGTGGTAGTTGTTTTGCAGGGTAAATTGGAAGACATAAATTTCAAGAGATTTCTATCGACTTGGAAACAGCCAGGATTTCACCTGGTTTCCTGGTAGCTGGCACAAGATACACGCTGACTGACTCAGCGAACATTGGGAATGGCTTTGTAAGAATGAATAAAAGGTATGGAAAACCTACTAGTGCCAAAACAAAACATCCCAGCTAAACTTGGAGAGAGAAAAAGTCTAATCGATTGCAACCAGCCAGTGCCTAAACCTTAAGAAGATTTCCAACCAAGGATATCTATTTAATGTGAAAAATATGCTTAAGAAATTCCTGTGAGTGAATTCTCTAATGAGACAAATGAGGATTAGAAGTAAAGCTGTGCTTGGAAACGGTTTAATCCCGACTGGCATGACTTAGCAGAAGAGTCTTTCAGGACTGTCCCTTTAAATCACTCGGGTCTGTTTGTCCTGCAGGTCCAAAGCAGAGGGTTGTGGCTATGTAGATGGTCAACCGAAATTTCACACGGTGAAACAGATGCGCTCCAGAGGTCCCCCCCAACCTCAATCAGTGTGTGATTCTCCTTGAAAGCGATTTCAAGTCAGCCAAGAGAAAAAGGAGCAGATGCAGTTCTTGCGGTTCTTCTAACAATCGAGCTGCCATGTTTGCAGACCCAGAGCAAAGAAAAACCAACAAAGATTAGGAGGGTCCGTAAGGGACCAACTCTTTTATCCCTGTGTGGTATGTGAGAAGTCCCAGTAATGGTTTCTGAGAAGCTTTTGTCCCATCCTTTATCAAGTGTCCCCAGTGACAGAGACTCCACAGTATCCTTTGAGATCCTCATCAATTCTAGACTTCTCTCTGCTGACCATCAGAATGATTCTGTCTGTTTTGTGAAACACTAAACTTATGTGGCTGCAATTTAAGGGCCAAATTTCTAGTTTTACCCAGACTGGTTATGGAGAACAGATATTTTTTTCTCCCACCTCTTATTTGCAGTAGTTTTTCCACATACTTAAAAGACAAGCTGCGATTTCTCCCTTCAGTGTTTTGTTTTCCAGAATAAACATCCCCAGCTCTTTCGATTTTTTTTGTCCCCATAGCATTTTTCAGACCTTTTATCATTCTTCTGCCGCTGCCTGGACTCCAGCTTCTTCAAAGGCTTTTACCTCAAAACGGATACATCTGCTCCAGTGAAAAGTCTATCGGGGATCACTTGCCTCTTTTCCTTTAACCAAACCCAAAGTTTGGTTCCAGTTTATTGTTTATGTTCTTTGCAGACTAACATAATCAGCAGTCAAACATAAGAGGGGTTGTCTACGCGTTCAGCCCCTCCTCTGAACCCTCGACATGGCAAATAGTCTGAAACAGACAAAAAGGACTGAAAAATTCTGATTTTTCAGGTGGAGAAGAGATGACCACAAAGTTGAGGAGGACAAAATGTTTCATCAGGAGCAGGAACTGAGAGGAACTCTTCCAGATCCTGTATCTCTTAGTAATAAAATCACCTTTCAGCAAATTCCAGTAATATCAGTGCAGCAGGTGAATGTCACACTCCGACAAACTTTGTGCTGCAGAGCCACAGCTGAACAGAAGAAATGAACTGCAAGGGATAACATCATCGTGGAGGAGAAGCAGAACAGCCATCAGAAAAGGGTGTCCCCCTTCATACCCTCCAACTCCCAAAGTGCCACAACAGCTCCCAGTATCTTGGATACATATGTTCATGTGGAAACAGAAGGGTAAAAATTCAGCTTTACCCTGTAAAAACAATGACAATTGATAAAAAAGGGCTTCTTAACAGCCCCAGCATCTCCTCATTTTAGTTCCTCTCCATTCAAAGAGCCCAGCAGCTCACAAGCACACTGGTGAACCTCCTCGCGAGCTCCCTAGACAGACGGGCTTCACAGCATACCTAGGACTTCCCTTACGAATAACGGTGTTTCAAATGTCAGGGAGCTTGAACATTGAAGAAACTGAGGTAATCAGGGAAATGATTCCACAGAGGAGGCACCTCCATCTGCTGTGGCTTTACTTTTTCCCCAGCACTCCTGTGAGTGGTACAGGTCTCCAGGGGGCTGTGGGCAAAGCTGTTTGAGGTCTCCTTGGAGCGCCCATAGTGCACCTACCACCCCAAGACACTGCAACCCTTGTTCAAACACAGGCACTTGCTGGGTTGGCGTTAGCTCTAGCCAACACTCGTGCAGCTGCAACACTTGCTCTTCTTCCCAGATTGCCAAGAGCTTCTCCAAGCATCTCTCTCCACCTGAGATGGCGGTAGCTCCTCACACTGTGTCCCTCTTGCCCAGCTGCCTGGGCCCTTTTAGTTCAGTTGTGATCCATGATAGCCCTTTACCTTTTGTCTACCACTTCACGTGTTAACGATGTCTTGTTTAAGGTCTCCACCTGCAATCCCCAGCCGACACTAGTGTCTTGCTAGGGCATTAATTCAGGTTGCAACTGGAAATAAGACGTCACTTGCTAAGCCATCCATACACACAATGGATGACTGGCTGAGTCCAGCCAAGTGTATCCATCCAAGGAGGATAAAACTCATGGCTTCAAGAAGCTCTGGATGTATGTAGAGAATTGGATGTATGCTGGAACTGTACCAGCAGATTTCAAACCCCATTAAAAGTCCCTCTGCAATAGCTCAAGCTGCTGTTAAAGCTTCTAGACACAAAATGCCTTAGAGGAAATAACCGCAAATCCCAAGCCATCCCAACGCAATTACGGTGCACTATTAAAAAATAGAAATAATAACAATACAAAAAATGCAGTCCCTTTTACCTCCAAAGTTTTCTCCTGAGAAGAGGTTTCTTGGCCACACTACAAACTCCTGGAAGTCAGAGGCTTCCCGCAGCAGGCATTTCCCTCAGTACCAATTCAGGCATGGGCACACAACAAATGTATTCCAGGAATTTTCTAAAAACATTAGCTGACAAAACCCAGCCAAGTTTTTTTAAGTTTGCCATCCAAGTCACTTGAATAGGAATATATTCTATAAACACAGTCCTATCTCTAGAAAGAGGGATTCCAAACAGGAGATCCCCATTTGCACGTGTTCTACTTACTGAGAGCTCAGTTTAAGATAAGGCGTGTTTCTTTTTCTTCTCTGGTATCATTACTTGTACGAACCATAATTGTATGAAACGGCACTTAAACTGTTCATAACAATGTTAAAACTATCTACCCATGAAATAATGAAGTTCCCCTCTCAGATCCTCTCTATGAACTGTGAGAAATTTCACTGTGCTGATTATAATGTTTATTAAAAGTTGGTTTTCAAGTAAACAATTCTTGTAGCAAATTGACCGTTGCACTTACGTGCTCTTCTCTGTTGGTCCCTCATACCTTCTCAGGGAACGCATGCCTACACTTTCAGAATAATGTCATTAAGATGATGTTACCTTTTCCCCGCCTCCAACTTCTGATGTATATCTTCCAGAAAGCAACTCCAGCATGTTGTGGAACCCTATTGATACAACCTCTTTGTCCCTCAGATTATGCTTCTGTAATAAAACCTGTCTTCACCTCCTCTTGTGATCCATGCCTCCTACCTGCCACATAACCTTCTCCTCCTGATGGATGGACACCAGCTCAACGATGAGGTACCTCCTTCACCACCTCCCCTTGGCTGCCCTTTTGCACAGAGTGCTGTGAGACAGGACACAGTTCTTCTGGAAGGACAGGTCAGGTGGCCAAAGAGATAATGATCCAAGTGCAAGCATGATTTCCCAATCCAAATGATTAATGTTGAGTAAAATCTGATATCAGTTCAACTATGAATTTAATGGGGGAATCAGAAGTGAAAATAAATACGTAAACCAACAACCCAAACCCAGCAATATTGACTAACCAGAAAAGAACTATAGTTTAAGACACAGAAATGACGTATCACGAAGCTTAGAAACATTATATGGGAACATCGAGACTACAGGAAAAATCTGCAGCTCATAAGAATAAAAGATTAATGAGAAGTTATTTTCACAGTGGCAGTTGTTTGCTTGGTTGGTTTGGTTTTGTTGGCGTTCTCTGGGTTTTTTGTTTTGGTTTTTTTTAAACAAAAGCATTACAACAAACAACATCTTTCAGATGGCGCAGTCCAGTAGAGGAAAGTTCAACGTGTGATTTTGAAGAGTATTTGGAAAGCAGCAGGGCAATATGCATACGTCTGATGATGATGAAGAAGCTTTTTCCAGTCCATTAGTAACAAAGGCAGATGTTAAACAACATCTACCAGAGATAAACATCTCAAATCAGCAGGCCTGGATAACTTGCACCTAAGAGCACTCATAATAGCTGGCCGAGAAGGTCTATTTAAATATAGCCAAATGCAAAAGCAGCTCTCAAGAAAGAACAGACTCAGCACAGGCGTCCAGTATGGCAGCCTGAAATCCAGAAAACACAGAGGAGGGAGGATTTGGGACTTAAAAGAGGTAGATAATTCAGCGTGAACTGCCAAGGACATGCAGCTGAGAACAGGCTAACACAACCGTTTGCTGTATGGACTGAACAGCAAGGAAGAAGGAGAAGATTATACTCCTTTTGTACGCGGTATTGGGCAGACCTGTGCCGTGACACTAACGTCAGGCATTTCAAAAGGGTGCTAAAGATCAAGGGAGGGTGTGGAAAGGAAGCGTAGAGGAGCTTCACGTCCTTCTGGAACAAGACCTGGATGCCCTCACTACAAGGTGATCTCAGGAGACACTGAGCACCTCTGTTTAGGCAACTCAATCGGGTGTTGAATGTCTTCAGAGGTACCCTCAGGTGATCCAGTCTAGCAGAGAAAGGCACAACAGGATGCCAAGTGGAAACCTATGCAAATCCGTAACTGTCTCCAGGATCTCTAACCGGTGAGAATGAGTTGCTTTCAATAACCAGCCAAGTAAAATAACCTACCCTTCCCATCAGGGATTACTCTAATCTTAATATAGCTATGACTGCACAGACTTCTTGGGGTTTTGATGTCAGATCTTGGCCCACGCGCTGGAATGTTACATCTCACTTGTATTTTCTCAAATAGCTGCTGGCCTTCCATCATGGAAGCCCACTTGCACTTGCTGTTGTACATCTGGGAAAAAACACATCCAAACAGTGAAGTTTTGATAACATTCTGAACTTCAAGAGGAAGAAATGCTGCTCAGAAGTCCTTAAAAACTCCACTTCAGAGGAACTCCTGTTTGATTAACGCCCTTTTGTGAGAAAAAACCTGATCAAGGCCTAAATATCCACACCATGAAGCATCATGAAGAGACACCGCAAAGTCATATAGGTACCACTGGAGCCACTGGGTGCTGTCAGGCCCCATGTTTTCATCAGCAAACCCGCAGTACTTTCCCTTTGTCCTGGTGTGGTTAGTGCACCCCAGGCCATGGACAAGCAGCAGCAATGGGCTTTTAGTCACCTTGATTGCACAGAAAAAAATCAAATATTTGTAATCCAGGAGACAAATAAATGAGAAATTCTATGTTTTTCAGAATCATTTCGTGATTTTTGCTGCTGGTTTTTCTTCTTTAGGTTCTGGGGTTGCTAAAAGTGAGTAGTTGCTCTTGGTGTTCCACCAGCACAGGCTAGGGATGTTGAGCTGGTCTCTGCATACCCACAGACGTGTCACAACTCAAGGCAGAATTCATTTGTCTGAAGTTTGCTGCCCAGCCTCACATGAAATACCCGAGCAGAGGTGGGATAGCATGTGGGTGGTACAAGAAAGGGCATGTGGGAGATCTGTGCCCTCTGCACAGGCATCTGGGAGCCTGATGCTATCTGAAATGGCACAAGTCCCTACCCGTGGGCAGCTAAACCAAACTTCAAAGGTCTAGAAACCATAATGAAATTACTCGAGTTAGACGCCTTCATCTGCAAACCAGTCCCACCTCGGGGACATCTTTACAGGACAAAAGGAGGGTCTGCATTCAGTTCTTACTAAGGGATGAAGGATGCTGGGAGTCTAGATGCCCTCTGCATAACATCTTCCTCTGTTCCAGTGTACGGGAGATTAAAAAAAACCCTCTTGAAGGAAGGAGCTGTCCTGCTGTTTCAGGGAAGAGACACCATTCTTTCCTTTGCTGTCTTCTGGTCTTCAAATGAGGGACATCCAGGTCATCAGTTCTGGGTTTGCTAGACCCTTCAAGTCCAAGCTTGGAATACTCAGCCAGGGACACAGCGAACTCTGGCTGCAGCTGCCAATTACAAACTATTTTGGATGTACTTCACCTAACGAAAACAAATGGATTGTGCAATTCCTGGGACAGCAGATGTGACGTGGGACAGCGTTTCAACCCACTTGCTATCTTAGATGCCCCATACATATAAAGGAGGGTTGCGCTGTACGTGGCTTATCAGACTCATCTGGGTGTTAATCTGGGAACACGGGCCCGGAACACATCTGCAGCGCTGGGATTTCACAACTCAGTTTCTTTACTCTTCCTGTGAAGAGTGTGACCTTTGCTTCTACGGTCAGAGCTGAAAATGGATTTCAGTGGCAGAAACTCATACTGCCATGGCAGAGGTTGCTCCAGCTAGGGAAAATCATCCAGGTGAGGCAGCACTGGCTATTGCCAGCAGCATCCTGTTTGAGGACAGGAGTCCTTAGGAAGCTCTTTCCAGCTCCACAACCCACCAGCCAGACAAGTGAAAAATAAGGATATATACATATATAATAACGTTCAGCAGCTCATGCTTGCCCACCACAACGAAAAAATTCTGTTCACCATCATCTGGTTCTTGCCATTAACTTCCCTTAACTGGGTTTTCTACCTTAAGGGGTTGCTTTCTGCCCAGAACATCCCATTCCCAGCCCTTTATGCACACATTACCGAGGACTGCTATTTGCAGATGAGTATTTATGGCACTTCGGCATTGCTCAAAGCTGGAATGCTTTTAAATCACAGTGAAACTGGCACCGGGATATGGATACTGACCGGGATAAGGTCAGTGTGAGTCAAAGACTGTAGAGCGGCAAGGCTCAAAACTCATTGTAAGAATTTTAGACTTCAGAAATCACTATATGTGGCGGGAAAGCCCTTGGCTGTAACAATTCCATGTTTTCTGCTTATCCTTACCAAGACTACTTATCCTCACAAAGACAAAGTGTTCAAAGGACCCAAAATCGAGAGGGAGAAATGAAACATAAAATTAACCTCTTTCAGGGTGCATAGACTTC
Source organism: Bucorvus abyssinicus (assembly GCA_009769605.1). Taxonomy (NCBI): domain Eukaryota; kingdom Metazoa; phylum Chordata; class Aves; order Bucerotiformes; family Bucorvidae; genus Bucorvus; species Bucorvus abyssinicus. The sequence continues at coordinate 13,348,003 of CM020028.1, forward strand.
CCAGTTCATCATTTGCCTTGTGCATTCCTCATAGGTTTATCGAGCTATGAGTATTTCTGAGAGAAAGTGCCTTCAACTAAGTGTGGAAACGCGGCTTTGTCTCTTAATTCCTAAATTGCCATGCTTGGGATCAAGAGAATCGCACAAAAGACACAGCAGTGGCACAGGGGGAGGAAAGAGGAGAGGCAACACAGCCTGAAATCAAATCTTAGCACCTTATTATGAGGCATATACTTTAACACAAAGCCCGTTATTTCAATAATCACAGCTGCCTTTACCGACACTTGTAACTGATGTGCTTTCCATGCTCACAAGACTGAGTGAGGAGGGAGGGTTTTTCCTCCACCGCTTTCCCAAGCTGGGCAAGGAGCCATCCACTGCTGCGCGCTCCCAGCACACTTGTCCAGCTACACGTCCAAAACCGAGCCTTGCAAAGTGCTTTAGGAAAATAAATCTCAGTGATCTTGCCCCATTTACTTACAGCGAGGCTCCAGACTATAATTGTGATTATATGGGCTGGAAATACTCTTGTGGGTGAATAAATGAAATAAAAAAATAAAAAATAAATCTTCAAGTCCTTTGAGGGTTCTGGATGGTGTTTAGCACCTTGCTGCATTTCTGGTCCCATATCTGGTGATATTCTTGGTGATACCAGGTGCTATCAGATAGCAGTTATTTGACAGCAGCATCTCATGCCACAGCTGAACAGCACAACCAGGTAAGACCAAACAACGTAAAAGAACAGAACACCACCTTTATTTTCTTCTAAGTGTGCACCCGCTTTCTATAAACATGGCTAAATATCCCCTGGATTTAGTCCAGCTCCACAAATTTAACACAGCATACGAAGGGGATAGAACATAGAGGGAAGGGCTTTCCTCAGCATCAGAGCACACCAAAACTTACAGCTCTTATCTGAAAAGCCAGTGTTAGAAAGGCGACAAAAGTCAAGGTTGGCTCCCCAAATGCAGCAGCCCCCTGGGATCACACAATTAACTCCTTAATATACGGAGTCAAAGCAGGCATATCTTACTGGTTCTACTGCTGAGAAGATACGGAGGAAAAAAAAAAAAAATCCCAACGCTTCTTCTGAGGAGTAGGGAAATTATCCCTGACCTGGGATACAAGCCACTGTGGATTAAAACTCTCTGGCACGAGAAGACCATCTTTTTTCTTTTTTTTTTTTTTTATTTTTATATCCACAGCAATTTGCCTCTTCAATGGTATAAAAATTAAATCCAGCTGGAATGGCTTTTTAATTAAAATCATACTTTGCTTATCAGAGTGAGAACACTTAACTGATTACAAAAGAAATGTGGAAACCTCTGGCCTCCTGTTCCCCATTTTCCATCCAGGCTGTGCAGCAAAACCACTCTGCTAAACCACGTGTAACCCTTTGGAGACCATCCCACATTAGCTCTCCTCGCCCCATTTATGGACCAGAAATAGTCACATAAGGTCACATAGAGTCTATAAAAATGGTGTACACAAAAGCTTCCTCTCCCCAGCTGAAGCTGCTGGAGTTCACTCTTGTTTTAATTTGTTGACTCCTGGAAACTCCCAGTGGAAGCAAAGAATCTCTATTCAGCCCTTTGGCTGTGCTGTTACTCACCTCCATAGACAACTGAAAGCTTTCCTACTGTCTCCAAAGTGCCTTCAGGCCAAAGGCTGAAACCATACACCTGATCCATTCCTAGCAGATACACCCCACCACTCCCTTCCAGCAGTTAAGGACCTCTTTTTCCCCCAAGCGCTATTATCCAGTTTTGTCGCCAGAGTCCTCTTATTTTGCTGGTGGCCTCTCCATATGTTGACAACAAAATTTACAGGTCATGATATGGGCAAGGGTGAGTCACACAAGCTGTGGCACCCACCCATCTCGAGGTCTTCCCTGAGGAACATCTCACATGCCCCAGCCTCTGGGCCATGGGAAGGACTGCTGTTGCCTGTGCTACATCTGGGTTTCAGCCTTCCAGTAACAGTTTGCATGAGCAGTAATCTCACAGGCCAGTCCTCAGAAGGCATAGCACAGCAATGCTAACGTCAGTGAAGCTAAGCTGATTTATTCTGGCTGAGGACAGTAACTGCAGGGTTGGATTTTCCCAAGCACAACTATTAGTTAAATTCCTAGGGCCGAATGAATATGTGACCAAGCATCTGCACACTTTCATCTTTCTGCTTTCAGTGCCAGCTCCTGCTAGGGAAAGGGATGTCGAGGCAGATGCTAGAACTGAGGTCTTGAACTCACGCTGGTTGCAATGATCCTACAGGACTTCTCGTCAGAGTAGCACTGTCACAGGAACTCAGCTGCATTTTCCTTACAGACAGAAAAGAGATCAGATGCTACTTCAACTGGGAGAGTTACTCTATTTTACCTCCAGTAAGACCACTGCAGTCACGAGGTGCTGGATTACAGAGGCTGAAATAATCATCTCCTGGACAAACCCACTGGAGAACTGGCAAAGCTGCAGTACTGGGGGGACTATATGAAACCCTGGAGAGATCCCGCCCATCTCTCAATAAAACAGGAGCTTTCCAAGATGATGTTTCCATCTCCTACTCTCACCAGCCTCAAAGTCAAACATGGATGTGCCTTCAAGTCCAGCCAACCTCCCAACCTCCTGCACTGACAGGTAGGTCCACAGTGCAATAATGCCTTGCTCCTGCTGAAGGTGGTCGTGCCTTTCTAAGATTTCCTGGAGCAGGAGGGCCAGCACTGCAGTGTGAACAGTAGCACGCCAACTGCTCACCCTACACAGCAGCTGAATAACATACTCACTCCTCCTGAGGCAGTCCCTGTGACAGACAACACATCCCTTTCAGAAACAGGCCAACCTCCATCACCAAAGAAGTTGCCTTCTGGCTCTCAGTGCTGCTTTTGACAGGTTGTTCTCACATCTCACCCCCCTCACTACTACAAACCTTCCCACACCCAGCCAAACTCAATCCTGTCAAGCACACAAACACTCCTGCACCAGCACTAGCCCTTTACATTAGGAGTTGCTTCCATTCCCTGACGATATCATGAGTGCATGTGGTCACTGCATCATCCCCATGACATCAATTTGGAAGGCTAATCTAGCCAAACGCTAACTACGAAGTCTTTAGTATGTAGGCAGAGACAAGTGAAAAGAAAGAAGCACAGGGCAAGTAAAGAAAGTCTATTCTTCTCATTTCCAGAGTGGGTTTTAGGCATTCAAGACCACCCACAGAATCATCTGGTTGGAAGAGACCTTTAAGATCATCGAGTCCAACCGTTCCCCCAGCACTGCCAGGGTCCCTAAACCATGTCCCTCAGCACCACACCTACATGTCTGTTAAACCCCTCCAGGGATGGGGACTCCACCACCTCCCTGAGCAGCCCGGTCCAATGCCGCACAACCCTCTCTGTAAAGAAGTTTTTCCTGATAGCTAACCTAGATCTACCCTGGCGCAACGTAAAGCCGTTTCCTCTTGTCCTGTCACTTGTCAGATGGGAGAAGAGGCCAACTCCCACCTCTCTACAACCTCCTTTCAGGTAGTTGTAGAGAGCCAGAATGTCTCCCCTGAGCCTCCTCTTCTCTAGGCTAAACAACCCCAAGTCCCTCATCTGCTCCTCACAACGTGCTCTCCAAACCCTTCACCAGTTTCGTTGCCCTTCTCTGGACACACTCAAGCACCCTAGCAGAAAGCTCATTCACAGAGCCTGGAACTGAACTAAGAGCTCCTCAGCTTCATCCTGTGCCTGAACCGCTGCTTCTCTCCAGCTGCAGCTGGTGGTTACCTCAGCGGACGCTGTTCCTTGCCTGTACTTCTCCCCAGGCTACTCTGCAAGGGAAATAAGCACTTATTTTTAGGTGCAGTGTACTCTGACTGGTTGGGCTCTCCTCCCAGGGCTGCAATATATATTTAATACTTGCTGCCAGAGCTGACAGCCCAGGAAGCGGTGGTGAACTGGCAGAGAAGAAATAATTACAAAGTAGAGCGGCATCAACCTGCCAATCAGTCTAATACCCCACCTAAAAGAGAGACTTGACTTTTCAGCAGTCCTGTAGCGAGGAAGAAAGCAAGTCCGAATCAAAAGACACAGGAGCTGTTTTATGATGATGATGATTTCGGTTTTGCACAATAACAAATCCTGTCAGATCTGCAGCAGAGAGGAACAGGAGAAATACACTATTAGAGCAGTATGCAGCGGAAAAAAAAACACGGTACAGAAAGGCAGTACAAGAGAAAAAACTGCCCCTCAGCTGCTCAGCGTTCCCAGCACGGGCTGTCCCTAGGAGTGCTACAGCTCTGGGGTCCTTCTGGATGACCCACATGGGATCAGCAGACCCAGTGACCAACCCACACACAAGATTCGGCTCAAATGTGGGATTGTTCCACAACCGATCTACCTAAAGGCTGTGGTTCCTAACCCCTCTGCAGCTGGAGCTCACAACTGCTGCCCTCGTGTTTCTCTAGCCCATTGCTCCCAGCTGCCCTTCCACACTGTACTATAACCCCCTCCTCCCTCATCCCCATCCTCATTGTACCCCCAGGCACATACAGTGCTGGGATCACAGGTCCCGGCCGGTCCCTGAGGCCTCCACCCCAGCTTGCAACAGCCACTTGGACTCTTCTCCCTTCTGCATCTCTTTTTCCAGAGTCAATCCCGTGCTGCTGAGCACATCAGATATCTTTCCTTTAGAAAACCACAACCTTTACTCAGCCCTTTACTGAGCTACTCTTCTACAACAAAATTTAGTGTTTCTGGAAGATGCCCCTTCAATAAATCCTGACTTTGTGTTATCTCCCTGTAACAGCAATACGTAGCAAAAAAAAAAAAATTTGAACAGACAACCAAAGCTTCAGCTTTATAGCCAGGTTTAAAAATATTTCCAGAGGCTTGTTGGTCCCTTAAGACATTTCTGAGGCTCAGGTCAAGTAGACCCAAGGCAGCAAGCTCCAACTTGTAATTTCCTTTCCATCTACAAAACCATCAGGGCTTGGCTAACCCAGTTTAACCACCTGAGCTGTCTGGCTCTGGGAACAGCTTCCTACTCAAAAAAGCACAGCAAAGAAGAGAACTTTAAGAAGCGGAAGGTAAATAACTGTAAGAGTATAATAGGAGCCCTGTGTTGGCAGAGACCTCAAGGAGACAGAAAGGTTTTTCCTGCCTTATATGTCCAAGCTTGTAAGAGCTAAACGAAAAGCAACAGTCAAGGTGGAAGGCACAAATACACATGCCAACATTAGGAGTTTCTTCCTCCTGGCGTGTAAATTTAATTATAATGTAGATCACACACTTCCAGCGTAACTTCAGCCACTGACAGACATCCAACCTGGTGTCTCCAAAAGAACTAGGGACGAAGACGAATAGATCTCTAAAAGTAACATCTCACACCGCAGTTTCATGACGTGCTACTATAGCCATGATCAACTACCGATACATGGGACATACGGGGTTTTTTATTAGACCAACTAGTACAGCCAGAGAGAGAAAAAAAAAAAAAAGCTTTTGAAGCTCTTTAACTCTGAAACACACTCAGGAAACTTCAGGCTACGCATAGGTCTGAAATAACCGTTCTGAGTTTAGTCAAGTTTGTTAATTACAGCGGGGGAAAAAAAAAGTAATTAGCGCCTGCAGGGCCAACAAATCACTTCACCAGGGAGGAGCTGGCAGGACCGTCAGACCTCATAGGCCTGCAGGGGTGGGTGAGAGTTATCACCTCTGCGACAGCAAGAAACCCAAAGAAAACTGTGGCATGTCATGAAAATCAATGTCTCCACTGCCTTTGAGGTTTTTAATGCCCAGCAGAACAGGAATGTTAATTTGTGGGCTTGGCTTTCGGAGATCCATTGTAGGTCTGTAACACAGAAGGATGGTAGCAATGGTTTTGTAATAAGCCCCTCTCTCCAACCAGCAGACTTCTTTTTCATCTTGTCCCACTGATAAACATCTTCAGGCTAAGCCCAGGGCAATTGCTACTCAGCTTTGTTTCTCTTACAGACCCCAGGAAGTACTGCTGCGCCTGGAAATGTATATTTTTATTTTACATTTATAAATATAAAATATTAAAGTCGTTCCAATATAAGCTGTTTCTTCTCTTGACAAACCTTGCCTTGTCTACATTGTACACACACAGCCTGAAGATAAGCCTTTGTCATAATGTTTGCTGAAACGTATATGACTTTCCAGGGGAGGGAGAAGAGAGCGGAGCAAGGAGGAACAAAGTTTAATTTCACTGGAAAAGGTGCTGCAAAACAAATTGTGGGGAGAAGATGAAAGCACAAGAATTTCTGCGCCCAAAACCAGCCCATGCCCCAGCTGCAAAGCACCCAACTCCAGAAGGAGAAAAAAGCTTTAAACAGAGAAACTGTGCAAAAAGGCGACTGTGCAACAACAGGCAGCAGGTGAAGGGAGGTTCTCCTGCCCCTCTACTCTGCCCTGGTGAGGCCACATCTGGAGTGCTGTGTCCAGTTCCAGGCTCCCCAGTTCAGGAGAGACAAGGAGCTACTGGAGAGAGTCCAGTGGAAGGCTATGAAGACGATAAGGGGACTGGGGCATCTCTGTGCCCAGGAAAGGCTGAGAGCCCTGGGGCTGTTCAGATGGAGAAGAGCAGCCTGAGAAGGAATCCTGTCAGTGCTGATCAATAGCTAAAGGAGGATGGGCCAGACTCTGCCCAGTAATGCCCAGCAACAGGACAAGGAGCAATGGACACAAATTGCAACACGGGAACTTCCACCTGAACATGAGTTAAGACTTCTTTAAGAGTAACACAGCACTGGCCCGGGCTGCCCAGAGAGGCCGTGGAGTCTCCTGCTCTGGAGAGATTCCAAACTCACCTGGATGCCATCCTGGGCAACCTGCTCTGGGTGACCCTGGTGGAGCAGGGGGGTTGGACTGGATGATCTCCAGAGGTCCCTTCCAACCCCCACCAGCCTGAATCTGTGATAGCTGAGTCCCACACAGCTCTGCAGCCATGTTTAATGACATTCCTCTCCAAAATGCAAGCAGCCTGGCAGTCAACATCTGAGCACATCAGTAATTCTTCACGTAGTGCTTGGCCTCCTTTCGGTGCCCTATGAAGCTAGGAACTGTCTCAGCAGCAGCATTTTTCTCTGCCTTTGAGAATGGAAAGAAAAAAAGAGAAAACCTGGTTCTATTGTGAAAAAAGGCTGGAAAAGCCTAATTATGATTAAGAATCGGGATGAAAATAAAAAATAACCAAATTGCAGGAAACAAGTGCCTTGTTTCAGTGGTGGCTCTTTCGTACTTGCGCCTTTCTCTGAAAGGGCCTCAGGGCAATAAGAAAACCTGCCCAGGGAGGGAGTCCCAAAGCGGTCCCCAGCCAGCACAAGGCTGGCAGAGATGCTCCATCACCCCTCCGTGTAGCTCCCAGCATGTGGCTGGACTCAGCAAGGTGAAGAAAGCGGCCACATCCCTTTGCATTCCCTGCCAAATTGTCCCAAATTACTAACCCCAAATTACAGGGCAAAAACCAGCCAAGAGATACTGGACACAGCTCAGGACTGAGCCCACTGACTGATGGCAAGGAGGATGAAGTGGCTTTAGCAGCAGGATACCTGCAACCACATCAGCTCCACATCAGTTGGACTCGATGTTCTTAAAGGTCTTTTCCAACCTAAATGATTCTGTGATCAGCCACTGCTGCCAGAGCTGCCCAGCTGAGAGGTTTTCCTTCAAGCAAGGGCTGAATGGTCTGGGAAATATCTCAGTCACTGCCTCCCCTGCAAGAAAGCCCATCTACCAGAGCAGTGGGGTTTAATCTCTGCTCAGCAAACTCCTGTGGGCTGTGAAAGGTGACTTAGAAAATAAAAAAAAGCAATTATGTATGTCCCACATGGCCATGAACGGGATGAACTTGCTAACGGCGTTCACCTCTCCCCTGACAGCTGGCCAGGGGTCTGTAACGGGAAAGAAGCTACAAAAAATAATCACTGCATTCACTTAAAATAAGAGTTGAATTTGGCTATGGCAAATTAAAGGTGGAAGAGATACAATCTCCAGCAGGATTTGAATGCTGGCTGTTCCCAAACTGAGTGCAGAAAAACGCTGAGTGTCAGCCCTGAAGCAGTTTTTCATTTTGCTGCAAATGTACAGAATTGTTATAGACTCTTTTTTTTTTTTTTGGGGGGGGGGGTGTTGGACATTGCATTCAGTATATTTAATTTTGTTTCCTTTTTGCCTTGCAAAGGGATGCTTTCCTTAAAGTTTGAACTGCAGCAGCCTGGCCACTTAGGAAAGCAGAAAGGAAAGCTGCCTCTCAGTAGTGAATAAAGCAGGCTGCAGGGAAAAGCTCAGCATGAGCAGGTTTTCTGCCTTTTTCATTCTTACACAACACAAGAGAAACCTGGGGACGGATGCAGCTTGCAGCTTAAGATCTCTAAATGTAGGTGTCTGCCTGAGGACTGAACTGCCGCTGGAGTCAACGAGGGTTCAAAAAGGTGCATAACAGAGGCACGTGGTGCCATCTGAGATCACCTTATTTTCTCTGTTCATAGCATCCACTTGGGGCTGGCACGTAACAGCATCTGCAGGGGCTCTGCTCGCCAGAAAGGGATGAGGTAGAACATGGGATATTGTCCTGCATCTCAAGCGGGCTGGGGTGCCTGAGAGTGAGCAGCTGAACTGAACCTGCCAACGCTGCTGCCCACAACGGGAGCTCAGACCATCTGGGTCACAGGTAGACACCTAGACAGCAATGTTGAAACGTAGGTGTCCTAATCTGCAAGGCAAATCCCACCCCGAGGTCACCTGCAAGGAAGCTCTCAGACTGATTAGCTGTGATAGACAATGACATTTATAAGGCCCCCAGAGACACTCGCTGCTCAGATGTTGGTCATGATGTTACAGATCACCAGGTATTAATTGAAACATCTGTTAAGCACAGAATCAAGGCTGAGCCTCGAAGAAACATCTTTTTAAAAGACACCAAATAGATTTCAGCTTTACAAAGCAGACACAAAGTATTGATATTTTCCCCTCCAGACAAGAATTGTATTTAAATAGATTTTTCTTTTCCCCTTCCCTCTTGAGGAGACACAATTTCACAGGGATGAAGATTTAAAAAATGCGGAGCTCATACTGCCAGCTGTCACGAGCAGGAACGAACATTCCTCAGCCTGTTGCAAAAGCAAGGAGGGGATCATGGGGATGGTGGCTCAGCAGAGAGTTGGGGTCTCCATGTTCAGTTTCTTTGGTCTCTTCTTGACTTTAGATCAATGCAAATCAATGAAGTCAAGTCATGACCTCCAGAAGAGTTTATCAAAACAGCATCACCAAGTCTGTTATCTGGCCCCTAGTGAAAAGAAACAAAAAATAATCCCACCCCAATTAACTTCTAACCCTTAAATGTAAATGCCAAAGACAGAAGTGTAAGTCTCCATCTCCCAGCAGTGCAAACAGGGAAATGGATGGTCAGTGACTGCCCTGGGGGTGAGAAATCTACCTAATGTGACTAATTGAGGAGTTTAAGGTCATTAACACCGGTTTCAGTCGACTGGGAAAGTGACCTTGTTAACGTCAAGTACGTCAAGGTCTCTAAAATTCACGTACAGCTCAGAAGCTAAAATAGGTCTTTAAGTCCTGGAAATACTATATAGATAAAAGCTATGCCGTAGATAATATCTGGCACAATAAACAGCCAGTAAAGCGGCACTAATGCGTGCTTTCCAGCCTTAAGGAACCCACAACACATATCCCTGTGCACCACAATGTCCCGGAATTCACTTTACAAACCAACCACCTAAAAAGGACCACACTGACTTCTGATGTCACCTACACTAACTTCATACCAGGGCTGCAGCGTCTTCAGGGCACCGCATCCGTCTTGCATCCACACGACTGACGGATGAGTGGGGGAAAGGATATCGGAGGCCAGGACTGGAAGAGCAAAGAAATATCACTCCTGCTTCCGTCTCTTAACCTTACCTGCCCGCTTCCAGCGGGTCAAGCCCTGTTCACGTCAGCTATTTATATTGGTGCAGATTGGCAATTAGTAAATGTAAGTGCTCTTGCTATTACAGCTCTTCCCTCATTAGGGTTTGTGCATGAGGCTAAAAGTGACTTGTAGCAAAGCCAATAGCCAGTAGATGCTTCTAATACAGCTGAAGTTTCAGGATAAAAAAAAATCTTGGTCCCTTACTAACAACATCTTTACCAGAAGGAAATTTTTCACTTTTATTTACATCTCCAGAAGCCTTTGGGTTTTCCAAAAACCCAGTCCTGAAGAAGTCTGGTATCACCCCATATAACAAATAAAAGGGATGTATAATGATGCAAGAAGCATCCAGTACCCAGTGGCTTTGGGGAGACCACCTCCTCCTCAGATCTTCCCCAAAGCACTTTCTCAGCACTAATCAATGAACTCTCCCTGCCTTACGGGTCTCGCGATGTGAAAGGGGAAGCTCATGCCTGGAGAAATGCATCATCCCAGAGAAATCCCCGGTGGTCAGGCACGAAGCCAAGCAAGCTGCAGGTTACTCCAGAAGGGAATGGTGACAAGATGACTGCTCAGCTGGGGAACAGCCTTCCCCAGCCATGCGCAGGACCTCCCTGCCATGGCGTTAGCTGTGGACAGAGATCAGTCTGATGACTGGCATTACTTCCCTGCTCCTCTCATGGCTCAGATCAAAGGATCTGAGCCTTCTTTCACTGCAGTTCTCTGGGATCTCAATTGCAAAGGCAGGTATCTCCCCTCTCGGCTCACTTCCCACCCAAATGAAGCTGTAAGAGCTTGTGACTTCTGGAAAACGTCTGGGAGTGTGGAAGGAAGGGAGCAGCAAAGTGGCAAGTGCTCAGTATTCACTGAAGGAAACCCTGACTGGCTGCACAGGGCAGGAGGACAAATCAGTGCCACAGCACAGGCAGGCCTGGCAAGTCTCACGGAGGCAGAGACCTGCCTGCCTGCCTGTCTATCTGTCCATGCTCCCCATTCCATCTGCTTGGTCAGAACTCCAGCTCCCTCCTGCTCTGGGGTCTCCAGGCATCCCTGACTCAGTTTGCCTATGCTTTTGGCCCATGACTGAGGATTTTTATTGGCTGCATTTCCTAGATTTTGGTTCTTACAAAAGATTTTTCTTTTTTTTTTCTCCAATATAGAAGAAAGTTGATGAGGCCAGAGAATGGAGCTACATATAATCACACCACCTCTCGCAGGTATTGGAAAACCACGTATCCATTTCCACTGAGCCAGCGTGACGCAGCAGCAGTCCCATTTGCAGCAGTGAAACGATACCACCACACTTGTGCTGACTTGGTCTGAGGGCAGAACATGACCTACCGTGTTCATAAAACCAAGCAAAGTCCTGCTCCTCATCAAAACCTGAGTAACAGATAATTTGACTCCTTTCCTGAACTTGAGCCACAGTTGCCACGCAAAGTGTGACAGATCTCCTCCACGCACGCTCAGGTCTGACTTAAAAGAAATCATCTTGTCTTGGGTCTCATTGATCCACACTGTGCCTGGTGCCTTTCCTCAGATTGCCAATAGATGGGACACAAACCTGAACAGGGAGAGACATCCTTCCCTCTCTTCCCCATCTCCAGCAGAGATCCGTGTCTACAAGCTAGCCTAAACACCAGCTAATTTCTTGGCGCTACCAGACCAAGCCACCATGTGATGTGGCAAGTGGAAGATAGATTTCCATGTCTTTCCAGTTGTTTCTGCTGGAGACCATCTGCTAAAGGGAAAAAACTATCCTTTTATGTTCCCCAACACCCCCCCCCCCGAAAAATAACAGAAACTCTGGATGTTTGCCATTTCCATGGCAGCCTCACAGTCGGTGCCTCGGGAGAGCTGAAACACCTCTTTTATGACATGGGTCCATCACGCCCCAGCTGCCCATTTGCAAAATAGGCAAAGCACCTCCCTGCTGTTCATCCACCAACTACCACGACTCCTCCTTGGATACTCAAGTGAGACAAACACCACTCAGCAAAGTCTCGCTGCTATAACACAAGGAAAACAAGAACGCAGCATCACGGCAGCCTCACGAGGCAGCACTGGACAGGTCTTTGCACAAAACCCAGTACACCCTACTTTGCATTTTGATCTGGTGCAGCCTGCTGGCTGTCACACCACTGCTGAGAGAACAAGGGGAAGGAGTTTGAACCCCAGGATTTTAAAAGTGCTTTTAAAAGGGGGGAAATGCACCAGCCAGGCGGCTTTCCCTGTCCACGGTCCCACCTGCCTCCTGACACTGAACACCCAGCAACTATCCCTCTCTCTAAAGACCACCCTTGTGGACTCATCTCCTTTTACTATACATCACGATTCCCTTCCCGTCTGGAGTTTTCCTGCTGGAGACAGACCTCTCGCCTGCGGGGAGGGTGTGATAATCCCCTCACTGACGTGCTGGTGGGCCAGAGCAACACACCATTGGAAGTAGCCTTAAATATTCCATACAGGATTTTTATCCTCAGATACTGTGCTTTTGCCTATTTTGCTCTTTTGCCTGGTTATGCCCTAAATAAAAGCTTCTAAAATATATGTACTGCTGCAAACATGTACTCTGAAAACTTTCGATGTTATAGAGAGGCAATAAGACTTTCCCAGATACAGGGTTGGGCAACTGGTTCTCCTAGATGGCTTTAAATAAAGTCAGTCATGCATTTATACACGTATAAACTGAATAAATCGTACACCCAGGAACACACAGAGGTTTCGTGGCAAGGCCTTTGTTAAACACAAGTTGTGTGTAAAGGATCTTTGCGTTGGGTGCAGGAATTAGGCTAGAAGATTCTAGAGAGTACCTTGCCCTCTTCACTGAAAACATCGATTATTTTGGTTTAAACATATTTATTTAACTTCTCAGTCAATGTCAGGATGAAAGAGGTGCAAATCAGCTCAAGTGCTTGTCCCATGAGCTGAAATTTAACTGTTTTTTTACAATGCTCTTGTTTCCAGCACTTACACTCAGACTGCTAAAGGACTGGATGTGAGTTTTTTATTCCTTTCCATCATGCATCTGTTTCATGGCTGGAGCAGAATAAAACTCTGAAGAAAAGCACAAATTACACCAGCTGGACAGACTTGACCAATTCAACAAGATTGAAGTCTGAAGGCATGTGGAATTCACCAACTGCTTCGAATTATCCACATCTAATTTACTAGACACACACTGAAAAAATAAACTAGCCCAACTTGTAGCTCTCTGGGCTAAGATTATCTTGGTTATGCCCCTAAAAAGGTAAACGGACCCACGAGGACATAATAGGGATTATTCTGGATTTACACCATGACTCCACCACCACCAGCTTTATCACTTCTCTCCCAAACGTTAAAAGCTGACGGTTGCAGGAGGCAGGTCTCTGGGGAGCATGGGATGTTCAACTGCAGCACAGGAGATTTGCCCAATTTCCGTTTTTTTTCCCCACACACTTGTAGACCATGAGAGCACAAGGTGAAAGTTTATAACAGCAATTAGAAACCACATGGCTGCAACAGTTTTATAGCACTAAACTTCCCGATCAGCCAATCGTTCTCAGTCAGAGCTTTTCCAAGGACACACCAATAAAAATTATCACAATGAATTATAAGAAAAAAAATTCTGCTGAGCCATCGTATGACCCAGTGCCAGGTTTTTACGTACAGTTACAGAGTTACTTTAGCTTTAAAAATGAGCACCAAATCCTGGGTTTAAACTGAGAAACAAAACCTAGAGGGATTTTCTCTAGCATTGAGGCACTTCAGCATTAGTCACCTTGCAGATCAGCGCTGATAAGGAGCATGTGAAGCTCTTTAACCCACTAGTATGAACCAGGTCTCAGAAACATTAACCCAATGAAAGAAGGAGAAAGCGACCAACAGTTCCACTAAACCTGGGGCAAGGAAATGAGATAATGCATGGAACAAGATAATAAAAGGGTTGAAAAGGAACCGGTGCAGGACTGCACTTCGGCTCTGCCTTGCCACCGTCCCAAAGCTTTAGGGTTTTGTGCTTACTGATGGCAACCATCGGCCCAAGAGCACCAGCGTAAGGACCTGATCCTGCCACCACTTGCATGTTGAACTTCAGCAGACTACGTCACTTAACTCACTGCAGGATCTGGCCCCAGAGGACCTCTTCATGCCAACAATGTTTCAAGAAATGGGATTTTTGCCACGGGCTTCAGTGGAAGCAAGAGTTGGAGCAGCTCCAGCAGCTGATGGGAGCGCTGTCCCCCTCTCATTTCCCCAGCTCCAGCCCCAGCCATGAGCTATTTTGGATCTTCCCTAAAGCAAAGTCTGGAGAATTCCAGGAACTAATTGCCTGGCCATTTTTTTGAAATACTTTAATCCGTTCTCCCAGCCTGCTCTTCCTCAAAGAAAGTCTTTGGCAATGCACATGGCTGGGTGGCTCAGAGTGACAGCGAACAAAATTGAAATAAGTCCATTTGTCTCATTTCTTAAGGGATGGGGAAGAAGAAAGGAGAGACAAGTGATGCAGTGCCAAATTTGGGTTACCTTCCACTCTCTGAAGCTCAGCTTGGCTGGTCTGACTCTGCTTGCTAGGGATCAGAGCAGCTTCCAGTGAACCACCGTCACCAGCTGAGCAGAGCAATCAGAAGCAACTTGCAACCGAGTACCGATGACACAACCTAGTTCCTGTGGGCAACCTCACCCAACCCAACAGGATGCTGGGGAGACCACCTCAGCTTCCACAGACAGAAAACGAGGGTGGGAGAAGATTACAATGAAGCGGGAAACTCAGCCACAGCCAGCATCCAAGCTTCATCTCTCAACACCCTCCAGGTTGCTGAATAAAAATGGTCTCACTTGGAAACCACATGCTGCAAGGACCAAAGCTGCAAGGACAAAGCCTCAGTGAAATGTGTGGAACCCTGTGTCTGCGCTGTTTGCACAGAGAAGAAGCTTTTGCATGCACGTGTGCGCACACACTGACACATCACCATCAGAAACAATCCCGTTCACTGATTCTCCAGGGTGCTATGAGCCATCTGCGGCAGGGGAGGAAGCAGCCCTGCCCCAATCAGGGACCTGCAAGCATGGAAATTATAAGCAGAAGGGACACGGCAGCCAAGAACACACATCCTTTGCTCCCAGTTTCTGCTCCTTCCTCAAGCAGTGCATCCACGGGAGGTTCTGGTGTCAGGGAGCAGCACTTCGCTGAACTTCTCAGGGGCATTTGTTCTTCAGCCAGAGGAAGGTCCCACCCGAGAGCCTCCCGTCCTACTGCCGAACCGCCTCTGGGCCATTCCATCCCGTTATCCCCAGTTGTGGGGGAGCTTTACCCGAAAACCATCAAGCTCCTGAGCGGGTACCAAAGCAAATCGAAAGCCAGGCTGCAAACCTGAATGACAATGAACCCGAGAGCCAGCAGTAAATCCCCAACATCCCAAAGTAAATTCCTCCAGCTCTGAGATCCCCTCGCTCTTGAAGAGGCACCGTGTCTTGAATAAAAATAAACCCAAGTGACTGCTCTTTTCTAGCTCACCAGGGGGAAGCCCAGCAAAGACACACCTGCCTTAAACCAACAGCACTCGCAAAGTTGCCCAAAGTTTGCCCGAGGCTAAACCGATAAACCCCGAGCGGGTCCCCGGGGGGAGCCGCACCGCGGCCGCGGGGCTCAGCCCCGCCGCGCCCCCCGGGAGCACTCACCGCGGACAGCAGCCAGCCGAGCAGCGGCACCACGACGCCCAGGACCCCGCACTCCATGCTGGACCAGACGCCACCCCACACCGCACGGTCCTGGCCGCGGGCTCGGCTCGGCTCGGCTCCGCTCCACTCCGGCCGCCGGGCTGAGCGCATCCAGGGCGGGAGGCGGCACCGCCGTCCCCCGCTCCGCCAGAGCCCGTCGCTCCGCCGCCGCCCTCAGCCCCCGTCCGGCCCGGCCACCTCCCTGCGCGGGGCGGGGCGGCACCGCCTCCCGCCCGCCCCCAACCCCCCCCGCCCCAGGTGCCGCCGCGCCCGCGGGGAGGCTGCGCGTCCGGCGGTGTCCCTGCGTTCCTGCGCCTTCCCCGCGTCATTCGCTCTTATTTCACCTGTTTTCACCCTTCCCCTCCCTTCTACCCCTTCTGCTTTTCCCCTTTCTTAATTTTCCACTCCTTTACCTCTTCCTCCTTTTTCCCCTCTCTTTTTTCTCTTGTTTTTCCTTCTTTCCCCTCCCTCTCTCCTTTTTCCCCTTTCCCTTCCCCCTCTTTTTTCTTCTCCTTTTTTCCTTTCTTTCTTTGCTATTCTTCCTCCTTTTTCCTCTCTTCTCTTTTCCTCTTTTTCCTGCCTTCCCTCTTTCTTCCACCTTTCTCTCCTATATTCTGTTTTTCCCCTTCACTGTTTTCCTCTTTTCCTCCCTCCTCTTTTTTCTTTGCTTCCGTTTTCTTTTTTCTTTCCCCCTTCTAGCCCTTCCCCCACTTTTTCCTTTTTTCCCCATTTCCTTCTTTTTCTCCATTTTCCCCTTTTTACCCCTTGCCCATATTTTACACCTTTCCACCCTTCTTCTCCCTTTTCTGCTACCACCTTCCCCCCTTTTATTTTCCTTTTTTCTTTCCTTTCCTTTTACTTCCTTCATTAATTTCCCTTCTTTCCACCTTTCTTTTCTTTTCCCCCTTTTTTTCCCTTTCTTTTTATTATTTTTTATTTTTCAAATCGTTGCAATGGGCTGTAAAGAAACCAAGACTGAGGAAAGCAGCAAAGCTTGATTTTCAATTTTCATCCCCAGCCAATGCCATCACTATGGGGGTCCTCCAGCTCCAGAGCGAGAAGCTTGCAGATCCACAGCCTGCAGTGCAAAAGCATCTCATGTCTTTGTAGAGCCTTGGGGCTCTCTGCTGGGTTCAGCCCTCAGAAACGCTGCGGAGGGTGATGGGAAATGGACTTGTTAGTAGGGGTGGTAGGTAGAGGCACAGGAGGTGGCTCTGCATTGCCATGAGCTCTACAGGTGGGTTGAGTTGAGCTGGGAAAGCAACCCACCCACTGCTGGGAAAGGACCGGAGTGGTTGGTTGGGGCATTTAGCTTTTGAAATTGCTGCTTGGTTAGAAGGGGCTAGATGGACCAAAGCTGGCAAATCCCAACCCATTTCAGTGAATCTGTACATCCTCTCTCTGCCTTTCTCCCCAGGAAAAGAAAAGTTCCAAAGTTCAGGTCAGTGACGTGACATTTCTGGATTTCTCATTTTGGAAGAACAACTCAAGACCAGACTGACCTGCATTTTTGATGCAAATGTGGAAACCCCTCCCCTCCCCAGCATGATATGGAGCATTTCATTTCCTAGTAAGGACAATGCTCTTTTCAACTCAAGAGAAACTACAGCTATAGGTTTGCCTTCATGGGAAAACTCAAACAAGTCCCATAAATAAAAGTAACAATAAGAAAAATAATACCCTTCTGGTTTCTCCTTTCTCCCCAATCCTGCTAGATTTTCAATCGCAAGCAGGTGGACAGATTTGTTGTCTTTTAAACCACCTGCCAAGGAAAGAAAACAAAATCCTTTTATTTGGGAGGCCCTGGAGGCAGCTCCCTAATTCCAGGCTGTTCTACTGACCAACACTACCAGGAAACCCGCTCATTTTTAGGGAAAGGGTTCAATGGTTAAAGTCTTAAAGTTATAGCCAGTCTCTAGCGCTAGTTAACAAATCACTAAAGCATTCACTTTTTAAACATCACATGCAAAGTGTGAGAAGAAACAGTTTTGTTTCTTTTTTCCCTCTTTATAGAAAGACCTGAGCTTTTGTTGGTATCTGAAAGACCTAATTTCCTTTTTTTTTTTCTGCTTTTGCATTTGATATGAAAAATCCCAGCCCTGTCTCTTGTTTCCCATCATCAGCCTGATGGTGGCTTATAACTGCCAGTGTAAAAAAAAAAAAAAAAGACAAGATGTTAATTACCTCAATTAGTTGTACAGCGATTTGAACGGGCAACAGAACTATATAAAGCTCAGTTTGGATGGAAATGACAGGGGAGTGGCTGATTAGCTGTTAGCTGCGTCTTGCCGCTAATAATAGCCCCTTCGTGTTTGCTTGTTTCGTTTATACATGCAGCCTGAATGCTTTCAAGCAGCCTGTTAAAGACAGATTTCCCTGGTGGGGAGGAGAAGGTATGGGCAGATGTTGCTCTTCAGTTTCTTTGCAGAGTCAATCTTAAGGTTTTGCGTCTGGTGACAGAGGTTTTACAGGAAAAGTCTCAACTTCTTTCAAGTGGTACATTTTGCCCTGTGGACTGCACTGGGTGGAGGGCCAGCCGGTCCGATGTCCTGTAGGCACCAAGTGAACCCCATGGTGCTGGAAGCAGCCTTTGTGTTTGATTTGAACCCACCTTCTGCTTATTTCATCCAACACCCCCAAATCTTACGCTGCTGGTGAACACACGTTCCCTTCTCCATGTGGCTTAAGGTTTTGTACCAGTGTCTCCTTTGCAGACTGAAAAGTCAAGTGCTCTCTATCCTGGAGTCTGTACCATACTTTTGTTTTGTCATCTATCATCTGTTTTGTCATCTTGTCCCTGTGTATCCTCTCTGGGACAACGACAGGAGCCAGAAGGATCCAAAACTTTGGTGCACTGTGGTTTTATGGAGTGATATAGAATCAGAACTGCTTAGGTTGGAAAAGACCTTTAAGTCCATCAAGTCCACCTGTTCTCCCAGCACTGCCAGGTCCCCACTGACCCTTGTCCCTCAGCACCACCTCCACACAGCTGGGAAACCCCTCCAGGGATGGGGACTCCACCACTGCCCTGGGCAGCCTGGGCCAGGGCTTCACAACTCTTAGTGATGGTCATGGTTTAAACCTTTATTTTTTTGCCTTGGGTGGGTGGGGACAGAGCATTCCTAAGTATCAAGCCAATGTATTGTAATATCAAGATGTATTTCCCCCAAAGGATGGTTCTGTTTCCAGCCGCTCTCAGTGTGAATCAATCAAGCATGTTGTGGGAGATTTGGCTCATTTGCTTCACTTTCCATTAAACTGCACTGAAGTTCAGCTTCGATTTCGCTGTTCTGTGGGGAGGTTGGTACTCAGCCCGCTGTGTTTCCGTTCGCCTTATGTCTGCAAAAGCTTTTACTAGGCTTCAGGACTGTGATGTGAGGTTGGGAGGGCAGTAGCTGCTTTGTGTTGAAGAGACTCTCTGCTCAGATTGGTGTAGCAGACTAGAAGGCAGGTTTTTTCTCATCTCAGTCATGAACAATTCAATAAAGTCTTGATCTAATTCCTCTTCACATCAGTAGCAGCACAGTTACTTCAGTGATAACTGTCTTGGGCTGGTGCATCTTCCCCGTGGCTGCCTTACCTCATTACCATTATTCAACCCTCTTCTTTAAAGGTAATTAACCTCTCAGCTGAGGCATCCATCACAAAATGGCTTATCTTTCTGGGTATTGCTTGGGGAAATACCATACAAATGTAAGAAATTTGGGTGGAGGGTAATAGCAGAGGTAAACATAAGCAACTGTGTTGTTCTCTGGCTGTGGTTTTTCCTCTCTGCCCTGACAATCAGAAATAAAAAGACTATTAACAGCAGCGTCTAGAAGGACAATATTTGAGAGCTGATTCATGCGGTAATTCGCTGAAGGCTGGGTTGGATTTGCTGTTCTGTGCCCTTGGGGTTATGTTCCCCATTTAGCTTTCTCTCCAAACCCAGCACAGCGCATCTGTTCTGCTTTGTGCTATGTGACTTCATTTAAATAAAGTCATAGCATCGCACTCCATAAACAAACTGTGAAAGGTATTTCTATGTATTATTTGCATTGGGATTAGAGGTAAGAAAACATTCCCTGTGTTGTTTTGCAAAGGCAGCAATTATATCCACATACAGGACTTCATTATTTGCAAAATCTAGCATAAACGATGGGTGGTTTCCTCTGTTTTAAGTCTCCTTGTTTATCAGTCACTGGAGGAAGATTTTCAGCTTTGATGGATCTAAGGTGGTTTTTTTATTCCAGCTCTTCTCCTGGATTTGTCTTTGTGGATCTCCCCTGATTTACTATGAATGCATTGGACCACGCCTTGAGCTGGTGTAACTAGCATCATTCCACGGCTGTACAGACAGATCTTTCTATTTACTCAAAATATTTGTTCAGAGGAGTCTCCCACTCCAATGCCTTAAGGAATATATGAATTTATCAGCCTTAGTTTTCAAAATTAAGTTCTGTTGATCTGTGCACCCATTTCTGCCAAGAAGTACAGACATGAGATCCAGGAGGACATCTTGTCTGTAAACCTGCTGGGACACTGAGCCAGAGTTACTTTCCAAGTCTTTAATTGCAACAAGAGAGATCTTCATACCTTTCTTACATCAGAGCAAAATCCAGCCCACAGAGCAACGCCTGGAACGAAGAAAGGGAAATATTTCATTCTCCAATCTATTAATGAAATTTGGCAGGTGTCTTACTTAAATTTAAGCAGCATCACAAGAAGCTTTTGGGTACTAAATGACACTTCAGTACAAAAAAGAGAGAATAACTTAAGGCAATGGCTGTTGGTTGAAAGCAGGAAAATTTGAAAGAGGAATGAGTCCTGCAACCCCCTCAGATTAGCGGAGATGATTAATGATCCTAGAAAACTCCACTCAGTTTAATGTTTTCCATCTCTCTGTGTTTTTGCATCATGACTGGATGCCTTTCAAGGAAGATGGGCTCAGGACAGGGCAGCTAAATGAAATACAATGGCCTGAGAGGTGCGTGAGTACGGGCTCTATCAATCCTTTCATGGATGCAGTTTATTTAATTGCGGATGTTCAGAATTTAAGTATTTCCACCTAAGCACATTTTATCTAATCTGTTTTGCATCCTTTGGGAGGAGTGACTTGGGCTCTGGACTCTATTGACTACATTGACTACATCTCTACTGACTAAAGGGATTTCTTATGATAAACTTGAAGTGTAGGTGATTGTAGACAGACATCTACAGTCACCACTCGAAGTCAGCCTATATCTCTAAAATGTCTTTGCTGAATGATTTTCTCAGCAGATGTAGACAGCTGATGAGGTGGGCCTTCAATAAGCCAAGCCAACCCAAATTACCGCTGTCCTCACCATTTGCAATTCAGATTACTCTCTACCAAGCCCAGCAAAAAAGAGTTAAGAACCAAGGCCATGGCACTTCAATAAAAAATATTTCATGTGTGTACAGGGAGATATTGTGTTATGGTGAAAAAGCTTTCAAAAGTGAAGAAAGATAAACAAGGTGCTAAAACTGAAACGAGCTGTCTAATGTATTTGTATACAGTTGTCAGCTTTATGAACAGTCCATAAAATATATATTGTGAACCTCTTTTACAGCTTATAGCTTACGTGTAACTATCAAAACCAGAGGAGTTAAGACAACTGAAACACTAACCAGTTGTTTCAGTGAATGAACAAGGAAACTGAGCGTAGGAAAAATACATTTGATTTGATGGTTCCATGAAAGCAGTTGCACAAGCCAAAGATACTGGCATGGGCCAGATTTTCAGCTGGTGTAAATCAGTCATATCTTATCATGTCATGTCATATCCATGGGATTCTCTTGGGTTTTTTTTACCATCTGGGGTCTAACCCTCTGAATATAGACCATACTTACCTTTTACTCAAGCAGCATTGCACTATGAGGTTGTTAACAATTATTATTAATTTTTATATCAGTATTTTTTTAGTGCTTGCAGCCTCCAGTTGTGGGTCAGGATCATACTGTGCTGAACTAATGTTGAAAAAAGGTTTTACTCTTTCAAACTTATGGTATTAGTAAAATACAAGCTACAGAAGGGGGACTCGATCTCATGAGGTGATACTGTCAGTGTCAAAAGTTGTAGGTTACAACACTTTCCTGGCCTGTTCTCAGTTTTTTCTGGCTGAAGAATACCCAAACAGGGTACTGCCCTTTTAAAAGTCATGAGCTTTGAGTGCAACTAACCACACTTCATTAGAAGCACTATGGGCATAGGTGCAGCTTAGTCCTCCAGACTGTTGTATAACTATTTATTGAGGTCTTCAACATGCCACTGTGATTTATTCACTTTTTTTTCATGAGTAGAGCAAAAGAGAGAACCCTTAAGATCACAGTAAATGAGACTGTTAAGGAAAGGGACACAGAAAAATTGCAAGCACTGATTAAGACAGAGAAATGAAATCCTCACTCTACAGTTTATGCACAAATCCAGCAAACATCATTTGTCACGCCTGAGTTCACCCACCAGAAAAAACTATGCTTTTCGGGAATGTGTACTCTCCATTCTCCTGCCTTAATTGTGATCCTAATTCCAAGTACCTCCTCTGGAAAGCATCTTTCTTCCACTCACCATCTGAATTCTCTCCAAGTATCAACACCTTGCTTCATAAGGAGATGTCATCCACAAAGGTTCCTTAAAGGTGAAACTTCAGCCACGAAAACCACTGCCCTTGGTGCACAAATGCTGTTCCTGGCTGTGAAGCCAATCATCCAGAGCACTGCTATGGCATTGCAAATGGTTCAGATAAGAGCCGTGAGAGCAAGGAGTAGTGGAAGACTGCTTCCCTCTTGCAAAGAACGATGAGCTCCTCCTGCTTGGTTTTATAACGAGGAGGTGAATGGAGCCTCAAGTGAATTGAGCCTCAAAAAATATTCAGCAAACCAAATGTTTGTGCAAGATGAGCTGGATTTCTCTCCAGCTCTCCACTGTCAGCTATCTGTCAACACTGAGATCTGGTGCCTGGATCTGGAGTTGAATCCAGCCCAAGATATTTAGTGACTTTGGTTATTCTGAGGTCCGGAGGAGCAGATCTTGATGGTCCCTGTTCATCTCCCAGCTATGTCTCTGCTGTTCAGTGAAGCACAGAGACTTCTGAGCTAGCTACCCAATTGTCACAGCAGCACAGTTCAGTGTGGTATGCCCTTATGTACATATGCTAGTGTGGTCATGGGAGAAATCTAAAGCAAGTTGACCACCATCCAGCAGAGCTAAAAGCTCAGACTTCTTCCCATTCTGTCCCTAATTATCCCCAACAGTTATCCAGTGGAGAAGTTCTCCTAGAACTGTCCAATCACTGTCTCCACCTATCCAAAGACATATCTTCATAAAGCTATGACAGCAGCAAAGGTGGATACGTCAGAGCAGAATGTGAAACATCTGAAGAGCATGAGTGGAATGTTTCAATTAAAAGGATCTACTTGATACAAGCGGACTATGATCTTGTCCTTGGTCTCTGGGGCAAGGGCAAATTATCCAGCTCTTGTTGCTCAACTCACGCTGTAAGATAAAGATGATAATAATTACCTACCAAACTCCCAGGAGAGTTAAGGATTAATTGCTTCATACTACTCAACATTTATTTTCAGACAATCAATGCCACTGGGAGCAGAAAACTAAGGTTTGCAATTACTGTTACATATCCACAGGGGACCATTCACTCATGAAGTGCTTGGATAGAACAGTTTTCTTAAAAATAATTTAAAAAGAAAATCTTATTTACGATTGGGCAAAAAAAGAGAAGCTCTTTGGGCTCAGGAAGAACAAACCAAAAAAACTATGCAAGCAAACAAGCAAAAACTTTCTCTGAACTCAAGATGGCAGCCTGCTGGAGCTGGAATGAATTAAGGTGAGTAGAAACCCATATGTTGTTAAAACAGTGCTATTTACACCAGGAACATAGTAGAACCGCTCCAGGGTACATGACGTGCTAAAGACACAGAAGAACCTGCGTGCCTGTCTCTCCCTCCCTACTTCCTCCTCTGCAGAGCAAAGAAAGAGAGGAGGCAGTAACGGCAGCGTTATGTGCACAGAAAGCTGATAAGCAGAATACCCAACATCGCTACGACCGTATTTCTTAGGACAAACTGTGTCCAGGGGAGGTAGGTTTCCTCCCAGGTCATGGCCCCTCAAGAGTCTGGTAGCAGAAGCCACATGAAGCAGGGCAACCAGCTTATTGGTTGATACCAGAGATGGTACAAGCTACAAGCTTGGGCTAACACATGATGCTCTGGAGGCTAAGATAAAGTCTCCACCTTATCATTAGAGGATGTGACACAGCTGATGTCTTTGTGGAGGAGGCAGGAAATGGAACATATTACACAGCCTGGTCAAATACATCACAGAGCTGCTCTGTACAGAGGGTATTTGTCGGTGGTGTCCATAGATCAAAGCCCCAAACTGTTTCTGTCTGGTGATGAGAACCTCTGTGGCTAATACCACGAACTGTTTAAGACCTCACCAGCTGAAACGAGGGATTTCTACGCTGTAACTGATTTCTGTGATAAAAGTTTTATGTTGTGAATAAATGTTGTCGTGTCCGTGTAAGCTGACAAGTGCAACACACGATGAATAATGGATTCAGGGCTCTTCCCAAGCTGTCTGCTTGTACTGGTTCTCCAAGATCCCAGCTTTCATCCACCTCTGGCTTTACCAGCTGTGGACAAAACCTCCAAAATCTCTGGGACTGGATGTGCCTGAGTTTACTGGGAGCCTGAAACCGGGTTTGAGATGTCTGAAGTGCCGCACTCCTCTCGGCAGCAGTTAAAGTGGAAAAAGATAAAATTTCCAAGTCAGCATTATTCATTGCCTTCATGTTATTTATGACGAGCTGAGTGGCCCATCCATGTGGTTTGGGCACTGAGTGCTGGAGCCCTGAGGAGTGTGATAGAGCCCTAGGGGATGGTGGACTCTGATCTATGGCTATACAGACCCTGGGAAGGAGGAGGAGCATGGGAGTCAGTGCCCAGCAGAGCATTTTTGGCTACACTGCAGAGCACTGTCCCATTTTTTTACACCTGCTGGACTGAGGTACTTTTTGCCTCTTTTCTAAGCCCAACCCCAGCATAAGGAAAGGTCCAGCTGGCATCCAGAGCACTGAACATAAACCAGGACACCCACTGGGATTTATCTGTCACAAGAGCTCCTGCCATTTTTGTTTAATTTATTTTCCACTCCTCTTCTAAAACAAAGAGCAAACTCAGCAGCCTGCCTTTGTCCCCCCTCTTCGGCACGCAAAGAGGGAGCTCTTCCATCTTAGCGAACAGCGGCCTTGGTCATTTCAGCTGTGTTCAAGTCAACTGCCGGCACAAGAGCAGGACGCTCGGTTGGCAGCTGGCCAGCTGTGCCGTATGCCCGGGCCATGTAGGCTTTTCCTACAGACATTAGTCAGGCAAATGGCGCAGCGATCACAGGGTCATGCTGGAGCCTGGGGCTCAGGCATGGTGATGGAGAAAAGGGAGAGGGGAATACAACCCCTTCTTCCCCCCAAACTGAGGGGGTTTTTCACAGCTCTGCAGGAAACCACCTGAGTCTGAAACTTGCTGGCTGTCAATCATACCTCTCAGAAATCTGCTTGTTTCCAAAGTGAAACAATTAAATCAGAGACTCTCCTGTGAGCTCACCATGTCACAGCCCAACCCAGCAATGATGAACACCCTTTGTAAGACTATTGATTTATTGTGTTTGTTTAGCTGGAATATCCCTTGTTTCCAACTCAAACCTGCCATTCCAAATCCTTCTTGTAGCAAAGAAATGAGAACAGCTCTGCTGGTCCCTGTTTGCTCAGAGGTATAATCTCTTGGAGAGGAAGAGTCCAACCAGGTATTATGGTTGGGAGCTCTTCCTTCATCCCTTCTTACTATGAATCAGATCTTAAAGAAAGATTTATCTGCTGCAGTTCAGTGGGTTGAGCTGCTGAATATCACAGTTAAGGGTTTATGCTGCTTGCTCGATTCCCTCGTCTGATACATTTCTTATTATCTGCTGCCTCCAGGATATATTTGATGTATTTGTGCAAGCAAATTAAGCATCGTTACTATATGTTAGCAAAACATTACATCTGCTGATGGAGAGAAGTGTTATGTTCTCAGTCCCTTCAATGCATACAAAAAATAAAACCGATTCTGGGGGGAATAAGAAATGAGAGTTCATTCTCTTGAATTAAAGCTGTCTGGGATAATTTGTCTGACATCATTTCCAGAACATTTTGGCGTTGTTTTTTTTTTTTTCCAGACAACTCTTCTTTCCTTGTAAGCAGAAAATAGTTTCATGCCCCAAACCTGCCAGACTGACTATACAAACCAGAGAAACCCTCTTCTAATCAGGGGTATTTACAGACTATAAATCGTGTTAGATTTAACCGGATTGTCAACAACAGATTTTCCATGGTTCCTGTCATTTTTGACAGTGTAAATGCCAATGATATAATGATACTCCGGAAGCACCCATTTCCCCAGAGAGGCCCTGGTCTCATTTTCTGTATCAAGAGATGAAGGGGTTAAAGCGTACGGCATTACTTTGATGCCTGTGAATTGCAACCATCTTCCAGGAGGTTTGGCACTAGCTTTTTCAGGGAAAAAGATTTTTAACCTGTAGCTGCTGCTGCAGCCATCTCTAAATATCAAGCATATAAAGACATGCTTCCCATGGAGAGCTAAACATTATCCAAGAGGATGACATAATATATGTAGAAGGAAGTGAAACATCAGACTCCATCCAGGAAACATCAGTGCTTTTGAGTTAAGATAATGGCATTGAATTTATTAAGGTTTCCTGATGTGTAGGCTCTGTGCTGGTGTCTCCTGTATTACCTAGTGACTCCAAAAGGGATTTGACAGAGAGGTGACTGGCCTTTCTGAAGATCTGAAGAGTTTTGTTCTGGATTTTCACTCCAGGTTGCTACATCACCATGCTGTGGACTTGCTCCTCATGTGCTAAAGGCTTGGCGTAGTCCCACTGAGGTTCTCTAGGGTTCAACGAAGTTTTATTTGCTTCAACAGAAAATATGACCCTGGGCATTTATAACATCCATCTTCTCCCTAAACACTACCTTATCTCAGCCTTCCGTGTTTTTGCAGTGTCTTCTTTTCTGTGTCCACCTGTCCACCTCTTGGATTGTAAACCCTTCAGAGCAGAGCGGTTTTTCATATTTGTGTCACATGCTGCGTCACACACATTTTTGTCAGTGAACAAGTACTTCGGCTAGGAATAGCCAAGAGCAATCACTCATGCTCCACAGTTTCATGCAGGGTGGAAGTGTCATCTGTGTACTGGTTCATTCCAGGCTGGAGATAGCCTGAAAACTGGGCTGTATGTGGTTGACAATGGAATAAATGCTCTAATGCAAACACTGAGGACAGCATTGGGCATTCATGGATATGCTTATGGGAAATTTTGTTCCCAGGTACCCATGATTTTGGTCACAGTTAAGACAGGGGGCTGACCTTTTAAAACAAACACTTCTGCTGACCCCACTGAGATCCTGCTGTCTTCAGGCATTCACAGATGGCAAGATTCCCAGGAGAAACTGGGAGTGATGGATGTGAGTTGCACATAAAACAACCCATTGACAAGAGCAGCTGGGCTAGAAAACTTACAGTATCTTTTCCCTCTTTAATGCCACTCGTTCTCAGAGGGTGAATTCAAAGGCAGCTATGCCGTGTCTCACACTGTTTGGGTCGGTGAGTGGGTTGTACTCACTCTGCAGTGACTCATCCCCATCTTGTTCAACTGCAGCTTACCAATTTTCATTCATTGATGTGTGTGTTCCAGGCATATCTGATCGATGATACTCGCGGCTCTGGAAAATTGCTGCACTGAGTCTCTGCATTTGCCATCAAAGTTTTTCAGCAATATGGGTGGAGACCACAGGACACAGCATCAGATAGACGGATTCTATTTGCAGATCTAGAGATGTTCTGATTTACCCATTTATCCACACCCAGGTCGAGCTAAGGTGCTCTGCTACCCTGAATACCAAGAATGACTATAAAGTGTGAGACGGTAATCAACTCCAAAATGAAATCCAGTCTTCCAATTTTCTTACAAGTAAGAAAATAATCATTTTAAACAATGTAAACCTAACAGGCATTCTCTTAATTGGGGTTTATAGTCAGCTAAGTCTTCATTTTAAGAAATTATACACAGTCGGGGAAAAAACCCATAGATTTGTTCTAAATTTCAGTTACTCTAATCCTGTTGAAGCCGGAAGGGTTATAGTAGGTGCTTAGAGCTAAACATCTATTCAAACTGTTTTCGGTTTCGGGACTTATTGGGGGCTTTCCTGAGCAAGGTCAAAAGTGTCCCAGATCAGATAAATTGGACTTTATATCAGAGCAACCATCAGGACCAGACAAGAGTCATGCCACAGTAATGAACCACAGGCTGCAAAACACTCTGCAAGGGACATGGTTACTTTCAACTCTTCAGTGCAAGCAGGGTGAAATCTCTTTCACCTTGAGGAGGAGTGATGGCATTTATACCTCCTCTGCTCACCTCCTTTCCTCCCTGCAGGGATGGTCCTTGTCAAGGCAATAGAGCCGAGCCTTTGCTGAGGCAGTCCCCAGCAGGATGAGCTTCATGGCAAGGAAATCTCAGCACCAATCACCACAGTAATTTCCAGGGAGTCTCTCCACAGGGGAGATCCTCAGGGGTGGTCAGGATAGCAAAACCCAACATTGTGCTGAGTCCTCATCACCTGAGCTTTTCGTGCTGTGCAAGGCTTGGTCTATTCCTGGACAGCAAAAGGGCCCTGTAATACAAGTCAGTATTTACATGTGTTTCTTTAATTGTGGCTGCAAAAGCAAGGACACTCCCTGTCAAAAGCCAGCCTGTAAATTGTGAAGTGTTATCACAGTGCACCTCAATTTGCATCCTTAGATAATCTTTCCGCTTCACTGGAGTCACTGTGTCTTTTGTACATGAAAAAGAGCATTGTTCCCTTATACAACCTCTTTGTTGGGCTTTCTGGGTGGAATTTATTTGCTTAAACATAAGCAGACTATGCCATCATAGCTATGTGAGTGTGGCAAACATGATGCAGGATCTGCAGGATTTGCTTTTCTGGATAGGCGGCTAAGTCTGGGTGAGATATGAGTACTGTGTCAGAAGAAGTGTTGGTCTTTCAAATGGTGGTTGTAGTTCTTGAGCTATGGAGCATCATGTTACAGACATTCATATGTCTCCCCAGGCTATTAGCAATCATTGGGAGTTTAATCACTTCAGTGCACAGAAGGATGTAGCTCATCCTGTTGTAGACATCTGACATAAGTCAGACAAATCTCCTTCAAAATAACCGTATCTGTCCTTCAACAGTAAGGCAGCTCGTGGATGACAAGTATAGGTGTAGAAACCTAGACAGTAGATGTCTTGAGCTGGGTGACGTGGATTTCACTGGGATTCAGGGTTTTGTTTTCTCCAGCTGGGATTAACTTAACAGAAAACACACATGGGAACCACTTGTCTTGACCACAGTCTAGACCTTTCTCCTTGGCAATCTCTTGTCTAGGAGTGCTTGATCAAAGCTAGTGATATATCCTCCAGCTGTACCCTGTGCTCTGGATTTGGCCATGTGGTACATCACTTCTGGGATTAAAATTGTGGTCTGAATCACGGAGTGGTTTGGGTTGGAAGGGATGTTAAAGATTGTCTAGTTCCAACCCCACTGCCATAGGTAGGGACATCTTCCACTAGAACAAGTTTCTTAAATCCCCGTCCAACCTGGCCTTGGATGCTGTCAGGGATGGGTCATCCACAACCTCTCTGGGCAACCTGGGCCAGTACCTCACCACCCTCATTGTCTTTCTTATGCTGGAGGTCCCTGAACACAGTACTCCAGGTGCGGTCTCACAAGAGCAGTGTAGAGGGGGAGAATCACCTCCCTTGACCTGCTGGTCACACTTTTAATGCAGCCCAGGACACAATTTTCTTGCTGGGCTGTGAACGCACATTGCTGACTCATATTCAGTTTTTAATCCACCAACACCCCCAAGTCTTTCTCCGCAGGGCTGCTTTCCATCCACTCATCGCCCAGCCTGTATTTGTGCTTGGGACTGCCCTGACCCAGGGGCAGGACCTTGCACTGGCCTTGTTGAACTTCATGAAGGTCACACAGGCCCACCTCTCAAGCCTGTCCAGGTCCCTCTGAATGGCGTCCCTTCCCTCCAGTGTGTCAACCACACCCCTCAGCGCGGTGTTGTCAGAAAACATGCTGAGGATGCGCTCGATCCCATTGTCCATGTTGCTGACAAGGATATTGAACAGAGCTGGTCCCAATACCAGACCCTGAGGAACACTGTTCATCACTGGTCTCCACATGAAGATCACATGAAATGGAGATCTTAACAATGAAATGCTCCCAGACACCGTGTTGTTGAGGATTTAATTCAGAGAGACGGCAAAGCCTGTGAACCAGGACCCTCAGTTCAAACCTGGTACAGTTCTTCAGCTGTTTCAGCGAGGTAGCACTTCTTTTTAACCCTTCAATTTGGATAGATTTTAGGCTTATTTGATCTACCCATAAATCCAATAAGTGCAGTGGTTAAACAAACAGCAAGAATCTGAGCTGAAATTATTTGTGTGGACTGACTTCTGCTTTGAGTTGGGAAACAAGGAAAGAGTGACCTGTGGGCTCCTTCAAAGGATAACCATCAGCTTGGATCCACTGGTACAAGCATGTACGTTGGTTTTGGTACCTAATTAAAAATGATAAATTATCTTAAAAAAATGTAGAGATATTAGCGTAACCCTTTATATTCCATTCATTTCCAAAGCCTATCAAGACTTCTCCATTTCTCTGTTGTTTAAAGAGAGGGGAAAATAGGGGCAGATAGCCAAAAAATCCATGATTTTTGTTAAAAGTATTTAAAAAAATTCCTTTTCTTACCTAGCCGGGGTGGATTAATAGTCACATTGTGAAAGCAATCTGAAGAATATTTATAGAGGCTAAGCCATAAACTCCTGACATACTATGTACTTACGATCCTCTTTCACGTGTCTCTCCTAACAGTGATAATATTTGCATAGATATTCTATGGAGAACTCAAGATAGCATTGATTTTCAGGCATATGAACTTTGCATGCACTGCAGTGACCTCTGTGTGGCAAAATACTTTGGCTATGCCCATGTGACTCCCAGGTCTGCTACTCAACGTCATCACAAGATACATGTTTGCTCAGGGCTCGATTTCTGGCGACTGGGCTGATTCACGTGACATGTCAGGGAGTGCCAGGACTCTGGTCTCCCACGCTGACCAGGCGATCCCACTGAGCTGGGCTCCAGCATTGCAGAAAAGTTTCAAGTCCTTCGTATTTGCGCGGGAGTTGGTTTAAGGAAAGCGTTATCTGGAGTTCAAGAGGTAGCTAGGCTGTCATGCAGACATAGCCAGCATTCCAGTGCTGGATCTAATCAGCACACTATTTATATCCTCAGGCAATTATTCATGAGTATGCCACATAGATAAGCTAGATCAACAGACAAAATGATTGATTACAATAGAGGTACCAGGGAAACCTCACACCAACATGATGAGAAATGAATCCAAAACAGAACCCAACCTCCAGATCTGGCCAGACTTTAGGGAACACGGATTGCACAAGTGGATGCGTTTATCCACAACGAGCTGAATCAGCTCCTGAAGAGTGATCCTGTTTTGATCTGATCAAGGTAAACCATGATGTCTCTTGACTGTCAAACACCCACAAGGTGGGTTTCTCCTAGGAAGCGCAGTGTTACGTACACTCCCCAAAGCTACTTCGAGAGAGGGTAAATAGATGAGGCTTTTACAGTGAAATGAAAGCATGAGGGAAGCATGATGTTCCTGCTAATTAATTAATTAATTAACTAATTGGCTAATTTCCTTGGGTACATCACCTCAATGATGTGATTGGTTTAATCTTGTACCATACCTGGCTGCTCTGCCAGTATTTTGAATGTCTCTGTTCAGGTTTGAGATGTGTTTTGTTGCCATTTCAAAACAGCTGTGATGGGTGTCTCGTAGTTGTGAGGAGAGGAGGCCATCTGCAAAGCCAGCACTTTGATATATGTCAGTGACAACACCCTCTAATAGCGATCTGGCATGCTGCATTATCTTCAGTTGTAGCTATGTCCAAAGCCACATGTCTTGTAACTGTGCAGAGTCATTTACCATACGAGTAACTGGAAATTTATGAGGCACCACCAGTCATATTTAGTTCACATCAATCTCCAGTGAAGTCACTGGAATCATAAGGGGGATGGATTTTACTCAGATGTGGTACAGAAATGGAATTGATTTCAAAAAGAGAGTAATTTTTTCATCAAACCCCTTATAAAATCAATCTTTCACTTCAGAATGTAGCCCAAAGGCTTGAAACTCACAGAAATTACTCAAATGCAAAAAGAATGTTTAATTACATGCTCATTTGGGAGGAGAAACGTAAGACTGTGTCCCTAGATTCATTTTTCAGGCTAATTTAGTAGTAGTGAATGTTCTCTTTTGATGCTGGACTTTAAAAAATATCCAACATGGAAATTTGCCTCGTGAAAAAGGCTCTGTTTCAATTATAGCTGTCCAAGTAAAATTTAAATAAGATGTCACTATACTGAATCAAACCATGGTCTATCTGATCCCATAGGCTGTCTTTGATAATGACAAGCATGTGACAGACCTTTCCAGTTACTGGAAGCCTCATGCAAGATATACACCGGGCTGTACAGTCAGCTGTTCATGTCATGAATATACACTTTCTGTATGGAGTCACTGGATGGATGTGGTCTCAGGTCTCATAGTAAGGATGAAACCCATAACAGCAGGCCAGTGTTGGGGAATGAGCTTTTTAATGTCACATTCCTTGCCACGTAGCAAAACTCCATGGTCTCCTTAATCCGTTGAGACCTCGAATGCAAGGAACATGTGGCTGATCAGCTCATATCAGTGCCTGATGCATGGAATCCTCCGGTGGGAACAGAGCAATGTTACTGCAGCGCAAAACCATGACATCCTGGGTCAAGATGAGTGGGTCAAATGCAGGACATTTCAAAATCATAGAATAATACAATCACAGAATACCAGACTGGAAAGGACCTTAAGGATCAGCTGGTCCAACCTTTCTTGGCAAAAACATGGTCTAGACAAGATGGCCCAGCTGAATCTTGAAAGTGTCCGGTGCTGGGGAAGCCACCACTTCCCTGGGGAGATTATTCCAATGGCTGATTTTTCTCATTGTGAAGAATATTCCTCTTCTGTCCTGTCAGAATCTCCCCAGGAGTAACTTGTACCTGTTACCCGTCATCTTTTCCATGTGACTCCTTGTAAAAAAGGAGTCTCCGCCTTCTCTGCAGCCACCTTTTAACTACTGGGACAGGGTCTCCCCTAAGCTTTCTTGTCTCAAGGCTGAACAAACCCAGTTCTACCAGCCTTTCCCCATGCAGCAGCTTCCCAGTCCTTGGATCATCTTTGTGGCCCTTCTCTGGACCCTCTCCAGCCTCTCCACATTCTTTTTGTATAGCGGGAACCAAATCTGAACACAGAATCCCAGGTGTGGCCTGACCAGTGCTGAGTAGAGTGGGATAATGACACCTCTGTCTCTGCTGGTGATGCCCTTGTTGATGGGGGGGAAAAAAAAGCTATGTCTTTATGATTACAACATAAAAAGGGATGGGTCTGGTTTGGTTGCAGTTAGAAGGAGTCGTGAAGCAGTCAGATCTCAGGTAATTAATCACATAAGCACTTTCTTCCTAATCTCTGTTTCTTGGTTGTTTTGTCTCTCGAGACTGTAAATCTTTTCCCCAAACTCTCCAGTGTTTTAAAATCATAGTATTTAACTCTGCATATGCTTTTTAAAATCCTGGCTGCCTTCAGCATCTTGCAGAATTTGGTTGCATTGCCTGACTGTGTGGGACTAGTCCCTTGAATCAGCTCATATTTCAGTGTTTTCCCTGGATTTAAAGGCCAGATGGGATCATTAGCTCATCCACCCTGATCTCTTGCATAGTTTATGGGATGGGATTCACCTCACCATTATTTAAACAGGGAAGATAGAGATAGATTACCTGCTCTAGAATGTGCTGGTTTCCCTCTGCTCCTTTTACAGTCAGTGGAAAAGGATTATTCCCTGCACACGGTAATTCATTCTTCTCTACAATACATCTTCTGTCTGGGACGAATATATTAGAGACTGTGGACTTACAGTGAGTCTTTGGCTGAGGCAGAGCTCCAAGGAAGGTGAGTAGTTTGTGCCTGGAAGTGTCAAGAGATGGAGAATCCACCACTTTCCTTTCTTGTGCTACTGATTTCTCACCCTTGTTATTAGAAACCAAACTCCAAAGGTATTTTTGACTGGATTGATGTTGGCTATAAAGGGAACCCTGTCTAAGTAGCTCAAAGGGAGAAGAACGCCTTCTAGTATGATGAATCCATCCACATTCCCTGCTTCTGACCATCTCATCTCCTGAAAGACTGAGTAGACAGTGAGAGATCTTCAGAGGTAGGTGATAGCAATGCTGTTGGCAGGTAATGATTTCCTCAAGAGGCAGAGGGAGGGCCGGGAGCAAGATGAGTGTGAAGAAATCTGATGGAAAAATACAGAATGAGTATTGAGAAAATGTGTGTGAGAAAAATCAGGCACACTCTGATGCTAAAACCAGAACAGCGAGAAAAATGAATGGCCAATAATTTAAAGTTAGTAAAAGTAAACTTTTTAAATTACAGAGACAATAAATAGCCCAAGAAGTTAATTGCCACTAGATATATTTAAAGCCAAATGCACGGTTAAGAGGGAGAGCACACATCTGCAAGTGGCTTTTATGGATGACCATGTTCCGCTGAAAGTCAAGAGATAATACAATGCATCTGCAGCAAAACAGAATAAATAGCTCATGCTTCAGAGTACGAACTAATAGCAATGACAGGATATGAACCTCCAGAATGGTAGCAGGATTTGTACTTATACTGGCAGCTTCTTCTGAAACATGTAGTATTGGTCAGTGATCGTGAGAGATCTGTCTGTGGAACTGATATTCTTCTCTGTCATGTTACCTGAGCATATTAGAGTGAATGAAGGGGGTGTCGTATGACACCTTTGGAATAGGAAATAACTACATGGACTGAGAAAAGCCACGGAAAAGGGAAAGAATACACTCACATGCCCTGATAGAGATACAGGTTAATTCGGACATCACATCTAACTCTTTTCATTGACTATATAGGCAAATGGAAATAAGAACCGTAAACTTTGAGATTTGTAATTAGGATGTTGAGTACCGGTGACAAATGTTCTGATTAGAGCCTTTAAGAATTTATCTGTAATAATCCAAGTAGTTTGTAAAGGCCGATGCATTTAAATTCTGGTTCCTAGCTCTAATCACTGGTCCAAGCTGCCTTTTTGGCTATGGAATAAGATACAATACCCAGTCCAGCCTGATGACTCGTATGTGTACACTTCAGGTACCTCTGACGTCGATATGTCCCTGCCTATATCTGAGCAGCTGCCCTCCTAACAGAGTCTGGATGTTACAGTGGACATGGTGTGCTCCAGCTGAGGTTACGGCAAAGCCTGTATCATTGTTCATGAAGGTCAGCGTGGCCTGCAGATCAGATCAAGCTGTTGTCCTTCTGTTGAGCACTGGTGAGGTCACTCCCGAAACCCTGTAGAAAATTCTGCGCTCCCTCAACCTTTCCAGCTCAAAAGGGATGTGAAAAAATTAACAGGGATTGAGAAAAGGGCTATCAAAATTGTCAGTGGCCCACAGTTTATGTCTCATGCAAACTTGCCGAGGGAGAGAGCGTAACACCCAGACCCCAATTAGCAGGGCAGCTAACAGCCAGCCGGTTCCCAGATCCGTGGGATTTTCCCACCCCCACCCCCAGAGCTTTGTACGTCCTTACATTGACATGCTCTGCACAGAGGATGGGGGGAAAAAAAGGAAGAGCCTGTGGTTCTGTTCCCGATTGGTTTGTATGGGTTGTATGGTTATATTGAGTTACATGAGTCATATTCAGTACCTTAGAGCCTGGAATGGTGATCTCTGCACAGCTTAAAGAAACATTTCTCAGGCCTGGGTTTGACTAGCAGGGAGGGACAATAGATTCAATCACTTCTTGAGGTCCTTTCTAGGTTTGTTTGTACGATTCTGCATCCTGAGCGCTTGTCTTGACAATTTTGTTTCAGTTTAGGAGTATAGGCAGCAATCCCACAGCTGTCACAGCACATGCCATTGATTTGTTATGCTAAAGTAAATACAATTGAAACATGAAGATTCATTAAGAGCGACCGTTTCTGCCTGTGGACTCAGTAAGTTTTCAAAATGACACTCTACAACCTCGTTAAGGTCTTGTTTGCGCTCATGGATTCACCTGTCAAGTGGCAAAAGAAGAAACGAGTCCACAAAATTGATCCTCACCACTGATGCCTGAATCCTTGGGAGTTCAGCATCTGTTGAATTTGCGGGGATGCCAATTTGACACAAGTGAATTCAATGACTCAGTGACTGGAGTGAAGCTCTCAAGAAGGAGTATTGATGGGTCAAACACAGAGGAAGGAAGTTAAAAGATAAAGGATTCCTTTAGTCCCTTTCTTAAAAGTACAGCCGCTAGTTTTGGGTCATTCCTTATACGTTCTGACTCAGATTAAAAGAAACATATTCTGATTATTTGTTATAGTGTTCTGGTCTCTTATGACACCTTGAATAACCTTCCAGGAATTTTCTACAAGGTAGTCACAAAGAAATCTTTTATTCTTTTTTAAGGAAGGTATTTGCTTCTGGATACATGACTAATCCTCTCTGATGTTGTTGCCTTAGATCTCTTTTAGCACTGCAACATGAAAAAAAGGTAAATTAAATGTACCCATTTGGATGCTTTTAATTGGCAGACAACGTCAACAGTTCCAATGAGAGACTTTGGACCAAATTTAACCAAAGGGAATTGCTGAAAGATTTATGGAGAGAATTGGTATCTTTATTTAAATGCTTCTTTCTGCTCTTTTCCTTCACGATGGTTCTAAGAAGTCAGTCAGACACTTCCATGCCCACAGCTGCTCTCGCAGTGATAAATCTCTCTGTCTCTCCCCTGTTTTGTGCATTGTGATCTGCCTGTGATTCTCCCTTGAATGTGCTTTAACTACACTCTCCCCAGGACTGAGGTTTTCATTGTTTTGGGGAAAAATTTTCAGATGTGATTAAAGGTGTTGTGAGCACAAAGCCCTGTAGGATTTGTACTCCCAAACCATCGAGTGCGTGTGGGAGTTGACTCCTCGGCATAATGGGCACATAGATGTACACAATATCAAGATGTAAACAGGCAATTTTTTTGCCCTCAGAGTGAGAATGGGGGGTTGGTGAAAGAGCAGTGGTGCCACAGAGAAGATAAAATGTGGAAACAGTCAGCCTGAAGATGAGATTCATTCCACATAGCTCTAGACACCAACGTCTGACTTGGTTTCCCTAGGGACCCCTTAGGCTGTGGTTCAATTAATCCTGAAATATGCTAGATGAGTCACACTCTCGTAGCGTCACACCTGATCTAGCATGAAGGATTCCTCCTGATGACAGATTCGCGAAAGAAGTGAATGGGAGACGTACGAGATAGGGCCACCGTAAAAAATCTGAGTTGTGTCCCTTTGATTGACCTGCGAAGTTTTCAGCAGCACCCACCTCACTGCATGTTCTGGAAGGCAGACAGTGCAGTGCTTGCTTCCATCGCAAGGTCCTGTGGATGGTGAATGGATAGCTGCAGGGTAGGCACAGGATAGGATCCATGCAATAGTTGCAGGGTAGATGCGACTAGGTTCAGGATGTGGCCTTTCTGGGTCCATGTGGCTTTCCAGAATGGCACTAAAAAAGGCAAGCAGCAGCCCTTCAATCTCTCTTAATGACTTCAAACCATGGCCATGTCTGTCCATGCTGCCTTGGTGGCATTTATGGCCTGCACAGCAGAACAGCCTGCGTGCACATGCCTGAGGTGCTCAGGTATTGGTAAGGGCTTAACCTCAGCTCCTGAACTTCACCCTGAAATGATTTATGAGAGCTCATACACTCATTTCCACCAGCTCTGCCGTGAAGATAATCCCCAACACGTGACAGAGCAGGCAGTCTGGCTGGTAACTGCCCGAACTTCAGGTTAGAGCTTGGCTGAACTGAGAACTCAGGTTTTCCCACCCATAGAGCAGTGCTGGTACTCTTCTCTCTTTTGCAAAGCATTTTGTGCTCTCCAGAGGAAAGCCCGAGGTAGGAGTTCATGGTGATGATGACCCAAGCTAGATGCTTTGCAGACAATTACTATCAGTGGTGAGGGCTGGCTTGTCGCAAAAGTCAGTTAGAGATGCTGTTTGAAGTCTGTGCCAGCTACCTTCTGGGAAGAAGGAGGACAGTGCACGTCAGTGAGTGTCATCTTCACAGAGAAATGACTCCGAAAAGAGAAGTCCACAGGGTAGAAGGAGGCAGCACCAGCAGAAGAAATTCACATTCTCCCCTAGTTGTAAGGGAAAGCAATCTGCTTAATAACCATTTGGAGAAACATATATAGCAACAAACAGAACTAGGATAGCAGTAAGCTGTGGCAGAAAGCCAATTGCTTTTTATTAGCTCCAGTGTGTTCTCATCTTGAATGGAAATTTAACCCTCTCCAAAAAAAAAAAAAAAAAAAGCCAACCAAAAAAAACCAAACCCCAACAACACCAAAAAACCAAGGCAATGTAATTGCAGGGACCCAGTATCAGTGTGCTTTCATAAGGGAGCTGGTCATGAAAAGGGCTACCCTGGAGGAGGAAGCTCAGGGCTCAGCTGTAGATATTTAGCAGATGGGCAGGATTATTGTAATCCTTATCCAAAATAGCATGTATTTTATTTCACTTTTACCAGGGTCCCAAGCAAAGTGGCCAGCCTGAAATTGCAAATGGAGTAATACTATGTGATTGTGAAAGAAAGAAGAAGTGAGAAAAACTTCGGAGCTGCTAGGTTGGAAGTTTTGGATGGCAGGAGAGAACTGTTGCCCTGGTTGCTGAAAAAGCTAAAAGTCCTGAGGCCAGCCCTGGGAGACGGTGCATCCAGGCAAGCAAAGCAGAACCAGGAAGGGTTGGGTGGCGAAAGGATGAGAGTGAGATACACATTGGGAGTAGTAACTACTTAGACCACAGAGAGTGACTGTCGTCTGATGTCTGCCAGTGAACAAGACGAACCTCAGCTCCCTCTCTGGACAAGAGAGATCTAGTGAGCACAGTCTCTGAAGTGCAGTGAAAGATCTGTTTCTCTCTAAAGTAGCTGTATAAACCTGGGCAGAGGGACAATACTTAAAAATGCCTATTTCTCCCCCTGAACTCTAAAGAAAAGCAGGATAACCCCTGCAGGATGTTATCGGGGATGTATAACCTTCAGTGAGATGCATCCCAAACAAAAGAATCCTTCTGTGTCTTTAGAGGGAGCAGAGCTGTCTGGGATTGTAATGGCGCTCTTTTAGAAGTCAACTGGGTTGACTGATAAAATCTAAAGATGCATGTCTAGGCTGTTGTTTCTAAAGGGCTGTAAGAAACATCATTCCCATCTAAATTAGTCACTTAAGTACCCTTAACACACTTGCCTTCTGGGGTGAGATTCTTGGGCTTTAGAAGTCAGCGAAGACTCAGAGTTTACAGAGAAAGTTACCCGATGTCAACTAAGTGAAAGAAGTCTCTTGTTTATACTCTTAGTCCTCTCTTATTCTGAGAGCTGTAGTTTGCTGGGATGCTGCTTCAAGCTATACATTTTTTTAATACTTTTTTGACTTTGCATATGCTGAAATGTAGTGACTTTGTACACCATCCAGTTTTCATATGCTTTTGTCCAACACTGAGCATAACCTACAGCAGACCTTAGTGCCGTTCATAGAAAGATGACATCAAATTTAGAGGCAAAGGGACTTTTTTGTCTTCACCTCCTGAAACCAGCTGGGCGGAAGAAATCATCTGCTAAGAACCTACAGAAACTCTGAAAGGGCATGTAGACACCATCAGTGAAGATAAGTAGTTTCTCCAGCTCACACTCAAGTGGTACACCTAGTCCAGCGAGCTTAGCTATGGTTGTTAGCATACAACACACATATGCTTCTTAATTTTGAGAGTGATATTTTTGGATTATCATGCCCAGCTATGAGAAGTCTGCATTTGTTGCAAAAGAATCTGAGGAGGACATCAGCCCTGGTGAGCAGTAGAGGCAAAAAATGGAACATGAGTCACATGAAAGCTTTACTATTGTACAGCTGCTTTTCCCATCAAACTACACTTGATTAGGAAAGTTTGTAATCCCAAAACAAACATGGACTGGAGGAAAAATATAAACACAAATCCAGGATAACAGGAAAAAATGGTTCAGTACTCTGAGGGCAGAAAACCTGGAAAATGGAGAACATTGGTTAATTATTAACCTCTGTGTAAAAATCAGCTGGGTGAGGTTAAAAGGCTGAATGTTTTTCCTTGCTTTTTAATGTCTGGAGTGTGAAATCTAGGTTTTTGGATTGGGCTCAAATCTGATGTAAATACGTGGTTTGGAAAGCGAGCTGTGAAATCTCAACCTATTCAAACTAGTTTCTTTCAGCTGCACTGTTTCAAAAGTCTCACCCCGTGTTAGAATCCAGCCCATGGAGGAGGTCAAAATACTCTACTGGCCTTTATTCCAACCCACCTTCATTTTCTTGCGTTTTCTGTACTGTCTGAGTCTGGCAGCAGCTGCTGGGGCAAGCAGAAAAATATGAAAAGATGGGTAGGTTGAAGTTATTTTTATCTCTGCAGCTGTTGAATCAGAATCTCATTTAGCATCTCAGTTCTGTGGATAATCTCAGTGTAATTAGAAGGTTTAGGTAAAATTCAGATATACACTGAAAATTTTCATTGCTATTATTCTAGAATTAGCACTGGTTACATTCACACAATTCTGCTACGTGTTGCACAAACACATTATGGGAGATAATCCTGGTTTACATTGTTTTCAACAGAGTTAAAAATTTCTTTTTGCACAAATCGTGTTTCACACAGAAAATTTCTTTTTAAAATCTGCCAATTCAAATGCTGAGGGTGTTCAAGTCCAGTTAACAAATAATAATAATAAAAAAGGCTGATTGAAAGGTCTTTTCTCAAAATGTTCATTTCTAATTTTGAAGATGATGTCATTAAAAAATATTCTTCATGAAAACTACAGGGGCATTTGGGATTAATGGTTTGGTTGCCACAAAATTATTTCCCCCCTTTTTATTTCATTAATAAATCAAAGTTTTTGAGGCTGACCCAAAGATATTCTCCATCTTTTTAGTTTTTTTTCTGGCACTGCAAAAAACCTGAAAATTCAGTTACTCATCTGCGGGCAACAGAGCTTGTGTCAGCAAGGCAAGTGACAGGAAAAATCTCGGTAGCCAGAGGGAGAACAGGGGACCCTGATGGCTTCCAGTCCTGCGGTCCACCCACTAGTTTGCCCTGTCTCCTTGTAAGACTTCTTGCACACCCTAGTAAATATGTCTGTGGCTTGAAAGACAGGTATGTTTCAGTTAATAATTTTTTTTCTTTAGGTCATATAACCATTCCTGCAAAAACTTGGCAGCTCACCAAGTGTTATGCTGTTTCCTGTAAATCTAAAGCTTCTTATATTTTTCCTTCTAGTTTCCAGTCCGAGGGAAAGTAGAATTGCAAACCACCTCTGGTAGTTTTTATCCCTGTCATTATTTATTTGGAACAACACAGCTCTTAGGTGGTGTTCTCACAAACCACACGTGGTCACACAGCACAGCCTCATTCAAGGAATAATAAGAGGCTGGTTTTCCCCACTCTTCAGTCTTTCACC
Organism: Bucorvus abyssinicus; assembly: GCA_009769605.1. NCBI lineage: Eukaryota > Metazoa > Chordata > Aves > Bucerotiformes > Bucorvidae > Bucorvus > Bucorvus abyssinicus. The sequence goes on from CM020028.1 coordinate 13,389,401, forward strand.
TACCAAATATGTTCGTGTACTCACTTCCCTCTCTAGCGCTTCTCTGTGCAGCAAACATTAAAAATAGGTGCACTGAGAAGGTAAAACCTGTAAAAATGTCCTTGTGGGATCAGTCCCAAATCCATCTCTCTCAGTATCCTCTCTTTGACATGCCCAAAGCAGTTGCCCAAGGATGGACATAGGAATATGACAAGTCTCCCTGGGATATTCTTCCAACCTCCCACAGTGTGAGACTTGGGTATGAGGCTTGGAGAACCCCCTGAGATGATGCAGTGTGTTTGTGTTTTCCTTCTCTGCATATCTCCAGTAGTTTTTTGTACTGCAACCTGCTTCAGAGGGTTTCATAGTTCAACACCCCCTTTTTTGGCATGTCCTTTGGTTTGTTTTGAACTTGCTAGTTTGATTTGATGCAGAGTAATTACTACACAAGAAAAGCAGGGGACATTTGCTGCCTTTTCATCTCCTCTGCCATTACGCACAACACTCTTGACTTTATAGGTGTCCATCACACCCTCTTCAGTCATGCCACTGCCAGGCAAGATACCAACCTATCCAGTTGCTCCTCATTCAGATGCCATCCATGAGTAATGAACCATCCCTTTAGTGATCTCATAAAGTCTGTAATGCCAAAGCAATGCCTTCCAATTTTTCCATTATTCTTTTCCTCAGAATTCCTAAAATTTTGTTTGCTTTTTTGAATGCTATTTGCTGCTCAAGTGTCACTTCCATAAGAGAACTGCTACCCTGAGACCTCATTTTTCAGTGATAATAAATGTATCAGAGCCTGCCATCATGCAAGAAAGACCTCTCAGTCTTCAAACTGCAGTCTGACCCTTCCTGCTGAGGACTGAAAATAAGTGAAAATCACTGCAACTTCCATCATGCCTGTTTAACCAGGTACATAGGAGGCTGAAAGAGACAAACAACCCTTCATATGGGACAGAGATAAGGAGCAACATTACCTCATTTTCCGAGCCAGAGATTGTCTTTGCGTCCACCAGTACAATTCAGATAGTGTGGAAGTTGAAAGCTGTCCTTATAATCTCCAGCTATGAACACATTTGTGTGAATGCAGGTCCCAGGAGTCCCCAAACTTAGATCAGGACCCGCTCTGCTACGTGCTGTGCAGACACAGAGCAAAGAGACCGGTTCTCACTAAGGGCTTTTACAACATAAGTCGGAGTTTCTGCGACTCTCCATGTCTGATATTAAGTGGTGTGTGTGAGTGCGTGGGACAGCGTGGTACAACCCTGCTAAGCACACAGAGTGGCTGAGAATATTTCTTTGGAGGTGGAGGATGCTTGTTTAGGAGACCAAAGTTGCTGCAGTGGTAAGCATTATTGCTGCATGGAATTGTTTCTCCCTTAGGACTTTTCTATACATTTGTCACGGTACTGGGTAAGGCGAAGGTGGAGGAAGGCTGCTGTGGGTTTTGAAAGGAAAAGTCATCATTTAAACTGACAGCAAAGTAAGCAGACCTTCAGGATAAAAAATACACATCTCACCCACTCACCTTAAAAAATACAACTCTATTATTCAGTAGAGTCAATAACAGTTAAATTTTCTTATGTGTATTCTGCTGTTGGTTGAAAAACATAAGGGCTTCAAGATACATTTTCATTAAAAAGAAGATATATTTTAATAAAATCCTTTCAAATAGATTTTTCATTTTTATAAGTAAGCTTCATTTGTTTTGTATATACTGGAAGAACACAAAGCTAAGAGGAAAACCTCTGATTCCCTGGGATTTCAAAACTTACAATGACTAAATAAAAGAAGTAAACGCAGAATTCAGTGGAAATCTCCCTTCTTCATTCTTTAATCAATTTACATTACAGATGTCACATGAGGCCTCTCCATCTCCTGCCGATGCCTCAGATTTAACATAAGGGATGATGTCAGCAGGGACAGCTGTGCAGAGAGAGTGGTGCTATCGCAGAGGATGGCCAGTCCATATGGGCATAATGCCAGTTTTTACCAAGTTCCTGGGAATGGATGAGGACTCAGAAAAGACCCACTTTCTGGTTAGTTCAGATATATTTGCAAAAACAGCTGGAGCACTATAGCACAGACAGAAGGGGTGAAGCTATGAAGACCAGCAGGAATTGCTCAGATTTTAAATCCAGGAGTTCCAAGATTAATCTCAAATCTGGAAAGTCAATGTTTGGCATTTCATAAAGTAAACACTTATATCCCAATTGCAAAGCAAAACAAAATAATAATAATTAAAAAACCCACAAAGAACCCCTGGCATATGCTAAAACTTCATGCAACTCTCCAACTTGTGCAATGCGGTTATTAAAGTTCTGTCCATGCATCCGCATTGTTTATGTCCCTAAATCACATAAACAATTCCCCAGCGATGAACACCAAGTCAAACACAAATCATGGGCTTGTTGGCAAGAGGCTGGAATGCGGGCGGTTCCTTTGTTGAACATACAGGCTACTGGATGACTCTGTGCTGGGAAAAAAAAAAAATCCTATTGTGAAACAGAATTACGGCTGCGTTACCAAAAAGAACATCATACACACTGGGCTGTATAGACCTATTCCATAGTCATATTGTAGGGGGAATTATTTTTTCCACTGTGTAACACTGATTTAATGCTCGGCTGAGTTGATGGTCGGTTAATATCCTTAAATCATCACAGAAGTCAGTGGAGGAATGCTGATTGCTTCCAGTCATAGGTCTGGCCTCGGCATTCTCCATTACGGGTCCATTTGTGATTATTAAGAAGATGGTTAGTCTAGTGATCTGGTAGGCGTTAGGGGTTTACCCTCAGAGGACAGGCTTCAAAGGTTCCAGTACGTCATAGGGAATATGACCTGAAGCCCAGCCCGTGGTAGTTGAGACTCTCACTGTGGGTGGGCTTTGACTCCTACCCAGAAGTGGTGATTTCGGCTTCCTTATTCATTAATCTGACAGATGGCAACAGTGCTAAAGACTTTGCACATACCCAGGAGAGAAAGAATACTTTGCTTAAGGTCGATGAACACTGGCAGAGCTGCTGGGCACCTGACCATAGAGTAAAAGAGATCCTGAGGTTTACAATTCAAGAGAATTCACTTTTTAGTTTGGGAATTGGGGCTAGGGGAGCAGAAGAGTCATATGGCAGGACTAAGATTTCAATGGCTCAGTCAGTAGGTGAAGAAGAGGTAAAATACCCATTTTAATGCTGCCAGGATCAATTTCATCCAATATCAAGTATGTTAGTAGCAGCCTTTCCTCTTCTCAGCAATGCTACCAAATTTGAGAGTACAGAGCAGTTCTTAAATCCATCATTTAATCTGACAAATTTAATGTGAAGTCATTAACAGGATATTTACACCCGCTCTTTATCCATCTGCCATTAGTGGCTCTAGTTTTGAGTCTCAGATAGAATAAATGATGAAGCTATGTCAGACCACATCATTAGAGGTGTGTAGGTTCTTCTGCCATCCTCAAAACTTCCACTTAAGACACTCCACTACTAAGCCCAGTTGTGTCAGAAAGCCTCTAAATCACCCAGAAATATGTTCACAGAATGTGTGAACAAAAAAAAAATCCTGGCAAAAAAGTCCTGGTGCATCCAGGGTCACTTATCTCAGGCTGTTTTCAGTCTTCATCACTGGTCCTTACAGGTAAAAGTCAAATTTACCACTGGAAAAGTGTGGCATCATGGATGTTACATGGTTGTGGCAGACAGTGAATGGAGTGAGGTGGCACCAACCTTTCGTTGCACCAAAGTTGACCAAAGTCTTTATGAAAGCTTTTACTATTTCAGGACATACTGATAAGTGACAAAAAATGGAGAAAATATCAGCATTATCAGTCTGGAATATTAAACTGGAAATGGATTTAAGAGGGATTATCCAGATCTTAGATTCACAGAAGATTTTATATGATTTGTCAGGCCAGGATTAACATGTTAGGCCTATTTTGAGAGTTACTGAATTTCCACGGTGCCCAAGCTACATTATTATGAAGGTCATAAATCTTTCTAAATAGTGAATTAAGGAAGACAAAGGGATTTTTAAGGTTTTTCTGGCTGTGAGACTGAATCTGGTGAAATTTTTCTTTGCACAGAAGAAAGCAGTAGCTTCAAACAATCATTCTTCCAGTTGTACTTGAAGTTAATTTCTATAATATGTTTTCATACGGTAGAACGACAATAATTTACAACACAGATATAAAACAGTTGAGTGTAAATTCACTCAAAAACTTAAGATAACCTGTATTAGTGACATGCAGATCTAGGATTAAAAAGTAAAAAAGAGGAATTGAGGGTAATTCGAACACACATTCTTGTTTTTGAAAAAAGGAAGCCAGTGCTGTCACCATTGACAGAAAATATGAAATATCTAAGCAGAATCCGTTAGCGGCTAAGGCAGAGCAGAACAATGAAGCATTTACGGCATCCAGAAGCTGCAAGGTTTGCTGTCACAACGACCATGCATGCAGCGAATGCCTGTATTAATTCTCCAAATTCTGAATGACTGTTGATGCTGATTACTGATTTTGAAAATCCATGAGTATGAGCCTGTGATCATCTCAGGTTGAGAAATAGTAATGTGGGATCATTTTCAGAATTTACGGCAAATCTACAACCAAGCACATGCAACTAATTGTACCCCACAGAAGAGAAAACGATACATTCCCACATTCTAAAATTGTCAGAGTAATTTGCAGTTGAAAGACCCACAGGATTCATGAGAAGTGAATAAAAATTATGCAGGAAGAAAAAAGGAATTGTAAGAACATCACCAGGTTCACAGCAAAAGATCAGGATCCACAAGGTGTAAAACAGAATTTTGAGATGCAAGACAATCTCTGGGACCCTGTTTAATCTGTTAGCTCAATAAATAGACCTAGTGCATGCATAGTTCATAAAAATACTCTCAGAAGAGATTGAATTGTAATTCCTGCCAAAGACAAGTTCTTTAGGGGTGAGATAGAAGACATCACAGAATAGCGTCACACAAACGTTTGCAAATCCATGAAGGAACACAGCCAAACACTTTTGTTAGAACACCTACTGAAAATATTATCTCTCCAAAGCCAGTTGAACTCATTCAACTCAAGTATTTTCATTTGCACTCTCAAATTTAACAGAAGGTCCTAAAATAACCTAGTAATCGTGGTTATTTTCTCAAGGGTTGAACAGGAATGTGCTGTGACACATAAGCCTTGTAAATTCATTACTGAGGAGCCGTCAATGATTTTGCAATGAAAATGATTTCCCTTTTCAAAGAGATCAAACCAAAGAAGCTTCAGAATCAGTCATCTTTAAACAAATCCAGATGTATCCCATAATCAGAAGCAACCCCTTGTCACTGTCAAGCAGTGTTACAGCTTGAATGTTTTGACAATATTATATTGTTATGCTTGAAACAGCAGAAAAAAGCCCAGGAACATAAACAGGGAGAAGTGTTTGAAAACAGTTCTGCTTATGTAACTGTTTGTGAAGTAGCAGCATCAGTGATTCAGTTGTTGCAGTTTTCATTTTTAAAAAAATAAATTTAAATTAATACAAAAGCACTAGATAAAAGCTAAATGAAACAGTGTTGTATTATGGCTTGATGAAAACATTTTGGAGTGGCCAAGAACCATGAGGACGAAAGAGGGTTGCTCCCCTTGTTATTTTCATTTCAGCATTTCTTAATTTTTCTCCTCTTGCTCTTTTCCTTTTGGGTATAAGGAGTCATCATCATCATGGCTTGGCTTCGCGGACGAAGATTTGGGAAGGGCTTTGCCCACGCTTATTGCAAGCGCGTTGATGGCTGAAAAGGCCAATGCGGGATAGGCAAGACCGGTTGCAAAGAGCACACCGAAGGGTCTCCTTGGGTGGTATAGTCGAGGCACGGGTCTTTCTGCGCTGTCTTTTCTCCTCGAGCTTGATTCTACGTGTGCTCTCAAAGGAGACAGCAGCGTTATGTATGGTGTGTCTCCAAATCTCCCGATTGGAGGCCAGGGTGGACCACTGATGGTGGTCAATATGGCCTAGGCTGAGGTGTTGTTTCAGGGAGTCCTTATATCTCCTCTTTGGAGCTCTTCTCTTGCGGCAGCCGGTGGCAAGTTCACCATAGAACACGATCTTAGGGAGGCGGTGATCCGCCATCCTGGAGATGTGCCCTGCCCAACGCAGCTGCGTTTTCAGCAACATGGCCTCAATACTGGTGACGTCTGCCTGTTCAAGGACAGCAACATTAGTCACGTAGTCAGTCCAGTGGATGTTTAGGATTGTGCGGAGGCAGCGCTGATGGAAGCGTTCGAGGAGTCGCAGATGGTGGCGGTAGATGACCCATGATTCAGACCCGTACAGAAGAGTAGGCAGTACCATGGCTCTGTAGACACTGATCTTTGTACTTTTCTTCAGGTGTTTATTGCACCAGACTCTTTTATGGAGTTTTCCGAAAGCTCTGTTTGCCTTTGCTATTCTGTTGTCTATCTCTTTGTCGATCGTGGCATCTGAGGAGATGATGTACCCAGATAGCTGAACTGCTGGACTGGCTGAAGCTCTGACTCGCCAATGGTGATGTGGGGATGATGGTAATCATCTTGTGGGGCTGGTTGGTAGAGAACTACCGTCTTCTTCAAGCTGACTTCCAGCCCAAAAAGCTCAGCCGCCTCTGCAAAGCAGGATGTTAAGCGCTGCAGAGCTGCTTCTGTGTGGGCAACAAGGGCGGCATCGTCAGCAAAAAGCAGCTCGCGGACAAGGTGATTCAGGGTCTTGGTGTGGGCCTTCAGTCGCCTTAGGTTGAAAAGGCTCCCATCGGTACGATATCGGATATAAATGCCGTCTTGTTCGTCGAGGTCTGCCATGGCCCTTTGGAGCATCATGCTGAAGAAAACTGTGAATAAAGTTGGTGCGAGAACGCAACCTTGTTTCACACCATTGGCTATTGGGAAGGGCTCAGAGAGTGCATCGCCATATCTGACTTGGCCGCGCTGCCCCTCATGTAACAGGATAATCATTTTGAGGAACTTGGGGGGACATCCTAATCGTTCCAAGATCTGCCACAGACCTTTTCTGCTCACAGTGTCAAAAGCTTTGGTGAGATCAACGAAAGTTACATAGAGACCCTTGTTCTGTTCCCTACACTTCTCTTGCAGTTGTCTAAGAACGAATACCATGTCTGTGGTACTTCTGTTGGCTCTGAAACCACACTGACTTTCAGGTAGAAGTTCTTCTGCGATAGCGGGTACCAATCTGTTCAATAGTATTCTTGCGAGGATTTTTCCAGCAATGGAGAGCAGAGTTATGCCTCGGTAGTTTGAGCAGTCTGACTTTACTCCTTTTTCTTGTACAGGGTGATGATGATTGCATCACGGAGATCTGGTGGTAGTTCGCCTTGTTCCCAACAGCGCACAACTAGCTCGTGAAATTTAGCATGGAGCGTTTGGCCTCCATGTTTCCAGATTTCAGGCGGGATTCCGTCGACCCCAGCTGCCTTGCCAGTTTTCATCTGCTGTATGGCCTTAAGGGTCTCTCCCATAGTAGGGGCTATATCCAATTCATTTTTCACCGTTTGTTTTGGGATGAGCTGGATTCCTGAGTCTTGGACTACACGGTTGGCACTGAAGAGAGTTTGAAAGTGTTCAGACCATCGATTCAGGATGGAGGTTTTATCTGTGAGAAGCGTTTGGCCATCTGCGCTGAGTAGGGGGCTTTGAACTTGGTGTGTGGGTCCGTACACTGCTTTCAGAGCCTCATAGAATCCTCTGTGGTCACCCAAATCTGCGCATAGTTGAGTCTTTTTTGCTAGGTTGAGCCACCACTTGTTCTGGATGTCTCGAAGTTTCTGTTGGAGTTTACTGCATGCAAGACGAAAGGCTGCTTTTCTTACATGGCAAGATGGCTGAGCGAGGTGTGCTTGGTGAGCAGATCTCTTCTTTGCCAGCAATTCCTGGATCTCTGGATTGTTTTCATCAAACCAGTCTTTGTTCTTCTTTGTGGAGAACCCTAAGAATTCTTCGGAGGACTGCAGGATGCTATTTTTAATATGTTGCCAAAGCGCTTCAGGTGAAGAGTCTATGGGACAGTCTTCAAGCCTAGTTTGAAGGTTTGCCTGGAAGCTGTCTCTCACTGCAGCTGTTTGAAGATTGTTAACTTTGAGCCTCCTCCTCAGAATGCCGCCCCTCTTAGGTTTGGGCTTAAAATGGAGGTTAAGTTTGCAGCGCACAAGGCGGTGGTCTGTTTGACATTCTGCACTAGGCATCACTCGGGTGTGACAGACATCGCGAACATTTCTCTGGCGCACTAAGATATAGTCAATGAGGTGCCAGTGTTTAGATCGAGGATGCATCCAGGTTGTCTTCAGGCTGTCTTTCTGCTGGAAGATAGTGTTGGTGATGGTAAGCTGCTGCTCAGCACAAAACTCTAGCAAGAGGCGACCGTTGTCATTGCAGTTTCCAACTCCATGCTTGCCTAGTACTCCTTTCCAGGCTTCAGAGTTCTTACCTACTCGGGCGTTGAAGTCACCAAGGATTATGATCTTATCATCTGCAGGAACCTTTTGAGTAAGGCGGCGCAGATCGGTGTAGAATTTGTCTTTTTCTGTAGGGCCAGCTTGGAGAGTTGGGGCATATATGCTGAAGAGAACAACATGTTGCTTGTTGTGTAGCGGGAGGCGTAAGGAGATAATGCGATCGGAATGACCTGTTGGCAAATTTTCAAGTTTAGAGGCGATGGAGTTTTTAATCATGAAGCCAACTCCGGAATGATGACTTTCGGTTTTGGGTTTGCCTGACCAATACAGTGTGTAGCCGGCACCATGTTCTTTAAGGCTGCCTTCCTCATGAAGGCGAACTTCACTGAGAGCAGCAATGTCGATGTTGAGTCGTGACAGTTCGTGAGCAATTATAGCAGAACGGCGTTCAGGACGCCCACTGTCTGCTGTATCGAGCATGGTTCTGATGTTCCAACATGCGAGTGTCAATCTGGACACACCTTTGGAGGCAGGTGTATGCCTTTGTCTCTTTGTCTTTGGTTGACCGCAGAAGAAGATGTCCGTTGGCCGCAGCTAGCCAACCAGATTGGAAGGGGAGATGAGCTTTGGTTAGGCCACCTTTTCTAGGCCCCTCTCCATGTGGAGCAAGCAGTGCTCTCCTTGAAAAAGGCTGCTTGGTCATTCAGGATGCTGCCGAACGAGACTGTCATCTCCCGGGTCAGTCTCAGGAGACCAATGTCCTGAACCGCCTGCATGCAGGGTTGGGTCTGTGGCTTCCAGTGATATCTTTCCACCTGCCATTTCGTCCCTTGCCTGTCGCTACAGGGCTTTGCAAACGTGAGTACACCCTTCAAGCCTGCGCGGTGGATTTTTTAGGTGAGGCGCAGCGTGTGCGAGACTGGCCCCACCCTTTACACCTGAGGCTCATCTGCCAGGGCCTAGCGAGCTTGGATGGTGACAGCGAAGTCCTCAGGTCGTAGGTTTGGTTAGAGTATCCTTCTCTTAGATGTATGGCCTTACAGGGCTAAACGAGCTCCATCTGCCTGGGTTTGGAGTTAGAGTTGTCCTTCTCCTAGGATGGTTGCCCGAAGGCTAGTGAGCCCATCCTGCCCGTGGACACACTTTGTCTGACCCTTCAGTTGAGACCTGTCTGGCTTGGGAGACCCTACCGGAGGCATATGCCACCACCAGCATAGCTCTCAACTTCGCAAGGGCACGCAAGCTCTTTCCCCACGGCAAGGGGGTGCCCATGAAAGAGATAAGGAGTCAGATTGGTTATTAAATAACAAAAATACATCTGTAGTGGTCTCCAATTATACTAATTCCATCACTCAAGTAGCACAGCGCTTTTTGGTACAAAGCACACCACCTTAGATGAAAATAAACAAACAAACACTCCCCCTAGAATATCACTAAATTGTACTCAAGGAATTTTCAACTTCTGTTGTACGCTTCAATCTTTATGAAGTCTGTTATACGCCCACCTCACCCTTTATATACTTGACTCTGGTCATTTGCATCTGTGATGCTTATCAGGATATATGCATACACACGAATTAATTATCTTGGAAAAGCTAAAAGATCATCAGCTGCAATGAGATAATGCCAGGAGATCCCACCAAGCCCTGAGGTGGTTGTCTTTTGCACAACTGCGTGTTTGGTGTGTGCAGACAGGCATAAGCTAACAACAACACAAGTTTCCGAAACCTGGGACTGTTTTCATCTAAAGATACAGTATGTGAGTTCTGTGAAATCAATGGCACAAGCACCAACTTCTCTGAGTCCTATTTAATACTATTTTTGAATATGTTCTGTATTGCATTTCTTAAATAGAGTAAAGTTTTCAACTTTTTTGCTTTTATTTCGTGCTCATTTGGCCCTAATGGTCTCCTCTGGTGGAACCAATGCATGCACTCAGGCAGGAGATTATCAGGCAGCTAAACTGTGGTGCCTAAGATAATCAGATCAAGCAAATGGACCGTGAATACAGCCAAAGCCAAAGGGAAAGGAAGGAAGTGAGTAATTGTAGACATTGGCTTTCGATGCACATTTAATTTTTAAGATAAATTGGACATTACTAGTTATCCACTTCGTAATATCATCGTAGAGGGCTATGCACTGTCTGTGGGAAGACACTGTTCAACTGAGTCCCAGTGTGACACTAGATGTTTAAGACACCCAAGGAAAACCGGAGAGGAATGTTAATTAGAAGAGAGGTTATTGAAATAAGATTTTTTTCTGTTTATTAACAGCCTAGAGGCTTAGGGGAGGAATGTGCAGCAGACCTTTAATTAATCTGTATTTTAAAGGGAATTTGCAGGAATCCATCATGGTCAGGTATGTGTTACTGAGACAATAAAGTAGCAAGAGTGGCAAATATCTACTTCATTGAGAGTTAGAGCAGGAAAAAAACATCATCCCAGTTGTAATATGACCTGGGGATTTGTATTTGACAACATAGTATTTGGGCAATTACTTCAGGGTTATTGGAGCAACAAGAGGCATTCTTGTAGAGATATAAGAAGCTAAGCAAACAAATGTTTAAAAAGAAAACAACCAAGACCAAACCTGGCACATGAGTAGCTTGCACAGGCACATGGGTCAATGTCAAAGTCATCCAGAGTCATCCACAGAAGACATATTTGGCAAGCAACTGCAACGTTGACAAAAACAGCAACCTTCTCCCTTACTGCTTAGTTAATTAATTTCATCCTTGTTGTAAGGGCGGGAGTAATTCATCTCACCTATATTAGGCAACTCTTTTAGGATCACCCTCTGAATATGCCCATCTCTCTTCATTGACTTCAGAAGGAGCCTGAGTCTGAAATAATGCAGGTCTAAATAGGCATCTGATTTTCAGTTCCAGTGGTGGAGAAAAAGAATCCCATCTTGAGTGAGAGATTAGTGTAATTTGGATTGGTTTAATGTGGTCTCATTCTGAATGGAGGGGAATTATCTTCATGTAATTTTAGATAGCTTCGGTATAAACAGTTGCACCAGTGCAAGACAGCTTGATTTGTAAACAAAAGAAAGAAACAGTTATTTTGAAGTCACTATCTATCTGACCTATTCTGACATCTTGTTTAGCACTGAATTGATTCTGTCCTGCCTAACTGGACTCTACCAGCTAGAAGTCTGCTGTCTGTAAAGGGAATCTTCATCACTCTAGACATTAAGGTCAGACCAGAAAAATTCCTCCCGGGGGCGATTACAGTGAGTCTCACACTCAACAGCCATAGAGGATGGCTGGGATGTTGATGTATGAAAGCCCTTCAGAGATGAGCGCTTGCCAAAGAAAATGTAATTAATAACCACTTGTGTTGGCGCTGATGTTAATAAAAAACCACCATGAAACTGCTGAAACCCTTTTTGTCAGTGCATTGGCGGAGAAGGAGCCGGAGGTCGCAAGTGGAGCCGGGCAGCTCTGTGTGCAGGATCCAGCACCACGGACAGCGGCAGGGCCGCGCTCCGGCCCGGCCCGGCCCGGCCCGGCCCTGCCAGCTCCCACCGCCGGCGAGGATGCAGGTGCTGCCTGACGTCAGATTCAGAGGGTCCTTCGCATGTGTTTCACACGTTCTTGTTGGAAGGTCTGAACGACAATCAGAAATATTGGTTGTGAAATATTTTCTTACCAGGTAGACAATATAATCCTTGTTTTCCACAAGCAGAAAAATGGTAATAGTTCTGAACTGAAAGAGGGTGCATTTATGTAAGATATCAGCAAGAAATTCTTCCCTGTGGGCGTGGTGAAACACTGGCCCAGGTTTCCCAGAGAAGCTGTGGATGCCCCATCCCTGGTAGTGTTCAAGGCCGGGTTGAACGGGGCTCTGAGCAACCTGCTCTAGTGGAAGTTGTCCCTGCCCATGGCAGGAGATTGGAACTGGATGACGTTTATGGTCCCTTCCAACCCTAACCAGTCTCTGATTCTATGAAAAAGGCATTCAAAGACTGCTTTTTTCCAAAAGCAGATTATAATAGGACACAATTAATCAGTATCACACAGGAAAACTAGAAAAGTATTCCTTCATCTATTCTACCTTCCAAGTTACACCATTTTTGCCTTATCTTGTTCCTAATACGATATGAGCAATGTCAGGAAATAGAAGTTTGGAGACAGTTTCTTAAGCTACTGTTCACATCGTGACTCCATTAAGTTACAAGGTCATAGCAGGAGACCAAACCTAATCCGGTGAGCAAACTCAGGCGACTTGACAACTGCCAACTGAATTGTTTCATTATTTTCATTAACAAATGCCTCAAGAGTCATACAGTTTTTGCAGAGAAAATGAGAAAATGCCATTGTCACCTGCTTATTTTCAGAACTGCCTGTCCCCATCCTGAGTGCTAGGTTATTGTGGGGTTTTTTACTCCTCATGTTATTAATCATCAGTTTGCTCAACTTTAATTTCTGCATAAGAGCAGCCACATTTTACTAAGAGACAATGACAATCAAATGGAGATGTCTGCCCACTTCTGTTTTCTGAATAGAGGAAATATTTTCCATAACTCTGCACCTCTGAGCACTTCCAGGACAATGAGTCCCTTATCACCAGCACAGTGGTTTTAAAAATTTTTTTTATATCTCATAATGCATCCGAATTCTTTACAATGGTGGTTTAACCCCAGCCAGCAACTAAGGACCACGCAGATGATTGCTCACTCCTCTCCCCTCCCAGTGGGATAAGAAGGAGAATTGGGGAAAAAAAAGTAAAACCGTGGGTTGAGATAAGAATAGTTTAATAATTAAAATAAAATAAAAATAACAGTAATAATAAAAATATATTATAATAGTAGTAATGAAAAGGAACATATCAACCAGAGGGAAAAGACAAGTGATGCTCACCACTTGCTGACCAATGCCTGAGCAGCAATCTGCCCCACCCTGCACCTGGCAGAGCATGGAAAACTGAAAAATCCTTAACTAAGGATAAGTGCTACTTAGCAACAACTAAAACATCAGTGTGTTACCAGCATTAGTCTCATTCTAAATCCAAAACACAGCACTGAAACAGCTACTACGAAGAAAATTAACTCTGTCCCAGCCAAAGCCAGGACAGATCTACACACACAAATTCACTTCTCTCTATGCTAATGACGTTCATCACGTGGTTACTAGTCTAAATAACATTAGGCTATTTAAGATAATGTAGGTTTCATAGGCTTGATAGATCATAATGTTTCCTTATTAATGCAAGGTTTATTGCTTTTGCATTTTCTCCTGGCATTTTAAGAGAAAATGGGTGAATTTTAGTGATTATTCTGAGAGCTTTCACAGGTAATTACATTTCCAAGACTTCATGCGTCACCATAGATTGCCTTTTAGCCTGTGGCAAATACGAATTAATATACTGGGCTTGTAAATCCCCACATCCTCTGCAAGGCCAGATGGGGGAGATTTCACCAGAGTAACAGGGCAATTAGTGCTGCTTTCACCCAATACTGGGTCTAACACTCCTGACAAAAAGGTAGTTGGTGAAAAAAGACAGGCCTACCTGCCTGGTAGGGATATGTGCTCTGTGGATATGCCCAGATGCCTCAGCCTCCACCGCACCTTTCCACCATCCTTAGGCTGTGAAGGATGCAGTGCATCTTTTTTTTCATGGTGAAGGGGAGCAGAGAGGGTAACTGTTCAGGCTGCTCTCTCAGCTTCTGAATCCTGAGGTTATGTATGTACTTCCAGGAAAAATATCTGCAATACAAACACCACCACTTAAACAAGTGTTGCTTTATTAAAGCAATAGCAGCCTGGCAGTCTTTTCCATAGTGAATTATTGTGTTACGTGTTACTCCCTGGCCTGATCCAGCACATGGGGTATTTGAGGTGCTGGAGCATCTCCAAAGAAGGACAACGAAGCTGGTGAAGGGTGGAGAGCTCAAGCTGTATGAGGAGCGGCTGAGGGAACTGGGTTTGTTCAGCCTGCAGAAAAGGAGGCTCAGGGGAGACCTTATCACTCTCTACAACTCCCTGACAGGAGGGTGGTCTCTTCTCCCAAGTAAACAAGTGACAGGATGAGAGGAAACGGCTTCAAGTTGTGTCAGGGGAGCTTTAGGTTGGATATGGAGGTATTTAAAAGACATATAGATGTGATGCTGAAAGACATGGTTTAGTGGTGACTTGTCAGTGCTTGGCTAAGGGTTTCCAGCCTAAACAAGTATTTGATTCTATAGTTCTACTGCACCTTAATTAACAGTCACTTTCCAAGGAAGTGCAGAAACATCAGGATCATTTGTCTCATGAGAGAAACCTTGCAACACATCATCAGTCTCCTATCTGGCAGGTGGTGCTCCAGGAGACACCAGTAGACAGCAGACATGGTGGCAGAAGAGCTGTTTAGCAGCCTATTGTCCAGCAAGTCTTGTGGTGGGAGACCGAGATGTGACAATATGGACAAGGAAGTAACAGGCCACAGCTGGAGAGATTGGGGAACCTGGAGTATGAGGCCACCCACCTTCTGTGGTGCTCTTAGAGGGCTATCAGTGAATCAGTTTGTCCCATGCTGGCAGAGCTAATATAGCTGCACAGGTTTTGCATGGAGAAATTAAAAGATGAACCTAATAAAAAGATACAGGGTTCTGCAAGTTTAGTGCCTTTATGTTTAGATTCTGGTGTTCTGTGATGCAGGTTCAGTCCAGGACTGCTGGACTGCTACTGAGCTGTTGATATCTGGACTCCTCTAGCCTCATGAATGTGGCATCACTATTGAGGACTTACAGCATCTTCAGCCATATCTCAGCAGTCCCTTGTCAGGTGGGTGATACTAGCTTAAATTGTCTGTGTTCTGAACAGCGGGGCATTACATCAAAACAGGGTCTAACACCCCTCCTGGGGCTGAAAGAAAAGTTATTGCCTCTGATGTTAGAAGGTACCAGTCAGGGGTCTACACAGGGCAGTTTGGCTCTGAACTAGCCTAGCAGATTGGGCTCAACCTGCAGCTCCAGCTAGTGTTAGGACTCCAGCGGTGTCTAAACACATGTGTTTGTCTCTTAATTAATCAAACCAGTCCAGTTGAAGGCATGAGAGGCACTGCAGGTGTCTAGAAAGCTTTCAGGGGGAATGGGATGGTACTATGGGAGTTTGAGAGTCTTTGGGTTTAGATGACCCCTAGGAGAGTTATAGTGCATGTCAGCATCGGCACCTGTTTGGATTCCCCTTTTAAGAGCAGATTGGTTCATGTGGAAGGGCTCAGTATCTCTTTATGCCAATAGCAGTTATGAAAAAAAAATGGCTGTGAGAGAAGTATTTGGTGCCATTTTACCCCTTTTACCTGTTTTCTTGTTATATTGTTTTTTTTGGTTTGGATTTTTTTTTTAATAGAACAGTGAACAGCTTGTCATAGCATTGCCTGTCTATCAGCTTCCTTCCAAGGTGTAGAAACTTTGCTTCATACTTTGCATGACGTGCTAAAGCACAGATTCAAATATTATTGTCCTGTTTCTGAGTGCCTTAAGGGTCTTCACAATATTCTGACTTTACGTAATGGCATATATAAAACTTCCAGCTGCTAACACAAAGCATTTAAATGTCCCTTCAGGCCACACATGAACCTTCAGAGCTCAGGTCAGCTGTGATATTAATTGCTAATAACAGCACATTTGTCTCCTTCCATAGTGCAACTGTGACATTAATCACCAGTGAGGTCACAGGTCAGGCTCAAAACCAAGCTACAAACCTAAAGTAATTGACCCGCTTTTTTGATAAAGCTCAAAGTCTTCTCCTTATTGACTCAGTTAACATTAAATTCAACTTTGCACTTTTTTAGCTGGACCCCATTTCCTCTGCAAAATAAAGGGCAACAAAATATATTGTAGAAGAACAGAACAACACATACTTTAAAGTAGAGGTTGTAGGTGGGAAGACAAATAAGCAGAGGAATTAAAGAATAAAATAAAAAATCCCCACCAAACCCAAAGTCTTGCAAACAAAAACCTCTCGGATATAGCCAAAAATCCCCACCCATTCATCCAAGGGTCACGAACTCCAAGCTCCTTGCTCAGTCAGTCGTTTTTCACTGTGGCTGTCCTCACAACGGGCAGTTGCATCTTGGACAGATGCAGGGCACAGACCACTGTTGGGTAGGGATCTCTTACATGAGTGAGTGTGTGAGAAAGGGATTTCGTTTGCTGGAATGTATGTATACATGTTCTTATGTATGTATGGTTTTTATATTATTTTATATATAAAATGCTTTGTTGTCTCTATAAAACCCCCTTGGGCTCTGGAAGATGCTGCCTCACTCACTCAGATCACTGCCTGTAAAAGTCAACCCCAAATCTAATGCTGAAGAGTCACACTGAACAGCAGAACAGATGACCCATAGCCTGGTCAACTTTCTTTTGAAGACGATGGAGGGAATATCATGGGCTTTGACTTGAACCTCTGATGGCCTACGTTGTTTATTTGTGCTACAGAGTTGGCTAGAACATGGCTTCCTTTTGTGTGTGCCAGCAGAATTGCTATAGGCATTAGCCTGTCATTTTTTTACAGTTTTTGCAGGTTTTTGCACAAACAAGTCAGTGTAGCAGCCACTTTAAGAGCAGCATTAATAAAGACCCACTGATGAAGGGAGTTCACTTAAAAAAGAGCCACTGGAAGGGCCCACAAGGAAGATGAGGAGGGACTCTTTATCAGGGAGCGTGGTGATAGGAGGAGGGGTAACGGTTTTAAACTGCAAGAGGGAAGGTTTATACTAGATTCTAGGAAGAAATTCTTCCCTGTGAGAGTGGTGAGACACTGGCCCGGGTTGCCTAGAGAAGCTGTGGATGCCCCATCCCTGGCAGTGTTCAAAGACAGGCTAGACAGGGCTTTGAGCAACCTGCTCTAGTGGAAGGTGTCCCTGCCCATGGCTGGGGGTTGGAACTAGAAGATCTTTAAGGTCCCTTCCAGTCCCAACCATTCTAATAGAACCTAGGACTCTATTCTATTGTAAGATGAAGGCTTACTGCCTTACGCCATATGAACTCCTTAAGCTGCTGAAAGGCTGATTATATGTTATTTGGTAGAAGTTTTGGTTTCCTAATGAAGTTCCTAATATTCTGCTAAATAGCCTACCGTATATATTAGTGCGTCCAGTTTAAACAGGAGCATTTTACCTCTGCTGCAGGTTCCATTGAGTATTTTGGCTTTTCTTCTCTTACTGCTTCACAAATACAGCTTCAAACATCTCTGAGACGCAGCTGGGTTTTTACTGCTAAGAAGAGCACTCTTATTGCTGTGTTACAGGCAGCAACGCCAAAACTGTCAAAGGAGAAACGGTTTCTTCGGTGTCACATAGTGCGTCACAGTTTTTTGAATAGCTCTTACTCAACTGCAATGCTTCTAAATTGCGTCAGGGTTTTGCAAACCGCTGAAGCCACGTGGCTCAGGAAGCTGTGAACACTAGCATGATGACAAACCCCTCTTTCAAGTTTACATCTGCTTTTACTATCAGGTGCAGACATAAACTGTGGTAATGGGGTTGGAGGAGCTTTTGGATCTGGGATGCAGACAATACTCATGAGGAAGAATACAAAGACCTTTTTAAAATACTTATCTGCAGTTACAGAAAATTGAAGAGCTGGAGAAGTGAATACTCACATACACTTTTTTTCATAGCAATGAGTAAACAATCATTCTGAGCTCAATCTCTGCACTTAATACATAATCCCCAAACATTTCTAGTGCCATTAAGAGTTGCAATAAAATGTTGTTCCTTTTTAACAGCCAGGCATGGAAATTCAGTCAGAGGAAAAAAAAAAATATACAAGTACGAAAAATTGCTAAGGCAATAGTCACATACTTATAAGACTACACTCCCAAGTATGGAAGGGGCTATAGGCATGAGGTGGTTCACTGCTGAGTGGTAGATACTGACATTTTTATGAGATTTTTTTTCGCAGGCTGCTGTATAACAACATCTAGGAAATTTTACATGCTGATTATTAAAGACCAAACCCACATACTCACCAAACTCTTCAGCAATGCTGATTGCCTTGTTTCCCTTAATTTTTTCCTCCATTTCAAGAGCTCCCGACTTGAAACAAAGGAATAAATGGTAGGAACTAAGTACAGTCTTGCTTATTCTTACTGCAGGGTACAATTCATGTCAAATCCCATTATCCCCATCTTGTCAAACAAGGCTCTCTCTGCTTTTATTTCATAGTTCTGTTAATGGCCAGCTGTTGTATACCTTGTTTTCCCATCTAAAGGCTGTGAACAAGGCTGGTACTTCTACAAAGTTGGTCTGAACTCCATTTAAAAATTCCTATTATAAAAGTCTACGCTAGGATTTGGTTGCCCAAGTCGTCCTCTAACGGCATGTGAGATGCTGTTGAATAATCCCCAGATGCCAGCTGCCAAACCAGATGAGCACTGGTCTTCTGTGGGTTCCACATCATGCCTGTGAGCCTGCTTCAGAAGTCTCAGATATGCTGTGACCACAGAAGGCACTAGACAGCCATGTTTAGGCAACTGAATCCTGTACTTTTGTGGGGTGGATTTGAGCTCATTAGTTAAGAAATGTAAATTTAACTATGAAGAACTCTGGCAGGATGGGAAGACAAATGGAAGATAGGAAGAGTTGTGGATCAAGATAATGGCAGTTTAATAGGGAAGGCAAGAGCTGCACACACAAGTGGACCATAAGGAGGCAACTTTTCACTACTTCCCATCTGCAGGCAGATTCCAACCTCCTCCGGGAGAGCAGAGCCTCTGCCTGTGCAATGGTTACTTGAGGCAGTAAGTGCCACAACCACCAACGTCCCTCTTCCTTCTCCTTTCCCCAAGATTTATTGCTGAGCAAAATGTCATACAACGTGTGAATGACAGAAAAGGACAGAAAATGAGCAGTGGAAAAAGTAAAAATTAGAAAAAAAAGGAATATGCCTGGATGCAAATATACTCTGGATATGGGCCCTTGTGTTCAGAGGCATTAACCTAAATTTGTTATAATCATACTGACAACTTCTGATTTAACTCGAATAAAAGTAATTGTGCTACAAAACCAGTATATGCTCAGAGGACCAGGAGGTCAGAGCTGCCACTCTATTCATTTCACAATATGCTTGACCCATTACTCAAGGGGGTTGCATCAAATTACATACAGATGTCCTTTCCAGTCCAAAATATTACATGATTCAAATTACCCTCCAAGGCACGCCAATCTGTGTTTAAAACAGACTCATGCCTTGACAAGAGATGGCTTCCAGGCAGGTTTTATCTTCAGCTAACACTGGTGAAGCTGATTCCTGGAAACCAGGCAAAGTAGCTGGATTTTCCATCCAAGATTCCCATTCTGTAGACCTCCATTAAACTTCATCTGGATAACCAAGTTATGCAAACAGTAATCTGGCAGCAGATGTTCTGTTGAGGGACATTGAGCCTGAAGTGCTTGATTAGCTGAGGAAGGAGTAGCCAATAAATCTGGCTGGGGATATCACATATGCCGAGTATAGGGAGGTTGTTTCAGCAGTTGTTCTCAGTTGGAAGCAGCAAAGTGTGTCTCTTTCCTAGTTCCTTCCTGTTTAGTTGTAGCCCTTGGTTCCTACTAACCATCGTTCCATATGTTCTGTCCTAAACTTGACCCTATGATAATTCCTGAATTTCAGCTTGCTCTCTTCTCACAATTTCATCTTACTTTCCTTGATTAAGGTCTGGCTCCTCACCTTTGCCTGACTTGACCACAGTGCTTTGCCCCTTGCTCATGACTCCATTCTGCTGGCAGCCACTACACATGGCTGCTCACGAGCTCGCAACTCCCTTGTCTCCCTGACAGACTAACTATGTTAAAATATGCCAGCAGTAGGCAATTCTTATCCACTCTTTTTTCCTGAAGCTTTACTGAATATATGTGACTGGCTACATCAATGACAACAATTTAAATAGGGTATAAGGAGGAGCTCATTAATTTCTGCAGGAAATGTATTCTTTTCACCATTAGGCTTGCTAAACACTTTAGAAAATGTTATCTGCACAGTCTTTTCAATGTATGATTGAGATTCAATAAATTACAATAACTTATCTTCAAATGAAAATCCTGCAGAAGTGAGATCCAGCTCGATAACATTCAACACACCCTCCCCTTACTCCAGTGGAAAGCTGGCTTCCCAGCTATTTAAAATTCTGTTTCTTTATTTGATATGTTGAAGGGTAATTAGTATGGGGTGGGAGAAGCTGTGTTCAGGCATAGCACACATTCTGAGACCATCTCCAAACATCATGTAGATGCCTGTTTCTGTTAATCTCATTGCTTACTGAAAGCCTTACAGAGTTGTCTTTTAAAGCGACATGGGAAAGCAGCAGCCTGAAGTGCCGGTTGCAACTAACTTGGGATATTTCTACAGTTTCAACTCATCTGTCCCCAAACTCAGCCTTGGGTCAGATTCAGAGAGGTTTTTCTTCTACATTTCATAAGGGCAAAGATCCTAAATTTAAAATGGATTAAAACTTGAGCAAAGATCAAAAAAAAAAAAAAAGAAAAAAGAAAAAAAAAGAAAAGAAAATAAAAGAAAAGAAAAAAAAATAAAAGAAAAAAAAAGAAAAGAAAAGAAAAGAAAAAAGAAAAGAAAAGGAAAAAGAAAAAAAAAGAAAAAAGAAAAGAAAAGAGAAAAGAAAAGAGAAAAGAAAAGATTATTTTATTTTCAAATCTTTCAAATAACAGTAAGTTCAGTGTTCAGGAGGCATTTGGACAGTACCCTTAATAAAATACTTTAACTTTTTGCCAGCCCTGAATTGGTCAGGGACTTGGACAACATCATCATTGTAGATTCCTTCCAATTGAAACATTCTATCCTATCCTATCCTATCCTATCCTATCCTATCCTATCCTATCCTATCCTATCCTATCCTATCCTATCCTATCCTATCCTATCCTATCCTGCTCTGCTCCATCCCATCCCATCCCATGCCATTCCATGCCATTCCATGCCATGCCATGCCATTCCATTCCATTCCATTCCATTCCATTCCATTCCATTCCATTCCATTCCATGCCATGCCATGCCATACCATTCCATGCCATGCCATGCCATTCCATGCCATGCCATGCCATGCCATGCCATGCCATGCCATGCCATCCTATCCTATCCTATCCTATCCTATCCTATCCTATCCTATCCTATCCTATCCTATCCTATCCTATCCTATCCTATCCTATCCTATCCTATCCTATCCTATCCTATCCTTTATATCTTATTCCTGCCTGCTTACCATTGACTTCTGGCAATGTAACCTATAAAATAAAGGCAGATGTTTGTGTACTGTGTACTATGAGAGTCTTAGCATAAAGTCAAGTCTCAGTCACTAATACGATGCCATGAAATCTTTTCTCTATCCTAAAAGTTGGCAGAAAATAGCAGCCACTGTTTATCAATTCAGCTTGTCTCCCACTTTCCAGAAAGTTCTACTTTCTGAAAAAGCAGAGCAAAGTTTATACCAGGACATGGAACAGTCCCCCATGGTGTTGGCACTGATGGTTAAAGGAAGAACAGCCAATAAAACATTTTTAGCTAGTTGGCTAGATAAAGCAGTGTGCATATGAGACATAACTTCAATGGAGTTGTGATGTTCACAGCATTTTGTCCCCACTTTGTATTTTGTTCTGACTTATTAGATGATGGATGTGCTCAAAATAGATATTTTTAGTGCTTTCTAGCTCATGTGTCAATATAAGGTGTGGAGTCATCATAACAGGACAGAACTCTCATGGGAATTCTTCAGAGTGGAAGTCAAAAGAGAAATGTGGGAGCTGTGTACGCAAGGGTAATGCCTTTCCAAAGATGATGAAATAGATCCTTTCTGTGTATGAGTAATGGGCTCAGTCTTCTATACTCCCTGAAATACAGGCAAGTTCAAGCTTTCAGAGAATGAAATATTCCAGGAAATGTGCAATGTCCCCAGGAGTGTTACAGAAGAGAAGTGGAAATGTAAAAAGGACAGATCAAGTTGATAGGAACAAGGCTAGTGGTGATCTAGCCTTGACTGAGTGCCCCTGGGATCTGTCCAACCACCTGTAGACTTGCTAATTATTCTGCAGGAAGAGTAAGCATGTTTCTGTGCAGTGAGATTTGACAGAAGAGAAGGAAATGATGGAGGCTTGTTCAAATAATGATCCCCGTCTCCTGTTATCACACACCACCATAGTCCTTTCATAAGCTGATGAAGCTCCATCCTGAAAGTAGTTTGCAATTTCCCCTGAAACTTTACCGCTTTTATCAACGTGCTGTCCCTGAACTTCGTCACCTCCAGATGCTTAAGATCAGTTTGACCTTGACTGAAAAACAGACAAAAAGCAGGAACACCAGTAAAGTTCATTCTTGTTGGAAGAAGAAAGGATCTGAAGCAGCTACTTAAATGTATGTTGTAGTGGTTGCTCACAGTGTGGAGTAGTGGCTGTGTCCTTTACTTCAAGAGACTGAGAGGGGTGCATTGAAATTCAACTTATATCCCAAGGATTTAAAAGTGTGGGAGTTGTTTCTCTCCTTTTGTAAGAAAGCACAGCTTAAATGTCACAACTTCGTCCTTCTGTTGTGCTCATTTTTCTAATGAAGAGGGAGATGAAGGAACAGACTATGTATCTTAGCTTAGACTTTTCCATGCAGAGTACATTAATTCACGTGTGCTGCAATGCAAAACCCCATTCAAATCACAGCACTTCCCATTTTAACTACAGGTCATCGCGCTTAATTTTGTTTCTTAAGACTGTGAACTTTTTAAATGAAATGTTTCACAATAGCACCTCAGCATTTGCATTGTGATACGTACATTGTGAGTACATCAGAAATCCCGTTCGTGCCTTTCATTCTGTAGTTCACATGGCATATTAAAACTGAAAGCTACAGCTATCTTTGTCGACCACTAAGCATACACGCTGGGCCATTAATAGGAAAAGGAATGGAAGAACCTTCACCCACCTTCAGTATAAAACCATCCCGCTAAAATGCAGAGATATGCGAAGGAATGAGGTTTGATGGGTTTATAGCTCAGTCTTTATGAAAGTATTATTTCTAAAGCAAAGGAGAGGAAGCTTTCAGACTTTTTCTAATCTGTGGAAGGCATCCCAGCATCAGAATGTACATCCTCTGGAAAAAGGAGACACGGGGCTGATATCACCATGACCACTTGTGTCTACTTGCAAGGTCAAGCAGCAAGACTGGAACTAGTCCCGCAAACCCAAAGGCAGCAAGAAGCATCCTGGCATCCTTCAAGCCAGTAATCAATGCCCTGCAGAATGTGTCCCTTAAGCCTTAGCCTGCTTTCCGGGTGATAAAAAAATCCCAAAAGTTTCCCCCTTGTAATTTTGAGGAATGCAAGTCTCACAGGGCTCCATCAGTTTGAATGTGGCCTGATTTTCTAGTTGGATATGTACGGATATACACAAAAACTTCGGCAGTTGCCCTCATTGTATCACATTTTCATCTTCTTTTCACTTTTTAAGTGCTGTGGACTGTGCTGCCTCTTCAGAATTTCCTTTTCTTTGAATAAAATCCAGTGAATACAAAATTAAGTTACAAAAGGCTCGTTGGAGTTTCCC
Organism: Bucorvus abyssinicus; assembly: GCA_009769605.1. Classification (NCBI taxonomy): domain Eukaryota; kingdom Metazoa; phylum Chordata; class Aves; order Bucerotiformes; family Bucorvidae; genus Bucorvus; species Bucorvus abyssinicus. Next base: position 13,413,337 of record CM020028.1, read on the forward strand.
CTAAGCATTTGTGAAGAGTTTGCTTCCTCATTTATGGCTGAGGCTTTGGCTCATAGCTGAGCTTTGCCATTGACTTTTATTTCCTTGGTGATTTTTTCAGGATGTCAGGAAAAAAATGGAAGAGGGAAAATGATCTTGGAATTATAGGATTAAAATCTGAGGTCATGTTTGCACCTATTTCAAGAGTACCCCTTCAGCTGAAATCAAGGATGTAATATTTAACGCCAGCTTGCAGAAATATAGCAAAGAGCTAATAGCTTTGGAGTTGAATGATCTGAATGCTTGTTCCCACCTCTGCAACACCCTTCCCAGTTGGCATCTGGAACATCACAGTGCCACAATGCTTGGAATTGTCATTGGGCATCATCTAGATCCATACATGGGCACCTAGACCACAAATGTCTGGAAGCATCAAGTTCCCAGCAGATCTTGAACTCAGCATGCCGTGATTTAGTTGGCTAACAATTGGAACTGCTTCTCTGTAGCTTCATAAAGAGAATGATGGTTAAGCAGTAAATGATGGTTAAGCAGTAAAAAATGATGGTTAAGCAGTAAAAACAAAGCACAGGATAGAGACAGCAGAGGACCTAGTACAGGTCAGGGGATATTTCAATAGGCATTTCATAGGTGCTCGCATTATTTTGGTGGCTGAGAGAGTACACAGGGGTGATTCTGCAGCAGCTGGACTCAGAACCCTGGAATACTCTTGAGCATATCCAACATCCTCATATAGATATGAGGTAGTCATGGTGGCAGAGAATTTTCAAAGTTAAGTATTTAACAAGTTTCCTGAAAGGATTGAACAGTTAAACAGTGTCAAGAATGAGAGAAAAATTACATTAATGACAGAAGTCTCCTGTGTTAGAGTTTACAACTGTTCTTTATGATCAGATATGAGGAGGAAATCTCATGTTGGAATAAGTTGCAGCCACGGAGTGACATTTCTTATCATCTTTGCTCATCATCAGGCTAAGGTTGATTTCTCAGTGAAGGAGATATTTGATACAGTCCGGCAAGTGATATGACATTGTATTCCTCCATGAAGTATTAAAATGCTGAGATGAGAAAGAAAAATATGGTTAAGAATAAATAAAAAAGAATATAAAACCAGCCAAAACCTTTTAGCACAACTGATTCGATTTTCCTTTACATTGGCATAGGTTTTCCTTGAAGAAGGAGGAGATGGGAACATTAGTGGTGATACGTCTCCCTGGAAAAGCCATCCATTATGCTTTGAATGAAAATCAGCTTAATGCTAACAAGATTCGAGGCCTTTATTTATTCCAACCACACAGACACATGGATCAGACTTGAAGGCCTGTGATGGTTTTATTTGTAGATGATTTTGCCTAATGCTCATTATCTTTGACAGCATTTGCTTTGATTGAGTTTATTCCCCTTGGTGTGATTACGCATGCGATACGTGCATTGGGTGAAAGGACATCGTTAATGCCATTGCTGTTAAATCTTGTTGCCCTTGAGTCATGCAAAATCCCTGTCCCAGCTCTGAGCCTTATAAAACTATTGGGTTTAATCAATCAGGACCACATTTAATGCAGTCATTCAGCAGTCACAGTGGTGGCTTCACTGTTGTAGTCACTGAAATATAATGCAAACAGACTATGACCAAGTACGATGTAGGCAGTCCTGCAGCTCAAAGTCTGCAATGAGCTTCTGGGCAACATTCTTCTCTGCCACACGCCAAAATCTGGAACAACCCTATTGGCCTCTGTCCCTTGACTTCGGATTAGCACCCGTGCAGTGAAGACTGGATCGATGCGAGGACTTTGCTTCTCTTGAGACGGCAGATTAGAAAGTACTTACTGCTTTTCTATTCCATGCTTAGTGCATAAAAGCCTTTCTAAAGACAACCATCACCAAATATAGTTTTCTATTAACACAGTACTACAGACTTCCATGGTTCAGCTGCTGATTTTTAAGGGATGGAGCCAGCTGTGACTGAGGGTCTGTGAAGACCAGGAGTTAGTGACCACTTTGCCATGCTCTTGCATCCCCACTGTGACTCACAACTCTGAGAAGAGAGTTTGACTTCAGGTCTCTAAGCTGAGCCTGTTGAATTGGTCTCCGAGAGGTTTATTGGTGTTTTGAACTTCAAGAAATCATATTAGCAGGAAGATTCAGAGTTAGAGTCCTAAGCAGGGGCTTGGGGCTCATACGTGTGTGAGGTTTTGAGCTGAGAAAGATAAATGTTTCTTCACCTGCAAATTCTCTCAGGTCCGGGTTGACTGATGTGTTAGTTCACACTTGGAGGAAGCTTTGATTAATTTGGCTATGCAGAGTGTAATTTATTTCTTCTCAAAGTGAAGCAAGTTGCCTTGCACTCTCTTGAACTAAAGGTATGCTTGCAAGGTCTGCTGCAAAATAACCAGTGCGCATGTTTTCAGCACACCAAATCCGTTACAAGAAAAGGTGTTAGACCCTTAAGAGTGTTTGCTTAGGTTCCAAGATCACTTTTCAGGAATTATTGACATTCCTGAGACTTCTGCTGAGCTGTCAGTAACACTATCAGTGCCTGAAGGTCCCAACGGCAAACATCTTTAAGTATTTTTGCTGGTGCCTATTGCAGATATCCAGCCTTTTAAGGCTCAGACTGAAATGTGGTACCACCAGAGCATCTGGATTCAGACAGTTTTGTTTACTAGCTGGCCAATCACTAAGTGAAAGGCAGAAAGGAAAGATATGCTGCTTTTCTTGTCTTTTTTGCTCCCTGACCTGCTCCCTTGCATAGCTGTTATCTTACCTGTTAAGTTAAAGACTAATAATTATAAGGCTCTATATAGTTTCCATGTGACCAATGACAAAAAAGCTCTTTATGGATGCAAACACTGAAACTCCAGCTCTTCCCATATCCTACAAACTTGACTTTCCTGCTCAAGGAGCTCAGAAAAGCAAAGAGGGAAGCTATTTGAGGTAGAAAAGAGTCTTGAGCCTCTCCTTGTGCAGAGGTTTCTCCAGGCATGTCCTTTACCTCCAGAACAACAGAATAACCTGAACCATGTTGTGATGGTTCATTTGGTGTTATTAGATCCACCCTGCAACTGCATGAAATGAACCAGGTCTTGTTTGATCCACTCCACACACCTCCCTCCCTTCTCTAACCCACAAGGTTACAAGACGCTCCTAACACTGGTGCAGCCTTAAGCCCTATAATAAAAGACCAAAGATCTGCAATGAGTAACATAATGGCAGCGGGAGAGATCCCAGCACTGTAGTCTCCTCTCTACCAGTGAATTCATTTCACGTGAAGGGTTAAATGATTATTTCCTCTTTCAGAATTCCAATGAAAGAATCTAATTCCATTCAGACCTTGTGTAGGAAAACCTGGGCTCATACCTGGGTGAATACTCAGCACAATATTTGGGTGATTAGGGGGTGTAATGACTAAGTGTTTCTTATGAAACAGCTCTTCCTAGGTACTGTCTAAGCAACCTGTACAGTTCTGGGGTGCTTTTCTTACCTCCTTCTTATTTCTGCTTTGCTCTTATTTGGATTGTTCATTGTTTATAAAACCTTATTGGCTGTGTTGGGTTATTGCACAGCACGGAACCGTGCAGGGTATTAAAACACCCCTTAGAGCTTGCCTGGAAAAAATGGCATTGTGTGGCAGGGACTTATGAAGCGTCTTTGACTGGAAGATCTGTGTCTTTTGTAGACCATTGCCCACTTTCGAGAGAGTGAACTGAGGCACGCAGAAGAAATCATTCCCCAAATGACTGTGATTCTACATCACTCAATGAGCTGAAATTCACAACAGACTTCTCCTTGAGCTGCGGTTTTACTGAGCTCCCATATAATCTGTTCTTCTTCCTCTTCTGAATTAAACTGAGTTTTGTACTAGCCAGGTTCCATTACCTTGTTTATCCTTCCAAAATTCTTGTGTATCTCAGGCTCACAAAACTTACCCAATTTTGTTTGCGGATGATTTTTAACTCCCGTGAAGTAACTAAGAGAACATTCAGTTTGATTGTGTTCATTTATTTGTCTATTAGTCTGTTTGTAGCTATAATAAACAAGCAAATGATTCCACAGTATATTTTATTTATGTGATTTGTCTGAATAGTAAACTGCAGAGCCTGATTCAAATGATAACAACTGTGGAGCTGTGGCATCCAAAGTCCTAATTGGAAGCATTACACAGAGGAGTTGCAATCTGCAGAGCTTGCATGCAAACTCACATGCAGAATCTAAACTTTCTTCTCCTCCTCTCACTGCATTCAAAATTTGAGGTTGCTTAAACCCATGCAGAACACCTTTATCCACCCTAACACCTCATCAACGCCAAAGCAATTAGGATCCATCAGAAATAATCTCAGTTGTTCGTTAGTGTCTTTAAGAGAATGCTTCATTTTGCTGTGGCCGGTGGGGTGATGACACCTTATAGTCCACTGGTTTGTGACGCACCCTGGTTGTACACAATCTAAAGTGGGATTAGTGGCAAAGTACCTCCATCTTAAAAATCTTGTGATTTGATAACCAGCGCTTCACTTCATCTTTAATGCAGCGTTGCTTTTAGGCACATCCTCAGACCAGCTAGTTGAATGTAATTAAATTTCTCCATTTATTGCAATTAATGGCATGTAGCGGGTCTTGCATTTATTTTACTTCCAGTATTTTTGAAGTGGGAAGACCACCACTCCCCTACTGTGTTACAGGGTTATAAGGTGCATGGCTGTTACGTTTGTAGCCTACATCATGGGAATACGTTATGGAGGAGTTTTTAGGAACAGGTTATACCCTGCCAGAGATGGCTAAAGTGAGCCTGGGTTGTTCTTTTTGAAGCAATGTTCTTTTTCTGAGTGTTCCTAAGGATGCGGAGAGCAGATCCATTTCATAATTGTTTCTGTGTCCTGCTGTGTGCAAGGCACTTTAAAAGGTACTTTATTAGTATAAATGAGGAAAAAATCCTGGCGCGTAGTTCACCAAAACCCCTGTCTTGATGAGTCAGTGTATTTCTACTTCTTTCCACCTCCAAGCAATTATTCTGATCTGTGGAACAGCACTGATGAATCAGATGTCTTCTGTTTGCAAAGTTTTAATTGAAACAGATTACTTAGGAAAAGAATCTGAAACATAGCATGATTGCTGGCTCGGAAGGTGAATCCAGACAAAGTGGAAGGAATACAGGTACAAGTCCTCAAAGTGAGGGTACTTGGTGTGCAAACAGGTTGTGAAGAAGTCTGGTAAACAGTGCATGGGACAAGGTGCCCAGCCCCAAACAAGGTATTTTTATTTCACTCTCTAAACCTATCCCCCTCCACCCTCTGGAGTTAAACCACAGTCGATGAAAATGAAAAATTGAAGTCAAACTACTGACCTAGGTATCTGACGCCACAGTGAAAAGAAATGCCTAATCTGAATGTTAAGAAGTTATTGCTGTAATGAAGATGTTTCCTGGGAGGATTGGTCAGGATCTCAGCTTTGGATTGAAGTGTTGGAATTAGTATTATACTTGGGAATAGATCATGCTCACCTTAGCCACAGGAATTAATAGCTTGCACCAAAATTTGAGTGTAGACACTTCAGGGCTCCTTTATGGTGGAAATTACTGGTTTTCCACGCACCTTATTTTTAGTGCCAGCATTTTGGTTGTGCTTCTCTTGGTGGGAAACCTGTGAGTTTAGATACCTTCTGTGCAGATGTCTCTGTCTGAGCTGAAGGGCTCAAAAAATTGATTGAATAAAACCCACCAGCCTTCCATCGCACAATTCACTCAGCCTAATCTAGACACTTATTTGAGGACCTGTAATGCCCTGCACTCCACTGAATATCTGATTAGCTTTCCTCTTCCTAAAGGGCAGCCTAGGAAACAATCCACATTTATTTTTAGGCAGGCCAATCCCATGCTGTGGTTGCTTCTTTTCTTCTTGTACTCTTTTATTTGTTATTAGTTGTTATATAATTCAATTTTTTATAAGTTGTGAGGTGGAAACAAACCTTTGGGTTCTGGGTTTCACGGCACTTTGGTATCAAAATAGTAATCACAGCAACCTCTGAGTCTGGAGTCTGTAGTTTGGAGGCAGTTGTACCTCTTTGGATTCACATTAGTTAATCAAGGGTAAAGTCTCATCCCGGTTTGTTTTGTAATGCCTCAGTGAGAGCTTTAACTAAAGGTCACACGGACTGCCATGCTGAAATCTATGTTGCTCAGGTTGTGCTATTGCTGGTATCTTCTTGTATCTTGGACTGCCATGTAGATAAATCTTTCAAGACGTGGCAGTTTCTGGTGGGGAGTCTGGTCTCTTAGCATTCAGGTGAAAGTGAAGACAGGAACCTGCCCTGGGCTTCATTCACCCATAACGCATTTCATTAAGCCCCTGCCTTTTACACAGCGTAAACTGCAAAGAGCAGAACACAAAATGAGCAGAGAAGGCCGTACCTGCTCTCCTACAATTTCTTTCATCCCCAGAATAGCCACAAAAGTGTGTCAGAGAAGAAAATTGCTGCATCATTTTCCAGACAGATGCAAGTTTGAAAATTCTGTCTCCCAGGTGCCACACATTCACGAGAAATAAATAAATTAATAATAATAAAGAAAGAGAATTCCTGAAGCTCGGGGTCTTCTTGGCTGTGTGTTTGTAGTTGCTCCTTGTACAATCAGAAGATAATTAGCCATTTTATTTTCTGGCAGTTCGTCTTCTGGACAGTCCCCTGCGTGTGTCTCATAGCCCTGTGCTCCACCAGTGACATCTACTGGCTAACACCACCCTCGGCATCCCACACGGTGGTGGGACAGATTGGTGGGACCAGTCGTGGTCCAAATACAGGGTGGCGTGGAAAAGCAGACCCTGGAGAACTCTCCACTGCTGAGAAGAACAGCCACGTGAAGAGTTTGCTCAGTTATGAAACCCTCCAAATTCTTTTGCCAGCACCATCCTTGGAACATGGCCACGTTACGAGTCTTTTCATCACTGATTAATATGCAAAAGGGCATGACGCTTGTGGACACAATTGCTTTGATGAATGTCCAGTATGTCTGATTTAGTGCTGTAGTGCCTCTTGAGAAAGTGAAGTTTTAGGAACAGACCCATCTTTAGCTCCATTGTCTTGCTCTTACCTATTCTCTGAGTAAAAATTATTGTGGAAGTTTGTATAGTCACGATCACTGCAAAAGGCAAAACCTTTGTCTACTGGTTTCAGCCAGTGGTAACCATGTGACCATCGAATGAAAAAAGCGTCCAGCTATTCAATATGCTGGCACACAGTTTCCGAAAAGATTCCCATTGCCCAGCCTCCAGGAAGTGAATTTTAAGCCATGGATGTGAGATTGATAAACACCTACAGAAAACACAAAGAGCTGCCTTGAAAAGGGGAATTTCTGCATGTTTGCGTACAATGTTGTGTTATCTTTGGTCTCTGGTACATACATCTGTGAATTAAGTTGTCATTCTTAAACCTCAATATATCATCCATCATCATTAGTGTTTGGTTGAATCCCTCCTCCAAAGCAAATACAAAATAAATGACAAACATCAAGCTGAATTCTAAAGTTCAAGCATGTTTGTGCCCTTTAGCATTCACTATTTGCAAACATTTCTCAACAGCCAGTCCCTGCTAGGGATGAACTGCTGGTTGTTTATTTGAAGCCGTTGAACCATGTGAGGCAGGCCACTCTTTGTAGCCTAGCAGTAAGCCAAAAATATAACTTGCTGTGTGAAACACTGACAAGCTACGGTGTTTCTACCTTTTATTGCACAACATCTTGTGTCACGGCCAAATAGAAGCGGTGTTTAAGCAACGAGTAGAAGAAGCTTTTTTGCAACAGACATTTTGCAGAACTATTCCACTGCCCATATCGCAAAGTTTGGCTCCTGTTTGTGTAAAAGAGACACTTTTTTTTTGCTGTTGTTTTAAATAATAAATACTAGTTTTCTATATTAGGTTACTGTTTTTCCACCTGCACTGAATAGACACATTTCTGCATCCTTTTTGCTATGAAAAACCAAAGGAACGGACTTCAGCTGTTCCCACTGTGGGAGACCTTCTTGCTATTTTTATTTCACCTCAGTGATTTCATTGGCACAAAGTCACAGTGAAAAGCTACAGAGTAAGATCTGTTTCTGCTGAAGAGCAAACATCACTGCGGTCGTTACAATGACCACATATCTGGACATGCAAAGTGCTTCCTTCCTTTCACGCTATAGAAACACTTGCCTAGTGGGCTGTGACACAACTTCCACATTATATCAGACACTTCCAGTTGGAAAAATGTCCAAAGGCTGTAAAAAATTATAATTATTTCCTAGGGCCACAGGAGCTCTCTACAGCTCCCAGAGAAGACACGGATGAAATGCTCTATCAGGTGGACCCAACACTGTGCATTAGAGGTGGCTCATCTTGAACAGGATGTGCGTGAGCTTTATCACTTCATCATTTGGGCTGGGACCAGGGAAACCTCCCTGCAGTGAATGCACCCAGCAGTGCAGATGTGGCTTAAGGCTTTCTAGACTCTGTCCTAAGGCACTTGTGGTGACAGCTGTGGGTGTTCACCAAATGCTCATTTTCAGCATTTTCTTCAGAGTAGTCTTGACGTCCTACAGACAAGCTTTAAATCCAAATACGTTCTCAGGCTGGATTCTCATGCTACAACTTGGACATTTCTCAGTCAGTGAGCTTACAAGATACTACGACTTGTTGAGCTCCTATAATTCCATAGTTGGCAGGCAATTCACATCTGTATTTTGGGTTAGTTTGGAGAATGAGAGAATTGCTCATTTGTTTTCCCAAACAGAGAATGGAATAGAAAAATCAGTTCTACCAAGCAGCAGTATTTTCCCTGGACTTTAGCTGGCTAGACTGTAGGAGTGCAGACCCTTGTCCTAATCAGTGGAGAGAAGAAAGAGAATTTGGACCAGGATGCTCCGAGATACCCCTATGTCAACTTGAGGAGGAATTACCCACTGAGAGGGCTTGTTTCTTTCCGTTGACTGAAGGCGAATAGTTCAGATCTGGATGTTTACATCACAAATGCCTGTATTTTCTCTACATACCATGATTCCTCATTTCCACATTGTGACGTTCTTTGGGAGGAGGTTAATGTGCTCTGAACAACATGCTCAGTCAGCTCCTCTAAACAATGAGAAAAATCCTGCCCTGCTCTTATAGACACGTATTTATGTTGCAAAAATCTTGGTAGCATGCTGCTTTTGTTTCCTTATTTGCCTGATAGTTATCCTAAAGAACATACAACAAACAATGAAAAAACCCTCTTTGGATTAGTGGAAAACCTAGTTGAATCAGGACTTATTCGAAAGGGAGATAAATCTCACCTACCTTAATTTGAAATCTTTGAAAACTTCTGGCAAATATTCTAAATTTTTGGAATATCATGCAAATGTCAGCATTCGGTTGTACATAACTAAGATATGTTCCTTCTGCAGCTTGTAGTCCTCAGTAATCATTTATTTTCTCTAAGGATTTTAGGACTGAATTCAAAGCTTTCCCTATGCAAACCTCAAAGACACTGAGGGTAGATTTCGGCATTGTTTTAACTATGGTTCAATTGATGATCCCTTTACGTTGGGCCATAAACATCCTTAGGCTTTGCTTTAAAACGTTCTTCCACTCTCCCCAAAACATTCCAAATTTACTACTGAATCAGGCTGACATCCAAAAGATGAATTACATTCCTGATGTGAGTAGGGTAACTATTACATTAACTAATGCATTAGAGTAAGAGAAGAAGGTTCATGGCTCTCTAGAGTGGAAATAATATTTATGAGAAAAAATAAAAGATGAAACTTAGAAATATGGGCTCTGCTAAACAGCTCTATAAATAAAGACGCGCACATCAGGAGAACTAAGCAGCTGTGGAAACCACCATAAATTGTACCTTGGAGAAGTCGGTGACTTGTAATGACAGAACATTAAGATCATTACTCAAACGAATTGTCTCTGAGAGGTGTTTCTTTTTGTGTCCTTTATTGCATGCTAGATTCCCGCTTGATGAATGTTTAAGGGGAAAAAAAAAAAAGACACAATTCCTTAAAGGAGGAATAACGGACCATGAGATGTAATATTTGGGATCATGGCTTGGCTTCGCGGATGAAGATTTGGGAAGGGCTTTGCCCACGCTTATTGCAAGTGCGCTGATGGCTGAAAAGGCCAATGCAGGATAGGCAAGACCGGTTGCAAAGAGCACATCGGAGGGTCTCCTTGGGTGGTATTGCCGTTTCGTCCCTTGCCTGTCGCTACAGGGCTTTGCAAACGTGAGTACACCCTCCAAGCCTGCGTGTTGGATTTTTTAGGTGAGGCGCAGCGTGCGCGAGACTGGCCCCACCCTTTACACCTGTGGTTCATCTGCCAGGGCCTAGCGAGCTTGGACGGTGACAGCGAAGTCCTCAGGTCGTAGGTTTGGTTAGAGTATCCTTCTCTTAGATGGATGGCCTTACAGGGCTAAACGAGCTCCATCTGCCCGGGTTTGGAGTTAGAGTTGTCCTTCTCCTAGGATGGTTGCCCGAAGGCTAGTGAGCCCATCCTGCCCGTGGACACACTTTGTCTGACCCTTCAGTTGAGACCTGTCTGGCTTGGGAGACCCTACCGGAGGCATATGCCACCACCAGCATAGCTCTCAACTTCACAAGGGCACGCAAGCTCTTTCCCCACGGCAAGGGGGTGTCCGTGAAAGAGTATTTGGTATCACAGAGTCACAGAATCACAGACTTGTGGGGATTGGAAGGGACCTCTGGAGATCATCCAGTCCAACCCCCCTGCTAGAGCAGGGTCACCAGAGCATGTTGCCCAGGATCATGTCCAGGTGGGTTTTGAATCTCTCCAGAGCAGGAGACTTCACAACCTCTCTGGGCAGCCTGGGCCAGAGATCTGCCCCCCTCAAACTAAGGAAGTTTTGCCTCACATTTAGATGGAACTTCCTGGGTTTCAGTCTGTGCCCATTGCCCCTTGTCCTATCACTGGGCACCGCTGATAAGACTGGCCTCCTCCTCTTGAAACCTGCCCTTTAGGTATTGATAGTCACGGAGCAGCATTACTAGGTGATAATGGCATAGTTATAACTTGTGCACAGTCTCTCACTTCACAAAACAAGAAGAGTGGGGTTCGGCCAACTCAGGTGGTGACTCATGTCTCACGATGTTAGATGTCTAAATGTTAAGTGTGTAACTCTAAGCTGGTCTAAGCTTAGGAAGGTGCTTTCTGCAGAAAACAAAGAGAAAATAGAAAAAGTTGCCTCCAGAAATGGATTCATTTGGTGACCATCATATGGCTGCTTTAGATGGAGATGAGTTGCCCTCTGGAGGTGCTGATTTCTCTCCACTAGTGCTAAAGGGAATCCGCACTGCCCAGTTCAGATTTAGCCATTTTAAAATTGGATTTTAAAGTCAGGGGGCATGAATCATACTGAAGTGATGATGTTATGTTCCCAATTTATTTAGTGGAAAAGGAGGCCAGAGAACTCGTAAACTATGGAAAAGCTGCAAGTACCAAATTTATCAAAGAAAGCAGCGGTTATATCACCACCATTAAAATCAAATCCTATTTTAACTCACTGAATAGGCACATGGAAATAGGAAGATAATTTCTTAAACTAAGGATTCTCAAGGTTTTCTTTTCACAGCCCATTTCTGGGCTTACAACTCAAGTGATCCCTAATTTCAGAAATAAGTTACTTTTTTTCTTATTGCATTCTTCATCCTCCATCGGTGATCAGCCTACTGTCATTGGGATCTCTCAGGGTTATTCTTGTCAGCTACTTCTGTCTACTGTCAGTATATAAGTTGTGGACAGTTTATGGATTTTTAAATCCACCTGGAGTGATATGGGCCTGACAAAATGGTTGTCCATTGCAGTCTGCTGGATCTCAGTCACCTCCAGCCATGATTTAAACAGCATAGATAAGACATTTTTGACCCAGCAAAGTGGTCTAAGTTTTTTTTTCTCCCATGTTTTCTGAGTGAAACTAGTTCTGCAACAAGGAACTCTGATAATAAAGAAAAAAAAAAAAACATTAGCTTTAATACACTTACACATGGCCAATAAGTTTGAAATCTGTGGAGAATTTTCTTGCCTCCCATCCCAAAATGCTTGACAGGTAAGTTAAGCAGTGATAATATAGTTGTTACCTGAGGCAAAGGAAGGCATTGGCAGTCAAGGGCAAATACAACCTGATCGGGAAGAACCACAGCGTCTGAAGACCTGGACACCATCCTCAGTCCTCACCATGGGAATTCAAAGCTGCAGATGATGTGTTCTCACAAGCCAGAAGAGTTGGTTAACTCCAGCCTTGTTCCTGCAGTAAGTGTGGAAAGGAGGATGGTGAGGAGAGAGGTGGCTGTGCATAGTGGCTGCATCACCCCTGTAGTTCTCTCCCTTCTCTCTCAAAGAGGAGAAAAGTTCCAAAGCCAGTGTGTCCTTCCCAGCCTCAGGCCCCATCAGACACACTAAAATCTAGCAGAGAAGGAAGATTGATACCTTCCTCCATTTTATTTGCCAGTGAAGCGAGTTTGGAGCTGGAACCACCTTGCTTACAGCTTGAGCTTTAACACCACCATGTTACAACAAACCTGGCTGATAAATAGGCTTTCTTTGCAAGGCTGAGCAGGAAAATGAATCAGCTTTCTGACCCTCTTTCCCTTCTGTGGCCAGAAAAAGGGTGTGAATTGCTTTAATGAATCCCTGGCATTAATTGAATTGAACATGCTTTTTCAGTGGTGGGCAATGCTATCCATGCCCTCTCAAACTCAGGAAAAATCTGCTGTGGTCCTGCTCTGGGGGTTAACATGACCAATGTGAAGAGGTGGGGTCTTTCTGGCAGAGGCTAATGTCCAAGAACAAGCAGACACATCTTTGAGGGAAGAAATTCAATGGGTATGAGCATGACTTTTGATGGGTACTGCTTGTCACCTCCAAGGCAAACTCGTATGAACACTTGTCACTACCAGCATAGCTCACTAGCTCTCAAAGAGGTGCAGTGTTTTGTCTTTATCAGGTTTCCAAACCACTCAATATATTTAAATTCTCAATGGAAAGCTGTCTCTGCACATTTCTGCCTTCAGGAACTTCTTCTCTCAGCTTCATTTGCTTTATCAAAGTGAAACACACACACATGTACACGGGTATTTTGTATGGAAGCATATCAGAATTTTTTCTTCCAAGGACATTTGCATTCAAATGGCACTTCTGCTTCTGAAGCCAGTGTACAACGAACAAATTCTTCCACAGGATGTTCCCCGTATGCATCTATCCAAGAAGCATTCGTTTACAATAGAAACAACCTGGACTCTTTCATGCTTCTATTGGTACTGTAGAACAACAAAAAAGCCACCTGAATTACTTGTCATGAGCAGTGCCTTTCAAAACATAAAATCAGAATGATTTGCTTAAAAATAAGTGGAACTCTGCTGTTACATATTCTCATTTTTCCATGTTTTTTAAGAGGAACAAATCCACAGAGAATAATCAAATTAATCATAGAATCACAGACTGGTTTGGGTTGGAAGGGACCTTTAAAGCTCACCCAGTCCAACCCCCTGCAGGGAGCAGGGACATCAGCAACTACAGCAGGGTACTCAGAGCCCCAAGGTCCAACCTGACCTGGGATGGGTCCAGGGATGGGGCTTCTGCCACCTCTCTGGGCAACCTGGGCCAGGGTCTCACCACCCTCAGTGTAAAGAGTTTCTTCCTTCTCTCTGCTCTGAATCTCCCTCTTTTATCTTAAACCCATCACCCCTTGTCCTGTTGCAGTAGAACCTGTTAAAATGTCCATCCTCATCTTTCCTGCAGCCCCTATCAGCACTGAAAGGCCACACTAAGGTCTCCCCAGAGCCTTCTCTTCTCCAGGCAGAACACCCCCAACTCTCTCAGCCTATCCTCACAGCAGAGGGGTTCCATCCCTCTGATGATTTTTGTGACCCTCCTCTGGACCCGCTCCGACAGCAGTTGGACAGCAGTTCTTACTCTGTATTTTCCATATATGAAAATATAAACCTGTGGTAACCCAGGCTGCAGAGTAATAGAAAAGTAAACTCTAATATGCATCTAAACCTTCCCTGGCTCAAAGCAGGTCAATTCCCATCTGATGATCCATGTATGATTACTAAAACACTTATATCTAACCTGTCTTTAAGACATGGTATCGAGAGATACCCCACACCTCCCCTAGACTGTGTCTCAATATTCTCATCATGGGAAAGTCTCTAAATTCTGAATCTTCTGTGCTGGGATTTAAGCCCATCTCTTCTTGTCCTATCCATCAGGAATATGGAGGAGACTATCCCCATCCTCCCTGCAAGTGACTTTCAGACTCTAGTGCATTACTTCCCAGTTTTCTTTTCCTTAAGCTAAACAACCCCAATTCCGGCCATCTCTTTTCACTGAAATTTTCTTGAGCCCTACCTGTTTAAATGTCTTTTGGACTCCACTGAGTGTCTCTTCCATCTTCCTGGATTGTGGACTCCAAAAGTTGACATCACACTCTTACCATGTATTGGTGAATAGTTTGGCAAGATAATCAAAGCTATTTTTCTACATCCAGGTCTGGTCCTGAGTACCATTTGGCAGGCTCCGCCTCTGGAGTATGAACACAAGCTTCTCTTTTATGAGCATCTCTGGGTCATGGTGATGCCATTGAAGGCAACTTACTATCTAGTTTAAAAGTATATGAGCATGTAATTATGTTCATATGCTTATATTTACACTGACATCATATCCTTGGATTGCAGATTATGCATAGAATCATAAAACTGTTTGAGCTAGAAGAGACCTTTAAAGATCATCTAGTTCCAACCCTCTGCCATGGACAGGGACACCTTCCACTAGACCAGGTTGCTCAAAGCCCCATCCACCTGACCTTGAACACTTTCAGGGATGGATCCCCAGCTTCTCTGGACGTGTTCCAGTTTCTCAACATCCTCATAGTACATGATGGGCACATAATCTTACCAACAGTGTTGCCTGTCTTAGAATCATAGAATCACAGAATCACAGAATCATCTGGTTGGAAGAGACCTTTGAGATGATTGAGTCCAACCGTTCACCCTGCACTGCCAAGATCCCTAAACCATGTCCCTCAGCACCACATCCACACTTCTGTTAAACACCTCCAGGGATGGGGACTCCATCACCTCGCTGGGCAGCCTGTTCCAATGCTTCACAACCCTCTCTGTAAAGAAGTTTTTCCTGATATCTAACCTAGACCTTCCCTGGCGCAACTTAAGGCCATTTCCTCTCATCCTGTCACTTGTTATATGGGAGAAGAGACCAACCCCCATCTCACTCCAACCTTATTGCTCAAGAGCAATAAGGTCTCCCCTGAACCTCCTCTTCTCCAGGCTAAACACCCCCAGTTCTCTCAGCCACTCCTCATAAAATAAGTTCTCTAGACCCTTCACTAGTTTCGTTGACCTTCTCTGAACCAGCTGGAGGACCTCGACGTCCTTCTTAAAGTGAGGGGCCCAAAACTGAACACTGTACTCAAGGTGCGGCCTCACCAGCGCTGAGTTCCCTACTTCTACTGGTGACACTATTGCTGATACAAGCCAGGATGCTGTTTGCCTTCTTGGCCACCTGGGCACACTGCTGGCTCATATCCAATCGGCTGTCGACCAACACCCCCAGGTCCTTTTCCACTGTGCAGCTTTCCAGCCACTCCTCCCCAAGCCTGTAACGCTGCAGGGGGTTGTTGTGGCCCAAGTGCAGGACCCGGCACTTGGTCTTGTTGAATTTCATGCAGCTGACCTCAGCCCACCGATCCAGCCTGTCCAGATCCCTCTGTAGAGCCTCCCAACTTTCAAGCAGATCGACACACTCACCCAACTTGGTGTCATCTGCAAACTTACTAAGGGTGCACTTGACACCACACATCTCCTTACAGTAACCACCCTTTAGCAAGCACAAGCCATCACTGACTCTTGTTCATGTATTTTAATCCCTTTCCCTTAAACGCTGTTGTCTCACTTGCTATTTCCCGTCCTCTCCGTGTAAAGTCTGTTATTGCTGATAACAGGAACTATATTACCCTTGTCCCTACTGCATTTTCCCCTTCTTTCGGATCATTTTATTCTGTCTTGTGATATTTATGTATGTGAATCCTGTTCTCCAGTGTTCTTGCTGTCCCTTCCTATTTTGTGTTTGCCAGTTTAATGAACACTCTTTTTGATCATTAGATCATCAAAAAAGCATGAAAGGCAGGACAGAACCCTATAGATTCTATGTGATGTATATTTGCATTTTGACATTACTCCCCTGATAACTACTCCTTGGGATTGTTAGAGTGGTGTTATGCCCAGTCTGTAATAATTTCACCAAGACCAGCTTTCCCTTAATTTCTCATGAAACTGTCATGAGAAATAATGTTCAAAGCTCTACTGATGCCATAGTATATTTCATCAATTTTTTTTTCTTTCCCGTTCACAAAATGCACAAGAAAAATTAGACTTTGATGACATGATTTCCACTTGACAAATCCATGCTTGTCTATTACTCATCCTTTTGCAAATATGATGAGAGAGGATTAATTGTCAAATTTTATTCCAAAGGGATCCAAGCCCCTAAGGAGCACACAGTGTATTTTCAAAAGCTACTTAGTCACTTAAGAATGGAAGTCCCTTTGACTTTCAGTGAGACACGTCCCCCATGATCAAAGTGCCGTGCGGATGAATTCTGAACACGCATCAGGAGTGGGAAGACATGGGAAGTATATGGGAGTGGGGGCAAATTTGATCCTTGGTATCCAGCAAACATCTTGCTCAGGACCTCACTCACAGAGGTCCTGCTGCACTGTTTGGTTTCCTGGGAGTTAATAATTTTAAATGCCCAGCTCTCTTGGAAAACAAGACTACAGCGAGGTTGACAGTGTAATTCAGAGGTGACTTTGCAGTGTATGCATATAGTGCCAAGGCAGCGTTAAAATAGCTGGCGGGGTATTAGTGCAGGAGCTGAGATCTGTATTACTCAGGACTTTTGGAAGGGTCTTGCGAGTTTTAGTGAAAAATATTGACCTTGAATCATGAGACACACTGGTATTGGAGAAAACATCTTTAATATCGCACTGGGTATGTTTGCAGGAGCTGCTATCATGCCTGTGGACTGTAGTATAGAAATAATCTAAATCACCACTCCTCGCTTGCGACTTACTTTACAGAGAAAGACCAAGTGTTTTCCCTTCATACTTTCTCAGATACACAACAGAAATCTGCAGTTACATCCCAAATTCCTTGTCATGCCCCAGAAATGGCATGGCAGGCCAGCCTGAAGGATATTTAAGCCCAGACCAACTATAAGAAAATATCTGACTCCCAATCTTCTCTGCTTTTACCCCAGCTGAATTTCCTAGCTTTAACAGCCCTGTGCATCTTCTGCAAGCCCAGGTTCGTGTTGGTTTCTTGACTCAGGAATATCTTTACTCTGTTCACCTGCCTAATTTCAGCACTTGGAGTCATTACTCCAGTCCTGTCCGGGTTTTCCTGCTCTAACTATTGGTCACAACATTGATGGACAACCCAGTTTGTTAAGTCAGATAAAAGAGGAATGAGTAGAGGATTTTATCAGGTTCTTACTTATGGACACTTGGTCTTTTTACCTTTTTGTCTTACCCACCACTGAATATTCTGTACTAAGGAAAGAGAGAGTCAGACGATTTTCACTGTAATCAGACAAAACAATTCCTTGCAGATAAATACAGCTAGAGAAAGGACACACACCTTTGGGTAAGATGTCTGTGGGTCTCCAGAGGACTTGGCTTGATTTTCTCTTTCAAGAAAATATTGTATACTTGTTTGGTTTCTGGGGTTTTTTTCAGAGGGATTAGTTGATTGATTGGGTTTTGTTTTTTTTTTTTTCTGCTTCTGTTTGTATTTCTAGAGCCTGAAAAAGAACATTTGAATTGGGAACAAAGCAGCTAACTTCAAGCAATCTTGTGCAAAATCCTGAAACATATTCTGCTGTCATGATGGACTGCAATGAAAGTAAAAGGCCCAGGTGAATTTCCCACCCTCTGTGACCAAGGTGAAGTTGGGCACCATGCTACAGAATGGGAGATCTTTTAGTTGTCGGTGTTGTCACATGCCAACTTTTAGCTCTTCACAAATTTAAGGTCTAGCTGAAGGCAGCCTTCTCTTCTTCATGTGAGATAATAGAAGAGAAACGGGCACGTATGGAGAACAGTTCATACCATCCTATAAAGAATTTAATGTATTTCTCTTTACTACTGAGGGAATCTCATTCTACGTCTAGTCTGCTACTAAAATAATTTGTCAATCAAACGCTATCTTAAAATTAACTAGCCTGATTGCCCTCTCCAACCTACTAGAAAGTTGGTCTGGAAGCTGTTCTGTGATTAAAAATACCTAACAAATTGTAGCCTACATTTCTTGGGGACCAGTTTAAATCCATTTGTTCTTGTACCAGATAAGCCATTCTTGCCTTTTCCCAATAATTAGGAAAAATTACTAACATACTTAATCATTCTCAAGCTGAGAAATGGGACAACATAAAAGCACAGAGGAATAACTGAATAGAGTGTGTGTGCTAGGAAAGTCGATTTTGTGCCTTGAGATTTTCTTTTATTATGCTGAAGTCAATAATAAGATCCTGAAAGGCACAGCTAATCTTCTCTAGTCCTTTGAAATTGTATCTTTAGGTTAGGTTTTCCTTTCTCTAGGGGAAGCTTTTCAGAGACTATGACTTTGTTTTATTCTGTTAGCTCATATTTGAATGTTTGTCATTCTGCACATGGACTAGTTTCTTCTGTGAATTACAGATTCATAGCGGTTACCTTATGGGTACTTACAGAATTCTGTTAGAAGGATTTAAAGAAGCAAGTGCCTTGTTCTTTCCTTATTCTGATGCCTCTGCATTAATGTGATGACAGAGAAAGTTAATTAAAGATGAGGAATGGTGGTGTATCTTAACATCTTGCTGCAGTGAACAGTTTATGGGACTCGATTTTCATCTGATTGAAATTTTTGTCGCTCTCCTGCATAAGGAGATATGATAATGTGGGTCAGCAGGGCTCTAGAGACAGAATCTGCCTTTCAACTGGTTACAGAATGTACAGTAATTAGTGTCCATGAGAAAAGAATAAAATATGTGTGCAAAGAATAATAGCATTTGGTATCAGTATCAAGGAGTCATAGAAAAGCTCTTTCTCCACTGTAGAAATTAGAAACTTTAAGACCTGATTTTCAGAGAAGTCACACTTACTCTGAAGTAAGACATGCTCAATGCTTGGCATGTTTCATAATTTACAGACAGAGACCTAGTCTAAGCTGACAACTGGAAAAAAAAGGACACTGTATATGAGACAGGAAAAAGGTATCCAGTCATTTTAGATTATTTAATCTACCCTTAAATATAACCTGTTAAACTTTGTCTTTCCTCTGGAGCTTGTTATTTTCAAAGTTTCCACCAGATGTTAATTACGGATTGTCAGTCATTTAGACTCCTGGAAGAATCCAAACAAGACAAGAGAAATAGTTGGAGTCTTTCAAAATTAAACGTACATGGTTTGAACTCTTGAAGCATGTCTTGTGCTGTGGTGCAACAGGACTTGACTCTGCCCGTCAGCATTCCTTCCAAATGATTTGCCTACTGACATTTACGTGATGAGGTGGCATTTGCTTTTGGGAGACGTATCTGGTGTCATGTATTCTTTGCAGTAAGTCTTTTCTGATGGCATGTAAAGGTCATTTCAGTAGAGCAGGGTGCATTTGTAAACTTCCCGAGAAAGAGATTCTGGGCATGAGCGATCCACTGAATAGTAAATGCATTTCTTGTCTGGAAACTGCTGGGGGTTTTGTTCTTCCTCCTACCCTGCCTTTTATTTAAATTTCTTTTGTTGTCCTTTTCTATGAAGCTTGCAGGAGTAAAATGAAAAGAAATTGTTTCTACATTGTGGTACTACAATATTTCTTAAAAATAAAAGCGAATATATCTTAACTGGAAAATCATAAGTTGATTTTAGTTGTGAAAAGCCCATAATTTTGATGGTTTGATTACTTACATTACCCATGAAGCACTTTGCTTTAAGGAGATGACATTTTCTAGTACACAGTGCAAATGCTCAATGGTGAATATTAGCCAAGGTTGAACTGAATGGGTCACTCCAACAATCTACAGACAGGTTCCCACAGGATACAGAGGTTGGGTTTGAGACTGGGTCAGCAGGTGAACTGACTAGCCACTCTTATGTTCACATCCAGAGGCACTGGGAGGCAGGAGCTAATACTCCTGGCTGAACACTTCCACAAAAGTTGTCTGTTCCTGGGAGAAAGCATTAGTTTGCAACTCTGTCCTATTATAAGTATGAGGAATAGGGTGGAGGAGAAGAGAGACAGCAAGATTTTGAAAGATCTATGACTTGATTCGCTTGCCCTATATAGGCATTCAAAGCCATTCTAGATACCCCTAAGCTTCCCATCTGGCTCCAGCTGTCAGCCTAAAAGATTGCAGTTCCTATGTTATGACTGGCACCTCTTCTGGATGCTTCAGAAGCCCTGTGGCATTTCACATGGCCTTATGAAACTTTGTAATTATAGACAACTAAATTGAATTGCTTTATTTTTAACTCTGGTTAACCTGATACAAGGTATATAAAATCAGGTCGATATCATTGGACTATGCAATAACTGGTCAATATAGAAGGTCAGTAGTATCAATAGATCCCAGAAAGTTATTTAGCTCATCTGAAAGTATCAACTTGTTTATAAGTTGAATGATGCTCTAAGCTCCACTGATTATATTGAATGAGGTTTTAATGACTGTCATGGGAATCTAAATGCCTAACTTATGTGTAGATATCGGCATCTATGGCCTAAATTCAGATATCTCAATCTTGACCTCAATTTCCACCAAGGAGTCTTTCTCCTTTCTTCCTCTCTGTTCCTAGATAATGGAATAACCTGAGCCATGGCAGCTACTGGGTTAAATTCACACTGCAATGGGTCCTTATGTAGAATTTGCCTTGCCAAGCTCACCTCATAAGGGGTCTTACCCCTTGATGGTTGGTGCATGTGAGGTCCAAGCTGAGAATGGTTGGACCTGATGATCTTAAAGGTCTTTTCCAACCAAAATGATTCTGTGAGAATTACAAAATTACTCCTAAAGTTCTGGCTTAGAACTGATCTGGAGAAACATCAAAATATTCCTGGCATACAGTTAAAAAAGACTAAAAAGTATGAATTATTTATACATTTAGGGCTTTGGTTGTATTTCTGAAGAAGTAATAGAGCAAATGCCAGCCAAAGAGAGTCAGTTGGTTTTCTTAGTAGAGTTCTGCTTCACACGTGTACCTGTACAGAAAGGACAGTAACCACAACTCTTCTGGGGTATGAGTAGCTCAGGTCATGAACCCCTTGTAAAAGGTGACGAAAGTATTTCCTCTGATTGGTACAGCCCGGTACAGCTAATAACAAGAATACGAAGTGTGTACAACTCCACATCCCCCAAAGGTGCGCATCTCTTTGTCAATCCAGGAACTTGTCTTTTGGTAGACTCCAGAAAATCAGGTATTACTGTTGTCAGGCATTAGGTAAAAGAACCACTTAATAACGGTCTACATCTAGATAACACATATCCGCTGCAACCTGATTGTGGAGAAATAGATTACACCTCCATGAGTAAGTCTGAAACTAGCTGCTCCTTGTGCTAGAAATTCACGGCATGCCAAATACAGACTCCACAAAACTATTGTTTCATCCTTAGATAAATATTCTGTACCACAGTCATTATCTCTCAGCTTCTACACAACAAAACTGAAGGGTATGAAACTCTGCACTCTAATCCTTACACGTCATTCCTGGCATATTTGGAATGAGTCACTTAAGATGCCTTAGAGATTCCAGAATGTCTGTTTGAATATTTTTTTTTTTACATGTAAGCCAACTGAGTGTGACCATTCAGGTCTAAGAGGTTCTAGGAGGGCTTATGCGGATCAGGTAGCAGTGATCTGATTACACTGTTTCCTGTGGTCAAACTGGCTTGCTCAAATGTAATCTATATTCTTTCTAATCTTTATTTTTTACACTTTTTAACACTGTGTCTGGAGGTGCAACCTAATTAACAGCAAGTACTTCTCTGACGTCAGAACACCTGCATTTTGCCCAAAAGGCAGCTTTTAGGAGGCATCAGAACTTTTGTAAACTACAATTAAGTTGAAGTTAAATTATTTAGCAGCTGATAAAGAGAAAAAAAGAAATGAGCACAAGAATCAGGTAATTAATTTAGAGCAATAAAGGTTATTCATCTGTGGAATGAGATATTAACAGGCCAGATGACTGGGAAGGAGGATCAGTTTAAAAGGCTTAAACATGAAATCAATCCATTGTCAGACTGAAGTACTCTCAGTCTATTTTTTTTTAACATTGGTCAGTTTTGTTAAGTCATTAAAAAAAATAAAATTTGAAACATCCCAACAGCAGCTTCTCCAAATTTTTTCTGTTATTGCTGTCTTGGAAACACCATTACAGATACCCTAATCTTGATTTATATCTGCGATCTTTTTTTTTTCCCTTATTTTCCATTCTGAAACCAGATAGAAGCAGAAGAGATGTTCAAGGTACAGCAGGTAATTATCAGGCTTTTAGAAGGTGGATTAAATTTGCTATAATATGTAAGCACACCCCAAAGTTGTGTTTATTATACCAAAAAATGTCAATCTTCTAATATCAGGTCATTGTGACAAATGAGTTGTCTCTGATTCTCTTCTCCCTCCAAGACGTTGACAATTAGTAAAAAGAATCTTCTCTACGTAGACCCTAAGGACAAAGTTATCCTCCCACACATCAGGGTATATTTCATTACAAGCCTCAAAAAAACCTGCATTGTTCTTTCAAAGCACATGCTCCTGGGGTGAGGGGAGTCACTTTTCTAGAGCAACTGTTATCCCCAAACATGAACTCTCCGAAATCTTTGTGAGAAAATCCTTGCAACCACCTGGCAGAGCAGACAGAACCCGTGTTCCCTGCTGCGCTGCTCCTATCTGGTTTGTCTCCCACGGCCTTGGTTGCTGCTTTATCTCAATGTCAGTTTGCAGCAGAGTAACCAAGGCACGTGAAATATGTCTAGGTAAATAAAGTCAGGTAACAGCCTCTGCTGTGGTTACAGAGGAAGGACGTCTGAGCCACTCAATCACAACCATCAGCTGAGTGAGCATTGCTGAACACATTCAATTTGAAATGTTGCTGCTTTCACCTGCTTTCTCTGTACAGTTGGTAAGGAACACCACAATGCAATGATGCATCATCACACCAGAATGCCTCATCTGCTCCAGCGCAAGGTCCGATATGGCTTTTTTGTTCACTTTGATCCGTTTGCATGTTTATTTTCCCCAACTGCTCCGCAGCAATGATGGCCTCTGGCAGAAGAGGAGCAACACCTGGAACTGTTCCAACCGTTGGCTGAATCACAAGGGTCAACGCCCAAGGAGCGCTCATGCTGTTGGTTAATAAACTGACAGATGGTAACTCGGTTTTTTTGTGTCGAAGTAAAAATGTGTGGTGACTGAAGCAGATGAATCCCATGTAAACACGGAAGATACACACACCCCACACATGAGGAGGTCTGAAGTTTGAAATAATGAAGGCAGTGAAACTGTTGAGGCAGAGATGTTAACTGAGATTAACTATGAGGTGCGAAAACTAAAGCAGAATAAATATTTGTGACAAATACTGTACAGAAACATTTCTGTAAAGGTATGGCTTGGAAAAAAGCCCTCCTGTGTAAAAGTGTTTCATGTTTTCAGTATCTTCACATTAAAAAAATGTAAAACATGCACTTCTAATTTATAAGCTCCCACAAAAGATGAGCAGGTATCATTGTGACCAGCTCAAACCACACGTGGTATGTCAGATCCAAACCTGCACACATCAGGTACAGCTGAGACAAATTTCTACAGCTTGTGGATTTGGGGAATGGAGTTTAACAGAGATGGAAAGAGCAGCTACCCTCAGCTATTAGTTATTACTCTATGCTACAAAGCTTCAGACTTAGCTACAGAGAACCTTGAAACTGGAGCTTATTTTCCTCAAACAGCTGAGCATCTAATTGCACAATGAGGATGTTGATCTTATTCAGATGAAAAAAGCTCACAGAAATTCCCAGAACCTCTCAGATCACAGTGAGAGCTCCTGAGCAAGCAAGCCTGCACCAGGGGTAATTAGGAGAAGGCAGAGAGAGAAATGAAAGAGAGGTGTGCTACATGTGAAGCATAGAAGTCAAAGTTTCTGTATTGCAGGCTACCACTGGGAATCCACCTGAGGTCTCCTTGAGCCCAAGGCAATGACCTGTCCGCTGTGTCTCTACTGCAAGTACAGGCTTTCCTCTTGCAGTCAACTAAACTACCCAGGGAAGCCAGCAGTGGTTGTAGCAGTTAACAAGGAGGTAAAAGAACTTGAAGTGATCAGAAGTGTGGCAAAAGATGCAATATGGCTGTTGTGATCTCGGCAGGATTTTTGCCTTTGACCTCAGGACGCTCACTTCCCTAAAGGAGAGCTGGCCTCACTGCTAAAATGACATATATGATTTACGATTAATAAATCCTATGAACCCTTGTATAGATTAACTGCACTCTGAGGAAAACATACTGCAACAAGAAATGTCCTGGCTGCCACAAAGTATTATCTGCCTTAAATTCTAGTTGTTTATTGTGACAACTCCATAAAATTATATCCACTGCTGCTCAAAACAAGGCCTTATAAAAGCTCCAGAAACCAGATCTTCTGTTTCTTCGTTGCTGATTCTGTTTGCTGGGCTTTACTGGAGGTTGAGTTTTGGAGAAGTTTACCTCCCTTTCCGCTTTTATTTTTGTTTTTTCTTTTCTTTCTTGCCATGATGTCAATCATCATTTTATATACAATGTCCTACAGATACAGTCCCCTCCCCTTTGTCCTAATGTCACCTCGATTCAATATCTACCTATTTCTTCGGCAAACTGATCTATTTCTTTTAACAGCAGATCTACAGACTTCTGAAGGCACGTGAGACAGAGGCATGTTTAGATTTTGAAACACAGTCGATTTTGAGAATTAAACTTTTGTCACACTTGGATTTATAATTCACTTCTGGTGTAATCTGTACAGGCTGCCTCATTAAAAACAAATACGATCAGCACATCATTGCTTTG
This sequence comes from Bucorvus abyssinicus, assembly GCA_009769605.1. NCBI lineage: Eukaryota > Metazoa > Chordata > Aves > Bucerotiformes > Bucorvidae > Bucorvus > Bucorvus abyssinicus. Next base: position 13,438,427 of record CM020028.1, read on the forward strand.
GCATTATGGGAAAACTGGCTGTGCTGTACATTCCTGTGTATGACTGTCTATGAAATGAAGATTTTTATTGGAAGGATGCAACCTATATTAGAAATGAAGACACAGCTTTCATGGGAAGAAGAGCAATTAAATTAAAAAGCTTACATTTTGGATGGAACTGCCTATATTTTTTTTTTTTTTTTTTTTTGGTCCCAAAGGCTTCAGTTGGCTTTGGACTAAGGCATGTGATTATCTCTTTATACTTCTATCAAGGCCTGAAAATTGAATAGGCAGCATATGCTAGTAGAATGAACCTGAAGTAACTCATGCAAGTAATATAAAAAATCATATTTTATTAATATGACATAAGGAGAGGAAAAAGAAAGTACAGTTTTGTTTTTTGCCTCCTGTAGTTCTTTAAAGTCACAGCCAGTCCCTGACAATTATGCGAGATTTTTGCTGATGTTGCATTCTCTTGCTATTTGGTGATTGTTGTAAAAACTGTCCTAGATGTTGAAAAAGAATAAAGCTCAGCAGATCTTCAGTTTCGTGGTTCCCAGTTTACAGCAGCAAAAGTGAAAGGGAATGCAAAAGAGAAGAGAAAAAAATGTCAAACCATTTTTAGCTCTTCTGGCTACAATGAAGAGCTTGAAAATGTGTTTAGGGAGCAATTTTAAAGAAAAAAATATGGCAAAAAGTATGGCTTGTTTATTGTAGCAAAGGAGGGCAGGTGAGAGACAATCTGGTGTCCTAAACATGGCAAGGGAAAAGCTGCTTTTACTGTATTTCTTAGCTGAAGAAGGGAACTATTCAGACAAGGGAATTCAGAATAGTCTGGTACCCACTTGTGCTTTCAAGGACACCTGGTCTCTTCCTGCATGTATACCTTACCCTGGTGACTACAGGAAATGATGCGGAGACGATGAAGAAGACTGAGGCAGGATCTACTCAGAGGCCCACAGTGAAAAGATGAATGGGAGCATGTGGAAGTTGCGATGAAGGAAAACCATTGATAAATTTGGAAAAGAGTTTTCCCTGTACAGGTAGTTCACAGGGCTGGGAAACAGAGGCTGTGAAATCTCCATCCTTGGCAATATCTGAAAACGAACTGGATGTGGCCCGATCTGAATTCACTTGGCCCTGCTTTGAGCAGAGCATTGGACCAGGTCATCTCCAGCCGTCCATTGCAAACTACGTTATTCTATCCACCTACAATTATATGTATAACTTTAATGAACAATTTAAAGTCTTAATTGGTATTTAAAGGATCTTTGGGGCCCTTCGTGATAGCTATGCAAGTGTCTGAAGAGAACGCTGTATAAAAGGTTACACAGTGGCATTCTCACACAGGTGCTGCATGGCCGCCTCTGAACTCAATTACTAATTGCTTTAATTTGCAGTACTAAGGCAAAGTCACCTGTCAGGTCACACCAGTACAGATACAAGACCAGAGAGATTGTTTTCGCCAGAAAACATTACCAACAACTACTTGTTCAATATTTGTTTAGCTAGTCTTTGTACCATGTTGTAAATGTCTCAGATCGTGAAAGAGAGACTCATGGGCTGTCATAGAAAAGTCTCCTTAGAGATCCCATGTAATTCCTCCCTATTCCGTCTGACCAACAAGTAGGCGGGACCAGAGCATTGGGCTAATGGCTGCTAATTTGGCAGAGTGCCAATGCTGTGAAGAAGAAAATAAAAGACCAACTAGAACATGGTTTTCCTCACAGAAGCAAAATTAATGATTGCTACTCTCAGTCCATAAGCCTTTTTTTTTTTTTTTAATTTCTTTTTCAAACCGTTAAGGGAAGCTTTTTGTAGTAGTCTAAATGGCAGCATAAGGAATATAGAAGATTGTGTCTGTGTAACCAGGCATATGGGTAATTTGCTACTATCAAGAACCATGTTGTGCCCCTTCTCCCTAGGTACTGGCAGACTTATCCCACAGAGTCTATAGTTCACCACTTTTGGACAGCAGCAGCCTGAGGGATGGACCAGCAGGGCTTGTTTTGCACCTAGACTCCAATGAATTGAACAACTTCCAACTGATGGATGTGTTACTAAATTTAAAAATAATAATAATAACAGTAAAACCTGCCTGTTTTCTAAAGTAGGAATTTATTTGATAATACTAGATTTATTTCTAATGAAGGTAGTTATGCAGTTCTTAAATACGTTAAAGATTTGGAAAGGTTCATAATTTTTGAGATACCTGTTCTCAGGCAGATAATCTAGATGACTTGTCCCAAATTCCACAGGAAGTCTGAAGCAGTGACTTCGATGCCAGATCTTTGAAGGCATTAAATACACATGTGAATTTTCCTGCAAAAGCTTTTATGTTGTCGAACTCTCAGTATTGGTTGTCTAATTCGAAGTTGGCATGCACTTATTTTCAGAAGGAGCCTTATTAATCAGTGGAACTCACCATGTGTTTAGGCAACAGAGCCCATGAGAGATTGGGATGATCCACATGGTGTGTGCTCCAACCACTGTTGTCTCCTTGGCATCAATACGAGAAAACAGTGGCTGGTTGTACTAAGCAATTTGGAACAGTTTTAATTAGAACCATATGAATGTTCTCCAACACAGCCAGTTTGGTTTAAAAAGCAATGCGAATTTGCCAAAAGGCAAATTGTTCTAAACAAAGTGTCAAGCCTGGCAAAGCTCCATCGTCTTTAAAAAAGTTTCACACTTCTGAAATTCTTCAAATGCACTGCCTGATAATTTCCAAAAGGAAAACATAAAAAAAGGGTCTTTATTTGATTTGAAATTATTTTTTATTCACAGCTATAAAATTCAAAAAGCTTTAAAAGTTGGAACTTGTGACACTAAAAAATATTGAAAAGAAGATTCTATGCCTAGTAAAGGATGAATGATTTCTGGAGCAGGCAGAAGATGCTGGTGATATAGGACATTTAAATGACAAGACATTTAAGAGAAAAAAAAAAAAAAACAAACCATGGAAATTTGAACCCACATGCTTTAAAAAGTGCTACATGTTCCTGCAATCACAGTAGGATAAAATCTGGAAAATGTATCACATTTTTACATGCTCTTGTTTAAATATTTCAAAATTATTATAAGAACTGAAAAAAAAAGTATAATATATGAAATAAACTTTGTACTTTGCAATGGTGTAAAGCATATGGGGAAGCAGTTTGCAAGGCAGACAAGTACTGCTTCATATTATTTCAACAGTGGTCTCAATGGAGTTCCAAACAAGATCATCAGAGGTAACAGGATTTTGTAGAACAAACAGGAGTAACGCGGATGTGTGGGTTTCACTATTAATTTCCTCTTTTCCACATTGTCTTTCCAAAGATAAAATGAACTGTCCAACATATGGATTTCACTGGAGAATCAGTTTACTGTTGGGACATAGCAGGAATATCAGATGGCCAATAGAGAGGAAATGGAAAAAACACACATTATTGGGATAAAAAAAGGGAAGTTATTCCTTGAAATGGCCCACATTCATTCTTCCAGAAGCTATCAGGAATTTTTATGAATATTTGCAGTGTATCAGGATCCAATTTTTCTCCAAGCATATGCAAAGTCTAGCTGTCTAGTTGGCCAGGTTTCCCATGTTCGCCGTGGGTCATTAACTATGTGCTCGTAGCAGTGATGTTATAGCAACTACAGCTTTCCTCCTCTCCCCATTTAATCCCCTCTTTAAGACAGTATGGTGACTGTAAAAGTGGAGTATTTGCAGGAAGAAGTTGGTGAAACTCTTGGTAGCAGTTATTCAGACTTTATTACCTATTTTTCTCTTCAAAAAACACAGTCAGGTGGTACAAGAATTTTACTAAATTTACCAAATTCATCAGGGGAGTAAAAAAAAAAAAAACAAAAACGCCACACTGAAACCTGCAGGTCTTGAAGAGTTTGTACAAAACAAAACCGTATTCAATTATCAGCACAAAATCGTTTGTTGTGGTTTTGGGTTTGTTTGTTTTTTTTTTAAATTCAATATGTTTTTAGAAAAGCAGAAAAGACTTGGAAAAATGGAATATTTTGTTTCCAATTCAACATTTCATTCAACTTCAAGAGCTTTTGCAAGTTTTCAGCTGGTTTGAAAATGCGAATACAGCTTTTATTCCAAATGGACAGGAGAAAATTGTTTAATCACAAAACTCCAGCTTTGTCAGACAAATAGATCAATTATTTCCTAGCAATTTGCAGCCTTTATGGTAGGTCTTCAAATAGGTCTGAAAGAAAACAGTGCTGTGTGTAGCTGTGGACTCCTATAAGTAACACCTCTATAGTTAAGAAAGTGCAGGGGTTGTCTCTTTGTTTTGTATACTCCTTAACACAGCGGTTTGCAGGTCCTAACCCACCATAACAAATCTTGATAGTACTCTCAGAGGACTAAAACACGTAGTGAGTATGATGGGCCTGATACAGACTGTTCCCCATTGGGATACAAGAGAGGTGTGAGGGCATGGTGAATTCTACAGGATCTAATTTAGAGTGTCTTTGGAAGTTACAGTTCCCATACATAAACTCCTGCAGCAGAGTCAGCAAAGTGAAAACTTGAACACTCTGAATCCAAGTCAGTCCAAAGTCCCATAGCTTAGCTCCAATCCACCTTGTCAGCAGCTTTAAAACCAAACTCCAGATTTTCAGCTACCTACTGATACAGGAGCAGGGAGCTCTGGTTGCAGTCCTGTGTCACAAATGCTTGAGCAACAGTGAGCACAGACATCCTGAACAACTGTAGCCATTTCTGTCCTGTTCATAACTGTATTGTAACACTGCACAAATGATGTAGGAACAGACAGCGAATGGGACTTGATGTCACTTCATGATGACTTGAGTAGCGGTCCAAGACCTGTGCAGACCCTTAGCACATTAGTGAAACTTGGTCATATGCCTAAGTGATGTCGTAAGCTTGACTTTGGGTGTACTAAAATGCGGAGGAGGAAGACTTCAGATAGATATAGACCTGAGCATCACACTTTCAGTTGGCCCTGGGACCATCCCCACTCAATATATAACCATCTTTAAAACTGAATGTGAAGAGGCTTGTGTCCTGTGTGGTATAAAGGTCACCTAATACAGGCTTTGGTTTGTTCTTCAGAAAGGAGTTACTCTTTATCCCGCCTTCTAAAGTGCCCATAGACATCCTGAGAATAATTAGTTGCTCATATGCGTATGACTAGTGTTATTTATTCTTGGATATCCAAGATGGATAGGTGAGGGTGGCAAGGACCTGCAGGAGATCCACACCCTTTGGGGGAGAAAGCTGGAAGTGAGGTAAAATTCACCGTTATTTCCCGAATAAAACCCTGTGTCTATATTTAAGCAATCCTGGCCCTGATCTCCACTAGCAATGACAAAACTTTAGACATCTCCAAGACCCATCTTAACCTATCTTCAGACATCTCAGATATCTGGATCTGAAAGCAGTGTAAAGTGCTTCTGCAGTGTGACCTTCAGTCTCTTTTTCAGCTCTCAGAACACAAAAGAGTGTTGTTCTCAGTATATCAGCAGTTTCAGTGATAGCTGTTTTAATCAGAAGTTATTAAAGGAGCTGTAAACATCCAGATTTAACACGATGTGCCTTAGACTTTGAATTGCATTTAATATTGTCACAATTGTTTTCACTTCGCTCCCGTCTTTGTTTCAACCATTCATCACCGTGTTTACATTAGCAGTAGCTTTGGGCAAAATTTTCCTGAGTGTTTTGAGCTGAGGCTGGGAATTGAAGTGCTACAGCTTTTCTTCTCTCCACGCCTGAGACTGAAAGCGGCACTTCAACACCAAGTAAGGTCTAGCCAATGATTTGGAAATGCAGTCACACACTGATTTATGTGAATTTCATTTACAGTAGCATAGAAATGATACGGGCTAGAACAGAACGAAGCGGTTACGCAGAGAACTTCAAACTTGTTCTTTGATCTTGCAATTGCTTAAACACCATTTCTCCTGCAGAGTAACACTTCAGAAATAGGATGAAAAGACTATTTAAATAGGAAGAGCATAAAGAAAGTTATTATAAATGGATCATTTCACCCCTCCAACCTGACAAACGTATTTCTGATGATAAATGGTGGTTGTCTGCCTTCACAGGTAGGAGATACTGGGTGCCAAAATCCTTTTTATAGAAGTGGGGAGACATATAGCAGGAAAAAAATGGCTGAGTCAAAAAAAATAACAACAAAAAACAACAGACCCAAAATCTTACCACTCCCCTAAGTAATTGTACCTGAGGATAATCAGAACAAACTGTCAGATCATGAGCTACATTTACCACCCTGTGCTGTTTGTAAGAGCAGGGTAAGGAATGCTCCTAGAAGTTATGATTTAGTCAAACACAAAGCAGACTTCAATCAGACAAGAGTTACTTCCTCACTTCAGTGCCTGGAAAGCAGCTGCACTTCTGCCTTTAAAAACAATGCAGCTCCTGCTCCTGCCTCGAGGGTCACAGAACTTCAACTCAACTAAGAAGGTATCACACATTGGAGGCATTCGACGAGGAGCCAGAAGGTGGATTTCAATCCACAAATATTTCTCAGCATCTTTATAGAAACAGGTCGGGGCATTTTAAAGAGTGTCACCTCTGCACTGTTGTGTTCACAGCTGGGTGCCCATCGCCAGGGTCCTTGAGCAGTGATCTGACCCAGTCCTGACAGTCCCAGGGCATCTCAAGCACCAGGCAATTGTTAGAGCCGAGAGCCAGCCCTAGTGTTCAAGGTTTACACTCCTCACATAATATTCAAACAGCTACAGATCAATTTTCTCAGGAAGTGAATTTTGTGGTGGGGAGCAGAGTCAGTCCAGCAGTGCATTTCTCATTCTGTGGATGTGCCTTCTGCCCACAGCTGGGTACCAAATGAGGAGAGTGCGCTCTGCTAGGAGTGGAAGGAGCTGAGATAGATGGGAAGGATGCTAAATCCTGCAGCCCACACACTGAAAAACTCACAAGGTCAGTGCTCAGAAAATACAATTTTCCCTGTGTTGAAATTCAAGTAAAAATATTTCTACTGTTAAAGATTCTTAAATCATGAAGCTTGGAAAACTTTGAGCAGGTAGGAGATATGGGAAGCTTGATCTCCATGGAGCGACAGCTGACAGCAACTAAAGCAGGGTCCAGTATTCATGCTGCTGTTTTATCACATGCTGTGTTTGAACTTCTCCTTTCTCAGTCTCTGAAAGGAGCTGAATGTGGCTCTCCTCAGCTCTTCAAAGATCAAGGACACCCACAACAAAACCTTTGTGGGAACGCAATGATTCACATTTGGCACGGAGGCAATTGACAGTTGCTAAATTTCCTTTTTACCCCACTCAAAGGTCCTCTTCCCAAAAGAACAGGACTTCTCTGCAGCCCACAGATCCCGGGGTTGTGGTGCCCCTCTGAACCGCTTTTCCCAGGACTAACTATTGTCTATGTGACCCTCATGGGGCACTGCTGTGCACGAAGAGCAGGATGGGACACATACCTAACGTACAAGGGGATGCAGTTTAATCACACAGAATCCAACAGAATCACAGAATCTTTTTGGTTGGAAGAGACCATCAAGTCCAATCACTAACTCAGATCACCACTAAACCACGTCCCTCAGCATCACATTGACACATCTGTTAAAATCTTCCAGGGATGGGGACTCCACCACCTCCCTGGGCAGCCTGGTCCAATGCTTTACAACCTCCTCTGTGAAGAAATTTTTCCTAATGTCCAACCTAAACCTCCCCTGGCACAACTTAAGGCCATTTCCTCTCATCCTGTCACTTGTTACTTGGGAGAAGAGACCGCCCCCCACCTTGCTTCAATCTCCTGTCAGGGCATTGCAGATAGTGAATCAGTGAATTTAGGCTGTACAGAACAGTGAGATGCAAATATTCACCTATAACAGCAACCCTTTACACAAAGTTCAGGATAGCTGTTCCCAGTACGGTTTTGGTATGTAATAAATTTACTTTCATATAAAATTTCTGCAAAGGCCTATAAGCCTTGAATGGAATGTGAGTTTATTAAGTAATAAATTGGATTAAATAAAGCTCTGTAGGGAAAATCTGTGATATTTTCAGAATCAGATATGTGATCACATAAATGTATAATTCTCACGTATGCAGCCATCTTTATTAGAGAACCTCAGCTAGAATAAATCCACACAGTTCTTAGTTAATCCAGCTATTTCAGATGGGGTAGCTCCTACCTGGGTAATAGGAGTGAATGACCGTGTATAACCCATAATCCTCTACAAAAAGAGTCCCAAATGGCAGCTCCCAACGTAGTTTCGCCGTTGGTAATTTTGCAAGAGCGTGGTAACATTATTAATCCCATCTTGACCTTGGACATCCAGGAACAAGCTGTCCTGATAGTGAACGTTGATGTGAAGAGGTGTCAAGGGTGCTTCCAGCAGATTCTCCAAGTGAAACTGCATAGTGGAGCACAGAGTATTGAAAGACACTCTGTGCCTCGTAGCTCATGGAAGCAAGGCAGCACTCCAGGGGAAACTGAGGCAGAAGACTAAAGACTTTCTCTGTATCTTTTATAAAACATTGTGCTTTCTTAGGGAGAGCTTGGAAACTATTTGAGGATTGCAAACAAAGGGCAGAAGTGCTGCTGCAAAACTCATATCGTGGAAGAGGAGTAAATCTGTTTAAATAACTGAGATGCTCTTGTTCCTTCACATCACTCAGATACACTGAAAAAACAACCCTTCAGACTTAGACATAAGTACTGGATGCTGATAGCGCATATTGCAGGAATTTGTTGCTGTTTGTGATAGGGCTCCTGCTGAGTTTCTTTTTCTGTAGCTGTAAATGGAAAATATGTCTGGTAGGGAAACACAGAGTTGAAACACCTAAATACACTAAACCTTTTCTACAGAAAATCTGAAAATGACTGTTTCCTCCATTTTCGGGACCCCATACATCAAGTCGCCTTCAGCTGTAATTACATTATTGCTCAGTGTAGAAATAAAGAGCAGAGTACAGGTTACTCTGGCGACTGCCACTTCCATAATCTAACATATGGGGTTTTTTTCTCAAAAATAATTTTCTATGCTAAGATATAATTTCTGTTGTCTAGGAGACCTTCAAATAAGACTGCTATTAGAAGTAACTATCAAGTCTTTGCTTTTGTAAGTCTGTACCATGAGAATATTGTGGTTGAGAATAACCTGGTTTTTCTCCTGGGAAAATGGATCCAGATGCAGGCTTGCATCTGGTGGCATAACTGGAATGACTAAGCTAGCAGCCTGGTCCCCAGATCATCCCTCTCCAATGAAACAGACAATCAAATGCTTCTTTCAGTTGGATATAGATGTGTGTTTCTTCTCCTTAGGTGTGTGCTCTGAGATTGCAGAGGAAGGCATGGTTGTGAGCTCCTGAGTGGCACTTACAAGCAGTAAAAGGAGTAGGGACAGAGAAATAGTTTTCTTAATTAAATATTTCTAATAAGAACTTCTAGATAGATGAAGCTGAAAAGTGTGAATTTCCTTTCCACAGGCAATCCAAGAAAAGTTATGCACAAGAGCCATGCTGTGTGAGGCTCTGCATGGGCACAATGTGAACCATTTTCCCTGGATTAATTCTGGACACTCTTTGTAAGGGCACAGCCTATCTACCACACCGTGAAAGGTGGTGCCATGTAATACCAATGCCATGAAATTCAGTTACGAGGTTGAAAACCATAAGATTCATGCACTGTGTGACTATAGAAGATGTGTTTTAAGTCATGGGTTTGACTTGAATTTAGATGTCTAGCCATGAAGTTCTTCCTGCAAGCTGGATGTCTCAGGTCTCATTACAGCTAGTGGAAATCTAACCAGTGAAGGGAGAGGAGCCTCCAGATATAGCAGACTACATGTAACAGCTTATTTGAGATGCCCTGGAATACCCTTTCTAGCCTCCATCTTACATTCAAGTGGATTTAGGTCTCCCTTATGTCCCACCTGCATGTCTTGAATATCCCGGGTTATCTCAGACCAAATTATATCTGTCTCAGCATGAGCTGAATCGCTGTCTGGGCTCTGCTGCCTCTGTTAACTTCTCCAATGGATATAATGCAAACTTAAACCAGCTCAGAGAGATGTACCTTAATTTAAATGTGTCACTTTGCACCAAGAATCCCAGGTCTAGTTTATTCCTTCAGTATTCAGGTGTGACGTGAGTTCTCTGTAAATTTGTAGAGCACAACGGTAAAGATCAGGCTTTGCTCAATGCTCCACATATCATGGCAATATGTCAATCCCTGTCTCTAATGAATTAGTGTGCTACAAGTATTTAGCACGCAGGTCATGGTTAATAGCACTCATGGAACGAATCAGGATTAGAAACAAATATATTCATTTTCAGAACCTCTTCCCTCCAAAAAACAAGGACCCAAACAACCAAACACAAATGTATCCCAAATGAGAAGAGCAGAATCTGAGACAGCCCAAAGCATTTGTTTTCAGTCAGGCTCAAGTCCGCCTGTGTTTAAGCGTGTCAAAGCTTCAGCCAGTCTGCTTTACTTCTCATTGAAATGATCCTTCAGTGCCCTCATGGTCAGTTCCTGCATCTCTTCCAGAGGGCGCTGAGCTCAGTTTTTAACTATATCCCCATCCCATTTATTTATATTTTGCGTATCTAAAACACGTGTAGTAACTGCTGAACTGTGCACCCAAAAAAGCCTCTTTGGATTTGGATGGAATTCACCACAAGTGCATAAATTGGTTTTGGTTTTTTTGCCCTTTCTCAGCATCTTTCTATTTCACATTTGTATCCTGCTGACATGGCAGACACACTTCGCCTTGTTTAAGGTGCATCATTCCTAATGTCAAGAGACACTTTGAGGGCAGCAGTCAGAGCGTATTCAGAGGCTCAGGAGGGTGAGGATAGCAACTCTCACCTTCAGAGCTACAACTGCCAGTCCATTCGGGACAAACAGCCGCCTGACAGCCCTGAAACAAAGGATACAGGTAGGGGGAAATGACACGTCTGAAGACTAAGATGCACAAAATAACTCAGAATCCATGTTTTGTGTCCAGACTACTGCTTGTTTAGATGGGTAAAAGAGTTGTCTTGATCAGATGGGTAAAACTGTTGGCTGACAACGAAGGGAACCTGTTCTTAGATTCCTGCTTGGGGGCAGATTCTTTTTGTACTGGCAAACAAATTATTTTATCCCTTTGCTTTCTTTGAACTACCTCCAAATTATTTTGTGGGGCTATTTAGAAGCTCCTTCACTTGGTTCTGTGGAGTAATCGACTGCAATTCACCATGACTTCACTCCAGGGGAACACTGGCCTTTTGTTTCCAAAGCACTCTAGGAACCTTGCGCACAGTGTTTCAAAATACTAAATAAATAATGATTCCCCCATCTAAATCGTTACAAAACTGATCATCTGGCGAATCATTTTGCTTTTATCTGAGAAAGCTCGTGCTGAAAAACGTGTCTTATCAGTATTTATTATGACCTCTGCAAAAACAATTCAAGCTAAAAACTTTAGAAAAGTTCATAGACAACAAATGAAATTAAGTAGATTTAGGTTTATTGCAGCGGTGATATTATCAGAGTGAGAGCATTGATAGCCTTTTTTATTTAAAATGCTGTATATGTTATGGAAACACCAATATTTACCTTGGTAAGGCCTAAACAACAAATTTGGAGACATAATAAGGGACAACAAAGAAAGAGATAATTTCACTGTCAGGGAGAGGTGAACAGTGCTAGAGGTAAGAATTGCTTGCTCTGTTGGTAGCTCTCCTCTCCTTCCCTTTGCTGTCAAGGATCCAAATATGTATTATTGGGACAATCCAAGGGAGACTACAGTACCGCTTCCTCGGTCCCTACAGGAATCAGTGAGTATGTGTTATTTAGAGTGCAGGAAGACCAAGTCCTGCATTTCTGGAGCTCAGAACTGACTCTTCAATGTTTCATTTTCATAGTTTTACCAATAGTCACATGGTGTGATGGACCTGGATAAAGTATCAAATCAGTCCTTATTCCAAACTCAGCACTATTAGAATCATCTCAGAGAATTGTTAAGCCAACCTCAATTAAAAGTGCGTCCGTGATGAATTGTGAGGCCGAAAGAGTTGTTGGAGTTGGCATGGGACAGACTAAGCAACCTCATTTTACTTAACACGTCACCTTTGCTTCATAGGAACATTGCCTAATACGTACCAGTCATGAGCAGCGAGTAGGAACACTGAGGTCTGCAGTGCTCACAAGAGAGATGTCTCTTGGAACATGTGGATTTTGGACACTCAGCAGCAGGAATCAATTATCTATAAAAGAATGAGTCCAGATTAGTGTGACTTCTGGGCTGTACTTTAACCAATAGTTAGTTGATCTAATTACAGCAGCTGGAGATTTTAATTTGCTCCTGCATTGACAAGGATGGCCCAAAATGTTCAACAGTGCATGTGATGCCACCATTTCGGAGAGATTTCAGTGGTCTTCACCAAGAGGTCGTGTTTTCCATGCTTGCATTTTCAATCATTCAAAGGGAAAGTATCCGCAATAATGCCACTCTTAGAAGAACTGCACTGGTTTATACTACCTGAGGAGCTAGCCTTGAATCTGCCGCCTCTATTCTGCTACACTAGTGTCATACTTGAAAGTGTCTCTGTGAATGGTGGGATGGCTTTTACTAGCAAGATCATCCGTAACACCTGGAGCAAGATAATTTTGATCAATAAGCATCATGTTGCAACCCTGAGAGACACCAAACCCATTTTTTGTGCCCAGAAGATGGATTTATTTTCTACAGCAAATTCATTGTGTTCATCGTCTGCTCCTTGGGGTGTTAGGACTTGTGCCTCCTCTAGGTTAAATCAAAGCACATGTGGTTTCTCACCCCTTTTCATACAGATATCTGACCAAATCTGTGTTATACTACACTTGCACTCTCATCCAGATGTTCATATCTCATCTCTGTCATAGGATGCTGGGCCACCTCTGGTCAGGAGTTATTTCCCTTATTTCCCAGCAGGGCCCACCTCAGGTTTTTAGTGACCACAGTAACACAATCACTAAAGCCCTACGTGTACTTAGCAGACCAAAGCTAATCAAAGTCAAGGTTTACCATACCAGGCCAGCTAGTCGCTAGTTAAATGCCTCATATTAGTTTCTTCAAACAGACTTCAAGTCAATATAATTAAAATTTGTAACGTTATTTTTTCTGTGGAGATCCTAAAAGTCTTAAAAACCTGTTTTGAGTATATATTTCATCTAAGTTACCTTAATACGTGAGAGCTAAATGACCTGTTTGTGCCCTGTCAATGAAAATAAAAAGGGATTAGACCTCTAGGCATCTGCTTTAGCCTGTCCTCCTTATACTGCAAAATATACACTGCCCACAAGTATTTCTGTGCTTTATTCCTGTTTCATTTATGAAATTCAGTAACGGTTGTATCCCCTGGAAGGGTTAAGGCTCCAAAAGAAGTGTTTGTCTTTTGTTCTCTGTTCATGTTATATTTAGCACAAAAGGCTCCTATGTACTTCAGCAGTGACACCTTCCATTACAATAAGCTTCGGAAAAATTCCCCTGAGAAAAGTGCAATTAAAGTGGGAGAGGGACATAATGACTTGGAACGCGTTGTTTGGAGCTGGCAGGAAAAGGATGCTGGGATGAAATGGTGAGATACATCAGCTCTGGCAGTGGCAGTGAAGTGAGAGGAGAAGCAGTTTGACTTCCCAAAGAACGCACCCCAGTTGGCCTCCAGAAGGGCGTGGGTTTCTCTTAGGTCATTTCATGTTGGCGTATCCTCTGCATACGCCCAGTACTCAGCCGCATTAAATAGCACTGCATGCCTACCTTATAACAATGGAATTCTCCCCCACTTTACACCCAAATCAGGTCTATTGACATTGACTATCACAAAGTACCTGAACACTGCACTCCACTGAGAAGAGTGAGAAGCAGCACCAGTGTGGATCTCTGAGGTTTTAAGAACGAGAATCCCAAGCCCAACTGGAGCACTGTGACCATCCCAAGGCCCAAGCACAAAGCTGGAGTTCACAAAGGATCTGTTCTACGTGCAGATTTTAGAGGTTACCAAAAGATCTCCTGGGAGGTGAGAAAGGGAAGGAAAACTGCTACTCAATTCCTTGTTTTCTCTTCTGTTTTCAGAACTGTTGGATAGCCTTGAAAAAAGCCAGATTCTCTCAGATTCTTGGCCCATCCCGAGACCTGCCTGGACAGTAAGTCCTAATGGTTGAACGAATGTTGAAGCTGTCACACCTGAGGGACTGCTCTGGGAAGACAGGTCTATGACTTTGTTCTTTGTTCCTTAAGAGATTTTTTTATTTTGTTCTTCCTATGATCCTCTTTGACTGAACACTGCAGAAACACTGGCTGAAAGATAGAGCAGAGAGAAGTACCCAAATGGCAGTTCATAGCTAATCACAAACATAGAGAAGCTGTGTAGGATGCAGGAAAAAGAGCAGATGAGTCACTTTGTTTGAGGAGGAGCTTTTTGACATTTGATGTTGCTTTATCATCTAGAAAGTGTGGCTACCTGAAAAAACAGATGAAATCATGCACTTCTTCCTCATTAAGCCTGTTATACTGCTGGCTCCATTTCTCATTAAATTTCTGTTAGTAGCCATTGCCTACCAGAGACAGTAGCCTAGCAAGGCTAGGTGTATCCATGCACCCATCCCAGCCAACAATCTCAAATGATCTCAAAATAGCTATTGATAATCTTGTCTCCCATACAGCAAAAACTTGATTTATTCAACTTCTTGCACTTACTTGTGTTTGAGTAATGTTTGTCCATTGAGATGCTCCTAAAGGGGATGATATTCTCATGATCTTGCCTTGTAAAGCAATTTCAGAAAGAAAGAGGTAGTTCTGCAACTAGAGAAACAATGCACTACTTGAGCCTTTGGTTAAGCAGCCAAACAGTAAAATACCATTGCAAGATGGGAAGGGAAAGGAGGAAAAATGTTTACAGTGCCCTTCTTCATCTTGAATATTTTCAGTGGAGATAAACATAAGTAAAAAACACTGGGGGCTATGAAATCTTCAACATCCCACGGGGACTTCTACCTGTCCTTTTAACTAAAAAATATTTAATTACCCCATTTCAAGCAGTCATTTTCTGTAGAACAGGAAACACAGAGCTCCTGGGTGACACTGGAAGCGATCTGAAGACCTTTGTTGAGCACCGCCAAAGTAAAAGATAAAGGGCTTAAAAACATCAGGGGCAAATGAATAACAAAGAAGAGGATAATCACAGACAGGCATCTGAAATATTTAATTGCGTGTTGAGCTTCCATTTATTTAGAGAGAGTGCAGATATGTCTCACTGAATTTTGTGCAAATTTCCATCGTGTCTTTCTAGTGCCCGTTAGGCTCAAGTTCAGCAACTTGATGGATAGTTCAATTTACTGAGTAAGCACAGAGCTCTCCTTGAATGTTAGACACTAATCTTCTGATTGGACTCAATTGCCAGAGAGTTCTGCCCTACAAAGTTTACTAATAAGAATTAATCCAGCTATTGATAAGGATTTAAAAGGTTGACGCACGGGATATTAAGAAGGGATTGAATTTAGCTGCTCCCCAGCTGCTGTTGCAGAAAAAGTGTAAGGCTGTTTCATACCTGTGGAAAACTTTATAAATATAATCTCTGTATCAAGGGACATTTGTAACATGTCATGAAGGTTAGGGCGCACCTTCTTCATTTAACAAGTTTTCAAAAAAATCTGAGATGTGGGAGAAGAATAAAAAGTACATGCCATTGATGTGCATGTTGAATGTCACATTCAACCCTGTTATCCTTCCTTTAAAAATGAATATTAAAGTGTTGAAATTTTTTAAGAAAGAAATAACTTGAAGGTACAGCACCTAAGGGGCTTGGAGAAGATTGAATCCTGAGCTTTCAGTGTTACCATGGTTTAAATCACTGCAGGTGGCCCTGGTTCTCTCAATAACATAACCACTTTTATCTTGTATTTGACCTCACACGTACAGAAAGCTCAAGACTCTTCCTTCCTGAGCTTTTGCAAAGAGAAATCCATGGACACGATTTCCTTGGGGCTGTGGCAAGTCAGACAGAGACACTAACACGTGGGTATTTATGCCAAGAGATGTAATGAGGCAAATTGTGGACAGATCTATTGTTCTCAGCAGCCTCCCAGAGGGGTCTGCAGGGAGCTGGAATATTTATTTGAATCTTTAAATCCCTTATTTGCAAGCAAAATGTCCTAGTTACCCAAAAGCTTGAGCAATTCCATGTCCCCTCTGGGTGCTCAGTCTGTGGAAACACCTCTGGGTTTGTCAGAAGCTGGTTTGTGGAGAGTGAGTCAGTATTCCCTTTGCTTGACTGTACCATTACTTTTTTTTTTTTTTTTTTTTTAAAGCTTTGGTGATTGAAGAAAAACCCTTTTACTTCTAAAAATTCAGTACAAGCCAAAATAAATTGTGCTTTTTTGCAGGTATTTACTTGTACGTTGACCTATGCTACCAGCTGCTCCTGGAAGCAAGCCCAGCATGCTTGAATAATAAAGCTCATTTTAAGAACCCAGGCAATTTAATCATTAGCCTTTTTGGACAGCAGCAAAACCTACTGCTAATAATTAATTAAGCAGACAGTATTAGACAACCTATTTAGTATCTATCATCTTCGTTTCTACAAGCTTTTTCCTGGCAATACTCAAGCATTGAAGGTACCACAGGACAAATAAATCAGCCTGTTACAGCAGTGGTCCTTATGGGAAGGATATTCATGCACAAGTTGTTTATGACTGCTGGGCTGGTGTTGTCAACCAAGAACATCCTGCTTTGTTCCCGTGTCTGACAGGCATCCTTTTGTTGCTGAAATAATTCTGTATATTTTGTACTGTATACTGAAATAGTTCTGTCTCTCAGCACTACTCGGTACAAACAGGAGTTGGAAGAGTAGGATTTAGAGAAGGAATTAGTGCAAGAGAAAGAGATCAGAGAAAGCCATGGTGTTTCTTACAATCCTTAGCAAAATTTATGCCTAAGTTCTGACTTAGTCTACAGAATTTTCTGGGCTGAGATCCTATCAATTTCTTCACCTTATTCCTGCCTGCACCCCACAATGCATCTACTCCTTCAGAACAAGTCCTGATTGATAGCCTTAGCATGTTATATTGACCTCAGTGCCACAAATATGAGCAATTATTTTACACAGTATTAACAAGTAATTGTCACAAAATAATTGGCTATGTGCAAGCTCTTCTCTTCGTGCCAAATGATGTAACTTAATAGAAGACAAGGATGGAACAGATGGGGGAGATGAGACCCTGTTTTAGTGTATGATTCAGCTCATAGGTTAAGATCATGAAATTTTGGTGTTGGCATGTGAGACAGATGCCTAACCCCTACCTTAATCTATCTAGCCAATAGATGTCTCCAGATAAGCAGATGTGTAATCTCGCATTATAGTCTACTGAAAGTTAATTAGTGCAGTTAGTGGAGCCCAGAGTGCTATTCAGCTCATCCTGAGTAGATCCCTAGGGCTTGACTGAGTTCCTGAAGATAAACATTTGATGACATTTGGGGAGCTTGAGGCAATTTCAGTTCGCCTCCAGCTTCTTCAGAAGAGAGGGACCTTCCTGCAACCTTGGGTCACCTCTGCCAGCTTTGTACAGATGTCTCGGGTATCCTAGAGGTTTTGGACGGCATGATAAATCTGTGTTTGGTAATTGAATCCCATCCCTGCATTTTGTCAACAAAACAGGTCTGTGCACGGCACTGCCTAGGTCTTTGCTGGACATACAACCTTAAACAGTCAACTCACATGAAAACACCTATATCAAACATATCTTCACCTTGAATTGAAATACGGGCAAGACATCTTGTAACGTCGGAGAACTCAGTAGCACTATTTATTTCTCATTTGCTTATAGCTCCCAAAACACTTGGGGAAGAGGAACTGGAGAAACACAGGAAAAACCAAAGCACCTGTCGCTTGTTGAAAACCAAGACAATTCTGTCTTCAAAAGATGTCAGGCTGGTATTACTGAATTTTAAGACCTTCCTTAATTAGTCTTACATTAAAAGACAGTAATTAGCATGTGTGTGGGGGTGAGTACTAGTCACTTCATCAAAAATCTGTTTGGTTTAAATTAGATTTACCACCTACTATTTTGAAGCTGTGTGTGTGCGCCTTCATATCCCTCCATTACAAACTGAAAAACTGACACACAGACCTACAGCAAGATTTGCTAAGTCTGGAGGATTACTGCAGAGGCACAACCAACACTTACGTTCCAGAGTTCCTTGATACTTGTCCCACATAAAGTGAGTCTGACATTCACCCAGTAGTTCTGGACCCAGCTGAAACAAAGGTGATCTGAGCACCCAAAAGATCTCAAGGGGTGTACACTAGGTCTTCCACTTCCTCTTTTCCCTGGCTCACTGACTTTCATCATTCTTTCATAGCAAAGAAATCTCATCTAAACATCTCCAGATGTCTTGTTGTATTGGATAGTGCCAACAGCTCCAGTCAACAGTTCTGGTCTCCCTTGAGGTAAAAGAGGGTAATAAGATGATGCTGGGAATGCTAAGGACCTTAAAAGCAAAAGTTAAACTAACACACTGGGCAGCAAATGAGCAAGCTTCCAAAATTTCTTTGCCTTGTGAGAAGAAAAGTGGCTCCAGAAAATCATTGTTTAAGAAAATATCAACACGTAACCAACTTCTGCTTGTTGTGTAAATCACTAGACATTCAGAGTGTGATGATTTTTGTCCTTATCCTTTACTCAAGGGACCTGTAAAGGCCAGTGTTCTGAAAAACTCACAGCAAACAACATTTACTTTGACAAGTATTAAATTGGATATACTGAGATGAAAAAATACTCCATCAAGGTTAAAAAAAATCATATCAATCAATGCAATACAATGAAATAATACCGAAGAATGTGCCTTATCATCACTGGGATTTATGGATAGGGTGGTAATAGATTTTCCCTTCAAACTCAAAATACAAGATGAACTGACATCAGAGGAGTAACCAGAACACGCAGGATAATACCAAGACACACTAAATAAATTAAGAGATTTCAAGCCTTTTTTTTTGTTAGTTTTGGTTTGGTACCATGCTGTATTTTTGGTTCAAGACACATTTCTGAGGGCTCGTTCTGCAGCAAACCCATGAGACCAGGTTACCAAGATCAGCTTGGCTTTTCTGTATTTATGGCCCCTGACACCCATAAAATTTGGCACGTACCTAAAGAAGGAATGCAGCCCAGGTTGTGTTCTGCCTTCTTTCATAGCAAGACAGATGAGAGGTTGCTTCTGTAGATTCCTGTTTCCTTTACTTATCAGAGTGAAAAAATGGTCAGGAAAGAAAAGATCAAGCTCCTTCTAGCTTGCTTGGTAAACCCATGAAGGTTTCTCAACAGAGAAGGTCAAAAATGGAGTAAGAGCTTGCAGACATCGGCTTATTGGCTCTTCAGTCTCTACCAAAAGAGGACTACAAAATTAACAGTTCAGATAGAGGTTCTTCCACATGGAGGTCAGTGTTTCAAAGATTAGTTTACTTGTCTACTTGAGGTAGTTGCATTAACATCTGTCACATGTCCCCATAATCAGAAGTGATATCACACTTTACAGCAAGAAGTGTCCCCAGCTCTGTCCCTATCGACAAATATCTTTGCAAGTAAATGTGTTTGTATGGAATGACTCGGACCAAGGAATGGACCTAGCTAAAGAACGAACCCACCAAAAGAGATAGGGGAGAAAAGTTATTTTCACCCAGATCAGAATCCTGACCTGGACCACAGCACAATTGCACACAGCATCAGTACAAAGGAAGGTCAAAGCACAGGATGTGGCTTAGATTGAGTGATTTGTTTGGTCCTGCTGCCCAAAGGAGATACCTAGAACAAGAGGAAACAGCCTCAACTTGCACCAGCAAAGATTTAGGTTGGATATTAGGAAAAATCTCTTTACAGAGAGGGTGGTCAAGCCCTGGCCCAGGCTGCCCAGGGAGGCGCTGAAGACCCCATTCCTGGAGGGGTTTAAAAGACACATAGATGTGGTGCTGAGGGACATGGATGATTCTGTGATTCTATGGGAGTGTGATCAGTATATCATTGTGCCAAACAGAATTGATGTAGCAGTAAGTGAGAAATCTTCTGAGACCTTTGCCAGGGTTTCAAACCATCTTTCAAGCTGTGTATGTTTATCCAAGAAAGTTATTTATTGCATGGGAAGTTACCCACAAACTGGCTATGTTACACATCGTCACTGACTCAAAGAACCCCAGTTTTTTAATTGCTTAATTCTAGACATGAAAGATAGTATGTAGTAAGTAATTTCAACTGGACATGGACAAGGAGCAATGGTAAATGTTGGAAGAGGCATCCCAGGACTGGCAAGCCCACTGAAGGCTCTGTGAGCAGAAAACATCCTTTTTTAAACAAACAAACAAACAAACAAACAAACAAACAAACAAAATTTTATTTGGTCAAGAAATAGAAGACTTGTGTTTGAAGTTCTGTCTTAATGATCAGTGCAGAATAAAAGCTGCTGTACAGACTATAACTTGTCTAACCATAAATTTCATTTTGAGTAGCCCTGACACAGCCGGTAGGATCATGAGATGTCCAGGTTTTGAACGGCAATTCAAGTCATCTCTCCATTTCGACTGAAAGCCTACAATAAGAGCTAGGACTTACTTAGAAACAAAAAGCCCTTTATGTGGTCATAAAATCTGCTTTGAAACACCAGGTATCAGTTTATTGGCCATCTAGGCAGTAACTTGTTCCCTCTCTGTCTTAAACCTTGTACCACATACAAATTGCAAGTGGTGTTGTGATAGAGACTTTAACATGATGAAACATCAATGCTTAAAAAACAATAAATTCTGAGTGAAGTGATCTCAAATCTCAGAAAACCTGACCCTGTCCTCTGTTCTTTTAATCCTGTTGCTAGGAGGTATTTTCAGAGAGAAAGGAAAAAAAAAAAAACCCAAACACAACACCCCTGTTTGTCTATCTAAACATATTCCTCACCAGTGAAGTAAAATTTCAAAGCTAATGCTGTGCTTCAAACCCCTGCTGAGCCAGAAAAATAGCATGTGCCACACCTCTCTGACACAGTGTCCCCTTCTGCTGCCTTACATCTTCTGTTTTCAAAACTTGCCCGTCTTTTCTCTCTTCATTGATAATTTGTACACATCTCACGGTCTGAAAGGCAGGTCAGAGAAGATTAAGGGGAAAGGAGCAGCAAAAGAAGTTGGGACACAACTTTTCCACATCTGCATTGCATAAAAAATGTGCCCTCTGGGTGACACAGGGCACAGTATTACACAAGCTATCACCTTTTATAGCACTGTCACGTGGTTTCTTCCCACGAAGTGATGGTACTGCTCTGCTCTCACAACACACTCCCATAAAAGATAACCACAGAGGTTTTTATTTCTATGTCTTTAAAACAGTTTTAGAGAAAAAACAAATCAAAACAAAGCAAGCTGTTGCAGACCTACAATAATTGGGCATTTTTATGCTTCCCCTTTGAGTGATACACATAAAAAGGAAGATTAAGGTGTTTGGGAAAGACTAAAGTGGAGGGAAAGTTCAGAAGATGGCTGAGAGAGATTTTTCCTGAAAAATCTTGTATTCTTGGACTCTCAGGATATTTCCATATCCTCTTTGAAACATGAAATCACTGGAAAAGAGGAATTTCCCATACTTCTGAGTACCCTAACTGAGCAAGGGGCTGAATTTATTTGCCCATAATCTATGGAGAGTTCAGCCAACCGTTGGCCTCAGAGTTAGGGCATGGAGTTGGGACTCAATATTTAAGTCTTGTTTAAGCAACATACTGGCAATGTGTCATTGAAAAATGCACTAAAAGATCTTCAAGATTCATTTGTTGGTGCACAGCACCTGACATTAAAGGTGTTCTGTGTTTTGAAGGAACCTTAGGAACAATCAAACCCACGTCTTAATTTTCATTGTGTCCTTTTCATGACTCCACAGGCCTTGAAGACAAGGAAGGGGCAGACAGAAGACTGATTTTTCAAGAATTCCTGAGATCTGTTGTGGCAAACCCTGGTATTTCACAATTTTACCTGTAAACTGATCTTCTGCTTCTGCAGGTGCATCATCCTTTCCTTGCTTTGGGCAAAAAGCCTCTGGTTTCTCTCAGTCTAACACTTCACTGCTCTGTCTTTGGAATTAGGTAAGAGCATGCTTGCCCCAGGCTTTCGCAGCATTGTTCATGTTAATCTGTGAAATCAGGAAAAATAGGATAATGGTACTTCCCGCCAGCACAAGCACAAATTCTTTGGCATCCATGAGATGTTGAGGAGCTTTGTGTGGATTGCAAGTGTGCAGGACAGAGCAGGGGGTGGGCAGGAAGACTATGGTCCCCAACCAGGTGCCACATCTCTTGTTCATCCACAGCAAGGGCACCTCTGGGATCGATCACCATCTGTTCTGACTCTGTTGTCATCACAGGGTGCTCCACTGAATCACTTTCAAGCAGTAATAAACCTAAAGGATTAAAAGAGTGCTTAAGGATGGCAATGGTTCCCTTGTCAAAATGATGAGGAATGAGAGGGGAACAACGCTTTCTGTTAGTCCTTGTGAGAGTTCACATCTGTAGCTGCAATGGCAAGAACATGAGACCTTGTTTGCATTCAGTACAGCCCTCATGCTTGTAGAGCTAAAAAAGATCCCTGCATTTTGCGGTATCTGGGTTCTCACCACCCTCTCTCCCAGGCAGTTAAAACTGTTGCTTCTCTAGACCACACCTCTTGCCAGGGAAGGCTTTAATGTACCATGCAGGTGCCAGAATGGGAAATAACCATTAATATAATGTCACAGATCAAGAGTTTTCTGCTGGGAGGTTTCTATTTTAAGGTTGCAAATCAAGCTGAACCTCTTGTGCCCATGTTTGGTCAATCCAGCTGCTACCAGAAAGATGACTAGGGACAAGGCATTCAGTGGACGTTGAAATGGAGATGAGGCAGAGGAATGGTTTCTCAAAACAGAGTTTTAACGGGTGCTGTGTTCAAGGTTGTTTACGAGGAGTGGATGAGGGAACTGGGGTTGTTCTGCCTGGAGAACAGGAGGCTCTGGGGAGACCTTCTCACTGTATACAAATCCCTGAAAGGAGGTTGTAGCGAGGTGGGGTTGGCCTCTTCTCCCAAGTAACAATCATGGGAGGTAATGGCCTCAAGTTGCATCAAGGGAGGTTTAGGTTGGATGTAGGGGAAAATGTCTTCCCTGAAAGGGTTATAAAGCATTGGAACAGGCTGCCCAAGCAAGTAGTGGAGCCTCCATCCCTGGGGAGATTTAAAAGATGTATAGATGTGGTGATGAGGGACATGGTTTAGAGGGGATCTGGCAGTGCTAGGTTAACTGTTGGACTTGATGATCTTAAAGGACTCTTACAACCAAAAGTAATCTGTGATTCATCTGAAGAAATGGGGAAAGTGTTTAGTTTTGAGATCTCCAGAAACAGGGTACAGGTGACACGCACACGTGGGCTTATTTAAAGGAATTGCCTGCCCTGGGTTTCTTAGATGGTGGGTTGTTTGTGTGAGGCAGCACTTTTCATATCAGGCTTTGCTGAAGGCCAGTTTTACAGCTTTCAATAACAACAGGCAATAGCTGGTGTAAGTTCAGGTTGGCCATATTCAGTTCTTCTAACTTGATGCCTGAAATAAAATTAGGTACTGCTGGAGTGTGTGAAATTAAGAGAAGGGTGAATGATTGAAGTATCTGGGTTATGATTCAACTGTGAAAACACAGATGTGTGTGATAGAGGTGGTATATCTCAGCTTCTCTGGGGCTCCCTTGGGAATTCCTAGTGCTCTGAATGGGGTCTAGAGCATAGTTTGTCCCGTCTTAAAATGTACCTCCACAATAGACCCACTGAGCTGTGTCTTAGAGGTTTATATTGCTTTCCGCCGACTGAGTACCAGGGAGACTGAGGTGTCTGCTTCACGGGTAAATGTCTGTTACAACTGGTGAACGATACATGAGTTGAATCCAGCCACTGTAAACAGGATGCTCTAAGTAATCAAAGGAGCTGAATAAGAACATCATCTGAATAGGTTATCTGGATACCACCTTTACGTCTCTCCTTTCGGTGTACATGAAAACCAGGCTCTGACAAGGGTGGATAGTAGACAGGTTGTTGTCTGGAACTTTGATGTCACCACAAGTGCATGAACACCTCTTGGGTATCACAGGAAGAGGCGATTACTGACTGCTGATCTGATGACAGCAAGCAGGAAGTTTGGTTTGGCTTAGACAGAGTAAGTTTACTGGGGAAACGGTGTGAGCTATGGCTTTGTGATTGTTCACAAGAAGTTGTCAAAGGTGTGTGCTTTTATGATCCTGAAAACAAATTTATCCTGTGAAACACCATAAAAATTCATACCCCTGGTGACTTCTTGCTACTGTGAATGATCAATCAAACTGGACAGTCACGTCCTCAATCGAAGGCCATGAGCAGTCTGTGCCCCTCTTCATAGTCAAGAACAAGAAAAGAGTAATCCAACATTTAAGTAAGAACTTTCCTCTTTCAGAACAAATATTAAGCTGAGGAATGAGCACTCCTGAGAGATTGTTTTTAATTAAACAGACTGCTTCCTCTCTCTCTTGTCTTTTCTTTAATTAACAAACATCTTGAATAAGACTGGTCTTACAGGAAGAGAGCCCGTTGAAATGACAGAGGCACAGTGAGTGGAGATGGAGGGGAAAAAAGAAATTAATCCCCCAGCCTGGTTTTAATGAAGTAAAACCTTCCTTTACTGTCAGCTGGCTAATTAGTAACAGCGACGATTTCTCCTGAGCAGCACAGTTATCAGAGACAAGGCCAGAGGGCATCACACATACCCCATAAAAACAAATATTCTCTTCATATCACAGAAAAGGTTGCCAGGTAGAGAAACTGGAAGGATCGTCTTGACTGTCAGCTCTTGTCCTCTATGCTCAGTGAGAAGAATATCTCCCAGGGCAAGACTTGAACAGCAGCAACTAATCTGGCAGGAGGTGTCTGATAGTGATCTTGGACCCTGTACATCTGGTAGCATCCCAGGATGCATTGGATAGCCTGTTTCCAAATTACCTGCTGCCCATGCCAACACCAATGGCTCAGATGGACTGAGCTGACTGCAGCCTGGGCTTGCGTCCCGTAAACTGTCAATGCTACATGTCATAGTTAACTCCTAGCCATCACCATCCAGTCAGGTCTTGTTTTGACCTTTAAAATAGCATTTTTCAGAATAAACTTTTCACGTGATAAATGTGTTTGTGCACCAAGAGCACGGAACCTGACAAAATTGTGAGCTTTCCTGCCAAGATTCGGTGTGGTAGATTGGGCTCAAAATCACTGTACAAACCCTTTCTCTCCTGATTCAGCTGTGCTTTCACTGCTAGCTGCTAGCTGTATCCTATCAGGAATACACTCTGTGTAGTGTTTGTACAGTAGCGTATGGTCAGTCAACAAAAAAACTTTTGGCAGTATGACTCAAAGCCTCTCTGAGCACATACATCCCAAACACGTTTGGATATATTTTGATCCAACTTAATCAACAAGCATTTTCCCAGTGTTTCCAAAGGGAGATGAAAAGCTTGAACTCATCAAAAACTGTGCTTCATTACTAAATGAAGATCAACATCACCAACACTGAAAAGATGTTTGTTAGGTTCTTTTCAGCATTTATGTTTGAATAGTAAAAAAATTATAAAGGTTAGTTTAATTTTTTTTTTAGTTGAGTCATAGGTATCCTTTCCCCCCACCCTAAGTTCCATTTCACTTCTAAAGGGCTAATTTTAATTTTAATTTTTTAAGAAGCTGGAGTTAAAGCTACACGTGTGAATGCTGAGGTAGGTCTGTTTTTCACGATTTCTGGTTCACTGCAGATGGTGAAAATTTGTGTTCTAACTTGAAATTAGCAGTTTTCAAAATCTTCAGTGTAGCAAGAGGATGTTTTTGTCTAGTAACATAGTGATGGCTTTGTAATATATAGAGCTGAACATACTATGTGCAGGTTGCGTTTGAAGAAAAACATTTAAAATAACACTGAAGCTGCAGTTAAAACCATTCAGAATTCTGAAAACACCGGAAGTATTTCCCTGTGCAACCTTAGTTTCCCTTTCTATCTGATGAACTAAAATTCAGCCATATTTTCTGACTGCTTTAGTACTTTTCTCAGTACAGAGCACTCAGGACAGCGCTCTTATTCAGTGTACTAGTACTCTTCTAAATGGGCAACTCATCAACATTTGGTTTCACCCTTCTTTTGCCCTAGCTCTGTGTCTTATTTACTGAACATGTCTCAAACCCTCCAAGGTCTGAAGACAGAAGAGTATTAAGTTCTTCCAGGTTCTTGTCACCACAGTAACTAAGGACCACACAAACATGAAAGGAATTATTTTTCACAGCTGTGGTGAGGTGAGGTGCCACACTAATTTCCACTTTCAGGTAAGAAACTGAGATACAGAGAATATAAGATTAATAAAAAATAAGTTAATTCAGTGCTTGATCTGAGAGACAAAATGTTAGATTGACCACCAGTAGCTCTAATATGCTAGAGACTTCATTAGCTGAGCTGGCTGGACTCCTTTGGCTCCTTGGAGAGGAATAGGCATTTTAAAAGATGTCTCTTTTGACGTATTTTAGATGTAGACTTCTGGACTTGCAATATGTTCCTCTGTGTCTCTATGCTGTACATCTCCTTTGACTCTAAAAATTATTTTTTTATGTTCACTTTTTCAGATATATAGATGTATAGAGGAGATGCCAACATCTGTTCGCATGAATCCAGCTCAATGAAGGAAAAACACATTCCAGAGAACAGTCTTCGTGCCTATACAATCCTGTTTTACCCTCAGTGTGGTCCACTGTGGTCACTGGATATTTTTAAACCCAAAGCCGAAGACTTATGTTGGTTCCTCAGCTGAGGTTTCAATTGAGTCAGACCGTCTTAATCGCCCTAATTTCTTCTCCAGATTAAGTTAAAGTCTTTGATGAAAGGGGAAGTAGTTCCCTAATCCAGACACCAGATTTCAGTCTGGTGCCGAGAGCATGTTTTTGGAAGACATGTATTTAAGGCCATGAAAATGAGAAGGACCTGGGATCTCAATGCCTTATTTGGTAAGTCCATGCTCTAAGTATGAGGCTATCATATATGAGGTGAGCTCCATTGGGACTGGCTTGATTTTTCCTGGCTGTTCTCAGAAAGCGTGGTTGTCGCTACCTCTTCTGTGCACAGGATTCCCAGCTCCGGAAACCAGTGTCAAAACTGTTTGTTTACAGCATTGTGTGAAGTGCTGATGTCTGGAGAAGGACAAGAGTTTAAACTATGTCCCTCTCCCACCTCTGGTCTACTTTGTCCTATGAGTTGGCTCACTATTGCTCTTGGAGTACTCAGAGGCATTTTAGTCTCCATGCTGAGGTGCCAAATTTTCCTTTTATATTTTATATGGAGTTTTCTGTCCAACAGCAAATCTGGACTGTGTTATAGGAAGCTGTAGCTCAGGAGTGTACACTGATCTAGGCAGGACAGGATCTAGTTCAGTGGTTGAAATGTTCCCTCTGCAGCCAGCAATGCTAAGAGGGGGAGTTTAGTCTCCCTATCTTTCCTGCTAATTCTGTTCCTGGGTTTAGACCTGATGAAGACGATCAGCCTAAAGTGCTCAGCCCAAGTTCACATGGCTTTCCTGGGAATCAGGTTCTGTATTTCCTATTGGGATCCACATTATTCATTCCTTTGAGTGGTTCAACTAGCCAACAACTGCACAGGAGAGGGCAGATGTTCCTACAGGTAGGTGCTGACATGCATCCTAAGACAGGCATCCTGAAAGGATGTCTTGGAAGAAGAAATCAGTTTTTCATATTTGGTGGCCTTAAGCTGGGTCTACAGCAATATTTAAGGTTCATCCTAAGAGTCATCCTCAACCATTCCTCACCCCTGGAGCTGTTTTATCCTCCACTTTACTTCAAACTGCCAATCCCATGGTTGTGCAAAACATCTTCCAGTTATCTGTCTTGTCTGTCCTTCCAAGTTTTCCTCTGGGCAGCTGAGATGGATGATAAGTTGCCGGAGGACCACAAGTCACGAACAGGGAACTGTGAGATTGCTGAGGAGTTTTTGCAGTGCTGGAGTCCCTCAGGCTCAGATATAGCCAAAAGTGAGCGATATGCCGTTGCAGTGTAAATGCTGTGTAAATTCAGTGTATTTGTATAAATAATTGTATAAATTCATTACCACCAGTGGTGTGGAAAACTTCTGGTTAATGAATTCTTCTTACATCCCTCTGAAAGAGAGAGACATAGCTTCAGCAATTTCTTTTTAGTACACGCTAAAAATCCATCTGAAAACACATATAAATTTATTGGCCTCTGGAGCTACTGACCTCTTTACTGCTTGGTACAGAACCAAGCTCTTCCTGCACTGTGCCTCCCTGGGCTCCTGAGCCAGGCACTCCTGCCTGCATGGGGTCCTGTCTCTGTCCACGCAACATGTAAAAGCAGTTTGTTCCAGAAATGCTGCTCTGAAGCCCTCTTGGAGGACAAGACTCCGAATTCTTGGAGAGCACTGAGCCTAGAATATTTCACAGGAGATCACCACCCCTATGCTTCCAATAGACTTCACTTTGTGGTTCTGCGAAACCCTTTTTTGTGACTTTTAACTGCATAAAAATTGCTGTTGTGCTTTGTCACTGTCATGCCTGAGGGTCATCCCCCTATGAACCCGTTTATGGTCTTTCTTTGACCTCTAGCACCGTCCGCTAGCACTATGTTATGCCATCAATTGATCTCTCTGGCTCACTGGGTGATGGAGGCAGCAAATTCATCACACTCATTTTCCATGCCTGCGGTCAGATGGAACCTTATAATTACATGATATTTACCTGATAAACATTTACAACCCTGAACACTGGTTATTAACACAGGAGGTGGTTGATGTTGGTACTAGAGCACTAATTAAATGCTCATTTTCAGTATGGTCATGTGTATCACCCAGAGCACAGAATGAATTATGGAAGTGACACATTTCAGAAAGCAGAAATATTTTTTGATGGAATATTTCTTCTGAGACTTCTTCTTCCTATTCACTTTATGGCAAAACACTCCTGGTTTTTAAGAGAGAATCATCTTGTTTATCACTTTGTGTTTAAAATCATAAAGAATATTTGTTTCTGAAATGTAATTGCTTGGAACACTAACACAAAAGCCATTTCAAGGCAGAATGGTTTTGATAGGGTGTAATCTTTTTGTTTTATCATAATGTAACTGAGAGTTAAAATGTGCCAAGGGAGAAAAAAAAAGGAGGGGAGAAATCCCATATGAGAATGGAAACACGATCACACGTGATTTTTTTTCTCTAATAGAAGTTGGATAGAAGCAAATATTTACCACAGCAGGATAGAAGAGGTCACAATCATCTGTTCTGTTGGCTAGTTACCAGGCATGTGTTTTCACCGGATGATTACTCATGGAGTAAATCTGGAGCACAGTTACCATTCATTATTTCATTTCCCTCTTCACTTTGATGGAAATATTTCAAGTGTGTGTATTTATCCAACGATGCCAACTCTTGGAGTCATTACTCTGAAAAAGCTTTAAGGTTGTATCTCCTAGAGGATATCTGGAGAACGGTCCATGCTGGACATCCATCTGGACCAAACAGCAGGGACTGTGAACTTCTCACCCTTAATTAGTTCCCATGGACACTCACAGAATAATGGAGTGATTGGTCACCTTGGAAAAGTACTGTATTGTACTGAGTACTGAGGTCAAGAGGTCTAATCCACATCTGTCCTGCAAGTTGAATCAATCCTTGCGGCCTGATGAAATCTTGGTGAAGAGGTGCAATATGAGCTGCTAGTTGTGCTGAGTTCTGCTCTGTTTGCATTGTCAACATCTCCTTTGGCAGCACTACAATGCCAGTTTTCATTGACTTCCTGTTTCTAAACAAAAGGCATTGCTTAATCCATGCCTCTTGCAAGAGAGTATTTGCAGGAGTGGTGCAGTTTGTGCCTTTTGGCTTTTTTTTTTTTTCCCCTGACATTCCAGAGCACACCTTGCAAACTAAAAACTATTGAAGCTTTTTGTATGCTAGAAACAAGCATTAAAATTTACAACACCAAGTGAAGGGAATGGCAACCTTTGGAGTTAAAAACAAGCTCTGTGTTGGACATGGAGAAGTTCAGAAGTAGGCAACAGCTTTCAGCTTTTTTGGGGGGGAATGCTGCAAATACCCTAGTTATTTGATGTTTACACAGCAAAAGTGAAACACACTGCATCAGCTTGAAAAAATCATGGATTTAGGAAAGCAATTTATAGTCCTCTCTTTTAGAGGCAAACCAGAGTCCTTCAGTTCCTGCTATTACTGAGGCAAAAAGTGTCCTGAAAATTTTTGCTCTGGGAAGTGTGGAAGCTCTCAATATTGTTTCATTGTACAGATAAAGGTATTTCAGCCAGATATTATATCCAGGACGAGATTCACATCTCAATTCATTTGTTTTCTGAGAGAATGAATTCACATTTCTCACTGCTTATGTGGGTTAAACATTTTCCCCACATTAGCAGTAAGGAAGTACCTGAGAAGTGGAGAAAAAAGACTTTGAGTACCTGGGCTGGCACCATCCGAGGACAATGGAAGGAAACACAATGGTACCAATTGTGAATTCTGACCTGCTCCTGAGATACCTGTTAAAGAAAAGACGTCTTTTCATGGCTGGTGGAGGGCTGTGCACAGATGACAGTTTGCTCAAAGGTTTCCAGTGGTGCCTGTTTCAATGAGACAGTTGGGTCTCATTAGCAGCTTGGTACCAGCCTGGCGGAGCAGAATTCCTTCCTCATAGAGCGCCAGAGATAACCTTGCTGTATGTATTCCCCTCTGACGCTGTAGTGGAAAAAAGAATAATGTTATTTCCAATATGCATAGACAAATACAGACATGCCATTTCCTTAGGAGTATGTTATGATACTGGACTGCATTTATTAATTATATCTAATTTAAAGAATACCTAACCTCTGACCAAGAGAAGCCAGGGACAGTTTGCTATGTCGTGGTGATTGTGGTTGTACAAGGAAAGCGGAAGTAGGGGAGGTGAACTTGACATTAGCATGAGTAAATAAAATGTTCCTGGTTTATATACCTCATTTTATTTTATAATCAGGACTAAAATTAAGTATTGAAAGCTCGCAGCCAAGTCTATACTTTGCCTTGCTCGAAAACTGTGTGGGAACAGGTCTGTTATTTTGGGTTTGCATTTACATTTCTTTTGCAAGAGATTCACAGCGCCCTCCACAGATACTAAAACAAGTAGCTGTGCAACAGTGAGGAAGACTGACCATGGTAATGAGAGTTACAGGTCTTACCAAGAATTTTAATTCTTCCTCAAAAGCTAGAAGAAAGGCATTTAGTTTTAGAGGGTCTGGCTGGTGGCTGAGGGGAAGATTGGGCCATAACAGTGTAATCAGCACAGAATCACAGAATCTTCTGATTGGAAGAGACGTTTAAGATCATCGAGTGCAACTGTTCACCCGGCACCAACATTCTTCTCCTTTAGGTATCTTCATTGTGGCACCATCATCCCTTTTCCCTTGCAACATTCATGATGACCTTTCAATTTACTTCTTTGTACATTTTCATCTCATGCTGTGCTTCTTTTAGATAGATTAGGGTATCTCCCTGACTGTGCTGACTCAGCAATGCGGCAGCCTTCCTGAAATGCTGATCTGGATTGAAATCATTATCACACCCAAGATTTTTAGGACTGAGGGTCTGTCTGCTGAGTCATCATATTGAAAGCCACAGATCTGTGGAACAATAGCTAGTTAGAAATTAGTGAGCCGTAATAATGTCACGGACCATTCATTAGATTGCAGGGAGTGTAAGAAAATGGGCACGGAGGACTGCGATAAACGTTATTACAAGCAAACGCCAGCTGCTGGGAGGAGGAAACCGGCACCGCCGTGGAAAACGGTAAAATTGCAAATGTCATTTTAAGAACTGCAAACCTGACAGAAGGACAAGCCATGCCAAAAGAAGTAATAAAGCTTGGACAATCCATTATTTATGTGTGCTCGAAGGGAATATCCTGAATGTCCTTAAAGAAACACAAAAGCCTGCCTGTGTTATTCTCATACTGAACCCCCCTCTAGGGCGCTGAGCAGTTGGGCTTTTATGGAGCAATTGATAAAGCTTATTCTTCTTCCTTAATTTTCTTACTTAAGTTTGTGGAAGTAGTCAACACCTGGGACAATCCAACACTTTTCTTCCTGTTTCCACTAAGGTAAGAGGAATTAGTTACCGTAATTCCACCAGGTAATCCGTACTGATTAAGGTTTATCCAGCTGCATCAGTTAGTGGAAAAATTTGTATTAACCTTTATGGCAACTGGATTCAGGCCTTCAGCAGAGAAGGATCTCTTCCTCTCTGCTTATCATGGAAGGAATTTGTGCTGAGATAACCCCTCAGCATTTAACCTACCCAGAGACAATGATTTGGTTTGCGGTAACATGAGATTTGCTGGGCTGCTGTCCCTTAAGTCCTCCTCTGACAAACTTGGCTTGGGTTGATGGAGGTTGGTAATTTTAAATGAAGTCCTTTCAGGCTTTATCATATCCTTTCTTAGCACTGTCAGCTTCTTCTAAAATGCTTATGTATTAAACCTGTGGCCTGGATACATAAGCTAATACTGAAAATGAGATCAAATCATTTAGATTGCTTGTACTAACAATACTGATTAATTTTTTTTTTTTTTTTTTTTTTGGTAATCAGTAGGTTTAATGAACTTCTCTTGAACATGATAGGTGACCTCAATCATTGCAACTCAACTGTAGCAAGAGCCTGAGGAGCTCAGAGCACTGGTGATCTGGGTTGAATAAGCCATCATGTGGCAGTCACTCAATAAGACAAATATTTGATCATCCCCATCTCTTCTCAAACTGATAAAGAAAATGTGTAGGGTTATGAAAGAGTCATTCTCTAGTAAAAAGTTCCTTAGCATTTTCATTTCCAGTCTTGAGAATATCAGCTTTCATTTTTGTTGTTCTTGATCCTTACAGCTTCTGAATGAGCTGTGAATAAAAATCGATCAGTCAATCAAGTCAGTCAGAGAGAAGAAGTTTGAAGACATTAAAACCTTTGAACGCGTAGTTTTTAATGTTAGTCTTGCAAGGATCTGTACATTTTTAAGACAAGCAAACATGAAAAATTCATGTTGTGGTCTCACTTGCTTGTTTTTGACTAAAGAAAGTCCCTGTGATCTCTTGGTCACAGCCAAGAAGGCAACAGGGCTGCACTGTGAGTCCTGAACAGGAGAAGGAAAGCAAAATAGGTTAAAATATACTTCTTCTAAAATCTCCTTAATCTTAATCCAGCTTCATGATTTTGAAGACCTGGCTTCAGTGTTAGATCTAGCAATAACACTCAACTCTAATCGGAAGATTAGAACCACATAAAGGGATTCTGACCCACTGTCTGCAGATTTTTTTCCTTGTTGGGGGGCGCTTTTGAAAGACCTAAACTCTACACAACTCTGCATATTTGCTCAGTT
Source organism: Bucorvus abyssinicus (assembly GCA_009769605.1). Taxonomy (NCBI): domain Eukaryota; kingdom Metazoa; phylum Chordata; class Aves; order Bucerotiformes; family Bucorvidae; genus Bucorvus; species Bucorvus abyssinicus. The sequence continues at coordinate 13,471,857 of CM020028.1, forward strand.
GTTCTCCAGGGGATTATGAAGGTTTTATTGTGTAAATTCAAAATAAATATCCAAAGTTTCCAGAAGTTTAAGTGCATTTTTCATTTGAAGTGTTGAAGATGATGGACAGCACATATCTGTTAGACTAAATTTCTCCTCCGTTGAAAAGAGGCCACCTAGAGTTATTTGTGCAGAGAGTGCTTTCATGACTGCTAATTGTGCCCACTGAAGAAAAAAAAATGCTTGCAGACTTGTTCTTAAATGATTGTTACATGATCTGGGACATCAGGTAAATTTAAGTGATTTAACTTGGCGCTGACCTTTACAGATGTGAACTGAAAAAAGTTTAATTGAGCATTATCGCTGCAATGTTAAATAGCATAAACTTAATCTTCTCGGAGCTGACATTCTTATGGGTCTGGCAAAAAAAGAGAAGGAAGGAAATTCAGGCATGAATTATGGAATAATTCTAACACAAACCAGCATGAGTTTGTGGTTAGCAGCGAAATTCCTCCAACCTTGGTGAAGGAGGAGGGAGATAGAGGGAATGAGACTGCATGAAAATAATTAAATAACATTTGGAGCAAACTTCCAGACTATCAATAAAAGCAGCTCTTGCAGGAGACCCAGATCACTCATTACTTTTGGAAAAGCAGGTCACAAGCAGGAAATAAGAGCTAGAAAAATCACCAGAGAATAAAAATTGATAACTACACCTTTCTGGGAAACAAATGAACAATGTAAAATTCTCTACCATTTATTAAAAACAGTCTTCTGAACCCTTGGCTGTCTTCCGGCTATTTTGTGAATGCCAAATCAATTTAGCTTCATCTTGTATAATGATTTAGGGGGAAGAAGTACAGTCTTAAGCAAGCAATTAAGAAGTATACCTTTTAGAGGGTGGCTAATGCACCGAATCTTTAGTTACAGGCGGAGAGCTGTCTGGTTGCTTTGCAGGCATAAATCACAGAATCCCAGGCTGGTGGGGGTTGGAAGGGACCTCTGGACATCATCTAGTCCAACCACCCCTGCTAGAGCAGGGTCACCCAGAGCAGGTTGCACAGGATGGTGTCCAAGTGGGATTTGAACCTCTCCAGAGGAGACTTCACAACCTCTCTGGGCAGCCTGGGCCAGGGCTCTGCCAGCCTCAAAGTAAAGAAATTTTTTCTCATATTTGTGTGGAACTTCTTGTGTTCCAGTTTGGGCACCACTGAGAAGAGTCTGGCCCCCTCATCCTGACCCCGCTTTAGCTATTGATCAGCATTGATCAGATCCCTTCTCAGCCTTCTCTTCTCCAGGCTAAACAGACTCATGTCTCTCAGCCTTTCCTCATAAGACAGATGCTCCTGTCCCCTCAGCATCTTCGTAACCTCTGCTGGAGTCTCTCCAGTAGCTCCTTGTCTCTCTCGAACTGGGGAGCCCAGAACTGAACACAGTACTTCCTCAAGTGCAGTCTTCTAAGGAAAACAGAAGAAGGACTTTTCACGGTTAAGGCACAAACCCTCCGATCAGAAGCTGGGATTCGTCTCAAACAATGTCTAAAAGCTGGTGTTTGACATAAATTTTCTTCTACAGTCAGTGATAGGTCTCCAAAAGGTCATTCTGCATCCAAAATGGGATATAAGATGGACACCATAAATCACACTCATTCGTTATCTCTCCCCACTCCATCTCTGCCCCACTCTGCTTCCTCCTATCATTGACTTACAGAGGAGGGATTTATCTGATTAGATATCTGAAACATGCACCCTAATGGCAACATGGCTTAGTGGTGGACTTGGCAGCACTAGATTTACAGTTGAACTCAATGATCTTGGAGGTCTTTTCCAACCCAAATTATTCTATGATTCTATGAGTAGTTCATTTCGAAGGGACCTACAACAATCATCGTCCACTGCTTGACCACTCATCTTCCATTTTCAGAGAGAAGTGGGTAATTTTAGATGACGAGCCCAAGTTTTATGCCTAAAGTTTTGATGGACTATAGTCCATAAAGACTAATTCCTCCTCAGCTGCCCTGGTTCATGTTTATTTGAAAGAATATGAACCAATGTGCCTCCACTATTGTCAATTAAACAATCTATGAAATCTGAACAGCTGAGGAGAGAGAAAGACTGCTGTCAGGGTTAAGAAACACAAACAGCTTATTTTGCTAATACATAGCTTATTGCATTCAAACTTCAGTGTAAGGCACCAATCTATGCTGAAGTTACTTTAAAGTTCACTTAGATGCTCGAGAACAGTAATGAAATAAACTAATTAAAAAGCTGATATAACTGACAGGTCCCTGTTAACTCAGCCCTCCCAAACCCATGCAAAAACAATTACAGTATGCAAATGCTGATGATAGACCTTAATGGTGTTCTCTATTAAATGTCAGAGAATGAAAAATGCTTTGGATTATGATAGCTGATTTAATTAATTATTTTATTATACATTTCAGAAATTTTCTGAAATTTGCTGGTCGTCTCTTGCATTTATAACGAGAGAGGGGCATGAAAATTTCAAGCCTCTGAAATGTGGAAATTCTGAGCAATTTTCATTGTACTATGAACTAAGATTTGCCTCAGTTTTGCCAGGGACAAAATGTGTGCATATCATATTGTGTCAGCAGAAATTTCTTGTCTAGGCAATTAGCATGTTAAGGGGGAGACAACTGGTACCTTCTGTCAGTATCCTGCAGTCATGAAGAGGAAGATACAAATGTTCTGCTGTGTTTTTGTAACTACAAAGAAGCACCAGAAAATGTTGCACAAATATGGCATTCTGGAACTGCAAAAATCAAATCCCAGCCCCAAAAGTTGGCATAAGACAGAATTGACCAGATAGCATATACATTTGTTTGTAGTTGTGAGCATAACAAACTCTAACTGAAGAAAAGAGCCCTAAAACCAAGCAAAACCAAACCCAACCTGTGCATTTTATTTCCTCCTTCAGCTTTATAAAATGTCCTTCCAGAGGCCTGAGCTCATATCAAACAGCTTTGGTCTCACTTTTTCTTTTCTTTAAGAAATAAGCCTAAATAAATAGAATTTCTTGGGCCGCTTCTAAAAGCTTTAAACCATGTCGAACACAAAATGAGGATATCTTTTATTTTTTCAGTTTTACTGTTTATTCCTCTGCCTTATTATTTGTTGTTTGACACAGATGGTTTTAAACAAAGATCTGAAGTGAATTTTGATTCCTAGGGAAAAAAAAAAGGTCTCCTGATCCTGCAAAGGGTTTTTTTGAGGGTGACGGATTCCACCTAACTCAGTAAGGTTTCTAATTAAGTTACAGCAAGGATTTAGAGCTGGTGAGCTTGAAGGAGAGAAATAGAGATGGAGGAATGAATGAGAATGAGCAAGAGATAACTGCTTATGTCCTAAATTCATTAGAGTTCCAATCTTAGAGGTCAGCAAGAAAGAGCAAGGCTCATGACATCAATGCCTAAATTAGAAGATTAACATTAGATTTATCCAGTCTGGTTTACAGATTTGTCCATGACTCATCCAGTGTTGCAGTTTTTTTTTTTTTTTTTTTGCTTTGGACAAATGCTACTCAGTCAGTTCCTACCCTGAGGGACTTGAAGTATGGTTGTATTACTGCCCTGATGTGTCCTCTGCAGCTTTACAGTTCTAAAATGTGGGATAGCTCATGGAAAAGAATAACATGTTTGTACATATTTACTCTGGGGGACAATTGCCTTAGTACCTCTGGTATCCCAGTACATGCCATGTTGTATAAGAGACTACAGTGACTTCAACCTCCTATGGAGAAATAGTAACCTTCCATGAAGATATCAGTCATACAAGTCATTCCAGGGCAATGGCTCCTCCTCCAAGCATGGGGTAGCAACCAGGAAGAGGAGGAGAATAAAGTAGTAAGATTCAATGGAACATCCTGAGCTCACACCTGGAAAGTGTCTGTTGATCTTCAGCACTGGTCTAGGTGATGGCACCAGGGCTAGGAGCAACCACCATACTGGGCAGGTTCCCATCCTGACGTGCACTATCACAGCATCCCAGCAGGACAAGAGGTGTAGATCAGATATGCCATATCTAATGCTTAGACAGTCTTGTCTCCAGACCTAAAACATGAAAACCTTTGTCTCCTACCTGCACAGTCAGTAATTAATGCTGTTACTTAACTCAGCTACAATTTTCTCAAATTCCCCTTTCCTGTTCTTTAAACATGTGGCAATAGCCCTGTTGATCCCTTTGAAACAAATGCTGTATATATAGACCTGCACATTCCTTAAAATACCCTCTGAGTCTGTCTACGGTGTACGGACATGTCCAGATCACGTACGAACCTTTTGGCAAACACAAGTGAAAGAAATAAGAACTGAAGGGAGGAAACCAGTTTATTTCCCAAGAGCCATTTCCAGTTCTTTCCTCAGTTTGCCATGAGAATAGGGGATGCAGTTTTAGGGCTGTTGACATCTCTTCTTCTTTGGCAGTCTCTTCATTTAATGAATCTCAAACATGTCAGTTTGAAAGGCTGACATATGAGACCTTTCAAACAGAGAACTGACTCAGAGAGACTGGCATCACTCAAGGAAACTGGTTATTTGAACAACTTTCTCAGGGACTCTTTTTTTCTGTTTGTTTGTTTTATATGCATACAACATTACCAAATCCCAAGGGAAATAAATAAATAAAATCAAACAAAGGGAAAAAAAAGAGTATACTCCTCTAGAGAAAAAAAAATCGACACACAACCTCTGTTCCAACAATCTCTAAAAGCAATAGTCTAATGGGGAAAAAAAAAATGAAGAGAAAAAGATAGGTTTGACACAAATGCATCTCTCAGAAAGAAAGAACTTGCAGCTGGTTGCGTGCACAACAAAAATGAGTAGCTAAGAATGAAACTCTGTCCAAAAAGAACAGGGACATAACACCAGCTGGTTTCCCTGTACCAATTTAATAACGAGGTTTTCTTTGCTCATATGTATAAAATAACTTCTGGAGGAAGATTACAGCTTCTGAAGCAAGATGCCAGAGTAAAACTGAAAACTATATAAAAAAATTGGAGGCTTTGGAAAGGTACCTATGGTGTACTCTTTGCCAGGAAGACCCACGAAAATGAAAGGCGAAGGATACAGATAAAGGCAGTGGAGAACTTTGAAGATTCAGTTTTTTGAATGATCTTTTTTGGAACACCTAGCACAATCTGCTGCTTTGGGTTGCTTATTCCACCTTTATCAATATTTACTGTCTTTTTAGCAGTGTGACTCATATTAGCCATAAATCCTTACAGAGGTTCACATTTCTGTATCGTTTGTGTCTTGTTTGTAGTTGCGCACTTCAGGAGGTGTCTGTGTCTACACACAGGTTCTTCCCCACAAGGGACATACATGAATCCGGTGGGTCACATCCAAGATTTGTGTCCTGATGTACTTGCTCTCTGCACCCTACTTTCCCCAGGTTTCAGTTAAGCACAGGCAAGGCCAGCTCAGGTTTTGCCCCACTCCTGACTGTAGAGTGAGAGTTACCTCAGGTAACTGGCCACCAGAAAGCAGGTAGGCAGTCTGAGATACTCCTCTAGTCAGAGGGAAGGGCAGGAGTCATCCTCGTCAGATGAGATGAAGGATCTTCTTCAGGCTGCTAGAATTTTCTTGTGGGAGGGAGGTCTCAAATATCAACATGTAGATGGTTAAAGTGGCATGAAGCACAGATTCAGTTGCTTGGAAGGGTTGATACCAGTGTGGTACCTTAGATGCCATCTCTTAAGGGATGTTGCTGTTGCATGGCCTTCACCTCCATGTCAGTACCCTAGCTCAAAAGCAGAGCAATGTACTGTGGTCTCAGGCACTGACAGACCTCTAAGTCCAGAAGATCCATTATATTTGAAGAAGTAAAGGAAAAAGTCCTCTGATTATTTTATTTTTTTTTTAGTATGAGAATGGCAAACTTGAATTTATTGGTCACCTGTCCTCAGCTTCAGAGGGTTCGAGGGGATTTTGCTCCAGACAACAAACCAGGAAGCTGACTTTCTTTCAGACAGATACCATGTGGAAGTAATTTCAGTTCCAAAAATGCCTGTTTTGGGAACCTCTGAGATGAATAAAAATACAAACAGGCTGCTTTGAAATCTCGACTCTAGCATCACGCACTAGCACTTTTTCTGTGGAAGAAACTGATTTTAACTGACTTATCTGATCTGTGAGCAGTGGCTCTAGGAGTTTCCTGCCACTTAGCATTAAACCTCTAACAATTATGTCTCAAATTGGTGGAGAATCTTTCATCCTTCTGCAAGACAGATGTCCAGAAGGAGTCAATGCCTAGAGCTGTCTGTCTATGCCATTTTGAATGAGGGTAGAAATGTACTGGTGATTATTAGTGGGATCTTATGAAATTTTACAAACAAAACACACACCACAAATATCTTCTTTAAAGAAAAAAAGTGAAAAAGTTCCTGTTAGTGAATGGGGATTACTAATGATAAGCATTTTCTGTTAGGAAAATAAACATTTTAGAAAAATAAATAATAATTTAAAAACTAATTGGGAGAGAACTACAGACTGTCAGGTCCAGCTGGTGAAGAATTGAACTCTTGACTGTTTTCACACCCAAGACAGAATAAAACTGTTTTATCATTGCCTTTGCCTCTGTTGAATTGAGTAGCCAAAACTAAAAGTTTTCCCACTTGAATACTGGCCAAATTAAAGCAAAACAAAGCAATCCACTGCTTCTACATTTTACAGAGGTATTAAAAAATAATCTATAAACCCACCCAGTTATCTGCAGGACACTTCTTGCTGATTAGGTTTTATCCATTTTCCTGGACATACTCTCTGTCCACGGAGACTTTTCAAGATTAAATTGTCTTTTTCTTTGGGGATTCAGAATAAATAATTAAAGCCTGTAAGTATGTTTTTCAATTAAAATGATTGGCATCCAGCCAAATTCAGAGAAGACGGATGGAATATTCAGCTCAGACTACACATTTAGCAGATGAGAGTTCCAGCCTAGTGTTTAAGTTGCTAATTCAAAGCCCAGTGAAGGTACGAAAAGCTCACCAGTTGTCCTAGCGGCAGACATACAGGGTATTCAGAGTTTGCTAGCAGGGCGTCCGGATTGCAGACCAAGGTGAATCAACACTCTGAGCTCAAGCTCAATTAGTTTCAGCTTTCTCAAATGTCAGAAAACGTGAGAATTTCTATCATTTTATCATTTTAGCTATTGGTCTTTTCTTTTAAGGTATAGATGTCTTATTCTGTTTTGTCTAACTGCCAGTTTCCAAGAAGTACAGTGCAACATGAGCAGCTTTGATGTAGCCACCAGGGATATTTGTAGGTGAAGTCCATTAAAGTAAGGGACAGTTACCTAATGTGACTGCAGACAGCAGTTGTCTGCAACAGGACAATTGTCCTACTTTCCTAGTTCATAAAGGAAAGTGTTAATTTTGGACCCTGCTTTACTTAATCTCCTTCAGACATCTACATTAGGGTAGTCCCCAACTCAATGACTAGATCGGTATGGACTACATGGAGAGGCTAAGACCAGCTCAGAGGGAGAAGTCTACACTGCAGATGTCAACCTTGCATATGTGTCCTGCCTGACAGAGGGGCTTTTGGAGAAACTTTCCACAAGTACTTTGTCCTATCTCACAAGCTCCCTTTAGACACCCTGCGAGCTGCTTGCCCCAGTATCCATCTGTGGCATTTGGGTCTTCCAGGCACTAGAAGGTTTTCTGTGTCTATGCCTGGTGCGGCTGTCAGCCAGCCTGTGCAGAGCATAAATATGGACTTGAGTGCATATTGACCTTTAAGGTCACCCTCAACACCCAGAAAGGAAGGGGAAAAAAAAAAAAACCTGGAGGTAATTTCAACACGCAGTGATCTTTAAGGAAAGGGAAAGATGTCGTAAACCAAAGGTCACTGAAGACTGCCACATTTACAAGGCAGGCAGAGGGGTGGGCTCTTTGCGGCTGAGGCAGGTTGCTAATGTCACTGTGAAGAAGAAAGGGAAACTGTTGGCTTAGACCCACGGTGAGGTTTGTTTGTGGTGTCATTAGAGGCCTGAATATTAGATGTCTAAGACAGAGACTGTGACCCCAGAGCCCTGAATCAATTCAAACAGGAACTAGGAGTAGGTAATTGCCTCCTGCAGGCAACTTATCTCCAGCCAGGGTGGGTATCAGATTATGCGGATCATGCTCTAAAGGGACCTAATATTCACCTCTGATGACAAAGGAGCCCTTGGGAGATACCAAAGTGTGGGCAGACAATTCCTTCCCTGAATTTACTTTTCCCACCGGTACAGAAAGAATGTTACTTTGGCGATGGCTCCCTCCCTTCCTCCCCAGCCCTCTCACTCACCCACAAAACCCCATGTACACCAGCAGAGCTCATTTTACCCCGGGTGCAGTGGAAAGACAGAGTGACTTTTAAAATATAAAAAAATAGATGAGGCCAGCATCAATTTCCAGAGTAAAGCTGGCTTTTCCAGCTAAACTACGTTTTAAAAAACGAATAATAATAATTTTTTTTTTTAACAGCCATATTCTCCTTATACAGGTTTCTTTAGAAGACACAATAAGAAAAAAAAAAAAATAGATTATCATGTTGCTTTAGTTCTGTTAAATTCAGCTTTCTGAAAGAGGTGTCTCAGTACATGGTGCCTCAGTGACTAATTTTACATCCAATCTCCTCTGATGAACATAGTCTTGGTAATGTGATAACAAAAGCTTTTTTTCCTTATTATTGACCAAATATGAATAGCAAGTGGAATGTGGACTGTGTTTATCTGCACTGGTTTTCAATCCGGAAGAGAACACTTAAGAAGAGTCAATATTTTCCCTGCCCTGATGATCATATTTTTTCTAACCCTATTATGTCATTGTTACCCTATTTTAAATGAACTGGATATAGCAGGAGCAAATTTAACCAGCGGTTTATTCTGCTTGACTGATTTTATGTACCTGATTATATATTGCTGCAAATCAGTTCAACACCGTTGTAACTCACCCATCTGGTGAAGTAAGTAAGTCTTGATTTTTCCCTTTCACCGATAAAAACTCGAATTGCTTTAAAGGTTTCTGGGACATAACTCAAAACCCTGAGTTTTTATGTCTTGACATTTGTGCTGATCTAGTGATTGATTAAATCATAGCCTAATTGCAAACCTGTACACAGTGTTGAAAATACAGGGGCAAACTCAGATCGTTTTAAACAAGACTCACTGTGGAAGATAACCATCATTTTTTTCCCCACTTGTAAATGCTATATGAATATTAGATTTTGTAGCATTGTTTACATTTGAGAATTGCTGGATTAGATAGTAAAATAGTGAAAGTGGAAAACGAGAGCATCGATGCTATTTTCAAATGCCCAAAGGCCATTTCATGCCTCTTTGAGTCCTTGTTATCATAGCAATGATGTTATCTGATTGTAAAACACTCAACGGGCTTATGAGAAGTGCCACCAGCAAAACCCAAATAAGTTTCAAGTTAAAATTACAGATGTAAATCCATGATGAGAGGGCTCCTCTTTCCTCTTGTTTGCAAATAAAGCTGGGGAAAAATGCTAAATGGAATTAAAAAAAATCACTTGATACTTTCTTCTAAAAGGAAAACTATAAAAATAAAAAAAACTATAGAAATATAAAACTGTAGGAATATAAAACTATAGTGGTAGTAGTAGTAGCAGTAAAAACTACAAGTAGTAAAATAGCAGAAGTAGTAAAAAAAAAAAAATCCTTTGAAAGAAAAAAAAAAATAAACCCCTGAGTCTGACGTTTATTTTAGCTCTTTTCTCTCTTTATGTATTTGCATGCATTTAGTTTTGTAGTGTATAATATCCATATCTAACTATATGTTGATAAATAGTTTTCTCAGTATATATCAGAACATCTAATTTTTAGACAAGTCATTCTTTGGGACAAGAAGCGATTTACAATTGATTATGTTATACAGCACTTAGCACAAGTGACTTCAGTCTGGGGTTTCAAGGTGTTTCTGCAGAACAGTTAATAAATATAATGGGGCATGGCCGCAATAAAGGGAAAATGCACACTAGCTCCGAGGTGACTGTGTATGGATGAAAAAAGTGGATTGTTCCTGGGTTTCTAATTTAGCCTTTGATCAGGATATATTTTGGGGCTGTTCCCATTAACAGCTCAGAACATCATGTGCGTACCTGTCCTGCACATTGGCTTCAAATTAAACTACAGGCTGTTAACGTCAACCAAAGCTTTCTGTAGAAGATTGAGAAAGGGAGTATCTGACTTTGAGCGTGCCATAAGCAGCTGCATAAGGCACCTGAACTGTAAACCCATTCTTGACCTACGTTCTGTCCCTGGCCTGAGATTCTTTGCATGATGAAGAGATGCAGGGTCATGACATGCCAGTTTTATTCATAAAGTATCTGCTGTCAAAAGCTGAGAAGTTCTTGCAAATAATCCCACAAGCCACTTCATTTCTAAGACATGCAACAGGTTACTCCCCATTACAGTGGGACTCACCTTTGCAAGAAATTCTCTTTTTCCTAATTTGGGTTCAATTTCAAGGAAATCCCACATTTCAAGTATTTTACTTTTGAGAAAAATATCACCAGGTACTTATTTTCTTCAAAAGTAGAATAAACAAATTTTTAGACTCTGGTAGCACCTGAAGGGCCCAGCCAGAGCCGCTGAGCTTGGCCCTAAACAAGGCCTTCAACAAACACAACACAAGCAAACCTGCCCTCAAGACCTTTTAATGCAAGTGGATAAGGTAAAACAAGATGAGGTTGACAGTAAAGGTCAAGAAAGGTCTCCTGGTTCCAGATTGCGCAGCTTCTGTTTAAAGATGTGATTCTGCTAAGACTGTGTTTGAGCTAAGTACCCAGGTAGCCACTATTGCCCATGAAGGTCAAGCCCATACAGTCAATGGAGAGAATCAATGACTGACCAGTTGTTGATCTTCAATTTAGATTGAATGAAAGGTTCTTTAGATCTCATTGACAGCATCAGTGAGGCCTCCGCTGTCTGTAATGGGTGATTACTGTCCAGGATCACCTGCAAAAACCCATGTGCAGACACTTGCATGTCAATCTCTGAAGCTGAATTCCTTCAATGGCTCCATCCCAAAGCCAGCTGTAGACCTATATGAGGTTTCCCAATCTCCACGTGATTAACCTGCTTTTTATAAAGCATCTTCCCTTTGTCTTAGTTCTGCAACCTTTGAGTTAAACACTCACGTTCCACCACCTTTGCATTAGGATGTCTGTGCTTTGCAGGGAGGCAAAATGGATAATACAACAAGAATTTTCCACCTCTTTGCTTCAGATCTAGGGATGCACTTTGCTTGTGTCTTCTGGAATTCTCAGATTCTCAGTCTCCAATTTCTTCCTGCTAACAGAACTTTTTGTTTCATTTTATTTTCAGAAAAATTTCCATAGCATCATAAACAGAACACAGCAGAATAGCAGGAGGTGTCCATAACAATATTTATACTAAAGAAATGATTACTCCCTCAAAAAAATCATTAAAATGATGAACATTGCTGGACATAGCAGTGTTTTGAGCGAGCTCTGTCTGCAGGGTGCCACCATAAAAAGGATTTTTTGTTTCTGTCCATATTCCAAGGAAGAAATAAATTTCTAGCTGTGATACATCCTTCTGTGTGATGCTGCTTTGGATTTAATCCCATGAAACCTTCATGTATTTTGACAGGTCTGACATCGTTAAGCACAAGAATGGTTTGAAGAGTTTCACACTAAAAAGAAATTCAATCAGAAGCTACTATAGGGTAAGAATACTCTCCCATCACGGATCGAGGTAGTGGGGCTGCCGACAAGTTGACGAGTAAAGATCTCACTTCTATTTTGAAAATAAATGTGCTAACTTCTAAATATCATTTCTTAATCATTTAATCCACGCAGCCCTTTGTCTGCTTAATAACATGTAGAACAGCAGAAATGTCACCCACAGAAAGCTCATTGCAATGACAGCATCAGCTCTTTACGGTCTGTGAGTCTTCTGTGGGCAGGTGACAAAGGATTATTTCTTTATAATTGATTAAAAGGATCAGTTAGATCTTAATTGAGCCTATTAGGTTCTCCCTTTGGGGACAGAGTATCACATTCACACTGGAGACAAAGCACAGATATCTGCCTGCCTTTATTCTCCCCCACTTGCTTATTTATGTACAATAAAATATTTTAGCAATGACACAAAAATAACACCTCTTGGCTGTATGCTTCTGGGCTGCGGTGATTCTCACATCTGGGGACAACCACTTCTGCATGAAATGCAGGAGAGTTGGGTTTGCCACAGAAGCTCTTCTTTTTGCTTTTTGTTTGTTTGGTTGGTTGGTTTGGGTCTATTTCTTTGGTTTTTTTATTTTTATGTAACAAACCTCTGAGCTTTTGGCTTTGAATCATCCCGTTACCCTCCAAGAAAAATTCAGGAAAAATGACATAACTTGTCTGTCTTGGGTCAATATCCAGTTGTAAATTATCTCAAGTCAAGGATTTGTAACTCATTGTACAAGCTCATGGATTCCTCCTGACTCTCTTCTTACTTCCTTTCTCATCTCTCCTAGGATTGCAGTCTCGTGTAGATTAAATCAATAGAAAAAACAGCACTGGATAATTTAATTCTCTGCTACTTTCCTACTTTCACATCTTCAACAGTTCTAGACTTTCTTGATCATTTAGTCTTTTGTCGGAAGAAAAAATAATCCCTTGTCTTTACTTTCAAGACACCTGGCAAGGTGAGTTTACTACCTTTTTCCTTCACAACCTTCTACCATCTGCAGTCCTATGAAAGACTCAATCATCTTCCTGGACATTGTACGGTCTTCAAAGAAGCCTGCAGAAGAGATGTTCTTGTCTAGAGGAGCTTGTATTAAAATGGTGGACCTAAGAAGTGTATAAGGAAAGGCAAAAACAGAGAAGTGGTTTTGAGCTAAGTCTACTGCTCTGAGCTTAGGTTCTTCAGAAAAAAAAATATTGGAAATTAAGACAGTTGTGTTTCTGTCTCTTTTCTCAAGTCATGTTTGGGTTGAATGAGAAAAGAAGCCATAAAAAGGTTTGAAATATTTGGGGAAAATGGGAATGTTAAGAATAAAGGGTAAAGCTAGGCAAATGGGAAGAAGTGTGTTATTCAGAGGCAGTCACAGATCAGTTCTCTCCTTCATCTCCTCATTGTCTCTCAGTTTAGCAGTTATAAAATGCACTCTTCAAATTCAGTTTCTGAGCTTTCTCGTTCACTGTAGATGGGATTTATTTGTTCCAATTTAGGCATCTGAAAACTGCATATGTCCATATAAGTAGTCACCAAAGATGCTCTCTTAGAAACTGGCTAAGAGGAAAAATGGCTTGAATCTCTTTATGAAGTGACATGACCATGAAGAGAAAAATTGTAGCTATCTTAATTTTCCATACGTAAAGTTAGATGAGAGGAATCCCACCCTTACAGTTCAAACATAACTCTACTCCTTGAGCCGTGCATGCTCCTGAAGAGATTTATGCCGGATCAAAGTACATCCGGGATGGCTTAGCTGTCAAAACTAGACTAGAGCAGGTACTTTCAACCCAATATAAATGAGGGATTGCAGTCAGATGAAAAACAGAGTGACTGTATGGGGGGAAAAAAGGGAAAACCCAGCAATCTCTTCACACGATGACTTGTTAAATCTCTTTCAGGAATCATGAAGAAGTGCCATAGTGTAGTATGTTTAAATTCTATGATGTTCAACATCAACATAGGAAATTCATTGTCTGGAATAGCCATTCAATGGCTGGACCTATAACCAGCCGTTATATATACAGAGAGAATGGAAATCTGCATTTATTTAAAGGACTTGTTGATGTTAAGACCAGAAAACATCATCACAATTATCCGTTTTGATCTAGAGCAGACAGCATCCACTCACTTAGGGCTGAAGTGGAGTTTATAGTATTAAAGAGAAAAGTGAGCCTGTTTGAAATACAGCAGGCAGTATAGGAATTCTCCCTTTTACTCTTTCCTTTCAGATTCTGCCTCTAAGTTTGTGCTTTATGTTCTTTCAAACTTTGTGAAGTGCAAGCTTTGCAGTTTTGGCTTTGCTTGGCATAAAATCTAGTGCCATTGAGAATTCTGTTCTTCGTTAATGTCCTCAGCCGCTATGGCTTAATGCTTGTGCATGTAGCCTATGCCTGCAAAACCTGAATCTTATCTTGGATTTTCTGATTAAAAACCAAACATAGGACATATCTAAAACCCCCCAAACCGTACCATCACATAATAATGGACCAAACTGCCTGGGATCTGTAATACTTATCCCATGTATTGCTTACTCTATTGCAAGAAATACCTTCTCATGAAGTTATGTCTATACCAGTGAATTGAACAGTGGCAAGGAAAATTGCAAGGAACTGTACGTTTACTGGCATATTTGTAAACTTTTAAGATTGGCCTCAACCTGAGCAACAGCCTCTCTGGGCCAGCAGTCTCCAGCAGCTCTCCCTGAAACAACCCCTGGCTGTCATTCAGAAGCTACAGCACTACAGGGGTCGTTCCCAACAGGTTGTTTTGATTGTTGAAAGAGTTCAGGGTAAGGACAAGGGCTTCTACATGATGCTTGGCCTAAGAACCAGAAAATGGGCCCTGGTCCTGCTTGATTTACTACGACAGATGTAGCCAAAATATACTAGAAGAGGCGTAACCAGATAGCAATGAACTTCTGAGGATTTGGGCAATTATGCGACCAGAGTGTATTTAAGCCACTAATTTCCCATCAAGGATCTTCTTAAACATGAATGTTGGGAAAGACTTCTCTACTTCCTGCTAAATCATAAATCAGATTCTTATTATTTGCATTTGTGGTACAGGGCTTAACAGATCGATGGGGCAAATGGAATAAATCTGCCCCATCTGGAAAATATATAATCCAGCTTTGCAGGGGTTGTCCCCACTGCAAACACCATCGCTAGCATTGCTTTGCAGCAGTGGTTAGAAAATCGGCTGCCAGGTCCCTGTGGTGCCAGATGTCACATGCCCATTCCCTGAAGAACTGACCATTCATAGAAATTGGAAACAAAATATACTGTAGAAAGAAATTCTTCTATTTCCAGTTAAAGGAGGAGAAATGAGTCCAATAGGGATTAAATATTTGTCCAGTAGAGCCTGGAAGAATAGTTTGTTAGTTTGATTAATTATTGACAATTATTAAGTAATTTTAGTGTAATTTATCATTTCCTCATGTTGCTGTCAAGGCATAATCGCTATAGGGAAACAGTCAAGACTCTGCAAAGTGGGTTAATGGTTAGTCCTGGGTCTCATATAAATGCAGATTTTATTGTTCTTTTATTGCCATATTCACAACAGCTGTTCTGTGCAAGCGTGTGAAATGAACCTCTGCCCTTTCAGCATGCCTGTGGGAAGCTGCAATCGTACTCTTTGCATTCCCACAGCTTCCCCTCGTATCTGCCCAACTCTTTCCTATTGCCTGTTGGCTCCCAACCATGTTTGAGTAGCGTGTGACAACAGGAGAGATGGCAAGGATCAAATATGTACCAAAGCCTTTCCAGCACATTAGTGAGATGGGCAGTTTGGGGCCAATCTTCAAGCCTGAATCTTTGATCTTTTTTTCAAGCCTGATCCTTGATCTTTTCTGGGGCTGATGAAACCAAAACTGTTTACCTCATTCTAATATAAGTGTCTGTAATAGGGGAGATGACTCCTTCATCACTCTTTGCTGATGGTAAGTTACACCTAGACACCCAGCTTACATTAAACATGATAATTTTAAATGCCTTCAGTTGGAGTCCTTGAGTCCTATCCAGTGTGCCTGGGTTTGCAGTTTGCATTCCATCCTCTTTCATGCTCTCAGCACTTCATGATCTTTTAATCTTTCCTACAAAATAATGCAGTCCTGCGGAGCGGCAGCTGGGACTATTCATTGAGCCCATCTTTGCAGCCCGAGGCAGATGGCTAAACTGCCTGGTCTGTGCAGGAAAAGAGAAGCTCCCCTAGAGATCAAATGAGAAGAGACACCTAATCTAACTCCGGCTCACCTGGAGGAGCCTCTGCCTATGCTGACTAGAGAGATCAGGGAAGAAACTCTGCCTAAGCCCTGATTTTTAGGAGTCAGCCACATTCTGGAATGTGTATGAATTTTGTTGTATTTGAGAAGTGAATAAATGTCTTTCAGTTATTTAATCCAATGTCAGAAATTAACCGTAAGACCCTCCTTATTGTTTTCTAAATGAAAAATTTAAACTTGTGCTGATTTATTTTTCCTTTTTTTGGAAATATGTTCTTTTGAATTTCATATCAAACAGTGCTAAAATACTATTTGTCCTACTTATGAATCATTATTATAATAGAATAAGCAGGGCTTAAAACAACCCTGAGAAGTAGGAAGGCTGATGCTTTGTTTCCAATAACATATATAAACCCTTCTATAAACTTCTAGCTAAAGATATCATAAGATTAACTGAAAAAATAATTTTTCAGCAAAGTCCAAACGTATGTGCATGTATTTTTTTTCTGACAACCAAGTATACGAAAAGTCCAACTATCCTTTCTTCGACCTAGCTATAGTAAAATAATTTTGAGTTGCAGCACGTGAGCTCAGCTGTCTTAGACAGCTGCTAGTTCAGTATCAGTGGACGGACCCCTGCCCAAAGCCAAGAGAAAAACATGGCCTACTTCCAAGACAAATACATTTTCACTTTGAGAAGACATACAAAAGTAGACAGTTTTCAGCTTTTGAAAGCTAACTCAGGTCAAGTCAGGAACTGACAGAGGTAGGGAAAAAGAAACGCACCTCTGTTGGAAGAAAGATGTTGACAATGTGCTGCTCAAAGGACTTAAGATCTAACGAGACAAAAGAGGGTTGTCTGCAGCATACCTTCGTGGAAAAGTACAGTCAAACGTCCTACACTGAGCATGGAGAGTCATCAGCTTCTCAGCTGGGTTTAGTATAGGGCTAAGGCATGCTGGGGCCATGGCCAGAGGTTGAAGTTCTGAAGGATATTGATGTTGTCTAACTTTGGGCAATGAATAGGAACATCTCATTAATTAAAAAGGCATTATAGGCCCATCCATAAGGCAGTTCACAGAACCTGAGGGATTTTTTTGCCCTAAATCAATGTCATAAAGTGCCTGCTCTTTCCACATCCAATGCAGGGAGTCCAGGCTTCTGCCCTAAATCAAGGGCAAGCATGACCTCATCTTGTATCTCTCATGAGCTTCAATCTCTTTTCCACAGCTTCGGATGGTGCTCCTTGGAAAGTGGCTTTCAGAGAATGGAAATGTTTTCTGCACCGAGGAGTCGAGTGCTGTATTCTGTAAGGATTGCTTACAAATTGCTTGCAAATGATGGTGAAATAATAAAGACAGCTGGAACTGCAGCCCTGTAACTGTCTCCTAGCTGAGGATAATAATCAGCAGGACATGGTGAACTAAAGTTCAGTTGTCGCCACTCTCTTCAGACCCTCAAAATACTTGTGGTTGTTTGACCACAAGCTGGGGCATGCACTCACCTCCTGTAATCCCTGAAATCTGCTCCTTGGATATGCATTCAAATCCTACATAATGCAGTTGGCCTCTTGCTGGGCGTATACACTAGGACACAAAAAGTAGAAAAGCTTGAGGTAGATGAAGCTGGAGATTAGCAGCCTCTGCCTTTGGTGTCTGGAGTGCCTTGGATGCTAAAGCAGTTTGGGTGAACATTCATCGAGGTGTCCTCCTGACTTTAGGGTCCTTAGATCCCCTGATGTAACATTTAGGCATCCAGGTAGATTGCTGAATGCCTTCTATGTGCAGATGGTGATATTTCAGAGCTTTATATCTCACTCAAACCAGAGCATTATTCAGAAGACAGACAAAAAGCCATGTCTGATAGAGACATTATTCTTCCTGACCTTTCACGCCCTCCAGTCTTCAATACCATCTTTTGCAGCAGAGGGGTAAGAGAACAAAGGTTGAAAGACTTCAGTTTTTTTAACATGAAAAAAGCAGATAATTTTCTCTTGCTGTTGTGCTCAGAGATGGGTTAATTTTTATGTGTTTTAAATTCATTTAAAAAGAGAGAAATCATAATGAGGTAGAAACTTGGATTAGATCATTTCAGCCCACAATGGTTAATCTTACAAAGCTGTAACCTATGAAATCTGGGCCTATATAAGTGGAATATTTCAGTAGTTGTAAACATGAAGACTGTGACCGGTTCCACAAATGAAAAAAAAATTCTCCAATTCTCCTCTTCAGCTCCACTAAGAGTTAATCCTCAAGATTGTTCAATGTTTCAAAATACTGAACTAAAAATAGCACAGTTCCTGTTAAGTTGTTTTAACTGCTGGAAAGGATGGGGCTGTAAGGCAAAGGGCAAGTCTCTCACATTTGAATAAAGAAAAAAAAAAAGGAAAAGGGAAAAAGAAAAAGAAAACCACAGCTACTGTTCTGTTTGCTTAGCTGGGCTTACGTTGACGGTGATTGGATTAAGCCCTGTGTGTTCCAAGTTGAACAAAAACAATGTTTATCACAGTGTTAATAAAAATATTGTTTTAAAAAAGCTTCTTTTTTTTTGTCACTTCACTTTCAAAAATGTTTTCTTGGATCCTAATTAAAGAAGCCTGCCAGCAGGTACTATGCTGTCTCTTTTCCAACATGTTATCTCCTGTTGTTTGAGGACTAATAGGAGGGCTACGCTGATGGCATGTCTGTAGATCGAGGGGTTTGCAGCTGGCATTGTCTTCTACTTGTTCAGTAGTTATTTTCCGTGTAAAGAAGAAACCTGTTGTTTTCCTCACAGAAAACACACAAGCAACCAACCAACCAAACACAAAAAAAGCAACTAAAAACCTAGCAAGACTAACAGAACAAACCCCAAAGGCATTAGCAAAGTCATAAAGTGAAAAGAGCTAAGATCCTGAAACCAATAAAAGTTATACTCTCATGGCAAACGGCTCTTTGGTCGTTGATGAAATCATAAAGTTGAAGTTCACATCTAACTTCAACTGTCCAGTCTTGAGCATCAGCTATGAAACACAACCGGTGCGTTTCCAGCACCTGACTATGTTGTGATGACTCCCTTGTAGGAAATGCTCATACTTCCGCAGCATCAGCCTAAATCCTTAAGTGTATAATAAAAAACTGAGGAGAACTAAATTTTGCCTAGAATAGAACCTTATGAGTGTCATAGGATATCTTTTACCTTTCTTTCCATAAGTGAAGTATGGAGGCCTTAGGGCCCACCAGGTATTACTGGACGGTTTGTGTGACCTTGATAAAAGACTGGCTTCATCCTGTTTTGGCTGGTCTTTAAAGGCTGACCCCAAGTGCTGGACTAAGTATGAACCTTCCTTTCTCCATCTGTGTCTCTCTTACTACACAGCAGCTTAAAAGCTGCTCGGAAGGGAAAGAGAAGTCTTCGTAGCAGAATTTTTCATGGGGTGCCAATGTTAAGGCTTCCTCCAGCTTTTTCTCTACCAGCGCCAGTGCTGGCTAATGTTTGTCAAACAGCGCTCTCCCACCAGAGAACTGGCCTTGAGCATAACCAGTAGCTCTCTTAGGATGGGGATAGTGTGCTCCAGGCCCTGGCTCAGGTGTTGCTCTGTGCCCTAAGGTGAAATATCACAGGAATGGTGGCATCAATGTGCCTTCAGTACTTTTGCCCATCCTCCTCCACAACAGCCTCTTGGCAATGGTCCTTAGTGCATGCTTGTTCCTCAGCCTGGCCCATGTTTTGTTTGGGACCTGTGCTAGTCATGACAGGTCAAAGCATTGGTGGGAGGGGAGATAGGTCAAAGCATTGCTCAAAGCCATATGATTTCCTCCTCCACATCATTAAACATGCAGGATTGAATTTCCAGTGGCCTCACTTGTTGTGTTGCTCTTAGATGGGGTGGGACAAGGAAGGAACAGGCTGTGGCACTGAGACTCAACTTTTTTTCTTCATTGGTGTTTTTGTACCTGACACTGCAGCTCCATCTGTCAGGAGAGACGTCTTTTATCTGTCAGTAGGGTTTTGGGTCATGTTAAATATTACTTAGTATTTTGGATAAAGTTTTGCCCCTTTTCTGTGGACCAGCCTGATGTCACAATTTAGGAAGTATCAGAAGATACTTCAGAGGTTTTGTGGTTGAAATACTAAAGGAACAGTAATTATGTCTCAAATAAGTGGTGTTAACACTTGAGCACTTATCCAAATAAAAGAACTACAATAGCAATCCCTGTCTTTGAGACCAAAGAATCCCAAACAAGGTCCAAAGATGACAATAGTCTCAAAGACCGTAAGAACAATGGTCTAAGTAGTCATTAGAGCACTGTCAGTTCTGAGTATCATGATAACTGCTTGGCAAGAACAAGGAATATCTAGGCTAAGATGGCAAATACGAGAATGTCCTGGGAAAAAAGTAATCTGTTTTCTCAGTTCCTGCAAAGGAGGTAGATGGGCTTATGTCAAGAGAACTCAAAAGCATTCCCAGAGATGCCTCTCTCAGATACCACACATTAAAGGCAGGGAGCAGTGTAATAAACATGACTTCAAGATCTATAACACAGACAGAGTGAGCTCAGGCACAAGAATCAATCCTATTGATTCTAGTGCATGTGGGAAAGGAAGGGCTGGAAATGGTGGTCAGTGCATCAGTCAGGGTCAGGGTCTCACTCTTCAGCCTAAGGCTGTCTTTCTGTGCTGATCCAGTGGAAACATGTCGAAACAATGATTTTGTTCATTCCTCACGTGGACTGCTAAACATGCATGAAAGCACGTCAGTCAAAATAACTGATGGTCCAACTCAGATGCCAAGAGACTTCTCTTCACAAGTAATGTAGTGGCACTTGAGACGAGGTCTCAGTTTAGCAGCACGAACTGCTGAGGGCTGTGTCTGTGCTGTGAGTCTATTATACAGCAGCAGTAGTCTCTCTGTTGGAATGAGAATAATCGTTCAACCTGCTCTGCCAGTCTCACAGGTGTCCACCACTCTGCAGAAAACGCTACTGCTTACTAAAACTTTGATTTTTCTGTGTAGGAGATCAGTAAATTTTTCGGCAGTGGTGAGAGATATCAAAATCAAAGATATTGAAACCAGTTCTTCATGCTTAGGCCCTTGGGATATATTTTCCTTGCCATAAGACGAAACATGTGATAAAATTCTCACAACTGTTAACTGTCCCACCCAACATTCCTTGACAAGGATCTCTTATCTTCTAGATTCCTCAGGCAATCCCTCCCTCACAGATAATTTTTCGTCTGTCCTGCGTAGCTAATTGAGCAGAGGACTTTTCATCCAGAATTTGAATTTCCAGATGAAGTTCTACACTGTTTTTAATGAAAGTCAAGATAGCGTTGCTGCAAAAAAATGTGAAAATGCAAGTAATGGCTACAGAGGTAGGACAAGCGATGGTGAGAAACAAGGTTTGGATGAAATAATAATGGAAAAGCAATTAAGAGTGCTATGAGTTTGCAGAGCTGTTTGCAGGATGCAGACCAGACATTTCACTGCTCTGGGAATCTGCCAGTTGGCCGGTGTTGTGGTTTAATCCTAGCCGGCAGCTCAGCACCACACAGCTGCTTGCTCACTCTCCTGCATGTCAGGATGCAAGAGAGAATCAAAAACTTGAGAAATCTCATGGTTTGAAACAAAGTCAGTTCAATAGGTAAGGCAAAAGCCGTGCACACAAGCAAAGCAAAACAAGGAATTAATTCACCGCTTCCCATGGGCAGGCAGGTGTTCAACCATCTCCAGGAAATCTGGGCTTCATCACCCATCATGGTGACGGGAAGATGAACACAATCACTCCAAACATCCCGCCTTCCTTATTCTTCTTCCTCCAGCTTTATATGCTGAGTGTGATGTCATATGGTGTGGAATATACCTTTGGGCAGTTGGGGTCTGCTGCCCCAGCTCTGCCCCCTCCAAACTTGCTGTGCACCCCCGGCCTGCTCACTGGTGGGGTGGGATGAGAGGCAGGAAAGGCCTTAACTCTGTGTAAGCTCTGCTTAGCAATAATGAAAACATCCCTGTGTTACCAACACTATTTTCAGCACAAAATCAAAACACAATCCCATACCAGCTACTATGAAGAAAATTAACTCTATCCCGCCCGAAACCAGCACAGTCAGGAAAAGAGCCTGTGAGATGCAAGGGCAAAATCAGCAGGGATGAGGTGCCTCATCCTTCCACAGATTTCCTGTACATTCAGTCATTGATATGACCCACCATTGGATGAAGGAGAGGAGGAACAGGGCCAAGATGGAAGGGATTGAGGATGCTAGCACTCACAAGAAGAGACATCAGTGTCCGTAATCTGTTCAGTGTATTTTTCTATTAAAGTCCTGTTTTCCACCTGACGTAGAAAGTGTCCAAGAAGTTCCTGTTCCTAAGTACAATCTGGGGACACTTGAACCTAGGAAGGTGTGAAGTGAATGAAGTATAGGAGGACTGTGATCGAAAGAAAGACGTGAATTCACCTCCTCAATGTCGTCCAAGCTAAACACCTTTACCTCTCTTTAAATTCAGTAGGGTTTAGAGCTGGTCAATTTTTATAATATTTTACAACATGAAGTTATTCCTGCGGTTGCTAGTGGTGGTTTCTTCTGTTGCCTGGTAGCAGATATTGTGCTACACCAAGTCTACCTGTTACAAATTTCTCCTATAGCTTTGACCATGTACTAGTCACAGCAGCGTGCCACCGCCTTCTATAAATTGTTTACAGAATCATTGTATGTGAAATAAGAGGCTGAAGTGTCTTGTCTACTCCTTTGGATGACACAGGCAAGGAAATTCCACACATTTGCCCTCTATTTGGCCAGCTGATAGGAGTGTAACTACAAAAGAATTTCTACAGTGGTAAAATTTCAAGTGAAGTCCTAAGTCCCCAAGATAAACACAATCCACCGCTTCCTTGGTAATTCATGTGGTGGCTAAGCAGTTTGACTAACTGCTCTCTCATTTTTCATTTTAATTCTACATGGGTTTGTCTACCAAGATAAGCTTGCAAGCAAAATAATAATCAGACTGTCTGCTAATCATTGTTACTCTGTTTTGTAAACCGCTAAATTTTTCAAGAGTTATCAAATAAACTGTGGATAATGATGACAACAGAACAGGTCAGGAGAAAATGTTACAAAACAGATTTCCCGTGGGATAGTGGAAATGTTCTGCCCTTAAGATTTGCATTGAGTTTTGTACAAATGCATTAACCCAACAGAAGGAACTCATGTAAAAGCCAGGTTGTTAGTATAAATTATCTTCTTGTCTGTCTGGAGAAGAGAAAGAGGTGTCTCTAGAAGGTGACTTGTGCCCGTTCTGGATGCCTGTGTTAGGAGGAGTTAAATTTCTGTCTGAAAATGTTAGCAATGCTCTATAGTTTATATGGGAAATATAGAAAAGCAGATCTGAATAAACACTTAGGTTTAGGTATGTGAGTCAGGGGATGTTGTCTTCGGGCCTGAGAAAAAAAATCCTGATGGGTGTCTGTGAGGGTAATTTACAGCATTTGGAGAATTCCAAGACTCTGGTATCTCAATCTGGCAAACTATTGAGTTCTATTTCTGTTTGGTATAAATTATTTTCTTAAATCCAAAAGAGGAGGTACAGTCAGATTTTTTTTCTAATATTCCTCTTATTTACAAATACCACATGCAGTGGAAAAGCACTTCAGCTTATTTTTATTTGCCATGAATAGAAAGATCAGGTATATTACTTCAGAACCAGAGATGTGCAGCTGTTACTGGATATGGAACTTGCATCACGGAAATAACATTCCACATTTAACGTCTCTTTAGTAATCCGAGTGCTGTATCAAATGCCTTCCTCATCTGGGAAACTAAGTATTGCAAGTGAGATGATGAACTCTCTAAAGCTGGTCTTGCTTGTCACTAGGATGGGTTCACTCTGATCATCAAAATACCATTTGCTCTCAAATACTGAAACAAATTTGATAAGCCTGACCAAATTCATGTACATGTTCCTGAATGGCTTTCATCAGAGTTTTCTTGTGACAAAAGGATGGCAGAGGAACAAACTTCAGTCATTTAAGGCATATTTGTAGAGTCTTCTCTTTGCCTGCTGCAGGAGAGCTGTTTGCACCAATGCCCATCAATTTCTATTTGCACATGAAAAACATACTGCTGGGACATGGGCAGAGTCTTGCTTGCACCACAAGTGTAAGCAGTGAGGCCACAGCAGCTCTGGAAATGCAGCCTGTGTTTGGAAATCTGAGGAGTTGAGAGAGCTTGAGGTAGGATTTGATGGCAGTTGGCTTCTTCTGTTGGCTACCTGGGAAACCTCTTGCTCAATTATTTATGTTTCCCTTAGTATTTCAAAGAAGGTTAAGACCCACCAAATCAAACACCCTTCTTCTGGTTTCAGATTTTGAGGGTATCATTATTTTCTGCTACTTCTCATTGAAACATCATACAACGGAATTACTTTAAGATATCAAAAATCACATTTCAGCAAAAACATTCCAAATGCTTTTGAGAAAAGTACTTTTTTTTTGTCATATCATGTAGTAATTTTGCTTTAAAATATGAATGCAGTGATTCTCAGTGGCTGAAAACAAGTGGCTAAGATTTAAAAAAAAAAAAAGGAAGGGAAAAGTTTTTCAACAAAATACAGAAATTTTTCATCTCTGATTATGACACGAGCTTAGATCTGAGTCTCTTTGGGTTTTTTTTCTGTTTTTAATGGCAATAAACTGGCAACCTAAGAGATCAGTATGAAACCTAATGAAGTATCTGCCCAGTTGCAGGCAGGATGCTTGCCTGTCCTCGACCCTGCGGTGAAAATGCCCCACGATGCTAACGGGAACAAGGGCACATGGGGTCACAGGATCACGGAACCACAGAATCATCTGGTTGGAAGAGACCTTTAAGATCATCAAGTCCAACCGTTGCCCCAGCACTACCAGGGTCCCTAAACCATGTCCCTCAGCACCACATCTACACATCTGTTAAACCCCTCCAGGGAAGGGGTCACAGACACCTTTATTCTGAAAACAGAATCAATTCATGCTGCACCGGTTATACCTGCACTGGAGTGTCACTTTGGTTTTTTGGCTCCACTGAAACTCGAAATACTTCATGTGTCAATTCAGTTGAATTTTTGAAATTACTTTTCCTCCCCAACATTAACACAGGAGTCACCGAGCCACTGAGGCACAATGTTCTGACCAGTCTTAAAGCAACACAGAAGCAGAACAGCCTCACAGTTGATAATTAATATCCCACCATGAGAGGTGGTTACCGTAGCTAGAGGACTATTTCCCTATATCGTCATGCAGTATTGCTTTTGCTCAGGTGATATACGCATACCTGTCAAGACTCCTAACTGGGCAAATATTATTCGCTAAATCCCTGTGATCTAGGAATAAAACACCTTAAAATAATGTGTAATTGAAGTGCAAATAGTCCCAAGAATAGTGAGGGGGGGAAAAAAGGAATTCTTTGGAACAAGTTATTCTGCTCTCTTATATATTAAATATTCTGTTCACATTGCTGAGTTTCCAGTTTCCATTGCTTATTTTCTACAGTATTTAGAGTATTCAATGACTACCACAGGAAGTTTTACTCACATAAAAGGTTCAAAACTTCGCTGTTCTTCACAGCATCCCTCTATCAGGAGTTTATATTCTATTACATGAAATATTTTACACAAGTGATGACACTACGTTGGCTACGTTGGCTAGATGTATATTAGCTGTAAAGGGGTAATGAAAGGATGACAAAAGGGTGATTTTTTTTCCACTGTTTCATGTCCTGAGTTTTGTATGGGTGTGTCACGACCAGGATATACACAGACACAATGTCATCAGGACTGAAAATCACTGTGTTTATACTTTTAAGCAAAATTACTACATGATGTAGGGAAAAAAGGGGTTTTTTTCTCAAAAGCATTTGGAATGTTTTTGCTGAAATATGACTTTTGATATCTTAAAGTAATTCCATTGTATGATGTCTCAATGAGAAGTAGCAGAAAATAATGATACCCTCAAAATCTGAAACCAGAAGGGTGTTTGATTTGGTGGGTCTTAAACTTCTTTGAAATATTAAGGGAAAAGTAACATAAGGCAAACTGCAGCCATCTACAGTTGATTTCCAACTATCCACAGCACATGGGCAGTTGGGTCTTGGACCAGACTTTGGCCATGATAGACCATGATGGGTAGAAAAGATGCACATGAGCAGCCACTTGCTAGTACTGGGCAAAAGAGCCAGTGTGGCGGAATGGATATGTCCAAGAGCATTTTGAAGGCTTGAGGTTGTTCAAGCGTCCAGAAATTCCTCTGGAAGCCTGTATGGCTTGGCACAAGGCATGCGCTGCCCAAAATGCACCTCTCCACACACAGAAAACCAACGGACATTCTGGCATGGAAGTAAGTGCAGGCTTAGGCGTTTCAGCGCTAATGCCAAAACCAGTAAAAATGCATTTGAATATACAAAATTCTGCTAGGAAACGTGAGTTATTAATGCAGGTATTTACTTGAATGGAAACAAATAAAGATCTGCTGCTCCAAAGGTGTTATTCCTGTGAATGCATATGTACAAGCTACACTTTTTTAAGCGTCCAGTGGAAATCCAGGGGAATTTCTTGTGGAACAGTATTACCCGCAAAATACATATATATATGGCAATTAGGGTCTAAAAATGAAAAGTAAATAAATTACTATTAATTAACCAAGTAGAAGGATAAAAAATCATCAGAAGAATGCCAGATTTAAGATTACATAGAAATGAGGTTTTCAGATGCTTAAAGGTGAGAGATGACATCATCTCTGTTGATTTTGAGTGGGACATGAATTCGTGGTTGGGTCAGACAGCTTTGAAATACCAGCCTTGGTGGAAGAAATATATCTAGATGTGGTGGAGTAACTTGGAAATCTTATCCACTAGCTTCTTTTCTTTTGAAGAGTTTCTCGTATGGAATACACATTAGCACAGGAATGCATTAATTTTTGTTATTGCAATATTGAGAAGGATCCTGTAGCAATACATTGAAGTAGTCTAAAAAAAAAAGGAAGCTAATGCATTTCACAACTTTAACATAAATATGTATAGTATCCAATCATATATGCACTGCTCAGAAAGAGAATGAAATTAATATTTGATTATTAGAGCTTGCTGTCAATTATTAAACATGAACCCATTTCCACATCTGAGTCATTTAAGGGCCAACTTTCACTACAGACTAAGAAATATTAAATGTTTCTAAAAGTTACTGTCTGCTCAAACTAATATCTTCAGAGTGAGTCATTCTAACATATTTAGCCCATAAAATAGCAGCATGCAAATGGTTCCTGAAAATACATTTATATCACAGGGAATCAAAGTTTTATCTTTAAATTCAAAATGAACCGTGACACGTCTTGTAAAAACAGTTCAGCTGACCGTTACACAATCATTCACAGGAGAAGATGGAAGATTTCTTGTAAAAAATATTTATTTCCCCATTAATTATTGGGATTTTTCTTACTTTGGTACTATACCCTTCTACAGTCAAAGCAGTTTTCTCTCGTTTCTTTGTAGTCACCAAAGAGAACCAGGAGGTGATGGTCTGATCATCCTACATTAGAGGTCTGCCTGACAAAGAGATTCATCACTCTCTAGAAAATATGATAATGATTTGACCTCTGTGACTTTAAAGGGAGGCTGGGGTGACTACTTCAGTAAACACCCATGCTGTAGATGTTATATATAGCCAGGCATATCCAAATTTGTTTAGTTCACTGCTCTAGCTCTTAAATCTCTTCAAAATTGTTGCAGTATTTTTTTCCAGCCCTTAATTTGTCTTGTCTGCAGAGGAGAGAAGGAACAGTCTTATTTTATGATTTGTTGTGAAACAAATGGAATATAAATAAAGCCATGAAACTGCAGCTGGAGTTCATCCAAAATGAAACATGCAGCTTGAAATGGAATGTTAAAAAGGCACCGTTTAACCCTTCTTTAAAAGATGTGTTTCTGAAAAATAATGGCTTTAAAACCAGAGAGAATTGCTTTGCTGTCAAAATGTTGAAATAAATTATTTGACTTTCAACAAAATATTCACATTTCCTTCACTATTCTAGGCAATTAGGGAAAATGTTTGAATCTCATCCCTCTTCTCCAAAATAGATTTTTCAATCATTTTACTCTGCCAAAAAAAAAAAAAAAATCTTGCCCATTTCCAACTGTAACGTGAATAAGATGGAAGAGAATGTCTCTAGCCCATCAACATGAGAGGTGATACTCGGTAACAAGGAAGAGCCCTAAAATGTTTCTTAGAATCTTTTTCAGATCTGAAAAACCTTTTGTCTATTCTGGGCTAACAAAATGGTACCAGACAGGGGTTCAGAGCGCATTGCTCTCTTGCTTTCTCCATTTGCCAGATTTCTAATGTGTTTGCTGGGAATGAGGAGCTAGGTCAGCCTGTGGGTTGAACATGCTGCTGGATGTGCCTAGAAGTGTTCCTCCTTCTCTACATTGCCCAATAAGTTTCCAAATTACAGAAAACAGCTGAAGCTAAAAAAGACAAATCAGAGAATCAAAGCCATGCTGACAGAAACAACATGCAGATACAGATTCCAAGGTCTGGGAGAACAAATATTGGACTGATGTACTCTGACTAAAACTGCATGCGGTAATGAGGACAAGCTGGATGGTTAGCGAGGCTGATGCTGGTAAATATCCCATGCTGTACTCAATCAGAAGTTGCAGAGCACAGAGACAAAAGTGCAGTCCTTTAAGTTTTGATGCAACATCACTAGGAACATTGTGGTCCTAAACCACAAAGAAAACAGTGGAAGCATTCTAAATACTACAGTATCTTCAATTTGTTTAAATATCTATTTAATTATTCAATATCTGTGTAGGGAAATCTCCACCCTCTGTTCCTAGAGGCCGCATGAAGGCAAACATAGTGTGTTGGCTATAAAAGCTGTGTCATGTACGCACATCCCAGCAATTACAGTGACTAGAATCAATGACCAGGGAAGAACTGTACGCTGACAATAATTAGAAGCCAAGAGACATGAAAAGCAGGAAATTGCAGCAGTCTCCATTTGGCGTTTTTCTTCTGAACACAAGCTCTTGGAGACACTTCTGGATAAAAAGATCAAGAAACTAGAAAACATAACAAAACATGTCCTTTAACTCAAGATTGGGAGGGAAGTAAAGGAAAGAAATGCAGCACTCTGAACATCTACTGCTGACTATATACAAAATAATGACTAGATGTGCTTGGAAATACAGTAGTGATACAGATGGTATGGACTGATGCCCTTTCTTTTCTCCTTTCTCCTCCCCACCTCCAGTTTTACACAGCTGAGACATTATCTCTATGATCCCTCTATCAGCACTGGATTCATGGTCAGGCGTCTCCTTCTTTGGAGGTTTTCTTACCCCTGGCAGGTCTAGTTCTCTGAGTGCTCCTTAATCTGTTTCAAACAAGAAGAGATAATTCAGGAAAGACCAGCATTTTGCTCTTCTCATTCTTGCTCGAGAGGATTAGGGAACATGCAGAGCTCCACTGGCAGACTTGAGGGAAGAGGAGGTTCGCAGTCAGGGCAGCTGTTTGCAAACTGCAAGTCTGTTTATAACGAGAGAAACCGGTTCAGGTTACCCTGCCCCTTGATTTAAATACGAGATCTTAAAACGGAGAACATTCGGAGCATTTATAGGTCTTAAACACCAGAATCACAGTGCCTGAACAGGACAGAGCTGCAGCACTTTCACGGGGAAAAAAAAAAAGAGAAAAATGTCAATGGAAAAACTAAAAGACTTCATATATCCTTAGAATTACCATTTCTGCACATGGACCAGCATCCTTTGAAAGTAGTGGAGAATCTGGCTGCAGGTTTTCAATACCAATAGCAGAATGGCAAAGGATTATTGCTCTGAGAATTCATGCCGATGTCCCATTCTCAATGTCTAGAGCTCTGTGATTATGAGGTTCAGGCCTAATAAATGTCCTTCACTAGTAAAATAATGCTCAAATACACCATTAAATGTTCTGCTATAGGAATGCATGTCTTAAAAGTCCTCATTTCAATTGGTCTTGAGGATTTCAGAAGATCAGTAATTTGCTTTCCCAAACACACGCTTATCCATTGGTTATAGCCCACAGGATTCCAAGAAGATCTGGAATATTTTAAGTTACTTGAAAACAATCCAAACAAAAAAAAGAACAAACAAAAAAACCCCGCATCTGTTTTACAAGCTGGTCTCACTAAAACAGCAACTATTCTTTTTATGTTACTTATATTGAGAAATTATGAACTCTCGTCTCTTACTTAGACTAAAACATTGGTTAAAATATTCTTCAGCATGGTTGAGTGCTTTGAGTTGTCCATTTCTTATCCTCATCTTTATATCTTACAGTGGCAAAATTGAATTCAGGCTAAAGAAGTTCTCCAGGGGATTGGGCAAGTTATTCTAACAGTGGAAACTTCGGGATGCCAAGTACACTTCGCACCCGAGGAAAGTCCATTCTGCATCAGTGTTACCCTTCACCTAATTGCCATCTGTACCACCAAATAGCCAATCTAAGATAAGTAGAGCTTTGTCCTCAGGCTGGATAGTCTTTCAGGAGGAAAGTAGAAATTTGGATGTTGATGATGTTTAAGCTATTGGGCAAATTTCAGTGACGTGTACTCAACGTGTTTATTAGCCACTGTGTGCTCCCACAATCCCTCCCTGGGATCCTACATGCAAGTTCCTATGCCTTTGTGGTTCTGAAGCTTCTACAGCAGGTATAACCTGTCTTCTCCGTATGTCAGCAGTGAGGACTTCACCATTTGTAGCAAGCTGGCTGAAGATCCTTATAAAATAACTTATGTCTCTACTTAAACATATCCAGAGGTGCTATATGTTATTTAAAAGCATACAGGAACAGAATGATGTAGTGGATGAAGAACTGCAGTCCAAGGACTCAGGAGAGCCGATTTCTATCTTTGGTTGTTTGGACATTCCAGAAGGTGAACTTGTAAAAATCATTTCACCCCTACATTCTGTTGTAAGCATCCTGATAAAATGAGTACATAGGGAGTATTATTATTATCATCAACCTCTTGCAAGTCTGGCTTTTCAGGCTAAGCATCCTTTCTAGGTGAGTAAGCAAAATTAAATAAGACATGTTTTTCCCAACTTTCAGCCTTAAAAAAACTATTTCCGTTGCAAACAGCTAAAAAGACGTAATACTAGAGTTCTGACTGGAGGCAATAATCAATACAAAGACCATGAAAAAAAGAAAAAAAAAATCTCTGCTTGTCTAGATTTACTGGAGCTGCATGTGCACTTCAAGAGGGAGAAAGAGGATCTGTGTCACGGCACATCAGTCACTGACCGTCTCTTTGCTACAAGCAGTTACATTTAATGAAGTTTTAATGATCCATTCATCTTTATTCAGCCAAAATGATTATGTGCTACTCTATACACTTGTATTATCTGTGTAGTTAATTAAAACAGCATGTTGCTTTTCTGTACCATCATTCTCACTCTTCTCATTTTTCTTCTGCTTCAGCACAAGGAAGAAGTATAAAGTGGGAAGAGAAAACTGAATCATGTCTTGGGGGAAGGATTCTGCGCGTAGGAGGCATCTCCTGCCCACCTGAACTACACCTGAGCTCATTACTGTAATATTAATTTCTCTTTCTTTAATGTCTACTTAGTATATTTCATAGAGTCCACAATGCAAATCATCTCATCCTAAATCAGGTATCTGGAACAGAGCAGATGACTCACATTTCAAAATACCCATGTCACTCCAATGACTAGGAAGATTGCACAGCATTATTTGCTCAGGTGTTGATATCTAAATCTGGGTGAGAGGAAGCCAGCTTCAGAAGGGCAGAAGGCTATTGCTAAGGCATTCTCTGAAATACTCAACTGCCTTTGCTGCCAAGGGCAGCCCAGTGTTAGAGGTGCATCCTGGTTTGAGTGCCAAGGCCAGCCCAGCATTAACATATGACACAGTGATGCACATGCCTGGTGTATTACAAGGCCTGTTATCTGCTGTAAAGGATGTGAATGGTCATGGCACAGCACTGAGATGACCATAAAACTTTTGAGAAATTTGTATTGTTGCAGTTTTTCTCATTTCAGTAGCTTGTGTGGGAGAAATCTGAACAGCCTATTCAACTGTTCTCATTTTCTAAACGACCAGCAACCCTGTCCTGAGTCGGTTGTGGGGTGCTCAGAAGTTCTGCATGTGTATCCAGCACATGACACTCTACAATACATCTTGTCCTTGATAGTAATGAAAACCACTTGACAATTCAAAAAGGGAAAGTGTGTAATAATGTTCTGTGTACTAGAAGAGGGAATAAGAAATGTAACATATGAATCAGGTTGTTGGCAGCAGTTGGACTGCACAGCTCTGCACAGATAAACATAGATTTAACCAGCAGCAGGATCAGGACTTTTCCTAGAACAAGAGGCAGAAAATAAATGTCACATTCTGGGCAATGAATATGAATAGAGTATCTTCAAGATTCAGTTACAGAGAAATGTGATAAACCTTGATGATACCTCTAGAAGGTGGGAATTTTTATAACATTTACGGTTAAAATACTTTATACACTTAGAGTATCTTTTTGTTGATTTCCTGAGAGAAAAATAACAGAAAGAACTATTCAGAGAGAAATGCCTGTGACCTTTCAAATTATTTCAGAGAAGCTGTTTCATGCATAAAGAGACATATAAAAGAAAAAACAACAAAGAATAAGGTGAGAAAGGATAGAAGAAAAGATCATGGACAGAATCTGTCATCAATTAACCACAGTTATTTTTATTAAACCTCCTTTGAAGAGGTGTCATTTAAAGAGATAAGGATGAAATTCATCTGACCAAATACAGAGACAACTCTCACAGGACTGTTACTTGGATCTCTTGACTGTGAGCAGAGAGCAAAAGGAACTTGAGGGGCAGAGATCATCTTGCAGAAAGGCAGATGGCAGTTGGCTGAGTTGCACCTTAATAAGCCTATAAGAGGAGCTCAATGTAAATGCGATCACAGAATCACAGAGTCGTCTGGTTGGAAGAGACCTTTAAGATCACCGAGTCCAATTGTTCACCCTGCACTGCCAGGGTCCCTGAAACACGTCCCTCAGCACCACATCCACACATCTGTTAAACCTCTCCACGGATGGGAACTTCACCACCTCCCTGGGCAGCCTGGTCCAATGCTTAATGACCCTCTCTGTAAAGAAATTTTTCCTGATATCTAACCTAGGCCATTTCCTCTCTTCCTGTCACTTGTCAGATGGGAGAAGAGGCCAACTCCTACCTCTCTACAACCTCCTGTCAGGTATTTGATGAAGGTATCTGAAGTCAATTATAATTAATTCCACCTTTTGCAATTTATCTGAAGCCAAATGGCAAAAATACCTCAGAACTAGAAGAGCGCTGATGTATGTAAATACCTTCTTTAACCCTTAGGAAACAGAGCCCATTTCTTCCAATTTAAATCTAAATGCATTTTAATAATTAAGCACAGAAATTAAATCTTCTGAAACCAATCCTTCTGCCCATAGTTCACTATGACATCTGTGATTGATCTGCTTTGATTATTTATGCTCTAGGTGAATAACAAAATGAGCAGTTCTACACTGCAGGCATCAGTTTGGCTTTAATTCTATTAACCACCACGTTAATGATTATCTGTACAGAAGCTCTGTGAGAAGTGGCAGGAGTAAATAAGAAAATTCCTGACTGCTAATCAATGAAGTGCCACCTCTGAAATCATGATGCAGCATCTTCTAAAGAGTATCTGAAATCCTCCTTTTTACTGAGATTCCTTTTCACCTTTACTTCATCCAGTCTTCTGTTCAATAGATTGCTGTGGGCTTCCTACTGGGTATTTAGGACTGAAGCAACCTTGCTCTAGCTGGGGAAGCTTTGAGTATTTTTCTCTATTTACAAATGAAATTAATTCTTTCTCTGCTGGTCAGTTCTAGTTATGGTACCTGTGCAAGCTAGAAAGAAGTTTGGAATATATCTCCCTTCTGCCCTTCACTACCGTGTTCATGACGAAGCATGCTTCCAGTCCTTCCTAAATCATCTGACATGGGAGTAGTAGTACTGAGTACTGCAAAGTGTCTGTGCCGGGTGTGAGAGGAGAAACTCAGCTTTCTGGACTGTTTTTCCTGTTTTCCATGTTCTGCAGAAAAAGATAAAAAAGCAGCATTTGGATAGAAGCAGCCCATGGGCCACCTGTTAGTGCTGTCATAGATGGAAGCAACGTGACAACAGATTTTCTGCAGGTAAAAAGATATTTTTCAGCCTTGTGGTTGTGGAGATGCACAGTATGGCAGTCTGTACAGTTAAGTGTCAAACATGTTAGGGTGTGTATCATGGAAATGAAATACAGAAATTCTGCCAGACTTCCCATTCCCTCTAGTAACCTGTAAAACTTTCTGAGGAAGACCACTCTGATGTCAGTTCCTAATAGAGGAATGTTAGCCATTATCCTCTAGTTAAAACGCCATTTAAAACTCACCAGATTCATAAAGCAATAGAATAGTGGATATATATATAAAGTTACACAACATTATATGCATGCACACACAACAATTGTAATTTTGGGCCCTCCACTCCAAGAAGGACGTTGAGGTGCTGGAGCGGGTTCAGAGAAGGGCAACAAAGCTGGTGAAGGGTTTAGAAATCCCTTACGAGGAGCGGCTGAGGGAACTAGAGTTATTTACTCTGGAGAAGAGGAGGCTCAGGGGAGACCTTCTCGCTCTCTACAGCTACCTGAAGGGAGGTTGTAGGGAGGTGGGGGTCGGTCTCTTCTCCCATGTAACAAGTGACAGGAAAAGAGGAAATGGCCTCAAGTTGTGTCAGGGGAAATTTAGTTTGGATATCAGGAAAAATTTCTTTACAGAGAGGGTCATTAAGCATTGGACCAGGCTGCCCAGGGAGGTGGTGGAGTCCTCATCCCTGGAGGGGTTTAACAAACGTGTGGATGTGGTGCTGAGGGACATGGTTTAGGGACCCTGGCAGTGCAGGGTAAACGGTTGGACTCGATGATCTTAAAGCTCTCTTCCAACCAGATGATTCTGTGATTCTGTGATTTTTATGCAATCAGATGTTGTCATCTCTTAGTTCCCCACGTTCCAGAAAACATGTTGTGTAAAAGGAACCCCTCTAGCTGGCAGCAGGATTGAGCTTTATCTTACTGTGCCTCAGCTGCTAAAGAGCTAACACACGCTTTGCTCTACAGAGTTTGCTGAACTCATAAGTGCTGTTACAGAAAACCAACACGATAAAGAGCTACTCTGTTAAACTCTTGGAAAATGAGGAAGTTATCAAGCTACAGTCTATAGAGCATTTCAAACAAATTATCAATGCTTTAACATCCGGAGTGCGGAGGGTAATTAGTACCTAGCACACTACCTGTGGGAAGTGGAAATGACTGTGACAAAATGCTGTGACAAAAGTCTATGGATCTGAATAGTTAAAATGACTCTTTTAGAGCAGAATTAAATCATGCAACATATAGTCAACGAGAGTATGGAGAAAACAGCCTGCTAAAATCTTCAATTTCTAAAGAATTCCACCAGAAAATCACAGGTACAAGATGATGGTCTGTGCCAGTGGAGATATTTATTTATTTATTCACTTATTTAAATGTATGTAAGGGACAAAGTATGTTACATAGAGGACATGAATGCAGACATCTCCTATGAAACATGAGCCCAGAAGATCAGACAAATCCCCATGCTCCCAACTCTTTGAAAGCTTTTAAGAGGTCTGTGTTTTCACCACATAGAAAATATCTTCTTCCTTTGTCCACTCAGGTTTCTCAAATGATCTCCTGTGTAATTACTTAATGCACACTTATGTTTCCCAAGCAGGTTCCCTGAGGTCTCCGATCCACTATACCCACGCTTGAGGATGGGGACTACTCATATCACTTAACTTTACTCTCATTTCACAATTAATTTAGAAGAAAAATCCTCTTTGTCTCTCTCTACCCATCTAGCAATTCAGGTTCTGTGAACCACTTCCTAGAGATGATCATCTCTCACCCTTGACCACAGAAAACACCTACAAAGTCCCCACCCAAAAGGATAAAACAATGACCATTAATTTAAATCATTCTTATCTACAAATTGCTGTATGACTGTATGATCTGGTGTGTAAATTTATTGTCATGATTGGCAAACACTGTGAACTACACTAAATATCTTTGTTATTCATATCTTCAAAATATTAACTGGCACATACAGTTTAGTAGCTATAGCAACACAGATAAATTTACAATTAATGGTCCTTATTTGGTTAGTACAAAAAGGTCAAGTACTGAACACCGTGAGTGCAAACAGGAAGAGCTTATTTGGAGGATTAACTACTGATGCTAAAATAGGTGCTGGAGCTGGTGGTGTTACCATTCTCCATCCTGATAGTGTTAATCCCTGGAGACCAGAGCGCCACTACAGAGTAGCCACTCTTGAGTAGTGACAGGGAGGCAGGAGATTTCCAATTTCTATGAAATTTCCAATTTCCTCTTATTTTTCATTCCACTTCACAATTATTTTGTTTTTCTGAAAACCACCCTAATGACCTTAAAACTGTCCCAGAACTGGGCTAATAGTCCATGGTAATGACTTATTTGTCTCTACACACGGACAAATATTGACAGAGAACATGCCCGTAGGAACTTGCTATGACCCATGCTATGCCTCCACCCTAGTTATTACTCATGTGTGTGGTAGGCTTTTTATCAGGGAATTAAACGCCCTAATATTGCCTCATGCTGAGCAAACAGTGACTGAAAGCCCAGGAAAACATATCTGAATAGTTGCAGTTTGGACACG
The DNA here is from genome assembly GCA_009769605.1 of Bucorvus abyssinicus. Taxonomy (NCBI): domain Eukaryota; kingdom Metazoa; phylum Chordata; class Aves; order Bucerotiformes; family Bucorvidae; genus Bucorvus; species Bucorvus abyssinicus. The sequence continues at coordinate 13,508,534 of CM020028.1, forward strand.
ACATAGCTGTTCTGAAGTCTTTTGTATCAGTATTTAAACTTGTTTTAAATCAAAATGGTTGAGGGGGTGAGGGGGCTTACAGCAGTACAGCTAGGAAAGACTGAAGCTGTCCATGGCTTTGCCTACCTCCACAGTGTGTCAGGGAAAATTTGCCATCCACAGTATTCATCTGAGCATGGGAGAATCGTTCAGAGTGCTGAGGAGGAGCAGGAGTGGCCGAGTTTCAGGAGAGCTTCAGCTGATGCCACAGAACAAAGGGATAAAGCCCTGAGACACACAGGCTTTGCCAGAGCCTGGCATAATCATAAACCAAGAGGAACAAGGTACTGCCAGTTGGCAAACAAATGTGGGATGGGAATGAAAGCAGTGCTTCACCTGGACTCAGTCCCCGCAGAAACGTTTTTCGCCAAGCAGAAGCTGTTAACCCTTCAGAGCCAGGACATTTGACGGTGCTCGTACAGAAATTCAGACTAATGCAGGTGCTACAAAGAGTTTCTCTATCACTTTCTACAGAGAATACCTGATAGATGACCGAGTACAGTATGGGCAAGGAGGTCAGCATCTCCTCCAGACACGCTGGGCAAGAAGCACGTATCAGGATTGATTTCAGAGAATATTTTGGTAGAATATATATGTGCTGTGAAAATCCGCCAATCTTTTCTGCAGCAGAGGAATATAGGTGAGAGTGTGCTCAGCTGTTTCCTGGAAAAGACATGGTAAATGCAGCCAAAGATTTTTAAACTTTCTATTTATTTATTTTTTATTTGGGGTCTGCAGGGTGAGTGTCCTCTATGTTTTACTGCATCTGAATGTCCCTCTTCGTGGCAGCCTAAGCAGAGCTGGGTAGTAACTCCAGCTGTTTCCCGCTACCTTCACAGCGTACACCCTTTGTATTACCACATACACGTCTGAGAAGGAGAAACAGCCTGTAAATCTCTGACACATCAGACTCTTCCCTCTGCTCTCAACCACACACATACTGGATCATGAGATGGGTGTAGAAATCTGACATGCCAGATAGTGTGACAGATAACATATGTTATTTTGAGCTTTCATTTCCCAGCCTCGGGTAATGCTGAAACGTTTCTTTGAATTGCTGTTAACTCATATGCTCAACTATTTCAAACACTGCGTGTATGTAGCACCATCTTTATACAGATTATCAGATCAGAAAGAACACAGAAGTCAACTCGTCTGATTTCCTACATGGCATATACCAGTGGTGTTTCCTAAACTAACTCCTATTCAATTAGTACTTACTTATAAGGGGGGGAAACCTCATACTAGTCACTAAAAAAAATGTCATTTTGTGTGCCTGAGATACCCCACATCCCAAAATTAGTTGTTCCAGTTGGTATCTAGATCCACTTTGTGCAAAAAAAGGCAACTTCATCCAAAAAGGTGGACTTCAGGAAGTCATTTTAGAACAAATTTCTATCCCATTGCTGCTTTAACCTTAATATCCTTGTTAGTTATTGTCTTTCTTCCCCCTTCTTTATTCTGATAAAATTACTGCCCATAAAGGTATTTTTTTGCATGACCAGAGAGAAGGGGGATTGTTGATCTGACAACATTTTGCTTTTAAACAAATGCACTAAAGAAATGGACATTCAAACACGATTTTTATTTTTTACCAACTCTTGAAGGTTCGCTTTTATATAATTTCCAAGTGTTAGTATTATACGTGTTTGATCGAATTGTGTTAGGTCGGTTATTACGCTGATTGTATCTGAATAGCAGGGTAACTCCCCCCAAATTACATTGCTGCGTTAGAGGCTATTCTTAACTGAGCTTGCTGAAAGCATTAGGTATTGCCTGCTTGACCAACTGAAACCTATTTTTTTTGTTTGTATTATGATACAGGTTGCACTTATTAAGAGGAATAGGACGGGCCTTTGGACAAGATTTGTAAATCTGTAAAAGTTCAAGTACACAAATGATGAGGGGTATTCAAATCCCCCTCTTTTGCCTGGATTCAGAAAGCATGCAGGTTCTTTAAAGTGGGATGTAGGTGAGATTTGTATTTCTAAAAATACAAATAACACTTAAAAATTCTCACTCAAGCTCTTACCATCCCATCTAAGTCTACACGTCCAAGGGAGATGCTTAATCTTTTCTACTTAGTGGGCTTGAAAGTGTTCTACTCTAGTAAGGCTCAAGCAAATTTGTTTTTCTCGCTCCTATAATCCACCCCCAGAGCTGCAGGATGGGCGTTCCTCCAAACATCTCACTTGAGTGATTCCTCCAGCATGTGTTCTCCAAGGAATTAAGCACAAAATATGGCAAAACAATCCTCACCTATTTAATAATTCAATGAAAAGACCTCGGTTAATTCACAATTTTGATGTGATGTTTTCATGTGGTGATTCCTATAAATATCTATATAGTCCTTCCTAAGTGAGGAACAAAGTGAAAGCACATTGACTGCACTGACTAGAAAATAATTCACTTATGGGAAATTTACAGCCTGGGCCGCACTAGTCTGAGGCACAAACTGGAAAGCATTGCCATGGCAAAAGAACATGGTCCTTTTGCTAGTTTGCTTGCTGCAGAGTTGTAGAAAGCCAATTGGCTGTGGCTTCTATTGCCCAAGGAAGGATTAGTAGTGGCTACTCCTAAAGCAGTCTATACTCAAAGCCAGCCGCTGTCACTACTCCTCCTATGTCTAGTGGGTCGGATTATTTAACCTGCCTTTCAATCTCAGCTCCTTCTCTTCTATAAAAAGAATAGTCAGGAATGAATGAAATCACGGCTGACAAAAATTCCCGTGGAAAAGCCTTTTTTGGGATTAAGCTGGAAGGTTTACCACCTGAGAGATGCAGGCTGAGATCTCAACAGAGTGCAGAAGTAACAAAAAATTTCTCTTTCACCCTTTCCTGAGACGGTGGATAAAGGACTTCTACTTGGGTAACAACTCAGATTTTGGGGGAGAAATCTGGGAAAGCATGGGCTTAGGAGATCAGAGACAGGAATACAGAGTAGTGCATCTAGCTCCTCAGATTTCCTAAATCACTTCGCAGATATTGTTCCTCTAGTCACATTTATCTCCTTGGACAAAGGGAGAAGTAGCATCCTATCTTCTAGCTTCCATACAAAACTACCAGCACATCAATGGACTTTGTCAAAAGGGTTGTGAATTCTCCCTTTTGCTGCCTGAACACATCTGTCTACCTGTTGGCTCATTCGTAGAATCATGGAATTTTTTAGGTTGAATAAGAGCTTAAGATCGTCAAGTCCAACTGTTAATACAGGACTGCCAAGTCCCTCACTAAACTATGTCTCTAAGCACCACATCTGCAAGTCTTTTAAATACTTCCAGGGATGGGGACCCCACCACCTCCCTGAGCAGCCCATTCCAGGGCTTGACAACCCTCTCTGTGAAGAAACTTTTCCTATCATCCAATCTTAACCTCCCCTGGTTCAACTCGAAGCCATTTCCTCTCATCCAGTCATTTGTTACTTGGGAGAAGAGACCAACCCCCACCTCACTACAACCTCCTGTCAAGTAGTTGTAAAGAGTGAGAAGGTCTCCCCTGAGCCTCCTTTTCTCCAGGCTAAACAACCCCAGTCTCGCATGGAACTTGTTCTCTAGAACCTTCACCATCTTTGTTGCCCTTCTTTGGACACTTCCCAGCACCTCAATGTCCTTCCCGAAATGAGGGCCCCAAAACTGAACCCAGTATTCAAGGTGCAGCCTCACCAGTGCCCAGTACAAGAGGACAATCACTTCCCCTGTCCTGCTGGCCACACTATTTCACTAAAATCCAAGAAACCTGTATTGATTTTGATGGACTTTAAATGCAACCCATTCTCTTTTCTTTAAATGAATTATGTGAATGCCCTTGGGATCTCTGCACCACCACTGAAAGCAGTCTTAAGAGTACACAAAGAAACTCTTAAGCAGTGCCTTAGCAGTGAAATAATGAGCAAAATGTCTGTGCTTTGTTACTGTTGGAAGAGTTTATTTATTTAAGGCTTTTTAAATAAAGATTTAGATTCCATTTTGCAATAGCAGTCTCTGAACTAACACAAATATGTGCTTTTCATTCAAAATAAAAAGGTCACCTTCTGTTACTCAGAAATCTGATAGATGTTGGTAGAAAGGATTTATTAGGTATTGTTTGGACAGACATGAATATCATCCAGCAAAAGAAAAGAAGACGAAATCAACCAAGAATAGCTTGGCAAGAGCTCCATTCATGTTTAGTTTGTAAAGAAATACAATACCAACATTCCTGTATCTGGTTCAATACATTTGTCACATGCTGAAGACCTCCAAATTCGGTCTGTGCAGAGGCAGTTTGAGTTCATTGCATGATTTATTCTAAAATAGACATCAAAAACATGGCAGGTGAAACATAAGGGAAAAATCTTGCCTGCTAAAACAAAAGGCATTTTGTTCATTGCCTTGAGGGCAAGGCAAAGTAGGAGGACTAATTCAGAGATGCATTCAGAGGGCATGCATCTATGGATGGGTTCATTGGCTTAAAATAGGCATCTTGTTCTGTCTGAGATAACCCAGTATATGCCTCTGGGCTTATGCTTAATGGTCTTATCATAGAATCACAGAATCATCTGGTTGGAAGAGAGCTTTAAGATCATCAAGTCCAACCCTTCACCCTGCGCTGCCAGGGTACCTAAACCATGTCCCTCAGCGCCACATCTACATGTCTGTTAAACCCCTCCAGGGATGGGGACTCCACCACCTCCCTGGGCAGCCTGGTCCAATGCTTGACCACCCTCTCTGTAAAGAAGTTTTTCCTGATATCCAACATAAACCTCCCCTGGTGCAATTCAAGGCCATTTTCTCTTGTCCTGTCACTTGTCACATGGGAGAAGAGACTGACCCCCACCTCTCTACAACCTCCTTTCAGGTAGTTGTAGAGAGCGAGAAGATCTCCCCTCAGCCTCCTTTTATCCAGGCTAAACAACCAGCTGCTCCTCATAACAATTGCTCTCCGCACCCTTCACCAGCTTCATTGCCCTTCTCTGAACCTGCTCCAGCCCCTCAATGTTCTCCTGAAATGAGGGGCCCAAAACTGGACACTGTACTCAAGGTGTGCTCTCACCAGTGCCCCCAGTACAGGGGGACAATCACTGACCTGCTCCTGCTGGCCACATTATTTCTGATACAAGCCAGGATGTCCTTGGCCTTCTTGGCCAGCTGGGCACACTGCTGGCTCATATTCAATCGGCTGTAGACCAGCACCCCCAGGTCCTTTTCCCCAGGCAGCTTTCCAGCCACTTCTCCCCAAGCCTGTAACGCTGCAGGGTGTTGTTGTGGTCTTCTGATTTTGAATCCTGCTTTAATAAGCGAGTTTTCCTTTAGCTTCTGCAAGTAACTCTTGGTGAAGAGTGGTGTTAGAAACTCCACGAATTCAGTGGAGATGTCCCGAATTCCCTGCCGGAAACGATGTGGATCTACATCTCTGCTAAGAGCTGAAATCCATTTCCCATTTGCAGATGTGAACCCTGCAGAAAGATGTGCAAGTGGCGAGGTAACTTCCTGCTCGTGCCCTGCTGCAGCCCTACCTGATTCATGGCACAAGGCAAGCACCTTTGTGCAGGCATCTTGGGTATATTGTACCCCTTGCATGAGACTCTTTGGAGATCTCTAAAACAGGTCTTTTTGATGTCTCATGTAGTTTATCCTTATTCTTAAATCTATTCTTCATTATTAGTATGTTAGCACTCAGCTATAAGAACCCTGAATATTTCTGCAATACATTTCCAGCTAATTTTTGATTCTTTAAAACCTCCACTTCCCAGTTTCCTGGGTGATGAGATCTGCTCTCTGCTGGAGTACGGTATAACAAAATATTCCTGCCTTTCATAACCGCGCTGAAAGGTGAGGGACTGATTATTAAACTGTCTGACTGCGTAAAAAATGCAAGTGGGAGCCATGTTTGCCTCACTGATTTATGGCAAATGCTACATCAGTCAACCAAACTCTGAGTGGATTCCTGCTCGTTTAAAGTGGGACAGTGGGCAGAGGTGGCTGCTTCATTCCATTAGAGTGCTGCTGACTGCTGGAACCGGCACGCCTTCTCTTGAACAAACAGTGCTGAGCAGAACTTCTGACCTTTTGATCTGCCCTTACGTCTCTCACATGAAATTACTTCAGGCCCCACATGTCTTTACATTTTTTGCTTCTTGACAGATGGTCTGATATAGTCCTTCATGCTTAACAGTAAAGGAGCAATATATATTTCTAAAAGTTTGGGGTTTTTCCTGTGATTTATTTTACAGTACTTCAGAGTGCCAGAAGTATTATTGTGAAACTGATTTTAATGGTACCACTGAAACTCCATGAAATGAAGTCGACTGAAGGAGAATACACGTGGTATTTCATCTGATGAGGCAGCATTTCTCCCAGCTTTAGCAGCCTGTTTCACTACTGTGCTCCTTCTGAAATTTCTGAAATTTCAGCTTAACAAGAGCTTTCTATCTGTCATTTAATTCTTCCAAGATCCTCTCGTTGATTCCCTTTTGACATCTAAATGCTAGTGAACTTTCTGGTGGGATTTGAATATTATTTTGTTCAATTTTTAGGATTAAGATTTTAAAATCTTAAATACCAGCTAGAATTTGCTGTCCATTTTCCTCCATGCCCACCAGTAACTGAACAGAAATCTTCAGCTCATTTTATGTGGTCCATATCGTCACATTGACCAGACTTCTGCAGCTGAGAATTTCAGCTGTTCCCATTGCCACCTAACACTTCTTTTGTGAAGTATGTCAGGAGGAATTCTAGTACTATGGTAGCTGAGCCTTTGAAACTTCATGGATGACCATCTCACGTTCATAGTGACCAGGCTAAGAGACCTGGTTCAGAACAGTGGTCTGCCTCCAGGCATAGGTACCAGTACCTCTTGTGAGTTTTCCTTACCCTTGCACTGCTGGAGTCAATGCTCACAGCGATCCTTGTCTCTGAATTTTCCTACGTGTGTTTCTACAACCCAGTTGCTCCTTGGACCACTTTGCGACTTGGTTAGCTAATGGTTTTAAACCATTCAGAATGTGCTACAATCTTGGTGAATTCTGTTAGAATGAGAACAAGGGTACTCTTGATTGCATCTAGCAGGATGGGCACTCAAATCTCACAACAGGTAAAGCTCTTGTCTAGCACTAGAACACATTGTCCCGTCTATCAGTGCAGTTAAAAACGGTTGGCTCGTTCCCTCGAGCTATAATAGGAAAGCAGTTGGATCGATACATCTGACATATTGTCCATTACCACAGTAAGGTCAACGTAATTGTCCATCCTTGTGAATTCCTGTGCTGCTGGACTGATGCAGCAGCAAAACACGCTGAGTAGACAAGGTAGGTCTTCAGCTCAGCAAAATGATGTCATTAAGAGGGCCGCAGCTAGTGTCTAAAAGTGGGCTAAACAAGTAAATAGCCAGTACAACCCCAGCTTTGGATGATGTGCCTCAGAAATTCCATTCCCAATTTAAAAGTGATTTATGTTTTGCTTGAGTGTCTGCACCATATTAGAATACTCCTGAGGCTCTCACGCACTCTGAAGCCGATATTTTTTGTCTTGAGAAACCTTAAATATCCAACAACTCTTTCTTTCATGGCAGAAAGCAGAAAACCACTAATGATTATGCTATGGGACATAACTGCTCTCAATTTACTTGAACTCTTGTTCTCAGTATCTCTCAGTGAAGTTTTATCGTTCCTTTTCCTCATTCTTTTTATTTCCATTTTAGTACATAGGTAAAAGGGAAAAAAATGTAAGTAATGGTTTCAGGATATATTCAAACTCAAATCACTGCTTTAAAGTGCTTTCTTTCATGATAAAGAACTACAGTTCCTTTGGATCTAAAGGCTGTCGTGCCCTTGATCAACCCTTAGAAGTCTTGTCTCCTTTTGTGATGGGCTCACCGTGAGACATGCTCATTTTATCAAGCAAGTTTCCAGTTCCACTTTTTTACAAATGAATTCCCTGTGATATGCCTTAACAGTTCTGATTCTTCAAGATAGACTCGGAGAGAAGTATTGCTTCAAGGACAGGTATCTTTAGGTATCTCAGCCTACAGCAACACGACCAAATCTTCTCTTTAAACCTTTGAACACCAACAACTCTGACTTTTTCCTTGTGTCCCAGCACCACCAAATCTGACAAATACTGATTGCTCTTTGGTTTAAAAGATAAATAAATAAATAAAAGAATGACTGTCTTCAATATCATACCCAGAAAATACTCTTGTCATACTGTGATGATGTTCAGCTACCTTCCCCATCCACGCCAGCACTGCTGTGTGATCTTTATGTCATCACCATTTCACGACTGAAGACCTTCACAACATCCACTGATTTCCTTCTAGGTCTGTTTAGAGGTCTCAGAAGGTAATATATCTGAGTAAGTACTGTATTTGCTTCAGCATGCTGAGCTTAAGCTGCCACAGATATCTAGGCTGCTATTAGAGTAAGCAGAGATCTAGTCAGCATTATCAGTAGAGTCTGGGGAACAGTTCAGCTGATCACATGTAGGTTCAGTTACCTTCACATCTAAAACATCAGTGTAAGCCTGGCAGATGTGATGCAGGACCTATGGGAAACCTAAACCTTTTGGAAGAACACTGGGATACCCTGCGGCATCCCATGTCTGTATTTAGGCAACTGAGTCCTGATACAGTTGACCAATTGCCTAGTTTTTAGATAAGGTGAATTTCTTTCTAAACTTCACTAACTACTGACTAGGTATCTACTCATTGTAATGAAAGGTCAGTCAACCAGCTCTCCTCTGGACACCTGCCTGAGGATGGCTAAATCTCTTAGGCTGCACGTTGAATCTACCCCCAAAACTCTTGGGACCTGCACTAGGGCAGACGGTTCTCATGCTAAATACCTTTTTGAGTCGGTCTCATAACAACTCAAGTGCTTTCTGGCAAGAGGTTCACTTCTTTTTGCTTAATTGTCTGTTTTCCATAAAGAAAAATAAAATTTTTTTAACTGAATCCAATACGGTCATAAAGAAAACACGGCCAAAAGCAAGCTGGTATGAAGTTCATCTTATTGAGCACAAGGTCATTTCTTCCAAATGACTCACATTTGATTAATGTCAGGTTCTGTAGAGGAGGAAGACGCATTGCATGCCCAACATTCCCTCAAAATATTGTCACCTAACTGCCTGCCTTCGGGGCTGGCTGCATCACTCTGTGTGTGTTTGGCATGCAGGGAGGATGCTCTGACTGATGCACTTTCTTGTTTGAGAGGATGATTCAGTCCATTACTAACTTTTTTTCATGCTTGTTAGTTTTTGGAATCAACACAAAGAAAACAACGGCAATTTGTGGGGAAGGCTGTTCTTCCAATACATTTTCTCATTGCGTATTTTTTGTTGGAACCTTCATGTAAGATTTGAATTTTGGAATTCATCTGGTAAAAGGTGGAAAGATTTGGCTGGTTTTAAGGTAGACAACCAAAATACGTTCAGTGACATGCATCTTTAGGGCACCTATTACTTCCAGCTGATTCCAGAAAGACTGACCAGTCTTGCTCTTTTGGTTACTGGAAGCATCTCTGGTGCATATATCTACAAGGAGATGAGACAAGTCTAACTCTTAAGTATCTTAGAATGACTTTATTCTAAACTATCTTTTTGTAGTTTTTCCATGACTTTTAGTAGAAAAAGTATAATTTCTTCTTCTTTTTTATTTTTCTTTTTCATTTCTGTTTTTTCCTTGTTTTGAAGAAAATTGAATCTTGGGAGACACAGGCACTGACCTCGCTTTTGTGCTATTTCTCCTACACACCGCTGGGAGCACTGAAAAGATACTAAGAATGATTCATCCACATAAGTTTCTACTTCCCATTGACCACTCCAGCAGCTGTGCAGAAAAGAACCCTTGAACCTGTTTTCTTCAAAGATAACATAGATTCTGGAGTCCTTGAACTAAAACACACTTCTCATGGGTCCCACACAGGTGAAGCAGAAGAGACTGAGGAAGTAGAGAGCTCAGTCAGATCTAGTGAGAGTGTTGTAATTGAAAAGGGCAATGCAGCTTCCTTTTTCTTTCTATGTAGGACAAAAAGTCCTGCTGTGATTACCATGTTTTTTACATCAGATTGTCTTGGTCTAGTTCTTAAAGATATGGGGTTTTTACAGGTACACTGATCATGAATCTGAATTTTGTGATGGTGCTGTTAGAGAGGACAAAATACAATAAGAGGAAGGGTAAAAGCAGACTATGACTATATAGTTATTTAAATGACTAATTTTTTGTGAAGGGGAGAAGGGGTTCAATTCCCAGCAGAAATGGTGGTTAATGTCACTGGGCATAGCAAATTGCTGTGGTTTTGCTGTTCGTGACACTCCTGTCCAGCTCTTCTGCTGATGTCCTAGGCTTGTACGGCAGAACAGATCCATTCAGGGTACAGTTTTATTAGATCTTTATTAGCTGTGATTTTACAGCTCACCTTCCATTTGCTATAAGCAGAATATCTGGCATTTTAGTGAAAGCCACACCATTTGCAAGCACATTCAGGAACACGTACACCCATCTCAGCGCTATATTCCAACAGCTCTGGGCTAGGTTCCATCTATCTCCTTAAAATTACCTGTATAATGAGGAACGAGCACAAATCACTGCTCTTGACAAGGGAGGGAAACGGCTTCCTCTGAAGGGCTTCAGAGTAGATGTCTTGGATAGCTTTTTTTCTTGCACTTCCCTTCTTGTCCTAATTTTGAAAAGAAATTGAGGCAAAATCAAGTGGAATTAACAAGGTAAATAAATAATGCTATTTCTTTATATAGCTTTTCCTATATAGGTCTTTCAGGGAGTCCTTGTGATGGTGCTATTGCAGGCATTTTGCATCTTATGTAACACAGCCGTCCTACCGCTGACTTCGAAGTTGATTGCTTTTGACCTCTAAGTAATCTATGAACATCATACACCGCAGATCCTCCACTGCTCCTTCCAGTAAGATTTAGCACTTACTTGTGGTCCAGGTTTAAATATGCAAAGGAAAAAGCAGAGTCCTGCTTCCTCCCAGTCGATATTCAGCTGAGAAGTGCATCTTAATAGCAGAAAAATGTTGGAATTATAGACTTCCCCATGCCCCAACCCTCCCCCCCAATATTATTTTTCTCTCACATCATCAATTATATTTCTGTGAAAAAACCTGTACAACATGAGGAAGAGAAATGAAATCCACAGCTTTGTGCATATTATCGGTTGCTATTTCCTCCTTAGGGGTTGGATTCATAACACAAGGGGTGGAAAGTAGCTGTCCAACTTATCTAGTCCCCCCAGCCACCCTTTATTGTTGAAGAAGAGCATAAGGCAGCTCCAGGGGGTAATTTACGTTACCCTTAAAGGAGTATCCAAGAGAGGCTGAGTGGAAAGCCTTCTGGAGATGACTAGTTCTAATGTGCTGTGCCTGTTAATCTATAAAGTGAAATATTCTTAAGCTTAATTCTATAGAAAATATCTTTCCTTTTGGTTAAAAATGTTATGTTTTAGACATAAAGACATTTCTCAGCCCAAATCTGGTGTTGTTTTCCTCATTCTTACTTATGAAATCTTAAAAAAAGTGTTCATATTAACCTAAATATTTTCTTTAGAAAATTTCAGTGTTGTGTTTCAACTTCTTTTATTTTTTTTAATAAAATAGCTCAGAAATAGTCTAGAAATCTTAAAAACACTTGCTTAAAGAGAGAGATGCTTTTACTGCTTGAGTTTTTTTACATTACAGGGGTTTTTTTAGAGACCTTGGGAAAGAACACAGTGTTTATCTGAAACCAGGATAGCCTGTGCCTGATTAAATCATGCTATTTAAATAGTAGTTCTTACAATACTGCAAAATATTGCATGCATTTATTCATTTTTTATTATTATTCTTCCAAGCTGAAATAATCTACTGAATTTACCGACGATGTGCTATAAATCATTCTGATCTACGTCCTAATATATCAAAAGAAAACATACTGGGTGATAATAAACAAGGACCCATTTAACTCAAGGACATTTTTACTGATGTTTTTCATGAATACTATATTATAGATGTATAATTATAGAGGACATTTATGCCAAAAAATAAAAAAAACTCTGCAAGGTCATTTCAAGAGGTATTTCAAGACAATTTTTTGTACTTGCAAGCCCATAAGGAACCATTGTAATCTTATAGCCTAAGCTGTGACTGAGCCCAAACTGAAGCATTTCATGTATTAACTACTGGGGTGGGCAGAATTAATCTTCTCTGTCATGCGAAAACAAGCAATACTGAGAAATACAGCACAAAAACTTTCGTGAGCTGGCATAGACTAATTAGGAAATCCATTAAAAGTAATGTGATCAATGGAGGCAAAACAGAAACATCTGTATGACACACTGGAAATGACTGGTCTAATGACACAGGGACAGAAGGGTACACACTGGTGGACATTTATGTATTTATTTATTGCACTAATGCTCAACTAGCAAACTAAGTAGGGCTAGGTTGTAGGGTTGGGCTTCAGAGTTAGGCTTGAGCTTGACCATATGATATCCACGGCTATTAATTTCTTATCCTTCCTCTGCCCTGCACAAAATAGCCTATTCCCAGACTCTTCCCAGTCACAGCCTAAGGAGTAGCACAGTCCTGGAGCTGTCCCCAGCAGGCAGGATGGATGATGTGACCACATTCACTTGGGGGAAAGAACTGAATACAGTTATCTGTATGTGGGCCATGCTTCTCAAGGCCAGAGAAAGAATCTCTGACCTATTTTATTATTTTCTTCTGCAGTTACAGTCTCTGGATCCTCTCTTACATCCAGTTGTGAGTGGTTTGGTGTGTTACTGCGAGGTCAGTGTCATGGTGTCGCTAACTAAATCTCACAGAATTTTAGATGTGCTGTTTCTACCCCTTCCTCTAAACGTATTAATTTCAGTTGACGCTGTGTGGTGTTTGGCATTTTTAGCTTTGCAGGCATTCTGGATATTTACTTTGGCCCCAGGCTGTCCAAATAGCATGTATTGAAGAAGCCTGGCCCTGTCATGATACATGGACTAATGATGTGGATTTGCCTGACAGTGAATGGTGGAATAGATTATTTACTGCCAGCATCTGAGACCACAAAGAGAAGGAGAGAGAAACACAATCTCCCACAGTGTCCACAGCCATGGTCTGTTGCTTTTGCCAGCATCATGAAGAGCATCTCATATAATCCGTAAAATAAGTGAGGCAGAATGAAGTTGCTGGCAATGAGAGTGGGAACTTTGCCTTTGTGGTTTTGTGTTTCTCAGTGGAAGCCAGCTCTTCCTCAAAAGCTCTCCCCAGTAAAATGCCTGCCAGAAGCCCTGCTTACAGAGATGCTCCCTCTACATTTTTATGTCTTTTAAATATCTGAAAATAACAACATGTTCACCCTTCCTCAGATTTTTTTTCCAGAGCAGCAACTGCTCTGATTGCCCCCATAGCTACAACCCTGGTTGCAAGGTGCCAGTCAGCACACATTTGCTCACACACTTGGAAACTCTTACTGTTGTGGGAGCCATCCAAGAAACATTCAGCTTGTCTGACCTGCTGACCATGAACCACATCAGCCTCTCATTTCTGTGGTAAACTTTATGTGTATGGAGTAAGATTACAACACTGAAATATTTTTTATGAATGCTTTATCAGTTCCTTGCAGCCAGGATTCGAACCAACCCTTTCTGCCTTTCTTTGTTGCATGTGAAACTGCATTTCCTTTCCCCCTCTGGGTAGAGAAGATAAAGTGATTCAAAACTGGGCAGTGTTTGTTGGGGCTACCAGCAAGTCATGCAGAGATGGTAGCTGATAAACACAGAGAAATGTATGGATTGGATTATTTTTCTTGTCTTCTAGTCATAGTTTTAATGAAGAGAAGGCAGTCACCCGGGAACAGCCACGGTCTGTTACTCCAGTGGTGGATTTTAGCCTCTTAGCCATTGTGCAGCACACTCATACCCTCGAGTTGTAGTTGACTGCGCAATCCTTTTCCTCACCACTTCTCTTTTCCTTTTCAGCCCCATTTCACTGCATGCCTTGAGAGGCATCTGGGCAAAGAGAGGGAGAAAGAGCAAAATTGGTGAGAATCAAGCCAGAAAAAGACTGCAAGGCGAGGGTATGCAGGTGGTATGGTTAGAATTCAAAAAAAAGCTGAAGGAAAGAAGCTTGAATGAAATCAAATCCATCACAATCTAGTTGCAGATGTCCCTGCTCACTGCAGGGGAGGTAGCACTAGACGACATTTGAAGGTCCCTTCCAACTCGAAGATTTCCTTGATTCTATGATCACAGTGGTGGTTGATCACCTCCATGGGTGGCTCATCAAGGCAGAGTGTGACAAATGATACTGCAGGCTTTTATTAGGAGTTCTCTGAAAGTGCTGTGAGAGCTAATGAAATTACAGAACACTAAAGCTTGAAACAGCAGTGATGAGGGACAACAAACTTCTACATCTGGGCTTAGTGGAGCTGTAGGGATGGAGGGAATTTAGACATTTTTGAGATCAGGAAAAGCAACTGAATTTGGCAAGCTTCCCTGTGACATGGCAGATGAATGGAGAGGAGGTTGATCTTGGCAGGGTATGTGTGAGGAAGTCGAGGACAAAACCAGGAGGGCTTAGACAAGATTATGTCGAAGTGAGGCAGTCATCCTAAACCACGAAGGAGTTCAGCTTGTCTCTGTTAGATGAATTTTGAATGCTGATAAACCCATGTGCATACTTCAAGCAGCTTGAAAACTAGCGTAACTAAAGCCGTATTGGATTGCAAACTGGTGCAAGGTTATTCTAGTTACACAGCAGAATTCAGAGGTGAAACACTAATGCATTAACAAAATGAGTCAGGAACAAGAGAAGAGGTATTTTGCATTTTAAAAGCCTCCCGTAGATGGGCATATTTCAAATGCCAAATAAGCCTCATAAAATTGTTGCCAGGAGGGTGAAGACTGATTTCTCTGTTGTTCAGATAGGAAAGCTGGAGCACAGGGAAGTGAAGTAATTCTGTAAAAAAACACAGGCAGAAACCAGAAAGCCTAGGTGAACTGTTTGTTCTACCGTTACTCCCGATTCTGCCTTATTCTCAAGAGTGAACTGAGATTGTAAAATATTTCTGGTTTTATTTTTATTTTGTACATTGCGTTGGTGCATAAAATACATTTTCTTTCAATGTGGATGGGCTGAAAAGGACAAGAAGAAATTGTTAACATGTTCAGTAATATGTTCTTCTGGCCATTTCAACACATGCTTTTTCTCTTTCCAAAGTATTATTTATTCCCCCTTACAATGAGCTTAACTATATATGGTAGAGTATCAAATATTATTCTGATGTATTATGTCTTTGTGGCTCTCTTGATGAGGCCACGATGTTAATAACGAACAATGTACAATGACTAAGAATGGTAAATGGAGAACATTCGGTCTGTTACACAGAACCACAGAATCTTCTGGCTGGAAAAGACCTTTAAGATCATCGAGTCCAACCTTTCACCCTGCACTGCCAGGGTCCCTAAACCATGTCCATCAGTGCCACATCTACACAGCTTTTAAATCCCTCCAGGGATGGGGACTCCACCACCTCCCTGGGCTGCCTGGTCCAATGCTTGACCACCTTCTCTGTAAAGAAATATTTCCAAATATCCAAACTAAACCTCCCCTGGCACAACTTGAGGCAATTTCTTCTCATTCTGTTGCTTTTCACATGGGAGAAGAGACTGAACCCCACCTCTCTACAACCTCATTTAAGGGAGTTGTAGAGTGAGAAGGTCTCCCCTCAGCCTCCTTTTCTCCAGCCTAAAAACCCTCAGGTCCCTCAGCCGCTCCTCATAAGACTTGCTCTCCATTCCCTTCACCAGCTTTGTTGCCCTTCTCTGGACACACTCCAGCCTCTCAATGTCCTTCTTGAAGTGAGGGGCCCAAAACTGGACACAGTACTCAAGGTGTGGCCTCACCAGCGCCAAGTACAGGGCGGCAATCACTTCCCTCCTCCTGTTGGCCACACTAGTGCTGCAGGATGCCCTTGGCCTTCTTGGCCACCTGGGCACACTGCTGGCTCCTATTCAATCGGCTGTCAGCCAACACCCCGAAGTCCTTTTCCACTGGGCAGTTTCCAGCCACTCTTCCCCCAGCCTGTAACGCTGCAGGGGGTTGTTGTGGCCCAAGTGCAGGACCTGGCACTTGGTCTTGTTTAACTTCAGACTGTTGGCCTTGGCCCATCGATCCAGCCCATCCCAATCCCTCTGTGGAGCCTCCTGACCTTCAAGGAGATCAACACTCCCATCCACTTGGTGTCATCTGTGAACTTACTTTTTCTCCCCTGCTAGAAAGCTGTGCATGATTACTATCCTTAAATGGGAACAGAGATTGAAAACTCTGCCAAAAGTCCAAGCTTAAAGGCAAATATTAGTGTCAGAGTACAAGTAAGGATAATACATTTTAGTTTTATAGTACCTTTCATCCAAGTGTTTCAAAACATCTCATAGATATGGATCAAAGCTTTCTAAGTCATTTTTTATAGATAAAGTGTGTCAGTATAATTTCCTCAACATAATGTAAGTGGTAAAAAGCAGCTAAAATGGAAAGAATGCTTCTGCTTTTTGTTTCTAACTTCTGGAAAAAAAAGAAATCAAAATAAAATGATTTAATTAAATATTTTTTTAAATAATATGTTGTTTTATGTTTATGTGCGTGTGTTTGCTTATGTGTATGTTTGTGTTAAAAATGATTAATTCTAACTCCAGGAACTCTTTCTTTAGGTAACTCTAACTAAATACTCCCTTAAACTTATTTTTATGTCATCTTTATGTCATTTTATGTCATGAAATAAAATTGTTGAGGATTCACTCATAATAAAGTCTATTTTATAGACCCTTGGAATAGCATAAATTTAAATGATGCTGAAATCACTCATGATGACGCTCATTCTTGTTCTTTCCCCATCCTGATTCCAGCTGTTACTCAGCCTCTGTGGCCAAAATCTTTTGCCCTTTCCGCAACTCGTGCAAATTGTTCCTTAACCAGGTTTATTCAAATTGATGCCATTGATGTTTTCCATAAGATGTCTTTTCTAACCGGATTCCTTTTGACTGTGGAGAGCTGAACACAACTATACAAATAGTTACACTGATGACGGTGTAGGCACAGACCTCTGCAGAGTAAATTACAAATAGATTGTAGATATGTTCGCAATTCAGTCATACAAAACCAGCCAGAAATTTAGATGACCTAATGCCATGTTGTATCCTTGTCATTAGCCACATATTTATATTTCCTTGCATGATCCCAGTAGCCAAAGTGGTTTCTCCCAAGTTTTCAGAAACAGGAGAACAGTATAAAAACTGAGAGAGCTTTAGAGTAGAAAGATTCCTTTCCACTGCAAAACTTAAAACAAAACAAAGCAAAATGCAGGAAGGTGGAAAGATCTCTTTAGCATTCAGGAATGTATAACACTACAGATAGTGTTATTACTCTGATGATTGGAAGGAGAGTTCCAATAAACCTTTGCAAGTTAAGGCATTTTCTTGCTGTATTTCAATTGAGTTCTTGGAGAACAAGCTTATGGCAATCATATGCAAATGAGACTTGAAAATTCATTCTTTTTTTTTTTCTTCCCAAAACAGTTTCTAGAAAGCTTTAAAAGTGAAACAGGTGTTGTTTAAAAAACCGAAGATATAATTATCTGAGATTTGGAAAGTTACTAATGATTCTCAGAGAGTATGAGAAGCAATTTGATCGTGTTATGTTAATGTGTAAAGTGATTTATAAGGGGAGCAGTAATGAATGTTGTCACTTCTAAACAAAATATAGCACTTGTAAAGAATATTGATCAGTTCTTTTCGCTTTCCTTTTCTTTTTTTCTTTTTCCCCCCAGGACTTAGATGGATGAAGATTGCCATATCAGCAAGTTCAACAAAGTTAACGCTGTAAGTTACAAACCCTTCTTCAAAGATGTTTCTCAGACTCCTACATAAACTAGCAATTTTCCTTTTTGCTTCATAGCCTATTTTAAATTTGATCCCCCCTCTGCCCAAAAGGCAAGCACAGGTCCAACTAAAGCCAAGGAAACCAGGAATTACAAATATTTCTATTATTGTGCTCAAAGTGACAACTAGATGCTAATTTTGTTTTAATCCTTCTCTTTATAAAGAACACTGTGCCCTTGCTTTGAGGCAAATTAATAGAAAATTTTTATTACAAGCCCTGCAATCTAAAACAGACTATTCTGATGTCATTTCTCTGTTACCTGCAGGTTAATAATCCATCTGTGTACTTAATATGACAAAAACGCGCCTGGGAACTTCTGTAGTGCTTCTCTCAGTATAACCCACTATTTACTTATTGTTAGTGTTTCTTTAACATCCGAAGTAGTCTGAATAATGGAAGGAAGGGGAGTTATAGTGAATGTGGTATTCTTGACAGAAAAAAAGTAGAATTCTGGGTGTTGTAACAATGAGCAATCATCAAATACTCTTCTGAGACAAGGAAGTGAAATTAGTTTAGAAAATTCAACACATTAGTGTGCAAAATATATCAACTACTTTACCTGCTTGGGAAGGTCAAACTTAATGACAATTGCATGCTTAATTTTCATTTTTCAATTAAGCACAGTCAAAATATACTACACCAATACCCTACTTCCTATCTTTTGATCTCAAAGACAAAATACGTTCTACAGTGGCTACTAGAATAAAGGGGAAAAAAAGCTTGACTTTACCAGGCAAAGGATTCAGGTGTCTGAGAAGTCTGTGAAGACAAAAAACCAAACAATTTGTCTTCAGGTTGCAGTCGAATATAATCACGTAGGTGTGGACAGCTAGGCATTCTTTGACTAAATATTCACCTCCCCTCCATCTCTCTGTGAACAGGATAGTGATAGCCAAAGACCATTTGCAAACAGCACCAAGTTAGGTGGGAGCGTTAATCTGCCTGAAGGTAGGGAGGCTCCACAAAGAGATTGGGGCAGGCTAGATCAATGGGCTGAGGCCAATGGCATGAGGTTCAACAAGCCCAAGTGCTGGGTCCTGCACTTGGGCCACAACAACACCCTGCAACACTACAGGCTTGGGGACAGCAGCTGGAAACTGCCTGGGGAAAAGGACCTGTTGGGGGTTGGTGACAGTGGCTGAAGAGGAGCCAGTAGTGTGCCCAGGTGGCCAAGAAGGCCAACAGCATCCTGGCATGTACCAGCGCTGGTGTGGCCACCAGGAGGAGGGAGGTGATTGTCCCCCCGTACTGGGCACTGGTGAAGCCACACCTCAGATAATGGGTTCAGTTTTGGGCCCCTCAATTCAAGAAGGACATTGAGGGGCTGGAGTGGGTTCAGAGAAGGACAACAAAGCTGGTGAAGGGAATGGAGAGCAAGTTTTATGAGGAGCGGCTGAGGGACCTGAGGGTGTTCAGACTGGAGAAAAGGAGGCTGAGGGGAGACCTTCTGGCTCTTGACAACTCCCTGACAGGAGGTAGTAGAGAGGTGGGGGTTGGTTTCTTCTCTCAAATAACAAGCGACAGGATGAGAGGAAACAGCCAGGGGAGGTTTAAATTTGACATTAGGCACACTTTCTTCACCAAAATGGTTGTCAAGCCCTGGAACAGGCTGCTCAGGGAGGTGGTGGAGTCCCCATCCCTGGAGGAATTTAAAAGACGTGTAGGTGTGATGCTGAGGAATATGATTTAATGGTGACTTGGTAGTGCTAAGTTAACAGTTGGACTTGATGATATTAAAGGTCCTTTCAAACTGAAGCAATTCTATGATTCTATGATTTGGTCTGGGACACTGGTGGACGCAGAAGAGAAATCACTCCAAGGAGCAAGGTGTCCTGTAAGTGGTGTAGAGTATCACACACCAGGTCTTAATCCTGAGCCACGGCTCAGTTTGAAGAGCTAGGAACTCTTCCATTTTCTAAGACCTTTAGAATTTTATCCAAGTGAACAGTATAACAACATTTTTCTAGAGAACTGAGAGTAAAAGTGAACAAACTGCAATAATTTCTCTAGCTGCCAAAAGGCACTTGAAAGAATTAGCCAGAATTAGAGTACATATCTCTGATTCCGAGTAAATGTGGGTTTAGTTCTCATTTTGCTTTCATAATTGGATCAAGACATAGTGAAATTGTCTGGATGCCTCTGTGATAGAAACAAATTAGTTCCCCTTCATTGCCTCTGAAGAAGAGGGCTTTCCAAAGCTCCTGCCATCCCCCAGTTCTTGCTGTTTATTTACCGAGGCTCTGCAATTATAACAAGGCAAACACGACTTGCTGAATAGCGAGAATACAAATGGCGGATGAAAACTCTGAAGAGCCCATAGGCACACATAATATTTCTGCTGCACACACCTACTTGTATTTCATCAGGTTAAAGCATTAGAGCTCTACCAGGACATAAGCAAGTGTGGTGGGAACTGAAACTAGTTCCGCTGCTGTGAGATGAGAGCTCCACAGCCTCTGCTGGTAGAGTGGTGGTCACTGGAGATGGCCTAAATCTGCTCAGGGTCTTCCCCAGGGAGATCACAGCAAGCCCCAAACTGACAGAAGTGCTCAGGAATTCTTCTCCAAACAGGGCTGGAAGAGGCCTCAGCCTTAAAGAAGATTGATTGATACAAAGGAAGCGATCAAAACATGGATTGGATGTTGTGATAAGTAGTTCAGAGCTGCTCAGTTAGCTCAAACCCAGATGCAGCAGGCTGAAAGCTCGCTCTTCAGGAGCATACAAAAGAACAGGGAGTTTTAACCAACTCTACCTCCGCATGCTTCTCTCCATCTTAAAATACAAACTTGCTGTATCAGACAGGAATGTTTTTTATGGACACAACCTTCTCTCAACAGATCTGTCTTACCCTACACAGGTTTTCACCCCTTTTCCCAAAGGCTCTTTTTCTTTCATATTTGTAACCTCATTTTCCTTACCTCATAAAGCTACGGATAACGTATTCTCTTCTAGTAGCTCCAATACTTTTTCCTCTCTCTCCTCAAACCCACTGACCTCTCAGCTCACTTCACTAAGCCCATCTTATTCTATTTCCATGCAAATCCGTTTCCTCTGCATCCCATCCCCCAATTTTTGTTTTGTTTTGTTTTTCTGGGGTTCCCAGCCAATAAACACCAAAAAGCTACACAAAGCTTTATGAATTCCCATCAACATACCTAGCAACACTATACTCTACCCTGAACTGATAATAAGAAATAGGTGCTGTGACATCCAAAGGCATGAACCAAACTTCTTCCTCAGGATCTTTAATTAGAAGCTCACTATGCTCACGTTCCTTTCCTGAAATGCGTTTTAATTTATGACCACAAGGTTTGCCACCTATAGTGGAACAGTTGTATCACACACTATGATTTCCTTATGACTTCTCTTATACTTCAACATCTCTTTTTCCAAAAGAACCTAAGTTTTAGGTTATTTGCTTACTCATTTGTTTGCTTTGTCTATTTGTCTTTAAGGAAAGGAACAAATACAATTCCTTGCATGGGGAAGGTACTGGCTGTACCAGGCAGACTCTCACGTATTCATATTTTCCAGATACGAAAATAATTTTTCACATAGTTAATTAAAAAAAAAAAAAAGGAAAGGAGTGGTCAACAGCCAAGCATCTATTGATGTTTTGACATTCTGTTTCTTTATAGCCTTTGTTTGCAGAGAGAGAACAAAATTACAACAACTGAGTTTTTTAATACAATTTGGTTATAATGTTAACAGATTGATGACTCCTGACACTCACAGTCCTTGAACAAGCCCTCAAAAAATAAATGCTATTAAAGTAAAACAAAATTTTACCAATGACTTCACAAGTCCAGATTTCAGCATGCATTATAAACACTCTCAGCATGTTTTATAAACACTCTCCAGTGTCCACAGGCTTGACAATGCATTTCAAACCTTGACTTCTACAGAAGGGAAGACAAGCCAATCTCTTG
Organism: Bucorvus abyssinicus; assembly: GCA_009769605.1. NCBI lineage: Eukaryota > Metazoa > Chordata > Aves > Bucerotiformes > Bucorvidae > Bucorvus > Bucorvus abyssinicus. Next base: position 13,530,400 of record CM020028.1, read on the forward strand.
TCCCTATTTCTTCCATGACTGCATTTCTTATGATGTTGTGATTGCTTTCTCACTTGTCTTCCCTCAAAATCTTCAGACTCCATTCCTAGAAACCCCAGCAAAGTTTTCCTTTTGCTCCTCGCTGCTTTCTGCCACCCCTTTCAATTCATTCTCACAAGGCAGTCAGTTCTGCAGTGCTGCTGGCACTGTGTGTGGGAGCCTCATCCAGCAATCACCTGGAGAGAGATGGTTTTAGCTCTCTTGTTCGATACTAAACTTACCATATTTTTATCTCAAGGAATAGATTGAGCTTGATTTCTGATTTATGGGGCTGGCCTTCAGTGCTCTGAAAATATCTAGATTCATCCGTACTGGAGTTTTCACTGAGAAGGGGAGAGAGGGTAGGTTGTTCCCTACAAGTCTTAATTCCTTAACGTCGCCATTGGGAGAGACAAAAATAGAAGTCAACTGCGATCATAATGGAGTTAAATTATCACTGACTCTTGCATTTCACAGGTCTTTCCCCAGTGTGTCATTGAAGAGGTCCCCACTGACCTCATGGGTTCTTTTCACAGAATTCACCAAACTGAATCTTGGCTACGGAAATACATTTTTTCACAAAGTTAGGTCAGAGTTGAATTACTTCCTAGAACTTGATTCCTTACCAGTTCCCAGGGAGGCACTGTTATTCAGATGAACATTCCTTTTCCACACAAAAACTACCAGGACTTTGCTTGGAAAAATCCAGCATCTCCAGTACAGCCCCAATGACATTTCTTGAGATTGTTCAGTGCTCTGAATTTCCAGGAAAGTCAGTAAACGGGAAAGTTGTGTGTAAGTAAGTTGCTAATAAATCCTGAATTCTGCAGTTCTGTGCCTTGTAAATAAAATCAAAGAGAAATAAGGATCCTCTTGTCATGACTTAATATAGAACACTGTCACACTGCAGTAAATCTTTTATATCAGTAGTCATTAGAACTGTAATTTAGTCATTTCTGACATCTACAGTAAATAATAAGACTTTTCTGTGGTTATTATGTCAACATACATCCCGTGGCCTTCCCATTCAATTCCGTTATTGGGATATTTTTTTGGGGAACATACAGGAGATGATGTGGGTTGGTTGACACTCTTCTTTTGCCTTGCTTCCTTGTGGGTCTGAGTCACAGGCTCATCTAGAATGCACACAGGCTCCTGGGCTCCCTGCCTGCACCAGCCAGCAAGTTCCCTTCAGGAAAATACTCAGGAGCTCTTGGAAAGATAAACTTGACCCCAGATAATTGGCTCCAAATAGTTATGGATGTGAACCGTGACTAATTTTAGTTCCCTTCATCTAAAGCAGTCCTCCAAGACTATTTCAAATAAGTCTTCTCCCACCTGCAAACTTGCCTGTGGTAAATCAAGGACTGAAATGTGCCCTCATTGCCATGCTCTAAAAACTGAGCTCTGGTGAATCTCAACACTATACTCTGACATGAGGGGAACACCTGCAAAACCCCCCAGTAATTCCATTTCAGTGCCTCTCCAAATCATGTCTAATCCTGCTTGTTCCTCTAAATATCTGACAATGTCTTTCACAGTCCCAAGATGCTCTTTCCCTGAATCCCATCCATACCCACTACCCCAGTGGCCCCCTCTCAGTCTGTGGGGTGCTCCAGGGAGACTCTTGGATGACTCATGGTGATGGGTGTCACTCTGGACCATGGACTGACCTTCCTCTGCCTGCCGTTTGCCTCTGTGCTCCTCTGTGATCATGGTAACGAGCCTTCCATCACACAACATAACAGCAGGAGATGGGGTAGGAATATCAGACTTGAAGGGATCATATCATCAGCTTGGTCAGTCACAACCAACCAAGTGGAAACCATTTAACTAAAGGATGCCATTTCTTCCGCACACATACATGTTCTGAGTCAACAGTTTTCTTACTCTGCTACCACACACTTCAAAACTTTTGAAGAAAACCAGAAGTGACAAGAACAATTCATCTGAGAGTGATTCCCTGCTTTGTGGCAGCTGTACTAATAGAGCAAACTTGATGTCTTTACCCTGGAAGATGTAATAATGAAAACATCTGTCTATCTAATTGTAATCTGTCCCTTTTAGAGACATTTTTTTTTCCTTTTATTCTTCATCAATTGTTGAGAAAGTGCAGGTAGAACTGCTTTTAATTTTTTTTTTTTTTTTAATTGCTGCGTTCTGGAGTGGAAACTATTTAAAATTTTGTATTAAATAAGCAAGAGCATCAACTGCTGAAGTGGTAGGTGGTAGGAAGGAAAAGGGAAAGGTAGGTTGAAATAATAACAGAAGAAACATTTTAAGTATCTTTTCTTTAACAAACAAATTTACATTCTAAAAATAAAGCAAAAAAAGACTTTTGGAGACTTAAATAAGCATAAATTTCTCTACTAGGGATGCTGTGTTTTAGGAGTGCTCCTACCTCCATCCAACACTGCAGGGCTCTGCCTTGTCATCTGTGACAGCCCAAGACGTGAGCTGTCCCCTGGCTGTGCTACAGTACAGCCTGACGCCAGGGTCATTATGGACTACCCGATGCTCTTCTTGCCAGAACTGAAGGGAGACAGATCTTTTGCCCTAAACAAGGAAAACAAACTGAACAAGAGCAGATTAACATAGGAGTCAAAAACAGGCACATTTTTTTTCAAACTGAATTTTCTGCACTTGGTTCAGCTCTACAAAAGGTCCTTCTTTATCAGCAACTAAAATAAAACCAGTATCTTAGAAAAACAAAGGTAAGACTGTGAGGTAGCAACACCTATTTTCAGGTTAAAATGTCTCCAGCCTGTCTTCTATCACAGCTGCTTTTAGGGCTTGTTAGGGATGTGGAAATATCTCTGTGGCTGCTAAAAATAAAGTCTACTCCAGCAGCAATGGAACAAAACGCCACGTAATCCATTTTTTGTCTGTATATTAAAGTGCTCTGTACTTCGCGCTCTTAAGCCATAGCTGAGTTTTTACATAACTAGATGGAAAGAGAAACCTCTTTTCTTTAGAATTTCTATGAGCAAAATGGTTTCTTGAACAAGAAAAAGAAGACTCTTTAAGATTTTAAATACAACAAAATTTCCGTCACATTTTCATCCAAAAGTATTGCAAGGTTCAAAACATTATTTAAGACATAAAATAATATACAATGCATATGAAATGTATACAGTATATAAGTTTATATTTTAAAATAAGAACCAAAAAGTAACAGTTACAATGAAACATAAATATTTTGACATAGGAGAAACAGTCGATCTTAAACGATTGCCTTTACCATTTTCTCCTTGCACTTCACTTTTTGTCAAGCCTGTGTAGTTCCACGAGATGTTTGGATTTCATTCCAATCTTCTCGTTTGATGAGAAGTGTTTTACTGGATGCTTTCCAGGGATGTCAGCACCCCTTTCCGATGGAAAAAGTAAGGATTGTCCATTAGTTGAGTATTTATTTATTCTGGTCTCTATCTGCAGCAAGTTCCACCTGGTCCCTGCTCAGAGACCCCAGTGTCCTTTGTGCCCCTCCTACCATCTGCTCTCACTTCTCTCACATAATGTGCTGCCATGTAGATGTACCACAGATCCCAATTTTTCAGACTAAGTCAGAAAATCATAGATTCAGAGCTTTTATTGTACTTTCCCAAATCCCAGTGAAGTCAAATTTTCCAAGTCATTGATTAGAAATTTTTAATAACAACTAAAATGGCTAAAAAGGTAACAGAAAGTGTTTTGTCCCTGAAAATTGTTGACCTTGTCTTTCCAAGGGGTGTCTCTTTCTTTTCTCTGTCTACACAGGAAGAATTGGTGAATTTAACAGCCAAGGCATGTAACTGTCAGATGACTGAAGTAAGGTGAAATCCATTTCATCCTTACAGTTCAGTTTCTAAGCATTTCCTCTGTGGCAAGGATGCTGATTTCGGTATTAGTTGTGGGGTTTTTTGAGGGTCAGGACATTTCTTTGTTCAGTTTGGTTTGGGGGCTGTTTTAACTTTTTTTTTTTTTTTTTAATGTGAGATGCAAATTTTCTTCGCTTATGAAGATCCATCTTTTTCCACAATGTAAAACTTCATGAATCAACGTATTGCAGGAGAAATGGTGTGTCGGTGTTGACAGGAGGATGCAGAGAAGATACTTTATTTCTTAACTTCCCAGTTTTGTGTTGGATTGTTGAAGTTATCAGCATGATATATTTTAGTATTTGCTGTGTGTTTCCTATGCTAAAAGAGTAGGAGCTGTTGAGAGCAAAGGAAAGGAAGTGAATGGCTTTTATACAACCCCAAAAGGTAAAATCCAATTTCAGCAGATGGGAAACAATACCTTGTTTTGATCTGAAGGACATAAGTGACCAGGGATACCATGTCTACCAAGCTTTCTAAGAGTTCGTTAAAATTTTTCCATTCTGTTCCTTTGTATGTTTTCCCCTAGGATCTCTCTTTCTGGCATTCTTTTTCAGATGGCCTGAGAAATAATAGTGGTTATGTCAGCAGCCATGGCTCTGCCTCTGAGGGAGGACATAAGGTGACGTGCCTATCCCTGCTGGAGGTGTCTACTGAGGGATGAAACTGAGGACTGGAGACAGCCAGCACGCTCTGATCCAGGTTATGTCAGATCTGTGCATCTACAGCAGCTTCGGTTTCAACAATTTGCAAGATTTTTAAAATACATTTAAGTTAAAGGAACTTTAACTTAAGGAACTTTTAAGGAACTTTTTGTGTCATTTTCTCCTGTTTACTTGAGTGAAATGGGATCAAAAGTGCCCCAACAGTTTGAAATTTTAATAATCACATTCTGCAAAATTAGAACAGAAATCTAAAGAGGTCAAATCTGTCAACAAGAAAGTATCCTTATTGGAGGACAAATTTAATAATTTTGCAAGATACTTCATTGCATTTTAAGCTTGTCTCAGTCATTTTGTTTTACTCCTGATTACTTTATTGGCTGAAAATATTAAAGTGAATAACCAAACACATTTTGAATCTTTTTCCTCAGGTAGATGATGATTCGAATTTGCTGCAATATAATAAAAGCACGTATCTGTTTACGCATTTTTTTTATTTTAAAGAAGGCTCACATTCATTGTTGGAATACAATCACAGGTAACCAAAAAAATACATAAAATATTTGAAAATTGGTATGTGTTAAGCACTGTTTTCCACACTGGGCAGGTCCTTCTCGCTATCAGTTTTGTGTGTCAGTGTCCCTCTACTGTATTTTATCCTTTGTTTAGAAAGCAAATTGTGTTGGAGGGGCTTCTTCTCATTATTATTGAGTGGGATTCATCTCATTCGGCTATAGAGACCTGGAATTTTATTGGTGTTGGAAAGTCAGACTTTTTCAGAATTGTGATTCAAGGATAATTTCAAGCAGAATCAGACAGAATTGCTGGGTTTGGCAGGGATCTCTGGGGACCATTTAGTTCTAGCCCTCAGACCCAGAGGGTCAACTATAGGAGAACCATGTCCAGTTAACTTTTGAACAGCTCATCCTTGTGCAACCTGTTCCACTGTCTAAGGACTCTCACACTACAGAAGATTTCCTGTACTGAATTTCCTGTATTTCAGTTTCTGACCATTAGCTCTTGTCCTGTCACTGAGCACCACTGAGAAGATGCTTTCTCTGTCCTTACTCTCTCCAGCAGGTATGTATTCAAAGTGATAGATCCCTTGACCTCTTCTTCACCAGACTGAACTGCTCCAGGTCTCTCAGGCTGTCCCTCTAAGTCAGGTGTTCTTTGTGGTCCTTCACCGGACTCGCTCCAGTATGTCCCTGGTTTTCTTGTACTGGGTGCTCAGCACTGGACCCAGCACTCCAGATGTGTCTCGCCAGAGCTAAGCTGAGAGGAAGGATCACCTCCCTTGACATGCTGGCCATGCTTCTTCTAGCACAGCCCAATATGCTGTTGTACCTTTCTTGCCACGAGAGCACATTGCAGGCTCATGGTCAACTCATCATCCACCAAGACTCTGATGGGCTTTCGGCTAAGCTGCTTTCCAACTTTTGGGACCTGGCAGTGCTGGGTTAACGGTCAGACTTGATGATCTTAAAGGTCTCTTCCAACCAAAATGATTCTGTGATTTTGCGATTCTGTGATTCTGTGATTCTGTGATTGTTGGCCCCGGCCCATCCTTCTGCATGGAGTTATTTCTCTTCACGGATTAAAAGCAAATATAGAAAACTCACTTAGATTTAACTCTGAAATATTAAAACACGGTTAGATGAATACTCCCATGGCAATGTACCTGCATAGCACCTTAAACTCATGTCCTCATTGACACAACTAAATATTCAGGACAAGGTGTTGACAGAGGTTGAATTGCCTCCAAAAGGCCTTGTTCTTTTTTTTTTTCCCCCCCCTTAGGAAAACATCATGTTTCGATTTGAAGGCAAAATGATGTTGGAGAGAATTGACATCTATTATTTTGTGTCCTCTACATCTCAGTTTGACTCAGAGCCATGTAGAGTGTCTCTGCAACACCTGTGTTCCTTAAAATATGACTCATCCTTACCTAGGCAAATGGCATCAATGGTAAAATATCTGAAATGTTCTTCCTTTTACTGTTTTGTGGTCACGCCAAGGATTTAATTTATCAAAATTTATGAATTAGCTAGTAGGAGCATATGCTGATTAATTTTATTAAGAAAATCAGGGGTGGGGAGTAGGGTGACAACTTCTCAAAAATTTCCCACAGAAAAAACAACCCTAAAAACAAACAAAAAAAAAAACCAAACTAAAAAGATTCTATGAACTTCAGAGAGATAGAATGTTGTAAATGTAGACTTGCCTGAGGCAAAACCATGAACATATTCCACCGTTTTTAGAATTTAACCAATTCCTTGGAAGAAAATCCGTAGAATGAAAGGATTATACAAGACTGGGTTTAGGCAGGTTACAGGACCCAGGCCTGCTCTAGACATTGCTTACTCTGAAGAGTGGATTCCTGAAATCAGGTTTGTGGATGACAGCAAATTGAGGGGATGCAGTCAAGAGGCTTAAGGGCAAGGCTCTCCTTCAAAGGGATACAGACAAGCTAGAGGAATTGATTGACAGAAACCTGAAATTCAGGAGGACAAACTACATTCAAAAATGCATTAAAACAGGAGAAGTTCCAGCAGGGTATAGGAAGGAGGACAGTCAAGATGGGAAACAGGTTGCCCAGAGAGGTTTTGCAGTCTCCATAGAATCATAGAATAGTTTGGGTTGGAAAGGACTCTAAAGATCCTCTAGTTCCAGCCCCCTGCCAAGGGCAGGGACACCTTCCACCGGAGCAGGTTGCTCAAAGCCCCGTCCAACCTGACAGCTTCTCTGGGCAACCTGGGCCAGTGTCTTACCACCCTCACAGGGAAGAATTTCTTTCTTACATCTGCTCTAAATCTCCCCTCTTCCAGTTTAAAGCCATTACCTCTGCCCTATCACTACATGTCCTTGTAAAAAGTCCCTCTCCAGCTTTCTTGTATCCTTCAAGGTTTCCAGGACTGGACTGGATAGACCCCTGAGCAGCCTGAACTGACCCTGTAGTCAATAATACCTTGAGCAGGACGTTGAACTAGAGACTTGCAGTCACTTTCCCATTAATTATTTTATGATTCCAAATACTGACATTCACACCATTCTTAATGGTGGAATTACAGTATTTTAAGTGTGCATAACCCAAAAGTCATCTGTTAAGATCAACTATAATTTAGCAGCAATGCAGTTTATATACCTAGAACTGCATGCATATGTATAAACATGAACATACACGCATAAAATGCATGTAAAATTTATACACATACATGTAGCTATGCATACACAGAGATATAGACACAGACACACGTACACTGACCTAATCTTCCTTGGCATCCTCCATCTGCTTCCTCAAACTTGACTTCTCTCTTCCAGCAGCTCTGCTTCTGATTTGCCCCATCTCTCCGTTACTTTTGCAGATAATCATCTGAGGGTGCTGCACCTATAAAGACAAGTGGTATATAAGGACTTCCATTCATATAAGGTGCTTTTAAACAATGGTGGTGTATCTGAAGAGGAAGGTAACCCCCTTGGAAAAGAGTAAGCTCTCACTGTTGTCTCCAGGCAAACTCCTGAAACAGAAAGTACTGATGACACACATACCCTGATGGGCATCCTTTTATCTCTTGAACTTTGTTTTGTGCAATCCACACAGCTTTCTGTATGTCATCTGCCCATTGACCTGGTATTTTGTCAGTTCTGGCTCCCCACAAGACCCCAGAGTATCAGTCTCTGGCACGCCTCAAGGGGCCTGGGCATTGTCATCCTCTATTCAGGGGCAGAAAAGACCCAGGTCTTCATGTTAAGTTCCACATCTGTTCCCCTTGACTTTAATATATTCCAACAGGAAGCAAGTGCTTACACACCTTTCAGGGACTGGAACTAAGTGGTCTGCTAAAAATGAGAAAGAATATGTAGAAAGGTAAAAAACCAACCACCGATCCTCCCCACAGTAACTAGATTATCCCTTTTCTGTATTGCGGAATCACCTGAGTCTTTAGAGCATCTTAATCCAGTCCATTTTACACAACTTCAGAGTCACTTTTGATGCTACCATTTGCTTCAAGCTCTTTTAATCTCTGAAGAAAATTGTTCCAGTCTGCAAATGGAATGGACCATCACTGAAATCTGACAGAGACTGACCCTGCCCTCCCACTGCCTTTATTATTTAATGCAACATTTTAAAAGTGACTTATAAGAAATCACAAGCCTCCTCAGTGCACTGAGCAGAAGGAGTCGATCTGTTACTGGGGCAGGGTTTTTTTCAGAATGGTTAATTCCATATGAGTGTGTGCATGTGCTTAAGCCACTTTGCTTCTCAAAGCACAGAGACACACCTCTTCATTTATTCTTCATGCTTGAATGGGCTTCACCTTCAGCATGAACTTTCATATCTTCTCTCGATTCAAAAAGCAGAGCGCTGTTCCTAACAACAACAAAATGCACTGGTGTTGCATAAAAGTAGAAGTTATTGCACAAGGCTGGGACGGAGACTGCCAGATAATGGTTCTCCTTGTTTTCAGGTATTTTCTTTATAGAGTCTGAGCCAGCATTTGACACCTTTGGCAAACCGAGTGACAACTTACTCCTTCAGTGACCCCACAGAAACAAAAAGAACTCTTGGGAAAAGGTTATTCTCCAAGAGAGCAGAGACAAAGTTATTTTGACCTGTGAAAGCGTGCAAGAATGTATCCTACCAGAGAGGATTTGGACAGATGGATGGCTTAGGAAGCTCACAGTAGATTGAGAGTTGGATCCTTCACCTGCCATTGCTTGGGACTAGCTCTCTTCTTTGACAGCTTCTGTGTATTCTCATTCAGTGGCCTTTAGTGTGAAATGCTCTATCTGATGGGTGTTCACCCATGTGTGGAGGCAATGCCGTTCCTCTTTTTCATGTATGTGTGCACACCACTCTGTGCTGCAGACAGGGAAAGGAAATACTCTTCACATTTCAGGCTAGACTGCACCTTTATTTAGTAGGTTAGTTTATTTTTACTGTTTTTTCCTACTTTTTGTAGGAAGCCCTCATCCTGGGACCTGCAAGGAACTGCACTGCGATTTGACTGTGGTTTGTGTGTAGTGCTGGACCAAATGATCTCCAGATGTCCCTTTAAGGCTAAATCAGTCTACGTTTTCGGTTTGAAGCCAAGTCAGGAGTATAAAAGATGTAAAACAAGACAGCAATTTGTACCAGGCATTCCTAGGATGGTGCTACGTCTGTGCTAAGGTCCTAATATTTAGTCCAAAGTGAGTAAAGTGTCTATCCCTCAACACGTAGGACATCACTGCACTTCACTGGGCAGAGATAACTGGAGGGGAAGGGGAAAAGAGGAGGACACAATCTCTGGATACAAGTTTTCTTACCTTCCTTAGTAAAGCACCCCTCAGATCAGTTTGTCTCTGTGAGACTGGGGCCTAAAGCTAGTGCTTGCTATTCAGAAATGTCCTTATTTGTTGACCACGTGCAAGCTTCGCCATGGTTTTGATCACCACAAGACAACACAGATGATTCAGACTCATTTGCCACTTTGCAAATGACTCTTACTTGACTAAGCCTTTTGGTGTTAAAACCAGCTTGATTTCTTCTCATGTAGGATCCAAGATAAAGAAGATTTATGGGACTACCACAGGCCTACCTGCCACCACTGAAATCAAAATAGCAGTTAATACCAAAACAGACTCACTTTTAAAGGCCCCACTAGCAATCCTCAACACAATGTCTCCCTCAATATATTACTGAAAATATCGGAATATGTTCCACATTCCTGACCACCCTTACATTGTGAAATGCATCACCTGGCACCAACGTCTGTGTCAGCATCTCTGCATGGACTGGCAAAGGGGCACAGAAGAGAAGGAGGAGAGTTTTCTTTCCACAGGAGATGAAGCAAATGAATGTAGAAGACAAAACACCTCATTGCATCCCCTCTCAATATATTTTGATCCAAGCTGTCCTACTTCAGATACTGAGCATCTTTTCCTGATCCCTGCCAGAACAAGATGTTCCTTTGGGTGGACTCTCGGTTCTTACGCACAGAAGAGAATAGCTTGATTTACTTTACGAGATTTCCTGCCAGGCCCTGACTCCCTTAAACTCCACAAATCTAAAGTAACTCCCATTGCTGTGCAGCTATGCTGCACTTAAAGTGACAAAATATGTACAATAGAGGCAAATTGTTTACTGTTTGGGTCTCAGGTAGGAATCAAAATTGTGCTATCACAAATTCGATCTTCTCTCTGCTCCAGTTCCTGAATGCCTACTATGAAAGGTAGGTCATACAGTGATAGAAGTGTGAAATAAAAAGGAAAAACCCTGAAGCAGCGAGTTTGCTCTCCTGTGGCCATGATTCTTGCATCCAGTTGTGTTCTGCTGGTCTTTGTGTTTATTTCATCTTCTTATGAGAAGGGAGTGGGACAGGAGGCAAAGATGGGGAGCATCAGGGCTCACACTGGAAGAAAGGATGCAGCCCATGAATACACGAAAACCCAACAGACAGGAACCATTTTTGAGTCCTTATCTCTAGGCATGGCCTCTGCAAAGAAAGACAAACTGTCTAATCTGGCTCTGTCTCCCTTTACCCCCATGCAAAATGGGGAGTGGAATATTAATTTCTCAGGAGTGTGTGCAGCCCTGATTCAAATTGGGAAAAAAATCCATCTTGCTGAACACCAAGATTTTTTTTTATGATGATAAAAGGAATACTGCCCACATTCCCTGTTTTATCTCTTGTGCATTATAGGGTAAACTCACTTGAATCACGACCTTTATTTGCAGTATAGCCATAAAAATGTGTGAGCAAGGATTGTGGGTCATAACCTTCTAAGTAAAACTATGCTTCTGAATGACTTTTGTCTGACTCGGTGCAACAGAGGATGATATATTTTAAGTTTTAAATGAGGTATTGAAGGTTGAAAAGGGGAACATAAGAAAAAACAGAAGAATATGTCTGTGTTCGTGTGTCTGCTCAGGCTGCAGCAGCCTCACAGTAAAACAGCACCTTGCTCTCCAGAGTTCGTAGTAACTTCAGATGTTTAAAATACAGAAAACAAATGTTTGACAACTCCAAACTCCTTGGATCAGAGAAATAATGAATATTGTTCTACGGTGATATTTTTAGTCTAAACTAAAAGAGCTGAAAGTCACTGCTGGCAGCAGAACATTTTCTTGAAAAAGTGATTGATATAGTAGGGATCGTTACTGCCTTTAATTAAAATAGTTACTCCCACGTAACTCCCTCATATCCCATCAAAACTCCTCCTGAAATTGCTCTATATTTATGCTTGATAAATAACCAGAGGTTTTTATAGTTCCTTCTTGGCCTGATCAACAGTAGGTTTGACCTTGACTTTGAAGGAAGCAGGATTTGTGCTAACAGATTTTATAATTTTCCATTTCATTTCTTTCCATACAAAAGATTATTTAGTTTTTCCTTTCTATTTCAGTTCAGTCATCCAGGCAGTGCCTTGTTTTGGTTTGTTCTATTTTATTGTGTTTCTTTAGCTCTCTCCAATTTTTTTTTCGGTGTTTTCTTTCATTTAATTTATGCCCTTTGTCAGTGTTTGCTCCACAGCTGAATATTTTACATTAATCTGAATTAGATCTCATTTCTACCTATAGCATTGTCTTTGAATTAAATTGTTCCTGGTTTTCTTCATTGGGCTACTCCTAATTTCTGAATATTTCATCTATTAGCTTGAAATATACAATTTTCAATACTGTAGTCATAGTTATTGAAAAAATTATCAAAAACCTGCAGACAGAGAACAGATCTTTCCACAAATCAGTGACCCGGATTAGCTCTGAGCTGTTTTCAGATGCAGTACATTTATTGTGACAACCCTTAATTTGTATTGGGAAAGATAAAAATGTAACAAGCAGTGGTATTGAAACAATTTATTATATTTAAACCTCTTTCCCGCTTTCCCTTTAGAAAAGCCATCCACACAGAACCAAAAAGAAAACTCATTTGTAGGGAAAAAAAAAAAAAAGAATAATCTTCTGTTGAAATTGTGCTATAGAAACAAGGGCTTTTAATTTTTTTAAAAAATCATGACTATTGGTATTTTTAAAAATAATTTCCTCACACTGAAGATCCCTTTCTCCACTAAAGCTTATTATTTCCCTCCTTTATTCTTCCCTTAGTGCGTCTTGGCTATTACGATTTTCCCTGGATCATGGCTTCTCCAAGACTAAGGACTTTAATGGGTGAGGGAAGGTGCAGTTTGGCCTATCAAAGATGGGACCATGCCAATCCCCGTCAGACACTGTTCTAAACTGAAATTTATGCAGCAGACAGCTAATATTTCACTAGTCATTTCAGGCTGGAATGTGCCAGAGGATGGTTAAAGTATATGTCTCCAAAGGTTTCTTGAGGGATGCATTTAGGATCTTTCTTGCCTAAAATCTGCTTGCTTGTCTTTAATTCACCTCTGTTTCTATATATTCACAATTTAATGCCTATTACAGGTTTCAATGTTTTGCCTTAAAATTGAATATTAGGTCCTTAAAAATCCCCTTAATAAAAATAGGGTAGAAACACGGCCATTATTGGCCCTCTTCTTCTGAGACAGTCTTGAAGAAATCTCACTGATTTGCTCTCTGCCATCTTTCCATTTGATATACCATGAATATTAACGGTATGTGATGTGGTTGGATAGCAGCTTACATTTCCACTGTGGTTAGGGCATTTCCCAATGTTTGGGGGTTTTTTAACAAGACATAAGCTAGGCACACTCCATATATACATGTTTACCCCCGAAGTCCAGAAGCTTATTCCCAGTTAAATAATTCTGGGGTGCTCTGATTCGAAGATGTGCAAAGATAAGAATAAGAAACTTCTCAATAACTCAGTTCAAGCTCTGTGTTGTCAGAGCCTTGATACTATACAGCTACTTTGAAAAACTTGTTGTGCTCTGTTTTGAACACAGTTGGCCTTTGTTCCTCCTCCTCTTCTTGAGAGGCTGTTACAAAACCTGATTGCCTTGAAAAATGAAAACCTCCTAATTCCCATCTTAGGTGTTCTATTTCTGTCTGTTTTATCCTGCCCCTCACTGGTTTTCATTTAAACTGTATTCATGCTTTCACCCAGCCTGTTCCCTCTCAGTTTTCATTCTGCAAGGCTGAACACACTGCTACACGGTCTCTCACTCCTGAAGAGCTTCCCATTCCCCTGGCCAACCTGGACATCCCTGCTATTGGGTTTTCCACCTTGGCCTGCAACTTCAGGCTCAGTTGAAAAGTCCAGAAGAGCAAGTAACTATCCCTGATTACTGGAATTTCATGGTAATGGCTATATTTCTCTGTTACAGATGGTTATATATCTCTCTTTGAGCTCCAGTTTTTGAGTTTACTGTTCATCATTGTGGTAATACTGGGCTAAGAATGCTAGGCTAGATTTAGGGACTGGGTCTGAATTGACAGCTGATGTGTGACAAAGATTAACAATTGTTAAAAAAGGACAGTTACCGTTATTCTGTTATTTTCATGAAATTATTTGGTGAAGTTATGCCAGGCCCATTCTCAATATGAGCAGGTCCATGTTCATAGTACTACCAAGAGACATGTTGACTTATTGCAAATACGATACTGGCATGTGCTAAGACTTTTCTTATTAAGATATTTGAGCTGCTTATTTTACACACAAAAAAATATTTCTATTAAGATGATATTGGGGGAAATTTTTGTTGTTGGCCTCTAGTACTGCAAATAGAACCTGGAAAACACCCTCCTTAAAACAAATCAAACCAAACCCCCAAAACCCAGTAAAACTCCTACACCTCATGTTCTGAAAGAATATTTTCTTCCTCTCCACAGACTTGGGTCTACATGAACAAAATGATTTGTATTTCAAGCCAAGGTGTTAGGGTTCAACTGATGGGCAATAAAGATCTTTCTCCCATACTGAAGACGTAAAGATTACAGGATTTGTAAACCACAGGCAGATAATCATAGAACCATTTAAGCTGACTCTTGATATCGTTGTGTCCAATTACAAATCTAACTCTGTCAAGTCCACCAGTGTATGTAAATAAGAAGTGTAACGTAAATTTTTGTACATCGTACTCTCTTCTTTTTTTTTTTTTGTTTAAATTATCTTCTTGTCTCTGTCGCTGTATGGAAAATAGAAGTGGAGAGTGTTAGTGCTGAGAAGGCAGTGAATTGTTAAAAAGTAAGCATTAAGATGTTTAATTTTGTACGTGACAGTTGTGGCCCAAGAAATTACTATCTAGCAAGGCAGTCTGGGCACAGGCAGGATGTACGTGGGGTTGACTATTGGGTAATTACACTATTAAACTGGGTGGGACCTTTTTTCATCCAGTCTGCACGCATGGTTGCTCAGGTCTCCCATTGTAATTAATGAACGCACCAGGATGGTTGCAAGACTGTTCTAGGTGCTCCTTTAGGACAAGATGAACTGGTCCATACACTTCACTATTGACTGGCAGTGATAAGGACCAAAATGAACCAATTTCCTTTACATAATCCACATTTTTTATTTCTGCCCTTGAACTGATTTCCTACGATGAAGCAAAATGTCATTTTTACAGTCATCTAACGTCCTTACTTGATATTTGCCACTTGTCAGGATTTCTTGCATTCAGGATGCCGAGCTAGTCTCCCATCTGGGTGTTACCTGAGCCTGGATTAAGCAGCTTTGGAAAGGAATGAAAAGATGTGTTACACTGCGCAAATAATACACTCCTGCAGACTTCTAAGATTTATTTAAGGATATTTCCCCATGTTACAGGACACTGCATACTGCTTGGGTTTATGACACCGTCAAGGTGTCTGCAGGACAGAAACCATGTTCACGCAGTCATTAAATAACAGTTGTCTCTTTTCCAGTACAAAACAGCTTAGGGAGATTACTGGTCTTTGAAAACTTTTTTTTTTTTTTTTTTTTTTTTACATTTTTCCTACACAAACAATCTTAGCAAATCCAAGTTGTATCACATTAAGTAATACAATTTTTTTAGCAGGTTTATGTTCCCATTCTGCTAATGCATTCAGTAAAAGGCCATTTTCTTCTAGTCAACAGACTACCACGTAAACATTAGCTAAATTTCCAACACATTTGATGGCTCATCTGTAATGAAAGTGAATAGAGATTTATTGATAAGAATGACAAATGTAATGACGAGAGAAAAATGAACACAATAATCAATAGTTAATGTCCGTGGCATTTTGCAAAGAGAAAACTAATCTTTCAGAACTCTGCAATATCTGAATCAAAACTTTTTTGAGACTTGAACTTGAGCTGTAATTTCTCTCTCTTAAACTTTGAATGCGTACTTTGGTGTGATAAAAATAAACTAGTTTGAAACACAGTTCTGAATAAATAAAACGAACAATAAAAAGCCCTGGGAGACAAGATTATTTCAGGAGTAACAAAAAATAGTACAAACTTAAAAAAAAACCCCTTCTGAAATACAGAGTACAGAAATTTAATGCTGGAGTAGAGCACATCTTGACACCTGCAAGAAGGAATAATATATGCTGAAGGAATAGTACAGGCAGCAGGATGGCTGTGAATTTTGATGACAATCTGATAATGAAATGAAAACTGACAACTGCCGGGGAAAAGAAAAGGGGAGCGTGTGGAGGGGAAAGTCATTCTCTTATAGAATCACAGACTGGTTTGGGTCGGAAAGGACCTTCAAAGATCATCCAGTCCAACTCCCCTGCAGGGATCAGGGACATGTGCAACTAGAGCAGGGTGCTCAGAGCCCCAAGGTCCAACCTGACCTGCAATGGTTCCAGGCATAGGACTTCTACCTCCTTTCTGGGCAACCTGGGCCAGAGTCTCACCACTCTCAGCATAAAACATTTCATCGTTACATCTAGTCTAAATCCCCTCTCTTTTAGCTTAAAACCATCACCCCTTCTCCTGTCACAACAGCCCCTGCTAAAAAGATTTCCCCATCTTTCTTATAAGCCCCCTTTAAGAGCTGGAAGACTGCAAGAAGGCAGTAAGAGTCTTCTCTTAACAACCTCAACTCTCTCAGCTTGTCCTCATAACAGAGGTGTTCCACCCTCTAATTGCCTTCACGGTCTCCTCTGGACCCTCTCCAGCAGGTCCATGTCATTCTTGTGCTGAAGACTTCAGTGGTCGATGCATCGTGCCAGGTGAGGTCTCACCAGAGCAGAGGGTCAGGATCACCTCCCTTGCTCTGCCGGCCACACTTCTCTTGATGCCATCCAGGACCCGGTAGGCTTTTTGGGCTGCAGGTGAACATTGTCAGCTTGTGTCCAGCTTTTCATCCATCAGTACCCCCAAGTCCTTGTCCTCAGGACTGCTCTCCATCCTATCGTCCCCCAGCCTGAATTGATACCAGGGATTGCACGACCCAGGTGCAGGACCTTGTACTTGGCCTTGTTAAACCTCATGAAGTTCACCACAAGCCCACTTCTCCATGAGCAAGTGGCATGATCTTTACCTTCTCCTTTCTTCCTTTTCTTCACACACACCCCCCCCCCCCCCCTTTCTTGGACATGGTGCAGACTTCTTTGATCAATTTGAGAATAATTTGAGTCCTCTTTCAAAACATTCTGACAAACAGTTATAGAAAACACCTTCCAAAAGGAAATTTGCTCAAAAGATGAACTGAGCTTCCTAAATGTATCCTGTAGTCGTCAGTGATTCTGCATGTGGTTGTCTTTGTCATGGTAACAGGTGGTAAGACATTTCCTTAGAAGAGAAATCACCGATTTCTTAATCAAATATTGAATTGAAGTATTTTCCAAGACCCGAAACAGCATTTTAAGTTGCACTTCTGGCATGCTGCAGGAAAAAATTCTGCCTGTTTCATCTTCCATGATTCTGCCTTCTTACATAGTGGAGCTGCAGAAAAACCATCTCTGACCATGATAAATCAAATGACTCAGAGTCTCACTATAACGGTAGTATATATGCTGCTGAAAGACAGCTCAGCTGAAGCCCAGCTAACAAGGCTACCTGGTTTAGGGCCAACGCTGAATCAGTTCAGGCTCCCTCAGAGTAAAATTAATCTCTCTCCACGGTTTTGCTTTGTCCAGGAACTACCAAACTGTAAGAAAAAAAGTGTAGTTTTAATTTTTCTTTTTTCTTGGATTGCACTGGAAGGGAAATTCTGAATGAGATACATGAAGTACATGAGTTTTGTCACGCCATGGACTGCCAAATGAAAACACACTTGAGACAATGTACATCGTCTTTGCAGGAAAAGGCTAAGTTGTGTTATGGAGGAGGTAAGTCTCACGTCATTCACTTCACAGAAGTGGCTCACCTAGCATTGTCTGCTTAAAACATGAATTTTCCTACATGTGTGTAATGAAGTAGAGAAGTAATACCCTGGAATGTGGAAAGCTCCCCCCTTCACCTCAGCTGACATAGTGGCACCATGTCAGAGTAAAAAATATTGCTACAAAAGCAGAAGAAACATCCTGTGGTGATGTTTACCATGACACCAGCATTAGAGATGTTGACGCTTCTTCTCCTCTGTCTTTTTTTTCCACAAGCATTACTCATTATTCCATAGAAATCATTATCCAGTGAAAGGCAAATCTCTCAAGTCTTTCTTTTTTTTCTCCCTTTTTTTCAAAAAAAAGGGGTGATGCGGAAAAACAAGCCCTGCAGTTGTTCTGACTCAAAAGTGGTTTGAATGCATGAAATACCTGCTTCATATTTCTTGCAGATACCTCTTTCCTTAGAAGGTTCAGAAAAATTTCTGGGAATTCATAGATGTGGAATATCTCTTCTGCATTTCTTACTTCTAATATGAATCTTGTTTGATGACTCTAGTTTATGGATGGAACGAACTAAACAGGAACAAATCTGAAAAACAAAGAACAAACCAAATGGAGACATGAAGGTCACCTCACTCATTTCTGAGTGACTTCGTTAAAAACAAGAAAAAAAATCCAGGATTAGAGTTACTGTGAAGGTTAGTATCTGGACAGACTGCAGGGACTTCAGTGAGGACACAGTCACCCTCAGATGCATTTCCCATGGCAGGCAGTTGTCTGGAAACACCTACTCTTCCTCATTATCAACCTTCTTTCATACCCTAAGAAACAAGTCAAAACTCAGTGAAGGATTCGTCAGAGAGGTCTGAAAACATTTTACCAATAATATAGAGGCCTGGATGCCCAATGATTTGCCACGGGACTACTTCAGATGTGGATTTAGAGATCATTAACTACTTGGCAACGGGGATCTGTTCACACTTCATTGTGTTTGGGTTGGACTGGAAAGTAACTTTTCTCTCTCTGACCAAGAGAAAAAGCCCTCAAATTTAATGTCAGGCAAAGAGCGTCTGCACCAACAATCAACCTGTAGACTAGTGAAAATCCATACCTAAGTGCAACATATTTGGCTGTCTGTCCTTTATGATCCTGCATTTCACATTTTCAACAGGTTGCTCCTAAATTGCCTAAAGTGCTTTTGAGGTGAGTGACTGTTACCACAGTTGTGTTATTGATAGGAACAAATTCTTCCCTGATACCCTTGGAGAAGCTCTTGAGGTTAGAGAACTCATGACAATTTCCAGGTAGCAGGTGGCCCATTTGAGGTGCTCTGCATCTGTACTATTTTTGGATTCTTGGAGAGTTACCAGTTATCTTCCTTTCTCAGGAGCCTTTGGCCAGTTGTGTGCTATAAAGGCTAATTTATATATTAAAATATGTATTCATGCCTAATAAAGGACTTACAAAATTAATCTTAATAGGAAGAAAAATTTATTTCTCTTTAAAGATACAATGGGAACCACAAGAGCGCTTTACTGTTTGAATTATAAATGAGGTAAACTGTAGTTTCAGCTGTAATTTGCTTTGAATTTTGGTGTCATACCTAAAACCCGGACATGCAAATCTAGTGGGTATTAAATACTTGCACATAGTGTGGCTCTAATAGTCCTCTAATGCCTCCTGACTGAAACTAAGAAACATTGACCCTTTTAGCCTCAGGAAGGTGTTGGCATTGTAGCTTAGCCAACTGGGGATCGGAATTGGCAAATCCAGACATAATACATCTGAACATTTCTTCCCTTGACATGAATTAAAATGATAAATGTAATCCCAGAGAGACTGGGATCCTCTTAGTAACTCATTGCCATCATCAAAGACTAAGATTGGACTTTCTTTGATCAGTACTCCTATGTATCCTTTGTCTTTGTCAAACTTTTGATGCTCTTCAGTCCTCTGCTACACTTCTGTTTCCCCACTGGAACCTTAGGGCAAAACAACAAAAGAAAATCATTAAAAAAAGAAACAAAAAGCAATAATACAGTAGATCCGTCCTCGGATATCTTGTAACACGTGAGTGACAAGGGAGAGAAAAACTGGAGTGTGGGAAAGTTCTTTCCTTCCACTGTATTGCAGGAAATTGTTCATCATTGGTTGCTCGGGGGGTAGAAGGATGCCGGGATGGAATCAGAGACAACAAATATCTGTCATGTTAAATCTGTTTTCTAATAACTGAGAACATATCCATCAGAACCCTGTGAAGACTTTTGATAGAACATTACTTGCACAATAGAGATTTTAAGGGGATAACTCAGGGGATTTTTCCGTCTAGGACTACTACAGTTGCTCTCAATATTGAACTGTAAACCTTCAGTCATGCCTCTGCCTTCATTCTTGCTACTTGCTTCATCTCTAAGTATTTCAAATGACTTTGTAACTCTGCTTCTTGTAGTGACTTTCTGAACAACAAACCATTAGAGCCTATTTCCTTTTTTTCTTCCTTCCCCAGTATGGTACTCCCTGCGGTATTCTGTCTTCTCAAATGGAGATTGTATGAAAACTTAGCATTTTCTTTTCCTGTAAGATAACTAAATAAGCAAATTAAGCCAAAATTAAGCATGTGTTTAATCCAGAAATCTACCCTGGATTACCTTGAGACCCTTCAGACTTTAACTGCTACTTTCAATATCTGTAATAGAAATAATGAAGTTAAACGGGTTTTCAGTTTATATCAGAAAACTGGAAAGAACTGTCAGGGATGGACTGAGTCCATGTCAGTATGCTGCAAGTGCCGGACAATGGGGAATCAAAGTCTTGGGAATCAAGGTCACTTGGCACAGCAGTGCGTGCATTTCTGCTGGTTGATTCCGTTGGCTTCCAAACCCGAATGATTTCTTGCAAACTGCTTTTTGGCAACAGTCATTGGAGCTCTACAGCTGGCTCTGGCATTCATTTGAGAATTGAATCTCTTGATCACGTCCGTGCCTGCGCTTTCTTTTACACCATGGAGCGGTCTTAGAAACTGTGATCCTTGCAGATGAAGATGAATTGGGAGACTGAGAGTGCAACTGATGTGCTCCCATCATTAAAGGGCAATTCCATCCATGGGTTGGATGAGACTAGACTTAATCTGCTGTGACATTCCTCATGCAACATTGATTCTTGATTCCTGTGCCTGGGAATTGGTTGAGAGAATGTTGTTTGGCCCAGGAGGAAGGCATGCCAAGGATCATTTTAGCACTTTAGCAACACTGATAATCATGTCCCAGCACCTCAGAACAGTTTTTACTTGGAGTGATGTAAATATAATATTCTGACTCCTACTACATAGGTAGCCATACCATTAAAATGAATAAAAATTCATTACAGAATAACAATTCAGCCAGTTTTGAGCTTGCACTGCTCTGATCAGGAAGCTGTTCCAGTAATTTTCTTCTGTGTCTACTCAAAACTTTCACACTTCCACCTTAATTTCCCGTTGATGTTAGCTATGGTTCAGAGTTGTCATAAGATAACGGTGACTCGTGCCTGCAAGTCATAACGTCTGGGACTTGAAGTGGAGGCATAGTCAGTGGAAGTATCTGCAGCTAAGCAGTTATTCTGGACTCCCTAGAATATGTGGTGAGAAGCACTTCCTAGAAGCAGTAAATCTGCCCACACTTTGGTTGTGTGGCAAGAGCTATGGGACTTCAATTATAGATGAAATCAGTTTGTTCTTTAGTTACTGTTGGAGTGTAGCTGAGTATCAGGATTGTGCCCGTTCTTGCACAGTACATTTAAGCCATTAAATCCCTGGGCGTTTCAGGGTCTGCCCAAATAGGGGTCTGCATAGAGGAGATAATGGGCTGGTTTGAGGCATTGGACAGAAGTGAAACTAGGGGACTGACTGAACAATCAACCGTTTAACCATGTTACCAGAGCGACCCAGGTGGGAATTTCACACAGTTCTGGAGATTCCCCAAGGTACATCCTGCTCAGCCTAGGCCAATTTGTATGCTTAAATGTGTTGATTAACATACTGGGTCAAGTGACTTATTGATTTCCAAGCAGTTCCTTGTAAGCAAACAACACAAATTTTCCAGTAGGTGCAGAAATAATCATGTGAGGTCAACTTCTATAGGTGGCTAAGAGTTTTAGGAGATGTTTTGTATGTGGTTAATGTTATCAATAAAGATGGATTGGAGATGAAATGGAGTATCACACAGGACCACAGGCCAGCTAGATTATAAGTGAACAGAAGAGAGCTTTGGGAAGCCTCGCCAGATTCGGCTGAAGGTGCTGCTGCAAGGTCTCACAACAGAGACAGCTCTGACCGTAGGACAGGAACCAATAATCCAGTCTGAGTGATCTGATTACAAACATGAAAATTGTCCTATGAGAAGATCCCAACAAGTGATTTTTTTTTATTATTATTTTAACAAGCATTCAGCTTTTGAGCATCTGTGCAAAATATCTACTTTAGGACGATGGGAGTTGCAATGAAGTCTCCATTCATTATAGTGGTTAGATCTTCATCAACCGCAAAGGGAGAAGTGGGTGGCACCACTACTGCACACCAAGTCACAGTATTAGACACGTGTGGGCAGATGAATTCCATCCATATGAAATTTTTTTTTAAAAGTACCATCTCAAGAAACAGTGGAGGAGCTGATGAGCAGCCCATACAGGCTCTATGGCCATGTAGGAAACACAGTGTCAAAAGCTCATCCTTATTTTTTGAGTACGCTATATTTCACATTTGCTATTTGCTTATCAAGCCTGTTTTTGGTTCTTTACACCGTAGCATATAAAACATAATTTAGCATGGCCTGGAGGAATTCTATTAACAAGCTGGAAAACCACACTACCTTCAGTACTATTTAAAACTGAAATGTCTTTGCACAGCTATCACAAGTGTTCTTGGTGATATTGGTCATGTTGATTAATAGATCTTATGAAATGAAAAAGTAGAGGTACCCTATAATTTTTCAAACACCAAACATTCTATTTTAATACTTCAAGCTCAGCGCATCCTTTATTCAGTTATGAATTCCAATAAAGTAAGATTCAATTGAATTGCAAAAGCAATATATAGTTACATCTTCTGTTCTGAAGCTTCCTGTCCTCTGTACCGCAAATATAGTATAATTAGCATATAGGAAGCTGCTTCTGGTGATTCAAACCTTTCTGTCAATAGTTTTCTGTGCTTTTTCCAATGATATATAACAACAGTAAATGAGCATAAATACATTTCACAGCATCCTAGGTCTGAACATTTAGTTTGCTTCTCCAGGCTATGTAAATAAAGGAAGATATGGAATGCTTGCAAAATCAGTCCTGAACTGTTTGAAGGGCCAGATGTGCCAGCAGTTATATTTCTTAAATATGTCAGAAGGTTCCCCATCTGCAGCTTTCCCCTCCACCTACTTATTGAAGCCATAAAGATCCATCTGCAACTCAGCTAGATCTTGGGAATAATGTGCTTTAAAACTGATCTAAATTTAAGACAGTGTGAGTTCCATCAAACGTATAATTATAAATAATTTTTTTTTTAAGGTTTCAGAACTTTATTTAGAAAAGAAGTTCTCATGAAAATACGCTCATGTTAGGTTGCAGGATTTGCACCATTTAATTCTCTACTCTTTTAGTGGGATATCCTGTGGTACCGCAGAAACATGAAGCAGCGCACTCAGAGCTTTCCTTGCAACGCAGTGAACTAACACTTCCACAGCACCACACTTTCACGCAGTGAATAACGATGGATGGAGCTGAACTGGGAAAGAAGCTCCAGAACTAGATTTGCTGTGTGGCTCCTCACTGGAAGATGAGAGAATTTGGGAAAGAACTGTTACTCTACATCAACACCAGCTGACACTATGGAAGGATCACTGAAGCCAAGGATCAAGGGAAGTCCACAAGACACCATGAATCACTTGTCTGCTGCAAATCTGTGCTGTGAAGCCCTGGACCAGGCTTTGCATCACTGATACCTGCCTCTCCCTTCATTAGGGGACTTTGCTCTTTTTTCTGGGTGTGGTAAAGAAAAGTCTGCAATCCTGGAACCATGAAACTGAAGGCATCACGAGAGATTAAGTAGAGCAGAGCATGACACGCTTCTGCTTTTGTGATGAAAGCAAGAGCTTTCCTCAAGGCTTGAAACCTATTGTGTTTCTTGAAGCATCAGTTTCTAAAATCATGAAATACTGTGGAACAATAATTTATCCACAAGGAAAAAAACAACACAAAACAAAACCAACGAGTCTTTCAGCTTTTACTATTGTAGAGGCAAGACTGATAAGGATTAAAGTATAATAAAATATTCAAGAGTTAACAAGGAGCTATTAAGCACAAAAATCCCATGATTTATAAAAACTACCCCAAAATCATTGTTCTTTGAACACGATGCATTTTTAGTGGTTGTTACTGACAAAATGGAAGCTGCTTATAATGAAGTAATGTTTCTGAAGCTGATATGGTGCTTCCTGTAACTCAGGGATTTATGAACAGTTTATACAGAGAGAAATTTCAAATCGATTACCATTCTCCTTGGACAGATGGGTTTGAAGGTAGGATTTGGCTGCTCTGATTCAGCAGCACTGAAGCAGAGCTGAAAGTGGAATTCTTTGTATCCTGGTGGTGTGATAGTACTTCCAATATACGAACAGAAATAAAACACAGTCTTGAGAAGCCTGTCAATCAACAAGCTTGAGATATTCAGCTTAATAGTTTGGGTTTGAATATATAAAACAGGGTAACCAAGTGCAAACTACAGTGTAGGAGGATGCAACATTTATGACCCACTGCTTGTAGCTTTGATAACAGACTACTCATTTTAGCGTAGCTTCTTTCCATATCTATGTTATTCACATGATTTGCAACAGAGAGGGGAAAAAAAATCAGCAAGAAATAATCCTTCTCCAAAACCTCAAAAACTTGAGATCACAATAAGTAAGTTCCTAAAATTTATCTTTCTAAAATTTATTCTTCATAAATCAGCAGACCACTAAAAAGGAATCAGTCTCAGCAACACCCCCAGAATGTACTGACCCAATAACTTCTTTTTTCGGTGTCTGTCAGACAAAGTTTAAAAGAAGAGGCTGGGCTGGTGGGCAGAGAACATTAAGCATGGATGATTTGGGCTTGCCAAACTGGATTTACCCCGAGCTTTGGAGCCAGCCTCAAAGGAGTTTGTTCCTGGTATCTGAACTCTGAAGTGGCTTAGTTTTCATTTTCTACAGGGCTGTTTTTGACACACCTCTGATGAAGTGGTGTTGTTATCTAAACTAACTGGGCACTATAGACTGAACCGTGAAATAATTCTCATGACCATTGTTCTAGATTGACTTCTAGGACAGAGGGACAATGCTCCTGCTGCGAGTTCAGGCTTGGGGCTCTGCCCTCCTCCAGTGGTAGTCCCTTGATCCTGCCTTCATACACCCTCACATGTCCTCAGTGCAATATTTACTGCCAAACTCCAGAGCAGTGAATTTAATTAGCTGCAACCTTCGCCAAGTGTTTTGAAAATGAATAGTGCAATATAAGCTCCACACGTTATTAATATTTCAGTTCTTTCTTTGCTGTGTTGTAGGATTCAAATGAACTCTTGCTGCCCCTCAGTGTTTCTAGAAAAAACAATGCCCCTACAAGTGCATGCATTCTTAATTGTTTTTACACGATTCATTAGAAACTGATTAGACTTGGAGAGAAATTCGCCCTCCTCCAATCAAGCAATTCTGTTGAAAACAGTTTCAAAAAAAGATATTTGAAAAGAGAAAGATTCAACAATACAGGCTATTCATAACATTAAGTACTATACCTAATACTACAGTCATCAAAATTTGGTATTCTAACCTGTGGATAATATGGAATCAATTAAAGCAAACAAGAAACTGTAACATGCTTGAAACTGTAGAATACAAATTGTGCAACTTCATGGTAATTAAACATGGTTATAAAACATGCACCACTTTAACAAGCATTATTCTCTTTCATCCCCAGAGATGGAAAACCTGCTTCAAAAATTGAAGACTCCCAGACTATACATTTATCTACCTGCAAGAATATCTAATAGAATTGGACTGCCAGCTAATTTACCTTCCTTTCCTTTAGGATATGGACAGCATCCTCATCTCCAGCTTAGAACAAATAAACCAGTAAGAGAATTTCTCCAACAAAAGTATCCATAGTATCAGGGATAGTTTTGCAGGCAATGGCAATACCGTTATTGCACTTCAACGTTAAATAACACCACATATGATTCCAATGTTTGCTGAAGTGTAGAAGGTGTGGTGGACCATATCTTTCTTCATTTATACAATCTTAAAATTTCAGACTGAGTCCCATTGAAATACCCAGGAAGTTGAATTCTTTATTTATTTAGGGTCCTTGAAACTCCTAGACTTAGTCAACTCAGCCAAATTAATTTGGTGTCTCAATAGTTGTCCTGTGGAAGTGCATGGTACAATCACAGGTACGATGTAAAATGGCTTGGTAATGCATTGCGGGAGGAGAAAGCTGTGTTTATTTGCATTGATCCTTTCCAGCACATTACTAAAAGATGTAGTCTGAAGCACCAGTTCAGCAGAGAGCCCAAGTAATTTGAAAGTAGGAACAGTGCTGAGAAGAAAAGCTCAATGATATTAAATATATCCAATTTCTATGATCAGTACATACCACCATGACAGGTCCAAACTCTACTCCTCTCTGCTGTTTAGCTGTCAAGAGAAGCTAATTTCAATCAAACTCAACAGCTGGAAGAGAAAGGCTCGCCTAACTCAATGTGGTTGTAGGTAACAGTACTGACGTTTCTGTGACCTGGACATGTCGATTGCTGGGGAAATACTCCTACCTCTTTACTGTTAAATAAAAATTAACGCTTGTTTTGATGCACAATTTCTATTCTTTTTTAATGTCTATCTTCAGCAGAAAGGTCCACCTCCCAAGGTCCCTCTTGGACATCCTTCAGACTCATTTCATTCTTCCCTTCTTATATACAAAAAGCCTTTGAATGTCAACATGGTGCCTTTGATCTCCTTACCAGAGCAGAGGTATCAAAGGATTAAGTAAAGGACTGCCACACACTGCTTGTTTTGATCTCACCCAGGTATCTCAGCACTGCCAGTACGATGCATTGGTTTTCTCACTATAGAGAATCTTGTGGGTTTTTTTAATTTTTATTTTATTCTTCCTACAAGTAACCCATAGTCATGACAAACCATTATTTAATAAAGGTGTATTCTAAGAGACCTCAGGTTGATTTTCTACCACACTGAGGTAGAAACTGAGAACCTTTGAAGTTCCCCTGCTCCTCCTTGTACACAGAATTTCTCAACAAAAGGCTGCTCAAGTGCGGTTTACTTTGACTTGTCTGACTCCTCAGATACTTAATAGAAGAAAGACACACCAGTGGAGCCAATTTCTCTCGCAGAAGTCATCACAGGGTTGTGTAATGCTTTTAGCATATGTGACAATCGGGTCATCAGCAATATGTACAAAAAGTCCTTGGAGATAATTAACATATTTCATGGCCCAGCAGTTCAGTTTTATATGTCCTGTGCAAATGTTTGAATGCAGTGCATGGCAATGGGTTTGCCTTCTAGCAGAACAGGTAGGTGACAGAGAGCATCAACCGCACGCAGAAATTAACTTAGCCGTATCTTCTCAGAAGTGAAAAATTCAGCAGTCGAGGATTAGGTACAGGATAGCATCTGTCACAAAAAATACTACTGGGACTAAAACTTGTGTAGATCAAAAGGTATGAGCAAAACTGTATGATAGTGATTGGGGACGAAAAAGAGCTTGGAAACAGGTGCAGTGAGGAAAGAATAATCAACTGCTATAAGGCTGACATCGTGAAACAGAATGACAAAAAAGAGCAGCTCCCACCGCCCTACACAGGTGGAAATCCCTGTGTTGACATTTTGAAGACTAAGGTGGAAAGTTCACAGGAACGAACCCAAACTAAAAACATACTGGTCCTTGTTTTTTCAATATCTTCTGATAATTCTGCAAGGAAGATCTGTACAAAGATGACGAAACCCTAGCAATTACAGAGCTCTGAGCAATCTAATCGGTTTAAAGATGTCCCTGCTCATTGCAGGGGAGTTGGACAAGATGACCTTTAAAGTTCCCTCCCAACACAAATTCCTATAATTCTACAATCACCTTTATTACATGGACAAAAGATCTCAGCCCTGCATAAGTGAAAAATCATCATTTAAAGTTGCAGATTCTGCTTTTGGGGTGAAAATTCATAGGAAATGTAAGCTCTGAGGGTTTTATTATTTCATTTTTCTGTTCATTTGTTTATTTTTAAAGGAAAAGAGAGACTCTGCTCAAGGAGCTTTCCACAATAGATCTCCACATGAATGCTTCTATCTCTGTATCCTTTCCAGGACACCTGGCAGAAAGAGACCCATTCTGGCTAGGATATCTTATCCACTTTGGGTCACCAACTCCAGTGATGTTGTTCTGGCCAATGGCAGAACAGGGACCACAGAAAGCACAGGAGCTCAGAAAACACGAGGGAAACATGCACTTACTTTAGGATGCAACAGAATAATTGGCTTCACAGTAGACCCTGATGATTACTGCTACAGTCCTTGAAGACTGAAGAAGGAAGCTTGATGAATACTACTGTCAACCAACACAAGTAAGCTGGGACTTAAACTTTGTTCTTACTTTCCACTAGTGTTACTAAACCCCAGAGTTTACATGGGAATCCCCTACTAAATAGACTGGATTATTTGTTTTAAAACATTTGCTGAACTCACTAGTAGAAATAGTGTTTTGGAAATGGTAGACTAGGTTTCTGCATCTCAGTTCACCAGCTTATAACTGCATTACTCACCTTTTAGCAATATAAGTACTTTCAAGGAGCGCATGTGTGAAGGAAAATTACTTTTGAAACACAGGAAATAGAACAAATTTACTGTGCATAAGCCTGTAAATGTTTCCTCTAGCTCAAATTGTAAATGCCTGTGATCTCTTCTGCTAAAAAAAAGTAATAAACAGAGCTCTTATAATGGCTCCTGGTCCCTAGATCCCACATCATTCATAGATTTATTGCCTCTTGATTTCTGCAGCATCAAAATTTTCCTACTTTGTGCAAGAATACTCTCATCTAGGATTTTGCGACCTGTGCAGCTTTTCTGCCCTCTCTCTCAGTGAAGTGTAAATTAATGAAGAGCAGAACTACATGTTATAAAGGGGGAGATTTGAGAAGATGATAGAGAAGTGCTTCCCTGGACCACCACTTGTTTACCTTTGTTAGCACAACATCCATTTACAATTATATGGCAGACCCAAACGGGACACATTGTCCTACAACTGCTGATCACACCAGTATTCAAACCATACAAAAATATCTCCTAATATTAATTTTCATTCTGGTTTTATATGAGTCTATTTAGCTTTTGGCAGAACTAATTTAGAAAAGGTAATTCATTTTGGAGCAATCACACCAAGGTTGTTCAGATGGGGGCAGTTTAATGAAAATGATCATAATAATTATGAAATGACCTTTTGCTATTTATTGGGACATGAATTTTATGAGTGTTTCCCCAAGAAAAAGAGTACCAGCTGAAACAGAAGAAGGGAAAAGAAAATATTAAGGATTCATTTACATTTCTGCTTCTTTCATATTCTTATTCATATTCTTCAATATGAATAATATTCTTCTTTAAGCTGGTCCAGCTTTAAATTTCCTCTGTCTGCTATGCCCCGCTGTCACATGTCACAGACTGCTGTGGAACACTCTAGAAATACAATTGACTGCAACTCTATTACCTGCCAGGGAGATGCTAAATCTGGTAGCTTGTAGAGGTGAAGCTGCCACAGCCCCATGCCCCCACGCCTGGCCAGTAGCAAGGCTGGGTGTGTATTTCCAATAGGCACACACGTATATAAACCATGTGGGATCCACGCAGATCAACACGGAGAGAAAACACAGCACTCCTGCAAGCACAAACAGTACCAACAGCCTCATCCTGTTCACCTCTCTGGCTGATCAAGGAGAAGGTCAGTTAGTGGGAAATACATACTTACATAGACTACAGATCCTTCCAGTAACTGGCCTTGGACATTCGGTCTATCCAAAACCAAGCCCTGGCTACTTGGAGTGCCCGGCTTCTGAGACTTGGGTGTAGGAGCTTTCAAAGCCTGCAGACCCACTCCAGTTCCTGGATCTCCTTCATGCACATACATACACTATGGATCCCTCCAGTTAATGGACTTCAGACATTCAGTCTACCCGCTACATGGCCCTGGATCCCCTATTCTCCTCCCACCCAGACAGACACTTTGAGGTGTGTTCAGGTGATCCCCAAATTCCATGGTCTCTCCAGTAGCTGGCTTAGACAGCCTCATCCCCCCAGCAGCCATCTTGCCTCACCTGCCAACATGCACAAGCTCTGGTTTCCAGCTGCCAGCACCATAGACACATGGACCCTCCAACCCATGATGTGACTGGTTGCTGCTCTCAGAGCAGCACAGACAAACGTGCACATGGAATACAGAGCCCCTCATCCATGAAAATGATTGTAAATGGAGTTTAATAAGAAGACTGGACAGACTATGTTAATCAGGCATAGGTCATAGCCAGACCCGCATTCTGACCATGTACTCTTTACATGTCACTGGATGCTTTTATCCCCTTCTCCCTTTATTACCCCATACTAATTCTTCCCCTAGTCACCCCAAACCCTCCCTTTCCCTGCCTTTGGTCCTTCCCCCAACCATCTCATCGTAAGTTTTGTCCCATCCCAGGATGCTTTTCCCCCACATCCCCTCTTGAGCCCCACAACCCAAAGCAGTAAACCCCCTTTCAGCCTGTGAGGCAATCCAGGGCCCTCTTTAACTTATGGTGATGGGTCTCATCCCCAGCCCATGGGTCCAAGGTTCTCCTGGGAGGCTCATTTCTCTGATCAGTTTATTCAGGTTCCTTTGCCTTTTTTCTCATAACTGAACACCACTCACTCTGCAGAAAACCCTTCAACCATCAGCAGGTGATGCAGCCACATTGAAAACACCCCTTAGCCACTGCTAAAGGTGCAGCATGACTGAGGCACAGTCCCCTCAGGGGAGAAAGGCTCTCCCTTAAAAGTAGCAAGAACATGGCCTAAATATGTCCTTCTTGGAGTGAGGAGAGACTTGAGCTTTTATCATTCCCATGCTTACTCACTTCTGCTAGCCATTAAGGTAGTTTTTGCATAAGCATTAGAAAGGTGAAATTCTTTGATGATGTTTATGAATTGTCATGGCCTGAGAAGACTCTCCAGAACAACTGTTGGCATGTTTCCCACTGTTCATGCAAGCAGGGCAAGGAGAAATTAAAAGTGCATTGTCTACTGGTGAAAAGGATTACAGCAATAAAAATTACAGCTGGGAATTGTGAAGTGGAATTAAGAGAGCAAAACTGCAGCAGTTGTTCTGACAGTAATGATTCATACATGGCAAGGTGCCCCAGAAGCTTCTGTCCTTAGAGGAGGGAAAATAAAGCACCCAGTGCAAGAGTAACTGCAAAGAAGAGAGAGGGGTTCACATCTGGTTGTTGGAATTTAATGCACATTTTTCTCAACTCTACCATTAGGATATTTTTAGTTGCTCACCATGAATGTTTTTACTTCACTAGCTAAGGTGAAATAATATTGGGGTCACAATGAGGAAAAATGACTCAATTTATATGGGTTTGTGTGAAATTAAACATTGAAAAAGAACCAACTTTCAGGGAAATATTTACCAATTAGCTGAATTAATCTGGTTTATTCTTGTGGATTTAAGAATTCATTTCAGAAGCTGAGGGACAGTGGAGGTCAGATGTACTTAGCGCAATGCCACAACATATGTGCATATCTGGGAAGCCTGGATGATGGCAATCACCATCCTATGAGGTGCTGAAGCTTCTCAACTGTCTTGTAGTAGTGTATCTGGAACTAGCCAGACGTCAAGGTACATGCTCATCCTTTTGGGACCAGGTAAGAGACACAGTCCGCCAGCATTCCTTAGTGAATTATAAGACTTGGATGATGCTTCTCTGACGAAAGATTAGAAGACTTTCAAGGCTGAAGAACCAAGTCCAAACACAATTCCTTGTCTTGCTCTATTTCATCCCAAAAGCTTATTTTCTCTTCAAACATTTTCAGTCAATCAGATCTCTCTGTTCTCTTAGAACGCGGAAAGAGTGAGGCTGAAAAGTCAATGCCAAGGAAGTTGAAACATGTCATTTGAATTACTCAGGTTGGTGACATTATTTTTTAATAATTATTGTGGATAGTACAAAAATCTGAATAAAAGCAATAGTAGCAGATAAATATGCAGAAATGCTGCAGAGTCCTTTAGTGCCACAGGCACGCAGTAAATAGCTTGCAGTCATTTTTATCTTGAAGAAACACTGAATTAATTCATGATGATCTATTTCTCTAAGTAAAATAATTCACCTGAAAGTAGGTTACATTGATTACTGCATATTAAAATGATTAATTAAAAGTTTTATGGATTTTCAGTTTGATTTCAGTGTTACATTATAAATCAGGCAGAACTTCATTAACACTGATAGATGTCACTGACTTAAATTGGGATGATGAGGTGGGACAGGAATGTAAAGGCTCAGAGGAAAAGTACTCATGTCCTTGACTGACACAAATCTGTAGTCTTGAATGACACCACACTGATTTGCACCAGTAGGGAACTGCAATTCCAGTTTGGAATATATCAAATATGGAAAAAAAGTACTATTTTAGTACTTTTTTTTTTTTTAAGAATGTAGCCCAGGAAAAAGGCTACAGTCTGTCCATCCAGAGATGCAAAAATTTTCTGCAGTATTTTCTGACGGTACAAATAAAGAATTTGGGTCCATGTGCAAAATTAAACACTTCTCTAGTCTGGGGTCATCAAACAAGGAATCTTCATTTGAACCAGTCACCTCATCCTGTTGCTGTGGTTTAAAGTCTCTGCAATATTGAATTATACACCCTAGACAACCTATAGTATCTCTACAGAATCAAACTGAAGCTGTGGGATCAAGTGCTAGAAGTTTAATTTTTTAAACCTTTAAATGGACTGCTAAACCCAATGTTCATTAAACTAATAGTCTATCTGTAATAATTCTTGCTCCACCATGAAGTCCCAATGAGCTGTTTTAAAACAGCATTGCACTGGGGACATTGCTCACATAAGCCCCTTCTCATCCTCACAGACCAAGACTAACAAATCTTACTCTCCTTCCTGCACACAGCCCTTGCTGGCTCCTAATGAGCACCCAACCTTGCTTTTTCCTCCATCCTCTATTCTCCAAGCCTTTCACTAGTTTTGGGAGCCAAGTGTTACAGCTGAGGCAGTTTTACAGATCAAGAATAAAGAGAAGACATATTTTCCTGTGGCCTTTTTGTGATGGCTGACTCAACAATATATGTAATACGTAGATATTATTTGGAGCAGATAGTCATCAGAAAGCCTGATACCTAAAGGTGAAGCAAACCCTAAGAGCTACAAGTGGGGAGCTTACAATGAGTGGTACAAGTGTTATCTGGTGTAACACGTAAGAGACAAGCGGGGTGGGGGGAAACCATGGCCAGAGCCAAGGTGTGTTTGCCTACGTGTTCAGTGTTTTGAAAGGTCTTTCTGTTAGAACAAACTAATCATTACATAATTACAATAACATTTAGAAGTTCAGAGCAGTTTTCACCATCTACATGTGCATGAGATGACAAGTTACTTACCCTTGCAAGGCGTAGAGATGTAAAAGTTAGATTCAAAGTTTATAAAATATAGAATGAAAACAGATGTACTTGTGTGATAAGCTTTTTCAAGATAAGTAGAAGGACAAGAAAAAGTGGTTTAAAAGTTTCCTGTGACCTGAGAGATGTTTTAATTCTTCTTCTATTACCTGAAATATTGATGGTTAACAAAGATTCTGAATTTAAAGTAGCTATCACAGCCACAGGGAGAGGTGCATCTAAGGAGTGTTGAGTGGAAAAAGGAAATGGCATGAACTAGAGCTAAGTGGGAGCAAGGAGCTGTGTGAGGCATAGCCAACAGGAACAGCTGGAGGAGCATGAAAAGCTTATGGAAACAAATACCACCAACAGATCTTTACAACTTAAGTTCTTACCATTCAGCAAGTTATAAAATCCTAAACTGTGAGTTCAGGTTGCTGAAAGTAGTAGAAAATAATTCTGAGTTCAGAGCATGAGGACTAGAACCTGTACTTTAATGGGAATCCAACCCCTGCTGCTGTTTTCCAAATGGAAAGGTCACATACGGGACACCGGGACAAGGACAATGCCTCCAGCTACAGCAGAGCCTGCCTTTACAACTGCAGAGGGAGGCCAAAAACCCAACCCCATTGTGTTTTCATAGGTCAGTGGGAAGCCTGGCAGCAGCCCAAGAGTTAATATAATCCCTCCAGATCCTTGCTGGAGTGACAAGTCCATAATGCAGGCTCTAGCCAGCAGTGAGAGGGATAATAGTGTGTAGGCCGATAAAGTAAGAGCTCTGCAAGGATTAAATTGGCTGCACAGCTTCATTCCCACATCCCGTAAGTGAGGTATTTCATTGTTTAGAAAATTATGCTGTCTTCTCCCTTACAGCACTGACTCCAGCAATCCAGCTTTAATGCAAAGCAATTTCCAAGCTTGTTTGTATCACGGGGCAGCTGGGAGAAATCAGGAGGTAGCTTATCCCTAATGGACTTTTTTCTCTCCAGGTTAATTGTACAGCAGAATGGAGGTGGTTCATTTGACTCACTTCGAGCATGAGGCCAAAGGAGCCAAGAGTCCTGACATCATCCTCTCTAATGTGCTTTAAAGCCACTTTCCCTCAAATGGGCAAGTGAGTTGGATAGCTATGGAGTAAATCTTCAATTACAAAGAAAAATGGCCACTGGTTGGGATTCCCAGGTATGGGATGTATTATTGCCTCAGACTCTGAGGACTTCCAGGAGACAGTTAATTATAGCTTCCAGTCATGTTGGCTTAGGAAGAGCTGAGGACCCCGGGGCTGTCTCATGACATCCCATTTCCTCCTTGCTCTGGGCAGTACGCTGGCAGTGGTTATAGACAGCTGCCTGTAGGGACAAGCATGAGGAGGTGAGTGCAAAACTCCAGCCTTTTTGGCTCCAGTGTGCCTGCACATGCGTGTGAAGAGTAACCGTTGTTGGGCTTATTCCTTATGACACACCCTGTAAAACTGGTAAACATGCTGACAGTATAGATCATGGCTCATTACACACCATTAGAGCACAGAAATACTTTATAAGCAGTCATGTTAAATTTGTGACCAAGTTTCCAGAAACTGCTGTCCTATTCTTGATATCAGCAATGAGGCAAAAACTGTATCAGATAGAGCCAGACATCTCTTCAAGATTGCTGTTGTCATAACTTCTGGGGAAACTGTCTAGTCCCAGGTACTCAGAAATGTGTCATACTTAACTTTCTAATATCTAGCACTCACATGAGAGCAGGAACCAGAAATGGACGGATTACCACATCTTAATCTGATCAGAAAAATTCCCCGATAAGGAATAACAACTGCCTTATATTCTCACCCCTTGTCTTCTGTTCTAAAAGTATTAGTAATCAGGCTTGTTTGCATCATTCAGAAAGTCTACTTACTACTGACTGAATTACTTACAGGGATTAATTTGGGGTTTCAGCTAGTTAACTGAGCACTCCTTGCCTGAGAGCTAGGAAGTAACATTTTCAAATGTGCTTAAGGAATAAACAGATTTTAATATCACTGTCTATTGCAATTAATTGGGCTTTCCAAGGAAACATAGACACATTTCTTCTTCCGTGACAAATTTTTCTAAGGCGGGTTAGGTGGATGAAATATGTGGTGGAGAAGAGACCACATGGGTCTGTTTTTATACCTATAGATATGTGAAATATCACTATGAAAAACATGGAAAAACTTCTGTTAAGCAAACATTCCAGATAGAAATGAAGTCTGGTTGTCTCAGTGATGCTACATCAGTTTGAGCAGTAACTGCTGTAGGAAGGAATCGATTAACGCTAGAGCAAAATCATTCATTATGACAATTTGAGAAGAGAAATAAGAATGGAGATAGGCAGAGCTGAACTAACTAGAGGTCAAGGTCTAAGTTTCCTACAGAGCTAAACAAATATCAACAGTTATTCAAATGATAAAACCCACTGGTTATAAGATGTTGCAAAGCGCTCCAGAAGAAAGCTGCGTGAATGATAGTGGAAATTGATAGGCTGAGGCGAGCATATTTACCCTTCACAAGTATTCACTATTTCTGAGCTGTAAAACAATAAACAAACTCTCTAATATCTCATAGTCTGAGTCACTTCCAAGACTGAAGTAAAATAATCTTGAATGGATCAACTGCAGGATTTTTTTTGCCTGCTGTTCCCAAATGCACACCAGTGGTAACACACAGATAAATAGTCAGAATATCTGTATTGGGCATTCCTGAGCAAAACAACTAGGGTTCCCCCACTCCCTTCACAGACATCTTTATTTAAGGCAGAATTATCTGGAACTATTTCTATGCCAAAAAAAATGTTTTTGTAAAGGAAGTTTGAGGGGCAGGCTGGATTTTTCTCTTCAAAAGCTCGCCCTCAAGAATAGCCTACAGCCTAGTAATCACAGCCTTCATCTGTAAGGCAAAACTAAAGTCAAGTTCTGAGTGAAACAAGCTAGAATTTTGTTCCCTGAATTCAGAGGTGATTGAAGCGACATGCCCATGATCGCTGAAACAGTAGCATCTTCCATCTCCACACCTGTGTGTGGATATGAATAATTATGCAAAAGCATTTGCCTAAACACAAATGTCTATGAAGATATAAAGTTAATTTTTGACCCTGAGCTCTCTTAATGGGAAATCTAATCACCACCATCAGTGAAGTCTACGGCACAACTCACTTTACCATACACATCTAAAAAGACATGATGAACCGCTGTGGAAGCACTCACTTCTTTCTGCTAACTGTGAGTTTCCCAGGGGGAACAGCTGAGCTATCGACTGCAGGTGTCTAAAGCTAAACAAGATGAGTCTTAACCACAACATTTAAATCTCACAATTCACTGTATCAAAGAGCTTTCCTTACTAGGTCTATACATGAGAATTTATATAGCACATCACAATCTCCAACTACCACATCAAAAATGGCTGGAACTTGAACCAGAATAAGGTTGCCAGCAGGAATTAAGCAGCTCATGAACTTTTGCTGGTATTTACTGAGGATGACATGTCTCAATGAGAAGCAAGAGCCTTAATTCTGACTCCACTTAAGGTACACTTGGAGAAAAGCAGAACTTTCCTCACTGCCATTAGTTTTCACTGACATGGATCCTAGGAAGCAGAGTTACCATGAGCCAGTCCCCTTCAGGACACCTGCATGCTCCATGCTGGAGGTAATCATACCCTTTTTCCTGAAATGGCCCATTTGGCCCATTCAAGTCATATGCAGTTTCCTATCTCATAATAGCGACTACGGTATCTGAATCTTGAATTTGTCTGAAGTCGATTGTCAGATAAATTGGTATAATGAAATTATTTCTCTGCAGAGGCCAGTTTTCTATTAATGCAGATGAGTTGCAATTATTGGACAAGCCAAATCTGTTTACCTACTCTGTAAGAAAAATGATTGTGGAAAAATCCTTTGTTACTAGCTTAATTTTCAAGTTCTTTCTTTATGTTAATCAGGCTATCTGCTCTGTCAGATATCTTGATTAAGCTTTGTTGTTTAAAGCTGCACTTGCATTTTCTAAGTAGTGTAATGTCCCCAGGCTAGACTTTGGGTAGGCCTTAACAGGCAGGAGCAGAAGCACGTGAACTTTTCTGCTTACACTTCTGAGGTGACTGCCATTGCCAGAATACATATCAGGGCGGAATGAATGGCAATCACTTCCAACAGCCAGCCATCGTTGGTAAAAAAATTTCTTCCTTCTCTCTAGTCTAAATCCCAACCCCCTTTTAGTTTAAAACCATCACCCTTTGTCCTATCACAACAAGCCCTGCTGAAAAGATTGTCCCCATCTTTCCTGTGGCCCCCTTTATAAATACTGAAAGGCCGCACTAAGGTCTCCCCAGAGCCTTCTCTTCTCCAGGCTGAACACCCCCAACTCTCCCAGCCCATCCTCAGCAGAGGTGTTCCAGCTCTCTGGTCATTTTTATAGCCTCCTCTGGATACTCTCCAACAGTTTCATGTCCTTCTTGCACTGAGGACTCCAGAACTGGACACAGCAGTCCAGGAGGGGTCTCACCAGTACCAAGTAGAACAGCAGGATCACCTCCCTTGACCTGCTGGCCAGGCTACTCTTGATGCAGCTCAGGATACAGTTGGCCGCCTGGGATGCAAACACACACTGGCAGCTCAAGTCCAGCTTTTCATCCACCAGTACCCTGAAGCCCGTATCACAGGGCTGCTCTCAATCCCTTCATCCC
The DNA here is from genome assembly GCA_009769605.1 of Bucorvus abyssinicus. Classification (NCBI taxonomy): domain Eukaryota; kingdom Metazoa; phylum Chordata; class Aves; order Bucerotiformes; family Bucorvidae; genus Bucorvus; species Bucorvus abyssinicus. The sequence continues at coordinate 13,568,494 of CM020028.1, forward strand.
CTGCCTGTATTGATACCAGGGATTGCACATCCCAGGTGCAGAACCTTGCGCTTGGCCTTGTTAAATACCATGAGGTTCACACAGGCCCACTTCTCTCAGTCCTCGCTGACTGGTTACCAAGAAGAGTCATAAACCATCTGTGTTGAATAGCACACTTCCTGCTTAGATCTTGCTCGGTTCCACCTTCATAAAAAAACCTGCTACAAGACAAATCAATTCTCATATCTTCTTTGCAATAATTGCTTGTGTTTCAGGGCTCCAACAGATGCTTAATGAAAAGCAACCTCTGCACCACTACTAAAAAAGTTACAGTGATAATCCAGTCTGAATATCTTGCCTTTATGGGTGCCTCCTGAGATCAGAAGTCTGCATACGTATACACTTAAAGACACACGTACTTCTGCCTTAATTAAACCTTCCCAATCACTTACCCTGTTCTACAGCAGGATGTGCAACAGAATGGAGAACTTTATGAAACTGTTGGGAGCATTTATTATGAAGCTGGCATCCTTGTTAAGGTAGCATAGAGGAACTGAAGTAGTCTTTGTGTTAAAAAGACTGATGAAGGTGGTATAAAAATAGAAGGAAAACAGTGACTCAGGCTTACAATGCTGGTAATATGTCACAGAACACAAGCTACTGTCAGATGAGAAAAATTGATGAGAAATTCCTTGAGAGTCCTAGGCTATTACTTTAAGGATAGAATTTCACCTCTCCACAGAACCAAGGCCCTCAAATTTTGCTATTTAGGAGCATCTGGCTTTTTGTCCGATTGACTGAATTTGAGATGAAAGTGAGATTGAAAATTTTCTCACAGATCTGTCTTGCTGACATTTGTCATGTCAGGAATCAGTGTAATGTAATCAAACCAAAACCAAAGCAGAGCTGTTCCTTTCATATTTCACAGAGAGTTACAAACAATCACACTAGTCACAAACTAAGTGAAAAGGCAAACAAAAGAGAACAGATAGAGACAACAAATAATATGATGGGAAGTGTCATGAGAAGATGCAGAACTTGATACAACATTGGATTTTAGATTCAGTGTTTTGGCACTTAACAGGAATTTCTACATGAGCAACCTGAGGAAATTTTAAAAAGATGGTGAACATCTGAAAAGGGGACAGGAATAATGCCCTTACCTATAAGCTGTTACATGTGGAGTTGACTAATAACAGCAGGCTGCAGTTCAATCCAACAACAGTTCATTTTACAAGAACTTTTCCTTTCACGGGATTTGTTGATGCATTGCCTTTGGTCTGCTGGTCTTGGAGACAGTGCTCTGTATGTTTTATAACAATGATATCAGAGGTCCAAAAAGAATAAAATATGTAAGCCTGTCTCTAAACTGGATGCGCAGTCTCAGAGGCTCCTTTTAACAAAAGCAGGAGTCCTTACTTTTTTCAAATCCAAAGTAAGGGATTTTTTTTGAATGAAGCAGCTAACCTGTTATCTTTAAAGAAGGAGCTCCCTAAACATCTATGGCTCTAACTCCAAACAGAAGGCAGCATCAAGGACAGTCATCCACTTACTTCCAAAATAGCGTTGAGAAAAACTTTTTGGGTGCAATTTGTGTCATCCAACCAATTACAGCTCCTCAGCAGGGACTTAGAACACTACAACATCTCTGATGGGTCCCTTCCAACCCTCATGTTTGAGCTATAAAGCTTTGCATGCTCTCATCCTACTATAGACATCTAAAATAGGTCAAGCAAAGAACAGCCTGAAAGTGCCCATTTCTCTCCATTGACTATGAAGCCAACATGACATGGTGGAGATCCAGTGATTATCTAAAGGCAGGAGAAAAGAATCCTGCCCCTTAAGTACCTCAGTCCTAAAAATTCTTATCTTTCCTTGAGATCTGTTGAGTTAATATGTTTTAGACTATGGGGCTCCCTGCCAGGGGGAAAGAGGAGAATAAAAAAGCAAAAACCAAAAGAGCTTGTAAACAGTTTCAGGGTGGAAAAAGAACATTGCAGTTATCTGAATCTTTATTTGGTGCAGCTAACCAAAGTCATAGATGTTAAGAAGCATGTTTATTCAATTACCAGATTGCTTAATGAAAAAAACCTGCAGTGGTTCCAACCTGCAATCAAACACTGATCTTCCTCCTGAAAGGACAACTTTCCTTAGAAAGCACTGCCTGAATGATGTAACTAGTTCATCCATCATTGCAAATGACATGTCAAACAACAAAAGTAGAAAGACAGGATGGATCCAGGCTCAGCATGTTCTGTAACAACATAATTGACATAACCCTGAAGGAAAAGTCTTTGTCAGGCACTGTCGGCTCCAGCAGCTGCATAGTCTCAATTTTCCTCAAAATTATGAGGTTGGGTTTAAGTACTTTTTGTAACAGCGTGAAAAAAGTAACATGTGGAAAACAAGGTTTCTTATTAGGAATAAAAGAGCCAATCAAGCCTCCACTACTAACCCCACAATGACGATGATTTGCAGGAGGCATCTAAACCAGGTTTGAACTCCACTGTGTGAGTGCTGCAGACATGCAGCAAGAATCATTTCTTACAGCCGAAGTTTACAGCCTAAAGACATGAGTTGAGGCAAACTATCAGACAGAAAACTATTCTGATCATGGTCAGGTCAACAGTGCACAGCTTTAAATAGTTAATAACTACAGTTTCTCTGCAACACTCAGACATAGTCATAACCCCTGTCCTCGTTTTATCACTGGTCTGAGTAGCCATGTTTGCACATGACAGAGAGGAGGTTTCAACATCCACATCTCAAAATAGAAATAGCAATGAAGGCTTCTTTCTGTGCCATGTTTCTCACTCTCTTCATTACTGCCTTCCAAAAAATTACACAGCTTATGACAGCAATTGCTTTTTTTTTTTACTTAAATACCTTTTTTTTTTTATTCAGGAGAGGGAGTCCAATCACTATATTTTGGGTGTTCTGATCACCTTGCTTGATCTTTAAAGAACAAAAATTGAAGTTTCAGTACAAGTCATTAGATAAAAACTGTCTATACCACTACAGATTATTTTCATTACTGTGGATGTCTGTGTACAACATTTGTCTCACTTTTTTACTGAGGGCATGATTTAGGATGTCACCTAAAAAATAAAGACTTAACCAGTTGTCTAGAATCAAGGTAGGGAGAAATTCACCCACTTGTTTTTTTAGTTTCCTTACCCAGGATCAAACATCCTCTGGAGTTCTCCATCAAAACTTGAGGGACTCTCAGTAACCGGCTTCAATTAGAAACCTCAATTTTAACTGACTACACAAGACATAAGGTCTTGGGGGAAATGCTACCTTTTGCCCTGACTCTGACACAACATTATGTTCAACAGGCATTCAACTTAATTACTGGGTGTTTTTTTTTTAAGGAATACCCTTGTATTTCTGACCCCATGGCCCCACCAGTTGCAAAAGAGGGTAATGGTCTTCAAAAGCCTGGGGTACCAGTTTGCCAACAGTACTCTCGGAATAGAATCACTCCTGTCTTACATGTGAAGTGTGTTAGAAAACCTACAAGTTGAGGAGCAAAAGTGACTGGGAATAGGCCATGTTCTCAAACTGCATGACTTTTTTGAATGATATCTCAGATGTGAAGGCAGAAGGACAGGAGTGAACGTTTCTCCAGCCCATTCAAGTTTCTAAAGAAGGAAGTGAGTAGTTGTGTAAAACAGTTGTCTAAAACAGTAAAACTCCTCCTGATGACATGAGCTGGGAAATAGGAGAACCTGATACATTTCTCTCTGTTCCCTGTTTTAGAAGTGGGACAGTTGTACCCTGCTGGTGCCATTGGTTTAATGGACTTACCAACATTATTCTATGCAAGCCAGTTGGGACCACATTCTTAAAAAGAGTATACAGTTCTTCCTTATGCAATATTAGAAGACAAGAATAATCAAAATACTTAAATCCTATTTCCCAGATACACTCCCCGTCCTGCCCCCCCAACAGAATTTAGAGCCTTATTTCCAATAAATACCATGAAAATTCCATTCCATTTATTGGAACAAGCTGCCCAGGGCAGTGGTGGAGTCACCATCCCTAGAGACATTTAAAGGATGTGTTGACATGGTGCTTCATGACATGGTTCAGTGGTGACTTGGCAGTGCTGGGTTCATGGTTGGACATGATAATCTTAAAGGTCTCTTCCAAACAAAAAAGACTCTGTAAATATTTCAGTATTGTATGTTTGGCAAATGTACTTATTTTTAAGAATCTACCTCTTAATTGGACTCTGGTCCCTAGATGAGTGAATAACTGAGTCAGAGCAACACAGTAGTTTAAACATTGCTTAAAAGAAAATAATAAATCCAGCCTTTATCTTCTGGGTTTCAGCCAACTGTAAAGGAGTGTCCCTATCTCTTAGGAAAGCTGTCAAGATAAAAAAAAGACTGAAATGCTCAGATCTCTCAATAATGGGGTCATGTAAATGTCAGAATTAGATAAGAGGAGCTGATGATATTGATAAACTATATGAAGATTGTTATGGATATTCCAGCATGTCTCTACAGATCGATTTAAGCTATACAAATATTTTCCTAGTGTTACTCTCAATAAATAGAAAAATCAATCTAGCAAGACTAAACCAAGTTTAGATTACTTGGATAAATGCCAGCATCAGTAGCAATATTAAACTGAAAGACAAAACAGAATACGTAGGAAAAGGACATACATCTTCAGCTTTGTAACATTAAAAAGTTCATAAAAGGAACAAACAATAAATCTTGTTTCAAAAGCCAGGCCTGAAGGTCTGACAACTTACATTTCCTTACTTTTTGCCAAGCAAAAATGGATCCGAAACAGAAGCAACACATTTCCAGTCTAATAGATGCCGAGATTGCAATTGTGCAATCTGTGTGCAACTCAGCTATGCGAGTTAGTTGCTTCGACAGAAAAATATGTCTGACACCTGTGGGGGTGCGCAGTGTAAGAAGCTCTTAAGGCTGTTATCTCCAGCGGAGGGAGCAGGGAATGGCACAGGGATAGCACTAAACTAAGTTCTGCAAAGGCAAGAACTGCACTCAGATTTCTGAGCCTTTTGTCCTGTCAAGTTCATTTCATTCATCTTCACCACCAGCAGCCTCACCTGGGACAGGCAGTATTCTCCCAGTGCCAAAAAGATCCAACAGTATGTAAATATTTCCGTAAACTTCCAGAAGAAAATAATAACCCTACTGTGGTAATGCCAATCACTGTACCAGCAGTACCTAAGAGAGTTGGTTTATCATCCAGGCTGAACCCCTAGGACTCCTTATTGAAGGACTTAGTAACATTAAAAAGTTCATGAAAAGAACAAACTAAATCTTGTTTAAAAAGCTGGGCTTGAAGGTCTGACAACTTACTGAAGGAATTCTAGTGGAAACCAGTAACACCTTTCCCAAAAACTCTTTTAGACCATGTCAGCTTCCACATGCCTCAATCAACATCCAGGAGGGAAACATACAGATTAAGTAACACAGAAAATACAAAGGTCAGAGTACATCTTCTAGATCAACAGTTATTACAAACCACACTCAGAGTCCTGTAATAACACACTGACACTTCTGAAGCACCACTGAACCCACTTACGGAACACTCATAAATCTTACCTCACCACAGTCCTAGAGATGAGGATAAAATTGGAGCAAAGAACAAAGACTCAAACTCACCACTTACAGCACAAGAAACAAAAGACCTTCCTGTGAGATCAACTGCTATTTATTTCACTGGATCTAATCAGCCAATCTGCAAGTGCTAACGACCCAATCAATATTCACGTAACTTGGAATTAACCGCCAGACAGGTTGTGCTTTCCTAGGGTACAGCCAGTGGAGGCTGGGAGGTGTGGATGCACGGTTACAGTGAGGAGAAGTAGGTATTATTGCAGCTGTAGCTAGTTCGGTTTAAGAGACAGAATCACAGTAATTAGCTCTGTTGTTTCATTAGCTCCACTGTTTAGGGTGAAAATTATTTTTAGGCAAACATGGAGAGTGCCTTGAAAAACATATAGAGTCAAAAAGCCTCTTAAAAGAAGAAATAAATTTCTTATTCAGGATTTAGCCTCATGGGAAAAACAGGAGTGTCTCTTAAAGTAAAAAGCAGAGAAACCCAAAGTTACAGGGCCCACGGGCTGAAACTTTTGGCTTGTGTTAAGGCACTTTCAAAGCTTCACTCCAGTTTTACATAAAATAACAGAGTCACACAGCAAGACACTAGTGTACTTCTTTTTAAATCTTTTTTTTTTTTTTTGTACTTTTTTTTTTTTTAATTTTTTGCCTAGCAAAACAACACAACCTTCTTCAGCTCACATCCTCCTGGCTGCAGCATTTCCAACAGAAATTGGAGAGGAGATTCACCGAGGCACAGCAGGGAGCCACACACACTGTGCCTATATGAACTCTTTCATATTGGAGGAAGGAAAAAGGGCATTTCTGTAGTTACAGCCCTTTTCAGAAGAACGTAGAACTGAGACATCATTTGACATGGTGGATAACGTAGGAAGCATCTGATACGTGTTTCCAGCAAGTGTTTATCAGATGATGCCTGTCAGGAGGAAAAGGGAGGTGTAAGACACTGTTCTTATTAGAGAGATGAGAGAGACTGAGATGCTCAGAGACAGAGACCCATAAGTGTAGGAGCCTGAGGCATTTCAGCACTGAAAAGTAGGTGAAGGTTAAGTGGCAGATGTGCAGGGTGGCAGGTTTAAACCTAGGCACCCAGATGCTGCTCAGGTCCCATTTAAGAGCTGTCCTTTGGGTCTTTGCCAAAGGGCTAAAGCACATTAGGAGTCCTCACAACTCACACGCATTAAATTAATCATGGGTATCATCCACACGACCACAAATTATTTCTATTCCATTTGATTTCTGTCAGGACTGAACCTTTTATGGAAGTGGACTTTCTTATCTTTCATAGAAGAAAGTGCACAGCAACGATTTTATGGAGATGACAGTTAATTAGCTGTCTCCTCCCTCTGTAAGTCTCCCTTGAGTGACACCCCTCTGCCCCTCAGATACCAACTACTCTCTCCTTTCAAAATGCCAAGTTGACCGACCTACTTGATTTAAACTCAGAGCAATTGCTCTTGGTTTGACATTTGCTGCTCCTCAGACCCAGAGAAAGGCAGGAATGTCGAACAACTCATCTGTGCTCTTCAGCTATCTCAGATGGTCTGATAAAAAGCGAATCCATTTCCACCCAAACCTTTCCCTGCATAACAGAGTGTAATGTTTCCCCTGGGAATGCGGCTGGAACAGCAGCGCTAGATTAATTCAAGGCTGGCAGCACAATTTTCTGAAAGGTCCTTTGATCTTTACAGTTATGTCTAGGAGCACAACCAGTCCTGTTGTCTTTAATTTGCACCAGTCAGGGGCTGAATAGCTCCTTTGCAAAGATGTTCAGGGTTTTGCTATGCTCCTTCTGACAGGGGCAGGAAAACTCTCTATATGCACAAGGCTACTGGTGTTTCCAGTAGGAAGCACTAATCTGGGATGCCTGGTAGGATAGAAATCACCGGCGGGAAAGAATATCACTGTCTTGCAGATTCTGACAGCTGCTTAGAGGCAAACAAATCAAAAGGCATCTTAGTTGCTCAACCCACAGATTTTTTCACACAAGTAAGGTTTCTTTTTTCTCTTGCCTTACTTTCAGGCCCAGTTTTCTGACAGCCTTATGATGATGCTTGGTTTAAATCTCATCTTTCTGCCATCACCAATATGAGAAAGATGTTTAATAAATATTTCTAAATATAATGAAATAAATGAGACTAGGAACTTGGATCAAATTTAGAGCTAGTATCCTTGCTGCATAACCCATATACTCCTTCCTACTTGGATGCAATGAGAGAAGTCTCCCACAGAACTCCTGAGCACAGGGAGACTCAGGAAAGTCTTCTGGGTCAGAGCCTGTCAGTGTGGGGGGAAAATATGATCCCCCGTGTCTCAGTTCCTAAGCTGGTGCGTAAAATGTTTTCACAAGTGTAACCACACAGAAGATACCTTCTTCATGGCTGTTTTTGATGGCATAACAGAGTTTGACATTGGGTGGTTAGACGAGGGAAGGTGCGGGAAGGGAAGGTGCGGGAAGGGAAGGTGCGGGAAGGTGCGGGAAGGTGCGGGAAGGTGCGGGAAGGGAAGGTGCGGGAAGGGAAGGTGCGGGAAGGGAAGGGAAGGTGCGGGAAGGGAAGGTGCGGGAAGGGAAGGGAAGGTGCGGGAAGGGAAGGTGCGGGAAGGGAAGGTGCGGGAAGGGAAGGTGCGGGAAGGGAAGGTGCGGGAAGGGAAGGGAAGGTGCGGGAAGGTGCGGGAAGGGAAGGTGCGGGAAGGGAAGGTGCGGGAAGGTGCGGGAAGGTGCGGGAAGGTGCGGGAAGGGAAGGTGCGGGAAGGTGCGGGAAGGGAAGGTGCGGGAAGGGAAGGGAAGGTGCGGGAAGGGAAGGTGCGGGAAGGGAAGGTGCGGGAAGGGAAGGGAAGGGAAGGGAAGGGAAGGGAAGGGAAGGGAAGGGAAGGGAAGGGAAGGGAAGGGAAGGGAAGGGAAGGGAAGGGAAGGGAAGGGAAGGGAAGGGAAGGGAAGGGAAGGGAAGGGAAGGGAAGGGAAAGTGCGGGAAGGGAAGGGAAGGGAAAGTGCGGGAAGGGAAGGGAAGGTGCGGGAAGGGAAGGTGCGGGAAGGGAAGGTGCGGGAAGGGAAGGTGCGGGAAGGGAAGGGAAGGTGCGGGAAGGGAAGGGAAGGTGCGGGAAGGGAAGGTGCAGGAAGGGAAGGTGCGGGAAGGGAAGGGAAGGTGCGGGAAGGGAAGGTGCGGGAAGGGAAGGTGCGGGAAGGGAAGGGAAGGGAAGGGAAGGGAAGGGAAGGGAAGGGAAGGGAAGGTGCGGGAAGGGAAGGTGCGGGAAGGTGCGGGAAGGGAAGGGAAGGGAAGGGAAGGGAAGGGAAGGGAAGGGAAGGGAAGGGAAGGGAAGGGAAGGGAAGGGAAGGGAAGGGAAGGGAAGGGAAGGGAAGGGAAGGGAAGGGAAGGGAAGGGAAGGGAAGGGAAGGGAAGGGAAGGGAAGGGAAGGGAAGGGAAGGGAAGGGAAGGGAAGGGAAGGGAAGGGAAGGGAAGGGAAGGGAAGGGAAGGGAAAATCTTTTCATGATTAGGGCAAAGAGGCAGAAATAATTACTTCTAATGCAAAAAAAAAAAGTGTGTTGATAAAGCTAATTTTTTTTTTATTAGAGCAAACCATACAGAAGTCCTGAAGAGCTTCTCTGATTTCCCTTGTTATGCTATCCACTCTAACAAAGATTTTGCTGCTACCTAAAATAAACCCTCTGCCTATGAACCTTCTACTGCTTCTCTCTGTAGAACACACAACTATAAGATGCTGCCACTACGACTTCATAACATGTTTTCCATCTTTCCTATTCATTGATGGTGTGATTTTGAAGCTGGTCACTGAAATCCAGATTTTCAAAAGCATTTGTGTGCCTAATCATGCACATAGCACGTAGGGAGGTCGTCATTAGGTGGTTCTCAGACTTACATGCACACCTAGCGTTTGGGTCTCATCAATTCCCAGAGTCCTTAGGCACCTAAATACTCTAAGATTATCTTAGAATTTTAAATATGTGTCAGATTTGAAATACAACTCTGCAGATGAGCAGGTAAAGAATGGTGTTGTCGCGATACATTTTTTGCACACTAGGTCACCCAAGACAGATCAATGTTTCTAGAAGAAGAAAAATTAGATTTCTGATTATTAAAATGTTAAAAAACTGTAAATGTTGCCATTAATGTAACATGGGGAGTACCTGCTTTGACTTCCTCAAGTGGAAACAACTGGAGAAGGGCAGAGGAGTAAGCACAGGTTACAATTGTTTTTCACGTTATAATTAGTTTTTAAGCACATTGTACGCCACTCCACTGGACTCTCTTCATCTTCTTTCCCCCTCTTTCCACAGAACACCTCAGACATCTTGCTTAGAATTTGCTTGCATCTTGTTTGTGTTTGGACAAGGGTACAAGCAGTCTGCTGGGACATTATCGCAGGACAACGGGCACCAATTCTACTACCATATTCATTGATAATTAGTGGATTTTCTGTTAATGTTTGCTTCGGTGTAACGAAGCAGCCCATCAAGCTATACATACGTACAGCACTGGTTTTCAACCTGTGGTCCATGTATCTGTGAAAAACTTAAACTATTTCTAAAGGCTGCACAAGAAGCCAAGTCTAATGCAGACCAGCTCAAATTCACTAATTAAAGTGAATACAAGGGACAGCAATCAGAAGCAAACAACAGGAAAAAAATGCTGAAAAGAGACTTGTGGTGCTTTCCCAAGCAGGTCATCCTCTCAGCAGAGGAAACAGAAGTGTAGAATAAAATGCAGATAAATAAACTTAAAAAAAATAACAGAAATATAAAGAGATAAAATAAATAATATTCAGAGGAGCTGCTTTAGAGGCAAACCACAAGGACTACCAGGCCAAGTAAGGCCCTCACTTAGGGGCCAAATTAGAGTGCAAGGAAAGTCATTTAACCTGCCAGTGGGCAAGGAAACATGCTTATCATTCCAGTGAACGTAATGCTAGCTCTATATCCCTTATTAATTGGTCTCGGCTTCAGAAAAACTTGCTTTGGGCTTGTTTTTCTCTACAGAAGCTGAGAGGACAAGACCATTTGCTGAAAACAGCACGTTGCTCAGTCTTTCTTCTGTGTGCCCTCTGACACTGGAGAGAACACTTCATGTGGAGGAGCTTTCATTATCAACATTTACGTCCTGCAGTTACTATCATTTTTTTTTTCCAGAAAAAAAAAGGGCTCTTGATCAAGAGGACAAAAAAACTTGAATAAGGTAACTTAACACTTTGCTATGAACTTACCAGGTAGCTGGACCGAGAAAGTCCTTCAAGAGGCATGCCAAATTTAAGTCAAAGCCCCAGACTGGTTCCTTTCAGTCTTACCTGGCCAAGTTCAGAGCCCTCTGTATCCTTAGGGATCTTTCTGAGACTCATACGGAGTTTTGCCCTCACATTCAGTATTCACAGTAGCAGATACTATGGGGCAAGGAGCAGGAAAAGCAAACAACAAAAAGCCTGACTGCAGCAAACATTTGCCGGTAAATGAACACTTCTTGTCTTTATACTATTCTTCAAGAAGTAAAGAGAAAAATACAGATAATTCAGTATTGTGTCTGCAATGTGTTAAGCAGCTATGAACCATTTCCAAAGCTGGAAGGGAACTAGCTCAGCCTCTGGCTAGGGCAGAATGTAAACTTTTGAGATCAGAAAGGAGAACTGCAAGTGGAACATTCCTGGGTCAGGTACAAATACAACTTGTAACTGAAGAGGAAAAAAAAAAGAGCTGGAAATGGAGAAAGTTAATGAAAAAAACTAATAAAAAAATAAGATCAGATATTAAATGTTATTAATGTCTCCTGGACAGCAAAGACCAATTCATAGGCTAAATGAGCCAGCTAAGAAACTCATGATTATGACATTATGTAGCTGATGGGTCCTCCTCCTTTCCTTCCCACCATAAAAAACTCAGGAAAGATTTTGTATGTCTATAGCCCTAATTAAAGCTCTCTCCTAGCTCAGCATGTGCCTCCTCTCCCTAAAATATTGAGTTCCTCAAACCAGTATGACCAAAAGCCTGGAGACAATTTGCTAAATAGAGCAGATCCTGTAGCTGAGGGACCTCCACTTAGAGAAGCCTGATGACCTGACAAGGCAGCCACTCTCTCCCCAAATGTTTACAGTCACTACCAGGGGTTGGGATGCGGAAAGGCTCTTGCTTATACTTGCTCCTATGGAGACCAAGGTCACTGCTAAATCTTGTCTACCCTGTTGGGGTGCAGTAAGTGAAAGGGTCATAAGTAAGTAAAAGAAATGTTGCAGCTATGGAGAGGAGCAGACAGGACAGGTGACCCAAACCTGACCAACCAGGTGTTCCATTCAATATATGTCATATTCAGTATAAAGCTGAGGGATCACAAGGGTCAGGCTCTCTTCTTCAATGGCCGGTGTTTGAGGAGGACTCAGTCCGTTCTTCTGTCTTCAATCCCAACCCATAAGTTTCTGAATCCAGTTCCTGAACCCCATTCCCATCTCCCACTGAGTCCAGTGTGGGACTTCCTCAGTGCCTGCCCTGCAGCACCAGTGGTGACCATGGAGAGACTTCAATATTGGTTTTGTATGTATTTTTATATATTTCATTATTTTTCTATTTATATTATTATCTTTTTATAGCTACTGTTTCATTAGAACTGTTTCAGGTTTTTTTTTGCAATCCGTAAATCTCTCTCTCTTATTCCCTTTCACTTTCCCTTCTGGGAAAGGAGAGGTGTTGATAGGGAGCATGTGTCATTCATCTAGTGGCCAGCCGAGCCTCAACCCTTGACAGTTAGGTAGAAAGGATTATTCTGAAAAGTACTTCTGGATTTAATCTGGGGGGAAAAACCATGTGATGAGCCCTAGAAAGTTACTGCAGCCCTCAGCAAAAACTTACTCTTTGCATTTGGAGGAAGAGAGGATGCCCTCAGCGTAACCGGATATTTTAGGCAAGTGAGGCAGAAGCGAGATAAGCCTGGGAGAAAGCCGTTTAATCTGGGTCACCAGCTGGGATGCTGTAAAGCAAAAGGCACAGTAGCAGGAACTATCTAAATGGGAGCAAAACAAAAAGACAGAGCCATTATCAGTAGCTTTAATGTTTTTTAACTAGGGATGGCAAGAGAAAATTTTGCAGTGTCTTTGTGTGTGCTTATAAAACAACAGAGGTTTAAGAGACAACACTGTACAAAATAGCAGCAGTGTAGGCTGTGAATTACCAAGGCAATAGTAATGAGACTGGAATATTTAGTTATCAGTAAGCCAGGAAAAAACAGCCCTTACTTTTTAAAGGATCATGCAATTTTCCTCTACATGTGTCTTTTCGCGCTCAGGCCGAGCTGACGTATGTCCATCTCTGCAGTTTTGGGAGTAGCCAGCAAGACCTCCATGGTGGATTTCTGTGCAGGAACACAGTGTGAGGACTTGAATGAATCTGCTGAACATCTTTGTCAGCCCAAAATGTTCTTATTCGACTTTGTCTTCAAACTGAGGGTTGAAAGCACACATTTAAACAATAAATTCTGCTCCCATCTCATGAGCGGGTGATGAGGCTTGGGACCTTCTGATTTCCTCCTCAAGTGCTTCAAATTTCATGCTCGTCTGAGCTGTTGGAAGCCTGACTTTGAGGCATTGAGGATAGCCAGAAAAATCCCTCTGTGGCAGCTACCGAGCTGTACCAACCAGTTCTGCTGTGTTGAGTTCCTGGGCTTGGCTGGAGGAAGGGTGCTGTCTGGGCTAGTGCAGGAGGAAATAAGCACTCAGAAAGATTTTACTGAGTGCTTATATAGATTTGATAGAGATGGACCTCACCATCCTCCATCAAAGACAGAACGACTGCGGCTCTCCAGACAACTGTGATTGGATTTGACATAGCGACGAGAAGGATCTCAACACCTTTCAAAATGGAGATATGCAAATGTGCGTAGAACATAGGAGAACTGGAATTTATTGGAAACACACTGGTCTAACTGGTTATCTTAGACATATGTGTGCTTTCAAGGATACCTGGCTTTGTCCATCTATACATATAAAGTAAGAAATGTAAGGTGGACCATAGAAGCATAAATGTTCAGCCCAAGAGATGATTTAACCAGTAGTCTGTTTCCAATACGTAGGGAAAAGGACACAAGAATTAGACAAGATTCCTTCCATTATTTGCTGTCTGCGGTTGATATGGCTAGAAAAAATGGACAAGTTTCCACCTACCTTCATCACAGCTGGGATAAGAAATACTGCTTTTCCCTAAAGACTTCGCATCCAGGTATTATTCATGCTACAAAACCGTTATTATTGTGTAAAAAAAAAAAAAAAGAGCTGAAATACGTCCTTCAATATTCCTCGTTCATTCCATTCATGTGAGAGGATGACGTTTATCCCTGGAGATTTTGGGGATGGAAAATGCCTGTTTTTTCCCCAAGTCTATTGTTCAGAAATAACATGTAAACAGATAAAAATATTTAAATAAATAAATAAATAAATAAATGACAGTTTGGGCCTGGCTTTCCCCACGCTGGCACACTTCTCCTGTGTGGGAGGTGTCTGTGTTATTTTAATAACAAATCTCATGTACTTTCAGTCTTTCTTTGATGGTCACTCTCCAGGACTGAAAGAATTCGTATCTTGTTTTGGAATAGCAGCTAATAGCTGCTTGAGGGTCACTTCACATGATGGACTTAAGGCCTACCAATATCTGAACTGAGTTAGACTGGAGATACAATAACTGTCAACAACAGAGACAGCGCATACGGAAGTAGCATCACAGCACTGAGAAAGACAAACACACTGCCTGGGGCTAAGGAGAAGATGGACCCCCATGGATGTCAGTGGGGGCTACTATAGACATAATTCTGATTTTCCATTCTACTACTCAAAATTCAAAAATATATAGGTTTGTTTTGAAAAAAATTAAGTATTTCCCCCATTATGGGCTGGTTGGATAGATTTAGGTTTCTTAGGTTTCTGTTCAGCAAGAAATAATTTCTTTACAGAGAGGGTTGGGGAGCATTGGAACAGGCTGCCCAGGGAGGTGGTGGAGTCCCCATCCCTGGAGGTGTTTAACAGACATGTAGATGTGGTGCTGAGGGACATGGTTTAGGGACCCTGACAGTGCAGGGGGAACAGTTGGACTGGATGAGCTTAAAGGTCTCTTCCAACCAGATGATTCTGTGATTCTGTGAAATAAAGATGTGGAAGACAATGTTGAAGACAAGCTTGGAGTCAGGAGTCCCCATTCAATGTCAATGGGAACTTAAGGTCTGGTAATATATAGGCAACACCTCAAAGAGGACTTCACTCAGGAAGGAGATCTACTGTGGCAATCTGTTTTTGTGGAATGATGTTGTAGCTATGATGGCATTGCGATATTAGAGGAGGGTTCCTCTAATATCCTTCTGCATCAGTATATACAGAAAAACACGGCACATCTCCACAAAAATATCAACCCCCTGAAAACACAGGGCATATGTGAAAGGAGAAAAAAAATCAAGGTTGCAAAATTGCTTGCATTTAAAAAACTTAATAGAAATAATAATAGCTGGATAGAAACCTTTTCCAGAAAGTTCTAAAAATTAAAATAATAATAATAATAATAATAATAATAATCAAAGTCTCCAAGGCCTTGTTTTAATCAGCTGTGCCAGTTTATGGATTTAGCTCATCAGCCTGATCTCTTTCTTAGTCCCTTCTTCTGCCAACCTGCCCCTAATCACCAGCAGACTAACTGGAACCAGAAACCATCTCTGAGAGACTTGCTTGCAAGCCAAATCACTGCTGGCCACAGCATGGGATTCTTGTAATTATGGCCTTAATTCCACTCCTGCCATCAGCGGTCATCCTAGATTAAAGCAAAAATGACTTTTTAATGCAAGGAAAGCCTCTTAAAACAAGATATTTTTGTACTTCACCAGCGAGAAGGTATATAAAAGACACTGAAAGCAATCAGGCGGAGGGTTTTACAGAGACGGACAGTTCTTGCAGCGCTCGGGGTGGAAGTGTTCCCATCAGAGCTATAACAAACGAAGACATGTTCCCTGGTGCATGACTTCATTGGCGGGCTCAAAGTCTTTAGCGTCCTTGTGTTTCGAGCACATCCTGTGTAAGCTTATTAAATCTTTCCTCTAATTAACTTGGTAACATAAACTCACAGCTGGACTTACTGGTCAGAGTTGAATTTTGTAGTTTGAGACCGCTACAAGAGCAAAAAAACTGCCTCAGAAGCATCTTCTCTGCTCTCCAGGAGCAACAGGAATTTAAAAACTGGTTTTCTGACTCTCTCCCACCCTGTTTCTTGGGTCTCCTGCCACATTCCTTGAAGAGTCATTCGACTTCAGTACATCAGGAGTGGGACAAACCACCCAGTTTGGGTTGTACTGCTGAGGTGCCTTCAGCAGCACACGTGGCTTTTTAGTGATGCACTGGAGCAGCAGGGAAGTTGAAGACAGTAAACCAGCCTGGTAGCTTGATCGAGTCTCAGCTAAAAGGCATCTTTCTTTTTTCTTTTTTCTTTTTTCTTTTCTTTTCTTTTCTTTTTTCTTTCTTTTCTTTTCTTTTCTTTTTTCTTTTCTTTTCTTTTCTTTTCTTTTTTCTTTTCTTTTCTTTTCTTTTTTTTCTTTTCTTTTCTTTTCTTTTCTTTTCTTTTCTTTTCTTTTCTTTTCTTTTCTTTTCTTTTCTTTTCTTTTCTTTCTTTTCTTTTTTCTTTTCTTTTCCTTTTTCTTTTTCTTTTTCTTTTCCTTTTCCTTTTCCTTTTCCTTTTTCTTTTTCTTTTTCTTTTTCTTTTTCTTTTTCTTTTTCTTTTTCTTTTTCTTTTTCTTTTTCTTTTTCTTTTTCTTTTTCTTTCCCCTTCTTCCTTCTTCCTTTTCCCTTTTTTGTTTTATTTTCCCTTCTTCCTTTTTCCTTTTTCTCCTTTTTCCTTTTTCCTTCTCCTTCTTGTTTTCTTTTTCCTTTTCCTTCTCCTTTTCTCTTTTTCTACATGAACGTTCTTTCTATGACTCATTATATCCATGTCAAAAGGACTTTACATAACGGAAAGGTAAATATGACTTGGATTGTTACAAACCAGCCCTGCTGGCCTGGAGACCAAGGTTGGTTTGATCTAAAAACTTTAATGACATCATCTTTCCGAAATAGATAATAAAAATGAACACACTTTAGGAAAAAAGAACTTTGCAGGCTTCTAATTTACCAGCAAGTGAATAAAGAAATGACTAAAAATTTACACAGACAATCACGATTTTCCCTTTTTTCCAGGCCCTGCTTCTGCTTTCATTAAGGCTGATTAGCACAATAAGTCGAACGTGGAACAGTTGTCCCCAAGCTTTGCTCAGGCTGAACATTGCTTCTACTGCTGTTTCAAGCTCAAAGAAAAGAGGATGCTGAAAACCTTTGCTTTTTTCCCATTGTGTCTGCCATTCTAATGAACGATATCGCCTGTTTCCAGGCTTTGCTTCATTAAAGCCAGAAGGAATCTTGCTGTTGAACAAGGTCAGATTTTTAATGTTGCCATCATACACAAAGCAGATAAGGGACATGCGAGACAAAGTTACTCACAAACATGTCCTTTTCAAAGTGAGCTCTATTGGATCTCATTAAGTCAGAGACCTGCTGCGTATGAAGTCAGTGGAAAAACATGTCCTGAGTGCAACAAAAGGAGATTCCCGCCCGTTATTCTGAAATTTAAATTGAAATCATACTCCAAAATAGAGCAAAAGAAAGCCAAAAGTCTTCCCCAACAGCTGCCATATTTGCGTTCCTTTATTATCATGGTAGACAGGGCAGTAAAGATTCAATTCATTCTCTTCCACAAACATACCCTCGAATTAGTGACTGTTGTTTCTAGACCGAATAGACAGTAAACATGGCAAAGTTTATCTCCAATGGAAGGTAAATATGTACAAATGTGTGAATATACTTTGATAAAAACACACGGAGAGGTATATATAGTTTATATGGCTCATATACTAGATAACTCTTTACAGAAAGAATATGACTTACTAGGGCCATATGCCATCACCTTGTGGTCCCTTCGTTGAATCTGCTCCATCTTTTATCAAGTTCTCTTAACTACATGGTAGGAAGACTAGAAATGGAGCTGAGTGGTAAGCAACCAGGATCAGGTAAAAACATTTCCTTTTGAAATGGGGCGTATCTGGGACGGCTCAATATTTGTCTAGGAGAGTAGGTGGATCTCTGGAGACCTTGTGCACAAGCGAAGGAGCTGAGGGTGAACATTAGACCACAGAGCTGCGTGAGTTGGATCTGTAATTTGGTGGAAAGGGATGAAGAAAAGAGAGAGGATGGCATATCACAGGCAACAGGAGGGCTGTCCCCTCAGCCATGCTGGTGGTGGGAAGCAAGGAGGAGGGACGTGCCTCCTGTGCTTCTGCAAAGATGCAGCTTCCCAAAAGCCCTGCTTTAGCAATCCTGGCTTTGCTTTCCCATCTTGCATTCTTAAGCTGGGGACAGTATCCCAAAGCCATGCTTATCACAAATATGTTACCTTCACAAACTCTTTACTGTGCACCTGTTGACTGGCTCCATCTCCATCTACTTCCAAAAACCCCGATTGCTCCACATAAAGTTTAAAAGCTTCCCCCTCCCGAGACCACCGTCATTCAGAGGGTTTGAATCAAACTTGCCGCCTGTCCAGCCTCTCCAAATCCCTGACTAATGTGTCAAAGGACTGAATTTACTTTTTCTCCAGGTCTGGTAGACTGATCGGACCTGCGAAGAGCTTGGGTGCCCTCTGCGGGCAGAAGGAGAGATGGAGCCCGGTGCCTTCAGCAGGTCAGCAGCTCCATCTAGTGTCACACAGCTAAACAGCGGGGAAGTGAGCAACTAGGCAGAAACCAAAGGAAATGCCATACCGAAGCTCTTTGGGGTGTGAAGCAAGAATAGAAAGGCGTTGCTTTTTTGGAAGGAGTTTTCTTGTTAACGTGGTGCAGCTACAGATCTTTTCTCGACAGCTTTGCAAAGGGTAATTGGTGTCTCCAAGGACTGAAGATGCTGAGTGTCTCTCAGGAGCACGGTACTGTCGGAGCTGAGCTATCTGAGCCAAGGGCAGAGCCTTTGGTCCTTTAGTGACAAGCACCATGTAGGAAGTCAATGGGAGCAAGGCTGAGTACTTGAGTTCCCCTCTCCAGAGCTGAGTATCTTCAGTATGTTCCACGGATTGTCATTTCAAAGAAAAACTATTAAAATGTCAGTACCAAAGTCCAAATTACAGTTCTAAAAATCTCTGCACAGAATGGGCCAGAGCTCCATAAACACATCATTATTAATTTTTGTCCTGCTTTTAATTGTTCTTTTGTTTCCTAGGAGCTCTTTAGCCTTTTTGCGTTGAGGGAGTTTTATCCTTCCTCATAGTAATAGCCAATCCAGACTTCAAACTTCATGTCTCTTTGACACTGGAATTTCTTTGACATCCTGCTCCGAGGCTTCCAGTGGGTCACTTAATAATGCCAGATGCAGTGGGCTTGTGGGGGTGCAGTTCTCCCTTCAAAGAAGTAGGTGTATATTTAGATCACTTGCACATCTTAGGAGATAACATAGAGTAGCACGTCCTCAGTCTGTCTGGCCTCAAAATGGCCTTTCCCAGTAGGTTTGCCTCTGGCTATGTGCTGCCCTGTGTTGGAGGACACTTTAATTACTGTAAATTTTTTAAAAAAACTTTTTGATTTTAGAAAGTCAGCCCCCTCTATTCTTTCCTTTTAATTTGTATGTTCATTCAGCTCAAAGTTAATTATGAAATATTTCATTTGATCCAAATCTCTGTTTTTCAAAGAACGACCATTTATCTCAAAGAATTCCACATGCTTGTGTAAAGACAGAAGTACCTTTCTCCCCGTCCACCCCCCTTCCCCCACCCCGCACCCCCCCCCACCCCCACCCCCCCCCCCCCCACCCCCCCCGCAATTAGTGGCTTAAAAATTATTTGGTTTATTCCTTTACTTTTCCATCAATCATAGCCAAGAAACAGAGTAGAGAAAGCAACAGAGCCTCAGCACCAATGCAAATAAAATAATTTCCACTGTTTTCAAGTCATTAAATAGTTCATGAATATCAAAGCTTTTATACGGTGATGTGTTTGGTATTGCTGTGTGGTCTTTTTCTATGCCAACAGTGCTTTCTGGCCCCCCAAAATCACCCTTTCGTCAGTCTTTAGATCTTTTAGATCCTAACTAACACAGGTAGTTCTGTGACTAGTGGAAACAGTGAAGGATTTTTTCCTTTTTCTATAAAAAGGAGCCTGAAAATTTGAACTCTCATGTGATGTCTGTGATTTCTAAGATCTGCTCTCGTGCACTGGTCTTTCCCTCAATAAGGAGTGCTACAGAGGTCATGCTCCACTGTATGATTCCTTATTTTCATTATACTGGATAAAAAACAATGCTCTTCAGTCTCTGTTGCTTTGTCAAGAGCAATTGGAATGGGACATGGGATTTCAAAAGTTTTAGGGGAAAAACAGGTAAGAGCACACAAGCAGGCAGGGATCATGCATTTCACCTCCCACGAAAGGCCGCCAAGCAACTTAATTTCAAGGTGCTCTATGCTGCTAATTTCAGCACTGCATTTTGCTGTCACCTCATGAATTTTTGTTTGAGCACCTGGAAGTTATTAGAAGGCCAGATTTCCACCTCCCCAAAAATAGATTCTTTTTCTAGATTATTGCTAATCACAACCATTTTCCTTGACATTCCTTTTCGCAGTTCAGGCATGAAAAAGTGGATATCTAATGATGCTGCCAACATCCAGGGGCACCTTGGAGTTCTCCACACAGCAGATGGGTACAGCACCGCAGTTAAGAGATCGTCCTGGGGGGACCTTTAGAGTGATGGCATTTGTCTTCCCAAGTAACTGTTATGTGTGATGGAGCCCTGCTTTCCTGGAGATGGCAGAACATCTGCCTGTCGATGGGAAATAGTTAATGAATTCCTTATTTTGCTCTATTGGTGCGTGCGGCTTTTGCTTTTCCTATCAAACTGTCTTCATCTCAGCCCAAGAGTTTTCACACTTTTAACCTTCTGGTTCTCTCCCCGATCCTACTGGTGGGGAGTGAGTGAGAGGCTGCGAGGGGCTGAGCTGCCTTCTGGGGTTAAACCTCAACAGAGAAGTTGTGTCCTTCCGGAGTGACAGCTGGAGGCCAGGACTAATGTCCTTGCGTATCTCGAATGGGGCCATATGTCCATCCTTAGGCACTTGTATGGCTTTTTAAATAGTTGCCGGAGATAAAAAAAGGTTATTTGGTCAGATTTGTGGTGTGAATACTTCGTTTTTGTTTTGACTTGGAGGGTTTCAGTGAATCATTTAAACATTTTCCTAAGGAAAAAACTCACAAAAACCAAATGCCCAGAGAAAGTTGGAGTATTTGAGGGAGAAAAACGAAGAAAAGTTGTATCTAGTTTAAATTTTATATTTTAAAGCACAATTCTCATATTAGGGTTGTTTTGGAAGTCAGATGAGGATGAAAGGATGCTTAATTTAGGTTATAGAGTGTCTTCTTTTTGTGCCATTTAGCTGGGTTCAGTGAAAAAATAACCAATTTCCACCGCCTTCAGACCTAGCTTTGGATACTACCTTAGAACAAATTTCATACTTCGAGGTACTGTTATGGGCAAGACAGTCCACAGAGGTGTCCCCAAACATTACCTTGTTGGTTTGGTTGAAAAAGTAGGGTTCAAAGTGTGAGTGAACACGTTCCATGGAGGGGATACCTACACCCTTTCTCAAAAACCTAGACAACAATAAAATCTGATTGTTGTTGTTGTTGTTATCAAGCTCATTGGTTCTGCTCCAAAAAATACCCCCACATTTTCTATGGTCTTTTTACTTATGACTTGATTTTTTCTGTTCTATTTTCCTTTGCCCCGGGATTGTCATGAATAGTTATGCACCAGCAGAGTTGGCCTTGTACAGACAATTACCAGGTTTATAAATGTGCATCACACAGATATTTCTCAGTGTTCCTAAATTTCTGCAGTGGGTTCCATAATAAAGACAATTGTTTATCAGTTTTAACATCAGTCTATATAATTTCTGTTCACGCTAAATAAACCATTTACCTATTTTCTGGCACCTTTCTGAGCTCAAAATACCTCTACAAGAACTTTTCTTGCCTCAGTTTTGCATATCCAGGTGGCATTTACGTTCTAACTCTTTGCAGTATTTGGCCTCTGCTTTCTTGTACTCACTTTGCAGAGGTATGAGGAGATAAATGCATCAAAGGGAATTTTTGTATCTTTTTTAATTTAGAGTATGTCAATATTTATCATGGAACATTTGGCATGTTGTGATTTTCCGTTAATAAAACCTAAGCAAATTATTCCCACTTGTTCTCACCTGTATTTTTTCTTTTGTTTGGGTTTTTTTTTTTTTTGGTTCATGGCTAAACATAAAGGGGATAAAACAACCAAGTCAGTGTGAGCATCTTTTCAATTTATAAGAACTAACAGCAGCTGAAAAATCAATAATTCCTGCTCCCCCACTTCAAAAATCTCCATTCAGTAGTGCCCTGACTTGCACACTCTTTTTCTTTTCCTCCATACCCAACAGCACTTGCTCACTTCTAGTACGAAATTCAGGTGTCAGCTCCCTGTCAGAAGTAAGACCTTTGTCTCCGCCCGGGAGGATGAGCGTGAGGCAGCGCAAAGCTGTTAATGAGAAGTGATGCCAACCCACTTGCCTGTCAGGACTCGCTGCAGAACACCATGTACAGGAGAGGAGGCACCCTGAGGAGCATCAGGGGAAACTGCATGAGTTGCCTGAAGGTTCATCATCGTCAAGAGTTGCCAGCGATGTTTGCCTTCTCTTTCTCACTAGATCCTTGAATCCTCTCTTTTAGTTTAATTCACCATTGCAGCTAGGACACCACCACAAACACCACTTGGGCACATACCAGCAGCTCCTCAGACTCTCCAGGCCACTAAAGCACTTTCGCTTTAACCAACACAAAAGAGGACAATTGTCTTGGTGCTGCTTCGTGTTTCATGAAATGTCTTTTTAATTGTGGTGATTATACTTCGGTAGTTTTTGCACTATAATAAGCCCTTCACTGTCAGAAGGAGAAACAATAATATCAACAAACCTTGCAATAGGAGGAAACGTTTAAGTCCTTGATACAACGCTCACTGCCGTCTATTAATTAACGGAGGCCACAGGAGCTGTTTTTCTTATTCTCAGAGGAGAATTGTATTTGCGACTGAGAGTTATATCCCTTTTTATAGGAGGCTGCAGAAATAACCTACTAATGACTTGATCATTTCAATCTGAATTAAGGTGGTGATGTTTCCAAGAAAAGATCTGAGGATGTGTGCCCAGGCCAGACCTGTATTCAAGGATGTTATCGTGTGTCTTTTCAGGATTCGTACGCCCTCCTGAAAAGCAATTCTAAGAATAAACTAATGATGCAGAAAAGCCTGTGCTGCTTTGTGCATTCACCTCCACCTACCTTCTGCTTCTGTTTTGTCTGATTTGCTCGTTGATATTTGCATCAAGAGTTTCAGTTTTAGTAGCAGGTGTAAATGGAAGTGTTGCTGTTTTATCATTTCCTTAACAATATCTCAGAGTAAAATTCAGGGTCTTTTAATAGCAAACATTGTAATGAAAAGTTATTGTCCCAAGAGTTTTTATTTAAATAGCGGAATCAACCAATATTTGAAACGAGAAAATACATTTGATTTGGGGTTTTGGTTGGTTGGTTGATTGTTTTCAAAACTCAAGAGCATGAAAAACAGTGGCACATGTTCAGCGCAAAGGCATTAAGAGCTGGTTCTTTCCTCTGACAGTGGCTATAGCAGAAAGCTCAGTAAAGGTGTAGGAACATAACAACTACGCAGTGATCCTTCCAAGATTACTCAGTTGACTTCCAGCAATCTGCAGTTCAGCAACTTCTGAAAAGTGTTCTGGGCCAAATTGGTCAATGGCTTAATTATTTGATGCACTCACTTTAAACACAACATATTAGGCTCGGCTGGTCACGTTTCCATGCCTGTTGACCTATTCATAAATTGACAACTGACTGCTACTAAAAGCAGGTATTTGTGGATTGGTTTTTTTTCATCTCTTGGCATGGTCTTCATCTTCATTATCTTCTCTCTGGTATTTTAGCTGGCCAGCATGTAAATTTTGAGTATCCTTATAGATTAGAGCAACTTTAGAGGATTTTTTCACCGACAATATTTTAAAGGATTTTGTGACTGTCTTGTTTTCTATTTTTATTTTTCACAATTTTTTTTCCCTGGGAAAGAGAGAAAAAGTAGGGAAACAATCATTTTCGTGATCTCTTCAGGTGAGTATTAGGTGGTGGTGGAGTCCCCATCCCTGGAAGTGATTAATAAGACATGTAGATCATAGGATCACAAAATCATCTGGTTGAAAGAGACCTTTAAGCTCATCCAGTCCAACTGTTCACCCTGCACTGTCAGGGTCCCTAAACAATGTCCCTCAGCACCACATTGACATGGCTGTTAAACACCTCCAGGGATTGGGACTCCACCACCTCCCTGGGCAGCCTGTTCCAATGCTGCACAACCCTCTCTGTAAAGAAGTTCTTCCTGATATCTAACCTAGATCTACCCTAGATCGTTCCCTCGACTGTCCCCTGGCGCAACTGAAGGCCATTTCCTCTCTTCCTGTCACTTGTCACACGGGACAAGAGACCAACCCCCACCTGTCTACAACCTCCTTTCAAGGTAGTTGTAGATAGCAATAAGGTCTCCCCTCAGCCCCCTCTTCTCCAGGCTAAACAATCCCAGGTCCCTCAGCCACTCCTCATAAATCCTCTAGACCCTTCACCAGCTTTGTTGCCCTTCTGTGGACACACTCCAGCACCTCAATGTCCTTCTTGAAGTGAGGGATCCAAAACTGGACACAGTATTCAAGGTGTGGCCTCACCAGTGCCGAGTACAGGGGCACAGTCACTTCCCTCCTCCTACTGGTCACACTATTGCTGATACAAGCCAGGATGCCGTTGGCCTTCTTGGCCACCTGGGCACAGTGCTGGCTCATGTTCAATTGGCTGTTGACCAACACCCCCAGGTCCTTTTCCACTGGGCAGCTTTCCAGCCACTCTTCCCCCAGCCTGTAACGCTGCAGGGGGTTGTTGTGGCACAAGTGCAGGATCTGGCACTTGGACTTGAGAACTTCACACTATTGGCCTCAGCCCATTGATCCAGCCTGTCCAGATCCCTCTGTAGAGGTAGATGTGGTGCTGAGGGACATGGTTTTGTCACCCTGGTAGGGCAGGGTGAATGGTCTCTTCCAACGAAATTATTCTGTTATTCTACATTACATATCACACTCAAAAAAAGGCCAATTATTGAATTAATCACTGTAATTTCTGCATCAGGAAGCTAAGACCAGAAGCTAAGTCAGTGTCATTAGAGAATGTAAAGGTACCACGTACCTGAAGCTTCAAATCATCTTTACACTGTCCTATGACTACTAAGAAATTGCCCAACTCATCAAACTCATATATAAGGTGTTTGTGTCACACCCATGTATCACCTTCTTCATACTGTTCGTCCCAGAAGTGATACTTATTCTAGACTTTAAAAACTTCTATAAATATTTTTGCACCTTTATAATCTCCTGAAAACGCATGAATGTGCTTGATAAAACTTGGCATGTTTTGGCCTAGCACTCTTTTGGATCATCCCTGGGCATCACTCTGGTGATAGCACAGTCCAGAGACAGTGTCCGGTGGATGGTAAGGATGAGGCTAGGCTTTCTGGGGGAAAGAGAAGCTAGACATG
Source organism: Bucorvus abyssinicus (assembly GCA_009769605.1). Taxonomy (NCBI): domain Eukaryota; kingdom Metazoa; phylum Chordata; class Aves; order Bucerotiformes; family Bucorvidae; genus Bucorvus; species Bucorvus abyssinicus. Next base: position 13,593,774 of record CM020028.1, read on the forward strand.
GGGACAGGAACCATCTCCACCACTTGTTCTTGCAGCCACAGAATGAGCCTTGCCCGTTTTGATTTGCTAGAGCAGGTGTAAGCTTTAGACCTTGTCCAACTCTCAGAAAGTTCTTCCCATCGGTTTGGGTTTGGGGTTGAACTGAGTGCAATACGGTATTTCCACAAAGCTGAGGGACTAGTAAGAGACTCTGAGAAGATCATGTTGAGTGGCAGGAAGAAATGGAAAACATCAAGAACATTTTTGTTGTTGTTTAGAAAAATTAGTGGTGGAAAGGCAGTCTTCTATTTGTTGTTCAGAGAAAGGTCTCTCGGTGTATATCCACAGCAGAGCTCACCACATTTCCTTATGTTTAGTGCGAAGAGTAACACATGAAGACACAGTAAGAACTGTTCTACCATAACTTTGGTCAGCAGAGCACCCTGGCTTGCCATTGCCGGGAAAGTTCGGTAGATCCCACAGATCTCCTGCTACAGCTCTTGTGACAGGTCTGCTCTGCTTCCAAAGCTTGCTTCCCACAGCCTTAATGCATTGTGCTGGCACTGAGGTGATTAGAAGCATGCAGTAATATCTTCCATTGTAAGAACAGAAATTAATGACATCAACAATAGTTCTTCAACTGCTAGTGTTTGTATTAACATCCATACAACTTTAAAATCACCCCAGAAACTTTGATCTGTTATAAGCAGGTATTTAATCACACCTAGGAAGTAGAAAAAAATGAACTTTGGGAGCCTTTGCATGTTCTCAGCTCTTTAGTACGTATGAAGGGACCAGCAGTGTGCTTGTAGGACATCATCCCTTTCTTATTGGGAGGCCAATCATGAATAGTACAAAATTTAGTCATGTGGTTCCTTGTAATATGCAGAAATACAACAAACAAGAAACAAAAATCTAATGATAATGTCTCCTCAGCGAAAGACTATATTTATTTTTAGGTGTGATTGGGCTGCTTTAAATACAAGAAGTGAAATAATCCATGAAGGGTGGTGTAACCAGAAGATACAACCATGAAAGAAGCTTAGCATCCTAAGGAGAAACACTGTGAAAAACAAACTAAGTGAAGTGCCATTTTAGATGATCATTGTCCCCAGTGGCCAATCTGCATCTAGACACCTACATGCTGATATCTAAATTTCTCAATGTCTTTAACAAACTCCACCTCTCAGGTCCCTTTGAAGTTGCTTCAAAGAGACAGAATGACTTGAGACTCAGTATAGTACAAAAGAGTTTCTAACAGGAACTGTCTATGTCCTTCCCATAACCGTAAAAGAATCCCAGCCAATTATTTTAGACTGACTATTAACCACAGCGGGAGCTCACTTTATCAGCTTAGTTGCCTACATTAGGTATCCACACCAGTGTGTGGAATTTCGCCCCTAAAGCAAACCTCTACATCTGAGCGATCATCCTATCCTCCTTTTAGAGACAGTGGGGAGGAGTACACCCCGAGGAACCTCTGTAGATATCTGAATTATACCAGGCAAATTGTGTTCAACAGTGTCCGTGACTGTGAAAATAACCTGAAATAATGAGTTCACATTAACACTCTTAATGTCTGAAATCAGACAAGTACTGTAGGGGTGTGAGATGAGCCTGAGCCCCCTCTACAGTCACTGGAGAAACTGGCATAATCTGACAGAAAAGTCTGGACAAAAGATGACCAGTATACACCAGTTACCGAACATCTATGTTGTTAAAGAAGATTACTCATGTTTACCTACCTTCTATTTTGTAGTCTCAACATGGAGAAACATGGTCTTTCTTGGCCCTTATAAGGGGAGCAAGCTGAGTCTCAAAACTGCATTTTAGTGAATAAAATCAGTGTTGTTCTACTCATAGTGAAAACCAAGCAGAAATGAATTTGAGTTGAAACGGCTAGAGGAAAGGAAGAAAATAAATGAATAATATAGTTCAGAAAAGTATTTGTGAGGACAGGAACAGCTGGTTTGACAACACTTTAGAGACTATTAATAGGAATGAAGATCATATTTTCAGTGGGAAAAGTAACTTCCCTTAGGTTTGAAAAAATGACTTTCTTATTCAATAGAAAGATACGATAGAAACAGAGAACGGATCATGGACAGATTTTTTTTTTTTTAAGTAGAAATACAGAAAAGGTCAAAGGAGTTTATTTTTTAAAGAATCTGAACGATCCATTTGTGGTAGATAAGTACAGATAAGTTATGCTTTTTGAATTCAGAAGCATCTTAGATGCTTGGAGGGAATTAAGTTTACAGATTAAAACACGTGGGACAGAACCCACAGGAGCCAAGTGTCCGTGACTGCGTGACAAAACTCTGCCTCTCTTTCTGTGGGTCCCTGGAGCCAGGCCACTGGTAACTGTCACAGAATAGGGGTGCACATGGAGTCCGAGCCCCAGGACACAGCAGGAGTCAATATTATCCGGGAAAAAATAGTAAGTAATAACACAGCTGTATACAAAGTAAATGAATTGGACAAACTACCCACATGCATCTCCAAGTTGTCATTTTCTGATATTTAACGCCTTTAGTATCTCAACCCAATCCATTTCTTCAGGTGTTTTATTTCCTGCTTTCACTCCACTCTCTCAAACCTACAAAGATCACTCTCAGCAATAAAGCTTCTATCCTTTCTACGTACCCTCCATTCTTTAAATACAGTGGAGTTTTTCTGTAATTACAGTTGCAATATGTTTCTCAGTAATGCCACGTTCTATCTAACCAGGGGATTACGTGCTTTCAGTAATTGCAGCCTCTTTCCCATAGTCCCAGGGCTTTTTGTTTTGCATCTTTAGTCAGATTAGTCAAACGACTGTTTAGAAATGTCAGTCGATTCTCCTTTCCTCTCTGGCTGGTGGCTCATACTGCAGTGTGGTGCTGGTGCACTGTATTTTTGTTGTCTAAGGAGATGCTTGTGTGTGCACACAGAGGAAATGCAGTTGCATTTCAGAAAGATTTTTGTTACGGAAAAGCCTTATTCATGTAGCATGTGGTATCAAAAAAAAAAAAAAACCAAAACCAAAGCCCAAAACCCATTCTCCACTTCTACGAAGGTTCTAAGCAGCTCAGTAAATGTCAAGTCATTTTATTAAATGACATCAATTGATTCAGAATCCATGTGGCCATTAGGAAGAATGTCGGGTCTATTGCTTCATGATTAAGTTTCATAACCATCCCGACTGGCTAGGTTGCTGTTGATGTTAATGAAAGGTCATTTTTTATGCACATCCAAAGTTATATTCTGAGCCCAGGCTGGTGGCACAAAGCAGTAGGAAAAGAGAGCTGGTCTTATCTTAGCTTAGGATCTTATATTGCTGAATAAAAAGAAAATTGCTTACTTATAGCAGCTTATCAGGCAAGGAAACTATTTTGTGATAAAAGATAGCAAGATGTGTCAGAGCATACAAGGTATTCTGAGAAGTATGGTTACTTCCTGCATTACTTCATCACGGGATCTTCTTTGGATACATACAGAGAAAATAACAAAGAGTAGAATGAACAAATAAATGAATCTGATAAAACATAAATGAGATTTTAGCCCTAAATAAATTTTAGCCTACGAAAGGCTCTTTTTAAAGTAATGAAGGGATATAAGTGACTAAGGAACTCAGAAGCTTTAATGTAGGCAACATTTATAACACTTAACTACAGTGAGATGTTGCAAAAACCCAACAAGAGCAGGATTTTCTCTCTTTATTAGCATGGACAAAAACTTCACAAGAGGAGTTTCCAGCTAATTAATTTAAAGCTCAAGGATTGGAATGTGACCTGTTTCTTTTAGATCAGCTGGAGATCAGGTAGGGAAACGCAGGTGGAGGAGAGAAAATAGATAAGGAAGGAAGCACGGGAGACCACGTCTCCTGGCAGAAGTAATCCTTCTAAGCATCCATGTCAAGAACCACACAAAAAACTACCAAAAACATTTTATTCTCACCTGGTTTTGCTACAAACTAGGAAAATGGTTATGACGACCTAAAAGACAGGTCATCAAAGTGACCTGAGTGGCCTTAAATAACGGAATCCAGTTGAAATACTGTAGACTGGAATGTCATGTTGATATCCATTTTAAATGCATCTTTGTGATTACAGTGTGACGACTCAGAGCAATTTTTCTTGAAACCCCAGCAACCAAATCTCTGAGCAACATGACCTGACTTTGAAATTTGACCTATTTTGAGGGGCAGCCACAGTTGGAGCCAGATCTCCATAGGTCCCTTCTGACCTAAAATTATTCTATTATTCTATGATCTCACATACTAAAGTTGGTTGAATACTGTTTGGCAGGAATCATAATCTCTTCCTATCCCAAGGATGTTTGATAGGCCTCTGCTCTGCCTTTTCTTAGCACTAGAATAGGAACTGCCTGATACCATGCGGTGCCTGCCTTGCAGTGGGTCCTAAATTTTTTTTTCAGGGTGATGAGAACCATCTTACTGACCTAGGTGAGAGTTGGCCACAGGTTTAACTCAGCCATTATAGATGGGAAAAGAGAGTCAAAATCAGGCTTTGAATGACTTTTTTGTTTGTTTTTCATCTCTTTATTTTGTCACAGACTTGATTTTTGGAGTAGTATTTGAAGCTTCTCTGTGAAGGTAATCATCAGAGGGCCATTGTGAACTAATGAAAGACAAACATATAGAAAAGAGGAGGGAAATAAGAATTAGATTACAAATGTTAGCCCACAAATCTATGTCTTTGTCCTCTTTTTCATTCTGTACAGGCTATAGAACTGAATCGATACCACTGACGTGATTCTGTTTCTTAAGACAGGTAAGGAATGCCACCCAAGGTGCCCTCATGTCTCTGAAATATCTAGGTGGAGCTGGTGAACATGATATAGGGTTTAGAGGAAACTAGACCCAAAGAAAGATGCAGAAATATGTATTTCCCTTGATGTATTAGATGCCTATTTTGGGGTAACTTGGGTGAGCCCTGAATGTCCTCTGACTATACAGAACTTTTGTGTTTTAACACCATTGGGAAATATCGAAGGATAAACAGATATGAAACAGCACGTAAATCTTATAAAGAAAATGCTTTTGTCATGTCCACTCCTCCTGATCTCCCAGGCCCTGAAAATAGCTTGGTGAAATATTTACTGTGGCAAAACCCCGAATCGGTGCTGGGTCCTACAAAACCCGCATTAGAAAGTTCACATATCCTTTTGCCTTTCTTCTTACCCACAAATCCAAGCTGTAGGCAAGAAGGGCTTTAGCTTTTACCTATTGCACCAAGAAATAGAAGTGCTTTCAAGGCATCTTGTAACAAAAGGGCCAGAAAGATCTGCAAGTTGTGGAGGAATCCTCTGTCACTGCTCAAAATTTTCCATCTGAGCGGGGAGGGGATGCCCAACCTCAGCAACTCCATCTCTGAGAGTCCCTGGGGATACCTCACTGCCAGACCACTGAAACCCTGCTGTCACCAGCCTCACGCGTGATCTCCTTAGCAGAAAGAGGGGTGAATGCAGCACCTCTGCTTGCATAGGAAATCTGTGCCAGACTACCCTAATGCAATAGAAATACACCCAATGCCAATACATAATTCCAAATACAGCCTAAAAGACCCAGTCGGTGATCCAGCGCCCTGCAGTTTTCGGGTGGGCAACCAGAGGACATAGAGGTGGGTCCAAAATCAACTGCGGGGGATGCTGGAGAACCCTCCTTCCCTCCGCTGACAGCCGGTCCTGAGGGACCTGGAAGGTGCCGGCTTGCCCAGGAGAGCCCGGGTGTCCGGGAAGGGAGGTGCAAGGCTGTCCGGGGCGGGGTCTTGGGCAGGCTGGGGCGGGCGAGCATCGGCTTTTGGCAGCTTCCCAACGAGCAGAGGGAGCGCGGAGGGCCGGGCGACTGCTGCGGAGGATGCTAAGTTGTGCTGGCTGCGCTCCGCTGGTGAGTCCCTCTGGTTCAGGGCGGGATGTTTGTGTGGGGTGAGGGGGGAGGTGGGGCACTCACATCTGGCTCCGACACTGTTGGCCACAGGCTGGATGGCTCTGTAGCTGCCCCATAGGATCGGGGGACGGAGGGGGGGATGTCTGCAGAGGCAGGATAACTTTTCTTGTAACAGGAAAGAAAAAAATACGGAAAGGATTAAAAAGGGGGAATGGGATGTAGAAGGGGAGGAAAAAAATATTCCAGAGTTAAAGGTTTCACCTAGCTCTTTTCTTTAAAAATTCTCCAGTCCTAGGATGGTTAATAATATCTTTTCATTTCCATTCACTGGAATTGCAGTTTTCAACGGGCAGAGAAGAAGTCCACTAAATCAGAATAGCTGGAACATGGCTTTGGAGGGACGGAAGGGGACAGCTTGCTGTCCCAGCTATCTGAGAAAAGCAACTTTGCTGAGGATGGAGGATAACTCAAAAGGAATAGTTTCTCCTGGTGTGTTTGGGACATTTACCTCTTTGAGAGGGCACTGATGTTTTTGCTGCTGAAGGCATCTGCTTGTATATCACCAAGCAGAGGCCTGAACTGTGTGATGTCTGCTCTGTGCTTGGAGACAGCAGGTGAGATTAAACATCAGGGAAGATGTATGAGCACAGAGACACAATTCAAGCATGTATATCCCTTCCTAAGCCCTGTGCTCTATTGCTGGCATTGCCTGGGCTGGTTAGCAAAAGCTTGTGTAAGTACAAGTATGGTCATAAGACCCCTTTCTCCTCAGTCTTCAGCCTCAGAGAAGGGTTGGAAACATTCCTATTGCTGTGATCCCAGAGACTCAATTCTAACTTTAGTCATTTCACAGTCAGATGTTTAGTGTAGGCTGGGATTCAGACTGCCTCTGAATCATTTGGTGAAAGAGACCTTTGAGATCATCAAGTCCAACCTTTCACCCTGCACTGCCAGGGTCCCTAACCCTGTCCCTCAGCAACCACATCTACACAGCTTTTAAATCCCTCCAGGGATGGGGACTCCACCTCCCTGGGCAGGCTGTTCCAGGGCTTCGCAACCCTTTCAGTGAAGAAATTTTCCCGGATGTTCAACCTAAACCTCCCCTGGTGCAACTTGAGGCTGTTTTTCTCTCATCCTGTCACATGTTACATGGAGGAAGAGACCACCCCCCACCTCGCTCCAACCTCCTGTCGGAGTTGTAGAGAGCGATAAGGTCTCTCCTGAGCCTCCTTTCTCCAAACAACGCCCAGTTCCCTCAGCTGCTCCTCATCTAGACTTGTTCTCTAGATTCTTCACCAGCTTCATCGCCCTTCTCTGGACCACGCTCCAGCACCTCAATGTCCCTCTTGAAGTGCGGGGCCTAAAACTGGACACAGTATTCATTCAAGGTGCAGCCTCACCAGTGCCCCCAGTATAAGGGGACAATGACTTCCCTCCTACTACTATTTCTGATACAAACCAGGATGCTGTTGGCCTTCTTGGCTGCCTGGGCACACTGCTGGCTCATATTCATCAAACCACACCCCTGGGTCCTTTTCTGCTGTAGTCAAGGGGGGGCCAGTCACTTCCCAGGAAGCATTTCATCTTGCTCATGAGAAGTCAGAGGGGTTGCACGTCCCCCCTGGGGCCTGTTTTCTTCCACTGATAACAGTGAGAGCCGAAAATGGTCGTTGACCCTTCAGTTTTAACAAGGTGAAAATGGGATGTAAATTTTCATGCCCGAACCCTCACATCTCCGAAACTCCTTTTTTCCTCCGTATTCTCACAGCTTTACGCACAAGTGATGGATATAGGTCTTTGCTACATAACCCTTGCCACCTATAGTTATTACCATGCGTAACACCCTCGTTCAGGGAAGCCTAGTCACCCTGAAGTGTTACACTGCTACAGGTAGAGGAACTTTGGATCGGATGAGGCTTTTTCCAGACAGGAGAGGCACAACTTATTCTCGCAGCTGTCAGCAGGGAGCTAACCTGAAGTGATGTATCTTGCCCATCTGTGCACTGCCATGCATCATTTTAATGTGTTAGCGTGTTGCAGCAGACTGTGCCCTTAACAAAAGGAATTCTTAAAACTGCATTCTCTACGTAGCTTTGGGCCTCAAACTATTGCTTATATATGAACTTCAACAAACTGTCTGTTAAGAGTCAGTGCTCTAAATATCAGTGGGTTTTGCATCTCAAACTAGGTCTCGTGGGAAGCTTTATACCTAAGTCAGGACAGTCAGGGAAGGCCCATGGAATGTGAACAATCCCTTTCATGTTTCAAAGGATCTTGTCAGAGCAGAGAATGATTTTACTGTGGATTTTTTCAAATAATTCATCATTTGGATACAAAATAAACCCAGAAGGGTAATTCTGAAAACTTCCTCTGTGAACCTGGGTACTTCTACCTCTCATCAGCTACTACGGGGAGCTGTATATTGCAGGATATCCTTTGTGCCTTGCAGAACAGAATTCTTGACATTAAAATACCATTTGAATTTAAGTGACAATGAACAGAGAGCAGTGGGTGCTGAAATGCATAAGAAAGACTTTTCCGGTCTTAAAGAGTTCAGACTCTCAGGAAACAGAGGATGGAGAACAGAAAAGTCTCTGCATTCACCTGTCCTTCCTTGTTTTCTTCTCCAACACCTAGCAGCTATTCCCAGTTCTGGCTCAGTTTGATCTAGAGAATGAAGGTGAGAATGGAAACAGAGAAGGGTTTTCACCGAGATATGCAACTGTTTTAACAAAGTTTTTCTTGTGGCAATAAGCATATGGATCCAAATCTATGGCAAGATGCTGAGCTCCCAATGAAAACAGAGCTGGGTGCCTATATTTCTGATATAGCTCTTATTGGCTAAGTTGTGTTGGAGGGACATACATGCTTCTTCCAGGGATGCAGTCCCTGCAAACCTTAAATTCCCCTCCATGGGGAACTGGAGGTGTGGAAGAATCAGTCTCTTTAGGTGTTTCATAGCCTGGAGGGAGTTAATGGAGGGAGACAGGCTCCTGTACAGTGAGTCACTCTGTCCTCAAGAAGGTGTCTGAGAGAGGTAGGAGGAATCCTTCCCTGGAACTGCTTGTCTGCCTTCATTGATCATTAAGGGAGGCTTGAGGGGGAGTTTAGATTAATCACCTAAAATGATCTATCTAAAATTAGGGACTCTCATCTAAAGCTACTCATTTAGCCTCCTTCAATAATACTACTGGGAAGAGGCGGAAATGCGCCCAGAACAATGGCTATGCCTTCAGTTGAGTGACTTGCTGATGGCCTTTGACATTTAGGTTCATTTCTTGCTGTTGGGGACATGAACCCACTTTTATTTGAACATGCTACACAAGTAGAAAGGGAGAGATTTCTCTTTAAGATGGAGGAACGATTGCAAGAGCAGAAAACGAGGATCTTTCAGAGTTAGTGATAATTAAATGCTCTACCAAATCATTCCTAGAGCTAATAAATTCATTTTTCATTTTTCTCAAGATAATACTAATTGCATAGGGTTATAAACAAATTAAGTTATATGGCCGTATTGTCACATCCAGAATACCTAGAACGTAAATATATGTAGTGATATACAGGGATATGTATGTATAGCACGTACTGTTCGGTATAAGGCTACGCTAGTTAATACAGTCAGGATAAATAACAATCCAATACAATAGAGGAGCATTCAAGCATTGCTCCAATGTCTGAGAAGCAATCTTGAAAAGCTATTCCTCTAAATGACTGTAAGGCAATCAGTGCCTCAGCTTCACTTGTTCCATAGGTAATTCAGTTAGAAAGAGAAAAAAACACTGAAATGTCCTCTAGGTAGTCATTTTCAGCCAAAAGACTCCTGAAATAATCTGTTTAACTGGCTGAAGAGGAATATTGGAAATAGGTCTTTACCACAGGGGTTGCAAGCTTCTGGGATCGAGACAGTGTCAGAGGCTTGCAAGCTGAGGGCAGGACATGATACCTAACACATTGTGGTGACTGGAGTCGTGTCACTGCTGTGGGACCTCATGTTTACAGTCGGTCAAAATCAAGAGTGGCAAACATGGCTTGGACTTGAGACAAACAAACTGGATGCCTATCTGTTCTTAAAAGCACAGTTGAGCAGTGGACTTCTTTGCTACATCAGAAATTTTGGTTCCTTTTCATAGCTTCTTGCCGTTTTGTGCCAGAACATAATGCTGTGGATATTACATTATAATATCCCAGAATGACTTATAGGATGCAGTGGATAGGAAGAGCCTTACTGGGGTGGTTGTGGATGTAGTTGTACTGAAATGGACGAGAGTTTATGGAGCTCAAGGTTGGTTCCAGCTCCCTTCAAAGCACATGTGAAAATTGTCCTTGACTTCAGTGACCTGTGCTTCCCAGTCTCAAAGCTTCCTAATTAGAACTTGGCTTTGTGAGAAAGTTGTTGAGCAGATGGAAAGAGGCAGACCTTATGGAGGATTTTTATGAGATATATTCAACAGACTGAGAAGTTTATGGAAAAGGCTGAGGTTTCCTTTGTCTTCTTCGGTTATTCAACCCACATTCAGCATTTTTTATGAGACTTCTTCATCTTATAAACTTTCCTCTTCACCAAAATTTCAGTTGAGAAAAAAATGTGTACGTTTAAGATGTATGTGGTTTTCTACACTATGCCTTTGGCATCACTGCCAACTTTCAGGACTGCTAGTAAAAAAACGGTAGGGGATGCAGGATTTTTGAATGTGTTTGCTGTGCCTTTCTGAATCCTAAAATACCAGGAGAGATTTAATCCTCCAAACTGGGTGTCAGTGTGTGACGTGAATGGCAGACAACTTGTTTTATATAGGAGAGAGCTAAAATATTCAGGCATCAGAAAAACTGAACAGGGGAAGCACAGACAGGGAGGACAGAGACTACAGAGATGATTTCAGAGCAGATCTGAGATGACATCTGGGACACATATAAGCTGTAGAGACGGACACAAGAAGAACAGTGATGAATATTCTTAGTAAATGATTTAAGCACTTGATGCAAAACCTATTCATGAGGCTTTAGGATTGCACGGCATTGGAAAATGAACCTCACTGGAAAGACCCTGCAGGTTCTTGAAACCTTCCTATCTTGCCAATGAGCTCAACCACTTCTTCAATATTTGATTAATTTTCAAAAAGACTAAGACTAATTTACTTCTGTCTCTTTGATCCCATTGAATTGCTATTTCAAAAGTGACTAATATATTCGGTGCCTGGCTTTAAAGCACTTCCCTTGTTTTCAGAGGGCATAGAAAATGTCCCTACTATCCCCCAAGTGTGCTAATGGACTTCATAATGAGTAAGGATCTGTCTTTTATGTGACATCTAAATTACAGTTTTTCTACCACCACAACAGCCTAGGGTCACCATCTTTGGCTGGGCTCGCAGGAACGATTGCTTTTAACCGAGTTGCAGTAAGTATGGCGTGAAGACGTCGCTAGGAAAACTCTCCTGCCAGAGCTTGCTAAGTCTGATGTTGTCCAACATGAGCAAATCAAAGCCCAAAGTGTCAATAGCTTGATTTTTCTCTTCAGATTTGGGCAAATAAATCAGCTATCATGTAATAGAGGAAATACAAAACAACGATATACTTGCTATTGGTGAGAGTAACACTTGAGGTTTCAATGCAATAACCTTACAGATGTTAAGAAAAGGAAGTATAAGAAGAAGTGCAAGCCTAAAATCTGACTCTCTAAACTGTCTCAGGTTTTTAGCAAGCCAGTGCCGGGCATAGGTAGCTTCTTAATGTTCACTGTGTGATTACTTTGTTCCAGGCAAGATTGTTGCTGTAGTTAGGGGTTACCACTCAGATGCCCCTGTGAATTTTGGGTGGTCACTGCTGTTCAAGCCAGCAAAAAGATCTCCGTGTTATGCTCAGCAATGCAAAGCTCTGTTCCTGAAGTGCTGTGTACGACACTGCATGAAACCTCTACGTTTTCTATACAAACCCACTGTGATTTTCACTAAGGTTCATGTCAGGTTACTCTCTAGCTACTAGGAAATGTTGATCCAAGAAGCAGCATTTTAAATCAGCCTCTTAACGCTTATGGCTGTGGCAGGGACGATTCAGCCAGGTTAGAAATCTCTGCTTTCTTTCAATTCCTAAATTATCCTTTTCTAAGGTGAACTAAGAGGAGCTACTCTTTTCCTATGAGAGCTCTGTCCTTACAGCAGATGCCTCCCGAATTACAATACTATGTCCCTGCAACAAATAGAGAGCCCCTGTTTTCTAGACAGCCTCATCACCTAACGATGGTAGGCAGATTAGAGCAAAAACATGCACTTTTCTCTCAAGGCATTGTGAGATTAATAGCAAAAATAAGTAAGCCATAGCCAACAAATCACAAGTAATGATCTGCCCAGAAGGCTTTTCGTTAACTGTAAAATGGTTTAATGTCTTTCCTTTTCTTAAAGCCTGAGGAAAACCAACAAATTGAAGCATCATCCCTGTTCTCAATTTCTGTATACACATCAATTTTTCTTCTTTTTCCCCTTTCAAGTGGGATTGCTTCCAGTAAGGCTACAAGATTGTAAGTTACCACCACCAAGCCTCCCTTGTGCTTCTTACAGCTGCATTCTCTGGTACAGGCACAAGGGCATTCTTTGCACTTAGTTGTTGATTTTCAAACACTGAACTGAATATTTAACCTATGCACTGACCTAGGACAAAATCTCTGTGCTCTGGTGGCTATAGGCTCCCCACCCCAAACTCAGTAACCCAGAAGCAAACAAAATTACTTACCTATTGGTGGTAGTGGGATTGACTACAGTCTTGCCATTGGTGAGTGCCACCAGCAGTTTGTCAGGATTTCGAGAAAAAGTGGTAAAATCATGTTTTCTGGTGATTCATCACTGCTTTCAGAGGCATGAGCCCGGACTACAGGGACGAGGAATCTGATCTGTTACAGCAAATCCTCTGCTGTGTGTAAAACCAATGAGTACATCTTCCCTACGGGCAGGGTATGGTCTTCCCCGGCCACTGTACATGAATAGCACTCTGCTGATTTTGGCACAACTCTGCGGAATCATGGTGACTGAGGGCCTGGTTCAGCAGGTGTAGATTTACCAAAGGAGAGAAAAAGGAGATGCAGCCTACTTCGAGCAGCAGGCAGTCTGGCACACATATTCAATTCTTGATGTACCGTTCGGGAGAGCTCATTTGCTTAGTCCCTCACTTATGTTCCCCCACATCAACTTCATGTTGCTTCAGTTGACCTTTGGAGAAAGAAAACTCTTCCTTCTGAAACTTTTCATCACAGATTTGTGTCTGTTTCACATTCCCAGCACCTCTGGCATGAGCTGGGAATTAGTTAACACATCTTTCCCAAGTGTTTGTTTCTCAAAGGCATTTCAAACCTCCTTTCATAGTTTTGATTTTGGGTTGTGACCAGCCATTACTTTCAAGACTTTTACCAGAGGACTCAGTATAGATGGTAAATTGTATAGCATCGTGTCAAGTTGTCATGACTTCTAAACATCAAGCCCAACTAAAGCTTCTCAGCAGTAACAGAGCCCAGAAATGCCAGAAGGTAAAGAAATTACTTCTTTCCTGTCCAGCTGAATCCATCTTTATGAACTGAAATAGTGAGATATTTATGTAGCAATCACTTTGTTACCATCACTCACATAATCCGTTTGTTATGTAGGCTGAAAGGAAAGTGGAAGTATATTAGAAGATAAAGCGATGAGCAGGGAACCTATTAATACCTGGAAAATTGCATTTCAGAATTGTGTTACTACAGTTGAACAGCAAGAAGTACTATTTTAAGAGTCACTCATGCTGATCTATAAAATGTATTTCAAATTACCCACTGGAGGAATATAATGCATGAAAAAAGCCATGTCTTAATTTTCTTTTCAAACACTATTCTTAATCCTCTTTCTGTTCTAATATTAGGAAGTATGAACCATCTCTAGGGCATCATAATTAAAAGCAGTCTGTCTATGCTACTTTAATACCCAAATGTAGGCAGAATATTTAACAGTTTTTAAAGATAAGTTGTCTCCTATTTTTCCCCTAGGCAGATATTATTGCTAAGTCGTAACAGCCTATGTGACTTCCAGTAAAGTTTTTGTGGAGGCTTAAAGAAGTCTTGGTTGCACTGCTCACTATTGAAGACCAATAGATCAACTTTCTGAGACTGAAAAGGCAATATAGCAGTGATGTTTTCATTGTATTGTGTTTTCAAAGTCATGAGAGGTTTAGAACGGCCTATGGTCTTCCTCAGAACGTCTCAGAAAGCCTTCAATCCATCATTTCAATTAAAATCACTACTCACTGAACCCCTGGCTTTGCCTTGAAGAGCAGAGCTTGCAAAGGAGGAAACCCTCTGCTCTATTCCGTGTAAAAATCCCTCTGTCTTGAAGATCCCAAAGGAGGTTTTGGCACTGTATTCAGTTGTCTAAATACAGATCAGTTGTTTTCCAGACTCTATTGAATCTATCAACTCTTGAGTTTAATCCAGTTACCTACACAGGCTGTGTAGAAATATTTGAGACATCAAATAATGTTTTTGAGACTTGGACATTGGGCTGGCAAAATTAATGCAGAATCTGCACTAGAGGGCTGAGATACCCTATAGCATCCCAAACGGCACTAAACATTCCTGGGGGAGTGACACATCCTGTAAATTTCGTTGGACTGCCAAAGAAGCTCACACAGCAAGTTCATTTGTAGACATTGACTTTGGAGATTCTTTCTCAGAATTGAATTGCCTCTCCAGAGGCAATCATTTGGGGATGTTCTAGGGAATTAAGAACACCTTCACAATCACAGCAGATGTGATGCAGGACTACAGGGGACAGGAAACTTTCTGGAGTGGGAGATGGAGGCCAAGCAAAATACACAACAGCACCTAAATAAAACTAAGTATCTGTACTTAAGAAGATGAATCTAGACCTTGTTCAACAACTGATGTCTAGAAATCCATTTAGCTTTTTAAATGTAGCTATCTTAATCTGTAAAATAAATATAGTTCCTAAAGCTCCTAAACCAAGTCATTAATTGTTCCTAATTTCTTCATCTGGTAAAATGGAAACAGTACTCTGTCTAAGGAGTGTGTACCACCCTCAGATAATATATTGATAAAATTTTATAATCACTCAGATTAAACTATTGAAAAGACTACCATTTTCTTTCCTATACATTCTTGGACTTCAGTATTTATTATTTAAGTCCCAATGGACAAAAAAACTTCCGTTCCTAATGATTGCTTCTATATTTATAGTTATACCAACTGCATTCAGAAGGGAAGAGCTTACACCATGCTCTTGGTAGAGTGATCTGTATAGCATATAATCTCAAGGTTTCAAAGGAGACCAGGAGACCATTCTATTAGAATTAGCATCAAAGCAAAATAGGCACACCCTCCTGAAGAGGCATCATCATCATGGCTTGGCTTCGCGGACGAAGATTTGGGAAGGGCTTTGCCCACGCTTATTGCAAGCGCGCTGATGGCTGAAAAGGCCAATGCGGGATAGGCAAGACCGGTTGCAAAGAGCACACGGAGGGTCTCCTTGGGTGGTATTGCCGTTTCGTCCCTTGCCTGTCGCTACAGGGCTTTGCAAACGTGAGTACACCCTTCAAACCTGCGCGGTGGATTTTTTTAGGTGAGGCGCAGCGTGCGCGAGACTGGCCCCACCCTTTACACCTGAGGTTCATCTGCCAGGGCCTAGCGAGCTTGGACGGTGACAGCGAAGTCCTCAGGTCGTAGGTTTGGTTAGAGTATCCTTCTCTTAGATGGATGGCCTTACAGGGCTAAACGAGCTCCATCTGCCGGTTTGGAGTTAGAGTTGTCCTTCTCCTAGGATGGTTGCCCGAAGGCTAGTGAGCCCATCCTGCCCGTGGACACACTTTGTCTGACCCTTCAGTTGAGACCTGTCTGGCTTGGGAGACCCTACCGGAGGCATATGCCACCACCAGCATAGCTCTCAACTTCACAAGGGCACGCAAGCTCTTTCCCCACGGCAAGGGGGTGCCCGTGAAAGAGTGAAGAGGCATTAAGACTTTATTGTCATGCTTGGGGTTAATTCTTCCAATAAAGAAAACCTGATTCTTGGAAGATTCCAAGAATACAAATAGGAATATTTTGCCAGTAGGTGGTCCTGAACACCCAAAATAATTAACTAAAAAAGACCCCCAACCAAGCCCCAACATGTATATTAGAGAAATTTATTTATTTATGTTTATTTATTTTTATTATTTATTTATATTTATTTATTTTATTTGTTTTATGGGGAAGAAATACGTATGTTGTCAGACTGCATGTATGTTTGGGGGACTCTGTGTATATTCCCAGAGCTGATGGGTTCATCCAGTTTTGCCCAGTTGACAAAGAGATGGAGATCCAAAGGCTGTGAAATCCATTTAAGTTTTGTGAAGAACATAGGTGTGAAAGGGAGGTGATATTAATGCCCGGACTGGAGAAAAGGTACTGTGTGAGCTTGACTGTTACGATACACTGAAGAATCCATATGGAAAGCATATCCAGACACATATAAAAATTGATAAATGTATGAGGTCACAGCCTCCTTCTGCCACTCACGTGTCCTATTTGTGGAAAATCTGCAGCCGGAGTTTTCATGTTCTTAGACCTCAAATTATCAGCCACAAGGTACAAACTGGAAACAAACCTGGCTCTTCTCATTCTGATAATCACAAAACTTCTTGGTTTCTTTTGCCTTGCTCTCACCTAGGCTGTGGGAATCCATCCAGAATGCAAGATATTCCAGCAGGTGGTCAAAGAGGAGGCTCTCTGCTTAGAAAAGAACGAATCTGTTTCGCCTGATCTTAAAGGTAACGGTCCTGACTGTCAAGCTCTGGTATGAATATCCTTTGTGTATCATTTCAGGGGTACAAGGTCAAGATACTATTTGTTCTCCTGAGTCAAGATTTTATTCCTATTCCATATGGTTTCTTGGCTTCTTCTATAGGCTGGGAATTCACCTAATCTCATTTTGGACATCTTTAAAAGCTCAATGTCTGAGTCAGACTTGTCTTCTTAAATTCCCTCAAAGTAAATGGAGTAAGATGTGTGCCTCTAGAACATGTTTCCTTGCCTCTGGTTTAGATGCTTACGTTAGGATGAGTTAAATCATTCTCTGGAGTAGAATTTCTCTTTACTAAATACAGAAAGATATTTGGTTCAGACCCTGACAAGTTTAGATGCTTAGTTGGGGTGGGAAAACTCTACTTAGAATGTCTTACATTCCTCAAGTATTTGGTGTGTTCTTTACTTAAATCCAAAACTCCAAAGAGGCTTCCATGGAAGACACAAGCATGCTGAAATTGCATCCTGTCGGGAACCATTCCAATCTGACAAAAAAGTTCATTGTGAAAAAAATGAAAGAAAAATAAACTCCCAAACGCTTCAAAACATTCTATTTCTATATTTTTGGAGGTTCTTTCTTTCTCTGAGAAGGTTTATTGTGATGGTGTTTTGAAAGTTATTGCATAATAAAATAAATTTGAAAATTAAAATGACCATTTCAGGGAGCCTGAGAAGTATTTCCAAAACGCTGTGTAGGGGTTCTCTTTGCTGGGGTTTTGGCATTGTGGAGACATGTTTTGAATTGATTCAAAGTGAAAGGTTCAAACACTTTCAAAAGTTCAGCCATATTTTTTGTGGCCAACTTTGCTTAGAAAAATGAATCCACCTAAATGAGGTTTTACAGTACTTGAATTATCAGATGTTAATTTTCTATAGAAGAGTTATGAGGAAAAGATGTCTCATGCACTTGGTATGAATAGAAGTATTGCAACCACTTGGAAGTCTGTCTTCAGCAGCATAACGAAATTTAGGGACTAACTCCTGGATATTTCCTTCATCTTCATATTTATGCTTCTGCAGCATTTCCAACCACTCTAATGTCTGATGCCTTCTTGTACTTGCCTGCTCTATTTTAGTGGTATTTCCCCCCTCCTTCATCAAGTCCAGAATACCTCCTGGACACATTTTGCACTTGGAATACCCAGTAATGCACCCCCCAAAAATCAGGAAAACAATCAGGCATTTCTGATAATGATTTGGTACATGCATTACAGTATGACATTCCAAGTATTTTGCTCTTTACCAGAAAGACAAAACAAAACAAAACATCATTTTGGAATCCTCTTTGTAGGAAAAGAAGTAAAAATCCCTCAAAGTTATGTTGAACTTTAACAACTTTCAACCTCATCAACTCTGATTTCCTCAAAGCACTGCTTTCCACTTCTCTAGAGATGGAAAGACTTCAATAAAAACCTGTTCTAATATTTACAACTTTTCTCAATATTTTTAAAATAAAACATTAGATCCAGAAAAACAATTCATCCCAAATATTTCACCTGGGGTATTTTAAAACTAGAGTAAGACTGTCAAAAGTCCCCAGCTTGCATTATGTAGATCAATGAGATAATAGGTAACGAGACAAACTGAAGGATCAAAATTTGTAGAGTTACTTCTCGGCACTCACAGAGAATCTGTGCTGGAATTAGTCTATGTTGCAGACTTCATATTAAAAAGTAGTTCCACACTATTCTTCTTGTACAGAGCAGTGGTCTAATGACATGGTGGAGTCTGGGGTGCAATTCCTCTCGATGTAGATGTGTAGAATAGGGCAATTGAATCAAGCTCTAAAATGTTTATTTTTCTCTATTGTCTAAAAAAAAAAAAAAGAGCCCTGGGTTACTGAAAAAGACTTAAATATCTGTGATGTCAACATTACTCGATACATTCCTACTGCAGCTGTCTTTATAGAGTCTCAGGTGACTTGGACAACCACTAGTCTCTTGAAAACTTTGGCATGTAAAATGCTCTTTCTGCCTCTGCACCCAGCCGTTTCCTTGGTATAAACTGCAGAAGTCACTGGAAATGAAGCCAGATCTGACTCAAAACATAGAGCTTCCACTCCTACATAAGGTCACCTGATTCTCATTTTTAAGCCCACGTAGCCAAATATGATAGTCTTTTAGATGCTGCTGCTCGAAGGTATTATAGTTCCATCAAGACAGACCTTTTAAATCCTTAAGTTTATGTCTGTGGGCCACTGCATGTCTAAGTGGGACTCGTATTAGCTGACTTTATTAATTTGAAAATTAGCAGCTTAGTTTAGGCTGTAATCATCTGAGAGACCTAGGTATTCACAGCGAGTGATTCATCCTCTCCTCAGAAAGGAGCCACCAATACACGGGATGAATCATGCGCTGGAAGTTCCTGTCTCATCTCAGAGGGAGCATTGCTAAGATTAGCTAACATAGTTCAGACCATTAAAATTAAAGATAATGAATCAGGGCTTCTATTTTCCCATCTGGCAAATAGGGGATACCAGGAATTTCATCCTCCCAGGGGTGATGTGAGGATAATCCTGGGGGGGATTCTCAGGACTATCCTTTCAGAAGCCAGAGAGTAACTTTGCTCAGCTAGGGCAAGTCACATTGCTTCCACATTTCAGCTCTTGACAATTTGAGATTTGCCTTGACATCAGTCACAGAGGAAACAGAAAAGAATCAGTGAAAGAAAATAACACCTCCCAAATGAAACTCATGCACTGCTTTATATCTCCTTACGACTACCTAGAGATTAGTTTCAGTTACAGCAAGGTGCTTGTTTTATTGGTTCAGGCACATTTACACGCTGATAATTTTTCTATCCTGCACCCACGCCTACTTGCCAACCCACACTGCGTGACCACAGCTGGAGTCTCAACGTGATGGATCTGTGACAAAACCCCTTTTTATCAGACTGCGTCATCAGGCAGCAATCTCTGGTTTAGGAGACCTCGTGAATGCCAACCAGACCTGCTCCTGATGAAGGTAGTTTTACGTGATGCTGTGAGATATTCTTCTAGTTCGGGATCAACTAATCCCTGTTGAAGTCCATTGTAAAAATGCTATTGATTGCCTAAGAACAGGACTAAAGCCCTTATTTCCTTTAAGTCAGGTGAAATTGGAAGAGTGTAAGCATGGAATTAAGAGACCAAGGCTGAGGTTTTAAGCCTGAAGTTTTTCAGTTAGACTCTGAAACCGGTACTGAGAAATCCCAAGTGCTAATGATTGGCAATATTTGATTTTGATAGAAAGAGCTCCAACTGATTTGACTTTCAGATTGTGTCTACTTGAATTTCAGGTACATTCTCTTATGAGATAAGGTGAGAGAAAGCCGAGTGCATATGTGAGCGATGACGTGTTCAAGGAGAAGAGGAAAACAGTACAATCACTCCTTTGCAGAGCTACATGTCCTGTTGCGGCTCTTCTTGCATGTGAATTAGTGGGAAAGCCACAGTCCCATTACAGAAGATCAACTGTGTGATGTTTTGTGTGCATTCCTTTATTGAGAGGCACTTTTTTTTCAGGGTGTGACAGAGATTGGGATGGTCTAACCTGCTGGCCTAGAGCCTCTTTTGGGGAAGTGGTTAAAGTTCCTTGTCCAAGATTTTTTGAAGAAATCACCAATATCCACGGCAAGACTTTTTTCCTATTGATTTTATCTTATTCATTCTTATTATTTTTTTAAATAGATTTTAGTAGTTAAAGATTCAATAACTTGCAAATTGTACTGATTCACAATACTATCTTACGTCACTTGACATACAGTAATTATGCAGATACACCTCGGCTTATGGTCAAATTTGGCACTCTCATTTTGTGTTATTCTGTACTGAATTGTCTGGTCTTTTTGGTGGTCTAAAAAATATGGGTAATTTCCCTATGTTGCTAAAGTTATAAAAGAGTATAAGCATGTCATAGAAAGGACTTCTTGAGGTCATCTAGTCCTATCCTCCAGTCAAAGCATGACCAAATTAAAAAAATTGTATCTAACTTCGAAGGTAGATGGGGGTGGCTCAGGGCTTTGTCTGCAAGCATAAATTATGTATGTAAATGCAGGATGCACTGCGTAATTTGATTTCCTTTGTGGTAAGGATTGAATTGCAGAATGAATTTCCTATATGAAGCGTAGACATTCCATGCCATCTTGAAATGAGTAGGAACCTCTGTCTCAACTTTTCAAATTATAAATATATAGAATATTATAACCTCATAGCTACTCTTGCTGACGTGACTAGACCTGTAAATACCTAACTTAAGATCCAAGTAGGAATGAAAGTTTGTTGTTTCTCATCCAAACTTAAAAACAACCCCACCCCCCTCCCCCCAATTCATTCTCTGATATGTTTTACCATTAAAGGCCTTCCTTCAGAGGAACTGTACACAGGAGCATCTTGGTCGGAACCGTCCCACCATACACTGTTGCCTGCGGATTTGATGAAGGTTCCAGTAAAGGGCCTGAGGTCAGGGTGAGTTTTTTTATTTTCTGCTTGTTGACATCTCCAGAGCAACCTCTTCTAAACGTGCTGAGTAGCTGAATGCTCCCACATACCCGAGCCCTGTCAGAATCCAGTAATTACCCATTTTCAGTGGCTGAGCTCAAAACCTTTTAGCTCTATTTAAAGCCTGTTTAACAAATTAGGCTTAATAGAGAGCAAGGGAGTCGCAGGTAAACCTTTCTTCTCTATACATTTGTCTCCTCTTCGTGTTAATAAGTAAACTCACGATTTAGTTCACTTCACTGCTTAAACAAAGACTTGGTTCTCTGACAGAGGTGATTTGAACCACTCATCACGCACCCATCTCCCAAGAACCCCCTACCAACCTGTCTGGGGGAGAATTATTCAGTGAAAATTCCTTTGGATCCCTCCGTTTATTATTTCCAGGATTTCTCTAAGTCAGAGAAAAATTTGTGTAGCTTTATAGCTATGGTGGTCAATGCTCATCTTCAGGAGGAACTCTTGGTTGCCGTGAATATTTATCTTAGGTGTTCAGTGGAGTAGGAATGTGAACCTCTGTTTTTCCTATATTGATGATCGTCATTGATACGCAGTTAGGCTCTGGTAACATTCCTTTTCCACCCACATCTTCATATGATTAGATTTCCTTGTTCCTGATCATTGTACTTGGCCACAGTACAGGAATGCCTCACACTTCAATCACCAGGTGGCAGTGTCTCAGAGGTGAACTTTGCTCATGGCTGAAGGTTGTTGATTACAGAGGTGGGCTTGCTGCCTGTGCCTTGCTAAATAGGACAGTTCCAGCCAGAGAGAATAGGTGTGTCTCCATCCCCCCACCCTCCAGTCTGTGTTGGACAAGGCCATATATCTTGCACAAATGCAAGATGGAGTACGTCATTGCCACCTCCTCCTATTGTGATATTTGATAGAAGCAATAAAAGAAAAGACTAAATCATACAGCTCATTGTGAGTCTGCAGTCAATGACTCACCAGGTGGAAAAAAGGTCATTTGTCACTGGCCAAAGCAAGACACAGAAAAGGAGAAGACATCACTAACACGCTGGGTGTTATCTGGAGGTAAACCATTTGGTCCTCCAGGCCTGCAAGCTCAAACACAGGGGTATTATTCAGGTATCTGAATCTTTAGGAAGTGCAGACCCAATTGGCTTCAGCCGTTTGGCTCCATGAACTCAGAACTCAAGTGCAGCTCTAACAGGCAGTATAGACCTCTGGAGCTCAATTCCCAACCTGCAAACTAAGAATATTTGTACTTTACAGGAAGAAACGATAATGCTTTAAAAAACTTCTGGAAAAAAGGCTGGAAACCATGCAAACAGTTCAGAAGGATATAAGACTCATAAGGTGGCATATATTCTGGGACCAGCTGCCACAGCAGGGCTCTCACCCACTGAGCTAAACTCTTATACTCTCCAGGTGGCTTTCTCCAAGCAGTCCCTGGCTTGTTCTAAGCCAGGCACAGTGGTAGCTGACCGAGGCTGAAATCAAGCAAAGGATATTTACATTTAACATTACGGAAGATTTCAGGGCAGAGCTCGTGTCTGTGCTGTGTCTTTGTTTAGTTTGTTATTCCAGTCAAACCCACAAGGTCTATAAAGGAAGATAAGATCCATAAGCTCTACTGCATTGTAAATATAGGGAAGTGAGTAAGAACAACACCACCTTTATTTTAAGAGAAACACTTTGTATTTGTATCTGCACTGAGGATTTATGATGTCTTCTGCATATAGTGTTGGTTTTTTTAGCTACCCTACAAAAACAGATAAAATGCATCTAAATACTTCATTGTTCACCTGAAGAACATATTGTTTAATTTTCACCTGTGTTTTGAAAATCCTGTGTACAAGATTGGGACTATTTCAGACACACCAGGATGATTCCTAGGTTGTCAGCATTGTATGATTTATTATGGTTCTGCTTAAAACTACTAATCGGTTGCTCAGTCTAGAATCATTGCCTTTTGGATAAACAGTTTGGATCAGTTAAAGAACAAGTGTCCCATTGCATCTGCAAGGAGGAAATTTGCCTGGATTCAGAGAATTCAGTTTCTTGGGATTTTAAATAATAGTTGACCTTGTAGTGAATCAGAATAAAATTTGCATAGATAAAGCAATGTAGAAATGCTTCATTTTCTTAGGACATAGGATGTTTAAATGCAAACAAATGAACAATAAAAAAGAATTATATTACAGTATATGGCAACTGAATTAACTGTTTCTCCAAAGAATTAAAGACTGTGAGGTTATTTTCTTGGCTTTAACTCTCGTACCTCCACAATATGATGTGACTGTTTCACAGAGTTTCAGTTTCCTCACCTGCAAATGCCAGTTTTATTTCTCTTTGGCTATAGCTGTTTATGAAAAACAATACTTATCGAATCTGGCCCAGATCTAAGTGATGGACTCACAAATCACCATCGGCAGTTTCAGCGCCCCAGAGGACTTTATGTACCTATAGAAGAAGATGTAGTTACTTCACAAAGTCAACATTTCCTGTTGGACTGTACTCAATGGGGTCACTATCGCAGATGAGCCGTGGGGCTGTTGAAACCTGTCCCGTGTGAAAGATTAAATAGGGTTCGAAAGATAAAAAGCTGTCTTTGCGGGTGGAGGGAAAAGCTGAAGCAGACCTCAAGCACGCAAAGCAGCGCATAGGTGGTGGGACTGGCTGGTTAGGAAAATGTATCTTAGAGAAATAAGCACACAGCATGCATGCTGCATAACCACCAGCATTGCTCTATGTTCTCTTTTTCTCATAGAAATCATATATTCTGCATTTTGGCGTGTCTACACTGCTGGCTATGCAGCATCAGTGACTTCACTCATTACAGCTCTAATTATCTTTGCTGCCTTCAGGTAAAAATAAATTGGTCTCTTTTTCAGGATGTATTAAGATAGCTCCTCCTAATTCCTCTCAAACCTTCTGTGTTTTGTTTTGTGGTATTTTTTAATTATTATTTTAAAATCCTTCTTAGACATAAGACCTTTGATGGCAAGGGGTCCTTCTTCATTCACCGTAGCATTTTCTGCAGATGTTAAAACAATAAAGCTGGCTGGAGAGTCTGTCTTAGTCTTTTTGATGACTCCACTCAGTGGAAATGCTCCAACCTCTTATCACAATTAAGAGAAAGAATACTATTTCTCCAGTGCTTAGCCAGGACATACTCTGCAGAAACTGTGTCTCAGGCCCCTGAACCAGCAGTAGTATTGTAAACTGTCCATTTCCCTCACCGAAAGACCATTGTTTCCATAACTGGAGTTCTAAAAAGAGATTGAAAGAAATTTAAATGTCATGTTTGATGATGTTGGATATTAGGAAATGGATCTTGGTTTTGATTGGTTTCAACACACTTGGACAAAAGCCTTAATTTTATCCTGAAAACAGGAGTGCAGAGCAGAGAAGCAGCTTCCTAACTGGAGTGGGTTTGTAGTCTCAATGGTCGTATCACTTATAGAGAGTCCCAGCACCAAGAGTCCAATAAGTCCAAGCCTTGAAAGGTTCGGACAGAGACTGATATGTCAAAATCTTGAAGGAGATTAATTCGGCTCAAGGTCAAACCGTGGACAGGGCA
Organism: Bucorvus abyssinicus; assembly: GCA_009769605.1. NCBI lineage: Eukaryota > Metazoa > Chordata > Aves > Bucerotiformes > Bucorvidae > Bucorvus > Bucorvus abyssinicus. The sequence continues at coordinate 13,618,477 of CM020028.1, forward strand.
ATATAGGGAAATGCAGTCTAGGGTAGGGCAGCTACTTCTCTGACATCCACTCAATATTCTGTTCTCCTCTAGCCACAAAGGGGCTGAGAGGATGTTTGCAAGCTTGTTTAAAAAACAAACAAACAAACAAACAAAAACAAACAAAAAACCGAAAACCAAACCCAAAATTATTTAGAATAATTAAAAGCCATTATTGCAACACAACCCAAGAGTCCCAGACTTACTTTGTGCTTCTGGCACTTCCTTTAAACATGTGGTGATTCAAGGACCATTATACTAATGCTTTTATTAGCTTAAAGAGATAATAACTGCTCTGCTCCCTTGTGACTAGCTCCCTCTCAAATAGTGACAGATCCTTCACTTGCTTTGGAAGGTGTCTGAAGCCACCTTGTATTCCTGTCTGAGTTTTAACGAGACCATGAGAAATTTCTCCTGGAGTACAATTTTTATTTTCTCTTTCCATGTCAGAAAATTCCACTGTACACGGAATTACATCCATATGCACCTGTTTGCCTCCTTTATCCTGAGAGCAATTGCTGTTTTCACCAAAGATGCTGTTTTGTTTGCAGATGAAACTATGGACCACTGCCTCATGTCAACGGTATTAAACTTCCCCTCTCTCTTATCCTTGTTTTAACATTAATTCTTGTCCTGCAGAGAACATGGAGATTTCTTAATCCCATTTCTCTTTAGTTTGCTGGAACTGAAATCTTAAACAATACTACACAAACTCAAAGACCGAGTGCTACAGCTACATTCAGCTTTGCTATATAAGGTACAGGTCTGTTGACTCTAAAGAAGCTGTAACAGTTTCTATGAGTAAAGAATTTCATCTAGAAGCAAGCATCAATGTTTCCCTTTTTAAAAACTGAAGTAAAGTCAATTGAAATGATGGAATCTCAAACCTACCGAAATCTCATAATAATTTCTTCATTCTTGAGTGATAACATTGAATTTTGCCTACACTTGTAGAGAAACTGGACACAATGGAAAGTGAACCTAATAGTTTCTTCTTCCTCTGCGTTTGCAGGTTGCTTGTAAGGCTGCTGTGGCATTCTTCCAGTTCAGTATTTTAGCCAATTTCTTCTGGCTTCTTATAGAAGGGATATACCTGCAAACGCTGCTCTTGCTGACCTTTGTTTCGGACAAGCAGTATGTGTGGTGGTTCATATTTACTGGCTGGGGTTAGTACTCTTCTCCTTCTGTGTTATTTAGTATTTCCATTTACTTTCAGAACTAGGTTGAATATTTTATGTGAGATAAAAGGTGCCTATCAAAGGTGCCACCTTTCTGATGAAATTCATCCAGTGTATCAAAACCATCCATCTACTCTGTCTTGCTTCATATTTTGTTGGATATGAAACCGTTCAAAACTTGGAAGGAGAGGGTAGGATTGGTTACTAGAAGCACTATGATAAGTCCGCTTGAAAGACTCCAGCACTCATCTTTATGATGGGAATTAAAGTCATGCAACTCCAAGAATTTAAAAGTTAGCCATCTAATCTATACTCTCTGCAGGTTTCTTCTGCAGTCAGTAGAGAGAGGTACATGTGACATGATGGTCATTAATCCAGACCTCAAGAAGATGAGTAATGTGGCTGGGTAACATCCTGGAAACATGTTGCCTTCTCCATGACTAAAGAAGTTTGGGTGACTAACCTGAAGTTGACAGTTTGCTTTTAGTTTGTGGAATTAGACAGATTAATCTTAAATCATGTGAGTTCAGGCCTAGGAATCAAACTATTCTGTTTTTTTTTTTCAGATAAATCCTAGATCTAAGGGATCTTTTGAGTTTATACAGCAATTAAAGTTATCTCTGATTGTCAGAATATGTGCACATAACACATAAAATTTAATCTTCAAATTCTCACACCTTTTTTTTTTTAATGTAATTAAATTCTAGAAGTCTGTATTTTATAAAGGGGTGTGATTTGGAGCTATTCTAATTATGATTGCCTGAAACTAGATGCTTAGACCTTGACTAATCACAGCTAAGTTGAGATAACAGTGCAAACACCTCAATTAATAACGTAGTAACTCTCATCTTCTATAATCAAGGGAAAATGAGAGAAATCTCAGGGGCAACTCAGGTTTTAGGTCATAGGGATGTAAATATTTCTCTTCATTAATTAAAAAGACAGCTTGCACTGAGTATGGTCCCAGCTTAAAGGCCTTGAACAAAGGTCTAAAATTAGGAAAGGCATGTTCTGGGCCTTTTCTACAGATCTCAAATCATACTTAGAAAGATATTATCTATATTTCAATAGCTTTCAGTGAAAATGTCACCTGCTTCAGATTACAGACCCTTTTGTGGCAGCTTTGCAAGTCACTCAGTCTTTCAAAATTCAATTCCACAGAAGGAGAACAAAAGCAATTGTTAGTTTATTGGCCTTTTGGGAGAAAAAAAAAAACCCAAGAAAAGCCTATTCAGTCATAAATGTAGAAGGATAAGCAGTGATGAAGTGAGGCTAGAAATCACCAGCTTCTGGATTTCGCTAAATTTTCATGGAATGTTTATCAACTGATAGGTCTAGAACGATGAGTAGAGGCTCCTCAGGACAAAAATGTGAACTCTTACACATAGTGTACAGAGATGTTCATTGGCCAGAATTCACAAGATAAAATAGCTGCAGCTAAACAAGTTACTCCTCCAGCTTTACAAGTGCTCGTAATTCATACCCAAAACTTCAATTAATTCTTAGCTTTTTTTTTTAAAACACAGTTTTCTTCTTTGTTTTCATTTAATTTTCCTACTTTGTTGTTGTTGTTGTTGTCGTCATCATTGTTTTCTTTCTTTCCCTGGACTGCAAGTTAAGTTCTTTCATAAAATTATTTAAAATTGTCTGACCCATTGTTTGACCTTTAATGTACATCAATCTGCTGCACTGTGAACCTTCTTGGAATAAAGTTTCTATGGGACACAGTATTCAAAACAATTATATTTTGTTCTGTGTTGATTCCTCCAGGAGCTCCCACTGCTGTGATGTTTGCTTGGGTCCTCACAAGAATCCTTCGACAAAATACTGGGTACGTCAGATCTTTGATACGTAAGACAAGGACATCCAATTTTGTATTATATTTTGATTTTCTGGTGGGGAAAAAATTAGATATAAAAGGCAGAAACACAAAAAATATTTGTTCAAAAGTTGTGCCTCTGATTTTTACACTTCAAATAAGTCAGAAAATAGTTTTAAGTCTTATTTCTGATTTTGATGTGCGTATATAGAGTAATAAAACTTGGAATTTCGTAGTAAGTATTGAAATTTCATTTAGTTTCCTCATGCCAAGTCTTGAAATAATTATATTTCCAGAAAATCACTGCTGCTGTAAAAATCAGCCATAAATTACTAATCCTAATCTCCTCAAATAAACAAACAACAAACCCGTGATGTCCTGATAAACAGTTTCTTCTTTTATTTCCATTCTGATTCTTTTTAACTATTATTTATTTTTATTTTTATCTTTCAATGTAAAAGCCAGGTATAAAGCAGATAATTGTTTACTAAAAGCTGCCCTGAAGGCCTTCAGGTCATTTCACATGGATGAACAGTTGGAAAAGATATTATTTTACACCTACCTGCTCAGGACTGATATTAGTGATGTAGAAGCAGTAAGTTCTATGGCCCACCACATTTGGCACATCCTATTTTCCTTTATTTATATTTCTGGAGAACCTCTGCAGAGGAAGTTCTCCATTGTAATGTTCCGTAAGTGGAATTGGTCTACCTTTCCACATCATGTGGAAAAAGGTAGACGGTTGTGTAGCCAGCAGAGGTGCGAGGAAGATTTCATTTTTCCACCTTTCCCACTGCTCCTTTTCCAAAGAATTGTTTATCTGTTGTATCTGTAGCAGAAGAATGTGGCACAAGATACTCCAGTTACAGAAAGAGTTCACAGAAAGGTGGAAAATAGGAACAAGAGCGCTGATGAGTTCTCACAGACATAAAGAGGGGGATGAAATGAGTCTGACCTTCAGGTGCTCTTCCAGCAAAGTGCCTACCTGCATAGTTTACTTCTCTGATGTATTTTATATGTCCACTTTAAGATGAGATTACTTGTGTCTTGCTCTATCGATCTTCTTTGACTGCAAAGGAAATGTCATTGAGTAGATGCGAAGCAGACTACACAGGCAGATGAATTTATTGCAGATCGTCCATTCATTGGGTAGTTTTTCTAATATTAGATATATAAACAAACGAGAATATCAGAACCACTCATCTTTTACCTCATAGCCTAGTGAATGGGAAACCCAAGTTCTTCAGACGCAGCTGGTCTGAACTTCCATTGCTCACATTGCAAAGATGCACTCAGACCGGGGTAAGTCACCATCTGTAAGCTGTATCGTTATCAGCGAAATATCCCGTGTCACAAAACCGGAAGGGAAAATACAGGAAGAGGGAGCATGATATAACCTAACATATATGGCACTCGACTGGAGGGAGTTAAACTGGACTGTTGTTGATGTTAAATGCGTGAACAGCCTAACAACAGCAATGGATAACCCATTCTGCTCTCTCCCTTCAGGGTACCTTTACTAGGGCTCTGGATTTTTCTTGCCTATTTCCCCATGACCCTGAAGTCATTCCATTCATGGATAGTAGTTTAGTCTCTGATCTGTACTCTGAAAAACGGTCACTTTTTCAAAAGAAGAGCAGAACTAAGCCTGAAAATACACATGTGCGTTTCTTTGCTTTGGTTCTCCCACTCTTGCCTCTTCCTGAGTAAACCTCCCTTACATTGGGCGGTGCAGAAACTTTCAGAGAGGTATCAGAGTACCAGTTCTGGCAGGAGCATTTAAATAGTGGCTTAAACTCGGTGTCCATCACTTTCTCATTCTGTAACAGAAATACTTCTATGTGTTGTGGAAAGCTCACATGGGACAGACGACATGACTGGTTTTGTTTGTTGTTTCAGATGTTGGGATGATGATGAAAATGGTGTGGTGTTATGGATCATCAAAGGCCCCATTCTGCTGACTGTATTAGTATGTCTTTTCGTTTTGTCTTGAGTCTCTTCGGAAATGTGAAAGCTAAGTTAGTGTCTCCTTTCAGCAAACTGGGAGCAAAGCAATAGCATGTGCTTTGGTATTGAATTGCAAATAGCCTGAAATTATTGTATAGCGCGTGGGTTTGTGGTTGTTCATTTTGTCGGGCTTTTCCCCTCAAAACCACCCTAAATCACAACCTAAAGGGTAAACCTATATTTTCTGGAATCATGCCTAGGACATAGTGGAACCATCTTGACACCTACATTCCACATGCCACAGTCGTGATGTGTCTCTGTAAGTCACTTCTGAGGAGAGGCAGCCCATACAGGCAGGATTCTCAGATCATGTGCAGCTGGTTTAATATGAAGAAATACATATAGATCATGTTATCCAGTATGTTTTTAAAAGGAGTTCCTAGGATGCCGATTTGCCTTATGCACAGATTTATTCTACCTAAACGTAGGGAGGAACCGGTATGTCGTTTAGGTCTGTATCTGTTATAATCCCTGTCAGTGAAGGGAACACGGGGGGGCTGTTTGAAGCAGGTAAGATCTGTTGGTGCTGACAATAAGTACAAGGAGTTAATACTAGACATAAAATGACACTGAAAGATGTAGGTCTACATTAATTCAACATAATCTTCAGCATATCTTTATGTATAACTATATGTTGGTGGGAAAATTTAATGCTATTTCTAATGCTATTGATTTGATCTGAGGCAGGTCGGCACTGATTTATGGCAGTGCAATTCCTATGACTGGGGATTATTGTTTAATTGCTATCAATTGAAGATAGGTCCTGATTTGCACTAAGTTTACAGATTTTGTCTTGTCTTTTCAGATCAACTTATTATATTATTAATGTGATCAGAATTCTAGTCCATAAATTGAAATCTCAAGAGGGAGGAGGGAGCCATTCAAGCCACTTTGTGTGAGTGTTTCTGGGTCTCTTGATACTGACTTGTTCGAGCTGCTGTAAGAAATGTTTTATGGGCGGCAGCACAGAGTGTTCCACTCCTTCCTGATAGAAAGAGAAATCCCCAGAAGAAATAACAATGTAAACTCTCATTTTCATCCCAAATATCACATCTCTTTTTTCCTTTGGGGGGAGAAGGGTGGGGTGGGTGTGTTGGGGACAATGAGAAAACTAAAGTATTACAACCCCCAAAGGACCCAGCTTAGAAGTAACACTCAATGAGTAAACACTCAATAGTAAACACTCAATGTCAGGTAATTCATCCACCTTGCTTCCAGTCCTTTTCACACAAAGGGCCACAGAGAGAAAGGTATGGATAATTTCCTTTAAATCCTTAGCAGTAATGTGATGCTGGTGTTCTAAACCTAGTCCTTTCTGTTTGTGATCCTCTTCACAATCCATGGGGAACTCATCAACGCAGTCAGAGGACTCTGGTGAGCAATTTAACTCATCCTAAGATACTGAGGTATGTCAGTTATGGCACAGGATCTAGTGTAAACCTGTGCCCTTCTGGAGAGAGCTGAAAGCCAAGGAGAATATCCTAGGACATCACCAGTGGCTTTCACCACACTGATTAAGCAACTGAATCAAGTCCTATGGACAGGGAGGATTAGACCTCCGCTGACAGTTCTGAAAGTTGAAACACTTCCATTGGGGATACCTACATGTGATTGAGATGGGTCTCAGGAGAGTAGAACAGAGTACTTAGTTTGGTGTCCCTGTTTTTCATGCATACCAGGGAGAAGAACCCTGAAAAGTCCATCCAGAAAACTTACGTACTGATTTGTTCATCTTTGTTCACCAAGTGTTGACAGTGGAAGTGCTGAAAAGTAATCTTCCATAACTTCGTTGGATATAGTTTCTCCCATTATGGAACTGTCCTCTCCAAATCTGTACCAAATTTGTTTGGAAAATTTGTTCCAACATATAATTGCTGTCACTAATACCATATTTCTAACAGTGCATTTTTTTTAAATTCTTGCTTTACCAGGAGACTTGCTAAATCCACGTTACTCTTAATCCCCCTCTTTGGAGTGCATTACATCGTATTTGCATTTTTCCCAGAAAGCACTGGTCTGGAAGCTCGCCTTTATATTGAGCTGGGTTTGGGTTCTTTTCAGGTAAGCTGGACAAAATGTTTGTCAATCCTAAGACATTTGGTCTGAAACACCACACTCTCAGGAGTTTTGCAGTTTAGGCTGGTTGCTAGAGTAGGTGTTAATGATATGTCTAAATTCCACACACATTCCATCTTACTCTTCCATAAGCTCTTTCTGTTGTTCGTTCCCTTATCTTATTGCTTGAAATCTCACATTACTTTTGAGTTCTGACTCTGACTTTATATTAATAATCACATAAAAATTACAATATCCACCTTTATTGAATAACAATGCCAGAGTGCCATGAAGATCAGTCTATGGATTAAGGTGAACTGATTGAAACTAATTCCACATATAATAAAGGTGATGATAAGAGGAATGAGAAAATAAAGATCGTATATCACAACCTGTCTTGTCCTTACCCTTTAGCAGTAGGGAATACATAATTTTAATTCTTCTTTGTTTCTTTTATTTTGCCATACAGCCATTCAGAACAGTATCATGAATTTGAGAGGGCCAAGGCCTGGATATGGCATCCTTTGTAATAAATAGCTAAGTCTTTTCCCTTCCCCTTTCCCCTGTACCCCAGAACAGCTTGTTCATGTTGGTATGTGTTGAAAATGATCCCTTTTCCATGCTTACCTCCCAATCATGGTCAGACTCTGTTTGGGAAAACACTTGTTGGCCCAAGCCAAAGCTGCATCATGGACCATGTTGACATTTTAACATAGAGAAGCAAAGCCCAGTACTCAGGGCTGTGCCTGGTCCAGCTTACACAGATGTAGTCTAGCACTGTCCAGTGTTTGCCTGCGTCAGCACAGCCTGTGTAGTGGCTTGTCTCCAGCTGACTCGCACTCCCCCAGACAACGTCTGTCTGTAGTTCTGGGAGACTATGAACCCAAGACCTTTCCCAATAGGTTGTTGGCTGAACACAGCCATCTGCTTGTGAGTGAAAGATGCAAAACAAGAGCAGGTCCTCAAGCAGTATGTTCACTACTGTAAATATGGACTAGAACAAGACGGAGGTCCCTACTACATTATCTAAGGAAGAACTTGTTCGTAGGATATAGTAAACAATAAATTAGTCCTTAGTGCCTCTGTACAAGGGCAGTAATAGACATAATGAGTATAGTATGTTGACAGTCCATTGAGGAACTTTATCCTATTACAAAAACCCAATAAAATGTGCTGCATCACCTAAATTCCAATGGAACAATGGAACATAATGTATTTTTTGCTCTCTTACTCAAATGTCGAATGAAATCTGATGTCTTTCTCTAATTCTATGCTTTAAATCCTGATGGGTGGCTTTTTTTTCTCCCTACCCTCCCTGTCCTAGGGTTTCATTGTCGCTCTTCTATATTGCTTCTCAAATGCAGAGGTGAGTATCAAGTAGATAAGATAATCAAACCTTTCAAACTCATGAGCCTCTCTTGTTTTCAATTTTTTTTTCCTATTTCCAGGACCGATCTGTCCTTTGATCTGCTCCTGAAAGTATGAAATGCCCATGTCTCTTTTTCCCCTTGGTACCTTTGTTGACTTTATTCATATTCATACTGTTCTGACAGGACACAAAACAAGCTTTGAAGCAATGACCCTTTACCAAATGGTTGTGACTTTCCTGACAGGGGACATTTTTCTGCTTTATATCTGATAGCTATCATGATGACTTCTCAATGGAAAGCTTGTTATGCTCATTTTCTTTAGGTTTATTTTCTGCCAGCAAGTTTCTTTTCCTTTTCCTTTTCCTTTTTTCCTTTTCCTTTTTCCTTTTCCTTTTCCTTTTCCTTTTTCCTTTTCCTTTTCCTTTTCCTTTTCCTTTTCCTTTTCCTTTTCCTTTTCCTTTTCCTTTTCCTTTTCCTTTTCCTTCTTTTCCTTTTCCTTTTCCTTTTCCTTTTCCTTTTCCTTTTCCTCTTCCTCTTCCATTCCCCTTCCCCTTTCCCAGGGCAGCCCATGTGTTTTCAGTAGTTTTGTTCTAACACTTTCTTTCCTGTTTTTGTATCATTGTGAGAATTTGAATAAATTCCCTGTAGCACAGTTTAGAGACCCTATCATTTTGAAACCTAACTAAATTCACTCACACTTTCCCCAAGACAGTAGAATGAATCAAAAGCCATAAGAAAATGTAAAACCACATCTTATCCTCAGAAAAGTGTGTAGAATAAATGAGAAGAATTACCCACTAACAGTGTCTCAGTCTCCCCACTAGCTTAGACTGGACACTTCTCACAGGGATGGCTAAATGTTGAAATTAATATTATCCAAGGATAAATAATGCCTTAATAATTTATTTTAATAGTGTTTAATATTCTTTTTTTTTTTTTTTAAGTTGCAAAAGAAGTATTTACAACAATGTGAGAGACTGGCCAAGCAAGGTGGTGCCTGTATAGGATGGAACTGAGGGCTGACATTGTACACAGGAGTGTTGAGGGCCTTGAGTTTTCTGGGATTGTACTGAAGTAGAGGGTTGGTGGAGGAAGCCTGTCTTCTATTTATTAGTCCTGAAAACTCCAGGGGGCCTCTTCTGTCTGTACTTGAGTTTGCACACAGGGGCTGGCATGCATGTGTGATTAACAGAGTAAATAAAGGCAGAATAGGGGCCACTTCAATGATAAGTACTGCCAGGGACATTCAGGGAACCCTAATGGTCCAAGATGTACTTGTGCATGTCCCACCCTCTTTTCTGTATGCCGTGTAGAGACCATAAAGGTTTAGATAACAGAATTATAAGATGAATTCCTAAATTCAGAGAACTTAAAGCACATTTGTCCATATGTACATCCCCTGTAAGAACTGATGGTTTCACTTAAGGGTTATTTTCTGTGTTTAATTTGAAGTGGGTTTGTGCAATTGGTGCTGCTACTATAACACTGTCGGATTTGCAGCACTGATGACAGCCACAGAAGATGGCAGCTCTGTGGTTAGAAGCATTTGACATGTCTTCTTAGTTTGGGGTGGCCTTTGTAAGACACTGTCTAGACATTCAGGAGAGCCACCCTCAACCCGGATGAACTGAAAGCCTGGAGATGACCCTTATTGCAAAAAGCAGGTCACAGCAAGGAGAAAGAGAAGATTCAGTTTGAGGAAAAATAGAAATTATACAAGAAGGTGGAAATATTGATGAGGCAGACCTACAACAATAAACAAACTGCAGTAAAAAAACTTCCCTGTCATCCTCTGAATTTTGAAAATTGAGTCTGTTTATTTTCAGAAATGAATAGGGACATAGATTAAGTTCTTCTAAAAAATGTGTTGAGGTTTAATCCTGACTTGCTTGGGTGCCTTTGTGTACCTGGGCTAAATAAGTAGGCAGAAATTTTGGCATATTTTACCTTCAACACCCACTAAATCTTAATTTTTCGATTCTTTGTTTTTTAATTCCTTTTCTACAGGTTCGAAGTGAACTGAAGAAACAACTGTGCAAATGGCAGTATCAAGAATACCTGAACTTCATCCACAAACACAGGAATCTGTCCAGAGAAAACAGTCCTGTCAACTACGTCACTCAGTTGTCACTGCTGGAGAGAATCAGTCCAAAAGGAGAACTCTGCGTACCAGAATGGTGTGACTTCCGTGTGAGCTTTCCTAGCAGGATGAGTTTCTGTGACAGTGTAACATACAACCTGGCCAGCTTGGATTCTTTATGGCTTTCCGTAGTGTCAAGAGCCTTCTGGGAATTTCTTGTCCTCAATGTGAGCTGTGTTTCTCACCTGCTACAGATCAGTATCACAACATTGGTTCTCTCTCCTTAAGCAGTTGTTTTGTTGTGAAAAGCCAGACCTTGAGCTAGGTTGAACAGGTCAGCACCCGAAAAAAAATGGGACTACATTAACTCCTCCCAGGCCCAGCATGTTTGTCACATCTTTGTTAGTGTTTACCGAAATTTCCAGTTTTCACTATTCCTAATCTTCATTTGGAAGTTTTCCATAATGGCTAGCGATGTTTTACTAGTTGTTTTGAGATGACTCGAGCCATCTTAATGAGAATTACATGGAGAAACTTGGGGTTTTTTCCTTCCAAGCCTGCTGCACAGAGAGATTAAATTAGGTCAGAGGACCCCAAGACCTTTGTTGTCCATGGGAAAACATGACGTAGCTGAACATTAGGCAGATTATGAGTGTATGAAGGAAGAACATAAAGCAAACCCCATGCAATATATCAGCTGGGCTACCTTGAGCTGAGAATAACTTACAGACCTAGTCTTAGTGTCCAGATACTGGTCCTTGGGTAGCTGAAATGGACCTTCCGCCACCATAACCTTGAAGTCTGGCTGGATCCATCAACTAAATACGCAATTAAACTGTGCTTTTGTGCTTTTTTGGGAACCTCCCTTTGTGGACTAACCTGCTAAGATTGATGTTATCATCTCAGTCCTGCTCATCATTTCTCAGCTCATTATCACTCCACCCAATGATGTTTCTGGGGTCAGAATTATCAATGCAGCAGTATGGTGTAGTGAAGCAAAGTATGGTCAAGTAAAAGAGAGTGAACCCATGTTGTGCTTTTATCACTTCTTTGGATGGCCTTCCTCTTTCTTCAGGACTGACTTGGACTCTACCTCAAACTCTCCAAAAGTAAAGAAAGAGCACACAAGGCGCACTAGACCCCTCTTTAGTTCCTTTCAATATAGGACCATTCCCAGGAGAACCTGCATCCTGACTTGAAAGCACTGCTAGAGATCATGACTATTCAGGTACCTGCTGGCTTTCTGTGAATCACAATACCGGTTTAGCTTTTAAAACTAGTGCTCCAGTCCTGCATTTTGCTCTGCTCTTGGTAATTACTAGGCTTGGTTAATTATTGACTTCGTGGAAACATCTTTGTTGATTTTAAGTGCTTCATCTCTAGTTCCATTATTAGAGCAGAGATTAATTGTCCAGATTTCTAGAAATATGGTTCAGATCAGTCCTTTATTAGTTAGGCATGTAACCCATCTGTCCCGATGAATCAGATGTCCTCTATAAAGTATCATTTTATCTATTCTGCCCTCCGTATCTGTTTTCCTTGTAAAAATAACCTTTGCTCCCACGTTGTTTGTGCTTTGCATAGTGATATGTAAGATAAAATCCATAAAATGCATGTGACAATTTGAGCTGTTGTGTGTTTGTAAATTTTACTTGTGTCCATTTGGGTGTTTCATTTGAGAGTTTATAAAAAACAGGAGAGATGGAATCATCTCATGGAGTCATAGAATCATAGAGTCACAGAATCACAGAATGCTTTAGGATGGAAAGGACCTTTAAAGGTCCCCTCTGCAGCGAGCAGGAACGTCTCTAACAAAATCAGGTTGCTCATAGCCCCGTCCAGGGATGGGGCTTCTACCACCTCTCTGGGCAACCTGGGCCAGTGTTTCACTACTCTCATTGTAAAAAAATTCTTCCTTACATCTAGTCTAAATCTCCCTCTTTTAGTTTAAAACCATCACCCCTTCTCCTCTCGCAACAGGCCCTGCTGAAAAGACCTTCCCCATCTTTCATATAGGCCCCCCATAAGTACTGATAAGCCACAATAAGGTCTCCTTGGAGCTCTCTCTTCTCCAGGCTGAACAACCACAACTCTCTCAGCGTTTCTTCATCAGAGAGGTGTTCCAGCCCTGTGATCATTTTTGTGACCCTCCTCTGGACCCGCTCCAACAGGTCCACGTCCTTCCTGTGCTGAGGGCTCCAGAGCTGGGCACAGCACCGCAGGGGGATCTCACCAGAGTGGAGTAGCGGGGCAGAATCACCTGCCTTGACATGTTGGCCACAAAAATAATCCTGGGGAGTGCAAAGTTTTCTTGAATAAAAGCTTTGTTTGGGCTGTGAAAGGGCCTCTGATCCCTTCTTGATGGCAAATCTGAGGACACGACGGTGTCTGTAGGAGTAGGAAACTCTTCAGGGACCTATTTCTTCTCAGCAAGCCTGCGAAGGCAGCACAGGGGTTGTCACAAGCGGTGTCTAGCAGTGCTGTGCAGTGTGTGTTGAGGCACTGCCATCTCGTGGTGCATGGTGTGTTCTGGGCACGCTGCTGGCCTGCCTGGGTGTCTGCTGTCGGGAAAGCTAGGCAGTGCTAGGAAACATTTTCCCCTGCTCACCCCCAGCACAACCTTGAGATATGTCCTCTCCCGAGAGAGAATAAAATGATTACCAAAGGACAGCTGCACAACACATTAAGGGAGGTGATTGTCCCCTTCTTCTCTGCTCTCGTGAGACCCCACCTGGAGTACTGTGTCCAGCTCTGGGATCTCCAGCATAAGAAGGACATGGACTTGCTCAAGTGGGTCCAGAGGAAAACCGTGAAGATGATCAGGGGGTTGGAGAACTCCCCTAGGACAACAAGCTGAGAGAGTTGGGATTATTCAGCCTTAGAGAAGAGAAGGGTCTGGGAGACCTTACAGCAGCCTTCCAGTACTTAAAGGGCTACAGGAAAGATGGAGAGGGACCTTTATCAGGGAATGTAGTGATAGGACGAGGGGTAATGGTTTTAAAATGAAAGAGTGTTGATTTAGAGTAGATATAAGGAAGAAATTCTTCCCTATGAGGGTGGTGATACCCTGGCCCAGGTTGCCCAGAGAAGCTGTGGATGCCCCATCCCTGGCAGTGTTCAAGGCCAGGTTGGATGGGGTTTTGAGCAACCTGCTCTAGTGGAAGGTGTCCGTGCCCATGGCAGGGGGTTGGAACTGGATGATCTTTAAGGTCATAGGAAGAAATAATTAAAAAATATAACATCTGAGTGAGAATTGTTCATTTTCAGAAAATACAGCGGGATTTTAGGTATTACTCTCCTTGGCGTGTTGACAGATCTGCTAAATGAGGTTTTCCAGTGTATGGTTCTTGGAGCGAATATGCTAGAGTGTGTTATTGTATCTTTAAAAATGTGGATACTTACACAGGACTTTGAGAGTGATCTGAAATACTTTTGGAGGTAGCTTTTCTTTCTTTGCCTCTTGACTACAAAAGGAGGCTAAAAAAATCTCTTAGGTTAGACGTAACTTTTAGAAATAAGGCCTTTTCCAGATTCCCTTTTCTACATTTGCTGATCTCCCTGTTTTGTAAGATAGTGACTGAGGCAACCCATCTGCACATGGTAGAAAGGGGAGACACGTCCTGTGCTGCGTCATCCAGCACTAAAGAAGAGGCTGATGTTCCCTCAGCTCACCCAGTGTATCCATGTCAATGGATTGCCATAGGGTATTTAAAATGTTTTGAAACACAGCAAAAATGAAAATCCATACATCCGTCCTGTCCCCCTCAATTCTCAACATGCTCATGAGCCCAAGACCCCATTTCAGCCCAGGCCCTGCCTCAGCAAGTGCTGTAGGATGCTGATCTCCAGCTTTGCAACAGCCCTACCCCACCAAGGGCTTCACTGATCTAGGACAGATCCATAGGCTGAGTCCTGGCCTGACCTTGGATGTATGTTGGACCTGCATGGCCACTACGAACTTGCCCAATGATCTGGACTCTTGGTTGAACCTGGTCTTTGTCTCCAGGCCTTCCTCACTGTGGCAGTGACTGACCCAACTGCCCACGTGATGCCCTTTGTTGCCCAGGACTGACCCCTTAGGATCAGCTGGCCCTGGCTGCTCCCTGACGCATCTCTAACTTCAGTTTCAATAGATACATACCCACTTCCCCATCAGAAGAAAAGGCTCCAAGTATTTGTACTTTGGCTAAACAATGAGAGAGAATAGCAATTGAAAGATGTAGATTTTGTGGAGGATTCCTAGATCTGTGGGGGTCAGACAAAGACTTATGGTTGCTGAAACTGAGGAAAAAGAGGGGAGAATGTCAAAAATAGATCAGCTATTGTGGAGTCCCCCCCTTTCAGTAGGGTGAATGTACCTGAAGCATACCCAATGTTATAAAGACCAACCTTTTTCCGCCTTTACCAACAGGCAGTGCCTTTGTTTGAGGACAACATAATTTCCTTTCTTGTTTAGACCCCTTGGAAATAATATGTAGGCCCCAAAAGACCTGTGTATCAAAGCTCAGAGCCACAGGGGCTATGAGTTGCGGTGGAGACTGCGTTGCATTGGCATTGGCAGTATTAGACCATAGTCATGCTTGATACTGGTGCAGTCTTCTAAACACCTTCCTCATGTAACTCCACTGACTGATGGTGAAGGGAGAGTGCGCATGGCCCACTAATGGCCAAGTCTTCTCACCCGATTGGTCCAGGACTGACTTTGCCCAGCAGAACCCAGGGACTCCTTCCCATGAAGAAGGAAACTAACCCTTTTAGACCCAAGAAACTCCATCCTGCTGCCTCAGGAAGAAACACACTACCCTGTAACTTCACAGACAACAAGTTCTCTTTGGTGCAATTTTATATCAGAACAGACTTCTACAAAATGATAATACATTTATTGTGTCATCTACAGCAGTATACATTGTAAAAACAATTTCTCAAAACACAAAAAAGGTTAGAAAGCAGCAATTGATATCTGTGTTTCCACCTCATAACAAAGCTGAATAACCCCACATCCCATTACCAATTATACCAATTTTGACCAAAAAAGGTCAGTATTAGACCCAACAGGCCAGTAAGTTTGTACCTTGACACAGTCTAAAGCCAAAATACAGCTTTCCATCCAATAACTCGGTACTTCTCAGAGCTCTAGCATGTTGCATTGCCACTAAATTGACAAGAAGGGAAAGAGAATGAACACACCAAATATTTGTTTTTACAGATTATACTGGTACACAAAGGCCTCTCAAGGCTTCTCTGCAAGCACAAAGTCCATTGGAAAAGGCATATCCAGAAGCCTTAGTCGTTTCAGACACTGAAGAGTGTCATATCACACAGTGTCATATCACACAGTAATTTTTTACATGGATGAATTCCCCAAGAGAAACCCAATGGGAAATTGCAATTTTAATCATAATAACGTGAAAGACCACGAGGTTCAAAACATTGCTCAAGCTCTGCTGGTGTGTTTTCATACACAAAGTACAACATGTATTTAGCTGAACTGAACTCGTTATCATAGACACGCACGGAGCTTAACATCAGAGCATCATTAACTACCCCCACATACCCCATACCTTCCTAATGTTACTCTTCAATGCAATCCTGAACTGGTTTCATGTGCCTCGCTGCTACAAGCAGAGGGTAAAATCCTAACTTTGTTCCACTGCTTGTGCACTATATATCATGGTTTGTTTCTGGACACAGAAGTGCTGGTCATATAGACGCAATCTGACAGAGAGAACAAGACTTCCTGAAAGCTACTCTTGGTGAGAGCTACCAAGTCTTCATCAGGCATGCACCTCCCCCAAATCTGGTTGGCAATACCCACCAGAAGCCAGCCCCAAGCTTTTTGAGACCATTATTTCTCAGCGTGCGTGAAACAACAATAGTGACCAGGCAACGTTGCCAGGGGACAAATCGTCTACATGTAGACTTCCACAGTGTCAACATCTGTCTGTGATCTGGTCAGCTAGACTTCCTGGTGGAAGGAAACAGATACTTGCAAAGTATGAATCATCTTACCCTTGAGGAGACATCAAAAATATGTTTGATGTTTGTACTCTAAAATTTCTCATTTCTCTTTTGTGACTACAAAGGCAATGTGGAGAAACTAGATCAAAGGAAGATATCTTCACTATTGATGTCTAAAGCTAAGTGATGTGGATACCTCCTTAGCTGCCCGCTTAGTGACACAGGAGCTTCTCCAGGACTTTGCCTATGAGCCAGAATGCCTAATGCTCAAAAGTGCTGGATGCTGAAAGGGACATATATTTAATATAGCCCTTGATATTTAGCTCTCTAAGAAAGAAAATCAAGTAAAAACAGGTACTTGGTGTATCTGTGTTTTGTACACCTCTAGAGTTGTAGACTGAGGAGTCCGACAGACACTACCCTCACGTATATATAAAAGTCTGAGTTTGAAGGTGAACCCCATCCAAAGCATTTATCTCAGTTGCCTAGACACCCACACAGAGCTCATAGATACAACACAGTGCCCCTTTAAACCTTCCGTGCTATAATAGCTCTGCTGAGGTCATATTTATTGCTCTGTAGTGTCATGTAGCAAATGATTTAAAGCCTTCTGCATGTCTCCGAAAGCCCTGCCCACATGAGGAAATTGCAGAGCAAAAAAGGAAGTCTTACTATCATGAAGTCATGTAATTAAACCAAGGAGGAAAAGCTTCATTTGTTGGACTCTCTAGGTATAGCCACCGAATGTGGAAACTATGAGATTACCTTTGGTATTTGAATCTTGTACTCTGTCATGTAAGAAACTTCATAAGATTTCATGGCAGCTGTGAAATCTTACGAGGATGTTGTTTCTGTAGATGTTGAGGATACAGAGGGGTAAGTACGGCAGCTTCACCCAGGGTGCAGCATCGGTTTTATCTGTATCTTCTCAAACCAATCACTCACTGTGAAAGGCTGCAAAGAGCCCTCGTTACACCGCTCTTTCACCCTGGCCCTTCAGTGATATTGGGATATAGATACTCCTTTTGATTATAGCTGGCTAACAGCGGTCACACTTTCTTCACCGTCTCCTCTCCATCATTATTTGACAGGTGGACGCTGGATGGTAGGCATTGGAAGGGTTCATTAAAGGCTGGATGATGCTATGTGCAGAAAGCTGAAAAACCAGCCAGTCATCTAGATTGTCCTGGAAGAACAGCTTGTAGTAACTCATCCTCAGCAGTCTGCAGCTGTACTTTTCAACTTCTTTATGATCTGTGAGAGCCTTCACATAATTACAGGTAAAACAAAATCCATTCAGATGCCTTACAAACATATAAGAATGAACTCATTTTCCTTAATCATCTTCCACGGACCCTTCAGAAATAGTCTACGGGCTCTGAAATCTCCACGGACCACAGATAGAACTGCTGCCCTAGCAATTGTTTCTGAAACACTATTGAAAAACAGTTTCACATATCGAGGCAAATAAAGCCAATGAAATGAAAGCATTTCTTGTAGTTCTTTTTTTGACACTCTTTACTAATGTCAGTCAGGATGTTTTGGGGTTTTTGTTGTTTGTTTGGGTTTTTTGTTTTGTTTTGTTTTGGGTTTTTTGTTATACCCTCTGAAATTTTTATTTCTAATTTCTGGCAGGGCTGGGCTGGAAAGATAATGTGAAGTTAGTTATCTGCGTGGTTCGCAGGCCAGCTTTAGTAAGGGTTTGGTAGCAGTGTCAGACACAGGAGCACTGAAACCTCACAAGCCGACATGATTGGTATGTTTTTGCCCATTTGAGTGCTGATTCCCTGCAGCACGTTGACTGCATGAGTGTCCTACCCCTTTGATAGGAACCAAGCAGTTACTTGCAAGGTTATAACTGAAACCAGAAAAGGAGAAGATTGGGATCATTTCTGCCTTTAGATCTGACTGAATGAAAGCTGCTCAAATCCCAGATCTCGTTTATACACTTTCAAGAAATCTTTCACTTAGTTTTTATTGTCACTTTTCTTTTTCAGGGTGCTTCCAGTTCATTCCCCTGCTGTTCTGAATGGATGTCCATAGGTCTGTATTAGCTTCTTTGCGTTGTTTTTGCTGCCCAGTTTGAAATTTGAGCTGAAACAAATGCAGCTTAATAACATGATTATTTTTAGGCTTGCCTTTCTGCTGCATGATCAAAGATAAACTCTAGACTATCTGAAATAAAGCTGTTCTTATTTCAGGAGGGGAGAAAGGGTCTGGAGGCAAGACAAGGAGCATAAGTGAGCCAGGAGTTATTTTCATTTAGATTTTAGGAAAATGTTTCCAACTGCCAGAAGAGTGAAATTTTACAATAACTTTTCAGCGGTAAGAGAAGGTGAGAAAAAGAAAAGCCTAACGAATTTTAAAAGGGGAGTTGATCATTTTAGCAGTGGGAGTAATATGCTGAGAAAAATAATGGCAATTACAGAGTTCCCTTCAGATTAAGTGTCCTTATGGCACTGTTCAGCTCTGGAACACCTGAGGATCAGAGACCAACATCTTTAACTCTGCTACATATTATTTTTTCTTGATCATTTTGGCTTTGCGTATTTTTAATGACTGATTTCTTTTGTCCATGGGATTTATGAAAAAAACCCAACACCCTGAATCTTTGAGGTACTACATAGCCTTTCATATGCAAACACAGAAGTTACCATGCTATGCAGAATCAGAATTTCATCCATCATTGGTAAGAGAATATTATGAAAAGACACAATTTTACAAAATGACATGGACATTATGACAATAGATCCTTTCAGCAGTGCTGAAGAGGATCAGATTCTCCCAGGTCAGGTTTTGATCAGGAGTCTAACAAACACTCTGTTGTGTCCAGTTCTGGACCTCACAATTCAAAAAAGACACAGCCAGACTGCAGAGGGTTGAAAAGAGGGCCATGAGGATGATCAAAGGGATGGACAACCAGCTCGATAAGGAAAGACTGAAGTCTTTAGGTTTGTTCTCCCTGGAGAAGGGAAGGCTCAGGGGGGAACTCATCACAGTGTTCCAGTACTCAAAGGTGGCTACAAAAATGATGGAGGCTGTCTCTTCACAAGGACCTGCATGGAGAAGACAAGGGGCACAGGTGCAAATTACATTAGGAGGTGTTTCATTTGGATAAAAAGAAAGGATTTTTTTTTATGGTGAGAACAATCACTCATTGGAACAACCTCCCCAGGGACATGGTAGAGTCCCCATTGCCGGAGGTTTCCGAGATGCAATTGGACAAGGTGCAAGATAACCTTATCTAGTCTGCTTTTCTTGTGAAAGGTTGGACCAGATGATTGTTCAAGGTCCCTTCCAGCCTGGGCTGTCTATTCTACAATTCTATGATCTGCTCTGCATTCTTTTCTGGAAGGTATCTCACAGTTGCCATTGACGATGGAAAGAGTCTGGGGAGAGTCATTTTTGTAAATGTAATCTCCAATTATCAGCACAGTCAGTTCCTGCCTAATTCTGGCTGATATTTGACCTTGCAGTTGCAAGACACAGTTCTTTAGTTGCAATGATGGACAGCTGCTGAAAAGGAGGAGCTAGACGCCAATCACAGCGTCTGAGTTTCACTTCCAAACTGCACCTTTGTTGCATTTCATTCTAGACTCCACTGCCTTCATCTCTCTCCCTTTTTCCACCACCTCATTTTAACACCTGGTTTTCAAATCCAATACTTACATGAGGGAGAGGAACTTGGGTATTTTTCCTTTCTGAAATAAAAACTCCCACAAACATTTAATTTCATTACCTCAGCTCTGAGTTCCAGACATACAAAATGCAGGTGAAGGTAAAAGGAGGTGAGGTCACCATGCAGCAAAGAAACAAGCCTTCCCTGTCTTCTGGAATACAGGTTGTAGTTTTCATTTTGGGATGGTAACTGTCCTGTGGTGTCAGCACTCCACATCAAAAAGTCAATTATCAAACAGTGGTTAGGTACAGCAAGTAGTCACAAAAGCTGCAGCACAAGAAGGTTTTGTACATTTACAAAAGCAAAATAAGAAAATTAGACAAGAAATACATTATGGACATGGTAGAAAAAATGGCTCAAGGAGCACTGCACGCTTGTTTTGCTTTTAATTATGTATTGTTTTTAATAACATAGACTTTCTAGCTCCAAAATATATTTCACAGTGAAAAATCAAAGAAAGCACTGTTACATCAATCGATATTTTCACACGCTTAAAAGGAAACCACCTGTTGGTTTCTCCCATCCCGAAACGCATGGAAATGACAGCCACTGAGAGTGGTGGCCATGCTTGTCCAGCATCTTCAGCAACAGAAAGATTTCTGGAAAGCTAATTTGTGTGATGGCATCAGAGTCTGGTTTAGCTAATGACATAAATCTGAAGTATGATCTTTCCAGTAACACTGAGAAAGTCTGGGTGACTAAGGAAAGCCACATTTGCAGGTGCGTCAACAATTCCAATTAAAAAAACCCATAATAGAAGGGGGTTGATTGTATAGTACATTGTACATTAAATATGTTGAGAGATGCCATTTCTTCCGTTAAATTCTGTGCTGGTGAAAGGTGCTGAAGACTTCAATTTGTCCACTGAACAAGAAACACAGGGACTACAGCAGCAGAAATTTCCCCTCCACTGCCCTCCAACTTGTCTTGCTCCTGAGCGTTAACTCTTGGAATTCAAGGGGCAAGTCCAAGTTTTCAAGACTATTCAGTCCTTGGCCTCTCTTGCTGAGACCACCAAAATACAATAGTAATAATAATGTGCTGAGGCCAAATCCCAAGCCAAAGTGAAGTGGCTTTGTTCTAACAATAGTAACGGTTTTCTGTACCGGTTTTAATTTAGCTGAGGACCTGGTCTCTAATGTGCGTGATTGGAGGGTGGTTTTGGGGATGTGGACATTTGCCCACGAGGCACTGGACTGAGATCCACCAACTCAAATTGCAGAGCACTGTAGGATAGCCAGGAAAACAACAGAACCCAAAAGTAAGCTCAGAAAAAGCCTCAAGAACAGCAACAAAAACTCAAAAAAGGGATCCAAATGCCTTCTTGCTCTCTACGGAAACATGGCAAAGAATCTCCAGCTAGAGGTAGTTATTCAACACCTCTTTCTCAAAATTTCTAGTTTATTAATACTTGAAAATTGGCCCCTGGCTATTCATGCAAAATGTACTTTTTGATTTTTTTAAGTAATACACTTACAGTATGGTCGATATAATACCTTGGGAAAGCCCATATTAGAGAAAATAGAAAACTAAATGTTATCTCTTCATCCAACATTAGATAGTCTCATCTAAAAATATCCCAGTATGCATTTGCCCGACAGGTCTGGCTTTCCCTATCTCCCATGCTTTTCTGGACTGCAAAGGGCTTCCAAAATAGCTTTTAGCAGCATCTGGCAAGAGAGAAAGCTCCAATCTATCAGTTAAAAATACTTCAGTGACTTTTGCAGAGATTCTGGTAGAGCGAGCAGCAAACCAGTGCTGAAGACTTGAAAAAAAAAAAAGGTGTCTGGATCATTAAAGTCCCACTTAAGATACTGGAGTATAAGGGAAGTGTTTCAAACTTTTTTGCTGGTCTTCTGTGCAAGGGTAGCTTTCACCTGAAAGGGGTGTAAGCATCTCGTAAGTGTGTGATCCTGTACAAATATGAAGTCAATCCCAACATTTCTGTCTCAAGGTATTTTTACATTCATTTACACTGCTACAACTGCGAGCAGATCATGTCCCATAAAGCACTATGTAAGTGTTAAGTATTATAATTAATATTTTCTCACAACTTTCTGAGACCTTCTTTTTTCTCCTTTTAAAAATAAGGAAACCAGCATTATTTTTAAAAACATATGTGTAAAATGACATTAAACCCTTTTTTTAACCTAAACTAACAAAAAAACAGTGAAATTAAAAGCTCACACTCAGCTGACACTAAAATTCTGAGTCTTTCACTTTTTTTTTAGTTCATAATCATGTCAACTAACACCAAAGAACAAGCCTGAATCTTGGATTTCCTGGTTACTATTAGTCTCATTTCAAAACTTCACATTTAAAATGTCATTTTCGTATTTTTTAATATATGTATACACATACACGCACTTATATATATATTTAAATATATATATATATTAGTTCAAAAATCCAAAATGAAGTGAGTGCTGGGACTGTCCTCAAAACCTTTATGCACCATATAAAGACTTTTAAGAATTGACATCACTGACTTTTGATCGAAGTAGATATGTACCAGTTGTGGCTTTAACTACAAGGCAAAAGTTGAAAGAACGTTTTAGTTCCTCTCGAAGAAAAGCAGTAAGACCATTGGTGGTTAAACAAACAGAATATCCAAAGAGAGAGAAAACTGCCAGGTGTGGGAAGTCATCCAAGGTCTTTCTCTTTTATTTTCATACCATCTTATTGTTCAGTTTAGTTGCTCACCAAATGCAGATGACTTTTACCTTCCAAGACGATTGTGCCAGATCCTTCTTCTGCCTCTTGCTCTGGCAGGGAAGAGTCAATACACAGAAGTCAGCTGGGTTGCAAAGGCACCACACCCTGTGTGACAGCACTACCCAAAACCATGCCATGTTTGGACAAAGATGTAGAGGGTTCAGGGTTATCTGGAGGGAAAGGTCATCCTGGAACTGACTTTTGCTCTTAAGGTGGGTGGGAGGGAGGGGACGGTTATTTTTGTTATTCAAACAATCTAATCAATCAATCTATCAATCAATCAGTCAATGCCAAAAATATTGATATTTCTCAACTGCATGGCCCTTTTAGAAAATTCACAGCTTAGCTAGAACATAGAGCATTTGCAGAAGTCCCTGGGTATTGATGGATCCCACCTCTGTTGCCTGGAGTTCCCACACTGACTGATGGTAGCTGTGCAGTTTCACATTGGCACAGCAGTTTCTTTAAGTCCACTGGGAACATCTGACTAAATCCAGCCGTGAACTTAATTTTCTGGAGATCTTCCTGAATCGGCTGGTTTGCTTAATCCAAGCATGTTAGCTCCATCCTAAGACTGAAAAGAGAAACACTGCAGAAATTCACATGCCAAAAGACAGGGACAGGCTAAGATAGGTTTGACTAGGAAAAAAAGAAAAAAAAGACAAATCCAAACAAAAACGGAAACCAGTTAGAAAAATCACAATAGTCATGTCCATTCACAGGTTGGTATCAGTTTGGCAACCAAGGATCACAACTGCACAGCAATTACATGTTACTTTTGATGGACAACAGATTACTCGCAGATGCTCTGAAATGTAAATCATCGAGTGGGTGGGCTTGGCCTGTTGGTTTCTTTTAAACACTTTTCCATTCATGGCCTCGAGTACAGTTGGGTATTTACAGTGACTGCTAAAAAGGAGTATGTACATATTTTCTTTGTTTCCACATGTCTACAAACATCAAACTAGTGTAGGGAGGGCAAGGGCAAGGGCAAGGGCAAAGGAAAGGAAAAGGAAAAGGAAAGGAAAAGGAAAAGGAAAGGAAAGGAAAAGGAAAGGAAAGGAAAGGAAAAGAAAGGAAAAGGAAAGGAAAGGAAAGGAAAGGAAAGGAAAAGAAAGGAAAAGGAAAAGAAAGGAAAAGGAAAGGAAAGGAAAGGAAAGGAAAGGAAAGGAAAGGAAAGGAAAGGAAAGGAAAGGAAAGGAAAGGAAAGGAAAGGAAAGGAAAGGAAAGGAAAGGCAAGGAAAGGCAAGGCAAGGCAAGGCAAGGCAAGGCAAGGCAAGGCAAGGCAAGGCAAGGCAAGGCAAGGCAAGGAAAGGCCCTACACCACCACCAAAATGATGATTCTTTTTTATCTTTAAAGGGATGGTTTTTGGTTTTCTCATTGGTTGATTGGTTCTCCTTAGCTGCTCATGTCGCTAGATTCTCCGCATTTATGCTGGACATCCGAATCTGAGAGCTGCTCTTGCTCAGAATGGAGAGTTGTGTCCCCCCGTTCACTCCGCTGCTCGCTAGAGAAGGATGACGGTGTTTGAAATCCACAGCAAAATACCGGTTGACTTTCCAGCTCCTCCATTTTCTCTTTATTTCTGATTGCACCTTTAGGGAGAAACTTCAAAAGGTCATTTTTTATGTACTTAGCTGCTCGAGGACATGCTGAAAAATTATCAAGATTAGAAAAAAAATCCACAATTTAACAGAACTATTTTTAAGACTGTTATTAAAATTCTCACTTCAGCAAAATCTGAAGTAACTTCTCCATGTCTGAGAGAGGTCCAGGCATGCAATGGGAACATCACGGGTTCTGTGTCTCTGAGTTCAGATAATTTAGGATCAGCTTAGAGGTGCATAGAAGACCTGCTCAACACTAACTTCAACCCAGTTCTTGAGTTAGCTTCTTGGAAAAAAAATATCCTGGTTTCATCAATGGCCAGAACCAATTTAATACACAACAGAGAGTCAAAGAAATCATCAACCAAAAGGTACTAGGCAGTAATGAAATAATCTGTCCACACAGGTGGCTTGTCTCTCACCTGCCGTTAATGGATGCGTGTCTACCCAAAGTTTTGCCTTCTGCTTTCAGATCACCTCTAAGCAGACAACAGCTCTTGCCTTAATATATATCTGTGACATCCTCCTTTCCCTTGAGATTTTGTCATGGGCACCCCCAGTGAATCTCCAAGAGTAAAACAATCCATGGTCAGAAGTTCAATCAGAAAATAAGCAAATAATTCTATAGCTCTTCTACTTTTCATTCATCACCAATTTCCTGGTGATGCTGCAAAAGGAAGCACTGAGTGCTAGTAGTGGGTGACTGTCTGCTGAGAGGCACTGGAGGCACCCAGCTTCCTGCCTGACATACAATCAAGTGAACTTTGCTGCTTGCCTGGAACCAAGATCCGGGATGTCACAGAGAGATTACTACAACTAGTTGAAAGCACAGATTATTGTCCCCTACTTCTTCTCCATGGGGGCACCAATGACATAATAAAGCAAATGCTGGGCAAGATCAGGCAGGATTCAGAGCCCTGGAGGTACAAGTGAAAGAGACAGATGCCCAAATGATCTTCTCCTCTCTTTTGCCAGTCACAGGTAGGGTGCAGGCAGAAGTTGATGCATCATGCAGAGCTATATTTGGCTTCATGGCTGGTGTCATTGTCAGGGTTTTGTGTTCTACATAGGGCATTCTTCAGTGAATATAGCCTATTGGGGAGCGATGGGATACACCTACGCAGAAGAGGCAAGAGAATCTTCACTAGCAGATTGGATGAATTTGTGAATTGTGTTTTAAACTAAAGAACTAGTGGGGCAGTGTCCAAAGTGTGACATCTGCATACTCATAAGCAGCAGTTGGGATGAGTTCACTTACCAGAGTAGTGAGGAATGCTCCCCTAACCCTCTCCAAAGGCAAGAACACTAAGTCCAGTCATCTAAATTTTGTGTATAGCAATGCATGTAGCCTGGACAGCAAATAGGAGAAACTAGAATTCTGTGTCCAGTCAGAGTTATGATATTATAGAAAACACAGAAAACTGATGGGAAAACTCACATGAGTGAAAGACCACAAACACTTTGGGGAAGATAGGAAGGGAAGAAGAGGTGCAGTTGTACTTTACACAAAACAGAAATTTGAGTGTATGGAGGTGAGTTATGTAAGTGTAAGTGAGAACTTATGAAAGTTCTATCAAATGCCTTTGGATGCAGATTAGAGGAATCATCACCAAGGGGAGTAGTTTGTTCGATATTTGTTACCAGTCTCCCAATCAGGATGATGAGGCTGACAAAACCTTACTTCAGGTGCTTAAGGAAGACTCAGGCCAACAGAACCTGGTTCTCATGGATGACTTAAATTACCCAGACATTTTTTGGGAAAACAACACAGTAATACACAAGTCCTCTATCAGGTTCCTGGCATGTATTCAGAATTGCTTCCTGCTACAGATGTTGGACATGCAAATTAAGAACAGCTCATTGCTGCTCACCAGAAAGGAGGTTGTAGTGAGGTGGGCATCAGTCTCCCGAGTAACAAGCGGAAGGACAAGATGAAATGGCCTCAAGTTGTGCCAGGGAAGTTTTATACTGGACATTAGGAAAAATTTCTTCACCAAAAGGATTGTCAGGCATCGGAACAGGCTGCCCAGGGAAGCGGTTAAGTCATCATCCCTGGAGGGATTTAAAAGACATGTAGATGTGGCTTTTAGGGACATGGCTTAATGGTGGACTTGGCAGTGTTAGGTTTATGGTTGGACTCAATGATCTTAAAGGTCTTCTCTAATGTCCATGATTCTACAATTCCATGATTCTATGATTGCTAGATTTACTGCTCACAAACAAAGGAAACCTGACAACATAACTAACTACCAGTGGTAGCATTGGATACAGTGATCATAACATTGTGGACTTCAGGGTACTACGGAGCACACTGAAGACCAGTAGTAGGACAAAGACCTTGGATTGTAGAAGAGCCAATTTCAATATGCTCAGAGCTCAACTGCAAGGGATTCCATGGGAAGAATCCATGGAAGGCAAAGAAGCTTTTGAGTGCTGGGAAGAAGGTTCACAAAGGACCTCCTGGAAGTACAAGAGCAATCCATCTCCTACAAAGGGAAAAGAAGGCAGAACACAAGACCAGCTGTCTTAACAATAACCTTTTTGTTAAAAGCAAAAAAGCAGCATACTGGCTATGAAAAGGCAGCCAATTACCCATCAAAGACTACAAGAACCTTGCTAGGGCATGCAGAGATGCAGTCAGGAAGGCTAAGGCTAAAAATTGAAAATGGCCAAAAAAATCAAGAACAACAAGAAAAAGTTCTTCAGATACGTGAGCAGTAAGCAGAAGCACAGTTAAACAGCACATGGAAAGTAGTCACTAGTAATGCTGACAAGGCAGAAGTTCTGAATACCTTCTTTGCCTCTCTCTTAACTGGTGCAGCCAAACTCCAGGTCAAAGGAGCAAGTAGCTGCAATGACACATATGCCAACCCAGCAGTAGTGGAGAAAGGGCCGGTCTGTGGCCTCTTGCAGAGGCTCAACCCACATAAATTTAAGGGCCTAGATGGAATCCACCCCAAGATGTTAAGACAAGTGGTTGACATTGTTTCTAGATCACTGTCTATAATAATATTTGAAAAGTTGTGGAGATCAGGGGATATCCCTGATGACGGGAAGAGGGCATATTTCATGTCAACCTACACGAAGGGCTCCAAAGAGGCTCTGCTCTAATCCTCTCCTCTCCTCTCCTCTCCTCTCCTCTCCTCTCCTCTCCTCTCCTCTCCTCTCCTCTCCTCTCCTCTCCTCTCCTCTCCTCTCCTCTCCTCTCCTCTCCTCTCCTCTCCTCTCCTCTCCTCTCCCTCTCCTCTCCTCTCCTCTCCTCTCCTCTCCTCTCCTCTCCTCTCCTCTCCTCTCCTCTCCTCTCCTCTCCTCTCCTCTCCTCTCCTCTCCTCTCCTCTCCTCTCCTCTCCTCCTCCTCTCCTCTCCTCTCCTCTCCTCTCCTCTCCTCTCCTCTCCTCTCCTCTCCTCTCCTCTCCTCTCTCGTCGGTTCTTTATCAGGAAACCTATTGGTTTCCTATTGGTCTTACTTCAGTCTCTGTGAAAATAATGGAACAAGACCGCCTAGAAACTATCACAAACCAAATGAAACAGATGATTGGGAAAAGCCATCCAGGATTTACCAAAGGAAAATCATACCAGGCTAAATAATATCTTCTTTCGACATGAGGGGAGCAGTGGATATTTTTTACCTGAACTTCAGCAAAGCGTTTGACACTATTTCCCATAGCCTTCTCTTAGGCAAGCTGGCAAGGTATCGATTAGGTGGGTGGTCTGCAAGATGGATAGGAATTTGTCTAACACTCCATGCTCAGAGGGTGGTGAACAATGTTTTTTACTTGGGCTGGAAGCCAGTTGGAGTCCTTCAGGGATTCATGCTGGATCCCACACCTTCAACATCTTCATAAATGAGCTGGATGACAGTATTGAAAGCACCCTCACCAAGCTGACTGGTGACACCAATCTGGGTGGTGAGGTGGACATGTCAGAATGGAAAGCCACCTTACAGAGAGAACTGATTAGGTTGCAAGAGTGGGCTACCAAGAGCTGTATGAAGTTTAACAAAGACAAGTGCAAAGTCCAGCACCTGGGATGACATAACCAAAGAGACCAGAACAGTCCCTACCTCTTTTAGGGAGTATTGATCTGAGCCATCATCTCTGGCAAGGCCAATGTTTTGGTTTAATAAAGACATCACACATCCTCTTTCTTTTGCTGAGACATTGTGAGATGCAGCCTAAAGTATTAGGGAATATGGTAGATGATGGGTTACAGTGAAGGTTTAGTGCAGCAGTTACTCCCAGAAGGAAATGGGATGGGCATGGTGGGTGGGGGAAGTTAAATATTAAAAGTCTTACCTCCCCATTCAAGAAACAATAGAGAACAGCAACAACAAACCCCTAGGTAAACGGGAGAGAAAAAAGTAATTCAAATCCTTCAGTAAATTCTGGAAAATGGCTGGAGTTAAAACAAACAAACAAAACCAAAACCCTAGTGTGCAAAATACATACATCAACGTGTAAACACACAGTCTGAGCACTGTGCATGCACAGTAGTTATAACGAATAGAGATCTCTTGTTAACAAAAGCAGAAGTCACTGTATAATCACCTGGAAAGATCCCAGTCCCAATTCAAACACTAGTCTCTCCCGCTTACTGACATTTTCAGGAGAAAAAGCAAACACCGTGTAGTGAATTCCAAACAAGGGGATAAGTAGTAGTGTAGAGCGAGCCAGTCTCCTGTTATAATAGAGTGAAAGAACTTTAATGCAGCCTTGTAATAAACAACTTGTACTTTAATTAAAGAAGAAAACACAGAGACTATTTTGTTGCCCACCTTTTGGGAAATTTACACACTGTATAATTCTACAAACAAATATACAACATTCCCATTTGTTCCCAAACAGTGATTTCACACCCACTGTAGTTTGCTCCAACTTCTTCACACCACGGTAACAACACATTAGTAATGCTTAATACTCTGTACTGTTAGTTTAATTTGCATTATAATAATGAGCAGGGATTTTTTCCTACTGTGCCAAACATGAGGAGGGCAATCTTGCGATGGGATTCAGACTGCTACCATAACACAATAACAAACCTCTCACCCATTTGCTTAATCCCAGTAGAATGTTTGAATTCCCTTTTTTTTGTCTGTGTGTGTGTGAATTTTTTTCTGCATAGCAAAAAATTTCATAGCAGCAACACAAATAAAGCTAAAAACCCACTTATGTTCTTATACTCATGACTATACCTCAAGGTCTTGATTTTGGTCTCATTTATAGTGTTGGAAACCCGAGTGTAATTCCATTGTGTAACTGATTTCCATTGCATCAGAAGAAAGAGGTTTTAGAGGGAAATCGAACTCGGTAGGGGCTGGAAACGAATGCGGGTGTGGATGAAATTCCCCAAAAGCGGGAGTCCAGCCAAGACTTCACATGTTTTGGTCAGGTCATTTGCTGACTGAGCAGCAAAAACAACCCAAGAGAAAGCAAATGTTGATCTGAAAAGAAGGCAAGTGGTTTATTAAAAGCCAAGTGGCCTAAAGGAACCTCCATGATATTTCCAAAGGGGAAAAAAATATGATTGATTTTCTTCAACTGAGTTAAGGAGGTAGATGAAGGAAAAAGGAAGCTAAAAAGCCATAAAGATTTTTGGAAAAGCTGCGTAGTTTTTAGAATTTAAATGTTCGCTCTGCTTATACCTATATGGTATATCGCAGAGACCTTTGAATTTGCGAAGACATGCTCAAAAATGATGTGTTTGTCTTACTGAGAGTGAAAACTTAATACATCTCCAAGAACTCTGTGAACATACGCTGTTACATCCAGCACTAAACTGGAAATGGGTCATCAGTTCATTGCTGGGGTCCCTCAGCCATACTTTGTGCGCTGATGGTGATAAATACATCACAACCCTTGCCTTGAGATTGTACCAAACACAGGATTCCTGAGTCCAACTCACACCGTGTCTCAAGTCTTGGTGAAAGACCCCACAAACCAGAGAATAAAGTTCTTGTGAATTATCAGCTTAGACTTGTGACTACCAAGTTAGATTTTAATAAGAGAGGAACAACTTTGAAGCAGGTTGAGGGAGAATATACAGTCTCCAACTTTGGTGATCTCTAGAAAAGTTCAGCTATACAGGAGTGACCCAGCGAAATGGACTAAAAGTCCTTTCAAGGTCCATTCTAGTCCTTTTTCTCCCTGAACATATAATCAGATTCATGAAAAGGAATTACTATTCAGAATTGATGACAACAATAACAAAAGGATAAATGTTATTTTGATTTAAAAGTCAGAATTGTCTATTAGTATGTTGAATCTCACAGTAATAAGAGATTAATTTGGGGAGAGATGTGGAGGAAGACTTTTTCTATTGTCAGTTTTCTAGCATTAATTTTATCTGATTAATCAGACCATTAGTTTGTAGGATCTTGAAATATAATGTCATCATCAAATTATTTGAGATATTGTCTTCAATATTGTCATTAAAAGTCAGGAAGAAAATACATGAGAATTAAGAAATGGCACATTCTGAAGTGTATAGATTATTAAGAACTATAAAGAGGAAAAGAAGATTTTAATGATAAGAAACAGTCAAGAGATACTAATGACTGTGTGGATGATGATGAATTGAGTTTTTTCAAGAACGTTAGGAAGAAAGAAGACTTAAAGCAGCACCTGTGAGACACTTAAGTTCATGTGCAATGGTGAAATGAAGACGTTAAAGGGTACAGCAAATTTCTCAGGAGTGTAACAGCCAAAGATATTTATTTTTTTTTCTTCACACACTCTTTCGTCAGACAAGCAGGAAACTCAGAGAATGGATCCAAAAGCTTTGAGGACTATAACCACTCATCTGGGCTTAAAATGTCTGTTTAGAAGGTCTAGCAAAGCCTTGTTTACATTCCAACAGGTAGAGGAATGTCTTGAGGTTACTTTAAAAAAAAAAAAAAAGTTTTATTTTGGTTTCTGTTGAGTCTGACATTCTAATTTTTCAGCTGCTATTTTCCTTAAAAACAGTTTAAACATAAGATTTTCTCCAATAGCATGGCTATGAATGTGGCCTTTCCATGAAGCGTTATGCAAAAAGACACAGATAATGGTGTTCTCTGTTTTTCCTCAGTCCTTTATGGAGTTATGGAAAGACGCCTTTATGTAAAAGGAATAGAAATTAGAAAAGTTGTCTAACTTTGATGAGCCTCTGAAGGAGCCATGCCTTTATTTTTCCATTGCAAATCCATGCTTATTAAGAAGGCAGCTGAAGTGTCTAGGGACATGACATAGGATATTACTGGGCATGAACTGGAAATGAAAATAGACATCATGCTTCATCTCTGAGTTGAATCTCCTGTGATTTCTACTGAATGTTGCAGTGTGTTCCTATTCCTCATTTTAAAACAGGTTTCTAGAAGACAAATTAATGCTCTGATGTAAACAAACACAGTAACTGTACATCAGATGGAAAAAAAAAATCAATATTTTGAGCAACTGTGAAATAGGAAGCAAGGACCAACGGATTCTAAATGGTTTAAATAGGTTCTTCCAGCTTCTCTGGGAATGGAATGGGATGTAACAAATACATATCTCTAGAGTCAGAACCTGCAGATACAACTGTAAGAACTGCTGAACTGAATACATGATGATGCCATTTAGAATGAATCAAGGAGGCCATCAGAAAACATGGGTCCTCTACATCCGCGGACCTGAAGCTCCAGAAGCAATTGTGTAAGGAAATTTGTGGTTGTCAATCTTTTTTCTGTCCCTGAGAGGCTGAAACCTGTAGCTGAGAACTTACTCTCCCATCAGTTCCAGGTGTCTCCACTGCACTGAAGATGTGTCTTGTGCCATTTCTGCTGGGACTGTATCTGCTTCTGTTAAACTAATTGCAAAGTTGTGACACTCAAAAAAGTCATTGTAACTTCCATAAGGTTTGGCAGATGACACTATGTGCTCTCAAGGTAAAGCTAAAATACAGAATAACATCTACTCTGGCAAAGAGTTTGTTGTCTTGATCTTAGAGGTTCTTGCTACTCAACTTTATTAAGGCAAAATATCACAGATTGTCAAAGATCTTCAAAAACAATAGCCTTTGGAGGAAGACTATATTGTTCTTCCTCTTTGAAGTAAGAGAATTGTTCAGTTTAAACGCTTAGACTTAAGTAAAATTAATTTTACCAATTATTAACTTCTGCAGTGAATACATCAAGGTCTGTGGTAGTCATGTAGAGCAACATTCATCTCACCAAACTTTGGACATACATATTGTAGATATCTATATTGAAATTATTAACGTGCCTCCAAAGAGAGACATTTTGAAGGCATAGTTCTTGCCTGCTATAGATACCTCTTGAAAAGGAGGTGGTTCCTGTTTTGAACCCCATAAGTACTGAATGCATCTAGTGATGTGTATATTGACTAGCTTAAAGTTATGAGGTATCTGCAATGATGACATTTATTTTTGGCTAAATTAATGCCACACCTACATTCCCTTTATTGTCAACAAAGAGTAACAGGCATTTACATGTGAGGACGAATCATCTGTCCCTATGGAAGTTCTTATCACACCCCTAAGTCTCTCCATTGACTACAAAGGGAATCTGGACTGACAATGCTGCAATGCTGTCTTGTCAAGTTTAGATTAGAGGAATCCCATCTCTTTGGCTGTAAATCGGTGATGAATATGTACAAAAAATAATCATGACTCTATTTCACGTAGAAGGATAAAGAGCAAACTATGAAGATACAGGATGTCGTTAGTAATGAAATGCTTAATATAGCTCATGTGTTATAAACTGAAGTATCTATTCTACAGAAAGGATGATAAAGATAGTTAACAGGCGGCTTTCAGGAACCTCAGTAATCTCCCTGACACACACATATCTTCTTCAAAAGCTGAATTATCTCTGTAGGATCGCTTTTGAAGACCTGAGGTAATACCTAAGGACAGAAATTGAGTACAGCTTTTTGATTTTCCTATGGATAAATCACATCTTCAGACTAAGGACTTGAAAAGCAGCAGAAGCTTACTGACACTTTCCTATTTTAACACAAAAAATAAGGTTTAATTATGTTTATGGGAAGCGTACAGAGTTTTTCTCATCTCCTGTTTAGGCTGAACTCTTCTTGCCATTGACTAGGCAGAGGATTTCACTGCAGAGTTGTCAGTCTGAAACCCCGCACACACTTAATGTGAAATTTATTTCTCTGCAAAGGACCAACATGAAGTCTTTGCTGCACCAAGTTGTACATTATCTCCTCCTAAATGTAGGTCCTAGGTTTACCTAACTGTTCTTAGACTTCAAACTTCTCTCAATGTAGGGTATGGACCTGCTGACTGCTCTTGTGTTCTCTGTTTCGTCTATCTGCTTTTGCACTATGTCAGTCCATTGACTGAATCTTTTGAGCATCTTCATCCCTGGAGGTGTTTAAGAGATGTGTTGATGTGGTGCTGAGGGACATGGTTTAGGGACCCTGGCAGTGCAGGGTGAATGGTTGGACTTGATGATCTTGAAGGTCTCTTCCAACCAGGTGATTCTGTGATTCTACGATTCTATAATTCTTTGATTCATCAGTCTATTTCTTCAGTACCTTAAGGGGATGTGAAATCACAGAGAAAATGTGTGGCAGGACATCTCTGAGAGTATGGAATTGCGCTCACAAGACTACTGTGAAATTCAGGGTAAAGTTCATCAGGAAACAATGGTACACTAGATTTCTGAAAGGTACGCCCCATCTAAACGAATCCTGTGGGCTTCTTGTATGAATAACAGAGTGAGGTGCACTATGAGAAAGCGATTAGTTCATGTGTCTCTAGACTAAATGGCATTTAGTTACTTTCCTAGCTGCCTCACTCTCCATAGGCAGGTCTTTGACAATGACGTCTGACTAGACATGTAATATTTTGATATCAGGTTAACCCCAGCCTTTCCTCACCCCTGGGTGTATACTAATGCAACTTCACTCAGTTCAATAGATATAAGAGGTTTGACACCATCTCAGAGTCCTTCATTCAGTCTTGCCCTGCCCCTGTTGTTCTGGCAAACTTTCAGGTGAAACATTTACTCTCAATGACCAGTGCTCATCTCTTTGCTGTATAATAAAGAGCAACTATTAATTTCTACACACACACTACCCAAAACCATAAATAGCATCAACAGTAATTAGAAAATTAAGAGAACATAACCTTAAAATCCTTGATCGGGGTGCATCAGCAAAAGCACAGAATAACCACAAAAAATTCTACATGCAACAAGAACTAAATCAGCGCTTGCCCTCTGGTTATTACCCCTCTGCTAATATCCATTCACTTATTGGCAACATGCGTCATACAAACACAGTAATGTCACAGGATTGCGTACACTTACAGGGTAATGGTTGATAGTTCTGACATCTTGCAAGAGTGCTGGTTAGCCCTCTTAGGCTTACAGTAGCATTTCTGAACGCAGCTGCTAAATATGACAAGATTAGCATTTTTTTCAGCATCTTGTGAACAGGCCAAGGTAGGTCACTTTCAACACTTTTCATGAGACACATCACGAAGATGGAAAGCGAACATGACAAAATGAAATTACGGCACAAACCAGCTGTTTGACTGAAGCAAAAACAATCAAACAAACAAACAAAGTTAAAATGCTCTGGCAGTCGCTGGCAATTGTGATGTGTTGATTCACAGACAAGCCAAAGATGGGACAACCTGGAGGCAGGCGGGCAGTGTTACGCATCTAAAATACACGCGACTTCTGCAGTCTGGTATTGTACAGCGGGTAACAGAACAATATATTAAATGAAAGTTGACTGCACACTGGTGGAGAACATTTAGATAGTAACAGAAACTTATAAGGTGGAGATTAATCTAAGATGAAGTTGGATCAGATGTTCCTCATTTTCATGAGGCAGCGTGGATCTTGTCTTTTTTAGTGAAGAGTAAGGACACAAAAGCACTTTTGTCCCAGCTTCTTGGTGCATGGGGAGGGGAGTTCAGTATGGAAACTGCATGTCTGACCAGTAATTCAGAGGTACCTCTTATTTTTTGTCATAAACACTAGGACAGGTGTGGTCGCAAAAGCAACAGGCCCGTATATAATGGACCAGGACCATGATCTCTACAAGTTGTATTCCAGAAAGAGCTGCAATGGAGAACGGGATGTTTACATTTACGACTAGCCGGAAAGAGGATAATTTAATTCAGTGGTCAAGAAGGGTAATCTGAAAAAACACAGAAAGATATTTCGAAAGCTCTGATAAGTGATTTTTTTATCTGTTACGATGGGATGAAAAACATGAAAATTGAAAATAGTGACTTCTTGTTGACTTTTGAGGGGAGATTTTTGGTTTAGTTTTGTTTTCGAGACATGCTTGTTTTAGTGGGATTCACCTCAGGGAAGGCTGGATATTTACAGGACAGATGCCTATGTAAACGGGACATCCTTGGTCCCTTGAAAATCAGGAGAGAGAATAAGCGGTTGAGAGAGAAATGCAAACTTATTGGTCAGGGTATATCTGACCTATTTTAAATGTCCACTTTAGGAACAGCACACTAAACAGCACTGACCACCCTCACTAAATTTTCGTTGACTATCAAGGAAAAGTTGATGATTTTTTGCAAGAAATTCCCTACAAGACAAACATATAACTTTATTCAAACAAATCAAACTCTGTTTCTTTTGCTCTATGCGTGGTCTAAGATTTGTGTTCACCTAACCATGGATGGAAGGTGTAGTTTATAAGCTGAACAGTAAAACAGAATTCATTGAAAATAGATTAATTAATAAAAATTTCTCCCTGCTGTTAACTCTTTTAAGCCAATCCCATTTACTAGAATTTTCTTTTTGTTTCCTTTTGGGTAATCAAAACCTACAACTCTGTTACTACTAAAGATCATAGCATGAGAGTTGGAAAAAATACAGACTTTTGGCACGTGCTCGTCCAGCAAATAGAAATAGTAACCACATTTCAACTTGCAAAGTGAATCTCATTTCTTGGATGATGACTAAGGAAGTAAATATGGAAATGACTGTTCCTTTTACAGCATCACTTCTGTGAGAAATTTGCATCACCTCTGCTCTTAACAGAGCTGAGCTGTGCGTTAATTGTCAGCTAAGACAGATCAAAAACCAGGAGGAAAGTTTTAGAGAAAGTTCCTTTTTATTATGACTGAGACTTTCAGAAATGACTATGGATTTGGTGTGCTTCACTCATTTTTCGATCACCTGATCTGAAGCACATTTTCTCAGACCAATTTTTACCACCAGAGGGCTGCTCTGCATGCATCGAAAAGCAGACTTTATAAAGATATTTTCAGGTACATAACCTGAAAATAAATCTAAAAATCAATAATCACTTGGAAAATTCTCAGTCACGAGGTGTTGTAGGACGTTTTGTTCTTCAATGACATGCTTAATGTTGCTGTGTTAATCTGAAAAAAACCTCTTCACCCATGTTTCCTTTACTGCTCATACCCTGTTTTATTTGGCAGGGATTGATTTTCATGATAAGTTTTTCTAGTGAGCAGATCTAACAGGACAGCACTTGATGTTTGCTACAATTATCAAAAAGGAGAGATTCGATTTTGAAAACACTATTTAAGAATTAACTGCTAATCCTCATCCAGAGAGGGCATATTTACATATGGGCTCGCAATAGAAAACTTTGCTAGTCCTTCTTAGGAAAACATTAGCATTCTAGTGCTGTTAGAATTTTTTCTGTCATCTTATTTAATTTAGGTAGAATCATCTCTGATGTTAGACATTGTAAAATGACACAAAATCTTTAGAGGACAGAAGTTTTCTTACACACACACACACACACACACCCTTTTATTTTTTAACTTTTTATATTTATTGTCATAGTAGAAACACTGGTGGAAGGAAAGGGAGAAGAAGAGAAGAGACAGAGGAGACAGGAACCAGGAAGAAATGAGGAGGAAAAGATAGCCAAATAAAAGAAAATTAATATAAATGAGTTTATGAATATCAAAACACTACATGAATTAGGGCAGGATCCTCCAATCTCTGTAGGCACACACAGGATGGAATTGGTCACATCTAACCATATGTATCTAAGACGGATTTAAACTGAACTATCACCTTTAACTCAATCACAGAAAGAAACAGGCACTTCCAGAGGCCGAGCTGACCTGTGTAACAGAGTCTTATGGAGGTGCCCTGGTCTCGGTTTGACCATAGACGATGACTAGACTGCTTAGATTAAATACGAGACTTTAGACAGCTAAAGGCAAACAAGCTGAGTCTCACCGCATATGTCCTGTGCATGTACTGCAGCTGCATCTGGGAGGAAGAGGGAGGGTGCTAGGGTGGAAGGGGAAAGAAAAAGTTAAACATTCCCAGGATTAAATGAGTGATGTATGATGTGGCTGAAGACCATCTTGTCAGACTGAAGACCTTGACGTCTGGCAAGTTAATGCAAATGAGAGCACAAATTTGAGGCAGAGGTAGTTGCAATTCAATTCCAAAAACTTCCTAGGTCTCTCAGAGGTGCTTAAGAGAAGTAAAATGAAAATGTAGATTCAGGGGAATTAAGTTTTGCTCTATTCCCAAGGCTGTGTAGTTAACAATAGAAAAGATCAGGATTCTGGGTTTAGGTCACTAATAGCACATAGGGAATGGCAGTGTTTGTGGGTTGTCTCTGAACACGCTAAAGGAGAATCCTATGGGAAAATAGAATAAAGGTGGAATTTGGTTCATGCAAATTAAAACTGCCTCGTTACAAATCTTTGTGCACCCTGCTCAAGTAACTCTACTTAACCTCACTACAAATAGAGTTAGCAACCATGTAGTAGTAGGGGGGAAAAAAGTTGAAACAAACCAATGAAATAAATTACTGAAAATACAGTTAAAAAGTTAACCAAAGTGAGAGTAGAAAGGTTGAATGGGAGAGAGAGGAGAAAATTTTAAGTTGAGCCATCCCATCTATTATTTATGCTACACGCCTACTTACCTACAGCTAGTATTGTTATAGGTTGGGGGACTCTTTTCCTCGCTACAATAGCTAAAGATTTCCTGAAGCTAGACTTGTTTCCCCGCCAAAACACTGACTATGTTTACAAAATCCCTGGACTTACAGATCTGCTGTAATCGGTTTGGAAAACTGAACTCATTCTGTGAGCAGAAAACAGTACAGTTCCACCCTGACGCAGTGACTGTGGACCCTGACCCACTGTGTGCAAGTAGACTCATTCACAGCTCTCATCCAGGATTTTATTCTCTGGACTGGCTAGTTCTCTGCTGGCTGTAGAAGGAGCCCAGCATGATTATCTTATTAAATCAGGTGGATCCCATGCTGTCTTTCTGAAAATACAACCATTGTTGTGCTCTTCATTAAAAAAAGACAAATGTTGTTCTCTTACTCTTCAATTGAAAACAAGTCCGAAGATCTTAGTCGAGTCACCTTTTGCCAAAGTCTTATTACCTATAGCTCTACTTTTTACTGCCCCAACCCACACACCCCCCAAAAAAAACCAACAACCAACCCACCACCAATCAAAATAATTTTTTTCCCCAACCTCTCTAAGGGGTCTGAGGTATTCCAGGATCTTCTTCTGACACCTGGAAAGAATCTGAAAAGAACTTGGAAAAAAAAGAGGAACTGTGAGGTGTCTGTTGCAGTCCTTCTCCAAAACTGATTAAACCCAGTTGATTTTAATGGGTGGCAGTAGTTTCCTTTCATCTCACTTTTTGGTCTCTACCTTTTAGGACTTTTGCATGAGTTTAACATGTGAGAGGTCAGCTTTGTTTCGCTTTGATATTTTGAGCAGGTGTGTCTCATACAACCCAGCCGATTGCTTTGCTTTTCAGTGATTTGAAAGAACATAGAGGTTTGTATTTTTTGTGTCTATACGCTTACAAAGTCAGTAACCTTCAAGCTAAAAAACAGGACGGATGTAGGAAAGCCTCACAAGGGTCTTCTATGGATTTCAAAGCTCCCACATTGAGGGGATCAACTGCACCCTCAGTCAGTTTGTAGATGACACTAAGTTAGGCAGGCATGTTGATCTGATTGAGAGGCTCCACAGAGGGATCTGGACATGCTGGGGCAATGGGCCAAGGCCATTAGGCTGAGGTTCAACAAGACCAAGTGCTGGGTCCTGCACTTGGGCCACAACAACCCCTTGCAACGTTACAGGTTGGAAAAGACCCGGGAAAAAAGACCTGGGCGTGTTTGTTGCCAGCGGCTGAAGATGAGCTAGCAGTGTGCCCAGGTGGTCAAGAAAGCCAACAGCATCCTGGCTTGTATCAGCAATAGTGTGGCCAGCAGGATTAAGGCATGGATTGTCCCCCTGTACGGGGCACTGCTGAAGCCACACTTTGAGTACTGTGTCTCATTTTGGGCCCCTCACTCCAAGAAGGACATAGAGGTGCTGAAGCGTGTCCAGAGAAGGGCAATGAAGCTGGTGCAGGGTCTGGAGCACAAGTCCTATGAGGAGTAGCTGAGGGACCTGGGGTTGTTTAGCCTGGAGAAAAGGAGGGTGTAGCGAGGTGGGGTTGGTCTCTTCTCCCAAGTAACTAGCAGTTGGACAAGAGGAAATGGCCTCTTGTCCATTGGAAATTAGTGGAGTTACCATCTCTGGAGGCATTTAAAAGATGTGTCGAGGTGGTCATGAGGGACATGATTTAGTGGTGACTTGGCAGAGCTGGGTTAACGGTTGGACTTGAAGATCTTAAAGGTCTCTTCCAACCAAAATGATTCTGTGATTCTGTGATTTTAAGATTACAAAGAACTGTCAATGTCTTCTATACACTTTACATGAGCATACTTTGAATTCCACCCAAGTTAGTTTTCTATTGTAACTGAAAGCTAGCATGGTAATCACAACAATAATTTCACACAAACCCCAGTATGTTTGTGAGGACCCCACTGTCACCTCTCCAGAGGCTGAAGCTGGATTGCTGCTTGCAGACTCCAGCTGTGGCTGAAAATGAATGTTTAACATACTCAGATTTGAACTGGAACGTTTTATCCAGTAGTTCTGACCTTTGCGCAGAACTGAGGCTTGAAGATGAAACAGATTAGTCAAAGACAGACAAAAAATCATCTCTACACTGTTCATTCTTGGCGTTGCTAACTTCTATAGGGTGGACAAACAA
Organism: Bucorvus abyssinicus; assembly: GCA_009769605.1. Lineage (NCBI taxonomy): Eukaryota > Metazoa > Chordata > Aves > Bucerotiformes > Bucorvidae > Bucorvus > Bucorvus abyssinicus. Next base: position 13,659,009 of record CM020028.1, read on the forward strand.
GTATGGAGAAAACCATCAAGGATCAGATAATGAAGAGTTGAAGCTTAATATTTAGCTGTGCTCTAGAGAAGAAAGCTGGTAGTAGAGAGCAAAATACTTCTATCAAAAACAGTCTGTAAATGAACTGTAGCTTCAAGGATACATGCCCTGATCCTTCTTCTGTATTAACTCCAGAGATCCTATCTTAACAAGCTGGGTTTTTCTCACCGACTCCAGAGCATAGACTAATGTCATGCATTACGGAATAATTCTGATGGAGGTGCAGTAACATAACTGTAGTACAGAAGACAATAACATGTTTAGTGAGAAAAATGTACCACACCAAATGAGACTCTTCAATGGTTTTGAATATAGGTTTACTGTTTGAAATGAAGAATATGCATGTCCAAATCCAGACACAAACTATTTGAGAATTAGCTCATTGTCCCTAAACCAATCAAATGAGCAAAACCCACAGAGTATTTATTGTTGCAGTCTGCCACAAGAAGCAGATTTTCAAGCATTATAGACAGGACTTGGTGTCAGGTGACAGAGCTCAGCATCAGGGTATCTACACTGAGTTTGTATAATTTGCAGCTCTGAAGCTTCAGTCACATTGCTTGGCCTCACCTGCCTTACAAGTTACATGATATCCCTGCAGACAATGATCCAAGTTTCAACCCATCTCTATTACCCTGCTTAATGAAAAAAACAGAGTGCTGCCTCTGTTGAGAAAGCCTTGGCTTGCAGTTATTTAGTCAGCTGAAGAGCTCCAGTGTCTTTATTGAACTTATATAAGAGGGATTATGGTTTGGAAAACCCTCGGTAATGATGCAGGTGCTAAGACTATGATGTGAACCCCATGCACTGCTTTGGACTGGCCCAGTCTTGAGGTAGTACACATTTGTTTCAACCATCTTCATTGAGACTTACTTCAATATTTAGCCCTTGTAACCTGGTGGCCTTTGAGTGTGTTCCTGTACTCTCCAAGGCAGGAAGAGTTTGTTCTTGGGCAATTAACTAATTACCTAGTTTACACCACACAGTTCCTTCTACGCACAGTGTTAGTTACAAAAGCCTCATGAGAAGTTCACCCTTCCACATCAAAAAACCTTCTGCACTGCCACAGCACCATCTTTCTTGTCCATTCCATACCTTGGGCTCTAAGGACTATGTGCTTGCTGAGAGCAAAACTAAAATCACTGGATGTGAAGCATGCTGGTTGCTGAAGTGAGACACAGGAAATCAATGGCAAGGAGAAGCAGAGACACTGAGGGGAAACTGAACTCCTTTTGTTCTCATATGGCATAGGTAAAAATGTGAATGGTAGCAAAGAGTAAATGGAAGACCATGGATGCTGGTGTGCATCATGCTTTGATGTAAATTGAAAGCACGTTCAAGATAAAAGATGTCAGAATTATTCCCCATTGTCTGCAGTCTCGCAACAACTGCTGCATGACCAGTTGCTTCAGCTCCGCATTTACCTTTACGCTAAATAACCGATTCAAAGAGACAAAGATGCAAACTGATTTGAGGACAAATAAAATGCCAGATCTATTTCTTTAAGCCTAAAAATGCATTCCAAACAACGAACTTAGCTATGACCAATGCAGGAGGGAAAGGGAAAGGAGCCAGAAAGGTCCGATCTGGATACTCCCAAGTCAGCTCTCAATTTGATGTTTCTGAAAAATTATCTGAATCTCCAACCCATTATCTCTCCCAGTAAGCTGCCCTGATAAAGGATACAACACTGCACCCAAATCAATGGGTAATTCATGAAAATGCATGGCCTTAGGCACTGGATGTTCTCTATCCTGCTGATCTCCGTGGCGACTGAAGTTTATCAATACAGACCAAAATTAGGTTATTCACTCTGATGAAGTGCAGTGACTTTAGAAGCACATTTGAGGTCTGTACCCCATTATCATCAGGTCGGCTACCTTAGTTTTGCTCATCAGCAACTGTGAAGGTGTGGCAAACGTGATAGTGCTACAGAGAATTTAGTTAGAAACTTTATATTGTGCACATTGCTAAAGCATTTGTGGTCTTTTAAAAAGCAAAGATGGAAAAATTTTAGAGACATATACAGTATGTGAGTAGGCGAAGACCTGTATTTCGGTACAAAATGTAGATGTAGAGTCCTGTTCCACACCAGTTATGGCAATCAAGCCACAATGTTTTAGGTACTGGCTTTGAAAGACGTTTAGATCTGAAATGTCCAGATATACGCTACTAACATTTCAATGGGAATTTATAAGATGCTACTTAGCCTCTTTTTTTTTTTTTTTTTTTGTGCCTAAAGCTCCTTGGAAACAAGGCTGTTAGAGCTAATCCAACTTTTGACAGAACTGTTGAGAGTGCATCAAGCTTTGTGTTACCATAAAAATGGAAGGAACATTTCTATAAAGAGAACCCTGCTGTTGAATATAACATTGTTCTCTCCCTCACTAACCTCCTTGATCTTTCTAGAGAAAGACCATCTATTAGGGGGTTCTTTTAGTGCAAACACACTCTTTTCCAGTTCATGGCTTGCTCTTGTAACAGATGGGGAGAAAAAATCTATGCTTTGTTCATTTAGGACAGAGTCTGTGGGCAAAGAACTTTGTTCTGTAAGGCTGATGCAGAGCATGGAGTCAAGTGGAAATTTTAAGTCACCATTAGAGAATTGCTAAGCATGAAACAGGCAGATTATGAAAAAGTCATCTAGTTCATCAACCACATGAATCAGTGTTGTATCCTTTCCTCTCTCTGTATATCCATTGAAATTATAAAATGGCCTCTAAAAATACCTTACAGCAACATACTCAACTAGCATTTAAAGACAAAGTCATCCTATTTTTCATTACTACTTCATAATAGAAAATAAAGGAGCCCATCGCCATCGTACAGACATCACCTCTGCAGGCCAAGGCACAATGGACTTGAACTCTAACCACGTTCTAAGGCTTTTAAAGTAACAGAAGCAGAGCACTTTTTAACATTGCACTCATCATAGATGATCTGGTAACCACAAGAAAAAAGTTTTGTGACCAACGATTTCAAAATGGGATCCTGTCAAAGCTCCAGTAAAGCTCTTGTATATCATTGGAAATGGACGGAATTTCCTTTTAAAGATATTGCTTTGCTCTTCTGGACTATGCCTCTGCCAAGTGGCCCATAAAGTAACACTGCCACTTTCAAGATGGACGTAGTTTTAGGTCTGATCCCATCATCACTGTAGGAGTGTGCAATATGCACATTGGTCAAAAGGACAGCTTTTAGGTTAGAAAACTAGATTTGACATCCAAAGATGTGTATTCATGTTCCTCTACTTGCTGCAGGCACAGGGGCAGATTTTGAGTAGCCCCTTTTGTGCATCGTGCCCTCAGCTGTCCAACAACAGTAACAACCCACAGGAGCATTACAAACACACTAAGTATTCTGTGCTGCTTGGCTTTCAGTCATTGAGACCACAGCAAATCTATAGAAAGACAATCCAAGCAAAACAGGGTTTTCAATTACTCTAGCTGAAAATAGAGAAATCCCTGTGTAATTTTATTTTTGTTAATTATGGTACATCTCCTACACGATCTTACATTCCTAAAGAGTACGCTCAGTTTTTTTCCCCAATGCCTACTTGAAAATAATAGCCACAAATTAATAGCCCCCTCCCTCAAAAAAACACCCAAACAGAACCAAAAAACTCCCAAACCAACCCCAAAACAATAATTTGTGTTGGGAAATGTAAATAAAAATTATGGTAGTTGAGAACTAGAACATTTTCTCTAAAGCATTAAATAAATCCATCAAGAGTTGTCAGTCAAAGTAGCAAACTTCTACTCTCCAAGCGTTTCTCAGAAATAAGAACGAGCTCCTTGCTGACCATGCACTGTCACCAAATGATTGTCCTCTACATTTTCCATTGTATTTTCTTGTGGTAGAAAACGACTGGCCCAGGGACACCCGTTCCTTCCATTGCTGGGTTAGTGGGCATCCCAGCACTCAACTGGTAGTACCTGGGGTTAAGAAATCGAAGCGCCATACTAATGAATATACTGTTGATCAAACATCTGCTGTTTTCTTGTCAAGAATGAGACTTTGGGCATGAAGACCCTGTGAATAATCACTAGTGCTAGCGGTCTGAGCACTTGCAGCAAGACAAAGCGGTAGCAGAATGAATCGTTGAGTGTCCAGGAAATTTGTAGGTGAACTGTAGAGGAGTGTTGTTTACCAAAACATTTGTGTTACAACAATGCTGCTCCTGCCCTGACCCTCTAGGTTGCACCGTATGTAAAATCATACCTACCTATGATATATGCCATGTTTCTCCTTTCTTTCCAGCAAGATGCTGATTGGAGGAATGACGTAGACCTGAATTAGCTAGATATATGTGGGGTTTATTTTCTTTTCATTGAGTTTTCAACATGTGATACAAAATGTATGAAGAATCTGTTAAAGCAAAAGCAGAAACAAGCTTCCCCCTCCCAAATTATACTATTCATGATCAAGTGGAAATAATAATAATAATAATAATAATAATAATAAAAAAGGAAGCTTTTTCATTTAAATGTATTTGATCCCTGAAAATGAATGAATAAGCAAAGGCTTGATGGCAACGTGTGGGCCTTTTTAAACAGAAAGGTTATTCCAGCATGCGTCTACCTCATGCATACCTACTTAATTGCTTAATTAGTAGTGGTTTATGGTGGTGGTACTGTTAGATGACCTTCTGACTGTAATGACTCTTCCAGCAATGCAACAACGTTCACGAAAATCATAGCGCGGAGTTAAGCTTTGAGTAGGCATTTCTAGAGGAATATGACTTTTTCATGACGGGGTGAATGCACTCTCTCTACAATGATTTGTTCAAAATCTGCTTGAAAGCAGATTTGGACACGTCAGGTTACACACTATTGGCTGGATTTCTCACAGGGAAAACAGGGCACCCTTGCCAGATCAGTTTATTATCTCTTTCCTAAAATTCCAGGCAGGGAACAGATGTATGAAAATCCATGCGAATAACACGGGCCTGACGTGACACCCTCTGTGCTGAACCAGCCATAGCAGGGCTGTGATTATCTATTTCCAGTCCCCAGAACTTGAGTGCTCCTTGGGTTCATGGACATCAGACCTGGTGCTACTTGGCTTTCAGCATTGGGTGTAACTGTGTCCCTAAATAATCTCCTACGTTTTCAAAATATTTACAAACTCCGCAACTGGAGATTGCTAAAAATGAGACAGTGCTTTCTGTTTGGAAGCACATTAAGTAAAACCCAGCTGGGTGGAATATACAGGTACCAACACAAGACACTGTAGTTTGTACTATAGGATTAAGTCATGTGTATGACCATGGCAAATTACACTTGTTTATGCAATCCATTCACTGGGTGGGGCAAGAAACCTGCCTGAACTATGCAGATACTTGTCTTAATTACACTAGGAAAACAATCAATATCACTTTATGCTTCCCCAGCACCAGAGGATCTCAGAACTTCTCACTCAGGTAAAAATCTATGGCATTCGCGTTACAGGTCTTGTTTTGGTTTGATGCTTAATTTGGTGGAATTATTAGGGACTGACACAAGATAAACTGCAACCGAGACTGGTTCAAGAAACAAAGTTAGGTCTTTTTTTATGCCTTTGGCAGTTTACTCCTGACACTAAAAAGTAAATAGTGATTATGACTACTGAGAGGAAGTACGAAAGCTGCTTAAGGCTCTCAGAAAAAAAACCCCAAAAAGTCATAGAATTAAAATGAACATTAAAAAGAGCAGCTTCTATCTCCTCTTTAATTTCTACCTCAGCTGTTTAGATATTTTTGATGAATCTAGCCCCCAACCATTTCAGCCATAAGGAGAAGTTTCTAGCTAAAACACCAAAGAAAGATGGAGTTATCGTACTCTCAGAGTCTGACAGATTTTGAGCCGTTCAGTCTGAAATGGGATCAGCAGCGTGCAGGCAGCTTGGAGGAGGGACAAAACGAGTGAAGAAAGCTCGGTTAGGCATGGGACTGGTAATGAATGAGTCAACAGAGAAGCTGATAAAATGGAAGTTTATAATCACTAAAGCATTTGACTGCTGCACAATATTATCAGGAATTAGCTCCATGCTTCCAAGTTTTTGTCAGCCTGCCGGCAAAGGTTATGGCATGTCATGATCATCAGGTTATTCAGAGAGAAAGTCTGATTTTCATGGGAGTCAAGCAGTCATTATTGTGCTGCAAATGATACAAATTATTGTTTGATTTCTTTTTAAAGCAAGTCTTACATTCTCCAGGGGCTAAACTCTATTTCTTAAGCGTTAGTGCACTCTTCTGTTGTGTTCCTGTCATGGCTTGCAGCTAACTTCAGGGTGGGAATTTTTTATAACGAATGCACAACGGTAACAATAGCTCATTAATCCTGGAATTTAAGCACATCCCCAAGGCTTTTAAAGTCAAATACAGTCTTAAGTGATTTGCAGTACCATGACTATAGTATCTGTAATTTAGAACTGGTGGTAGATTTTCCTTACAAAAATAATCATTAAAAGGGCTTGAACCCAAATATATACCGTACATATAAAAGGAAAATAAATCCTACACAAAGGAAATAACCATGGGTTTGTGCGGCCTTTATTGTCTTTTTTGGCAATGGCAGTCCTAGCTAATGGGTTATTCTGAAAGGTGGAAGACTGACAGTAGAATAAATGTCAATCTCTGATGCAGATATTACCTTCGGGAACAGGCTGAACATCCTTCCTCAACCGCGACTCATCTGCCTCAGGTGCTAAAGGCAAAATACTTAACTACGTTGTGGATTGAAGATCTGGATGGTGAATTTGGTCCAATGGGATGATGTTCAATATTTGAAACAGCAAAATAGGACATGGAAAATGCTTAAATGGACCGCAGTCTAAATGCCACAGAGATTTCAATATGGTGACATAACCACGCTATGATCTATCTTTTTCCTTCAACAGCTCTCTTTTTACAGGATGTGTGTGCACAAATATTGAGATGTCTGGTGTATATCTGCATAGACTTACTAATTTCAGTTCTTTTTATGATTTCTGTATGTCTTTCCTGGTGTCAAATCTGTTTGGATAAACAACACTCCACTTCATAACACATACATAAATGCAAGATCCCATTACACACCCATTTATAAAGTTGCAAAAAAATGTGAAAAATAATGGCAGCGAATGAAACAGAAAAAAATGATGTTTTCTCTTGGTTTTGGTGGCTAACTATACACATAGGAAAAACATCAGTAAAACCCAGTCACCATATTGATCAAGAATGACAAGGATGTTTCATAATCTAGTTAAATCACCGAAGTCTATGGCATGCTTTGCTTCATATGTGAGAGATGTGCAGCAGACACCAAACATGCACTTAGCAAGTCGTAATCAGAACTGGCTCTGCACATCTGGAGTGCTAATTACAACCTAAGATTCAGTGGATGACTTCCCAGCAGCACATACATGGGAAATCTTCATGCAAGCCCCAGGCACACCGTGTGTACAGTTGAACTATTCGCTACACTTTCTCCTGAGTTTTAATTCTGAGATACATCCATCTGCAGAACGAATTTAAAGCCTTGTTTTTGTCTGTAGAAACACGGTTTAAAGCGAGCTTCAAGGGCCGTATTTTCAGTAAGTGCATGTCTGACTACAGAGATGAAAAAGTGATGCATAAAGTATTATCATTTAATGTACATGTAAACAAGACAATAGGAAAGAAGGGAAGAATAATAGGCAGCTGAATGACGTATTTTTCCCTGAAAATTTCCGTTGAGATGGATGACATCCTTACTCTATCAGTGTTGTTACTTAGGCTGAAACTGATCACTGGATAATTTTTTATAAATACTACAAAATAACGATGTCCTACTTTACCTTGACATCTTTTATTTTTATTTAAGATTTGCATGACTTGCCTTTTTTCATCAGGAATCCAGTGCTATATCAAATAGTTTTGGCTATGCTCGTGAGTGCTAGAAATCACTAGGGCTCACAAAAAATTGCGGAGCAACTGCGTGAGGTGTTTAGGCTGAAAAACCAAGAAAACACCAAATGTGCTGCCACATATCCCAGTCATTCAAAATGATTATATAATTTTTATATGGAGAATGACTGCATGCACTCAAAATGGGAATGACGACCATCTCGAGTGGCCAATCTTTGTCTCCTAATGAGGTCAAAACTAACAAAAAGGATGTCAGCTTTAAAAAAATAAAAAGTGTGAATCATAGACAAAGTTTTAAAATTCCTAAAGGAAAATTTTAGGATTTGTTGTGCATTTTTAAGCAGTTCTGTCTGTGTAGGGGAATTGTTTGGCTTAAATCGAATGCATTCAAGGTTAGCAGAAACATGAGCATAAACAGCTTTAGATCTTCCTGTGTTAGAATTCGGTCTGAAGTTAATGAAATCTTTCCACCAGATCTCACTGCTTTTAAAGAACTTTGGGCAATGTCCCTGGAATGTATGAAACACAGCAGACTGTCCCACAAATAGAATAATAATATTTATGCCTGGTCAGTGTGTTAATTTCCAGATAACTGACCTGTAAAGATGTTTTGTGGGGTTTTTTAATCTTGTATTTATGCCTTTTTCTTTTTTTTCCCCCTAGGCCTTTTAAAGAAAGGTGAAAGCTGGCATTAAATTCACTTTAGTGGCTTTTGGACTAAAAAAACATCAAAATGAACCAAATAAATTCAATAGATCCTGCGACTCTTTTTGAAAATCAAATTACTTCATCTGAGCTGCTTTTTGACTTTGTCCTTTTTCCTATGTGTATGTTAGAAATCTAAATTAATTACTGCTTTGTCTGTACTTACAAGTAAATGCTGGATTCATTGCCCCCAATATCGGGTGATTGGAGTTTCTGCACAAGTATCACAATTATGCCAATAAAAAGCACGAAGTTTATCTAGGGGAAAAAGAAAGGGAGAAAATTATCATAATGATAACTTTTTTCAAGTATGAGAATGAGACATTCCTAGTAACTTGCTCGCTCCATTGGCTTATTCTTCTCCAAACTTTAGTCTAGAAGTTTTATAGCATCAAGAGTAATAGGATACATTTTCAAGGGTCTTATCACCCCTTTTCCAGGCAAGAATATTTCCCTTGCAGCAGCTAAAGGAAGGCAGAATTTCTACAGTCCCAAGCACAAGAGCAGACAAACATAAGCAAAAGGTTTTCAACATTTTTCATTATCAACTAGTGCAAAGAATAAAAAGAAATAGAATAGTGCAAAGGAGCCTACAGGAAAGATGGGGAGGGACTCTTCATCAGGGAGTGTTGTGACAGGATGAGGGGGAATGTTGTCCTGGGTTTCAGGGTTTTAAACTGAAAAAGGGTTGGTTTAGATTAGATATTAGGGAGTTATTCCCTGTGAGGGTGCTGAGACACTGGCCCAGGTTGCCCAGAGAAGCTGTGGATGTCCCTTCCCTGGCAGCGTCCAAGGCCGGGTTGGATGGGGCTCTGAGCAACCTGCTCTAGTGAAAGGTGTCCCTACCCATGCCAGAGGGTTGGAACTGGATGATCTTCAAGGTCCCTTCCAATCCAAACCATTTGATGATTCTATAAAAGATCCCTGCACATCAAAACCATATAGCAAAGATCTCAGCAGCAGAAGCATCTTTAACTCCCATTCTCTGCACTAAGGCACTTCTCAATTCAGCAGCATCCATCAGTCACAATTTAATGTCTCCCCTTACCTGCAAATCTCAAGTTGTGACACTTTCCCTCTGCATCTTATCATTCACGGAATCATGCAATTACAGATATATTTTTAAAATAGACATTCACGTGCATTGGTATCACAGAACCCCAGACCGTTGGACACTTTCCATCTCAACACCCTTCAGTGTTTTTAGCAGAATCAGCTTTAATATGTCTGAAGATACTGTACTTCAGAGAGTTGTCCAGATACTGACAAGGAGAAGCACTAAAACTGATGAAAACACCTACATGTAGATAGCTGCCTGTGAGCTGGAATGCTAAATGTCCACAACAGTCAATGAAGACCTGATCAGTGCTGTCATGGGGGTATTGAGAGCAACTTATCATGCCCAGACACCTACATGTGGTAAGCCAAAATGTTTTGAAAGTGTCACTAACCATGATGTCTAGGAGTTCAATTTAATTTCCTAACTGGAGCTCAACATCATTTTGAAATTCCCATATTCTTTTGGGGCAGCAGCTGGAGCCCAAACAGGGTACTTTAGAACTTTTCAGTCATCTACATGCAGGTATCTAGAACCACTGAGTCAAATCCAAGACTTCCATCAACTAAAGAGGGCTTAGACACCACGCTGACAAACGAGCATCTTGCACTATGTCCACAATGTTATTATGAAGATAGTATTAGATAAATAAAAGTGGCTGTGAAATGAATTCCACTCCACAGTCCAATTTCCTAGTCAGTGGTATCTAGTATTGTTTTACATGCCCTGGGTTTTCCCGTTTGGCCTTCAGCTGCCATCCCAAATGGCAGAGGATTCCCATACATCTCGTCACATTTGCTCTGGGCAAAAGTTCCATATGCTCTAAGATGTTACTTATGGTATTTGGTATCTGTGTTTAAGCAACTGAATAACTCCTTGTCCACATAGTCTTAGTTTGCAGAGGGTGCACCATGGTTTAACTCGTACTAAACCTCCTTTATCACAATAGAAGTACTTAGCATTGTGGATGCCAACTGGTGGGCATTCAGACAGGTCACGGCACAGCTGATGTTGCATCATTTGTAAAGCCATTTGAAACTATTTGCATCGGTAAATTGCCCTCAGAAGTATGAAGGAAGGACCTCCTCCAAGTGCTACTTACCATGATTGATCCGACCACAGGACCTTTGATCACCCACCACAAGGCAGTGTTGTCATTCATGTCCCAGCAGCTGCAGTGGTTAAAGAAAGAACAGGGTGGAGAAAGAGGAGGAAAAGAAAGATATCACAAAGAATTTAATAAACTTACAACAATTTTTAAGGGAGCAGAGAGTGGGATATTGGTCTTGCACTTAATTATTTTATATGGGTTCAAACATATCAGTTCTTTAGTCTGTCCCTGTTGTAGCTTTCTTTCACATCCTTCACCCAACTTATCTGAAACTAATGTAAGTATTCTCGTAGTAGTTTCAATGTTGCCTCTTACTTCACAGTTCAGACGTTTTTCAAAAATGCCTTTGTGCGTGTTTCTGTGTCTACAGACAGGACAACAGGAAAATTGTCCCTTTAAACTAACATCTCACTGGAAGGGAATAATAAGACAGGGGTACGTCAAAGAGTAAGAGATGGTTATTCCAAAGTTTGATATCTCAGTTATTCTTCTGGGGTGAATAGAAATGAATGTTGGTTCCTGACCATGACATGAGGATTCTTCCGCACATCTAGTTCACGACGATGTACTGGAGACTGGTTGCATTCACATAGAGGAATGATTTTCCAGTTATTGGGTTGCAAATCCTACCAAGGAGCAAGGATTCATCTATGAAGGTTCAAGTACTGCACAACAGTTGGGGTCAGCTCCTTTTTTAAGCACTTGGGAGTGAGTCATCATGAATAAAATGGCATTTATATATATATATTTCTAAAACTAGAAAAACATAATAATAATAATGAAAAAAGATGTTATTTCTCCCGGCACACCACCTCCGCTACGCTATTTTAAGTCATAAAAAATATGATTGTCAGTCAAAAAATATCTTTTATTTGTCACTGCTTTCTTCCCTCTGAAAAACATAAAATTGCAGAAGAATGTCTATTTTGTACCTGCAGTTCTGGGAAGGAGGGCTTCCCTCCTACTGGGACAACAGCCCAAAGTCTCAGCAGTGGTTGTCATGGTGCATTTGTCAGATGCCAAGACACAATTTGAATGAGCATACAGGAATAAAACACTATGGATCTTATGAGAGCTTAACACAACTTCTATGTCATTTAAATGGTAGGCTGGTAGCATCTGGGGGAAAAGTGAAAATCTTTGTTTTAAACAAAACTAGATACACGCGTAAGTGTGAGGAGGCAGAGCTAAAACTCCATCATCAAAGGACACGTGAAACAAATCCCAAGCAGGCAGGCGACGTTTGATTTAGAAACGTTGGTCAAACATTATTTTAGTGGATTCCCATAAAACCCACAATAAGGATGTGTGTGGTAATGCTGGTGAGAAGAGAGGAGTTTTAGAGCTGGGATGTCAATTTTGCACAGGACTACATGGTTTTGTTTCTCTCTACAAAGCCTAGAAACTTAAAATCCCCTAAAATCTATAGGACTCTGATGGCTGTGATTTTCAAGTGCAAAGGAACATTTCTGAGGGTACCTCACTCCGGGTGCCCAACTTGAAAGAGTTGAAAGGGGACAAATATCCAGCGGGAACTTCTCCTCACCCACAATCAGGACATTAGCCTCCTTTCAGTTATCAACCATTGTATGCCACAAAACAAAAGCACCTAAAATCACCGATGATCTTTGTAATTCTTGGTGTGCTTTTAGAAATTAGGTGCTCTCTTCTGAAAATTAGCCACTATTGGTAGAGCTCAACCTCTCCAAGACGCACATTAAATCTAACCTGAATGTCTTTAGTGAGTTGACCAACGCTGGAAGGATCTGGGCAAATTCTGATATAAATCTGGCTGTACAAACAGGCAATGATGTATGGCAATTTATCTCTGTAGAAATGGGTGGGATGTAGTTCCAGACATCTATATTGGAGACAATTACAGGCCAGCTAATTGTCCTGGTCTCTAGTTGGGACAAATAGACACTTGGAGGTGGTTGGGGATTTTTTTCCACACTGATGCATTTTGAATGTGTACTGTGGGGTGATACATCATCCCCTACAAATGCCTATTCTTCTTAGAACTATTCCTCTCCTTTTGCAAGCTCCTTTGCCAATGTCTACCTTGTACATGCCAACAATGAATCAGATAAAGCTCACACAAGGATTTTTTCAAGGACTTTTTTCATCAAGTGCCTCTGACATCTATAGGACGGATGCGGTGGTAGAAATGCCACCTTCTCCTCAGATGAACATGACCAGAAGGAAAAAAAAAGAAGCAATGCACAACAGAACAGTAGGTAGTATCAGCTAACAAGCTGTACTGTGTCAACAGGCTCTTTACTTTCTTTCAGATGCATTGCTACAATGGAGGTCAGACACACAGGACTCTTTTTCAGAATGGATGAAGGGAAGGGAGCCAGTGGGCTAGGGGAGGGGTGTGATTTCCATTTGAAAAGGCCAGAGTCTGATCTCTCTTACATCTCTGGTGTACATCTGGAATAACTCCACCTAACTCAGTAGCACAGCTCTGGATATACAGACAGTTACATTGATCTCCACCAAACCTGTCACTTACAGCGATGTGAATCAGGAGCTGAAGTCAAGGGAGCTCTGCCAGGTTTATAAGGAGCAAGCAGGAGCAGATGTAGACTCCGAGTCTATATTCTAGACCATGCCTTTGCCACTGTGGTTTCCTAGTTTGGTAATTTCTGCAATGTTTTCAGGCTCATGTTGGCTTCTCCCCCATCCCCAGAACAATGCTTGCTGATTTTTACAAAGCAACCACTGAGGCACTCAGCTAGAATCTGCCTGAATGTGGTGAATGCTAAAAAGCTTCTCTAACTAAAAGAAAGGCAAGGGTTTGGTTTGTTGTTTTGGGGTTTTTTGGGGGGTTTTTTGGTGTTTTTTTTTTTTTTTGGTTGTTTTTTCCTTGTTTTTCCTCCTGCAAGACATGCCCGCAAAATGCAAGGACTGTTTGGACTCAGAGAAATTAATGCATCTAAGACCAGCATTGTAATCATAATAATGACACAACAGGGGTTTCTGGCTTGTTTTTCATGGAAATAAATGATTTAATCTGTCTTTATATCAAAATAGAACATTGGGTCAAAGCACTGGCATCCCCAGTGGAGGAAGGGCTTTATGTGCTTTCCAAACAGAGTATGAAAGAGCAAGGATGAAGAAAACCTGACCGAACAGTGAATCTTGTGCAAATTTTAGATCCAGGAATTTCTAGTGTAAGGCAAAATTAAAACCTAAGCCCAAGACTCTCAGCAATGGATGTGGGTACACAATGACACTCAGATCGATGTATTCAAAGAACCACCACTAGATTTTCCCAGTTTTATTCAGTCTTCCTCATTCACAGAATTTTTCCTGACGTTCCACCAATTTCAAACATAGCTGTCATGAAAAAACATTGCAAAGTTTGTATTTTTGAGGTGTACATACATGTCCATTCCTAGCAGCTCTCTCTGCTGCTTTATCACACCAGTCAATCTATTGACTACCGAGATGTGAAGGACCATCTCTGGAAGCAGAGTTTCCTTCTGGTTCTTTAGAAAAGGATACAGGATATTTGCAGGATTTTTCTCTACCAAAAGAGATCATTTGGGTGGAATCTACTCTCTGGAACTATTTTTGACATTATTCCATTTCCTTTTTTTTTCCCCCCCAGAGATGACAGGTTGTGAATTTCTGTCTCACCCCTACTCATGTCCTCTAAGGGAAAGTTAAACTCCTAACTGCCTTTGTGAATCAAAGCTCAGCAATGCCTTGTGCAGATTTCACTCATCACGTCAGAGGTATCTGCAACAATTTCTGCAGCTGAGCTCATCCGCTTCATAATCAGTTGAAGAGAAGATAATCACATGTGTGATTCACCTGGCAGCTCTTTTAAGAAGAGATAAATCATATCCTGGACTCCACTAGTTTAACTGAGCAGGAGACGGAGAGTCACGGGGTCAGTTGCATGTTTACACCTTCTTTACATGCCCACATCTTCATTATGAATTCATCAGTGCAACAGGAACATAAACATTGAACTATGGCTATTGATGCAGCTGAACAGGAAAGCCCTCTGGCTTGAACACTGGACCTAAACTACTCGCATACATGAATCAGTGTCAGAACTGAAAGGAGAAATTAGTCACGTCCTTTGATCTCTCTGTTTCTGTTTCATCCTTGCCATCGTGCTGAATGCCTGTGAAATGATTTCCCATGCAGTGATACCTACCCAGTATCATCAAAGTGAAGCCTCAGCACTGCCCAGACAGTAACACAAATTGTTGGAGTACCTGCAGAAGAGGAGATGGTGATATCAGTAGCAGTCTAGACACGTTTAGGACTCAGCAGTGAGCACTCTTTGCAACCTCTCCACTGAGGTTTCATTTCCTAATAGCACTCAGGCGTGAAATAATGTGGTTCATTACAACAATTCAGAGCTCTAGAAACATCTCAGTCAGAGGATGGGTTAGTCTTGAGGGGGTTGCAGAAGGAAAAATGGTAACAGGGAAGAATGATGATATTTCAGGGCATTATTCCTCAAAGTCATCGTACTGCATCTTGTTGCACGAACAGTAAAACAGTCTGTACAAAACAAAAGCAGTGACACGAGCTTCCGTGTCTAGAGCTGCTGTAATTATGCAATAATTGAAGACTGGCAGATGTTCAGCTGTAATGGCATTATTGTGCTCTTTGTATTCTTCTGTAGTTTTGTTGTAAAAGAATTGCATATATTGTATTTTCCCTGTTGTGCAAATAACTGATTTTGCTTTATCTATTCAACCAAAACAAATCAGTGGAGGATAGTTTTTCTTTACTCACAGGAATATTTCTTTTTTTTTTTTTCCTCTCAAAAGAGAATATTGGGAGGAAGAATTTCATTTCTATTTCAGACACTTCTTCACTTTTTAGAAAATTCTTGTGTAATACAAATTAAATCCAAACAGTAAGAATCCACTGAGAAATCTGGATTATTTTTTTGCTTTCTGAAAAACACTAAAAGCATGGTTTTTCAGTGGAAATATTTTTGTAAAAGAATTCAGTCTTGTGAGACAGCTCTGGGTAAGTTGGATCTACATTTTATGGCAAATAAAATCTTTGACTAGGAGACTGTCTACATCTGTTCAGGCACCGCTGGAAAGGTAAAGTGCTAAAAAGCAAAGAAAACAAGGACCTCGATAACCTCAGCTTGCAGCAGCCAACAAGACTGTCATAAGTTGACAGGAACAATTATGTTTGATACATTTTGCAAGGCTGTGTTGATGTCACATTAATTAGTCATTTGGCTGAATCCACTTAACTGAGCCTCTGTCGAATGTCTTATTCCCACTATCAGAAATAAAAATACTGCTGTTAGACCTAGTTGACTGAGGAAGCCCTCCTCCCTTAAAAAAGCACTCACAGAAATATTTGAAAGGGAAATGGTAAAAAGAAATAAAATGACAGGCTTTGGGGAGAAGAAATCATGCATATTTCATTTGAACTGAAGTCTGCTTTTCTCTCATGAAAATGCCTGGAAAATATTGAGATCTTTGTGCACTTAACAGGTGCATAATAATAAAAATAATCTTTAAATATCAAAAACGGGTCTTGTGTTCTCCAGTTTGCACTGATTTGCGCTATATAGATTGTGATGGTAAGAACGGTGCTGCAAGTCTGAAACATGGGCAAGAAGCCAGAATTATGTGTTATGTGTGTTATGTGTCATAAAGATACAGTTCCAAAAGCACATTTCAGAAGTCAGCGTGGAGTTTTGAACCATCTACTATAGCAATATGCTTATACTCACATTATTTTCTTTTTATCTCAAAAGATACAAATATCTTCGTCACTTTCTTTCCAGCTTCTGAGTAACATTAGAAAACAGGCAAGCCTCAAAGGCTGAGAAGAGAGATATTCTCGCTGCCCCGGAGTAGGCGTTGGGAGAGATCTCACAGCATTCTAGCTGGAGACCTTCCCAGCATATTGTATATTTAAGAGGAAAAAAAACTTCTGGATCGACATAGCAATATGTAATTATTACTCAAAGGAGGACACTCATGTGCTCAGCGTATTTTAAGGAACAGATAAACACCCAGATGCTGCAAAATGCTGAGCTCTGGTTTATTGCTCCTTCAG
The DNA here is from genome assembly GCA_009769605.1 of Bucorvus abyssinicus. NCBI lineage: Eukaryota > Metazoa > Chordata > Aves > Bucerotiformes > Bucorvidae > Bucorvus > Bucorvus abyssinicus. The sequence goes on from CM020028.1 coordinate 13,675,848, forward strand.
TGCAACTCCCGCCCCATCAGCTCTGAGCTGAGGGGCTGCTTTTGCTTGTTGCATCCAAGCTGGAAGTGCTTCTGGTTTTGCAAAGTGCCAGTTGCTCCTACCAGGTCCGGGGAACTGCTATTCAAGTTGAAATATGCAGGAGCTGATAAAATACTGCATTTGAAAAAGAAAACAAAACCAAACCCTCCACATTTGCAGATTTTCTTAGTGTTATTAATGGATATTACTGATAACAAGTTACATTCTTATTTATGGTATTCAGCTTCAGACCAAATATTCTAAGATTGTGTTACAGAATCAGTCCATCTGGGTAGTTCTTTTATTATAGAGACTGATTTTTTTTTTTATTTTTAAATACTCAGTTAATAAGCTGTGTTGCAATATTCTCACATTCAGATGAATCAACAGGTATGAAATTTGTGCAAAATTAATTAAAGGAACTCAACCTTGGATTTCTGCTCAGACTGCAAAGGCTTACATAGTGTTTTCTTTTAAAATTGCCACATTTTCATGTATATAATCCTCTAGTTTTTTTTGAAAACAGTCTTTTATCTCAGCTATAATGTGATTATACATTGTGGATAGTACAAGGGGGACTCCAAACACCCTTTTCCAATAGCCTTTCCCGATAGCCTTTATATGCCACAGGTTATTTCTGACCAATTGTTCTCTTCTTTCTTCTCTGTACCTTTGCTCCTAGTGCAGGGAGTCTTTGCCAGGAGATGAGAATTTTTGTTTATATACAGCCGCCTCAGGAGGGGAAAAACAACCAGCTGTGGATTACTTGAAGGTTCGGGTTACTTGAGGATGTTTTTTTTTCAAAGGAGAATAGTTTAAGGCATATGGTTTGTATGTAGAAGTTGCGCATAAATATACAGTGTATTTTCCAGATTATTTCTGAAGTATGTTTGTTTAAGTACAAAAATTGAGCTTCACCTTCTTAGGGTACATTTAAAATTAATATATTCTTCTGCATTCATCATCTGGCTTCTGCACAAAAGCGTCAGCAAATAGCTGTTTGATTTAATGTGTTGATGGAATCAATTTATCTCCAGAAGGCCAGCATGAAAACTAATTACACTGGTTATCATCATACACCTGGCCTTTCTGAAAGAAATCTTGTTTCTTCCCACTGCAAGTTTCCATTTCCCACCCAGGTATGAGGAGCGTACGTGGGTACCCTTTGGATATGTTTTCAATTTAGCTATTAGCTGAAAGAAAGGTACAGATGAAGTCTTAGAAAACGGACTAGACTCATTATGGCAGATTTGATCAAGCTGAAGAACTTGGCATTAAGACCATATCTTGCAGAAGGCAATTCTCAGTTGTGGACTAACCCTGCAAGAGATGTGGTGTCCTCCACATTTCAGTTCAACTCTATTCACACAAAAAAGCACAACAGGGTTCGGTCTGTGGTGGTACTTGTAAACAAAGACTAAAACTATACTTTGAAAATGTATGTGGAAATATTGGATGGTTCATGGAGTCATCTTGCACACTGAGACACATTTTAGACAAGAAATGTCACATACCCCAGCCAATAATAGTGTACCAGTAGAAATATCTTCTCTCTGGGAAAAAGGTTTCTACCAATAAAGTGAAAAGGTACAATCCCTCAATGAAAAGCCAGAAGTAGTTGGACATGACACAGTAGTGAAAAAACACCATCACTGCTTTGCATTCCACCTGCACAGAATCAAGAAAAATAAAGTTATTTCCGTGCTGTTTCTGCCTAATGGATAGAGAAAATTTTTTCAGCCTCTCCAAATCTCTTAGTGGAAAGGAGCACAGCTGGGACTAGTATTATACACTTTTAATAGTAAGGTTTTAAAAGCATGAAAAGAATGTGAGGTGCCACTCAGAGAGCAAAGCTTGAAAGGGCAGGTAGCCAATTTTACCAGTGGGAGGTAGCTGACGAGCATCTGCGGACAGCTTGAGAACATCTTGCGTTAGTGGGAGTTCACATCATCAATGAAGGCTAATTGCTAGGTTTAAACCCCCTTCCAAGGATTAAGTGCAGAGAAGAAAAGAATCCAGTGGTGTATTGAGAAACCCAAGGAAGGATGTGAAATGGCAGGATGATTGTAGAAAGCCCCGAGAGTGGAATCAGGAAGGATGCACCCTCCTGTGTGCAGTTGAAAATTGGACTTGCTTGCCATTTGCTGGTGTTGTCACTCAGGGACAGAAAAGAAAAGTAAGTGTAAAGAAAGCAGTGATTGACTGTAAAAAACTGATAGAAGTTCTCATTCATTAACTGGGGGAAAAGGCAGCTGACAAGAGCAGGATGCACTTGTCTTTTCAGTGCTGTATCCCAGTGAGACCTCGTTAGTCCTACCAAAGTAGGACTTTTCATCCCCTCAGGGTGGAATCAGTGTATAAACTGGAAGTTTCTCTCTGGGACACTGGGAGGGCTGACAATTTTGAGTGGTTCCCAACTGCACTTGATCCTCTGGGACAAGTCAACAACTAACATGTTTAAACCATCAGAACTTGAATTTCTTCATGGAAGCTCTACAAGTTTATGCTGGCTGAAAAGTTGGTCATTGGATGGATGATTTAAATGTGTTTTAGCCTTCACGTGTTTCAAAACAAAGAGGCAGATGCCACCATTAGAAGAGCAGTATAAACAAACTACAGATCTAACGTGGCCTCAGCTTTATCATGGAGAATTAAAATCAAAAACGAGTTTCAGTGACAAAGAAAAGGCTGACTGAGAAACTCCACAGCTGCACTTCCCTTGTGGAAGTGACTCAGAGGGAATTTAGCTCATAACTGGATGGATAAAGGAGATCTCAGTTTGGGAACTCGCTGCGATTCCATCATAATTACACCCAGCAAGCTGATGTATCAAATCATATAACTAGTCTTAAACATGAAAGGAATTGGGATTTACATGTAATGTATAGCTAAGTGCATCTGTGAAAGAAACTGCTTTCCATGAAATCACACCCTTCAGACCCAGACATGTGGCTAATACTAATGACTCCTTGAGCGTGTGACTGTCAAGGGTGTTTCTGTGTCTGAATGGTCACCCTGATGACACATGACTGCCTGACATCCAGAATAAACAAAGCTCTGGGTGAAGGAAATGGCTGGTGTCTGCTCTCACCCCACCTATCGCTATGCAGATTCGTGAAAAGGAGAAACAACCTGAGTAACGTCAGGAACAAAACCCCGTGGGTTTGTTCTGAAGCACAGACCGCTGGGCACTGATGACATCATGGGACAATAACACCCACAGTTTTGCTGTGAATTGGGAAAGAAGTTTACCACCAGTTACCTACTCTCCCAACAGCCTGTGATACTCAAGAGACTGCTGCCTACCTTGCTATCCTTTGTGACCTCATGCCGATAAAAACCAAGGAAAAGGCTTTGGTTCTGGTGGTACTTACCGTTGATATAAAGCAGTGGTTGCCATCCTGTTCAGCATAGAGAACCCCGTCTTTAATGAACACAGATATTGCACGTAGGATGAATGAAACGAAGAGGTTCATGTGGATGAAATTTCGAGTGCAGTGAAGCTTCCTACAGAGAAAAGAGCAAGGGAAAGGGAAAGATGAGGGGAAAAATAGAAAGAAAATACTTTTCTTTCATGGAAATAGCACACTAGGTCAGAGCACCATGGTGCTGAGAACAGCAACCACCTGAAAACCAGGAGTGTGGATCGTACCAACCCTAAACCTGACCAAGAGGAGGATTGGGAGATTTTCCTATAAAAACATGCAGAGCCGCATAAAATAGACCCAGTCCAATGCAGCTTCTGCAGTTGCATAAAGTAGACCCACAGCTTCTGCAGTTGTATTTACATTCTACCAAAATGTGACTACTGGAGCACGTCCAAGCTAGGGGAACAACTATGTTAAAGGGTGGTCTCCCTCTTATTCCATATCTGGTGAGATAAAGGCTTAAATATTGTTTTGGGGAGATGAGCTCCAGTTTCTTTCCTCCAGTGACTGAACAGCTCACTGCTCATGTCCTGACTCACCTGAAACGACACAGGATAACCATGGCGGTGGTGAGGGAAACAAGAGAAGTGCTGTATCCCACCGTGTACAGAGCCTTCACAGATAGATAGTAGTAATCCTTAGGAGGCAAACAACACATGGTTAAGTGGTTCACCTATGGTCACATCTTCTTCACCCTGTTAACGTGCCAGGGGTACCACAGGAAGGATTTGTTTCTTGAGCAGCCTGGTTGTTTTCTCCTCTTGGTTCCCCTGAGACCTCACTGCACATTAGAGCCTTGCTCTGTCTGGCATGCCTGTGGGTCTGCACACTGTGAAGCTTATTTGTCAGCGAGCTAGCAAAGGCTGTCTGTATTTCTTTGACTACTGCACACGTATCTGTAGAAAAAAAGCAGTTGGCTACGGGAATCTTTAGTCAGTAGGGGAAGAATTGGGGGCTAAACCATGATTCTAGTGGTAGATACAGGCTGCATCAACAGTAAACACTCATAGTCTTGAAATAATCTGTTCAGGGCTAGGAAGGATTTAAATCTTGTTTCTCAGATTTTATGCTCATAAATATATGCGATTGTTTCATTCTAATCACCATCAAATCAGAACATGACCAGAGGCTGGACAAAAAGCAGCCTGCTGCTCCCCTGCCTCATTTGTTTCTAATTATAAGATTAATTCCTACCTGGTTATCGGACTCTGTTTCATTTTCATCAAAGCCGCAGGCATCATAATAATGAGGAAAAGGTTCAGACCAGCCATCTTCAGTGCAATTTCTGCTGATGTCTCCTATGCCAAGCACAGTTGGGAATGTGACACTGTTGAAGCAAACCCCAGGACATCCCCTCCCTCCCCTTGATACATGACTGAAGAAAACCCCACCGGGGGTACTGTTTATCTGGCTGTCCATAGAAGACTTTAACGGCATCTCAAAAGTTTAATGGCATCTTTAAGAGCCCAGTTCTACAAGAGGCACCTATGGATGTCTACTACTACAGCTGGTCACCAGAGAGCAAAAAAGATTTAACCAGTATAGTCAATGCCTCCAGGTCACCAAAGATCGTATTCTCCGGTGGGTACCTAAGACAGGGGTCAGCTAAATGTGCATTTATCTGCATTGACTGGAGAGGCATCTAGGGAACAGAGTTTTGATGTACCTCAGATGGTTAAAGGCTGTCTCGTGCTTAAATATAGGCACTTTGTGCTTTTTATCTGTATCTGAGGTACATGCATGGGCCTGGCAGGACTACACAAGGCTAACGTCATGTTTTGGAGCAGCTGCTTGAAGCCAGTCAGGATAATGCAGGATATCTAAACCAGCCATAAGATGTCTATAGCGAGGCAGCTGGATGGTGCTGTAGTCAGATAATGTGTCCCACATAGTTATCTTCAAGCCTGGGCTCCCATCTGTGAGTGACTTTGTCAAAAGGGTCTGAAGGAAACAAAGGAAAGATGGAGTGGGGCTGACTTTTCCATCTCTGTCTTCGTAGCAGTTTGTTCATTTATGCCTCCAGATGCCCAGCGTGGCTTCAACTGACAATTTCAAACTTGTTTCAGAGCTTCTCACATTCTTCTGCCTATTTGTTCCAGTCCCAGTTTTAACCTTACACTAAAGCAAGCGCTTGCAGAGAGGCTCAAAACCCGGCTCAGAGAAAACCTTGTTCCCTTTCGCTCTCTTTTTTTACCCCAATTGTTTGGCTAATCTCATGTAAGGACTGGCTCCTCAATGGCTTTTACTGACACAGACAAAAGGCTTACAACTGTATTGAGAAGCAAGAGCTGGGGCTAGAAGAGGAAAGAAACTCTTGACAAACTCACTTCGTTACTGAGGCTGCCTGAGGTGGGATGGCCCCCGTGGTGCTCTTTTTAAGCACCACTATTCTTGCCAGGGCTCAGTGACCTGGTTGAAAAATGAGAGCTGGGCTGCTGGCTGCGCAATAGAACAGTTTCTGTTTATTGAACTATTACAGTTTTTGGAGTTTTAGCTGTACCTTGATCAAAATTGATGGAAATTTCCAAGTTGTCTTTATTTTATTAAGGTTGTGCTGCTTCGTACTCTTAGAGCAGTTTAGTCAAGTAGCTCAAAACACTGGCAGTGACCTTATTTTCAGAGAATGTGTTTGCCATCCATGCAGCAGAATATATCTACTTAATCACAGTGGTCATTTAAGAACATTTCATTACTTGGCAAATTTTGGTAAATTACTCTTGCGCATTCATCCCTAGTTTTCTATGGAAAATAACCTCTGAATCATGGTGTTGACTTTCCTTAACACCATTTAGTAATTATTGTTAAGCAGGTAGATATAATTTATAACAATGTGCTTGCAAGAATGCAAAGCTCAATAATGGAGGAATAAATTTTCATAATACTGCTAAAAGTAACGCACCAGAAAATGTGTCACCACAATTAAAACTCATTAGAAAATAATGCCTAAATGGAAGGAGAACAAGCTTGGAGCTTCCTTTTTAGCAGAGTAAAAATAAAAAGAGAAACATTCCATGGTTCTGCTTCTTACCTAGGGGAGATTGGGCTGTGCTTTCCAGCAGGTCATAGTCACCTATAAAAGTGGAAATTTGGTGTCATTGTTTTGATTTCGTTTTCTATTAGGACCCAAACTTGTCTCTGCAGGAATCAGTGAATAGAATCCCATTGATCTTTATTTGTTTGAATCAGGCTCAAAGGCAATAAATACTTGATTCTGTCTTTTCAGGAAGTAAACACAGTTTTATGCGTGAGTTTAAATCAAAGCTGAACCAATAAAATAAAAAAATTTTCTAAAAACACATGCACTCAAACCAGGACCAATTCTGTTATAAAAATATGAAAGTCAGATATCATGTCTTTAGAAAATTACATTCAAGGTTAGATCACACTGTTTTCTAGAATATTATCAGATCTTTAAATTCACTTTTTATCAGAGCATCACAATGAACTACATGTATCCATTATCATCATGGTTGACACACAAGCAGCTTCTTGATAATCTGATATTACCATGTGCTCCACACGCCATTTTTGAGAACAGAGGCACACAGGAGGTAGTCAGCACAACCAGTTCTTACCTGCGTGGGTTTGCCCCAAATTATCAACTTCCCAACCTGAAATTAGAAGAATAAAAATAATTAGTTGGATCTTGATCACAGCTTGCTTCCCGTAAGAGTGAATGTAGTAGTGGCCAGATCAGAGCTGCAAGAAAATTTTGTTAAAATCCTTTTTTCGAGATCATTACTGTATATTTATGGCTAAAAAGTGGTTTTCAGAAGATGGTCAGTTCCATTGTATTGTTCATTCTCCGTTTATCATGGAGTTTCATCAGACTCCAGGAAGGATATGAAAAAGACGAGAGAGGTTTTTTTGTGTTTTTTCTTTTTTTTTTTTTTTTTTAAGAGGGAAAGGGAAGGTTCTGAAATAAGGATGACCCACACATTTCCAAAATATATTACCAAAATCCATGCTGATTTGCATACTAAAACCACAAATGTGACTGGGAAATCCTAGAAGTTTGGTTTCGCTTTAAAAATTTTCCTTTTCCTTTCTTTTTTTTCTTTCAAAGTAAAATGTTGGGATTATCTCAAACCCATCTCCCACTCACCCTACCAAATGCTTCACCCGAATTGCACTCAAGTCAGATTTTCCTGAATTCGCAGTGGGTTTTGGCTCAAGCTGGGTGTTGGGGGAGGCATAAAGAGGAGCTGCCTTAAGCCACCGAGTGGTGCTGCTGCATCATGCACAGACACGGTGGAGCCTGACAGAGCTGCAAATAGTTCTGCCAGTGGACACAGACCAATGAAAAAATGTTTCCAAGTTGTCATTGATGGCTACGGCAGGTTAAATGTTTAGATTAGCTTAGTTCTGCGTCCCCTGGAGTAACCACAGGGCTTCAGGTTGTTCTTCTTTAAACCTGAACATATGGACAAATCTTAACGAGGGTTTGGAAAAGCCGTTCATCAGTTTCTATGAGAGGGTTTTTATTAAAAGTAAAATCCAAGCAAAGATTGATTTTGATCCTATCGGAAATGAGAAAGAGACCATCTAAGGAAACAAAATATTGAAGGGAGCCTTTTTAGCACAGCGTAAAATGTATTTTAGGTTTCATACTATTTCAAATTCCTTTTCATGTAATAATTTTAAATTCAATGATTTCTCTCTCCTCAAAAATAAATCAGATGTGCTTTTTGATCTTCTAAAACAGAAAGCAGAGGATCTAATGTGAAGATGATGGTGGGAGTCTAGAAAACTAAGCTGAAGCATCCAGTAGGCTGTTCTGTGTCTTTGAATGGATATATTCAACATCAAACCTACACATCCAACCCACCAGTTACTTTGGAAGGTTATTCCTGAAAGCTATGATGAGAACACCCTCGGTCTCCTGGCTTCTCTACCCAACTCCAGCTGCTTTCAAGATTTCACATATGAGAATTCTCAGATAATTATTGAGCAAGTCTGCTAATTCCAATGAGAAGTCATCAATGCTCTAAGAAAACATTTTCCAGCAAAGATCGTTCAACCTGCTGCATCAGACTAAAGTACCAGATGCTGCAGAAGCGCTATGGCTGCACTCCAGGTTCTCTGCAGAATAACAGGGCTGCCTCTGCAGAATATTTTGGAGAGAGCTAGTTCCGTCCGGAGCATACCAAACCCCAGGTTTATTAACAGTGATAGAGTTCAGATACAGATACTTACGTTGCTTAAATCTGAATATTGACTTTTGGACAACCTGTGGGAATTTATATCCATGATTCTCTTAGGCAATTAGAAGATCAAAGAGCAAGCCACTGCTCCTTTATCACTGTCTTTCATAGTGTCTTTAGTAGCCTGCTGTCACTCAAACCAGTCACTCAAACCAGTAGCCCATAATGGAATTGGTACCTTACATGAGGGAATCTCACTCAATAGCCTGTATCGCACAAAGACCCACAGAAGCAGGGTAAGAAGAAGCTGCAAGAAAAACTGCAAAAAACTCTTTGACTTGTAAAAAGTCAGGTTTTAGTTTATCAGTGCAGCTTGAATCCTGAAATGTGATGTTACAAACTTTCCAGAATTCTTGTTGGAGAAAGACCAGGTCAATACTAAGTGGATCGAAGCCTGATATTCCCAGCATCCTGGCATGTTATGCTGATTAATCAGAAAAGCATCTTTTATTAAAGATAAATGTTTTAAATTTAGCTATTTTATTCCTATAATCTACATGGGAGGAAATTAAAACTACCATTATTTCACTCTATATATGGGTTGTAGTTGGGCACACTGATGTTAAAGTATTATATTTTAGTCCATTTTTAATTTCATGGCATCAGTTAAAACACTATATTAAAGTAGGTTTGTAAAATGAAAAGGCTTTATATATCAATATTTTTTATATACCCAAATTATTACTGCATTTTAACTGTGTTTGGACATTATGAAGGCATTCACATTTTCAACAATGGTAATTTTCTGATTGCTGTAGGAGCAAACTTGCTTTTTATTAATACATTTTTCTACATCCGAGTCCTTGCTAACGTACTGAAGAAAGTTCCAGCACAACCTTTTACTATACAGGCTTCTAGGCTTGATTCATCAACCTAATTTTCACTAATAAGCTAAACTACTGGAAAGTCAGTTAGAATCACACTGAGCATCACACCCTGAATTACAACTAAAGTCAAAGTTTGTCTAATGAGCGTTGAGATAACATACACACAAATTCTGTTTGTGTGTGTATGCATATATAGATAAATCTTATATCTATATAAGCACACAATAAGGGAACACACAGCCACCATCTGGCTTTAAATTCCTGCATGCTGCTGCTGCCCGTCTCTTTGGCACCATCTGTTTATGTATCTTGCACCAGAATATGGATGTTCACATGGTAGATAACTGTGCTAATGCCTGTGTTTACTCATGTATGAAATGGTGATGAAGTTCATTTGGATTATTTCTGTGCTTAACATTTAATATGTCTACATATATAGGGACAAGGCCTGAACTTGCATTTGAGCTGGGGTAGTAGGAAGACCAGATGTAAGGCAATCGCTCTCATTTTTCAGACTCTTACCCTGAAATGGTATTTTTGTGGGTTTTCTTTTTTCATCTGGGTGTTTTTCTGACTCTAGAGAGACCTCAGCAAATTTCCTCTTGGTGTCAGTGATGTAATGGGCAGAATTGTAGGGCACCTCACTGCATGGGATCTCATACGAGTCCTCTCATTGCCTTCCTTTTAGGGCATAAACAGTGAGAAACTCATGTGTCAGACTTCACTCACAAAGCAGAGAAAGCCCATCAAGATGGTTAGATGAAATACATTACTCTCACAGAATTGAAGAATAAATAAAATATTATTTTCATCTTCATTTTGACTGGAAACCCATTTTTCAGGGGTCTAATTCAAGTATTCCATTCATGACTTGCATGAAATGACACTTGTTCTCCTCACACGTAGTTAAACAACGGCACAGCCCCAACTATGGAAAGATGCAGAGAACAGCAGCTATTAAACACCAGTTAGTAAATCAATAATTGCTCACATTAGTCAATAAACTCCCAAGGAAGCTAATGCCATCCTTGACAAGGAATGTTTTATCCAATATATTGACGGATAGGGTTATTCACTATTTGACCAGGCTGAAGAGGTGTCATCCCTTGGGAAATAAAGCAAGTCTTCCATTAGTGCTTTCACTGGCATCATTAATTAGGTGTTATTTGCAGTTCTACCTAGAGAAGATCCATCAGAACGCTGAATTTTCAGTTCCAAAGACCAAACAGAGAAATCAAACACAGAAAATATTATTTGTTTCTATTTTCTACATGAAGAGGTGAAAGAGGGGGAAAAAAAAGTCAAAGGACTTGCCAACAGCTTCCCATGGAGTTAGTGGCAACGACCCAGATCTCTCATGCCCTTCTCTTGCACATTTATCAGACTTTCTTCCTTAGTTTTCACTTGCTGAGTCCCAGAAAACATAACTACCTCCTCACTATCCTCCAGTTGATGAAAAATGGGATGCAAACAATTGTTGCTTCTAATTCAAAGCGAGCGGAACCAGCAAAGCTAAAGCCAGGAGACAGCCAGTGTGCGAGGACTCTCCGAGCTCGGTGCAGCCTTTTAGATGTCTCCTGCCTGCCAAATCTGTGCTGACTCTCTGGTGTCAGCTGGCATGGCAACTGCTTTATCGCCCACAGGTTTGTTTATCTGAGTACAACTTGCATTTAACCCTTCTATTCTGGCGTTTGTCCCTTATTAGTAGCAGAGGCTGGGGTGGAATGCAAGGCTTCCAAAACTATTCTCCCTTGAAATGGCTCGATCATGCTTTCCCTTTATGCCTGTTGTTCCCTTTAGTATTATGGTTTGGAGGAGCAGTCCACATAGCTAATTCTCCAAAAGGTTGTATTTTGACGGCATTGAGATCAATGTGAGAAGCTCGCACTGTTTTTACTGCGTATTATTTCTGTCTCTTCAGAAAGTGTAGAGACTGGGGCAGAGAGAGGTTATGGGAGAGATTTCCTACGGTCACTTGTGACCATGCAGTCCAGCGATGTGGGTAACCAGATGATTAAGCAGGAATTCAATATTTTCCTGGTTTATATAGCACTGATTAGAAGCTCAAGATTTCACTTATAAATATGAAATAAATCAGGGAGCTCTCACACCCAACTCCACAGCATTCTGCACACTTGTCGCTCCCGTCCCTGTTGCTGCATGCTGCTCTGATCCACCAGCAATCTGTTTAGCCGGCTGCCAAAGCCGCGGTTGGGAACAGCAGTCTGCTCAGCAGCTTTTCTGGCACTTTCTGAGCTCCCCACACAGACACCACTTGCACACTCTGCCCGCTGCTTCTCATGCCCTCTGCCCGGTCCTGTACCTGGGCACATACGATCCCACATGCACGCTATCCAACCATCCCCGTTCCTTCATTACAGCTCTTTTTTTCTGGGGGGAAAGTGATGCAAAATCAGCTTCCAGGTCTTTACAATCTTATTAACAGAATCTGCAGAAAGTGGTGGCCAGACAAGGTTACACCACATGGCCTCAGAGGTTCCTATATCTTTCCCTATGCTAAGTGTTTCCCTCCACTCTTTCCAAGGGTCTTGGTCTCTCCAGCCTCATGCCCTTTCAACTGTGGTTTGAAAGTCACTACTCACTTGGGGTTTACTCTATATTGCTGTTTACCTTGACAAAGGGATTTGTGAACATAGTGCTTGCACAGAAACAGTACAATATTAAGTGGTATTTATTGTTCGTTGAATTTAGAAAACAGGAAAACTAAAGCAGAGGAAATATAAGGGTAAGATGAGGAAGCCTGGTTCATATTCATTCTTTGAATAAGAACTGGTGCCTAAGGATATCCAAGGAACTGATCCTGTGGGGCAAATTCATCCCGTTCAGTTTACCTAGCTGAAAGTAAGTTTATCTGGTTTTTAAGCCTCCTCCTATAAAAGGACTGGCACTTCCGGAGGGTGGTTTTGGACACCTACCACAGGATGAGATGAACTAGCTTCTGCGTTATCAGCGGTTTGTGCAAAACACTGCAGTAAAGGCAGCGATGGAACTGATTGATAGACAAGTCCTTTCTTCCTATACGCCATACTAATTTCAGGGCACATGGATTCATGACATAGAGACAAGAAGACCCAGTGAATCACCCCTGGAAATCACAAGAGAATACCAGTAAAGTCCCATATGGAGAAAATAAAGGCCATAGTACATTGGGCTGGCTGAGGCAGGACCGACATACAGATATGATCAATAACATGTAAGGGAAATCATGACTTTCTTCCTTTCTTCCTCTCTCCTATCAAAGGTTATGAAACTTACACTGGACTGAGGTCACCACAGCAACTGCTAGGCATCACCTAAACAACATGTGCATCCTTTCTACAAGGCTGGCTGTCACAGGAGCATCCATCAGAGTAAAAGTTCGACACAAATACTACTGAAGGGTCTCCTAGCTCTGAAGAGGGCAGAGGTCTTATTTCAGAGAAAAGCAAATGTTTTTCAAACAAGAAACACAGAAAATAAGAAACATTGTCCAATGGAGATTATCAGTTACAAAATAAGTCCCAGAGAAGGAAGCAGATCGAATCTCTTGCTTAAAGGTAAGAACGAATGTGCGCCCACGACACCTAAAATCTTGCAATCAATTGGAACTCCTTTCTCAGTTATTTGAGTCAAGCGGAGAAACAAGAATAGAGCAAAGATGAGTAGTAAAGGTCGATGCATCTGCCCATGTTGTGCCTACAGTGATACTTGAAGCTATTACTTTTCGTTGACCAAGGTACTTAGCAGCTCTCAGCATGTTCCGCCCTTGCACGCTTCCCAGAGGAGCATTTTTTATTTTCCAATGCCAAATTATTTTTCGTTTCATATTGAGAAAGGTCTTGATTCGCATTAGAGCTTTCCCCTGGCTGTTACAGGATGTCATCTTGCAACAGGCCAAGGACTTGATCTTTAGCTGAAATGCAATCGGTCATGTTGCATGTTTGAGTATCAGAGGCTTAGAGTCTTACATCCCCGTGATTTGGTGGGAAAGGACATAAAATGTCCTTTTCCCATAAAAAGCATCTATGAGGCCTTAACTACTTGTTTGGAAATGCAGATACAATTGCTATTCTTTGACGGCAATATTTTCCTCCCATTTCCCTCTGCATTGCAGATAGACTTTGTGATGCTGTGACTGAGGAGGCACGCTTAATTATAGCTTGTCCTCCTCGCTTTGGAAAAGCTGAAGTAATTGCATGGCTTTACTGCCTGTGGAAAGCCTAGGGATTAAACCCAGCAGGAAAGGACTTGTTATCTAGTAAGCACTATTATCTTGGTTATTGGCAAGACTTACCGTTTTTAACATCAACACTTGGTAGCTCTTGTAATCGCTCGTTATGTCACAATACTTTCTAGGACTTGCTGAACATGGAGCAGCAGTCACAAATGTGCAATGTGCAGACTTTGAAAGCTGTCCAAAACTTCTAGCTGGTGTGAATATAAAAAACCAGATACCTTTGCACTGAACTTTCTTCTGAATGCTACAGAGGGTCTCAGATAAGGTGAAGGATGAAACTAAGGTAGACTGTTCAAAGACTAACTAAGCTCTGATGGCTCATTATTATTCCCATGATGAAAATACTGTGGGATGGGTCATGTCTGTTTTTCAGAGGCTGGTCCTTGGTTCCAGTGTTTTTCTTCCCTAGGTTTTCATGTGGGATGTTGAAATATCCACCAGGGGTGAGACATCCCTGAAGAGAAATCTAGACCTTTGCATTGATCTATTGCCTTGCCTACTTGACAGGCAAATGCAATTTCCAATTCCAGTCTGCTGCAATGCTGACCTTAACTTCAGCTAGCAGCAAAGAAATCCTGCATCTTCTACTTCAGCAGAAAATAAGTGCACAGTCTTCCAGATACATTTTGTTGTTTAGAAGGTCCCTGATCTTTAACAGTCACCTTTTCTTTTGTCTGATTAAAAAAAAAAAAAATCAATACATAACCCAAACTAAAAGAAAATGTAACTTGCAAATCAATTTTCAGCAGTGGAGAGATGATGTCCTTTCACCCAGTTTGGGAGTTAGGTACCATTTTCACAGCGGTATGTAGTCAGCACTTGAAGACTTTACCAGGACTCTTTCCCCAGAAATTATATAGAAGAGCTTTCCACATATGAACATGTAGTATCACTTCCCCTCTCATTAACGTTTCTCTTGTCACCTTACTCTGTCTGATTAGGGCTAACAGCTAAACTCAGACAGAAGAAAAAAGCAAGAGATGGCTTCCCAAATCCAATTAACCCTGCCTTCATAAATCCCATTGTCCACCCATGATACCTCCAGTGCAGAATATATGATGCTTGATGTTCTTACAACAAAGTCCTTGAGTGTCTCCTAGTGTTTTTAATGGGATCAGTAATAGACTATTTTCAATTTCTTGATCTCAAGGACGATAAAGTTTGTTGGCTGAGCGGTGAAGTCATATAACTCCCAGAGGAGCAGCAAGCCAAACACTTTGGCTTAAAAAACTGAGCATAGGATATAATTCCTTCTTAAACTCTGTAATATCTGGATACGTTATTTATTCTACTAGATTTTAGTTAGGACCCCTAATCTTGGTATCAACATACGATGTTTTTTATGTCTTTGGTAAAAATTGTGTACATTTTCTCTAACTTACATAGTAAACCATGCTTTGCTGTGATGTTCTTTGGGGAGTAGCAGGTAGTTGTCCTAGACTGAGCACTAGATAAACATTCTGAATTGCTGGAAATACTCATATTTATTATTTGGATTCGTGAATGAAACGATTTTCTCCATGTGGAGCATATGGCAATGCTCAAAAACTGCCTATTATCATTTGTTTTAGTTTTCCCTGCAAATAAAAGGTCTAAAAATACGCTCATTTCTGATCTGGCTATTGGGTTTCTATCAATGGTCCATTTGAGTAATGTGGCTTTATAGGTTCCAGAATATCTTAGCTGTGCAGGGCAAGGAAAGAAAAACAGAGACTTGGCTTCTGTAGATTTCCACTGCCAAGCAGCATCACCTCTGTCTGGGTAAAAAAAAAAAAAAAAAAAGAAAAAAAAAGGGAAAAAGAACAAACCAGAAAATTTTCCAGCTGAGAGTTCAGATCACGATGTTGGGGCCATCTCTAGGTCTTGCTATGTCAAACTCAAATGCAACATCACAGCTTGACACACATTTCCTTTGTTCTTCCTTTGCAGAGATACCTTAGAATGCTTTAAGTACACCCCGTTCTAGAGTGGTTGTCTCTAGAATCAGGGCTGGGAAGGCACTGGAGAAAGCACAATATGCAACAGCGACATCATGGAAATTATAGGTCCCAGTGAAAATAAAATTGTGGGTCGATGGATATCAAAGAAATGGATTTTGAAGAGAAAAAGACATTAATATTTAGAAACCCTGTAGAAGAAAACCACTGCAAATCCTTAACCTATGTGATTAGAAAGACTCGTGAACTGTTTCTTTCATGTGGAGAGATTTTGAAAAAAACATTTTTGTTCACAGTGTGCAGCTGAAAGGAAATTAAAAAATCTAGTAATTTTGAAGGAGCAGAGGTGAAATGAAAGTTTTCAAGGAAGGGTCACCAACCCTTCACAGCACAGGATTTAACACTAGGCTTTCTGTGTGACGTTGGCAGCAGTTCCAATGTTGCTCCTGAGTTCGGTTTTAGTGAAGGTTAGGGAAGAGTATATTTTCAACTTAAAACACTCACAGCTGGTATTTTTAGCTAAATCCATAGATAATTTTTTAACAAAGCAGCTCTCCAGATCACAGTTGAGTTGGTTAATTTTTATTTTGTACTCTCTTTCTTTTTTTTTTTTTTTCATTTTACCGCATATGGAAATCAGACATCAGGGCAGCCAAATTTCTTTCTGAAATCATAAAACAGCCCCATCCAGTGACTTAATTCATCTCAAGATAAGCATTTACACAGGTCAGAGAAACATATAATCACAGAATCACCTGCTTGGAAGAGACCTTTAAGCTCATTGAGTCCAGCCGTTCACCCTGCACTGCCAGGGTCCCTAAACCGCGTCCCTCAGTGGGACATATTCTGTAAGTACTATCTTAAGTATCTGAAGTACCATCCATAAGTAACATCTTCTATAAATATCCATTGCTTTCCATTTACTGAACCAGAAATCCATGTGATCAGTTCTTATAACAGTACACACATAACTTTTAGATAGCCAAAGCCAAGTGAGAAAACTCCTATCCTCTCTTTAAGATTAACACATCATGTGGTGTGCCCATTGTTATACAAGTAGTTGTACCTACAGGTGCTTCAGTGCTTCACACAATAAACTTTCTAGAAGTGAAATTTAAAGTTATTGTTACTGTTTGTAAAAATGATTCATGGTCATACAACAACTTTGCTGTATTAAGGCTGAATACGCTATTAATAAATATTAGTGTCAGTGTCTACCCTAGTTACATATTCTAGAAACACCACAGCAGCCAGAGGATACTATAACAATTTATAAAATGTGATTAGCTGAGTCTTAGAAACATTTCAGTTATTAGATAACCCATTATTATAAAATGTGACTTTTTTCATTAAGCCCTCATTGAAACAAACATACTTGGCTAATTAAAATTAATAGCAATAGCAGTGAAAACTTGTGCTGATTCACCCAAGAGAGTGATTATGGATGTAGATATTTCCACCTTGGGGTCACTAGAGCAGATCCAGCCAGATCAGTAGAGATTTCAAACTACACCAGATTAAATGCTTATT
Organism: Bucorvus abyssinicus; assembly: GCA_009769605.1. NCBI lineage: Eukaryota > Metazoa > Chordata > Aves > Bucerotiformes > Bucorvidae > Bucorvus > Bucorvus abyssinicus. The sequence continues at coordinate 13,693,029 of CM020028.1, forward strand.
TGTTTATCTAATGAATTACTAATCATGATTTTGCTCCTACTAAACAGACGTCCAAAACCCCCCCAAACCCAGCATCACAAGAGGTAACAGCTGTCCTTTTGTTAGTCATCCCGTGATGAGCTAAAGCAAGCAGAACAGATGTTTACACGGAACTGACTGCTCCTCCCTTAGGGCCATACTATCACCCTGACACAGGTCAAATGTGACCTATGGTATGTGAACAGGTCTGTAAATCCTAGGTAAATAATTCAAAAATATTCTTTGAGCCCTTTATTTTACATAGATCTAGTTATGATAGAGTTTTTCATTTTTATATGATTTTATGTGATTTTTTAAAAATTATTTTTCTAAAACATTTATTTTGATTAAAAAAAGAAAAAGAATGTCTTTCCCTTTAACAGGTACCATGTTATTTAAGCTCTGGAATACATAGTATTGAGCTAACCTCTGCTCCGCTCTGGTGAGACCCCCCTGCAGTGCTGGATCCAGCTCTGGGGGCCTCAGAACAGCAGAGACATGGAGCTGTTGGAGCGGGGCCAGGGATGGAGCATCTCTGCTGTGAGAACAGGCTGAGAGAGTTGGGATTGTCCAGCCTGGAGAAGAGAAAGCTCCAGAGAGACCTTATTGCAGCCTTTCAGTACTTAAGGGGACCCATAAGAAAGATGGGGACAGTATTTTTAGCAGGTCTTGTTGCGATAGAACAAGGGATGATGGATTTAAACTAAAAGAGGGAGATTTAGAGTAGATAGAAGGAGGGCAGTTTTTACAATGAGGGTGGTGAGACCCTGGCTTAGGTTGCCCAGAGAACTGGTAGAAGCCCCATCCCTGGCACCATTCCAGGTGAGGTTGGACCTTGGGGCTCTGAACACCCTGCTCTAGTTGCAGATGTCCCTGCTCCCTGCAGGGGGGTTGGACTGGACGAACTTCAAAGGTCCTTTCCAACTCAAACTATTCTATGCTTTTACGATTCCATGGTTTCTCAAAAGCCCTCCTAGCCTTAATTACTTCAGAAATGGTAGCACTATGGAAAAGAAATTAACCAGTTGAAGTTAAAAAGTAAAATATTTGTGTGGGATATAAACAGACGCCTCAGAGACATCCCTTAAAATAAAGGATAGTTAAAAGGTCCATGGCAGAGGTGTGTGGACAGGTTGGGAGAGGGGGATATTTCCTGTGCTGTAGATGCGCATGGCACAACTCTCCATAGTATCAAACTAACATCACTATCTCTGACCATTGCATCCAAAACAGGCAGGGAGAGAGAGGAAAGTGTTATGTTACCATGTGTTAGCCTGCTGTAGCTTGTGGGTATGTAGGGGGTGTAGATTACAAGCCACCGAAAAGGAGGAGACCTAATGGAAATTCGGACAGGCACTCTCTGGAGCAACAGGCCTCCTGCACTTACATCAGCAGATGACAATATATTAGCCATCTGTTGATGCACAATAAATAACAGAAAAACATTGTGCCTGCAGGCTGCAAGCATCACTGGTAACTGGGTAGCAAAAACGTTTCGTTGACAGTATATCATGTGCAAAGTATGACCAGGACTGGTTTAATAATTAGGTAGAATGAGAAGTAGTCAACAAAAATTGATTACAAAGTCACGGAGAACTTAAAAAAAAAAAAAAAAAAGCCACTCAAAAACACTGAAAGAGGGAAGAATTTTTTTTAGTCATGCTAAATACAAACCCTACTGGATGCTGACATGTTGTTGTTTCTATCATCACTAGACATGAATGGCTCAGTAAGTGCCGTTGCACGCATTGAGTCAATACTGAACCATTATTACAGCGCTAAAGACTATGTTTGATTATACTGGCTAAAATTAAAGCACATGGAATTAGAGTAGTAATTATATTTTTATACCTGACAATTTAAAGAGGGACTTCTCTTTCCTCATTCAAAAATCAGGTGCCTAGTTTAAGTGAACTGACCTCAGTACTTGCTGGATAAAGAGAAGTATCGCCCAGGTATGATTCACCTCACGTCTCTTGAAATAACATAAATTGCCTTCCGTGGGTCTCTGCCTCTCCACTGACTACAGAATGAGTCTAGAGGACTCATAGAGAAAAAATTTGAATTTCATACGGGTAAATTTAGATGAGCTAATGATCACCCTTAATTTCCTTTCCATTTCACAAGAGCCTTGGCATTTGCTTCACTGTCTGGGTGGGTTCAAATGGATGTATTCGAAGGTGAGGATTTCAGCATTCCTGGAGCCGTGTATGAAACACTGTCTCCCAAATGGTGCTCTGTGTGTGGCAATGCACAGAAGGTGGATTTGGGGCTCAAGACTGGAAAGGAAAAATTAATTTGGTAAAATAATCTTTGGGTAAGGGCCTTGGAGAATAATGATGAACTTTTTCCTCAATAGACAGTGTTAATTAGGTGATCTGCAGTAGCCTAGATGGGTGCTGGGAGGAGGCAGACAAAACCCCGTTAATTATCAGCAAAGGCTTGTTAGCTAACACTGATGGAAGGACTTAGCCTCTCTCAGTCATTCAGCTGGGAAGACAGTTTCATGGAATCTTGAAAAAAATAAACACAGAATTTAAAGAAAGCAGTTAATCTATCTATATATTTGCTCTGAACAACTCCATAGTTATTTCCTCCGGTCCACTATCATTTTTACCCAGCATTGCAAAGGTTAAAACAATCCAGAAAGGTTGTGGGGTTTTTGCTATCATGCAAACAGAACCTTGCACAGACATTCCTCCCATTAAAAAGCACGAGGTGATATTAATAACTAGGTCAAAAAGTTAGTATTACCACCACTAAGGTAAGTTCTGCCTTTAATAGCAACTCATTTGGAAGCAGCGTCTACACACACAAGCACCCTGGTTTTCTACAGTGCTTTTTCAAACGGAAGCCCAACACTCGACAGCTGTAGAGTTTCCCTTTATACTGAGCCTCTAAGTGAGGTTCCACGCTCATCCTGGCCATGCAGCTTTACCAGACAGAGGCGAAGAACAAATCCAAACTACTTTACCATCTTCAGAGATGATAAATCTGAACAGTGCGGGACACTTGACAAAGACGATTTCGCCCACACTTGCAGGTTTCCAGCACGTAATGTTGTCCCACATTCCTGGGCAACCTGTAGAAGAGAAGGAGGGATAAAACACATCAGTGGTTGAAATATTCCTGACTTCACACTGTTACTGCATTTTATAATCGGGTTTTCGGTCTATCCATAAAAATATGCTTGTTCAGAATAATAAACAGTATAGTTTTCTAATGAACTTTCCCCCAGAATAAAGTAGTTTTCATTCACAGGAATAGCATAAAATATGTAGCTGCATGGCACAATAATGGCCAGACTCTGCTCTCACAGAGGATGATGTTTAAATCACTCCAAAGTGTACCAGAAACAAATCTTCCCTTGAGCATGAAATCTGCTGCCATTTAGTAGTGTCGGGTTAAATCTTTCTTTATTTGTGGGTCGCATCTTTGATTTAAATTCTATAAATTTCTGTTGGCTCTAATCCATGTCAAAGGTTGGGTACTGGCATGTTTTGGAATTTGACCCGTGGAGAAGACTGGAAACTGAAAACCAGATTCCACTTCATCCTACAGCTGGTGGTGTGGGTACGTGAGGGAAGCTCACCTCTTTCATCTTGTTTATTTTCTTAAAAAAATATGGGGAACAGAAATGTCCTTCCTTAGTAAAGTACTGTTGTAACATCATTCACTATCTCTACTGCAGTCTTTGCTCTAGGGAACATCAACTCACAATGTCAAAAGGTTGGGTTTGACCTCTGATGATTTCCTGCATAAACTAAAGACAGAATCAGGTTCAGAGATTAGGCTGCAGGTTACAAGCTTTGAACAAAAGATCTGAGTGGTAAAGAACCAACCTCCTGTTACATACATGAAAAAAGTGCTGGTGATGAGATCGTGGATGGGAGTTGTCTTCTCTTAGGCTACAGGAAAAATTCAGGTCCCATGTGCCCTTGTCAATATAATAAAGCAGCCCAACTGCTTCTTTCTGATCACTATGACTGGCTTTCAAGAAGCACAAGCCCTCCTGTACTTCTGTAAACCACCATCTTAATAGCTCATAAACCTAGAATACTTATCCCATGTACAGGAAAACTCAGAACATTCTCTCAAATTTCCTAGTAATGTTTAAAAAAATGACTTAGTGAAGGAAACTCAAATGGGAATCATCTTCTCAGCAGGAAAAGAAAGAAAAAACTAAATGTAAATATCTCCACTACTTATTTACGTTTGATGTTGAGATCGAGCACATAATCTTATCAACTGTTAAAAGCCACAAGCTCCATCATTTTCTGAGTGGTTTTCCATTAATATGGTCTCTCTTTCACTATGTGCCAAGAAAAAGAAGATCTCCAGTAAAAGCAGATAATACTTCAAAGCATCAGACTTTCAGACTGGCACAAGTCCAATCTAACGGGGTATGGGTTATCAACTTGTAAAAACAGTGTGGGTTTTATCAGCTTCGGTGGTAGTAGCAGATTTCCATCAGTGGAGAACACGTGCTCACAGGACTGGAAGTGGTGTATATTTTCCATCAGCTTCAGGGGCAGGGAATCAAGCCCTATGTTTTCTCACAAAAATGTAAGCCAGATATCACCATGTGTGGAGGATAGGGCAGTTCTGAGTGACACAGTGTGAGAAGAATTAGGTCAGTGTCAAACAACACTGTTATGAAGTTACAATGATGACATATGTTAAGCAGTTGATAAATCTTTCACATTAAAGGATGCATCAACAGGCTGCATAATATAAACTAATAACCATATCAAATACTGATCCTATGAGATAAAAATCCCTCAGCTTTGCCAGACTACAAAATACACCGAAATACCATTTTACTGCAAAGATGCTCATTAAAGCATCGCAGGGGCTGGAAATAAGGAATCCTTTACATTTCCCCCTCCTCCTCTCTTTTTTCTGCTCCTGCCCCCAGTTGTTTCCTTTGTCAGAGGAGGACCTCATTGTATGAGTACTGCGATTTGCCAGAACACCTCCAAAAGGCTCAAAGACTGGGGATTGAAAGTTTTGTGATGCAGTTAACGTACTCGAGATGGAAATCAAGATCACACTGAGCACCATTATATCTTATTGCCTTTGATAGCGAGTGTCTGTCCACACAGTAGGAACTGTATTTACCATATAAGACACGTAGGAATAAGTTTATAGTTCACTGATGTATGGCACTCTACAAAAGTAAAGGATATGTAAATACCCATGGTAATGAGACATTTGCTTGCAAGAGGTGTTAGAGACAATCAAAGTGGCTAATGAGATCTTCTGAGAACCACCTGCTAGCCTTGCTCGCTTAAATTAAACGGATTTGTAAGGAATAAGGAAAGCTTTCTCATTTCTTGTTATTACTTCAACATCAGTTGTCTTCCAAACACTGGGGTAGGCTGCAGAGCAGCCTAGAGAAATGCAAAGAAATCCTCATACCACAGAAAAGAAGGTGTAGCCATGGAATAAATATTTCATAGCGCTGTGTGTCAGATTCAGTTATACCAGGTGGCTGGTTTTGTGGTAATACCATGCAGAGCTAAAAAATAGACTCATTTTAAAAGACATTATAAGTTCATTGTGTAGAAAGCACTGATGTGCTGACACAGGAAGAGAGGGAGAGAGAAACAGAGTCAAGTCATTTGCCTTAGTTACTAAAACAGATGAGTGATGGTGATTGGGAAGAAGTCACTGTCAAGGAGAATATTGTCTGATCCTGCCTGGAAAAGTATAAGTGAAACAAAAAATTTAGAAGAGTACAGAAAAGGATGACCAAAAAATGAATTAAATAGTGGCCAGCACGCACAATGCCCTTAGATTTGTAAACCATGATTCAACCAGCAACTCCCGCTGAGTGAGATCTGCCCACAGAAATCAACGTGACTTGAGTGTGAAACTGCTCAGCAGGGTTCTTCTCTGGCACCGAGGGTATGTCTCCACTGTTGCGTGACTTAGGGGTGCCCAAGCCAACTTTGAAAGAGGTAGCTGAGATACTGCAAGCAGCAAGGTGCAACTTAAGCAGGCAAATGTTCCTGTTTCTTAGTACGTTAGAAATAAGAAACAACAAGAAATAGGTTTAAAGAATACAATTTCATGTGGGTCAGAGTGAAAAGAAATACAAAATGATGGTGATGCTAATGGATCATCTTGAAATCAAGGCCCCTTGCAGAAAGCACAGATTCTGCCTTCCCTCCACTCCCCTTCCCCTCCTCAGTCTGCAGTGCAACCTGAAGACTGTAATTCCTGTTTTGTAAACACTGTGGGATTCATCTTGGCTAACCTAAGTGGTGTAAAGCTTGTCATCTGGTCTTGGGGAGGTACTTACACTGCCTTTGTAGCATGGGCAGAAGAGTGCTTCGTCTTACTCAGCTAGTTACCTCTTCTTCCATGGGACGGATGATCCTTTGGGAGCCCCTATTCCTTATCACTGACTTTTGAGGAAACACACAGTGATCATTCATCTGTAGGGTTAGTCTGGATTTGCTTAACTTCAGAGGTATCCTGGTTTGAGTGAGAACAGAACTAATCCCGTTCAGTGACTTTACTTTTCAGCTCAGTCTCTTCTATCTAACGGCACTTTCTGAAGTTAAGGGCATATTTTTGCAGACAGTGTCTGCTCCTAGCAGTGGTAATGCTTGATGGTTACAGTCACTACCAGGGGTTGGGGTGCAGAAGGGCTCTTGCTTGTACTTACTCTTGTGCAGACCAAGGTCACTGCTAAATCCTGTGCACCTTGGTGGGGGTTCAGTAAGTGAGAGGCCGCAGCTGCAGGGAGGAGCGGACAGGACAGGTGACCCTGCACTGACCAACAAGCTGTTCCATCCCATGAGTGTTATATTCCATATAAGGCTCAGGGTCACGAGAATCTTTCTCTCTTGCCCTCCTCGTCAATGCTCTGTGTCCAAGGAGGACTCTGTTCTGCCTCTGACCCCAGTCTGCGCATTCCTGAATCCAGTTCCAGAATCCAGCTAATTCATCCATTTCCCATCTGCTGCTGAGTCCAGTCTGGGACTTCCCCAGTGCCTGCCCACAGCATCAGTGGTGACGGTGACGTGTTTGCCACCAGGAAGTTTGGGTTCTGATTTGGTATTGTATATATTTCATTTTATTGTTATTATTTTCATTATGGCAGTTTTAGTTTTCTTTCCCAATTCAGAAGTCTCTCTCCCATACTCCTTTTCTCTTCCCCCTCTTTGAGAAGGGGGGAAGGGGGTGGGGATGGGTAATAGCGTCTGTCATTTGTCTAGTGGTTGACCCAGCTCTAACCCTTGACAAGATGGCTGACACCCTTTTACCTTATTCAACTAAGCAAAATTTCCCCTGTAGTTCATGTAGTGAGACTTTCCATGTGGGGATATCCTATTTTAAGGTGGCAGTGGTGGTGAAGCACCCTGTGGAGTGTGCTTACATGTCTCCACTGACTATGCTCAGAAGAACAAGGCTAAGAACTATCTTAGCCTAGGCAGCTGCCTATTAAACAGCTGAAGCTTGTGTTCCCCAGAGGATCTATGTGACATTTTAGAGTAGACATGAACCAACTCTGCCCTCTGGGTGAGGGGCTGACAAGTGGCTATGAAGCTACCCTTACCCTCTTTCCAATCCTGAGCAAAGCCGTCCAGCGGAGGGCTGAGATGTGATACTGCAGCTGTGAACGGTGCCAGCACAGCTGTGCAGATCCCAAGCAATGCAAACCACAGTGGCTGCTTTGAAAAGCCACATGATCCATCCCTCCATCTCTGTCTCAAGCTTCTGCTGGTAAAGTACGATAAATCTCGTGTTTAGACTGCGAGCTCCCCGTGGCAGGATCCACCTTGTGCTGCTCTTGTGAAACGTATGTTGAAAAACAGAGTCCTGATTTCAGCTGAAGCACAACACAGATTTTATATGAATTTCATACGAAGTCCTTGACACCTAAGTTTAATTTCAATATTGTTGAAGCTGAGGGGTTGCCTAAGGATGAGTCTGACTTAACAGCCACTGAAAAAGCCCAGCTCTTTCAGAGAAAGGCCAAATTTCAGAACAAGAGGAAAATACAGATCTTTATTGTTGCAGAATCTTCTGATGTATTTTTAAAATTATACCTTGCACTGAAACCATTCCAGTCATCCTCCCTCCCTGGAGGTTCACAGAAGCCTTCTTCCTGTCCTTCACTTCAAATTTAGCCTCCAGAAGCAAAACACTTTCTCTCTAACATGCTACTCCTGGAAGCTACTTTCTTACTTGAAATATCTGGACAAGCACAAAGAGTAAAAAATTTTAAACACCTAAAGCAAGCCATGCTGGCAGAATAGCAGTGAAAATGAACTCTTCTGATATTGCTTGTGGTCCCTTATCTTCTTTTTCACCTCTGCCTAGGGTTGACTCGACTACCAGTTTTGATAGTGGCTAGATATGAAACCAGATTTTAGGCAGCCCCATAGCTGAAGTTCGCCAAGTTCAAGGAACGGACCTCACTTTGAACCCACTGAGAATAGAGCCTGTTATCTTCCACCAACAGGAAGTCACTGTGTTACCAGGACTATGTACAAACTGTTCTTTTTCTGTAGATCTGTGTCCTATTTTCTCATGGTGTCTCTACCGCAATACCCTCTTTTACACTACTTAAATCCCATTAACAGTATCCACAACATCCTCCCATGTTCTGATCCTGCCCCTGACAAGACTCCTTCTCACCTCTGCTAACTTCTTGGCAAGAGAAGGTGCAAAAGCAGAGATGTGGTTTTTGGATAGCAAGACCCTGTGTACTAATACACTGCTCACTCATTTGTAGAATCACAGAATCACAGCATCATCTGGTTGCAAGAGACCTTTAAGATCATCAAGCCCAACTGTTCACCCTGCACTGCCAGGGTCCCTAAACCATGTCCCTAAGCACCACATCCACATGGCTTTTAAACACTCCTCTCGGTAAAGTGGGTAAGTCCTACCTCTTCCGCTCTCTCTGAAAATAATTATTTTGACATCTTTCTTGTACCCAACACACCGTTTTCACGAAAGATTTGTGAATTTGCAGCTTTGAGACTAGTGAGCCTCTGTCAAATGTTGCTGACTTTATTCAGCGGTCTCAAAATTACTGGGTGAAGGAAGGTCATAAAAAAAGAAATGACAATAGAGAAAGGGATTTATGGATTTGTACACAGACAAAAGGGCACAGGCAAGAATTTGCATATGATTTGTTTCCTTGGGAAATCTAGGGAAAAAATGCAAATACATAAATGTTAGACTTCTGTATTTTTCAGGTATGGAAATAAAGGCTTGAAATGGGAATCCATCCTTTTGGCTTACAGCATTCAGTTTGATTTTCAGCTCCTCTCCTCATTTATTAGTTTAAAATATCACCTTCAAGGTCATTTTGCCTTCAGGAGAGTAATATCAAAGGAAACATAATGTTAAAAGCCAGCATATTAAACTGAATTATGGGATGCACGGTAGCTTTTAAAGGGTATACGACATATAAAGTCTTTCAGAGAGAGGGGGAGCATAAGATAGGTGCTCTCTGTTCTTTCATAAATCTAGGTAAATACAAAAATAAGTAAAGGCTTAAGCAAGGTCTGAGTATGTGACCTAGATTTTCAGAAGTAATTGACATTTCAGAGTAAAGGTATCTTATAGGAGCTGCTATCACAGAAATGGTGGTTCAGTGTTTTGAATTAAGCAACAAACTTACAATGCTGTCGGATTCAATAGTCTCTCTTGAAAGTCCAGGTCATAAGAGAGTAGAAACGAAACATCAACGGAAATTCAAAAGGGTAAAAAACCACAAAGCAGGGAAAAACACTAAAGGAAGACATTCTGATCATGCACAAGGAAAAAGAAAAGCTATTTTTTCCTTAAAATGTCTTATGTAGAAAGCGGGCATGAAAGACCGAGTACAAGAGGAAGGTAAGCAGATAAACAGGAAAAGTTTTGCCTTCCCATTTCTGCTCCAAATAGGTTTTGGAATTATTTGAACAAAATCTATTTATTCTTTGAACATATGTCATCTGGACCAGCTATTAGACCAAGAATTTGCTCCTCTGTCCAAATTCTGCTGCACCAAGAGGTGCCTTGCATTGTCGCTCATGGCAATCATTCACCTGAACATTCTAAACATTACACATGTAAATCTGAGCAAAGTTCTTCTTCATTTCTTTTACAGTCCATGAAGCAAAACAGACACCTCCGGAGGGCACTGCTAAAGGCTTGCTAAAATAAATTATCCTCTGGAGATGCGTATTTTCTTTCACTGATTAGAAAAGGCACCAAGAGAAAGCCTAATCTTAGACTTACCACAGCTGGAACTAACGCAAAGGAATTCCACGTGTGTAGTCCACAGCTAGGGCTGAATGTGAAGAAAAATAAACTGTGGTTTAACTCACGAGCAGTTGGCCCACCTTAATATTTTCCGTTAGCTTTCTCTAGATAACTGCTGTCCCTGGTATAAAGTTATGCAACGCTGTATTATGACTACTTAGAATCCATTATTTATGTAATGATAATTATATCAGCTATGATAATATTTTCAACTGGTACATCATTATCAGTAAAGAGAGTTGTTTTATGGGATGACATTTTCAGAGATCTAAGACGTACTAAGTGCAGCACAGTTTTCAAAGAACTATTAAAAATATCAGCTTAACTTATGGAGAACATTGGAAAAAAATTACATGAGATATTTCCCTTCCTATGTACCAAGTTCATCCTGAATTATATTAAAAACTACAAGTGAAAGAACAGAAGCAGTGTTGTTTCTTTGATTGGAATGGTGAGGTTTGGAGCATAACAGCAGAAAAAGATGAGCTGAAGATAGTGAGCTTTAGCTCTCAAATGATTAGGTGCACATGCTTTGCTTTTGCCAAACATAAATTGTATATTTTAGAACTGGGAGTTAGTCTTTTGTGCCAGTGTTCAACAGAGACGATTTCACTGGGTTTGAATTATAAATTACAACTCTATCTTTATTCCTACTATTTTGTTGGGGGAAAAAATATATACAAATACACACACAAGTCTCTTCTTGACCATGATCTGTCTCAGAAGTGAAAAGAGAATGAAGATCTTCTCACGTGTGCAAAAAATTCAACCATTAGAACTACTCTCCTCAAGAAGGTGAAAGGTTCTTGTCTATGTGTCATGGGAAACTCTTACACCTCAAAAGGAGAAGTTTATGCCAAATAATTATTGTTTAACTTGAACATTTTATACTTGGCAAAGATCAGCCTTTAAATGACAGGAGCTGTTATCTATAATTAGAGAGGTATTAACCTTTTTCATTCCTTTAAAGCTGTTGAATTCTTTACAATCACAGGATATTTATTCTAAGCTCACACTTACTGCTGTTCTTGCATTGTTACCTGCCAAGAAAACCTCATCCAAGAAAATCTTCAGAATCCTTTAAGTGCTGCCAACCAATTGGCCTTAGGTGAGCTTTGGAGAATTTTAAAGGGAAATTTCAGTTTGGCAAAATCTCTGGAACATTTCTTTGTCTGATTGTAGAGAAGACTATAAAGCCAATAATCTGGGAAATGGAGAGGTGGAGTTTTTATAAAACTTCCTTTAAATATAATAAAAAGGATTGGTTATTTATCTGAAAGAAAGCCACCACTTTGCTGTTCGGGAGGCACAGAGACTCTGTGAAATTACTCAAGTAATTGGGAGACTTTATTCCAACACTGCTGGAGGACAGAATGACACGTACAAGCTGCCGGGACCTGAGCTAGTGCCAAGCTCACCAGCTGCGGGTGATCTGGCATCACTCAGGACATGGGTTATGTGAGATCATGGGGTACTGCTGGAGGCAGTCTTGCTTGGCAGCAGCTGGAACCCCTCACTTCTTTTATTGCTGGTGGCAATGAAATGACTGTCATTGTCCTACTCCACCACCACGCCATTCTGGCTCACGTCCCTCCCTTCTTAGAATAAGAAGAGATGCATTTTTCTTTATCAATGATATCTTCCATTAGTTCTCCAAGCTGAGAGAGAGGGGGAAAGGGAGGCTACTCCACCAGTGCCTAGAAGGCTTTGCAGGCACCACAGTGCTGCAAATCTTAATCCTTAAATGTCTGGGATCAAAGTCATTTCTGGGAAGAGTGTAGTAAAAACACTGGCTGAAGTTTGCAGAGTTAAGACAGAGAAGAAAGCAATGAAGAAGAAGAAATGAAGAGAAGAAAAAGCTTTTGAGAAGAAAGCAATGAAGTCAGAACCAGAATGATATGTTCTTCCTCCACAAAGTCTTATTTTTCTCTGTCAGATCCTACCCAAATAGATCCTCCCCTACACAAGCACAACCTACACATAGAAAATGATTGGCTAAGAACAACATGGTAGAGCACGATCAGCTGTGCCTTAATTTTTGAATCCTTTCAATTAACAATATTAACTAAGCCTACAATTGGTTGTCGTGAAGGAGGAGCTGGATAGAAAAAAAAATACATATTATGTATTTATATAGAATATATATATCAAAAATATTTTATATAATATATTTTTTCCCCACAAATATTAATGTGCCTCACTGCGAACCCTGGCTTTCAGCTAGGATTGTAGGTAAGGAATCTTTTCAAGCTGTACACCTGAACAGCTCATTGCCTGTTTTGCCACCCGTGGAGAGTCATGATATTTGGCCCATTAGGACATTCATGGGCCTGTGAAGGAGACATCTGTAAAGGTCATGAGGATAACTAGTTGCCATGGATACAGAGAAAGTAGACATTTTTATAGTGTGTCTTTTTAGTGTTTCAGAGTCTCCATCGCTTTGAAAATGGAGAGAGGACTTAGTTGCATGGAAGAACATTTAGTAGCAGGTCTCTTGAGCATCGAGGTTTCTCAGTAATAAATTCAGGGCTTCAAATCTGTTCTGTCACAGAAGAAAAAACTGGTAACATACTCATTTGATTTGTTATTTCCTAACCAATCTCACAGCAGTGCTGAAGTAGGACTAAACTGGGGCACAAACCTTGAAACAGTCTCTGGGTGTGGGGTTACGCTTCAATCTTAAAAAATCCCGATGTAGTAGAATAGGATTTTCGAAGGGGTTTATTCAGGCAAAACCTGGGGTCAGTTGTTCCTTAGTCAGTAACATTTGTCACGAATTTTGACTTGTTTCTTTAAAGATAAATAGATCAAACAAATCAGACAAACATTAAATATCGGAAAAGAGCAACTGACCTCAAGTCTGTATGTCTGGTAATTTCAGAACTTACATTAAATTCTGTTACACATATACTGAGTTCCCTCAAAGGAATTTACAAATTATCATTATTTAGGTTTCATGGTAGCTCTAGGGGTAAGAAGGCGTTCTACTCTTTTTACAGCTGGAAAACCAAACAAAATAAAGAAAAACAAAATAAATGTAAAGAAATGAAAGATAAACGATCTCCAGAGCAAGCGCTGTAACAGAGCTCAGAAGCAAGCTGCCCTTTCATATTCAGACTCCTGTCCTTCCCCCTTTCTAGCCTTTCTACTTTTATAAATAGAGTTATCTCAGTGGAAAAGGCACATCTTTAGAAGATAACTTAGAACAGATCTTGGGCCAAATTCATTCCTGATGTAACCACAGTGACGCCAATATGGACACTCTTGGGAGGCATTTATTCCTTGTTTACTCCTCCAAATCTTCTGAGAATGAGCCATGACTCAATTAAATAACTTAATTTCTTCCAGTGTGCAAATTCCATAATCTCTCCTGGAAATTGTTCTAGTGGTGAGTCAAGCAATTCCTTATTAGAGCCCATGGGACCTCACAATCTAGTGAAGGAAACCAAGGAAATAAATACATTATAAAAGGCCAGTTCATGCTCTGTTAGGAGGCATGTTAACACATTACGTTTCATACTGCGGAACAGGAAGACAGAAGCTGCTTTTTGTCCAATCTTTTGGAGTAACTGAAAAAGAAATCTTGAAGCAAAGGTGTGAATTGATGATAGTGTCTGAGTTTGACAAAGCCTGTCTCCTGTTTCATGATAAACTTCTCTGACTCTACCCGCAATTTATTCAGAGAGTAGAAAAAATTAATGCCGAAAATTAAATGCGATCTAGGCTCACAAGCATTTGCATACACCCGGGAAATTTTGGTCAGTGTGACAGAGACTAAAGGAAATGATATTACTGTTCAGTAAGATCCCAGCTACTAGGCGCCTTCCTGTCAAAAGTAAAGATGTGTAAAGATATACACCTTGAGCTGGGCAGGTGACAATCTAAAGTCAGTGAAAAGGAAATGTGAGGGGTATCAACAGATGGAAAGGAAGGTACAGTGCATGATGAGAAAGGACAAAGAAGATGCTAGTGAAGCATGGAGGACATCCATGATCATTCCCTGGTAACAAACACTGCATGCTTTCCCTTTTTTTTCCCTACTTTTTTTTTCCTTGGAAAGATTTTTTTTGCAGAGGGAGAAGGGGAAGAACTTCGATGAAATACAGACTGGGAAGGAATCACCAGTGCCACCACATCCAGACCAGACCGGCACTATCACCAGCAAGCAGAAGCCATAGAAATTTAATCCAGAAAAAGTAAATGTGTACATACTGCTCACCACTTTCTGTTGCGTAAGCTACAAAACATGGAATGTCCCAACAGCCTATAATAAAGTACAAAAAAGTTAAACCCATAAACATCATAATGAGACATAGGAAGAGGTCAGAAGTGCTTCTGATGTTCAGATACAAGAAAAATGTTAGGTGAAAATGCCCAGAAAACCATAGAAGGTATGGAATAAATTGTATTATTCCTTCTCCCTCTCTTATGATTAGAAAGGTTAAAAACTAAGTAGGAAGATAAATTGTTCTGTGGTTCTGCTCTCAAATACGTGTGGGCAGGTAAGTACACTCCCATCTGAAGTAATAAATGATGAAAATTTTCATACATATAATCAATATTCTTTTACTGGTGGTATTTATTGGAATGTAGAATAATTATGGAAACCCAGAAAATAAGCCTAAAGGGACCGGTGGAGGTCATAGAGATTATTCCCTGCACCCAGGAAAAATAGACCATAACTGTAATATCTAAAAGGAATTTTGAGAGTTCTCATTGTCTGTGACATTCTTATTAGCTGAGCGAAGGATGAGGAAAGTACGTTACAGGGCTCAGTTCTGCAAGCTTTTGTCATAGAGTAAAGGTCCAGAAACTTCTTTATGTTTCAGTCTTTTGATATTTATTGACTTGCAAGGATGTGACAGCATTAGCGTTGTATCTAAAGAGGGTTACAAAATTCTTCATGGTATTCTGAGAGTGAACAGATGTCATATAGCAGATATGAAGTGAATCCCTACTGTAAATCCCCGTTACTTGTAGAAGTTGTTCTGGGGTACAGGTATTAATACAGGTATAGGGTATAGGTACATATTTACATATATCCTCAGAGTACTCTGACTGATGACTAACTGCTTGGGGTACACATAGGAGAAAAAATAGAAAGGGCACAAAAAATGTTATATTTGTAACCCAAGCGAGAATTCTTGTCCACATGAACAGGAATGATCACCTGCTGTAATCACACCACTTGACTTTCTCTTTACCAGTTCTCAATCCAGAAGAATAATGGGAAACGAATCAGTGATTCTGGTATATCCTGTACGAAGACAATGATGAAATATGTCTACTGACTGGGAGTGCTGTGTTTTATTGTGTTCTTACTGAATTATGATAACAACGGGTTCTGTTGTAAGTAGTTTGCAGGTTAGCAAAGAAGAGGTAGAATTATATTAGTCATTTGGCTGTATGAGCAAAAACATGGAGCAGAGTCAAGTACTTTCATGTCTTGGGAATAAAGATGAGGCATGTTCTCAAAATGTGTATGACAGTCCTTCAGCGCTTTTTAATTAATTGGTTGTGGTCATTATTTCAGTTTGGCTTTGCTCGTATCACAGGGTTTGTGCGTACTCTTGTTACAGACACTAATAACTATCTTTGTCTTCCAAAGCATTTCATTGTGCAGTGACTTCTGTTTCCATTGTTGTTTTTCACACAAGTCCTGGTTAGTCACTCAATTATGGATTATTCTAACCTTGCCTTTTGTTTTGGTTGTAATTTCTAGTTATGTTGTTTTGCTGTGCTTCCTTTGATTTATTTTTCTGTAGAGGAAACAAACCAATCAATTCTAGCAACTGTGTGAGCATGAAAGGTATGTGCAAGCTGCTAAGGAAAAGTTGAGATTCAGAAAGTCTGAAACGGCTTTTAGGGCAATTAGAAAGGCAAGGAAAAGAACCAATAAGAAGAGCACCTCCAGGTTCTTGTCCACAAGACTCAACCATCTGCTCTTGAAGGGTGAAAACTGCACCAT
This sequence comes from Bucorvus abyssinicus, assembly GCA_009769605.1. Classification (NCBI taxonomy): domain Eukaryota; kingdom Metazoa; phylum Chordata; class Aves; order Bucerotiformes; family Bucorvidae; genus Bucorvus; species Bucorvus abyssinicus. The sequence goes on from CM020028.1 coordinate 13,709,290, forward strand.
CTAACTTCAGACATGTGCCTTACCTGGCAAAGCTAATAGGGTAGGTTTCCCATTAAAAAACAAAAACAAAACAAAAAACAAAAACAAAAACAAAAAACAAAAAAAAACCCCGGAAAATAAAATACTATATGTGAATTATGGAGAAAGAGGAAAGCCAGGACTGGGAAGTGAAATAGGGAGCTAAACTCTTTGAGGTTATGGATACACCTTGAGAGGGACTCAGCTTGCATAGTAAGACATCTAAATTAAGGTGTCTTAATATGCAAACTGAATGTAAATCTCAGTATCCATCAGCTGTACAAGGAGTCTTGGGAGACTAGCCAGCTAATTTAGCCAATATATTAGATGTCTAACATTCAGTTATACTAATGTTCCCCAGGGAGGCCATTTCCCCCTAAATACAGAGCCCAGTACAGTTCTCTTCACTGAAACACGTCTCGAAGATACCTGTTGAGTTCAGTGAGGGCTGAAGTTGCCAACTAACAGCAGCAGAATTCCTCCTTGAGAAGGGCGAGAGCTGTTCCTGGTGCTAACCGCAGAACCCTCCCACTGCCCGTTGGGTACTTCCTCCTCTCATCTGGTAAAAGGTGCATTTAGTTTAAGAATTATCAAAATCTTAAAAGTGTAATTTTATACTGATCTGTTCAGAAAACAGGCTGGTGGGAGCTGTAAGTATTTTAGCCGGGAGTTGAGTCTGTTTGGATATTTCCAGATGTCTCGAGGCTAAAAACTACCCATGTTAAAAGCAAAAGTGTCCCTAAACTACATGTTTACAGCATGATGCAAGAGGCAGGTGACTAATCTGATTCATCTGCAAATCATTTATGAGACACTATGTAATCATTGAGCTGCCAAAATCACGTGACTTCACGGCATCCAGGTGCAAAATTCAGAAATGAGAGGAGGAAGAAAGAACATTTATTTTAACTGAAGTAGATTTGAAGTCTGGATGGCAAGAATTTTAAATACCATTCCCTTCCACTTATCTTGCAGGAATAATACATATATTTGAAAAAATAAACAAAACTGAAATCTGGAATTGGACTGTAATATTTAATGTTCTGGTAGATATGAAATGAGGAAAAAACTGATCACACATCAGTAGTAGCGAAGGTAAATTATCCTTCTTCTGAACTATATGAAATTAACAAATTATCTTAAAATGTGTATCAAAGATAGACTGGCCAAATCAGCTTTTTTCTTTTTTTTTTTTTTTTTTTTTTTTTGCTGTGGAGGGGCCTACATGTCCACTTTAAACAAACATTCTTCTTTCAGCCAGCTAATGTGAGACTAATTTCACCTTTAGACTTCAGCGTGGTATTATTAAAATATTCCTGCACCACAGAATACCCGACTTCTGTGATGGAATTGATATTAGAAAATGAAATCTGAAGCTGGGAAGCATAACAATGGCACAAGCCAAGTTAATTTTTGTCTAGTATAGCAAGAAAAATTCTTCTCTCTAGAATGAAATATTTCCAGACATTAAACTTTATGACCCCCAAAACAAAACACGTGAGAAGAGTTCTCCTTTGCTTCATTTGTTATACAAAAGGCTGGAAAACTTCATGAAATTGAGAGAACTTTCCTTTTTTTCATGTCCTGTTCCTCCTCTTTCACAGGAGGAATTTGAGGAAGGAATTGCATATTTTCTCTTCCTCCCTTTTGCCAGAAGCAAATTACCATGAACATTATGAGTCAGCAGCACTGGCCAGCAGCTCACGAACAAAGCCAAGGTCTCCCTTTCCCCACCTCCGTCCTCCCTTGCCCAGAAACTAGAAAAAATACGACAAATATTGGACATGCAGTTCCCTTGCCTTACTCTTCCAGTGATGGAAGAGGCCATGAAGTTCAGCAGATACTGCAGGGCTGCCTCCACTTTCTAAATCTCTTCAGCATCCTACAGAGGAGAGCAAGATCTGATTCGTTGTAATTTCCAACAGAAGAAAGGGCATAGCTGAAGTGTCTAATTAAGCAGAAATATAAAGAACTTTGTAGACAAAAATAGGGCTTAGTAAGGGCTCAGGGAGTTGATATTTAAGGTGTTATTATGCATGTAAGGTACTTTGCCCTTCCGCTTTTGAAGGTAAGAAATACTGAATTCCCTCATTTTTGCCGTGGTGAGAGGAGCACATACAGGTATTTTTCTACTGCTTAGCAGACAGAGTAGTTAATAGCTTATTATAGTACTGTAACTTGCTCCTCTGTCTGAAGTTGATTTAACTTACTGTTCCTCAGTTTTATTTTGCTGAGGAAAAATCGATATGCAAAACCTGTCAGGAGTCCAAATTATTACACTTATTCAATTGCATGTATTATTGAGTAGGCAGTTTCTTGTAATGAAGTTCTTGGCTTAAGTTTGTAAAGTATATTACGAAGTAGTGGATTTAACTTAGGATAAGCTGAAACAAGAAATGAAATCATACAGTTGGGCAATTTAGTCATTGGCCACCCGTGTGAGAATACCAGTGCTTGGTGAAGTCTCACAAGAAAAAAACATTTCATGGCAAAGTAGAGGCTAAGACTCTCTTGAGTCTTGATCCATGACTTGAGATTTCTGAGTCATCCTACAATACACACAGATACCAAAGGAGTGATTATAATTATGCAAAATGTGGTATGTTAGAATGTTCCTCCAGGATCCCATACACGGGTAAGAAGGAAGTGATTCTTCAGTGTACAGAAAATCTTTCAATTTAAGTTATTAATGGAAAATCACTGGAGTTTGTTCTAACCCCTTCTCGTTCCTGTCACATTTACCATTCTCCCAGTAGTGGTCTAAGTGGGCAATCATTCCCATTAACAAAGCAAGCAGTTAACTGGCAAATGTGCTTTCCAAAGAGGAATTCAACTGACCAATTGCCAACATATACATTTGAATAGCCCTCAAAATTATTGTAGGAAGAGATAGAAATAGGCAATACTAGAGAACACTGTCTCTCATCTGACAGATATTTGAAATAGGTCTTATGAGTCATTCACTCAAAAAGCCAACTTTTTTCCATTGACAGTGAAGGAGTCTTCAGGACAATAGTTGAGATAAAAATACATATGGCAGAGAAATCTCAAGTTCCATAAGAAAAACTCTATTCTTTCTCATTGAAAAAAACCCTGATATTGTTCTCATCATCATATCAAGGTACAGAAGAATAGCTAAGGAAGTTCAAACAATGACACCTTCATAGCAGATTCCCAAAAGTCCAATTATATCCCAGAAAATAAGATCCAGCCTGTTCACTTCCTCGGCCATGCCTGTTAAATCTACCTCTAACCAGAGACTGAATGAAGGATTGACTAGAACAAGGTAGAAATGGAAGGACACTGTGTGATGCTTGATGACTGTCATTGTCACCTCATGCAAATGATGGAATGGATGACCACCGCCTCCACATGTAAGTAAAAGTTGGAATCTGGTCATGCTTCTCTGCAGCAGAGAACTGGAGCATTGCTTCCCATGCACACTTCTCTTTGAAAAACTCTGTGCATTCCACAAGACCAGTGCTCTGTCAGCTGATGCAAAATAAATGTCACACACTGCGTCTCTGCTCTAGTGACTCTATTCCCTTTGGTACTTCTTCTCAACACAGAGACAGAAGAAGGAACAAGGATCCTGATTGTCATTACCAGCAACAGGCGACATCACAACACATGGGGAGCTATCGTGGGGTAGACTGGGAATTGCCAGGTATATTACAGACCCTTCATCTTACCAGGTGATAAAACATAGCCTGAAACACAGCCAAGAGTCCTAGGTTATGAATTCATCGGAAACAGTGGCCCAAACTTGATGGATTATATAAAGGACCAACATTTGTATTTTGTCTTTATTAACTATTAGCATATGTACCAGTATCTCTTACATCTTTCGAGGCTTTTATAAGCTCAAGCAGAGATCATAAATTATTGCTCTATTGTCCTTTCCTTGCCTTTCGGTAATTCAGCTAATGCAACCAAGCTCTCTGGATGCATGTGCACAGTAATCCTGTAGTTTCTCTGTTAAAAACAGCCAAACACGTCTCTATTAGCCAGTGCCCAGAGTACTTCACTTTAGTAATCTATTGTTTTTCTATCATCTCCCTACAATTAATATAAAAAGATGGGCATTATTGCATGAGTTGATCAAAATCCTTCAGCAAACAAAACTTTCTTCATTTTTCTAGAGGACTCTCTTAGGAAACATGATTCATTCTCTGGAGATGCCTTTCTCTTTCCATTGAGATTCATAGAATCACAGAATCACAGACTGGTTTGGGTTGGAAGGGACCGTCAAAGCTCACCCAGTCCAACCCCCCTGCAGTGAGCAGGGACATCTGCAACTAGAGCAGGTTGCCCAGAGCCCCAAGGTCCAACCTGTCCTGGAATCATGCCTGGGATGGGGTTTCTTCCACCTCTCTGTGCAACCTGAGCCAGGGTCTCACCACCAGGATTCAGTGAGTCCTACAGCTCTTTAAGGGCATAGTAAGAAACCTAAAAAATACAGATGTCTGTATGCAAGTTGTGGCTTCAGCTGCCTCAGTTCACGTCACCCAAGAGCCCACCTGAGCTGTTAGCTGACCTCCTGCTTCTGTAACATTTTTCCTTCAGTAAGTCGTTGCCACTTCCTCCAGCACTCTGTGGGTGTTCCAGACACCCAAGGCATCTCAGAAGGTGATGAACATCCGTCTCTATACAACTAAACCTTTTCCCCAGTGTCTCAGCTTCCACTATAGCCCACAAAGTCACTGTGTTTACTGAAGCCCTGAAAGTAACTCCAGTGATAAAATGAAGGTGTCTGCAGTTAATGATCCACACTTAGAAGTATTCTGGTTTTCATCACTGATTATTGAGGAAGCCTGAGTGACTACCTTGGACTGAACCTGGAATTTTTATGTAGCTACATCAGGTATTTCCACTATGAGGATTTAATTTATTTTCACACAGATTGGTTTTTAGTGAAATTCAAGATGCTTCAGGGGATCAAATTGCCAGTCCAGACAGACACAGATCTTCTATAGGCCCCATGGCAGGATGTCTTGATACCCTAAGGAATCTAGAGGCACTTGCTGTTTAAGTGCACCTGAATTTGGTCCTAAAAATCTCCAAAGTAATTCCCTAATTCTCTCGCTTCAGGAGCTTGTTGAACACTAGAATGCAATTTACAGGCAACATCTAGGGTGCCTTTAGGAATCCTCTGAAATATCATCACTGCCAGAGTGAAGAAATTCAAAGCCAATCAGTGCTGTCTTAATCCACGTTCCATCACCAGGAAGAAAGATCCTAGTAACCAGTCAGCTGTGCCATTGATTCCAAAAAGAACTGAATTCTCTCAGAAAACCCAGCAGCCAGCCACAGAACATGCCATGGGAATAGGAACAAGAGAGTGTTTTTACACAACTACCTTTGAAAGAACATCCAGTTGTCTGAAACCTGACCCACTCATTGTTACAGAAATATAACATGTCTTTAGGACCTCCATGAAAACCCAGTTTGCATACAAGGGAACCCTTTAATTCAGCCCTAGATTGTATCTGCCTCTGCAGCAGCTGCCTGATGGGATGTAGCACAAGCACACAGTGGAGCTGCAAAGATCTGACGAAAACCACACTGAAGTAGTAGATGGTCACTCCGTTATAATTTAGATGACCTGTTAATAGCCTTTTGAGGAATTTTTTCTGCCACAGTACTACAGATACTAAAAAGTTAAATGATTGTAAGTTGTCACAGCTTCCAGCTGTCTGTGACTGAAATATCGACAGATCACAACATACAAGAAAGACCACCACTCATTTCATTGCATATGTTTTACTGCTATTCATCAGCGATCTCCTGTGCCAGGGGAGATCTAGGTTAGAAATCAGGAAGAACTTCTTTTCAAATAGGGTTCCACAGCCTTGGAAGAGGCTGCCCAGGGAGGTGGTGGAGTCCCCATCCCTGGAGGGGTTTAACAGATGTGTAGATGTGGTGCTGAGGGACGTGGTTTAGGGACCCTGGCAGTGCAGGGTGAACGGTTGGACTGGATGATCTTAAAGGTCTCTTCCAACCAGGTGATTCTGTGATTCTGTGATTCTGTGATCATACTTGCAATCACATGTAACACTCCTAACTGCACCTTGGGGCAACAGGAATTCAAATAATCCCCCTGCCCCACAGATAAAATCCATTGCAAATGCATCTACTACACCTGAAAACAGTAATTTAAAACGAAACCAAACCAAAAAGCCAAAAGCAAGTCAACCCTCACTTCCTGCCAGCCTCTGCACACACTGTAAAGAAGCTGCCCCTGTTCACTTCGTTGCAGATCGTGTACGCCGTGAGGCGGAAGGTAAGACTGGGCTTCTTGATGCTATTTAACTCTGGACCAAAAAAGAGAGCTGGTGTGGTTTAATGAACTAGCTATCACCGTAGAAACAAGGAACTCACCAGTGGAACTGTGTAAATAATTGATATTTTGTTTCAATAGTTAAACCAAAAAAAAAAAAAAAAAAAAAAAAGGAAAAAAGAAAAAAATCATTCTGTTCAATTAAGCAAGATTTTTTCCTTTTTTTCCTTCTTCTTGGCTGACATGAAATACTGTGAGTTGGATGGGCAGATAAGAAATTTTATTTTTAGCTTTTTGGTTTTAGGTTTAACATTCCTTTATTTTTAAACCCTAGTTAAATCTAAGTAGCAAAACTTCTGCAATGTTCTGTCATGAAATTTCAATATATTTCTCTTTTCCAAATTTTAATGTTTGTTATTTTTTTGTCCAAATTACTTAAAAATTTATCCTGAACCTGCATTTTTTTAGCAATTTTTAATGACTAAACTGCTTGCAGAAAAATACTCTTATTCAATAGTCCTGCTCTTGGAAACTAATCTTGTCCAAGTCAATATCTTACCCAGTTGCCTGGACAAATTCCATCCCGCCTTTTATTTTCTTTTATCTTACGTTCCTTGGTTATTAAAGAAGGACTTCCTGGCAATTCTGGAGGTGACAAAAGTGACGGCCTTGAAAGAACCAGGTAGGAAGTTTTACAATGAATATACTGTGGGATGGCAATAGTAGCCTGCACACAGGGTTAATGGTGTTTTCAGAGCTGTAGGCGTTAAATTTCAGTACTTTTCCTTCCCTTCATTTCCCAACTGAATGGAAGTCCAGTAAATGCTGAGAAGATGACTAAACTTCGATATATTAGCAGAGCTTGCAAAGGAGGCAGTCCTCATTTAAACCACCAAGACATTTCTCAGTGTGTTGGCAGATCTTGTTCATGCTGCCCAAGGAGATAATAGAAATTTCTGCTCCATTACAGCAATTTTTGCATCTTTTCTCTGAGTCATTTTAGCTGGCCGTTCCCAGGCTGATGGTCACCTCACCTAAGTTCTAACTATCTGAAAGAGTCCATATAGCTTAACTTGTCTTGCAGCTCCCCTCTTGAGTCAGTAGCGAGAAAAAGGCCATTCTAGAGAAAAATGTATCCCATCAATGTCAGGAACCCATAGCAGTTTGAAAAGAACAGCTGCAAGGAAGGACCCACAGCTCTTCAGTGGCTACTTAGACTTAGTTTAGGCTAGCAAATTGAGGTGTTAGTTATTGAAATCAAGAGAGATAAATTGCATCCCCGGAGACAAAACAGTGAATAAGAACTAGTAGAATTTGAGGTTAAGACTTAGGACAGAGACTAAAGTATTTGTTTCTATCACATGTGCTGTAGAAAATCCATGGCATTATGCGAGAATCTTTTCCAAGATGTAGGAACAAACAAGTGTTTTTTTTTCACTGGAGGTCTGTTCCATCTCCAGCCATGACAAGCAAGAAACTCTTTCATAGATCATTCCAAAGAAGTTTGGTTCAGACTGTCCTGGTTTTGGCTGGGATAGGATTGATTTTCTTCCCGGTAGATGGTTCAGTGCCGTGCTCTGGATTTAGGATGAAAATATGTTGATAACACACTGGTGTTTTTGTTGCTGCTAAGCAGTGCTTATCCCCAGCCAAGGACTTTTCAGTTTCCTGTGCTCTGCCAGTGAGGAGGGGCACAAGAAACTGGGAGGGACCATGACCAGGACAGCTGACTCGAACTGGCCAAAGGGATATTCCATACCATAGAGTGTCATGTCCGGTATATAAACTGGGGGGAGTTGGCCAAGAGAGGCTGATCACTTCTTGGGGACTGGCTGAGCATCAGTCAGTGGGTGGGGAGCAATTGCATCATGCATCACTTGTCTTGGGTTTTATTTCTCTCTTTTTTTGTTATCTTCTTTTCATTGCTATTCATGAGTATGATTTTATTTTATTTCAATTATTAAACTGCTCTTATCTCAATCCACGAGTTTTACTATTTTTTACAGTCCTTCTCCCCATCCCACAGCGGGTGGAGTGAGTGAGCAGCTGCACGGTGCTTCGTTGCTGGCTGGGTTTCAACCACGGCACAGCACACTTCCTTTCCCCCGATCACAAACTTTTTCACTGGCAATGCACTTCCAGGTGTTCAGCTTCCCTAATGTGACTGAGTTCACAGCAGGTTGGCAATTCCTCTTCTAGCTTCTGCCGCTACATTTGAGAATAAGATCCTTTACAGAGCCCACAGCCTGGTTTACACCTGATTGTGAAGATTTTGTTCGTGCCAGTGCTGCTACATTACCATCGACAGAATTCATACCACCTAACTTCACACACCTCCAGAGATATTTAGCAAAGAGCTAAAGAATGAGTCAATGCTTGGAAAACAGAGATTAGGGAAGCTTCTTTTCTTGCATTTGCCTGAAAACGAATAAAGCTTGATCTCAGCTCGGGTACTGAGGGTTGTACAGTTGTCTTTTCAGATGGACATCTCTACAGTGTAGATGGCTGAACTGAGCATGGATCCTAACCCTGGAATCATATGGTCCATAACTTCTACCTTGAAATTCTTGCTTGTTTCTACCATCTGTAACACAAGGTTAGTAGAAGACACTCATCCAGTGTCTCGTGGATCACAGAATCACATAATCATTTTTGTCGGAAGAGACCTTTAAGATCATTGAGCCCAACCATTAACCGAGCTCTGCCAGGTCATCACTAAATCGCGTCCCTCAGCACCACATCTGCACGTGTTTTAAATCCCTCCAGGGATGGGACTCACCACCTCCCTGGGCAACCTGCTACAGGGTTTGACAATCCTTTCTGTAAAGAAATTTTTCCTAACGTTCAACCTAAACCTTCCCTGGCGCAACTTGAGGCCATTTCCTCTCATCCAATTGCTTGCTACTTAGGAGAAGAGACCGACCCCCACCTCACTGCAACCTTCCTTCAGGTAGTTGTAGAGACTGCTAAGGCCTCCCTTGAGCCTCCTTTTCTCCAGGCTAAACAACTCCTGCTCTCTCCTCCACTCCTTAAAGAACTTGTTCTCTAGACCCTTCACCAGCTTTGTTGCCCTTCTCCGGACACACTGAAAAATGCAACAGCATGAAAAAGCATCTTTGACCAAAGACAGATGTATTCAGGCAGATCAAATCTATCTAGGTCAGTATCCTGGCTCAGATAGGAGCAAAGTAGAAAACATTTAGGTGTAGAGTCATATTCTCAGCTGTACCCTTCCAACTCTAAAAATTCAATAGCTTTTAAAAGCTGAGTGTGAGAAGAACAATCTTAGTCCTATTGTTTTTGTGAACAGCTGCATCTACAAAGGAGACACATGCACACATACACAGTCACACAATGAAGTAATATTTTCACAGAAGTGCCAAGAGAAATAAAAGCAGATAATTAAAGGGCTCTGAAAGAACAAGATGATGATGAGACACCCAATAAAAATCAAAATCTAATAAAACCTCCTTGATCATCATATGAAGATGGAAACACTTTTCAAAATCGACTATCTCGTTGCATTACTAGCATTACCTTCCAGTTACCACCTCCTACTTCCTTGGCACCCTTACCAGTTTCTTTCCTGTTGCTTTACAGAGTAATGATTCCTCTTAACACGGATTGCTGTAGGCATTGCATCCCAGCAAATACTTATTTCATTTGATCTTCTTGACTTGCCTGGCAATGTTGCTGCCCTTCAGCATTTTTCAGAGGAAGAGCAGAAGGATTAGGACTAGCTAATAAGGACTACAAGTTAAAGATTAATTTGACAGTGAGTCACAAACCACATAATCACCAATGACTCCTCATCTCTTCTATTTCTATTCAAATTCTTGCGCAGTGTTCACTATTATCATACCTTGGCTCATTCCACACTAGTGCATTTTAAGGCACTATAAACATTACCTCAGTGGCCCAAATCTGCAGATCATTCAAAGAACTCCCCCACCATTTGGGAGAGCGCCACATTCAGGGGACAAGTCTGGAATATCAAGTTGCAACAGTGGAAAGTGAGACAGGTAACAGACTGGGAAATGTCTATCATGCCAATCTACAGCTGCAGAAATGTTATACGCTTCATCATCAGGGCTCTTTCCATCATGGATTTCTCAGAGTGGCATATTTCCTGGCCGTGATCCTGTGCCCACATGGACGATGTCACATACAACTGGTCAGTAGACTCCAGATAAAGCCAGACAAATGTGTAAGGTCCTTGGATTTACAACTAGGTGAGATGCAAGACCACCAGGAAGCAGAAGACAGATGGGAGATTCTCTTTGTCAGTGCACCCATGTGGCACGTGTGAATGCACAGGTTGCTGATGTCTGCCTGTCTTTTGAGGCCACCTCTCAAGGTCGCATTAACTTCAAAACTTGGTCATGTAAGTCTAGAGTAGACCCATGACAGTTAAGTAGGTGAATGTCATGAAGAAGACATCTCCATTATCAAAATGTCCAATGGTAAAATTCCTGGTCCAGATTTTTTTGGGTAGTCCAGATCTCTAGGATGACCTAGTGAGTATAACAGAGGCAGCTGCTAAAGGTAGGATTTGTCTGATAAAATGTGGACATCTACAGTGTAAATATCTATAGCTGAGATGGTCACTCTTCTGTGTGTATCCATACAGAAAAAAAGGCATCATCTATTCTACACTGAGGATGAAATCAATTACGTCTCAGGCTCTACATATTAGATATCCAGAGCTACAAAATGAGGATGTGACTTGCTCATTTGTAGTATAGATGCATTTGCAGGTATCAACAATAATTAGATGAATCCCATGTTAAGTGTACATGACCCAGGAAACTTCCACTAAATATCTGAGTAACTCCTGTGCTATCCTTTCCTAGCCCCAGGGTTGGGAACAGGTCAGCAGAGCCTGGATGGAAAAACACAGAAATGAAAAAGGGTGCATATGGATCAACAGTGAGCTTTATCAACTCCTGTCTGGCAGAAAGTCCCTCCAGGACCTCTGACAGCTAGATGAGGGTCCAGCAGGAACCGGGGTAGCTCCACACTAGAACAGGGACAAAAACTCAAACAAGGGAGGTTGGAAACACTGATTTAAGAAATAACCTGGCTCTGCTGCCTGGAGAAGTAATGAAGTAATCATTCCCCTCCTTCCTTTCTTTCCTGCCTTTGGCTTTCATTATTTCCCTTTATCACTCTAATTCCCTCTCCAGAGAGAAGGAGTTAGATTCCGGGTCCTGCTGAGATTTCACTTTCTTCAATTTCTCTTTTTCATTCAGGCTGTAGGTGCTGGCTGAACAGAGATGGACATGTAGGGTCATCACACGCCCCTCATTTCTTTTCATGTAAAGGCTCCTAAAGAATTGTAAGCATTTAAGAGGAAGAAACCATCATAAAATTCATGGAAAATAACAAACAGAAAATCTCAAGGCATTCACTGTCCCTGAAGCATCATAGACATTACACAGCAGCAGAAGGAGAGAAAACAGGGCTGTGAAGAATAAAACAGCAACGAACATAACATCTGTTCGGGAGAGGTAGAGGGGGAGGGAAAGGGGAAAACATCAGAGCCCTGACAAGTTAGGGCTGGATGCTTTCCAGGCTATAGTGCCAGCCTTTCTCTTCAAGACCTGTGGTTGCAGTTGCAGCATCAATACGGAGCTTTGGTTGGACTTCACCCAGAAGAGCTCTGGGGTACCATTTAGTTTACGTCTGTGTTCACAGACACAGAACACAGCAAGGGGCCAAAGCGAAGGCAGGAGAATTGAATCATTACAAAATGCAGGAACCTGTAAGCTGTTCTTTTGATTTCAAAGTGTGTTGCTTTCCATGCAGTATCTAGTCAGGAGAAATAGCAGTGCAGAGGACAAGGTCTCTAAATAGGAGCAGAGAACCTCCTATGACCATTATTATTTTTGCACCATGTGGGCACGTTGGAGCAGGATTCACGATCTGCGACATTACTGTTCTAGACACGGTAGAAATACAGATCACAAAGACTGTTCATGTCCCAGACCCAAGTTTTGTACATGATCATTTGACTTCGTGTCACCTGCAGCAGACGAATGTGGAGCTACCTTGCTTGCAGAGGTTACTGTAGTTCAGCTGATTTGGTGGATTTTGTTTTAAGCCACAGTAACTTGAACATGTGCCTGAGATTCCCTAAAAACTCATAGTCCCATTTTATGCTCTGCAGCCCCTCTGAGGAGAATTAAATCCTCAGAAAAAAAATTATATTGAGCTGTTCTATGGAAATTTGCATGCAGATGTACTCAAATGGGGGAAGACGCAGTTCTGGAAATCCTACCAATGTTTATAAATATCTGAAGGGCAGGTTTCAAGAGGATGGGGTCAGACTTTTCTCAGTGGTGACCAGTGACAGGACAAGGGTTAACAGGCACAAACTGGAACATGGGAAGTTCCACCTGAACATAAGTTAAAACTTCTTTACTTTAAGGGCACTGGCCCAGGCTGCCCAGAGAAGTTGTGGAGTCTCCTGCACTGGAAAGATTCCAAACCCACCTGGATGAAATCCTGTGCAACCTTCTTTATCAGGTGGGACTACATGACCTCCAGAGGTCCCTTCCTGCCCCTACCATTCTGTGATTCTGTGATTTTGTGATTCTGTGAGCCTGTGATTTGTGCTTCTCATTGCTCTTGAATAAGCAGAAATTTACTCACCACCCGGGAGGGATTTTTACCTTCTTCCACGGGATAGGACCTACCTTTCTGTTTCTTTGAAGGAAACAAGCTACTAAGGTATTTCTCCAACACTTGCATCATTAGTAAGTCTTACTGCTGCAGATGAATAACAAAAACCAAATGTTGGGCAAATTTCACTTCTCCCAAGTGAAAAACAGTTTGTCTGCAGCAGGTGAAAATCAAAAGAAATGAACACACTGCACATACGACTGCTTAATTTATGGGCAGTTACTACCTCTTCAGGGAGTTTCAGGATGAAACTTCTCCTTCTCCCAGCAATGATTGGTATCTTAAATAAAAGCTAGGTTCAGCTGTGATGACAAGCGCTCCATTCCAATAATGAACCAGAAGGAAAAGTGCTTTTGGAGTAAACAGGTACCTGTGGAATTTTCCCAAATACTGAATCCATCATGTGTGGAGTATCTCGTGTGGATACACGTTTTGTTAGAAGGCAGCAACAAGTTGTCATTCAAAACAGAGTAAGTAGTATCTCAGAAACATTGATCAAACAGTAAGAAGGTGGTAGAGTTCTGTTGATGTCCCGTTTAACCATGGAGATAAGGCTTTGTTTGGAATGAGGGTGGCAGGATCTGGCTTGAAATAAGTATCATGTACTGAAAGGTGAGTCTGAAAGGTCAGGGATTAAAGGGGATGCGGTGGAATGCTATAGTCTCAGAGGTGAAATGAAATATATGTCTACAATAATTCAAAAAAAGTTTAGAGAAAGAGCAACAAACAGGATCCACAGGATGAAGTGGCTTTCAGACACGAAATGTGCCACTGGAAAATAAATGTCTTTGAGAGGATGCGGCTTCTTTACCAAAGCCACGTAAATTGTGGAACTCGTTGCCACAGGATGTGGTGAACAACTTAAAGATGCACAATGAGCCTGGGAAAATCTTCTCTACAGTGATTCAGTCCAAAAATACTGGAGGAACAGAATAAAGAGCAGCTGAGTTCTGCTGCTGAGCCAGTGCTTGAAAGGATTCAGTCCCTTCCTGCCTGAATGAGATGAGATGCATTGAGATGCATTGAGATGCAAAAGCCTTCCCAATGGCTCTGGACTCCTCTATCTCTGAGCTGTGCTCTTTGAATTTGGAACAGGCAGGGAGGAGGAGTTTGGTCTGAATAGTCCCCCCACGACCAGGGTTATCCTAGATTTGAGTGATAAAGAACAAACCAGCTGGTGAAATGTTCTCTTTTGACCTCAGAAAATCTATAAATTCTTGAATCCAAATAATAGTCATTGCATGATCATAAGAAGTAGGGCTCATGGTCAGCTGCTGGGGTCATTCTGGGGGTAGGGGAGAAGAAGCAGGGTTTTTTTCCCCTTTTGTCCTTGCTTATATCACTTCTGGACCAGGAAAGAACTGGGGAGCTCTTCTGTCGTGCACAAAGAGGGTCTCAAAAACACATCCCTCGTGCTGAACTTAACTGCCTGAAGTACCTACTTTCCTCATTTCTGCCAAATCACAGTTTATTTGCCCAAAGCTGGGAAGTAGAACCAAAATGAGCTTATATATGTGTCATGGTTTAGCCCCAGCCAGCAACTAAGCACCATGCGGCCACTGTCTCGCTCCTCCCCTCCACCTCAGTGGGATGGGGAGGAGAGTTGAAAGCAAGTAAAACCCGTGTGTTGAGCTAAGTTTAATATGTGTTGAGCTAAGTGTAATAATTGAAATAAAATTGAAAACTACTAATAATAGTAAAAATAATAACAATTGTAATGGAAAAGAAGATAACAAAAAGGGAGAGAAATGAAACCCAAGAAAGACAAGTGATGCACAATGCAATTGCTCCCCACCCACTGACTGATGCTCAGCCAGTCCCCAAGCAGCAATCCTCCCCTCCCGGTCAACTCCTCCAGCCTCTTCTGTACTGAACATGATGTCTTATGTAATAGAATATTCCTTTGGCCAGTTTCAGTCAGCTGTCCTGGCTGTGTCCCCTCCCAGCTCCTTGTGCTCCTCCAGCCTTCTTGCTGGCAGGGCATGACAGGCTGAAAAATCCTTGTCTTAGGATAAATGCTATGTAGCAACAACGAAAACATCAGCGTGATATCTATATTATTCTCATACTAAAGCCAAAACACAGCACTGCACCAGCTATTAGGAAGAAAAATTAACTCTATCCCAGCCAAAACTAGGATGGTATGAGATGAATAGCAGGACTCTGATGAAAATACACCCGGCAGATAAAATGCAGGAAAGGCTTGCTTCAGAGGATGCTCCAGTAACACAGATATGTGCATCCTGCCACATCTCGCTTCTTGGCTAAAATATGTGGAGAGGAAAAAGGGAGCAAAATGTCCCCTCTTTTATCACACACACAATGTGTTTTACCCGCTTTCCTCTGCAGTTTTACCAATTCTAGTCACAGCAGAAGCAGTTTGGCCAGGACTCAGAAAATAGACCCTGATTTCCAATTAGTTTCTTTGTCATTTTTTGCCCTTCTCTCATTGGTACTGGCCAGAGGCAGCTCCTGCTGCAGTCAGTGGGAAATGAGACAGGATATTAAACTATTAATTTCTTCTTTGCTTGCTGCCTCAGTTTCTTATCTCAGCAATAGCACAAGTATTCTTCATCAAGATTATGGCCATCGCAATGTTAATCCCTGTATAGATCTTCAGATCATGTGAGAGAGGGGCACAAATTATTCCTGGGCTGACGAGGGGGAATGAGCTGTTACAGAACAGACCAATGATGCACTTAGTCTCATGTCCAGTCCCCACCAGCTGCTTCCACCTGCACCAGCAAAAGACGTAAACACTATCAAAGCCGTTCCAGGCGTATTGTTTCTTTTTTCTTTTTCTTTTCTATTTTGATTGATTTTTTAGATATATAACACTGCATCACCTAGAGGACAGAAGCAACTTTGTGACCTCTGAGAATAACCACCAAGTGTTCAGGTATATCCCTAGTGATTGAATTTTTTTTTTGTCCTTATAATATTTCTCCAAGCTCATTCAGCTACAGTGACCGCATCTCTTACAGTAAAACATTTTCACTGATACTGCTGAAAACCCCTGCAGCCATGACAGCAAATGCTTAGAAACGGTCAGCTCAATGCACGTGGTCCATCCAAGCTGTAACTCACCTGGAGAAGAGTCATTGAAAGGGTTCAGGGCGGCTGCCCTCCGTATCTTCTCCAGGCAAGTCTCTTGCTCCTTTTTAATGATGCAGTTGGAATGGGTTGCTGTAACCTGAAATGTATGGGAAAAGATGTGGAGGACAATTACAAACTTAAAACAAATAGCTAGTGAGTTTATGATGAAGCAACAGTAAGTTTTGAGATCTCATTTCAAAAAAAGGAAAAAAAAGAAAAGAAAACATCCTTAGAAGATGAGACAAAACTGCAAAACTTCTTTTTTTTTCAGTTTCCCCCACCCAGAATGCTTAAGGCCACTCTATGGAATTATAGTGCTCAGAAATTTTTTGGGGGGGTCGTGTTGGTCTTCCTGTCAAAGCATAATTTCTAATGTGTTTGATTTATTTTATTGTATTCCTTCCTCATACAAGGCTGAAGCAAAGGTACCTATAAATAAAGAAATAATTTAAAAAGTAATCAGAAATCAAGTGAGGTTTCAGTTTGATCTTCCACCATTTTTTTTTAGGAGTCTTGCACCATCTATTAACCTCACTCAGGACTCAAAACTGAATTAAAAGCTCAGTCTCTCAGTCTTTCACCCCATCCATTCCTTAATGTTTCCTTCTCCATTTATTCCCAGTGAATACAAGGCAACTTTCTTGCCAAAAGAGAGTGCAATGCCAGTTAAACTGAGAGGACTTGATCCAAATCAAGGCTGTAAGGCAGCCCACTATCAGAAAAAAAAGTGAGGGGGGAAAAAGAAAAGAAAAAAAGCTAGTTTATAAGAGGAACATTGAGACCAACAGGATCCAGGCAATCCCAAAGCAGCAACAAATAAAGAATGTGACCCATTCCCAGAAATCAATACAAGATTTCACTCCTATTGGAAACAGTGGCCAGGGAATATCAGTTCAAGGACAATATAGTCTAAAGTTTCATTAGATCATTTTATAAGGGCACTGCTAAGGGTCAAATCACACTCAGTGGAAAGCACCGTGAAAATCAGTGCACTGGTAGAAGATGGGATGGGTCACTCTGGTTCGCTGAAGCAATTTTGCAGTTTCATATTTCCCATCCCATTTCCTTCACTCTTGATGATGGAGAACTACAGGGGAAGTAGAGTGCACCTGTCAAGTGGCCTGTTTTCCCTTACCTGCCAAGAAGAAACAAGCAATCAGGGAAAGCAATAGCTGAAATCAATCTCCTGCAGTTTACCATGGAGCCCCAACTGCACAGTTCAATTTTACTTCCCTCACATCCCAGTAGAGGGAATGGAGTGAACGGTTTGGGTCACTAATGCATTGAACTGCCACCACACACTCAATGCAAACTTGCAGTAAATCCTAAGGCACGCGTAATCCTACTTTGGTGGTGCCTGTGTTGTGCTTTTGTATGTGTTAGGAGGTTTGCACACTTCCGACCTCGAAACAGTTACAAGGCATCACCCCTATTCCAAAGACCGGGAGGATTTCCTAAAGAACCTCTACTGGAAATCTTTACTCACCCTTTGTAGGAACTGATAATGCTACACAGTTTCATCTCCAAGATCCCAATAATAAATTCCAGCTATTTTCCTTGTGGGATACACCAGGCATAATCACATCAGATTTGTTTATCTTCGAAACAAACACTGCTCTGTTCTAAGGGCTCCCAAGGGCCTTGAAAATATATAATGGTCACAGATATCTGGCATCTCCCAAGAACATAAGGGCTTTTGCTACATCATCCCCTAAACCTCATCAAATATTGGGAAAATGTCATTGGCTGACATTCAGGTTTTCAGAACATCTTTTAAAAAGAGAAATAACATGTAAATCAGGGTTCTGCTGCTAGTACTGGTTCACTCTCCACAGTTGCCAAGGTCTGAAAGAAGTGTCCAGGGGTTGACTCAGTACATGAACATGGCAGTTTCTACACAGTTCAGCATGTGCAGATTACAAAAAACTGTCATTTAGTAATAATAATAACAACATAATATAAATTTATATTGTCTACACAAACAGGATACTAATAAACCAAAGGAAATGTTTCTTCTTATGCTTTTTGTTGACCTGCAGAACTCTTTACAGCTTGATATTGTAGATGTAAAATGTTATAGGAGTCCAAAACACACAAACACACACGTATATATAATGTATGCACTTATGCAACGTCCATCAAAGGACACTAAACACTAAGAAACCCACCATGACCAGATTTTGATGTTCAATGGCGTAATTATAGACCTTGGAGAAGAAGGTTTCAGTTCAATCAATTCCAAGAGGACAAAAGAGGGTGACTTATCCTTCCTATTTTTAGTACCTTCCTTAGTAGAGGTAAATCAGAGCCAGGACTTGATAATTATAAAGGAAGGCTAAGGTTAAAAGCTCAGATGTTATTGTTTCCTCGCAGACAGGCACATCTAGTCAGATGTATCTGACTAAACTAACTAAATTTAGCCGATTGTATCTGAGTCTGGCTTGAGATGTAGCTGAAATGCAGACTGCTGGGCACTCGAGCAGTGTGCTTCACCTGCCCCTGTAGCCTGCCTTAGCCTTGACTATTGTCAGAATATTTTTATATGGCTTTCCCTAACCATCTTCCTGCCGTTTCCTACCACTCTTCATCAACAGATTTAAAAAAAAAAAAAAAAATATCAGGGAACAGGGAAACTGAGACAGAATTCAAAGAAAGGGAGGAAACCTTAACCTCAGTGCCAGAGGAGAGAATAGAACTGCCTGTCATCTCTGCTAACAAATAACGCCACATTGGAGACAATAAAACCAGGTTTGGGTTGTTAATAAGGTGTTTTTCGGCTGAATGCAGGATGCGTTAACATTACTGTGTTTTCCTGAAAGGATCTGCGGTTCGCGTTTCTCCATTAACTATGTACTGAGTCAGTCAACAACTGAGCAGCAGAGCACGATTCAAATGGGAGTGTAAGCCTGAACTTCATGGCCTCCTGATTTCATTTCTTTTGCCTCAAGGACATTTGCAATTTCCTGAGTTCAGCAGAGACTGTCTGGTCTCAGTTTCCCAGAAGATATCAGCGATACGTGCAGTTACAGAATATTTTGACGCATACTAGAAAAACCAGGAAACTAAGTGGATAGTGCATGAAATTCACTCTTTGCTATAAAATTATGACTCTCGGTGGAGTAAAGGAGTTCGACTCACACCTGTTTTGAAAAGCCAGGTATTTGTATAGCTACAAATACTGTCAATACAATCAATGTCTAGTTCTGAGAGAACACAAAAGGACAAAAGCAACCAGCAGCAACAGTGTAGTTATACAACAAATTAAGAGCTTTCATTTTTCAATTGTTTTTATTACAGTGGCCACCACGAAAAAGAACTGGCATGTTCTCTGTGTAACTTGTAGTACTTAACTCTGTTGTTCCCTTGATATTATGGTAATATTAATAACATTCCTGTTATTTATCCTGGCTTGTATCAGAAACAGTGTTATCAGCAGGAGCAGGGAAGTGATTGTCCCCCTGTACTGGGCACTGGTGAGGCCACACCTTGAGTACTGTGTCCAGTTTTGGGCCCCTCACTTCAAGAAGGACGTTGAGGGGCTGGAGTGTGTTCAGAGAAGGTCAACAAAGCTGGTGAAGGGTTTAGAGAACAAGTCTTACGAGGAGCGGCTGAGGGAACTGGGTGGGGGTGGGGGTGGGGTGTTGATCCTGGAGAAAAGGAGGCTGAGGAGAGACTTTCTCACTCTCTACAACTACCTGACAAGAGGTTGGAGTGAGGTGGGGGTCAGACTCTTCTCCCATGTGACAAGTGACAGGACTAGAGGAAACAGCCTCAAGTTGCACCAGGGGAGATTTAGGCTGGATATTGGGAAGAATTTCTTTTCAGAGAGGGTTGTGAAGCATTGGACTAGGCTGCCCAGGGAGGTGGTGGAGTCCCCATCCCTGGAAGTGTTTAACAGACATGTAGATGTGGTACTGAGGGACATGGTTTAGGGACCCTGGAAGTGCTGGGGGAACGGTTGGACTGGGTGATCTTAAAGGTCTCTTCCAACCAGGTGATTCTGTGATTCTGTGATTATGTTACAACCTCACACATATTCTCAAGGTGCTGCTTTGTTGTAAGCCCTTCCATGAAGAAGCCATTGTTAGGACATAACTCTGAGCAGAGAACCAGGTGAACACATTGGTGCTGCCTCCAGACCTGCCCTAGCTATATGTGTAACTCAGATTAGCAAATCTGAGAGCCACGTGTTGAAGCAAGGCAGTGCTCAAATATACGGATGCTCCAGGGAAGGAATCACGCGGGAGGAATTGCGCAGATAGAGGAGTGCTATACCCCTTCCCGTCCATGGAAATAATTAAATGTTGCCAGCTTATTCCAGCAGGACATTTAAAAAGCTTTATTCCTTCCTGTTTTGGTTCAAGTATATCAATAAGTAGGAGCAAAACAGGTGAACAGAAGTTGCTTTGAGAGAAACTGCTTCCTTTCTCCAAGATTTCTATACCAGAAAGACAACAAGTCAAGCTGTCTGATCTGGTGCTTAAAGATTAACAGAGCACAGTGATAGATCTCCACCTCTTCCCAGCTTGTAGCAGACTGTGCCTCACATTAAGCATGGCATGGTACAAGCTGCTGACATTGTGCCTTGGACCTTCGTGTCCACTAAACCTGCAAGTGGGGAGAGAATATCCCTGATAATACATTCAAGGAGCACAAAGCAAGTCTGTGAGCAAACAGTGGAGAAAGCAGGACTGGACAGCATTAGGGAGATGCTTCCTAACCACTCGTACTAAGGAACAAATGATATGAACTTAAATTGAACACCATGCTTAGGTAGTGTCCTGACTTACACAGCATGTGTATGACGATGATGTACAGCTATACCCAAAGTGAGCAGGTCAGAAGTCTAAGCACAGATGTCTAGACCATTTGATGGGCCTTAGGGTATCTCACTTGACCTCCAGTTGCTGCTGCTTGCATGGGCCTTTATGTTTGCCGTTTTTCAGGACACTGTAGGGTATCGCTAATGGTAAAAGACATCTATGTTTTGCCACTTGAATCATTTCCTCATTTATATCAAGTGGATACAGGTCTTCTCAGAGAAAAAGTACTATCCTTGTGCCACATCCACATCACTAATAAAGACTTGTGCATAGGAGAGGTTGTTAGGTGGCTGGAAGGATTTGGAAATATTTTAACACATCAAAGCTGGGCATTGAAAGAGGTCTCAGTGTTATCCAAACTAATCATCTTGAGGGTCAACAGCGCAGAACAGTCTAGCCAAGAAACCTGAGCTGTCTTTGACTACATTCAGTTATTCAAAAAATACCGTTCTGCTCATTTCACTCTCTGTAAGAACGTTCACGATTGCTTTAAAATACGATTTCACTACAGAAGTTAAATCAGCGGATCTACAGAAGTGAGAAAAGTCACCAGTATTTTTGAGAAACTCCAGGATCAGAAAACATGCTTTGAAGCCACAGTAAAGCAGTGGTAGTGAACTGTGCAGCTCACTTGGCATTTTCATTTCTACAAAGACAAGATCGGATATACCAATTCAGTACCATTAGCTGTTCTTTCCTCTTCTGCATTTCTTTATTGTGTCTGTAAAGTCTTGATTCCTTTTTGGTAAAGTGAATGAGAGTATTTCTGTTCCATTCCAGGTATGTCATAACAGACACCATGACCATAAGGAGAAGAGTAAAGAAATACAGATAAGAAAAAGCAAAGAAGCCACCAGAACACAAGCCTTTATTAAATCCCTCGTGGACATCATTTTACATCAACACAGAGATAAAATAGAGTCTGAATCACCTTTTGTCTAAGTGTTGTCTCTAAAGTAATGCAAGAGAGGAGTTTAATCCACTAGGTAAATTAGATCATTCACTTCATGCTCAATTACACTTTTTCTAATTCTATTATGACTTTCAGTTTTAAAAAGTTAGCTTAAAAAAATGAGACATTATTATGTGAGCATTGCCAAAAGAAGCTTACTTTGTCACGGAAACAACATCACTCAATTTAATCCCTGCTCTTATCAAGCAATGATTCAACTGGTCAAACCAGGGCCAAGACTTGCAAAACGTTGTGTTAAAAATAGAGGTGTTTGGGAAGGAGCTCGGATTATCCGGATTTTTTCAGAACTGATTTACATCACTGCTGGTGCCCACAACACTGGCTTGGCAGTCAAAGCAATTGTTGTCTCCGGGAAGGCCTTACATTGTTGCTTGATTGCGGTTTTGTCTGCCGGTGTAAATGGTGCCCAACCTACTGTAATTTCAAAACACTTCAAGGGGAAATTGATCAGAAACTTATTCAAACCAAGGCACAATGGTACAATCTGCAGCATAGCTTTAACACCGTGCTTTAAGCAAATTGTGCAGAAGAAATCTCCCACAAACAGAGCACACCGCCGAAAAAAGGCGCTGATTCCTTTCAAAGTGGCTTACACAAACTGAAGATATGGCTGCCTTGTAACACCGATGGCTCCTGGAGAGATGCATGTCTCACTGCAGACTGGAAAATAGCAGCAGCGGCATTAACAGTTCACTCCGCGGATACCTTCTGAAGTGGTGACTCTGGACAAAAGATGTGTTGTGCCACGTGGGGTAAACTTATTTTTCAGTTTGCCTTAATTGTTTTTTATCTTGGAAATCAGTTGAAAAACCTCTCTTTGAACGTGGTGAGGCATTCTCAGTATAGTTGATGACTTCCGTGGGAACTGACATCTTGAGTTAAACCAACAAATACCTTTATCCTGTCTCTAATAGCAAGCAATACCAAGGAATGTTTCTCAAAACCTTGTTCTGGTAGGATGCAACCACTCATTGCAAAAGTGTTTTAAAATCTTTCTAGACATGATATGCTTGAGATGAAACTTTAAGTTTGATAGCCCTTTGTGATTCGTGATTATATTATGTAAAATGGCTTTCTCCAATTTTTCCTGAGACTTTTTCCTCCAAAGATAAGTCTCTTGAAGTACAATACCCAATAACACATGCTAGATGTCTTCTTCCTTCATTCCTTAGAGGTCAGTCTAGGCCTGAAAAGCTGGCAGTTTCCTGCCAACATTGCAATTCCCACTTATTTTCAAAAGTATCCAAGAGCATTAGGATTTAAGTGTCCAAATCAGGATCTCCCCCTTTACAAATCTGACTGAAACTTCATGAGATGATTCTCACCCATCTGAGAACTTTTAGATGGAGCAAAAGTGGGTGGTGTGGCCTCACTGCAGGATATCAGTGGTGCAGGCTTGCAGAGATCACTGACAATTGCTTCCAAGGACACCCTCCGATTCGTGACACAGGCTGTGGCACAGCAGTCCTTGAACACGGGAGCCTTTGGCAATAGAGCAACCCAGTGTAGATCCAAGCTTTAGCCAAACCTCCTTACGTGACTGTCTCAGCAAGCAGAAATTAACTGAATGGGGGTGGCAGGCAAATAACGCATATGTAAATTGGTGGAATTGGTGACTAGCAAAGGAAGATGAATAATGAGTATTTGTTTTCTCTGGCCTCTGTGCTGAGATTGCTCAAGCTTCAGGGAACTATTTTGTGCAGATTCAGCACAACAGTTCAGATTGATTAATAAGTAGGAATGACTGGAGTGGAAGTTGGAGCATAAGATCTCCATTTTTTAACACATTTTTAACACATTGTGTCTGCCTGAGAAATGAGGATTTATATCACAGAAATCTCAGATGTGGTGTTCAGATTCAGCTGAACACCTGCAATAAGGGAACTGAAAGGGGAACTCTTTAATTTCTGACAAATCATCTGGGACACAGTCTTCATCTAATCTGAGGAACTGCTGATCCAATGAGGTAAACTTGAGGGTGACAATGACTTTGCTTGTCCACCTCCTAAATTTTCTGTTAAATCAATCCCCTGTCTTGGCAAAAAGGCTAATCTAAAAGTTCCCACCTAAACTCTGAAAAGGGGGCTACATTGCTTCCAGATGATGCCTAAGAAGGTCCGGTACCATCGTCCTTAAAGGTGCCTTTTCTGAGAGCAATAACAAACTTTTTTTCCTGGTCAAACATTTTTTTTGTTTAAAGCTTCAGTCCTTCACACACCTTTGCCTTCTTCCAGACATCCTTGTCTCTGGTGGCTGTGAGACCATGGCAACTACCTATGACATGAGCCTTTCAGATGGAATCACGGAATCAGAGGATAATTCAGGTTGAAAGGGACCTCCAGAAGACTTCAGCTCAACCTGCCTCTCAAAGCAGGGTTAGTAATCAGATCAGACCAAGTTTCTCAGGGCTTTTTGCATCTGGGTTTTGGAAAACTCCAAGAATGGAGACTGCACAACCTCTGTGCAACACGCTACAATGCTCACCTATCCTCAAGTTAAAAAGGCCTCTCTTTAGCATGAACCTGCCTTGTTTCAATTTATGCCTATAGTCCTCATTTCTAACTTTCCTCACCTTCTTCTTACAGGCCATCTTGGTGTTTCTGAACTTGCTACAGCTGATTGACAACTTTTAATATATTGAGGAGCCTGAAACTGGATGCAATATTCTAGGAGAGGTCCAGCAAGTTCTGAGTAGAAAGGGGTAATCCCTTCCCTGCATCTACTGCCTGTTGTCTTGTTAATACAGCCCTGGGCACTTGGTCTTAATCTCGCTTTCCTCGGGACCTATGTAAAGCATGAAAAGTCAAGGCTTCCAAGTAGCCTTGAATGGTTTATCACACTGAAAAAATCCTCTTGATGAGTTTCACTGGCTGGAGTTCGAGGGAATCTATGCTAACGTAAGATTTTTCTCACAGTGGGGACGTTGTGGAACAGAGAAGCTTTTAGGAGTTCTGCACTTGTTGTGCTGCCGAATGCCACATTCATTTGCAAGGCAAGTTCTTGTTACTACTCGTTATTATTTGCCCATTCATACCTCATTACATTTAAACAAAACCCTGAAGAGAAAAGATCTAAGACAGGAAATTTGTTTTGTGCAGGGTCCCAGCAAGTTCAATAGAAACCCCATCTGAGTCACTCTTGGAACAGAAATGCGTGATGAACAGCTACAGGAGGCTGCAGGAGTACTTTCTCCACACACACACATATACCCTACCCAAGGGAGAAAGCTTTAATTAATCTACTAATTAAATTAAAGCTATTTGCCCTCAACTATCACAGACATTCCTCCCTTTCACTCCTCCCCACAGCCGGCTCCAGCAAGTGCGTCGTGCTACAGCTCTCACTCTAATATTCCCCGAAGGGGTTTTGGGACTGGGAAGAGCACAGAAGAAGGGAGGCAAAGAGCTCATTACAGCAGTGGTAATGGGAAGTGCTCAAGCTCATTCTCAGTTTCCCTCCTTCTCCTTTCAGTGATAGGAGACATTGGTCTAGATATTTTGCCAAAGTGCAGGGGAAAAAAAAAAAAAAACCCTTGCAACCAAAATAATCCTCTGAAATCCCACAAGGAATCAAATCTTTGCACAAAAGACTGTGCCTAGAGTGGTTTTCTCAACAAATCTTTCTTTCTCCTTCCCGTCTCTGGAGGGTTTCACCACTATTGCACAGTGAAAACTCAAGGAGGGGAATAAAATCCATATTCATGAAGGGAAGAAGGGAGCAAACTGAATGGTGTGTCAGAGCACCAACACAGCGAGATAAGCCAGCGTGGAGCACAGCAGAGGGGATTAGAAGGGAAGAGAAGCAATGTAGGAAAACTTCCTAATGAAGGTCAGCAAAGCCATACGCAGAAAATCCTCCACCAGTACCAACAACTTACCAGAGAAAGACAAGAGTCATCTTAGAGGCATCTATGACCAGCTTTGTTTGTCCCTGGGCTATGGACGCTGCCTGGGTGGAAAGGAGGCTGTAAGGAGATTGCTAGCAGACCCACGGAGCATGAACTGCCTTATTCCTCTGAAATCCCAACTTAATGACTGTGAAGAGGATGACGTGGCTGTGCTTTCCTGTGTGTTGCCTCCATTCACAGTCATTTGACATTGCTACAAATACAAAATACGATGTAAAACGTTGCACCAATCAGTTGAGGAACCGAGGTGTCATTCAAGTTCAGGGGTAAGGAAAGTTTTTACTCTGCTTAAAGATGTCAGTGTGAACTATTTCACTATTTTGGAATAAAAATTCTAAAAGGTGATGCAATCTGCTCTGTGGGGGAAAAAAGTAAAAGTCTAGAAATATGCACGTATTCCTGCAGTGTTTATCAATATTTATGGTCCAAGTTTTCTGGGTGAAAAAGCTGGTATGGAGAGAGACTTGCAGTGCCAGTGTTTGTTTCTTGCTAGTAACAAAAATGAGAGCCCAAGGCGACTTGTGCTGCTGTAGATAGTGCATTAATGAATCCCACCCCCACTCTACTTCTTGGAAATTATCTGTGTGTTGTTTTTTCACCTTCAGGACCCCAGACTTCATAGGCCAGCAGAAATATTGCATGGAAATAATCATGGCTGGTCAACAGTATTTAAATATCTGGCAAGGGTGCTCTAACAGTAACATTTAAATGTAATTCTCAGAAAAGATAATCTCTGGTGATAAGCAGTGATATCATGACAGGGAATAGCTAAGTTCTGGGTAGACAAATCATCACCAAAGGGGTGATCAGTCCCAGCAATGCGATTCCCTCCGTTGATGCAGCAGATAGTACTGGGTTCGTTTGTGTTTCATAATAATTCAACCAGACACAATATTTCTGTCTGGGGCATTTGTAAGCTTAAAAACGGTACCTGTCTAAAGACACCCTAGGCAACACTGAGTGTAAGAAGATGCATTACCTGTTGTATAGCATTCCTCTCCTTAAAGTAAAGGAGTCAACTTCTCAGCTAATGTATATTGATAAATAGTGATTTACAGTGGGGATTTGGCCTTTGTCTTTGACCTTATAACCTATGTTTTCAGCACCTGAGAACATGCAGGTCTTAACTAGGATCGTGCCTTATGATTTGAATACAGTTCAAATCCACTCAAGAACATGCAGTTAACAGGTGAGAGAGTACCATTTCGGACCTCAATTCCCCATCGCTGTTATTCAAAGGAATGATAAAAACATACTGCTTCCATATATACCATCGAGGAGAAGCACACGCCCAGACTATCAGCGAGGACTCATGTATTAGCCATGATAAAACCACAATAGGCAGACAGCAACACCTGACACGTTCACAGGAGCTTGAGAGATACAGAAACACAATCACACCTAATTCCTTTTTTTAATCACAAGCGCTGAACTCTAGAACATCTTAGATGATGTGTAACATGTAGTGAGATTGTCTTTTTACACACTAAAACCAAATCAGACTCACCAACCTAAATCTATCTTCGGAGGAGTTGAGAGCAACAGATAAACAGAAGAAGAGTAGAGATAGCAAAATGTGATGGAATCTCCAGTCGACGTCTCACACCAGACAGAATATTCAACAAAACGTACTAACAGTGGGCCCGCGATACAGCCCAGTAAATCTTCCCTGTCAGGAACCAACCCTGAACACTCTTGCTTCCACCCCCCCCACCCCCCCCCATTGCTGTGGGGTATGATCCACAGAAATAGTGTTTTGGAAGGGTAACAGAGTGTATAAAAGGTTTGGGCTAGCATGGAACAACGCACCTGAGATGAGTTCTAGGCTCCATCTTTCTCCTTCCCAAAGTTTCCTCATTTTTTTCCCCCTTCCCTAACATATTATGTGCTATTATTATTATTTCCCAGTTGCTGTACCAAGAATACTCTGCCGTTATAAACTCAAAGTTCTTCTGAACCATGAGGGAAGACTGCTACCATCTCCTGCAAAAAGCGGGATTCCTATGCCTGCATGAGTCCTTATCAGAATGCTTTGTTTCACGTGGCTTGAGGATCCATAAGCTGCACAGAGACTGCCCATAAGACAGTCACGGGGGTAGGAGGTAGCTGGGACCCAGCCCCAGCTCTGTTAACTGCTCTGTTAGCAGCATCAAATACACGCAGCAATGAATTTATCACGCATGCCCTGCTCATGAGTTGTTCTTAGAAAATCCTACCAGGGACTGCACTCTATTTCATGAGCTGAAGCTCTAGCAGGTTTGGAGAAGTTCAGAAATACATGTTACATATTAACATTGCAAAATTACTAGAAAACAAACCAACACAACAAAACACGGTGCCAGATTGCATATCCTATCTCAAATTCCTGTTTTACTCTTATATCACTGCAGGGTGTGATTCGATTTAAGGAGGGATAACATGCAGTGATGGAGATGGTCTTCTTCTAAGTACAGATCTCCCCCTTAAAGGGTGACTTCATTCCAAATAAACCAGCAGGACTTGGATGCATTTCAGACCCTGACAGATAAGCCACAGGTCTTACTTTCAGAGTCTTGTCATGACCCAGATTCCGCTTCAGCACTTTCTGCTCTACTGCTACACAGAAATTTGCTCAGATAAGGGATATCTTACTGAATAAGGACAGTTTGAATAAGGACAGTTTGGGCGAGCATTTTATTATCCTCATGGTACATCTCCCGTTGTTTTCTCTGCTCCAAAAAAAATGCAGCAGGCATCTAAAGCGTTAAGCCAGTCACCGTGGTTGGCATGTAGAAGGGCATTCTTGATGCAGAACTCGGTGGCACAGGGGCCCTCTCCAAGGGTAGCAGATGCTTCAGCTGTGCTGTTTGCAGCTGACTGCAATGCGCAGACATTTTAGGATCTTTTGCATATTTAAACAAGAGACAATTTTTCAGTGTCACAAAAAAGGAAAAGGGAAAAAAAAGGGCTTTAAAGCCCAAGCATATATGGTTACTACTCTACACTAAAGTTAATAAGTGCTGGTTGATACATTTAAGCCTCTCTCTCCAAAATTAATTTGCTAAATGGGTGGAAACATCAACAAACTGGCATCCTGAAGAAAGAGGTAAAGGTTCTGCAGGGGTATTTATGCCTGCTATGTTTAAGAATGTCCTTGTATGTTGCCTAAGAAAGCCTAATGTTGTGTATTTGTGCTTGAAAATGCTGGATGCTACTTCACGTGTGACAATGACCACCTGTCTTGACGTAGCAGGCACCCAGCAGTACAAGCCAAATTTTGCCTCTATAATTAACAGTGGTGGCTGGTGAGAGACGTGCAACACGTACAACACAACTTAGAAAACAAGCCTTGCTTTGCACCACAGCCATGAGTTCATGCCTAAGTCTTTCCCTTGATTGTTGCTCTTAAGCCAAAAACCTCGGAAAAGGTTGTTGCTCATTTTCAGACTAATATCCCCACGCAAATGCCTGACCAGGACCTGAAGTGGCCAGAATTTCTCAGATATTAACAGCCTAATTTTCAGCTTCCTACTCATACCCTTTCCTTCCAAGAAGTTAATTTCTCTTCTGTTAATGTATTTCCAGTTGCAGAGTGAAAACTCCGTTCCTCCATGTCATCATGGCTTGGCTTCGCAGACAAAGATTTGGGAAGGGCTTTAAAAGTGAGTACACCCTTCAAGCCTGCGCGGTGGATTTTTTAGGTGAGGTGCAGCGTGCGCGAGACTGGCCCCACCCTTTACACCTGAGGTTCATCTGCCAGGGCCTAGCGAGCTTGGACGGTGACAGCGAAGTCCTCAGGTCATAGGTTTGGTTAGAGTATCCTTCTCTTAGATGGATGGCCTTACAGGGCTAAACGAGCTCCATCTGCCCGGGTTTGGAGTTAGAGTTGTCCTTCTCCTAGGATGGTTGCCCGAAGGCTAGTGAGCCCATCCTGCCCCTGGACACACTTTGTCTGACCCTTCAGTTGAGACCTGTCTGGCTTGGGAGACCCTACCGGAGGCATATGCCGCCACCACCAGCATAGCTCTCAACTTCACAAGGGCACGCAAGCTCTTTCCCCACGGCAAGGGGGTGCCCGTGAAAGAGGTTCCTCCATGTATATTATTTTTATTTCACAAGATGTTCAGTCCCTCATTGTCCACTCTACAGCCATAGGTGTGCGATGGAACAAAGCCATGCAAAGCACTTCCTCTAAGGCAAATGGTCTAAACTTTCATAACTCCACTTATTTCTGAATTGTAGTACGACAGGGGAAAAAAAAAAAAAAAGATGTAGCTCTGAAGCCCTTGAAATGGCAGCATTAAATTACAGTAATCTCTTAATTTGGTTCGGATTGAAGTTAATATAAAGAAGGTCTCATTTTCCATGGAGACAGATAGGGTCAGAAGCAGGGGCAGATCTTTTGGACCTCTTTGGTTTTCCTGCCATCTGAAGAAAACATTAACACACATAAATACTGTGTGTCTAATACATCCTGAAGAGAAAGAGAGAAGAAAGTTCTCTGCCATGAGAGCAAACTGCTGTCATAGTTATGATAAACAAAGATTTGAAAGAAAAATTTATGAAACTTATTTCATATTGTCCCTCATGGGTTAGTCTGGGTGACTCCAATATACATTGTCATTTATTTGATGAAGAGTCCTGTGCTGAGAATTCCTACATTACACCTTTGACAACAGATATAAAAATTTCATTTTCACTTATGAAAAAATTAAACTGAGTAAGAACCACTGCCCCTAAACTCAAGCAATCAGTACAGAAAACAGAATTTTCTCTAGACTAGTGTAATTCATACACATCCCTGTCATTTTCCATTTATTTTTTGTTACATTACATTAAACAGGATTTCATTCCTCCCCGGTTTTAACCGTGTTATTTTACAATGGCTTCTGCCAGCTTCTGCAGCTGTTTGGCATTTGCTTTTCTCCCAAAGCCATGACCACAGCTGGAATATCATCACCTCACATTGCTCAACGTCCTTTGTAAGCAGTGACCTCAGGACATAGACAACTTGCCCCTCAAATATTGTCATCCACAAGGTGCTATTTTGGATTTCACTTAGAAATGTAAGAAAAATCCATGGACACGAAAGGGAAAGGAAGTTGAATTTTCATCTTTGTGTCCCATAATTAAATATGTGCAGAATTAATGTTGTAATCAATATGTTACTGTGTAAAAACCAAAGCAAATTAAACCTTATAATTTCTGGTCCCCCTTAATTCACAGGAAAAAAACCCTAGAAGATTAAAACGCAGCTGGTAAAGTGTTGGAAATAGTTATAAAATAGAACAAATAAGCTCCTGCGTGGCGGAGAAGGAGTAAGTTATGTCAATGCAAACATGAAGGCATCCATCAGATGAGGATTTATGTTGGAGTTCGCACCAGTGTTAGAAAATCAGGGGGCACTGCACCATGCCCTGGCCATCCCATCTGTGCAGGTGACCCCAGCTGCTATGACAGGTACTGTCCATGTACATGGATTTTATGGGTGAGAATAAGTGAGATATGAGGTCACATAGAAAGAAATGTGAGAGCAAAGGCAGAAAAATAGGGTTGCTTCATCATCAGTTCAGTACAATGAACTGATGAAATAATGTCGTGCTTCACTCAGATACCACTGATGATTTTGTTTATGGTTTAAGCTGCAAAATAGATGAAACACAGAACCCAACGTTGTATTTCAGGTTGGTGGAAGATATGAATCTCAGACTGTCTGAAAGCTCAGAGTCTCACAGAGCTTTTGAACCCTAGACAGATCTCCAGGCAGCTCACCAGCACGTGCTTCTCCATAGAGCAGCACAGAGATTAACCAAACTCCTCGTATCTCATGCATCTCTCTTTGGCACCATTATTCTAATACTGGAGCATATGTAAGCATTAAGGGGATTTACCTTTTCCATACCGTTTAGAGACAGGGAAGTGAAGCTGATCTCGTTTGTCATAGAGAGGTCTCATGTGACACAGAGAGGACTGAGAAACAAGAAGCTGCAGCATTGCTCAAATTGAGCACTAACCTGGACCAGTAAGAACATTTGATCACAGAATCACAGAATCATCTGGTTGGAAGGGACCGTTAAGAACATTGACTCCAATCGTTCCCCCTGTACTGCCAGGGTCCATAAACCATGTCCCTCAGCACCACATCTATACGTCTGTTAAACCCCTCCAGGGATGGGGACTCCACCACCGCCCTGGGCAGCCTGCTCCAATGCCCGACAACTGACCTCCAACTCACTCCAACTTCCTGTCAGGTAGCTGTAGAGAGCGATAAGGTCTCCCCTGAGCCTCCTTTTCTTCAGGCTAAACAATCCCAGGTCCCTCAGCCACTCCTCATGAGACTTGCTCTCTAGACCCTTCACCAGCTTTGTTGCCCTTCTCTGGACACACTCCAGCACCTCAATGTCCTTCTTGAAGTGAGGGGCCCAAAACTGGACACAGTACTCAAGGTGTGGCCTCACCAGTGCCCAGTACAGGGGGACAATCACTGCCCTGCTCCTGCTGGCCACACTATTGCCGATACAAGCCAGAATGCCCTTGGCCTTCTTGGCCACCTGGGCACACTGCTGGCTCATATCCAATCGGCTGTCGACCAGCACCCCCAGGTCCCTTTCTGCTGTGCATCTTTCCAGCCACTCCTCCCCAAGCCTGTAGTGCTGCAGGGGGTTGTTGTGGCCCAAGTGCAGGACCTGGCACTTGGTCTTGTTGAATTTCATACTATTGGCCTCAGCCCATTGATCCAGTCTGTCCCTCTGTCAAAGCTTTTAGACTGAAAATATGCAGTGAGAGTCAACAGTTATTTTAAATTAGCATACGGTTTGTTCACCTGGTGTTTCTGCATTGGTTCAGATGTAACAGGCAACACGTGATGACCCAAAAGGTTTAGACTTTGCATACCCATGTTGCTGGAAGCGGTACTAAAATGGACTTGCTTAGCCCGTAATTGCATGAGAATTTAGTTGCTATTGCAACACAAACATGTCATGTATTTTGTTATATTTTTTAAGTAATGGAACAAATTATCATAAAACTGGCTAACAGAGATATAATAACTAAAACCAGCTCAGCCAGAGGGCAGTGAGGAAATAGAACATTTTAATATTAGTGAGGAAGTAAACACAAATTTATACCCTTGAGCTTTAGTGTATCTCTGATCTTATCCAATATGCATTTTGCAGTATCTGTTGTCTGGCAAGCCCTTGTAAACAAGAAAGCCAAAATAAAGGTCCAAAACAGCTTTATGCCAAAATATGCAACATGCTCAGATGTGGCTGTCAGGGAAGAATAATTAAAAAAAGCCTGAACTCTACTTTCCCTTCCCAAATCTGCAAATACCAATAGCTCGAATTATTGACAAACTGTTTCAGGAGTCTTCCAACACCCAAATTAACAGCCTATATTTAGTCCAAATAACCTCTAAATAACCACACTTTGGCTGCAGATGCTGAGTCAGAGAGAGATTGTGAGACTGAAATTGTTTGAACAGAGGATGAAGTGTTTTCTTTTTCTGTCTAAAGCTCTTAGAGAATTAATAAGAATTTTACACTCCAAAAGAAGCCTACCGAGCAATGTTGGACAGAAAAGGACATTGCATAAATGTGTCTAAACTGACAACAGCAAAAAACAACATCAAAAAAAGCTGTCGTTTGTTCCTTTTTAAAAAGTGGGAGCACTTTATAAAGTGCTCCCTTTCCATAAGGTAAGTCTGGCTTGAAGACACGTTACTTATTTAGAAATTTTATTTTGTACAAAAAAGAAGGAAAAGTGGTTGAAATTAAAGTCTTCAAACTTCACAAGAAATAAAAAGTCTACCAAAGTACTTCAAAATAAGTTTTAAATGTTAAAATAGTATTATGTGGGGAAAATATTTTTCCTGCTCTCTAAAATGGACCTTTTCTCATTTTTTTAAAGATCCTGAAGCATTTAACAGTGTGTTTTTATTTTGTTGTTTTTTTTTTTAACTACAGACACAATGATCTATTAGAATCAGCCCTCACCCATACAGGATCTTCCATTCAATACTCCATGTTAAAAACATGTTCCAGGAGAGGCAGTAAACAGCATTTGTAATAACGTCACAAACCACCCTATGAAGATGAGTCCCAAGATATTAATGGAAGACAATCACTCGGGCAACAGTGACCTGCTGTCTTCTATTCGTCATCCACAAGACAATCATAAAATGTCACATACTGCTCGGCAAAGATGAGGTTTCTAGAAACTAAAGAAACCAGTGTCTAGGTTAAGCTAATTTTTAATGATCCTGCAGTGAGAAGAGCACTGGGGTGGGCTGGGGGGGTTTAGGATGGTTTTTATCAATATCTTGAGGTGTCCCCTTACATAGACATATATTAGTATCTATTAATATAGGTAAATACCTTAATCTAGACATCCAGCATTTAGGTTAAACACTGGCCTAAGTACATTTCCTGATGGCAGTGAGGCACGCAAGTCAACTCTAACATGCACAGGGAAGTAGAGGCAGGCCACATTCATAAGGAAGGTGATGTTCTCCATTTTGGGCACAACTGTCATTATACAGTATGGAATAACTATATCACAGAAATTACTATTTTTTACTCCATTTTATCTCCAAAATCCTCATTTCCAAGTGATTTCCACATGGCCAAAAAAAAAAAAAAAGAAAAAAAAATTGAGAGAAACACAGTTTTCTTTTCAGGAGTATGAGCACAAGCTAGCCTGGAGTGAGCTATTCACCCCTTGCCCAGAGGAACAAAGACGGGTTTGTTGAGTTGGGTACTGCGCCCTTGGGGACTGCAGTGATAGCAACACTTAGGCTTTATGGTTTGCAGTGCTTTTTAATGGGCCATGTAGAATTTTATTAAATAGCCATGTCTCTAGTGCTCTGAAAAAGAAGCCCTGAAAACAGCTTTAAGCACTGTACACTCTGCCTTGCATCTTCTTCCTGACCCTACGGTTATTGCACAGGCAACCTCTGGACAGTTCACCTGGAGGGCCCTGTGGTGTGTAACCCTGGGGCAAGCGCTGCACCTGTGTGCTCCCCCAGGTAGCCTTACAGCAGAGCTACTTGAGCCTCAGGAACGCCCCAATTCTTGCCGTAGCACACACATTCACTCTGAGAAGCAGATGCGGAAGCAAAGGTAGAGAACTGCTATTTATTGCAAGCAGTGGTGAGAAGGGCAGGAGGCCATGCAAAAGACCAAATCCCTAACAGTGCAGGGATGCAAATGTGGGGGGTTTTCACATTCTTTTCCTCTATTCCTCATCTTTTGCTGCCATTTCCCCCTCCCTTTTAACATAGCCTTGGTTCTGCATCACAGCAATCTCTTCAAGCTGACTCCACAGTAAATGTTCTTAGGCTGCTGCCTCAGCAAACCCAAAGAAGAGCAGGCCAGCAGCATGCTTGCTAGAGACTTGAATAATATCCCTCCAGGTGCTGGATATTAATAGCTGAGCAACATGAAAAATCACTGATTCTGGTTTGTTTGGTTTTTTTTTTTTTCCATCTCCTTTCCTAAGACTTTTTTTTTATTTCCCGATTTGTTATTAGACTGCTCATCCAATGCTCCTCCAAGCTCATGAATACAAAATCAGCAGGGAAAAAAAATCATATTAATGTCCTGAAATTAGTGTTGTCATCATATTATTTGCCTGTCACAGAAATTATTACCGCTACCAGAGGGCACAAAAGTGAACACATTAATGTAGGGCAACCATTTTCTGCTTTATAACCTGCTGTTAGGCATTTCTAAGACCTAGATGTCTTCACTTAAGTAAGAGAAGTTGCATGTAGATACCTGTGTTTGTGAACGACGTTGTGAACCACGTGCTGGCAGAATATGTGTATTTCTAGACTTCTTTTCTTTGGCTGTTATTCACGTTTTGTGGAAATAACCTTAATAAGCTTAAAATCATTTTAAACAGGTGTGTCTTTCTTCAGCTTCTGCTATAACCATAACTGACACCTGGTGTGCCCAGGGTGAGGTTACAAGTGCCAGTGTACCAGAGAGCACCAACACAACATCAAGGCCTCCCACCAGCTTCAGGCATCTTAGACAAGAGTGTCATCATGCCTCGCTTTCTCAGAAAAAAACAGGGACTTATAGGTCTCTCAGCTGGAGATATCACCCTGAGATACCTACTGTTCTGTCACTCTCTGTAAGCACTGATCCCACCTAGCTGACAGGCTAGGGACCATCTGGAACCTAGGATCCTAATTTTTATGCCTCTGAAAAGTGCTTGAAGTTGGTTGGTACCAAGGACACTGTCATTGTTCTGCAACACTGTTTTTCTCAGATGCTTTTTGTGCTATAAATCACCAAAAATTCTGAACTTTCTCTTTGAAACTACCTTACCCAATATCACACATCCTGAGACTTGTTTTATTATTATTTTTTAAACAAGGCATGGGCTTTCAAGATGTTGTTATATTCTGCTGATTGCCCTCAGCACTGCCTCCTTATATTCAAAAGGAAAAGCTGTAGCAGCAGCAACATCTTGGCTAGCTGAGTTTTTTCTCCTCTGGAGAGTATCCCCAGCACTTCCCTAGATATATTTGTATTTGCATGACATAAGTAACAGGGAATTCCCATGTAACTGCATTACGCTAGAGAAGGTTGCAATCCTACAGTGAACTTGACATCTCTAACAGGGTTATGAGATGTTACAAACCATAGGGCAGATAAAGTCATTGGAAGCTGTCTCATTAAGAGCTGCATGGAAAAAATAGTTTGCTTAAAGAGCAGGGACCAAAATAAGCATTTACATTTATGCCTGAGGAACCTCACATTTGGGCTACAGCAGAAAATGGGGTGCTCTAACAAACACCATGGTTGGAGAGAAACTAGTATAATAGTGTGTCTGAATACACTACCTCTCATCTTTAAAAAGTGACAGAGGCTGAATTGCAGAGGATCCTAGTAGAACGCAGCCTGGCACTGGAAGTGACAGTTGCAGATGGATAATGGAGGATACAGACAGCTCTCTTCTCTGCCAGCTATACACACCCTTAAATAGCCTTGTCCATAAACAGGGTCTCAGCAAATGGATCTATTTTCCCTCCTCACCTCTTCATGAATTGCTTAAACATAATCAGGTCGAGGTTTCATTCTTCGGTCTGTGAGATGCTGTCTGTGCACCCAAATATGTATTTGCTCATTTGACCCCTGTACCGTGACCACAATCCAGTGTTGGTATACCAGAGGCATCACTTGCACCTTTCTTTTTCATCTCCTTTTTTTTTTTTTTTTACGGAAGTCAGTGAACATATGTTTGCCAGCTGATAAAATGCTATGAGGAATATCTTACCACTTGAAACACTTAAACTAAGCAAAATTAAAAACGCATCCACAAGAAACTCCAAGTGTTTGCTGAAGAAATACATCTGATTCAATTACTACAGACAGTTAGAACACCTGCATTGCAGTTACATTTAAAATTCAGTTCATATACTAAGCCAACTTTGTGAGTCATGAATTTCATTGTTTCTCAAGTACATTTGGAACCAGACAAAGGAGCGACCGTTTAGGATCCTATCTCCTCAATAATTTTATGATGACTTTTGTTAATATTTCCAATAAAAACCCAAGCCCACTGCCATCGTAGGTGAATGAAATGAGAAATCAATAAAAATGGCAGTGAAAGTGAATTCAGATCAAAAAATAGGTAGGATGAAGAAAAATAATGTGCAAATGAAAAGAGAAGTTCAGACAAAACAAAGAAAAGAATGAGAGTGACTGAAAAGCAGCAGTCTAGCTAACAAAAAATTGGATTAAAACCAGCTAAAACAGCAACACAGACATTTAAAGACAGGAAAGCATTTAAAATGGGGAAAAAATAAAGCTCAAGAATTCTTCTAAAAGGTGTAGCAGGTGTCATGCTTCTAGGTCCTGCCTTCAGTCCCAAGTGATTAATAAGAAGGTGGAATAAGCTTTGTGATAGGCAACTTCAGAATAGCCTGTTAAATCCATGAAAAATCTAAGAACGCTGCTCTCTGACAATTAGAATTGGCTTAACGTCCTCATTTCTAATAATTTATTAGCATATTCTTCTCGTGTTGTCTGGTGTGAGTCTGTACTTGAGGCCACCTAGAATTTTCCATTAACACACTTTGTCTGCTTTTTGCCTTTTCTAAACCTGTTTATGAATGTGGACAGGAGTCCGGGTGCTTTGGTTTTCCGTGGCTAAAATGGGTCTATCTATGGTCGACACCACACACTGCACCTCCAGGCAGGTGTGCAGATGCAGCCACACTGACTGTGAGGGATGGAGATGCAACAAAAAATGGGGATCAATCCCAACTGCTGAGAGCAGGAGCTCTCCTTGAGAGTAACCGGGGATGACTTGAACAGTACCAGAGGTGTTCAGAGGAAAGTAATGTAAAAGATTTTTTTTCAGGAACTTCTTGGAGGTTAGGGTCACATCCAAATTTACTCTAAATTTTTCAGAAGTCACATCCACTCCCTGGGTAGAAAATCTGAAAATCTGCATAACAGAAAAGCACCAATTTGAGGACATCAGAAGAGCACATTAGAGGTGGTTTAAAGAGAAATTGTGTGTCCCAATGGAGAGAAAAAGTGTTACCACAAGCATTACAAAAGCAAGGGAAGCACCATAGATAACATCACACCATTCCTGAACTTTGTGAGAATAAACTTAGGGATGCAATAAGGAATGAATACTAGACACAAATTACGGCACAACCTCTGTCATAGGCATCCGTCTATTCGCTGCCCAAAGAAGCCCAAACACACAAGTTCATGTGTGTAAAATTGTTAACTGTAGCACCCGAGTTCCTTCAAGAGACTATAATAAATCCTTGCACTCAAAACAAAGATCATAAACATTGCAGAAACAGCATATATAAAAGCATATTTGTTCTCATTAGCTCTAGTTTGCTTCATAGTACTTCATTAGAGCTGTTCTTTCCAAAAGCTGGAGCTGATCACAAATTATCCAGCTCAGCGATCACAGCTATGTCCTGAAATACTAGGAACTGGAAATGTGCTGTCCTACATTTGCCAGGAAGGTCATCCACCTGAAAGCTCAAGAGATCTGTGCAGTCACATTTATTTCCCTTAATTAAAAATTGTTCGCCTCTAAATAAGAAGACAACATTTGGCTGTCCCAAGCTGAACAGCAAAAATCTTGAGACATTAAAGCTCATCGGTCATTTTAAAAAATGTCTTTTGCTTTTCCATTCATATAACCATTTGATTTTTTTTTTTTCCAGTCTGAAAGATATACTTCATACCCAAGAATTCAGCAGCTCTACCAATCGGCTTTCCAGTTTCACTTGGTGTAGGATGCACCTCACTGACACTTACAGATGAGGAAACATTGAGGCCGTCCTAGGCTTAGCTGTAAGATGGGAGCTCCTAAGAGACTGAGACGTGACAGTTGTTTTTTCCGGGTCGCAAACCAGAAGCATGTTGATGTAATCTAATGTATGTGCAAAAAAACAGCATCAAAATGCAGATCATAAACATTGCAGAGGAGTTTGTTGTAGGGGTTGTACACTGTTCCTCACAGTTATGAAGTGGAAAAGCACATCTCAGTGGTCTTATGGCGGTGATGTGAGGCTAGATACAGCCACAGCGTGTAGAGGAACAATGGGCAGGAACAGGGTTACAATCCCCAGACATGTCAAGACCAAGAGATTCGTGGGATAGCATGTTACTTAGTACGTAAAGACTTATGGTGAAAATAAATCTGTGTAATCATCATAACAAGTTGAAGGTCTTCAGAAAAGTGATGAAAGAGGTTGAATATCTGTATCTTCAGAGGGTCTGTATGGTTTGTATGGTTTCTTAAAACTGGCCCTCTGAAACTGGAGGCATGCAAACGCACTGGCTGAAATATCTCAAGAATTTGGTTGAGATGGGAATCTCTAATTCTATCCCCTCTGCCAGGAAAAGAGAATCTTAAGCCAATGTATTTGAAACAGGGGCCCCACTATTTTTCTATTACTACTTTATTTTCTTTTCTTTTTAATCTTGGATACAAACAGTGAAGAAGTCCCCTCAAGGAACTGACTTGCCCTTCTACAGGATAAGCAGTGATCACAGTTCCATTGCATCCACAGAGGAGGTTGGAAAAGTCATAACGTAACTTACAGGACCACACAGAAAAAGCCAGAATCAGTGTCAGCAACAGATCCTTCACTCACAGCAAGTGCTGGCCTTGAGAGCATGTATTTATAACAGGACAACGTAAATAAAAACATCTCTCCTTACCATGGGAAGCAGTATGAGAGTGAAGATGCTGATGGCCATCTTCCCTCTTAATTTTGAACTTTAGTCAAGTTTTTCTTGTTAACACTATTATTAGGGCTGAAGCACACGCTCTCTGCAGATCTTTTAAGGTCTTCACGTCAAGGCTCAGATTTCTGCAATGAACAAGAAAAATAATTTTAAATACGGAAAACATGAAGAGAATGGAGAAGAAATGGATAGAAAACAGAGAACCCAACACTCAAACTGTGAGTTGTACATATTAGAGATCAACCATTCCTGTCTGGATTGTAGCTATTACACATGGTCTTGGATAATTAATTTGAAGCCAAGGGACATGTCTGTATGATCAGTATCATAGAAACTACTGGAACAGGTTTCTGTAGCTGCAAAGACTTAAACTGTACCCAAAGAAAAAGGTAGGACGGATTATTTTGAACTAGAAAAAGGACCTGTCTGGTTCATTTCTGAAGTCATGATTTGACCTTCATGATTTTCAGTGGTGCCTCAAAAGCACAGCTGTCTGGGGGCTTTTTAGGAGACTGTACGACGTGATGATTTACTCCCAAAGATCACTTGCCCTGATAACAAAATGTGTGAGCAGAGTTGTTAATAAGCTGATAGCTTTTTGCGAACTTGGCAATAGAGGTACAAAGAAATTAATTATAGCGTTGGGCTAAAGATTCATCCATGACATAAGACAGGACTGACTTATATGGACGACAGTGTCATGCATATCTGTGACTGCCATTGCTTGGTCTCTGCCAAGGAGCTAGATGGGTGGTCAAGACATCAACAGAGTTGCACACCTGACATTAGCTCCATCCTACTACTTCCTGCCATAACCCAGTGTTAAAAACTCCCACTCGCTCCAAATCATGATGATTCCTCAAACACGAATCACAACTAGAGAAATGTTTAAACAGAAAAGTAAATGTATGAGAGAAGAAAAGACTGATCACAGATAATAACAAATCAGGGATACAGCACACAGAAACGATTAGAGAAAGAATAAAGCAAAGGTATATTGGAAAAACATGCAAAATTTATGAGAGAGTGTGAGGAAATAGAACTCAGGAGAAAAGACTGGAAAGAAAACAGACCAAAGGTAACTATGACAAAGGTAAATGTAAAAGAACGATTTCAATCAGGGGACACTCCTTTTTTACACTGACTGCAACATACTGCCAAAACATCAGCCTTTAGAAAGGAGTCTTTCAATTAAAAAATAAAAAAGGGAAATTAAGCTCTCTCTAAATTTTTGTCTTCTCTACCCAGAACTTGACTATATGAAGAACAATGATTCATAATATTTCCTCTAAACTGATCTGCTTTCTTCCATCCTCTCTCGATCAGTCACACTCACTCTGCTCTGGTACTGAATTTAATTACTGAACTGCATTTCTGATGGTTTATCAAATAATGAGGGATTGATAAGAGCTCAGCTGAAGAGGACAGCAAACGTCTGTGGTGACATTCAGCAGCGAAGAGTTGGAAAAAGAAAGTCACTCCATTAACAGATGCAACAGAAAACCAGACAGATGCATTAGCAGACATTGGATTTGAAATCATTTCATGATTGCTTGCACTGCTGTGTGCAGACCAATCCAAAAAGGACTGAGAGCGATATGGAGATCAGATCTTATCCTTGGATTCTTCCATTGTAATGCATCAGAAACAGGATTTAAATACATTGGAAGGGTGAGAGATGCCTGGACAGATAGCCCGTGGGAAAGTGTTCACCTTTACAATACACCCTTTCCAACATTTGAAGACCCAGTTTTACATTAACCTGGCATTCACTATGTTTGAGAAGTGGAAAGTAGATGTTTTCTCTTTTATCTTAGTTTCAAAGGAACTTCTAAAGCAATGGCAAGAACATCTGCAAACCATTTCACTGCTTTTCTTTCACATTTTGCAGAGAAAGTAAAAGAACCTACTTCATTTTTGCCTTCAAGGTAGTCATGGAAACCTGCATGAAAAACTGGGCTGAGACCTTCATATCGTCCACAGAGACTCAAGTGTTTATTAGGCAATAGCAACTACCGGTTCTGTGAACTTAAGCCCCAGCCTGCAGCAGAACCTGTGTATATTGTTTAGCCACTCCTAGCATGTATGATATACGTAGGTGCAGAGTCCAACTATTACCAATGGAAGGTTAGTTATCTCACAAACAGGTACAATCAGCTGTGTTCTACTAGAAAAATTAGTGTATTAAAAATACAGGCAATGTTCATAAAGCATTTCTGTTTCCATTCAGTGCTGGGAAAACAAATAAACGTATGAATATAGGTTTTGGAAGGGAAGATTGAACTATCGTATTGTCTTACGGAGTCACTGGTCACCAAACCTGTGATTTCATTAGTAAATTAGAGATATTGGTGCTTCATGTTCTTGTTTTATCTGCATCTGCCCCTATAATTAAAGTTAGTGGTCAGAACAGCCAGTAGCACGGGGACTGCACTGTTCAGTAACACGTATACAGCTCCCCAACATAAAACAACCTTCAATTATTTCTGGTGAAACAAAAGGCCTGTTGAAGTGACTGCGAATCTGAAAATCAGTTGATTGTTACTAAAATGGAATGGGCTTCAGGGGATTATTTTGAGCATGGCTGAAATGCAGGAAGGAAAAAAAAAGACTTTTTTGGTCAGCTAATGATGTAATAAAGTAATTAATCATCTAAGAAGGTGGATTCATTTGTCCACTGTAGACAATTTCAGCGCCAGAGCAGGTTCTTTGTGTTACTTAGTGGTGAATCATAGGTTCTTCAAGGGCATGTTGGAAAAGCTCCGGCAAAACATGTCCTGCTGCAAGTGCCCATTTCTTTCCCCTATCTAAAAAGAGACCCTGGAGCGCTTAGCTTATATGTGGACTATGTTACAGAAGCCTAAAGGCTGGTGAGGAGAGCTGAACCATGAGAAGTTCATAAGGGCCAAGCTGACAATATGATGTCTGTAACCAAGAAAAAACAGATAGCTAGTCCTTTCTAAGTAAGATGTGCCTACTCCCAGGGAGGTAGAAAACAATCGCTGCTTAAAGGAATCAAACCTCACTGTGTCAAGTCAAGCGGGGAATTGTTATACAGCATCCCAGACAGAGGGTACCCATGGTGGATGAATGAAAGAGGAGGTTTAGTGACTTTATAAGGCAGTTACAAGCTGTTATTGAGATCTCACCCAAAAAAAAGAAATCACCTGATCTGATGGGCTCCTTGCTATTGTCCTCTGGGACGAGTGCCAGTGGTTTGAAAGGAAAGTAATGAATTTCAAAGCTGATCCACAACAGCTTAGGCCAGCGGTGTTCAAATGTGAGTTCATTACTTAATTAATCTTAATTCAGTGTCTAGTCATGGTTGCCCACCACATCCATCTCCTGTCCCATGACTGAGGTAGATACTACACAAGTGTGGAAATCTGAAAGCTTCTGACAACACACGGGATCAATTGAGCTTTTGCAGACTGAATACTCTACAAGGCAGCTAAGACACCCATTCCATGCACAGTTCTCCCAGCACTTCCTAGTGACATCAAGAATACTTCCCCATGCAAAATAAACATGGGTGGAGAATAATGGGGTGCAAAAGCAAGAAGGTGCCAAGGAGAATACTCCAGCCATCACCAGCTGGTCTGGCTGACAGACCACTTGGCATTTCCAAGTTCTCCCCAGGGAAGGGAACTCCTATAGCACCAAGTTTGCTAGATGGACATCTTTGGCTTATATATGAGCAGGTAATTATTTAATTGATACTCTATCTGTCTTATTTAGGCTTTCAGTACAAGATGTGAAAACCAGTACATTTTAATATTTCCCTCCTAAAACTTCCCAAATGTAGTACACCAGCTTCTTAATTTATTTTAAAGGGCATAGCGAACCTTCCCCATGGCAACGGAGACACTTGCCAGCAAGAAATAAGCAGACTTGGTGAAGTAACCTTTCAGTGACCTAGGACATGTCACCTAATTCTAGAAACCTGGAAGACACATACTCACATATGAACTCATTGCCAAGTCTCTTTTTATATAGTCAAGAGAGAGAAGTAGACATATGAAGAAAGCAATTTGTCTGCCCTATTTTAACTGTCTGCTTCAGATTTCCTACTTCTCTCCCACGAGTGTAAAGGAACTCTTAGCAGCTAGCTCATAATGTTGACGTCTACATTTTGGAGATCTAAATTTGAACAGAAAAACCCCACCTCCAGCCTTTTCTGCAGCAGATGGATCAGCAATAGGAAACAATGAAGTCTGACCTGTCACAAAGGCTTGAGAAGGAATTAAACTGTTTAGGCTGTCACTAAGTCGATGCAGAAA
The DNA here is from genome assembly GCA_009769605.1 of Bucorvus abyssinicus. Taxonomy (NCBI): domain Eukaryota; kingdom Metazoa; phylum Chordata; class Aves; order Bucerotiformes; family Bucorvidae; genus Bucorvus; species Bucorvus abyssinicus. The sequence goes on from CM020028.1 coordinate 13,753,570, forward strand.
TATTTCAGGTAACAGCATATCTAAAGGAAAATTTAACCGAATACCAGAGAGCAAGACCTCTAAGGTTTCCCATAGAAAGTAGTCTGTAAAGAGGAATGCTACTGAGGCGAACAAAAAGCACAACATCACAGCCTTCCTATTATCTTTAATATACCACTTCTTATTTCTTGGAGTTTAAGTATTTTGGGGATGTTTTCATTTACTTGCATCGACCTTTGTATATTCACTGAAATTAAAGTACCCGCATGGATCACAGCAGCTGAGAATCTGGTTCTATCTTTCTTTTAAAAACCAGGAAGACAATTATTCACTTTTTTCCCCTTACATGATTAACTGGCAAAGTCCCAAGTGTTTCCACTCACCATGTCTGTTGTCAATGACAAAACGGGATTTGCAGGGTAATTACATCAGGAGGTGTAAGAGGTGGATTTTCAGAAAAGGTTTACTGCTACAGCACACAAGTCAGCCCTTTTCAGCTGTGCACGAGTGTCCTGAGGGCCTCAGGCAGAAATGCCACACCTTGGCCTGAAAGAGTCGGCAAATTGCAGATCTGTGACTCCAATATGCATATGAGAGTCCAGGAGTTTGAATATTTCTGCATGAAGTAGAATTATAAATTTCGTTGACTTCCATGAGATCTTGTGTAGGAAAGAAATCAGGGCAATGCAGTTTTGCAAGACTAACTGATAAGTGGGATTCACAGAACTGGGGGTTGCTAAAGACCTCGGGAGATTGTCAAGTCCAATGCCCCTGCTCAAAGCAGGGTCCGCTAGAACAGGTAACTCAGGTTATTCAAAAGCCATTTCCAATCAGGTTCTGAATATCTCCCAATGCTGAGACTCCACAACTTCCTTGCACAACCCATTCTAGCACTTGACCATTCGAACAATAACAGTTTTCTTATCTTAAAGTTGAATTTTCTATGTATCTATTTGTGCTTGTTGTCTCTTGTCCCGTTGCTGGTCATCACTGAGAAGAGCCTGCCTCCATGTCCTTTACACCCTCCCATCAGGTATTTCTACACATTGATAACAACCCTCCGAATCTTCTCTTCTCTAGGCTAAACAGCCCCAGCTCTCTTAGGCTCTCCTCATAATTCCTTAATCACCTTTGCGGCTCCTCGCAGGACTCTCTGCAGTGCATTCATGTCTCTCTTGTACTCAGCAGCCCAGCACTTGACCCAGCACTCCAGATGTGTCTCAGCATGGCTGAGAGAGAAGTATGGCCTCCCCTGACATGCTGCCAATGCTTTTCCTCATGCAGATGATGCTGCTTTTAGCTTTCTTTGCCACACGGTCACATTGCTGGCTCAGGATGCACTTCATGTCCAGCAGCAGCCTTAAGTCCTCTGCAGAACTGCTTTCCAGCCAGGTGATCCCCAGCCTGACCTTGTGCATAGGATTATTCCTCTCTAAGTGCAGGACTTTGCATTTCTCTTTCTTGAACTTGATGAGGTTCCTCTCCACCTATTTCTCTAGCCTGTCCAGTCCCCTCTGAATAACAGTACAACCAACCACTTGGTCTACCACTCCTCCCAAATTCGTATAATCTCCAAACCTTCTGAAGCGCCTCGTCATCCTGGTCATTAATGAAAACATTAAACAATATCGGTCACATCCAGATGTTAGACCTTTATAGTTCAGCCCAGACCACCCAGGCTCTATTTACAGTCAAGGGAGAAAAGGTAAGTATCCTCAGGGAGAAATTTCTATACCCTAATGCTAGATGCCTAATTACGCACAAACTGAGTTACTGCTTTGAAAGAGTCTATTTTTCTTTTCCTCTGCTTGCTCAGGCTGATGAGGGCAAACAAAGAAGATTCCATCTTCAAACTTTAAGTCACCAAAGCACTGACTTCCATCTGTGCCACAGCCTTTTCTTACTTTCAGCACTATCTTTATTCCTTTTATTAACACAGTCTAATAACTTCTGTGTGTGTTTTACTTCATCTGTCCCTGATTATAATTTTGGTGGAGTCAGGTTTTTTTCTTTTCCTTTGAGTGGTTTCAATTAAATTGAAATCCCTGAAGATGTAAGAGTATTATAATTTGTCCTTACAAAGTATGCTCCTTATCATTTCTGTGTAACCTGACAGCTCTTGTATTTCCCAGTCCTCTAGCCTTATAGAATTTTCCTGACATTTCAAAGAAAGGTCTCAAAACTATTCTAGAACAGATTTTAATGTGTCACTTAGCCAGTTCAAGAAAGATATCCCAATTTATGCTTTCCGAAGATCTGATGCAGCTGTTGATCATCTGCAAATTTTGCTAAGTGTTGCTCACTTTCAGATCTTAGATGGCATTAGGCTCCTCGTGGCCCTCACTATGACCTTGAGAAGGAATCGTACACTCCTGCTGCTCTGTTTTCTCTTTGTTTAGGGGTCAGACACGCAGTAGGTTTTTTATGGCTTACAAACTTACTGTGTCACGGCCGATATGCAGTACATATATCTGTCCCTCTGGGTTCACATCAAATTCAAGGCAGTATAACTGAGTTTTGGTTTAGTTTTGTCAGTAAGATAAGTGTCATTGTGCTGCACTCACCCTAAGCAAAGAGCACAGGCAAGAAGTTACTATAGGCCAGCAGATGTGTGGAAACCTGTTAAATTAAGGTAAATCAGTCACATTTGAGCCACTCAGCTCTTCTGAGCTCAGCTGATGCTTGCCTTCCTTCAAGGTAGAATCTTTCTTCAGTAAGGACATTATCAGAAGCTTATAGAAAATCCAAATCCGCTGTTTCCCATCCATTCACATGTGTGATCATGAAGTCCATCCTCTCTTGAGCTTTGAAATTTATGCCTTTCTGCAACATAATGCATAAAACTAACCATCACCTGATTTTTAAACAAACTCCAGATAAAATGCCTGGCTTTTACAAATAATACAAATTTTCATGCTATAACAGTTCTCCTTCACACTATGTTGCTTCACCATTACAGGTATGATAAAACATTGAATGTTATTGACATCTAAAGGATTGTTCTGGATATCGGAATATTTTGATTTTATAATGACTTTGGAAGTCTGTTGGCATTGTTGCTTCAGGCTCTCTGAAATTTCAGATAGACATGAGTGGGTGATTCATCTACAGGTCAAGATTTTCTAGCTTACCTTTGCAACTACAGCAGCTATAGACTTATGAAAGCAGTGATTATGGAATACAATTCATAAGTCTGTGCACAAGATTGGCACATTTCCCATATAACATCACCCATAAAATTAATCCAGTAATTCCCGCCTTCATTGGCATTATGTTCCCTATTGTATTATCTAACAGATTTATTGTACCCTTATGCTGTCGACATCCCCAGAGACTTGGTGAAATGCCGTGACTTCTTCAATTAAAGACCATGGATATCCCATTGCAGGGAAATATTTACAAACTGTGCATTTAAGAAACGTTAATAAGCAAATTGGAAAATGCTATGAGAAGTTTTCATCTTTACAGGCAGGTCAATTACCCTTTTGGAGCGTCTGTGATGTATGAGATACTTCATAGCTAACATGCAGCTAATATGGAAACATAAAAGTAAAATGGGTTGCTCCATTCCAGCACAGCTTTAAGTGCTGCTTGGCAACGTTCTTCAAAATCATTACTCCACAGACAGTAAAATGTATTCTTCATCTGGCATATCAAAGCTTGACAAGAGCTGATCGATTAATTTGCTTTCCTTGACTAGTGATGTACATTTCCTGGCCTGGCTATAGCTGTAACTACTGTTTCAGTATTACGTAGGAGCTGGTAAGGACTCTGTTACCTATCTATCAACATTGCCATTGGTCTCTGCTTTGAACCCATCTGGCTGGATATATGTCTGCTCAAAAATGATGCTGAGCAGACATCAGTCACAGCTGGAGGAAAGAGGAAGAGCAGAAAAATTCAGCTCTAGTCCAGATTCCCATTGTGTCTGAAGACCATCCCAAGTGCATTACTTGTACAGTACCTTCAAACCAATTCCTTAACTCAAAGAAATATATTTACTGGAGTGTGATGTAACTCTTAACACCCTTAATTGGCTCTGTTGATGTGTTGAACTGGTTATCTTGAGATAAAAGCTATCTCCATGAAGCTGTCATTGTTCCCCAGATCTAGCAAGGTGCTGCACGTTCTTAATTGTGAGGGAATACCAGGGGTGTCTTTAACAAGGCATTCCACTGTTTAGTACAGGCAAACCCCAGAAGAGTGGCCCTGCAGCTGGTGATGGGCCCATGGGCAAGACACCGTCTCTGAAGTCCAGCAACAGCCCACCAAACTCCTATTGTCTGCTTTCTCCATCTGAAAGCAGAATTGAAGTAATAAAATAAGAAATGAAAGGGATTATCTGTTGCTTTAGAAGGTGGTAAATGCAATGATCAACTGTCTGCAAAGGAAAAATATGTGATGGTGTGCAGAAAGCAGTCTGATATAACCTTGGCTTTGACGGAAGGATGCTCGGAAGTGTGGGAAAACTACCAAGGTGTTCAGAGAGGTGACCAAAATGATCTTTCTTTGCCTTATATGTACAGTTCATTGATATTTTCCAATGCAAACGGCAGAGCCATTCTGAGTACAACAGCTTGTACTTCATTGAGCATTTCAACTTGGAAATCTAAGGTTACGTCCCAGATGAATATCCACTGGCCTCCTCCACACTTCTGAACAACCACATAGAAAGCTTTCATGGGCCACAGTTCAGCCTATCTTGATGAAAAAAAAGAACAGATATAATATGTTTCCTGATTCCTCACTGTGTAGAGAAAAAGATCACTCTAATACCGTGATTCCTCAAGCACATATTGTCCAGTTCTCAGGGAACTAGACAACTCCAGTCTTTCTCTCTACTCTACTCTGGTGAGACCTCACCTGCAGTGCTGCATCCAGCTCTGGAGTCCTCAACACACAAAAGACATGAACCTCTTGGAGAGAGTCCAGAGGAGCCACGGAAATTATTAAAGGGCTGGAATACCTCACTGTTTGAAAGAGATGGGGTTGCTCAGCCTGGAGAAGAGAAGGCTCCAGGGACATCTTATTGTGGCCTTTCAGTACTTGAGGGGGGCCTATGAGAAAGTTGGGGACAAACTTCTTAGCAGGGCCTGTTGCAACAGGATAAGGGGTGATGTTTTTAAGCTAAAAGAGGGAGATTCAGACTAGATGTAAGGAAGAAATTTTTTACATGAGGATGGTGAGACACTGGCACAGGTTGCCCAGAGAGCTGGTAGATGCCCCATTCCTGGAACTATTCCAGGTCAGGTTGGACCCTGGGGCTCTGAGCAACCTGCTCTAGTTGCAGATGTCCTTGCTCACTGCAAGAGGCTTGGACTAGATGACCTTTGAAGGTCCCTTCCAACTCAAACCAGTCTGTGATTCTATGATTTTACAAAATGTATCCCGGAACAGTCCCAGGACTACAAGCCCTTCTCTCCCGTCCTTAGGGAGATGAAAATCCTTTGGGTTTTTTTTTTTTTTTTCTCTTTTTTTAGCAGTTATGTTCCTACACTGAAAGAATAGGTTCAGTCACTGCATAAACACTAGCAAGTTGTGTAACTCTTTTTCCTTCTACCCACAGTTCCTATTGTCCTCCTCTTCTATTGCACTCAAACAACCTCAGTTCACCCAGCTGTATCCCATCTTTTGGTTAATGACCTCATTAGGTTTGGACAGTATTAAGACTTTCCACACCACATGGTCTGGCCACGCCAGGGATGGAATTCATGTCACACAAATTTAGCTGTCCAAAAATGAAACATCTATATCCGAGCTAGTTTGCTTCAGCTCCCTTCATAGTGAGAAAAAGATGAGCAATTCATCACATGTGACTGCCTTGCTCTGGGACAATGTGCTACTCATCTTGGAAAACAGAGAGCTAATAAAAGAGAAACCCAGTTTGAATAGCTCAGAAGAGTCTGTATTGAGTAGGGACAACCCTGAGCATAGCAGAAGTATAAACAAAGGAGGAAGAAAAGCCATTGAAATTAAAGTCAGTGTTGTGACGAGAAAGCTTTGGACCATCAGCTGAAAGAGACGCTGGACATGCCTTCCAGAAAGAGAATAGTCAAAAAAGGTGAGAATTTTGAGAGGACTCTATACAATGTGATTATATGGAAAAACTATTTCTGCGACACATGGATTATTGCAGTGCTGAGAGACATACGTTCAACCACATGGCCTCTGGCTCAGGGCTGGCTCGCAGCCAGCCAGCTTAAAGCATGGAGTGAGCTCACGTCTCAGGAGGAAAATGCAAGGAGAAAACTGCAACATGTTCTTGGCCTTTCTTGCTCCCAGTAACGTGGAGGCAGTAAAGGTTGCAGAGCTTCTCTTAGTGGTGGATGATGAGGGTGATTGTAGCTTAGGCACGTGGACAGACAGGAGTTCAGTCCTCAGTAGAAAAGCCCCTACTCACACAGACGGTGGCCCCAGTCTCCTTCCTCCAGTCTGACATAGAAAGAAATGAGTCTAGAGATAATGTGGTGGGATTCTTCTTTTTTGTTTTTGTTTTTTCCTTTATTTCAGCAGGTTACAAAGGCCTTTGTGCTCTCTCTCATGAAGCAAGGACACCTCAGAAGACACAATGATGCGAATGTGGCAGGTAGTCCCAACCCTTTCAGCCCTTTCTCTTCGCCTGTCTCTAGATAGTTTGCCTTTTGAACAAGATGGGAATTCTAATAATTTGGGTAGCAGTGTAAAACTACTCCACACCACAAAACTGATTTCCCAAGCCATAGTTTGGAGGGCTTAACCCTGTCTTAGCTGACATCATATTTCAGAGTGTCCAGTGCCTTAAAAAGGTGTGAATACCCATGGCCTACAGAAGTGAAGCTTTTTATCGGGGCTTTTTAAAGCTAAAGTCTAGATAATGTAAATACCCCGCTTAATTCATACACCGCTCCTTCACTGTTATTCTGAATAAAGCAGCACTACAGCTTCTAGAAAAAAATGTAAATATAAATGAATGGAAGTGATTCATTCCCATGTAACCACCTTTTCAGCTTATAATTACAACTGATGATTTCTATATTCATCTTCATGATCTGCTCATGGATTTCCGTATGACAATTCTAGAAGACTAAGTGGCAGAATGTGGCCCTAAGCGAATATCTGGGAAGGTGTGAACAATGCAGAATCAACCCTGTTTAATATAAACATACCTACACGCTTAAACATACATGTTAAATTTGTTGGCTGAGATATGGTGTGTTCTCTTTTATTAATTCAAGAGGTGTCTGAAAGCAAACAAAAGAAACCCAGCGAAACATGTTGTGTCCATTACAGCATCGTTTTTACTTCTGTGGAACTCCCATTTCCTACAGCAGGATTCTTACACACAGAAGCTGTGTCAACAGGAGTCAAGGGGATTTATAAAAAAGTGGGTTATTTTGCTGTATTGAATATGGCTGGTGAGGTGAAAGAGTGAAAGAACCCTGATTATGGATATTAAGATGATGATGAAGTTTATAAATCTACATGATGGTCATCAGATCAGATGCAACTGAACTCGGAATGATTCATATTTTCCTTTAGCAATCAAGTGGAATTGTAATATCCCATGTGGCCCAGAAGGCAACCAAAATGTTACTCCTTTCCGTTGGATAGCCTTGACATTTTATTGTCATGCTCACCAGTAAAACCTGGGATATAAGGGCATAAATTCACCCAGGCTGAAAATCCCCTCTTCTCCAAAATGCCCACCACCCCATTTTAAATAAGTTAACTCATGTTTCCAAGACGCAATGAAAACGCCTCTTCCCCATGGGTGGTCTTCCAGGGCCTTGGGTGAGAGACATTTCGCCAAAATGTATACCTCTAAAACTGAGCTCATTTCCTCAAATTCCTTGTACAGTCACTGAGACACAGAGAGCACAGCTGGGAGAGTTCAGAGCACAAGTTAGACCATCCTCAAAGCATCAGATGAATTTTGCCTGATTTCTCTAGATTTTCTATCTGGAAAGGGTGGGGGGAAGAAAGAGAGAAATTTGAGACACAGCATAAAAATTTCAGCTCAAATTTTGCCAAAGCTACACTAAGCTGATCAGTAACGTCTGATACTGGGCAGCAAATTAAGGTCAAATAACGTGTTCAGTAAAAGATTCTTCTTGTGCTCCAAACTCCTGCCTTTACTTTCCTCACATTAGATCGAGTCTAAATTCTGTTCAGGTCTTTGTTTGCACCCACCTTAAGTTTAATATGTAATTTAAGCTCAGAAGAAATGACACTAAAGAAACAGTGACTTGAGAAGCGGGTGAAGCAGTCACACAAAACAAAGATTATTTAGGTTAGTTGCTAAGAAAACCAAACTAACAAAAATCTGTGGCCTTAAACTGCTGGTATGGTTCTCCCATGACGATCATCATCATGTGCCCTTCAAGCACTTTGGGGATGAAACCTTGACCCCCTGGAAACTCATAAGGTCGAAGGATTTTGGCCAAAGATTTCACAATTTCAGCGTAGTGTATAACACACCAGTTCTCCAATATTCCCCTCTTGCCTTATATGCTCTGTGGAGATGATTTCTTCCAAGCTCTTAAAAAACCTACAATAACACTGCTGTAGGCAGGCACAGCTCCACAGGTTGGTGTCTCGCAGAAACACAGAACCTGCCCATCCTCGTCAGCGTTTGATAAGAACATTTTAAAAAGCAAAGCAACCTAAGAAAGAGAAAGCTTTATTGATCTCCAGCGCTGGGAGATCCACTTCAGCAGCCTCCAAAGGATGCAATTTATTAAGATGAGAAATCAAGATGTCCCAAAGCCCTTGTTTCTGCAGGCTGCATTATTAATGATCCTCGTGCCTGCAGATGACAGAGCGCTACACACAAGTAGCCTTCTTGGGTTTTCTCATCCCAGTGAGGTAGAGAATTAAAGTTGGACCAGGACAACAGAGTAGAGGAGAGACGGCAGTGAGTGTCAGCTGGCAAAACACGGGCCAAAGTTTAACAGCTCATCCGGGTATTGGCTAATAGCCTGGTAACCTCCGAGATCTCCTTGCTTTTAAACACAAAGCCATGCTCTGCAGTGCTCGCACAGAATCACTCTGAGTTACATTTCCTCTTACTTTCTGGCTCAGCCCAGTCTGGTGAACTGGCAGCTCAGGGTCTTTTGTTGTTGATTGTCCCCTGGGAGTGTACTCCGCAGCAAAGACCAGTGTTTCGTTTGAGGCACCAGGTAAAAAAAATCAATCAATCAAACAAACAAAAAAAATCCTCCACATGCAGTAGAAAAGGTGAGTTCACATTTTATGGTATTTCTTTCATCACGTCCCAGAGTTCACTTCCATCCCTCGAGTTTGTCGCCAGCTGCAGTAAATGAAGCACGGGATGAGTTTGTATGTTGTTCTGAAATGTGCAGCTCACAGGGGAGACCAGGGTAGGGAAGCATAAGGGAAAGGAAGAGAACAATCCTCTCTCAGCAACTAAAATGAAATGTCTGATAACATGAGGTCAGCACAGTGTGGGGTTGTTTTGGACAAGCAGAATAAATTTTGTGATGGAGTCTGGGGAGGATGGTACACAGCCACTGCACAATGAACTAGAGGAGTCTCCAGGGCACAGCCTGGATGCCATTGGACGTGCTCAAAGAATTAGGTATTTTACTGAGAACTGCTTTATTCAGAAACAGCCATGGAAAAATGTTGTGTGAGGCAGAGAATAATTTTTCCAATGATATTTTGCTCATTTTGGGTGTGTGCATGTCTCCCACTCAGATGAAACCAAAATTTTGTGACATGGATTTAGATGTCCTTTGGATTGTGTCATTTCACTCAGCATTGCTTGGCTCTAATTGATCATAAAATCTTCCTCGATGGGCAATAATCACAGGTTTTACAGAAATAATTCTGGCTCGTGTTCTGCAAAGGAATGGCGGTATTCTGTGTTATCTTCAAGCTAGTAATTAAAATAATCATAATTTTAACGCAAAATAATGCAGGATTACAGTAAAACAACTCTGCAAAACAAAAAAAAAAAAACCCGCAAAAAATCCCAGACAAACCAGGACGTTAGGACTTACAGGTCATAAATATGTAGGTGAATAAACCCTAAGTACAGTAATACGTTATTCAGTGTCAGCCATCCAGCTCCAATTCAAAAGGCCAGCATCCTCCTTGTCTTCTAAAACAGATCAGCATGTCTCTAAAGTGGAAATTAATGTTGGTTTTTTTTCCCTCTGCCTTTTTAATCTCTTTTCCAAAGCAAACCAGTAGTTTTCCAAAGCAAACGCCCCAGTTTGCACAGACGTATAAAGATGTCCCGAAGGCAATCTTAGTCTTTTAGGATAATTTTACCTACAAAGACATAGACACTGTTGAAGACACAATGGTATTTGTGCTGGGGTTACCAATCCTAGTTGTGTATCAATGAAGCCATAAAGCAAAGGAAGGGCTCACATTTCAGAAGACAAAAGCAGCAACTTCTGCTCTAAGTGACTCAAGTGAGAAATGAGGACACTGAGTACTTCATGTCTAGATAGCTTCAGCATTGCAGATACACACAGGATTAATTTAGCTGGGGGTACCAGCTGTATCTCCTCGGATCACCAATGTAAGGAAAACACACAATTCTCGTTATTATTCTTTCCCAATGTTTTCCTTTTTAAGTATTTTCCAGCTAGTTAATAGAACGTGATTGCATTAGCTGAAAGGTAGTTGTTGACATTTCTTCAAGAAAGCATGTGAGTTCTTTCATTCTGCTGACCCTCTGTGGAAATGAGATGCCCGCCGTTGTGTATAAATCCTAGAGGAGTGCTTCAAACACCTGCCAGCTCTTGACACCTCCATTAGGGGCTCTGTGGGCATCTCCCTCTCCAGGTGTTGCCATGCTGTAAAGAACATTACTCCCAGTCAGCTTAGAGATGTTAATCCGCGCTGCGCTGCTACCGATCTGCCTGAGGAGTTGATCGTATGAGCACTGCCTAACCCAATTTACTCCAAATAAATTGGGTTACCTTAAATAATACAGCTCTGCTAACCAAGGTCAATGTGATACAATCAGGTTAGGGAGCGCTCTCGCAAGCAGCTCAGCTGGGAGATTCAAGAGGTAGTGACAAGATGGTGCAGCTGGCTGGAGGTGGTGGTGTCTTCAGACAGCTACAGGACTCATAAACCCAAGGTCTTCCTATGACACAACCATTTGTTTGGGTTTTTTTTCCTTTTTCTCGTATGTACTGTTGTTCACTCTTGATGTTCAGAATTTTAACTATCAACTGGTGGGTTCATTCTGCCACTCTTGACTGAGCAGGTGAAAATGGGTCTTAGTAATGCAAAAATTCTAATTTTGTAACAAGAAACAGTCTCAGTAAGGAAATATGAAGTAAATTCTCCTGTTATTTCAATTGCCATCTAATCAATGCACTCTTATGCACATCGAATGCTGCAGTGTCTGTTTAATTTATTAAACTCTTGTTGTGGCTTTTTTTTCATCCCCTTCCCACCCCCCCGCCCCCAACATAACCAACACATCATTTTCCATTCCGTGTGGGATTTCTCTGATTTAGCCTGGTAAATCTTTTAATTCCTAATTTTGTATATTGCTCTAATACATTCACCCACAAAAGAGCCCGGAAGGCTGAAGCTAAGAAAAATCACTTTCATTTGCTCAGACACTACTGAGTGTTTTAATATAAAATACGCATGCAGCGCACCGTTTGTAACCTCAGATTTTATCATCCGTACATTTCAGAGCTGAGTCAAACCTGATCAGGTTTTTGATGAGACGCTAAAGATTCAGGTCTAGACTGGAACCGCTCAACAATGGTGAGTTACTGAAACAAGTAGTTGAGTAAGAGCAAGGAACAGGTCACCAGGGAGACTGAAATTTGGCTCCAAACCACTGGGGTGAAATGTGGATATCGGCACAAGTAGTCCAAATAAGGTATTTCCATTTAAATTAGTGGTTCAAATCAAAGTCTTAAAATAGCAAACAGTCAATCTGTATTTTAATAATAAGCACTATTTCTGTTTGTCATGTACATTTTTAGCTTCTTTTTTTTTTTTTTTCCCCCCAAAAGAAAGGTTGGGGATAACTGATTTGGGACACACAGCTTGGAAATTCTTTTTGATAACTGAGGAAGGTATTTCAGGAAGATTTTAAGTGGATGTACATTTAAATTACTATTTTAGAATTAATTTTGTTGTATTAGGCCATGCCATATGATGCATTCTGATTTACTTTATAACAATTCATAATTTAATCATGATTTACTGAATTGAACAGAAAATAAAAACACATTTGGAAATGCACACACGCACAAGATTTTAAGACCCACTGCCCTGACTGAGGAAGGAAAAATAAAGTCCCAGTGTTTGAGTTCTCCTCAGTTAATTATTAGCATTTAAATGATAAGTAGAGATATTTAAAACTCTTTCTACCGTTAATAAAAAGAGCCAGACACCTCCATTGCGTGAATCATAGTTTGACTTCAGTCACTCTTTGCAGAGGCCTCGCTCTCTTCTTTGGGCAAAGTGAAGCCCATACTGACTGCTCTCCTAACTCAGACATGATTTAATAGTTTGCTTTTTAGCACCATCTTTATGGTTACACTTCTTACTGCTTCCTTCTCTCATTAGTCCCTTCACTTTTTTCCTTGCTATATCTGTACCACCAGCACCTTGTGACCTCTAAAAGTCCTCACAACTTCCAAACTGCACATTTTTGTGCCACTTTCAGTCAGTCTTGTCTTGGAAATCAAAGCAAAATTCCTCTGATTGTGCTCAGGCTCTTTAACTGTCAGGAGGCAGAGTGGGTGTTCATGCTACAGGTTTTCACCAGCAAACACTAAACCAAAAAGTTAGCCTCGTTGCTAGAGCAGTCCCATTCTGCAGCTCATTTCTTTTTTTCCCTCCCAAATCAGGTTCCACAATTTGTTTTCAAAATGTGTTGTGCGTAGTGGCAAATACGAAGGTCACTGGCTTGTGTCAAGATTTGTTTCTTAAACAGAATTTTCTGTTGTTTTTTTCCATTTCACTCTCCTACTCTTTCCTGTTACAAACCGAGTTTTGAGAGGTGGTGAGTACCTTCTCATTGGAGTTGAGTAGGCTTTAAGGTGTGTCTAGTCTACATGGCCCACAGCACTCACACTGCAGAGATGGTCTCCAACTCACTACCACTTACTACACACATTAAGAATCCTGCAAGATCTGTTCATTCAGCTCTCACAGTGTCTCTGGATTTTAAAATGCCAACGGTATTAAGACAGACAAATCGCTATTAGAAAAAACCATGAGCTACGAAAGAGGAAACAACAAAAAAAACCCTTTCTGCAGAGAAATGCCAGCTGCACTCTTCAACTTCTCAACATATCTAAACACTAAAAACAGACATGAAGAAAACTACTCTAAAATTGTTCTTCTTGTTATTGTCACTAAGGAAACAACTTCTTAGGAATCTGCAAGTTGAATATACAGACTCTTTGATGTGCAGCCAACTGTCTCTTTCAACACACTTCCCAACTCTCTGGAGAATCAGATCTGCCCACCAAGGGAGCTCTGTCCTGCTCTGTCTCAGCTGAGTCCTCACTTCACTTGGAGGTTGAACTCTGATGTTCCAGAAAGCCCATAGTCCAGGCTTGCCACGACATGAGATATCAAAGCGCAGAGTCATGATTAAGCCAAGGGGTTTTGCCTTAAGATACTCCCCTCTGCAGTCCAACAGCATTGCCAGGAGACCTAGAATAGCACAGAAGCTGGGGAATGTGGGAGGCACAAGGCAGAATTCTTTCTGTCTGTTCACTTGTGGTCTTGTTTTCAGCCATACTTCACCTCCCATGTCCCCCCTGCAACAATTTAGTTGTCTGCTTTTTTTACATTGAGGCCAACCAGGTACACAGAGGTTTTTTAACATTTTCAGCCCTTCAAATAGAGTGGCCATCTGCAAACTGCCTAAAAGCAACGATGTATGAAATTTTATAATCTCTGAACTCTGCCCAGGCATTGCAAAGAAGAATCTTAGTTGACCTGTCTGCAAACTGATTCAACGTGCCATTCAAATGCAAATAATTTAACATTAATAATAATTTAATAACATTTTAGGGACCAAATTTCAGAGGTTCAGGATGTTCTCTAGTGGTGTTTAATGTCCCAGCATCAACACAGCTGAAGTATTAAACAGTCATAGAATCTTAGAATCGTTTTGTTTGGAGGAGATCTTTAAGATCAAGTCCATTAACCCAGCACTGCCAAGTCCACCACAAAACCATGTCCTTCAGCACCACATCTACACATCCTTTAAACACCTCCAGGGATGGGGACTCCACCACCACCCTGGGTAGCCTGTTTAAGGGCTTGACAACCCTTTTGATGAAGAAATTTTTCCTCATGTCCAGCCTAAACATCCTCTGGTGCAACTTGAGGTGTTTCCTCTTGTCCTAAATGTCGTAGAATCCCTTGTATCCCAAAGAACTTGATCATCAATGTTTTCTGCTGAAATACATTTAAACAGGAGCATGCACGCAGACATCTCCTGTCACCAGTTCTGCTGCGGACTAAGAAGCAAATAGGGGCCAAGTTAATTGAAAAGAGACATAGCTCATAACAGGCAGCAACTAAGGAACAGAATTATTTGTTTTAAGTACCAGGGCCTGAGCCAAGACTTACAGACAATGGACCAAATAGAATACACGGAAAGATTTCACTAATATAAAATCATTTCAGAGCATTTGAGCTTTGAAAATACTTTCTTGTTACCACTGACAAGTGTCCCTATCAGATTCCACTTCCAAGGGTCCTTGGCAGTGTCAAGGACTTTGTAAGTACATAAGTGTCCTTATGTATTGTTACGTTTATCCAAGAATCAGAATATCTCCCTATAGACAAGTTGACTTCTCATGTGTCCCTAGCTCCTCGCAGTCTCTAGTCTTCTATTTCCCTTCCCTTTGTGTAAAAGCATGATCTGGCTCTCTGTGACTCCCCCTTGTGAGGCCTCTAGACCAAAAATGCTTAAGAGGTCTAAAAGCAAAGCTGTTCTGTCCAAGTAAACAGCTGGACCACAGTGAATCCATCTGTCAACGGCAACAATTCAGTAACTACTGAGCAGTCCTCTACCAAGGTAAAAATCTATCTGCCCAGTCAGCCAGAAGCCTTTGCTTTTACGTTAAATTCATCACCCACCTTTGTAGCAGAAGTGTTTTTTCAGCTACTTGTTTGTGAAGCAAACCGAGTAGTCAATTGTGGTTTCACAGCAGGGGCAGGGAAAAGAAATGGACTTCAATGTTACAGCTACCTTGTTAAATACATCAGGTCTGGGACACTTCCTTGGCCTTGAGGTCAAGTAACATGTCATCACTTTTCCTCACTCTGCTAAACTCTTTTACCACAAATTAGAACAGCCTCATTCAAATGGCCTCTTAGAACAGTCTCTGGCCGTGATTTTCCCTAAGCATTGTTTGTAATTGTGGTGTTGGCCTTTATTTGTTAGATATCTTATTTATTAAACATTGCACAGAGAGCAAATCGTTTGGAAACCAGATTCTCCCAGGTTACTGCAGATTCTCCCTGGTTTCCTCCCATCATCATAAATGATGATCTGTTTCCCTAACCATTGCCAGTCTAATTGGTATTCGTACCAGCGCAGAGTCAAGCAAACACACCATTGCTGAACAGATCTCACTGAAAACAGTTTCTTCCACATCAAGGGAGATTTATTTCATCCTGAAAAGACAACCGAAATTTCTGTCATTGCGCATCACGACCACAAAAAGGCACACTGCAAAACCTGAGCAAGAGATGTTTGATGAGGAGCCTGTGCTTCTCAGAGCACATAAGAGCTCTGAGGGTGTGAGTTTTCCACACATCATTCCTTATTCACTACCAATTTAGGATAATGACAGTGATACTTTTAAGAAATCCTTTGGGAGAAGAAGAGTAAGTATTCACTTTTAAATTTTATAAATCTGTGAATGAAATATTTTGAATTTTCTTCTTATTTTAGATCTATTAACCCTAGTTTCCCATCCTTGACATGGAAGGCTTTTGTTTTGTAAATCCATTAGGAGAGTTAAGAGAGTGTTTTGACAGCAACAGTATATGAAACCTCAAAGAAATTTTACTTGACTGTTAGCTTTTCGTCATATTTTCTATATATCTTTATGTAAATCAAAATGGATTTCCCTCTAGTAACTTCAGACATGTACTTTGTGGATGTTTATAAACTAAGTCATCCCAGATTCTCTTAATGGACAGTGGGGGGAAAAGGCCATTTTGGGACACAAGTCATCTGGTTGATTTTAAATTATTGCTTCAGGAAAAAAAATAATTGAACACTATATTCTTATGCTCCTTAGATGTATCTCAGGTATAGTTATATTGTAGAAATCTATTTAAACTCAAGCTCTCTAGGTGTCTCATGTGAAGGGTGTTACGTTTTTACAATGGAGCTTCATTGCTATTAGAGCAACAAGTTGAAGAAAACACCAAATGAACAAACAAGTTTCGATATATAGACGGAATCATTTAAATTATTTATTTTAAAAGAATTGAAAGAACATTGGCTGAATATTTGCTGAGAGACATATTAAGAAATTGGGGTCATCTCTCATTGACTCAATAGTATTGTAGTAAGGCCAAGTGGCAACAAGAAAGAAGAATATGTTTAACAAACATTTAAATATCACTGACATTAGTAACAGTGGTCCCTTCCCTTAGCTCACTGCAAAACATCGTGTAGGAGCTCTTCCAAAACTGCTCGCAGGAAACTAAGAGGGGAAAGCTCAAAGCACGAGGAGAAGCAATGTATAAGTCACACTGTACTTAGCCTGCTGTGTATTGTTATTTATGGGTCACTAAAGACAGCAGTCTACTGACATAGATGATAAAAAATAAGGTGTGGAATCACGTAGAACATTTTGTAAAGCCAGGATTTAAAACACAGAGCTGGCGGCCATAGATCTCATCTTAATGTTGGTTGAAGTAACAGCATTGGCAAGAAGACCTTGAATCCCAATTGAACAAAGAGGGCGCATAGCAAAGAGGGTACTGAACAAGCATGGCACAGAGGGGAGCGGAAAGTACTTGGACGAATGTGCATTTGTTTACTTTTCTGCTCATTTGATTAATAATTTGGGCCGGCAATCAATATGGTTCATTTCAATGAGTATGGAGGAGTTTATTCCTTCTTAGAGACTAGCTCTTTGTTGAAGGCTAAGGTCAGCTTCGGATGATGTCACTACTACCAATTCAATTTAAAGCACGTTATAATTTTTCCTTCCTTCGTGTTCCCTTACATCACTCATTTTTCTTAGCCTTCTTGATCATAGAGGAGAAAAAAATGCCACAAAGGTTAATGCAATGTTTAGAAGTGCTGAAAATTAAGGCAGGAGGATGAGGGGACAACATTCTGATCTAAGTTGCTCCACCAGCCAAGGAAGCCAAGTCTTGAGATGCATTTTGAGCAAAGTTGGAGGTTATTATATGTTGAGTGCAGCTGCAGAGATGTGAAACAGCAAGATAGGTTCAGCCATTTTCAAATCTGTCGTCTTCATCTTTGTCATTCCTGATACAAATGCACATTGTACAGGTTATGATCTCTGGTCTGATCTTTCACCTGTTGCAGGCTAAATGGAAATACTGAGGCACTAAAGCTGGTGGTTTTTCAGAGTCACACGAGGGCGATGCATTTTGGAAATGGCAAGGACAGAGCAGAAAGCGTAGAAAAATTTTGCAGGTTGGAACCAGCTCGCACATCACAAGCTGTAACATTTTGGGTTAAAGCTCTCAAAGCTTACTTTTAAAACACAAGTTTGAACATGCTGCTGAAGACAGTTATATGTATTAGCTTGGACATGCAGTCAGACACGCCTGCATATTCTTTTCAGTCTGGTCAGTTGAGATGAAATGGGTAGATCTCATTTAACTTTTGTAGATCACCTTGCCTGGCTTACCCAGCTCTTACACAGCACTCACTGCCCAGTACCCTGCCCCAGAGTTAACTGAGGTAAAAAGGATGACCAGTTCACACAAATTATTTTAGAAACCTACTTCGGGATCAAAAGTCTTGAAGTCTGGACTCCGCTGCACATAAAACCAGCGTATAGTAAACAGCCATTTAGCCCCACCCTGAAATCTGCGAGCACAAACATATGATGTGTTTAGAGCAAGTACTTAAAGAGAAGCAAAAGGGAACATATGGAAAATTGTCAATGATTGTCTGAAAATTCCAGGAATCTCTGATTTCAACGTGAACATTTCAGTATATACCATGCAGAATGGAGTGGTCTGTCGGTTCATTAAGCAGAGTATCAGGCGAGAGTTTCTTCAGTCGGTGAAGAGATTAATGACATGTTAATGTTCAGGTGAGCTTCCTTTTCACCTTTTAAGAAAATAGCCAAGCGTTACAAGTTATCTGACCTAAGTTGCGTGGTTGAGCAATCATATTGTTGTTTTCACACTCATATTTTTAATGACATTTTACATACCGAAATTTTTGCCGCTGTGAATAGATTTGACAATGGGTCACATCCATTGTATTGCTGCAAAATATATGTCATCTACTTATTGAGGTTTGTCTCAGAAGATCTTTGGGAATAGCAGAGTAGCTAAATTATGCCCTTGTTCTAATTCCATAGGGACGGTGGGAAGGAAAGCAAGAGGTCAGTTTAATGAGCTACCAAGGAAAAAAAACCATAAAAATCAAGACAATAGTCAAAAGGGAGGCTCTTAAGAGAACCTTTTATTGTTTCTGCTGGGAAGATGTGAGGCTTCTTTTGCCAGATCAGGAAGCTACAGACAAAATGGGTCTTGAAAAGTGAAAAAACCCCTTTTTCTTTCAGGAGGCGGTACATCAGAGGTTTTCCAAACTGATGCACACAAAGCTCCCCAAAAGAGCTTGAAGGAACTGGGCCTATCAGGATAATATTAAAGCCTCTGGCGCTTTGAAGAGTTGTGGTTTAAATAGGTCCTGCTTTGCTTTAATTACCTTGGACACAGCCCCATGGTTTTTGGAGACAGAGAACATGCCAGAAAAAAAGAAAGCAAAGAAAAGAAACACAAACCTTCACCAAAGCAGGTGTGTTGCTGACATTCTTCATTCCAAACCAGAGAGTTTGGAGAAACTGAGGCAGTAAGGTAGTAAAGTTAATATCACTAGGGAACTTGGACAGAAAGATCTTTTTGCCTTAAAGATGCAAAAACTTCAGGGGACATACATCTCAAGGAAGCTGGGAAAAGAAGTCACAAGGAAAAACTCCAGACTGAAGCTGGTGAATCACAAGTACCCAATAAGCCTAGAAGTGAGAGAAAGCTGGGCAACAAAGAAGCTGTGTCTTGGACAGCCCAAAGTGTCAGGAAAAAGGGAGGACATTCAGTCAGGCTGCTATAAGTAAAGTAAAGCAAGATCATAGGTGCGACCCCAGAACATCTGCCGTGGATTGACTTTTTCCTCTGCTGGAGATTAGCAGAGTGGTGAAGGGAGAATGGCTAGAGTAACAGACCGAGCCAGCATGGACTAGTGAGCTGTAGAAGGCGACATACTAAAAGATGAAGCACAGGATGGAAACATTCAGCCGTAAATTGCATAGGGAGAAAACCACCTTCTAGATTATTCATTCATGGAATGCCCAGGAGCTGCCTGTGGTAGTTGAATCTGGAGAAAGGCAAACGCAGTCTCAAGGCTGTCTCAGGGAAAATAACGCCAGGAAGATTCGAAACTAAGTAGAAACATCTGCAATGTCGTAATTCTTTTGTGGTCCAGTATCTTAACCGTGATCGCCCGAGACAGCAACATCAAAGGGTATTTCCAAGCCCTGCGTGAGAACACTTGAAAACCTACTGAACTCTTTGTGTGTGTGGTAAGAACACCAAGGCCAAGATTTGATCAGTCTCATTCCAAACCAACAGGAGGGATCAGAAACCCAGGACAGGACTCGGACAGAAGATTAAACCATCTCAGTGGCATTTACTGAAGACTTTTCAGGCTAAAGAGTTACAGAGATCTCTCTGTAGTATATACCTATATTTATCTTCGTTGACCGGGCATTGGCCTGGGGCCAGAATCAGTAGCCTAAATGCTGCTGCTTGGTGTCACCAACACCGCAGGATATTTTACCTGCCCTCATCAGAGGGTTAAGGATGTGGTGTAGGTAAACATCATACCTACCGATCCCTGGTGGGTGTTAGAAACCCCAGGGGATCTCAGATGGCACTTAACACCTGTGATTAGGTGACTGAACTGTGTCCTAAATCTTCCTTGACTATAGCAGGAGCTGATGTACTTAGACACAGGTAGACACTACAAAATAACACCTATCTTTAGGTGTCTTATTCTATGAGCTGCATCCCATTTCTGGTCAACGTGATAGAAGCTATTTTAGCAAAAGAGACCTACCAGTCTTCCATGCAGAGGAAAGGGAATGAGTTGAATACCAGAGGTGAAAATCTGTTGGGGGCGCACTTGCTGGGGGACCTGAAAAGGCTGTGCCATTCAATCCTGCTCCTCTTCTGAATAACGTTCTGACTTTGGTGGTATCTGAAGCCTCTTTTCCGTGGCCATCGTTACCACATCCAGCTGTGTACAAAGAGTAAGTCAGAGAACAAAAAAGCTAGAGAATATAGAGCAGTGTCCGGAGACTTGAATGCTGCGGAGAAGCAACTTCAACGTGGCTGATAATGGCTTTTCATGCTGCTCTCCCCGCTGCAGACACCAAGCACTATTCTCTAATGAAGGTTGTTCCAGCTGTTCACCTGCTGTACATAATCATCTTGGCTAACTAACCTATCCATTGGCACAAACCCACCATCCAAGCTGTCAAACTTCATGCAACTCGAATGAATGAGCGTGGACTGTGGAATCCAAGGCTCCAGTGACAACAGTGACACATTCACTGCCTTAGTCATGAAGAGTTTAAGCATCTGCGGTATTTCTGATGCTCTCTCATCTCCTCTGCATCTTAAGTTAGAGCACAAAACTCCTGGAAGCCATCCAAAGATCCAGCCCTCTAACACACAGGAAATGAGTAACTTCACTCACTTTAACTCGGGCCTTTACATAACGCACTTTTGCTGGCTTTCTCTGATTTGTTTCTAGGCCAATTCTGAAAGTTCAGTTGTGTGTCCAACATCTTGGATATGTACAAAGCCCAAGCACATATTTGGCTTTTGGTAATAGTTACATCAGTTTAGGAACTTAGATACGTACATAAATGTCATTATTACCAAAAAAAGGCTTTTTAAAAGGAAATGCTCTTTCCTCACGACCATGAATGTGCCATTTCATACTTTTCCTAGAAATAAAACAAGATGCTTCTGTAAACTTACTTCAAAAACGTGACAGTAAGAACAGAAACAGAAATGTCATGACTTAATAAAATCTTACCATTCCAGGAAAAGGAACTAATAGTTAAGGATATCTTAGCTATTTTAAGCTCCCTTTCCAAATAAATATTATTTCTTTCCCCTCGGGAGAAGCGTATCTATAACTACTACAACTTTATTTCCCATCTACCTGTCAATGTGTTCCGAGAGGTGTATGTATTCTCTTTTTTTCTTCATTATTTGGATTTCAGTAGATATTTTTAAAGGCCATGGTTAAGGGGGAAGGTGTTAGTTAAACTCCTTGTCAACTGACTGGGGGATTTTGTTAGCTCGGGACAAAGGACAGGTGCATTATAATAACAAAGCATTGAGCTACTGATTTATGGCAAAAAGCTGGCTTTTAGGTCACCTACTTCTAAGCATGTCAAGTGCTCCAAGCTGGTCAAAATGTATTTCACAAGGTGCCAACCCCAAGCTAACGAGGTCTGGTAAGCATTCATCTCCATCTTCTGACAACTTACAGAGTAGCTATTCCTAAGTAGGGTACATTAGGTGAGGCTTGGAGCATTGCACAGCTTCTGGCTGGCTCCAAGAACAGGCAGAGCAAGCTTGCATCTGCCTGCAGAAAATCCTGTAGCTGTCCTAGATGTGTCCCAGTGTTGATGTATCCCCACCTGTTCACAGAATTTCAAAATTACATGCTAACTTCAGTTGGCAAATCCCTTTTAGTGCTTGGGTAGGCTCTGAAGAGAGTGTCGATACACTGAAGAAGCCTCTGAGATTTAAAATCATCAAAAAAAAAAAAAAGACAAATAGATAGGATGTCACCTGGGACATGTAGCATGAATTCTTCCTGCCTGGAACTGTCTGAGTCTGCCATTGGTTGAATAAAGGAAAGATGTGGGTGAGGAAGATGTGGGGGCCACGACAGCAGGCTTGGGCTTTCCAGAAAACTTAAAATCTGTCATAATTTGTTATTTGTACCAGTCTTCCCCCCCAAGCAAAGATGGGACCAGAGAGGAATTGCACTTCTCGAGGGTATCTCTGAGACACCATGGAAGGATTCATCCCACTGATTTTGGATGTGTATCTCTGAGGCCTCTGCTACAAGAACCTAGTAGGGTGATTCATCTGACCCACTTCAGGATGAGGTGAACCACCCTCTCCACTTACAATTGGTGTGATTAGCTTAGATGAGCATCTGAAAACTAGATGGCCACAAGTGAGAGTAGAGAAACAACCCCCAGACTGCCAAACCCTTCTCCTGTGTGGGACAGCCTTTCTCCCTGGGAAATGAATGATAGTTTTGCCAGGGGATCTTTTGAGGCCAGGTTTTCACCTTGAGGATGAGGAAATTTATACCTCCTCCACTCCTCAGAGATGGACTTAGTGATGCATCTACTCCCCACAAAAGAACTTGATTTTGTCACATCTGCCTTTAGCAAGGCATTTTGCCTTAAAAATCCCCACCCAGTCGGATAGGACAAGATACTGTCATTTGCAGGAAAAGAAAGTAGCAAAACTTTCCTCATTCTGAGGAACTAAAGAACAAAAATTTAAAAAAAAAAAATTTCAGGCTATTAACTCACCATGCAGATTAAAAGGGCTTTTCCTGCCCTAACCCTCAGCTCCATTTAGCAGGCCCAACAAATCATAGGTAACGGACTATAATTATCCTTCCATTTGCAGCTCGTCTGCAATCATGACCCAGCCAGCTCTAATGGAGTGCAAACGCCACTGTGGTGGAGGGCTTTTGTGAAATGCCTTCACATGGGAAGGTAAACCTGCAAACATATGTGACAGAAGTTTAACATATGTTCAGGAAGGAGCTCTTAGACTTCAATATTCCCAACATGGTATGAGACATTATCGTTATTGCTATTATTAACAAGAGGCCGAATTAGACCATATAAACATTTATCCTCCTTCCTGTCAGTGTTGGAGCGAATTATGAGTCACGTTAACAAAAACTAGAATTATTGAGTGAATTTGTTGGGGGTTTCTTTGTCTGTTTTTTTTAACAGTGGTATGAAGCAGAGCTTTTCACACCTTTTAAAACTTGTTTTTAAAGGAATCTGTCAAATAAATAGATCAGAGCAGATTCAGAACGCAGTCCTACCTTAAACCAACCAGGAGTAAAATGTGACACCTGAATGAGCAAGAATGAGACTGTCCCCAAGGCAGATAAAGTCTAATGTCAAACGCCAAGCAGCTCATTTCATGGGACAATTATCTCAGAAGAATTTGGATTCAACAGTAGCATAGAATCAGAGCAGCAAACAAGAGTCCCTGCAGCCGCATCTGTCTACGTCTGCAGGAACCTTTCCAAGGGAATATTCCTCAGCACAACAGCCATGTTAGCTTTAAATGCTCTGTGTGTCAATGATTCTAACTTTTCTTCAGGACTTGGAATGAATGGTTGAGCATCTCCTAAGATTCAGAAGTTCTACCCTGAAAGGATTTGGCTGACTACAGATGAGCCCATTGGCTTGCATGGGGATACAAACAACGAACTGCAGTGAATTACATAAACAGGACTTGAACAATCTGGCTTGTTATATACAAGTTCCCAGTCTGTCTCGTGGAGATAAAAGTTCAAGCCTAAGAAGACAGACCAATAAATTGAGAGAGCAAAAGGTGGTGAGAGAATAAAACATGAGCAAAGCAGTAGGGTGAGGACTGGCCATTCTGCTGTGAAGCGTTCTGCAAAAAAAGTCTGCCTTTCTTCCCATGTATTTGTGCCGACAAACAGTGTTTCAACAGCCACCACAGGCACGTGGATTCCAGTACTTGTTAGCGCTGTGGAAAACTACCAAGTGCCTTCCCGTTTGCAAAGTATTTCTGAAGAACAGACCAAATTCAGTATGGAGGGAACTGGGAAAGCACCTCATCAAGGAATGCTGCATGTGTCAGGTAGCAGGAGTTCTCTGAAACAGGGTGGTGGCACAGCTGCCCCGATGATGCATTATCAGCAAAGATGACTTTGAAGTTCTGGATAGGAGAAAAGAAGGAGTTCCTCATTGGTATGTTTACAAACCCTTTCACAATAGAGTTGTTCCAGTTCTGTGCTAGTATGGAAAACTCACTCCAAAATCCTGTTGACTGCAATGTGGACCGAATCCCGCCCCCACTGTCTTCCCAGGTGATACGGGATGGCTGGATGTGAAAGGAGAATGGGGAATGGAAACAAAGGAACATAAGCCAACACAAAAATACACTTTACTGACTTAAAGGTTGAGGCTGCATTCTCTGGGCCAAGTAGTGCTGTGAAACAAATTCCGTGTCTCCACGGACTTCTATATTCTGACAGCAGTTCACCTCTCCTGAGAGCTGCGGCAAATAAATAACTTCTCTGCTAAATCAGGACTACCTGTAAGCCTGATATTTCTGCAGGTCTTTCTGCCAGATAGAAGTTACAGCATGATCCTGTCCTGAGTTTACTTTTTCTCAGTGCTTCTTAACTCAAATATTCTGGTTTCATTAAAAGATAATCTGAGCTAATTTAGGAATTAGACTGTTTGTACTAAGTGTGCTCAGAAGGAAGGAAAGGAAAACAAAATCTGCTACACTGAAATGAATCAGCTTGGGGACATGGGTCTCAACTTACCAAAGGCGTAGACACATATGGAACTCAACCCCAGAAAAAATATCTCCAGGATGCTGCTCAGTCAGCCAAATAAAGAGCAATGTGATGAACAAAGGTCTGAACGTGATCAACAGCACAGCCCACAACCTCAGAAATCTCTGTTTTTCTCTCCCTAGTAGCATCCCGCAACAAAGCTTCTGCCTTCTTGTTTATGAGCATCACTGATACCCCAACAGCAGCAGATGTAGAGAGCTACATGCGGCTGTGGCACCACCAGGCAAACAGCAGACATCTTAAACCTACAGGGAGGAAGGAGCCCTCCTGTTTTCTTGCAGGGACCCCGACGAATGATGGCAGGCTAAAGCGGGGGAGCGATCGCAAAGCTAGTTCCTTGTTTAAAGATAAACATATGTATTTATCACACATAAAGCCCCCCAAGACCTTGGAGTCTGTTCAGTGCCCATGGTTATCCTTCCAGTCACTGCACACATGCCTTCGACGGGAGAAAACAAAACAACAAAATCCTTCCACTCGGCGATGTCCGAGATAGATTGCCCGTACAAAAACAGATCAATTGTAGCTGTCCTGAATGAACAACAAAGCAGCAACCACTGCCCTCAGCACAGAGAAACTGGGGTGGGGGTGGGGGGGGGGGCAGGGAGGTAGAAGACCAACCCAAACCTGTAACTGAGACACAAGCAGAAACATCAACTTTAATCCAACTCCCATTATTGCACTGAACAGCGTTCCTTAATTATTCATCAAATTGGAGCAGCGTTGCCTTACGCATCCTATAGAACAACTTCTTTCAAGGCAGCTCCAGCGTGTTCTGCATTAGTCAGGTACGGAAGGTTGTATCAGGGTCTTTCTCCGCAGCTATACCAACTGCTTCAAGGAGTTTGCCTTCACACTATCCTTGACCTTAAGTAATCTTGCATTCCCTTCGATTAGCATGTGCCAGCCGTGGACAAGTTTCCCCTCTGCACCTGACCAGCGTTGCATAGGCTGAACAGAGGAGTGAGATGGCTGTATACTCAAATAACATCAAATCAAGAGCCATTTGTTGTTTGTTGACTCCAAGAGATTTAAAAAAAAAAAAAAACCACAACAAAAAACCACTCATAAAGCTACTTCTGCTAGGTTGTCTATTGCCATGCGAGTCCAACACTGGCACTGTAATTAATATACACAAAGCAGATGGTAACTCATTACACTGCAGGAAAGAATCGGGTCATTCCGCTGCCTTACTCACTTTAGTTAATATTTTTTATTATTATTATAATTACCTCCAGTGCTACTCCTTCGACCTAAATGCCAGAGTCTGTTTACCAGCAGATGAGATGCAGAGGAAAGCCACTGACTTCCAGGGAGTTCTCCCAGCCCTGCATCTCTGTAAGTGGGATGATCATCTAGCCATAAACACTGGTCTGTCACTAAACACATCTCTCTCTCTTTTCTTCATGCATTTTCCAGTTCTGAACCGCATCCTGCATCACCTTCCTCTTCCCTGGCTGTAGACTCTTCGGATTCCAATACATACCTGAGCTGTTGGTGGGTTACAGTCACAGCA
The DNA here is from genome assembly GCA_009769605.1 of Bucorvus abyssinicus. Lineage (NCBI taxonomy): Eukaryota > Metazoa > Chordata > Aves > Bucerotiformes > Bucorvidae > Bucorvus > Bucorvus abyssinicus. The sequence continues at coordinate 13,779,933 of CM020028.1, forward strand.
GAGCAGCAGAGTTTGTCCTGCCTGCTGTCCCTCTGACTTAAGATGTGCTTTGCACCGAGCAGGTATTACTAGAACCAGCTGTTCAAATACTGATAAGGAGAAGCGCACAGAGGCAGAGGTCAGAGGCACATACTGCTACCACCACCCCACAGGACAAATAGGGAAGTCCTGGTGCACTGCTTGAAGGGTGAATCAGAGTTTCTGCGGCAGGTGAAGATGCAGAACTGCAAAGGGAGCCTTGAGCTCGAAAATGCCAGCAGCAGCGGCAGGGCTGTTAGCAATCAGGTTTTATTTACCAGCCATATTGTGTTAAAACCAGACGTGATTCCCACACCGAGCACGTTAACCTGTCACCATCGGCAAAGGGAGATTTATTGGTTTGAACGGAACCCAACCCGCCTGGCGGACGCATCCTCGGAGCCCCCGGTTGTGGCTGAAGGCACAAACCCCGCATGCAATTCCCCCGGCAGAAGTATTCCCCGGACCGGGGAAGCGCCGCTCCATCAATGTCACTCTCAGACAAGCCGGCGGTTCCCTTTCCTTCGCCGGCTGCAGCAGCGGCGCTTTGGCGTCTCCAGGGTCGGGCCGAGCGGGGACGAGCCCGGCTGCCGCTGCCCTCCATCCCCAGCCCGGGCGGGGAGCGGGAGCGGTGCTACCCCGGGTGGAGCTGGGGCAGCGGGGGGGAGACCCCGGAGGAAAGGACTTACCATTGCAGCGGGGATCCGTCCCGGTGCTGGAGATGCCGCATCCCCGGCGTGCCGGGGCGGGGCGGGTGCCGCTGGGGTGGGAGCCAGCCGCGGGGGGACACTGAGCGCTTCCCCGGCAGAACGCGCTCCAGCCCCGGCTGCCCGCGGCGGGAGGGAGCGGCCGGAGCCGGCTGCCCCCGCCTGGCTCGCACCGGGCGGAGGAGGGGTCGGCGCCTCCGGAGGGAATCCAAATTCCTCCTCCCTCGCCTGCCGGTCATGTCCAGGCTGCCTTTGCTCAGGGGGTGGGCCAGGGCCTGGCCGCGAAGGAATTTGCCATCCCTAAATAAATAAAAAAAAATAAAAAAAAAAAAAAATTCAAACCAACCAAAAACCACGGAGGCAGAAGATTTGCAAACTTTTTTCTGCCTTTTTCTGCCTTTTTTGTTTGTTTGTTTTTAAGGGGGATTATTCGTGCTTGGGAAGAAGGGGGTGGGCTGGGGGAGGAGAGGAGTGTTCCGGCTGGCTCAGATGCTCTGGCTGCCGGTCGAGGCGGTGCTGCGCTCGCCCCTCTGTGTGTGTGATTCTCATACCCAGACAACGCTCTGCAAAGCCAGCTGGTCCTGCGGAGAAATGCAAACACCTCCTCCCCCAGTACCAGAGGAAAGGAAAGGGGCTGTGGAACCAATAGCTTTTCCTTGGCTAGTCTCATTAATATGGATGAAGAAAAGGAAACCAATGAGGAGGAGCGGGAGGAGGGGTTTATTAAAATTAAGTTTCTTAAATCCAACACCTTTTTTTTCCTCTTTTTCTTTCCTCCGCCTACCTCCCCCAAATCCACCTTCCCCCTGTCACCTAAGCACCGATGCTGCTGTCCCAGAGATTTAATTTTACTTTTCTAATTAGTGTGACACGGTCAGCAAAACATGGTGATGGGTGGGAGGAGAGGGGGCCTGTGGGAGGGAGGGTGGAAGGAAGCAATTTCTTTCTGAGCTGCAGAAGAGTTGATTGCAAAGAAAAGCAATAAAGTAGCTGGAGTTGTCAGGGAGGGGAACTGTGGGGAAGCGTGGCAAGAATTTCACCTGGAAGCATCATTTTGCAGATGGGCAGGTGGCCCGTGTCCAGGATGAGCCCTCTGAGCTTCTGAAAGCATCTTCTCCCCTCCCACAGCAGACACACACGCCCAGGAAGGGAAGTGGCTGCACTGGAACAGCAGCATCTGCACTGTCCTGCAATGCCTCAGAGCTACATGACAAAGGATCCCTGCGACAGCAGTGTAGGAGTGGGACCTGTTCCTGGAATGGCAGTGGAGGGGAGCTGTAGGGACGGTGGAGGTGGTTGGTCACGAGAGAAGGGATGTCCAGCTGGGTTCTTTGACTTGTATCTGGAGAAGAGCAGGGTGGCACATGACCCCTGCAAGGTAAGCGCACAAAAGCAACCCGTCACTGCTCCCTTCTGCAGAGCAGCCCTCAAGGGAAAGCTCTCCAGACCTGGAAAATAATCACTAAAGTAGTCTGAGCATCTATAGCAGGCCTAGAGAAGCCCTTTGCTTGGGCATCCCATAGAAACACTTGGTACCACGTTGCTTTTGCTGCTGCCACCACGCTGCTCTCAGGGCCCACAGGTCCATGTCAAGAACTTGAGATGCTGAATGCCTGTGTCCTTACCCAAATTCTCTGAGACCTGTGCTTTATGAGCCGCTGCCTGCTGATGAGGTTCCTCTGAGTACTCTGAAATTTCACAACACCCAGGACACTAACACTATTGCTCTTCCCATTGTGGAAGACCTTTCCTCTGCTTATCTTCCCCTTCATTTTCTGCATTAACTTTCTGCCTTCATTTCCCCCTTCCTCTTCCTCTTCATTTTCTGCATCTTCCATTTCCCCTAGCACGTAAATTCATTTCAAATCCCTCTTGCCTTTACCCTGCTCCCAGATTATACAAAGGAGAAGAAAGGGAATTTGATCATAAAAGCAACTGTATCCATTACCTGTCCATTGTGAAAATCCCTGACCCAGTTACCTGCACGTTAGAGTCCCTGTGGCTCTCAGCGCAGGTGCAGGAGCCTGAGGGGACATAGCTCCACAAGAGGAACACTAGAGCAGACAGCCCTGCTCCCAGTCCTTTGGCACAGGAACAGCCCCACGGCTGTAGACATGCCTTCCCTTGAGAAAAGCAGGCACACACACATTGTGAATGCATTCAGCTCTGGTTTTATTCCAGCACCACAGAGCAATCCACACAATCAACTAGAGTTTTCAAAGCTTTCCTTTTCACCTTTTCCTCCAGTTACGCCGTCTTCCCTAGCCACATCTCACAGCTTTGGGTAACCACACTAAATATGAGGGGAAAACAAAGGAAAGATGTAGATGTTACGTTGTACAGCTGAGCTAATGAGCCTGTGTGCTCTACGTAGACATTAATGAGTGAGAGGCGCTGTTAGGATGTCATCCATTGCATCTATTTTATATGTCTACGTAGTGTAAAACACCTGACTAGATTTTCGTAAAGTATAAAGGGGGACCAGTCTAAAAATATCAGATGTAGACACCTATTTGTTAGTCAGGTATTTCTCAACAAGGCTTATTTTTCTGCATCCTAAAGGCTAGGACAAAGAAAAGACAAAGAAACCTCCACGGCAAAAAGTTTGTTCTTCCAACAAAAACACATCTATATTGGCTCTGCAGACTTCAAGAACCTCTTCCCCCAAAAAAAAACCCTACAGCAAAACAAAGCCCCAGCTATGTCCCCTCAAATCTTCCATTATTTATGGCAGTTCTACCTCAAAAACCAGAAGCCCCGCTATGAAATGTTGCCTTGGGTTGCCAGCCATGGAAGAAGGCTCCCAGCTGTTCAATTATTATGTGCTGCTCCAACATCTGCTCCCTGTCTTTCCCAGGAGAAGGGCAACAGGCCAAGAGAATCATCTAGTGACCCGTATCCAGCCGCCTTTGAACTGCCTTTGATGATCTCAGCTGATATTTGTATCAGGTTTCCTATTGAAGTAGTCAGGAGAGTCTGTCTAAGAACTTCGTGCTCTAAAGAAGACAGTATTCTTCCGGAGAACACAATTAAGCCATTTTCAGGCAAACAAGGCTTTATTGTTATCCTCATGAGCAGCCCGTTAAATAGGTCTTCATTATTTAAGTATGTGTAAAGCATAGTAATCATTATCTCGGATAGCATGAGAGACTGGCAGGGACAGGAGAAGGCTTCCTGAGAGAAAAGTGAGTTACTGCTACGTGACTTAGTCATCTATCTGTCACCCTACATAGGGGCAAGACACTGGCATGGCGGCTGCAAGAGTGTTTGCTGGGACTGGGTTAAAGGTATTTTATTGGAAGGGCCCTCTCCTCTTCTTTATTTTGACACCTCAGGTGTGATTTAGTTGATCAAACACCTAGATCTGAGCTGGCCGGATCTCACCAGTGCAGTCACTGGAATGTAAGGCACGATCCATCTCAGCTCAAGGAGATATTGAAAAGGACTCAGAGGAACTGTGTCCTAAATATGCCCGTTTCTCTTCACTGATGTTAGACCCACTAAGAAGACCAGCCCAGCGTGTCAACCCCCTCTGAGGTTTAATAAGATCAACTCCTCTTTCACTATCAGGTTTGACAAGTCTGAAATATTGAGACACCCAGCTGGCTTGTTCTCCTCTGCCAGGACAAGAACTACCCTGGGCAGTGCCATAGCCTCACACCCCGACTGAGGTCCCACCTGCCAGATCCTACTGGCCTGCAGATCCTCTGATGTAATGATCAGCTGTGCTGGGGATCAAATGAGAGACCTGCTCAAGCACATCATAGAGCAAATAAGGCAGGCAGAGTTGCATCATGAGGAGTTCTGTGTGGAGACAGGGAAGGGATCACCATGTCTAGCAGGGCTTTTGCCAGGGTCACAGTCCTGAGGACACTTGTTCATGTCCTTCACTTTGCTATCATGGGCCTTCCCACTGATTTAGTGAGTTTGCTCAGAGCTATGCAAAATCTGTCAGCGTAAGCAGGAGATTTAGAAGAGAAAATTGCAAATTTCAGAGAAATATTCTTTTCTTCTTGGCTTGTTTTGTTTTTCTGAGGGATGGAGGGATAGTATGACAAGAGAGTTTTCTTTAAGTAGCACCGAAAAAACTGAAATAAAAAATTTTCAGCTATAGAAGAACAGCAAATCTCTTTTCCTTCAGTTGAGGAGAAGATGGGTGCAAATAACAGTCTAGTGAGGGCTGCAGAAAGTGTATGATTAGCTTGAGTATCAAATCTGTGTTAGCCAAGCCATCATGAAAAGGTTTTAATGGAAAGAGCTTATTGCTGCATCTGCAAATGCCACTTAGGGAGCCTTCTCGTGTGGTACTGATGCAATTCTTTATGTGGAATGAGGAAGTCACTTTTTATCTAAAGAATGAAATTTGTTTGGTTTATATTTCTTTCAGAACTTCTTCACCACCTCAATTTCTTACCCCTTTTATTACATATATTTGTTTTTCTTAACATACTGTCTTGGGTCCTAGGTGCTCCATGGCATTTATTATGGAAATGGTACCTTCCAAGATGAGTCATTAGCAGTGAACAAAGATGTGGCTTGAACCATTACAAAATATCTCCTACTTGCACTTGCATCATAAGAATAGCTGTGACTGTTGCTTGCAGTAGTTTGTCATCATTTAGTTAGCCAGACTCTGTAATAATGAACACGCTTTGTCACTGGAACATAACTGGTAATTACATTCAGATATGGTTTTTTCTTCCCTGCTTTTTCTCCTGTATATGTATTTTTTCATTCTATTTAAATTGTCTTCCTCTACTTTCGGCTGAAAGCCAATTGACTTAACTATGACAAAGCTAAAAATCTTTTTCCTTTGACTTCTTGTAGATATCTCTTCTGCTGTTCACATGCTTCATGACACTCTTTGCAGCCTGGTGGTCATTGATATTAAATCTTGTCTCCTACAGAAGACTGTAGCTTCCCTGACAATCCACTTCCCTTCTCTGAGCACGAAATACTATGCAAACAATCAAAGGCAGGTTCATACAAAATTTCTGTCTTCATCTCCTGTCACATGAATGTCTGAAAACATTAAATTAGATTAAATATTCACAACAAGAGTGCACTTGCTCCTTGGGATCTGTCAAATCTAGCAGAGAAAAGAAAAAGAAAAGTAGTGATCAGAAGAAAATGCCAGGCAAATACATTTCTGAAATAAAAAGTCCTTTCTTAAATAAGTAGGGAAAGTAAGCACTGGAATACTGTACTGGAGGAATGGCAAGGTTCTTAATCTCTAAAGATTTATCTAATCAAAGGTTAGATGTACCCGCAATGTAGATGCCTGTAGCTGGACTAATCCCCGATTTCCTTTCTAGTCAAAAGAAATCTAATTTGTACAGACACCAGGAACCAGTGCATGAATCGTCTCAACCTAGGGGAAGCATGTAAAATAAAGGAGAAAAACCACATCCTGAAAGTGTTATTTCTCCCCACTAGCTTTCAAGGATCCTTGGGTCAGAAAAAGGCACCTATGTTGTCTACATCTAAAGACAGGGGAGATGAATCCCACTCTAGGTGTCTTCTGGACAAATCCATTTGTCTCTTTAAGAAGATGCTTTATCCAAACATAAAACATTGACTTCAATAACTGAATAAAATATAGTGCCTTAGGATGGCCCGATCAATGAAACCATGGGGAACTAGACCATGATAAAAGGAAATACTTTGTAAGACAAGCTTTCAGGTGTGGAACATATTTCCATTAAAAAAAGAGACAAAGAGTACAATTCAGAATGGAAGGAATTGGAAAATAAGAAAAATACCAAGATTATCCAGAGGAACCATTAATAAATATAGTAGGATATGTTAAAGCTTGAAAGCTTTAATCAGTACCTAGTTACTAAAGGTCAGAACAAAAATAACACAGAAAACATATTACCCTAGATACTGGATTCTTATACTTTCATTTGTTTTGGGCAAAGTGAAGACTGGATTAGACGAACAAAGGATCTGATGGAATCAAGAGATCCCTGTTTTCTCAAAAATTCCTAGAAAAGAAAACCTGTTCATCTTATTTTATTGTGTAAATAATAATAACCAGCCAACCTACCAAATAAATAAACAAATCTCCCACCCTTTGCTCTTATCTGTGTCTGGGTTTCTGTTCTATATTGGGTTTTCTTACTTTGCAGTTTGAAGTACTCATGATTTCTTCACATAGGATTCATCTTTGAACTGTCTAACTTTCATTTTTATTAATAACTTACACTTGTTTTACATAATCTTACAATAAACAATGCATGAAGCCAGTAAGTTTAATATAGCTTATTTTGTATTTTTGTCACAGCAATATTACCTCAGAATTTAGCTTGACTCTACACATATTCTACATTTCAAATGAAGAGTTCCTCACATGTTGCTCATTTTAAATACCAGCTTTGTTTGTGCTCTGTTCAATCAAAGCTCAGTCTGATCCCAGCAGGTTGTCACAACATAAGGTAGATATATATGTATATATATTCTCATCCTAAAAACTTTGGTAGTTTATGAAAGAATTTTTTTGCCCTGCAATAGCAAGATTATCAAGAATCAAATATTACCTGTGTCCAGGGCAAAGAAATTTTTTTTACTATTATTAACATATCATTAATTCACTAAAAGCCTGCCTTAGACCTTAATTCCTTTCTTACTCTTCTTAGCCTAAAATCTCGTACGAAGGTTTGAGCATCCTCTCTGCAATCAGTTCTGATCCTTGCCCTTTTATCCAATTGTAGCTGTTTGCATCTCTCTTCTATTTGTCATTCCTCTGCCTTCTGTCCGCCTGTGCTGCTGCTTTAAAGATGCTGGTTTCATCTGCCTGTGTCTTGTCTTTTAATTCCTTCTGTTATCTTCTCATTCTTCCGCGAATCTTTCCAAAAAAGAGGCTCAGTCAGATGTTCATCTGATTTTCTTTCATTACTTCAGAAGCTTCTGCAGTGCCGTATCTGAGTGTCTCACAACCTTCAGGAGCAAATTTATCACCAACCTTGCAAGAAGTGGTGAATGAAAGGTTTTAGAAAACTGGCATAGACAAAAAACTAGAATTCAACCCATTTCTTCTTAGTGAAGGGATTCTTAAAATAGTTTGTCTCCGCTGAAAGTAAAAATATAAGATGCGGTTGTTCCACTGAGTGCAGACGTCTCCAGTGTAAATGTTTACATGTATAAATGTGGAGGGACTATCACTGCAGCCTCCTCTTCCATATGCACACATACTCAGTACGACTAAGGTCAATAATTTGTGCAATAATACACATTGCTCATGTCGCTTTTAAGTGCATTTAACAGCCAGAGATAAAACACATCCCTCAGATGTCTCTCATGATATCCTTGGCTTTCCACCAAGTAGATGCACGCTTAATGCTGTTAGTTCTACATACAGTAAAAATTTATGTATTAACAAATTGCTATAGTATCATTTAATCTTCAAAAACAATTTCTCTGTATCTTCTTAAGTAGAAAATATACATCCTGTGAACACATTAAGAATCAAGACAAGGTTATTCTTTTTCTGAATGTCGTATGCTTGATGTATCAAAGACCTGTGCTGAGGCTGAGACAGTGGTCGGAGTGACTGTATTGTCTTATTTCTCCGTCTTTTCCTCAATTTCCCCATTAAAAAATCGCAATTGTGGTACTGGTCTCCTCTGGAAAACATCAACAAAACAACTGTGAAATACAGAGTATTTTTCCTCCATCTCGTGGAAACACATGAACACACAGACGAGTCATGACTGCACAACCCTTGGACAAGGCTGGTTTCTCAGGGACTAGAAACTGGCCCAGGGCAACCCACATTCTACTAAGACTTTGCCATCAGCTTGGAGAGGCCAAAATGAAAGTTGGTTCTCTCTATATATGCAATTATCACAGATAGTTGTGAAGCATCTATTTTGCTGATAAATATTTCAATGAACCATGGAGGCAATAACGTTGTAGCGTTATGCAGTTTTCTGCAATAAGCATGAAAACACCCTCCAGCTGCAGCGCCTCTGAACACCAAACGTTTCCTTTATTCATTTCTAGGGTTTTTTTTTTTTTTTTATGAGCAATAAAGCACATTGTTCTATCAATTCTGCTCTTTTAGACTTAGACTGTAATGAAATGCTCTGAATGAACAAGAACTGGAAACCTAAAAAAAAAAAAAAAAACAACCCCAAAATGTCATCACTAGCAATAAAGACTTTATAAGCTGTGGAGCTGTAATTTTTGCAGACATCTCTTTCAGGTTTTTTTCAAAGAGCTTCCCAAATCATGACAGACAAGCAGACTGGCTTAACACAATCATTTCATATTGCACAGAATTGTCTCCCAGTAAAATTGCCAGTGATTGTTCTCGTTTGAAGCACTTCACCGCATCTACAAGGGAATCACAGGCAGAAATTTGCAATGTGAGGCAGAAGATGAATCTATGGGGGAACCAAACAGCCTAGGGATTCTGGAATAATGAATAGCGTTGGTGAAATAATAATTATCTCATGTGCTTGCAACACGGTTCATCACAGAGCTCTGCGATGCCCTCAGGCACTCATTCCCGGGTTCGGATCCTGTATCACTGACAAGCTGTCTCTGCAGAGAATCACTGTACCCACCAACAGCATTGCTCCCTGGACGATTTGGTATTATAGAAGGGATAGATGTCCTCAGTGATGCTTAGGCAACCTCATGCCCTCTTGCCGGTAGAGAAAAAATAGCGGGAAAGGGGAGAATTTTATAGATTTGAGATTGCTGTCAATCAGACAAGGATTTTAAAGCCCTTTAAGGACCTACCGGTAGCTACCTAAATAGCCTTGCCTTGGAAACCAAAATTAGTGTTGCCTGTGCAAGCTTATCATCATGAATGAGTCCAGAAACCAAAGTAAGTAGTTTGCCCATTTTCGTTTATCCTTCAGCGTGAATCTAAAGCGGTGACTTTCAGTATCTTGTCCTCAGTGAAGCCCTGGTTTTTTTTCCTCCTTGCAGTGCTATATAGTAAATTTAAGCCTACAAACATCTCAGCTGTGTTAGCTACCACAAACCATCAGGGAAGATGGGTCTAATATCATTCTAGAGTAATCGAAAATTATTACTTTCCAGGCCACTGACAAACTGAATGGGCAGAAAAGGAGGAGTGCAAAGACACCAGCCCCACCTTCAGGCCAGGAAGGCTTTGGGTGCCAGTTGAAGCAGAGGTGGATTTAACCCTGTTCAAAAGTAAAGTCGTATTTTGGGTGGAACTTATTACCTCTGTATTCATGGCTGTGTGGTAAGACAGCACAGAGAGTGGAAGAAGTAGTAGTTTAATAAGGGAAAAATATTAAATTTCCACCAGAAAGTGTCAGAGCATTAGGACCAGGAAGTGTATATTTAAGTACATGTATTAAAAATACTCATTTTTATGTGAATTTCTGCTCAGCTCCTCTGCCTCACGGTACAGCCCATAATGACAACATTATGCCCATAGCACTCCCTGAGATCCCTGGTTATTACACGTGCAGGCTGCAAAGTGCCTACTGACTGCATGGCTGCTCCTTGACTCTGGATCTTCCTTTCCACATGTGGCCCCTTGTAGCTGTTTGTTAAACATCAAAAAACCCCCCAAAAAACCAAACTCATGTTGAGTATGAAAAGAGTATTTTTCTCTTGGGCATTTCCCTGTTTCTTGTCTTGCAAACCAGAACATGATGGTGTCAGCCCCTGAGCCAGCCCCTTTGAAGCTACCTCAGGTTCATGTGCATGACAATCTCACCTTCAGATGGAGAACTGTGGTGAGATCCGCAGCTTTGGTTCTCGTGATGCTCTTGGGATTTTCACCTTTAGAGGTTTGTGCAGTATCTTGCACAATGTTGCTTTGCTTTTATTTTCTCAGTGTAGTGTTGTTCTCCCTTAATCTTACATAGCTGAGCACAATTTTTTTCAAGGAAAAAGAGGGGAGGAAAGAACAGGAAAAGAGGGAGGAAGACTGCCTGTTTTGTTTGGGTTTTTTTTCTCTCCAGATAACAGAAGGATAGTATTTATCAAGAGACTTGGCATAAAGTCACCCCATTTGGTTTTCAGGTATCAGACAAGATTTACAGCACTCAATGAGTTAGCAATTTCATCAATCTGCAAGTGGCCACTTGCAGAGCTGCTGAGAAAAGGGGGGCTCTGTACAGAGCTCAGCACGTAGCAAGCTTTCACCCTCAGAATTCATATGCTTGGGCTCCATGATGTGTGAACAGCAATAATCTCTTCCTGGACCAGAGGTGACCCTGAAAGTGGTATCACTACATTCATGCTGGGTCTAAGCTAACAAATCCACTGGGATCAAACGAACTCTGTACAACGTAATGTCTATGGTCAGGGTGTCCAAGGGACAATTAAGCCACAAACTCAAATGAATCATAGTCAGAGTGTGAGGAAGGAGTAGCATAATCTGACCATTAGCTAATTCAAGGAGGGAAAGGGGGGAGAAAACTGCACAACTCAAGCCATTGAGGGCATCTGACACAAAGTTTGAGAAAGCTTTTGAGCATAGCAGACTTTCTCTCACTGGGAAACAGAAGACCTATCACGCAAGATTTGCTTAGTAGTGTAACTTTGGGACCCAAATTTCTCCATCATCTCTTCATAAGTAAAACAACTACTTCCAGTCAAATTTTGTTCTCTTCTTTCTGTGGTCTGATTAACACTTTCAGGATGCTAGGATACCTCTGATCTCAAAGAAACATCAATCAAATAAGCTTAATTTCCTAGCATGTAAATAAACTCCACCTCACTCGGGCAGGTGTCTTTTCAAGGAGTAGGTGTTTGTTTCTTAACCAAGGTCTTCCAGTCATGACCTGAAAATATCTCCCTCTTCCCAGTAAATTTTATTTTACAGAATCGCTCCTTACATACAGTCATGTCTTGCTAGGCAATAATTACTCATCCACAAATAAATCCATCATGAGGTGAGTAGTGGCGAGACTGTAAGTCAAGGACAGACATGTGTACCTGCATCTGCTTCAAGAGAAAATAAAATGTATCCAGTTGTCCTCCTTGAGCCTTGTAATGTGCTCCGTATCATGAGGATCTCTTGTATCTCAGGCAGTGGATGGCTCGAGAAAGAATCATAGAATGCTTTGGGTTGGAAGGAACCTCCAAAGGTCATGTAGTCCAACACCCCTGCAGTGAGCAGGGACATCTTCAACTAGAGCAGGTTGCTCAGAGCCCCAAGGTCCAACCTGACCTGGAATGGTTCCAGGAATGGGGCATCTACCAGCCCTCTGGGCAACCTGGGCCAGGGTCTCACCACCCTCATCATAAAAAATATCTTCCTTAGAAGCAGGGAATTATCCCTGTGATCGCTCGGGAGTAGCAAACATTTATGAGACACAGCTAATAGAAGCTGAACTGTCCCTGAGTGCCTTGGATTTGTTACAGGGTGTTTTGCTTGTCTAGTTTCTGGCAGATTTATAGCTGGGCTTGTTATCTCTACCTTGCTATGTCCTTGCACCTCATATCTTGTGGAGAGCAACAGGGGAAGAGCATAGCAATGATGACACAGAAGTGTTGGCTGGGATGCCCGAGCCCCAAAAAGGTTTGGTTTTGGTTGTTGGGTATTTTTTTCACACCACTCATGAGCAGTAGCACCATTATGAGCAGTGTACAGTGATTCAGTAATGTAAGGGTGAGGTCTGGAAGGAATCAAAGACATCATTCCCAGTAAAGGAAATGGGGAGACTTTTCTAAACATAAAAAAGGGTAATATTAAAATATTGCATATCCTAACTGGTAACAGACATCCTTAAAATTCTATTAAAGGAGATTAAAGATGTGGAAAGCATTTTAGTTCATAAGCCAACAAATACAAGAGCTTTAGGAGGGCAGGTTAGAAGCTAACTAAGATTCCTGTCCAGCTCGCTGAGGACAAATGTAAATACAATTCCTTATGGTGTGGAGACAACCTTTCCAGTCTCACACAAAGGGGTTGATCAGGGAGGGAGCTCAGGGCTGTAATGAAAAATGCATATGCTTCACTTGCAAATAGACTTGTTTTCTGATGGCCAAATCTTCTTTCCATCACCACTAAAGGTACCACATGAGCGAGCAGTTCTGGGTCTATTTTTCTTGCAGATAATGAGGCTAATTGACAACTGCAGCATGCTGATAAGGTCTAGATGGAATAAGAAATGTAGGCTAGAGACAGACAGAGCAAGATAGCGCTGACAACCAGCATTAACAAGGATGATGACCATTATTAAATCTGTGCTTTCATGGAAAGAAAACACAAGTTGCTTCTACATGTGGTTTATTTTGCAGCAAATAATAATCTAATGTCAGTGAAAGAGGCACTTACATCCAAGAGGAGCAGTGCGATTATTTCCAGTGGTCTGGAGAGTTACAGACCTGATAATTAGGAATGAAGGATGCAACAGGGGGTGTGTTTTGACAAGCAGTTATTTCAGGAAGATTTCAGAGGGAGAGGAGACAAGATTCACTGTGATCCCCTTTGTCTGTCTCTGTAAAAAAGAGTGGAAGCAGTTGTCGGATATATGAAGAGGAGAATAATGTATCAGTTTTGCTCTCTGTACAGTCTCTGTGGATTTCATCCAGGAAAACTCCATGTCCTTGTGTACTGCTGCTGAAAAAAGGAATAAAAACCCAATCGCTAAAGTTTACAGAAAATTTTTTACACTATCTGCAAATCAGACATTTGCTGCTGAGCTGGTCATACCAGGCTCGTGGTAGAGTTCACTGGGAAGAGTCACTTTTCAGATGCTGTATAGCGTATTGCAGCTATTTATTTTAGAGCGAGTTACCATCATGCCCTGGTTTCCACCGACTGTTTTCACTGGGTCTCTAGTGACTGCCAAGAGGGAATAACTCTGGCAGAGAGATTCCTGTTGTAAAAATTTATATTTAATTTTATAAATCAGAGACTAAAAGGCAAAAAAAAAAAAAAAGTCTGTTTTGATTATCACAAAGGTGACTTAGAGATGACTGATAATGGTCTAATACAAATATACCATATTGGAAAATAAGGCCTTCTGATGAGCTCTTTCACCTGATGGTAAAAGACATAGGAAGAGTGGCTGAAAGTTAGTCAGTTTATTTCCTATTAGAAATAAAGCGTGATTTTATGGATAAAAAAAGATAAACAACTCTGAGTAAAGCCATAAATTCTTCCTTTCTGATGTCTTCAAAATTAATGTCTTTCTGGAGGAGAAGCTTTAGGTAGACAAAAGTCATTGAGCACAGGCTCAGCATGGGTGGAATTTCATCGAATCATAAAAGGATTTAGCTTGGAAAAGACCCTTAGATCATTGAGTCCAACTGTTAACCCAGCACTGCCAGGTCACCACTAAGCCATGTCTCTACTAAGCACAACTTCGACACGCCTGTTAAATATCTCCAGGGATGGGGACTCCACCACTGCCCTGAGCAGCCTGGGCCAGGGCTTGACAACCCCAACAGGGAAGAAATTCTTCCTAATGTCCAACCTAAACCTCCTCTGGCACAACTTGAGGCCATTTCTTCTTGTCCTATAGCTTGCTACTTGGGAGAAGAGATAACTCCCACCTCACTCCAACCTCCTGTCAGGGAGCTGTCGAGAACGAGAAGGTCTCCCCTGAGCCTCCTTATCTCCAGCTTGAACAACCCCAGTTCCCTCCAGTCACTCCTCAAAGGACTTGTTCTCTAGACAACTCACCAGCCTCATTGCTCTTCTTTGGCTGCCAAATGCGACACCGAGAAGCAGCTATGATCCTTCTCAGCTTTTCTTGTGATGTTATAAATAAAGACTAAGCATGCCTGGCCTGCCAACTGCATAAGAATGCCAGTAGTATTAAGGTGGGCATCAGCATGCAGGAGATCATATTTGATCCTGAAAAATCATGTTACATTAGGATTTTTTACCTGAAATTCTATGAGTTTATGCACTCCCTATGAAAGCCCTATATTACCCTACCCCGTATATAATAGGATGCACATTCTTATAGAAAAGCAGCACGATTGTCATGATTTACTGCCATCGTAGCTCTTCGGTACTTAAGGTTAAAAATTGAAATGTTATGCTACTACTTTAATTTATCTTTACCTTTGTCAAATACTGTCTTCTGAAATAAAATTAATTGATTCTTTCTTTTTTCTTATTCTCTTTCTTTTTCCCTTTCTTTCTTAACATGGTATGCAACAGAAGTGGGTCTATTTACTTTGCTTGTTCGTAGAAAATACTTTTTCCTGATTTAGAAGAAGTTGTACTGAATAGTTGTTTTGGTTTTATTTGTTTATTTTTAATATATGTTAAACTGTGGTGTGTAACAGTGTTCAGAAGTAACTAAAACCAAATAGAAGACTTCATAGTGCAGGTTTGAGGTAACTCATTCTGTTCTTTCAGCAAACTCTTATTCTCTATATGATTCAGAGGTGGATGATACACAATATGGACTTCATGTATCATGTATTTGGCAGTTACGGTGATTGCCGCAAATTCTGGTAATACTTTAGAGTTTGCTGCTCTGATTAGCACCAATGTCTTCCTTCACTGGACATTTGATCAGTGCAGGCTGGCCTGCACAGAACAGTCATTTCTGAGAAAACTAGACCAGATCCCACATAGAACTGCTTGTACCGTAAGGCAAGGTCTGATGCCTAAATCCGTGGCTTTTACAGTTCAGATATTCAAGCAATGTAATAAAACGAAAGCAGACAGATCTGTCATAGCCCTCTTCACATAATCCATGGGCTACCATGGGTTAAGAAACCTTCCCAGTCTGGATCCACATCCTCTCCATCCAAGAGAGCTTCTTTCCTTTCTAGTGGGAGTAGTATGATCACACGGCTATTCTATGAACAGAAGGAACATGGTGGAGGAGTTCTGCTTAATTTGACATTTCCCCTCAGATTTCCAAGTCTAGGTCTGGAGATTAAGCTTATATTCGGTGTCTTCCCTGAGCTTAAGGAAACGGCTTAGATACTGCACGTGACTCGATACTGCCCATTTATCCTCGGAGACTGTATAAAGAGATTCACAAAGTGTTTTAGACTAATTAAATAGTCCTGTTTGGGTCATACACATTCTTCTTACGTACATCTCAACATCTCAGCTAAAAATCTAGTGCTTGTAGCCTGGCTTCTGCCTTCTGTCAATACCTAGCGTTACTAGATCTCCTATAACCTGTTACACCTGAATTTTGTTCATTGACTTATGAATTATTTATAGCAAAGGACCTTCACTGTGATCTAAACATGGGATTATAATTATGTTATAAATCATTTATTAGGGAAACAACGTCATGCTTGACAAGGCTCTTTCTGCCATTTCATCAAACACATGAACCTTGTCAGAGTTGTGCGCTTGTTTTGTCCCATTATCACCAACAACTGCAACATCCATGTAAAAAAGTTACTTGTCTCTTGTCTGCAGGAATATTTTACATTAATTTTCACTGATGATAGCTGAGTCTTTCCTAAAAGTCTTATGAAAATGAGCAATGCAGATTTTGGCTATCTCTGCCTGATCCTCTCTATTCCCTTCTCTGCCCCTTAGGTCACTCAAAACCTGACCTGACTGCAGGTCATGCAGAGCAGTATCAACTGGTGCTGGTCTGGGATGAACTAACAAGAAATTACTTTAGCTGATTTAAACTCTTCCTTACTTTTTTTTTTAAAAAAAAATCTTCTATCCATTGACTGAATTGTTCTTCTGAACAAAAAAAATACTTTATGTACCTAAAATCAGTCTACCTATGGAAGATACCTGCAAGGGGAGAAACCACATGGTGCAAACAGTGAAACATAGAGAAAACCTTATTTGTAGATTATTTAATTTCTAGAGAAATCAATATTACTAATCAGTAGCATAGGTCATGATCTCCAGCTGACTAGATTAACAATGTGTTTGCAGGTATGTATGAAAAGAACATTTATAGCACATGTGGATTTTGGAGATTAGGAACACTATTCTTTTTCAAAGACCTTTTGGATCCCTTTGCCGAACACAATGACCATTCTTACAACCTTACAGTCCTACAGATCTGATTTGTAATTAGTACGACATAAGAGCTTCTACTCACATTCTTTCTTCTATTCTTTTTCCCCCTTTCTTCCTCTGTTTTCCCTGTCCAGAAAAAAATTTTTTTTGGTCATAGGTTTATGGAAAATTTTCAATTTTTCATAAATTTTACTTTCATGAAAAATTCAGATTGTGGCTGTCAACTCTATTTCCCTCTGAGAGTAAAATTACCCCAGAATATTTTTCTGGTATTTAAGCTTCTCCTCTTCACAAAAATGTGAGGTTTCAACCAGAAAAGCTTCTAAACCTTATCCACGAGTCGTTTTATTTAGTCCATGTTGGGCATAAAATTTTTATTCAGAACAGAATAAAATTGGCTACAGAATAGGATAGAAAAAGATGTTGTCATGCAGAAAACATCGTTAATTTGAACATTCTTTAAGGCCCCTTAACAAACTTATGCACAAGGGAAGAACTTGCTGTAGCCAAATAATGCTATATGCAGCCATAAGAGGAGCTTGATCTTACCGATCACACCTTGAACTTAGCAGCCCATCAGGGATAGCTTGTCTAAGCTACTAGGAAGGTCATCATCCTGATCATGCTGGAGCAGTCAGGACAGATCAGTCAGTCATCCTGACTTCCTGCTGTGGCTTAAGACCCTCTTTTTTCCTCTGTGCATGCCTGGGCTTCCATTCGATAGAAGCCAAAGGGCGTAACGGGATAGTTCTGTTCTGGAATGTACTTAAGGGGCATTAACATGGCACCTGCACATCACATCTGCATCTTCTGGCACAGCCAGGGTGGTGGACAGGCTCTAGTCACGTAACGAGAGCAAAATTAATACAGATAAATCCACTACACTGTGTGTGGTGATTCTCGGGTGAAATCCTGCATAGGTCCTACTCTTAGTACAGAGGAGGTGTTTTAATTAATTATTTAATTTACTCTGTGAGATTATCCAAAGGGTTCACTAAAGTACAGTTTCCGTATCTGAAGATGTGGTTTGCAGGGCTGTTTAATGAAATACACTGAATATCTCATTTCCATGACAAGGACATAATTTGCTGTGATAGGGGTGATTAAGAAGATGAAGTGATGATCTAGAAAGGCAAACAAATGCGTAATTTCCCCCTTCCCCCATTTTTTTGGGAAAAAAATATTTCCAGGAAGGAGAAGAATGCTGGTTAGAATTATGGTTCTATTTTTTCATCAAAAATGTATTTTTAAATGCATTCCATTATTTGGATGAGAAAGCCTTTTCACTAGAAAAATAGAAGGACCAGCTTTTCCAACATATTAATCACATTTGTCGTTGATACAATTTCAGCTTGTTTCCCATGTTATTTAGGGAACCCTTTGAGAATGGAATAGAATAACATCTTAATCAAGGAGCAATATTATTCCCCCTCTGACAAAACACGAATCTTATTTTAACCATGTGGGGACCAATTAAATACTCAGCCAGTAATGGGAATTAATTAGGCCATGTGGGTACGATTTACCACACCACGCTTTGGGGGAGAGATTCATTTACCTACATGGAAATGCCCACTGGCCCATTGCACCATGAGGGATGCTCTCATGTTGAGGGTACCAGACATCCACAGCGGCCTGGCAAAGGATGTATAAGAGGTTCGTGCCCTTCTGGAGCACAACTGTGAAGCTAGCAGGACATCAGCTTGCAATGATGTTTCAGAAGCAGAATCCTGCCCTATATCTCCACTGACCCTAAAGTGAGCAGTCAATGGTGTCCACCTCAGAGTTACATGTCTGTAAAGTCGATGTCCACTTTCAGTGAGCTGGCTCCCACTCATTCTCTCCTTACAGATGTCTATAACATCAGTTGAAGACAACAAATCGGATTCCTTTTAGCTTTGGCCCTTTCTGGCACAAAGAAGCCCAAACCAAAGAAGGCCAGTTCATCTGTGAATTATTCACTGGAGGGAGCATTTGGCTGGTGAGAAAGACAACAAAAAAAAATTTCTCTTCTCAGAAAGAAAGAAATTCAAGCACTGGGTTGGGGATTTAGGAGTCTAGTCAACTCCTGAACCTGGTAGATTGGACATGTAAAAGTGTTGGAGCCAGATGGGATGTAAATATTCCCCATCCCCAGAGGGGTTTAACAGACGTGTGAATGTTGTGCTGATGGACATGGTTTAGGGACCCTGGCAGTGCAGGGTGAACGGTTGGACTGGATGATCTTGAAAGTCTCTTCCAACCAGATGATTCTCTGATTCTGTATCCAGCAGGGAACTGGCTGACAAAATGCTGCCACTCTCCATCTTCTTTGAAAGTTTGCAGTGATGAAGAGAGGTCCTCAATGTTAAAAAATAAAATTAAAAAAAGCTAAAATCTTAATACTTACAAAAGGACAAGGAGGGGGGTACAGAGGACTACATGCTGATTGCCTTACCTCAGTCCCTGGGAATGAAGCAAACCCTCATATGAGGCATTTTTAAGGCACATGAGGGAGAAGCTTAGCTGCATTCCGCATGGGCTGTTGTAATGCAAGAGTTCATCCTTCTATAGCCCAGGAGAAAAAGGGACCTTGAAGACAGAAAAAGTATGTTTTAACCATGTGACTAATAGGAATGAGGATCTAGTTCCCAGGACAGGTATTGTGGAACACGGGCTCCTCAGCATCACTTGGGATGGGTGATTTTTTTGTCGTCCCTCTTTTAGCACAGCTCTGATCACAAAGGAGGGTGATGTATACTTTGTGCAGAATTCAAGATCTGATACCCAACACAAGGGACAGAAAGCTGCATTTTTCAAGGTACTTTCCAGACATTATGCATTACGCACAAATGCATTTAAAAAGCACCGCTTGCTACTTTTGAGTATACTCACATCTCAGACTCTGGTATCTGAGCTGGTCTCTAAGTAGTTACTAACCGTGACCTCTGGGAATAGGATCTTAAAGAGTAATGTAGAAGTGTGATGGAGATACATGACTAGGCATAGGGGAAGAGGAATGCCTGAAATGGCTAAACTTCCTTGCAAAATCTGTTTCTTTTGACATTAGAAGGAACTCATGTGACTATACTCCTAAATTATGTACTCCTAGTAACGATGTAACAAAGCCATACACCTAACTCCCACAGAAATAAAGAATCAGAAGATAATTTTGTATGTGATTTAGATGTCTATCCATCTCCAAAAAATATTCTCTCAAGCTCTGCTGTTGGCAGATATATAAAGGCAGGGATCTTGTCTATGAACTGGCTTCTGTGCTATTTTTTATGGATTCTAATAGCAGGTAGAGAGACATTCAAGATGAGATTCACACTTTGAATGACCTCTCCACCCCACAGTCGGCACATGCTTTCCATTTCTGTTCTGTCTAGTATTCTGCTTCCGTAAGACCCTTCAGCACTTAGTTTATTAGGAGAAGCAGGGAAGCAGGGAAATGAGAAATAGCAGCACTCTCTCTTACAGATGAGTCAGATAATGTTTAATCTTGTCCTTAGTTGAAAGTTTTAACTTCTTACCTTATCAGGGTCTGAATATTTTTTCACTAAATCTTCCTTTTTTTTAAGACTGCAGAAGAATGGAGTCTATCCATTTCCAGGAGTTTCAGAGTCTCTTGTTGCCTATGCAAATGTACAGGATAGTTATTCATAAAATCCTTGGTGCAGGAATAAGCACAGTTTGGATTATGGGTAGTTCTCTGGATGAACAGCAGCAAAAGGCACAGAACGTTACCCGGTTCATTATTTTGTATGGTGAACGAGCACCAAGAATTTGCATAGAACTTCCATCCCCTCCTGTTTCTCTAAACCAGCAGATATGACCAGCATCAGGCAGACTTGCTGCTCTGAGGCCTCCAAGTCTGCCACTCTGATGAGGTCTGTGCCCAGCCTAGTTTACTCCCTTGCTACTAGGAAATGCTTCTTTCTGTGAGTTTCTTCTCTTAAAACATGCATAAACTACAAACCCCACATCCTTTGTGATCAAAGGAGACACAGTCTGACCACCTCAACTGTGCTTTCTTACACTGGACAATCCCACCACTGACTGGACCTGGTTTTTTCTCCATGTTCTTTTTCCTTGCCTTCACTGTATAGAAGCCTTTGAATGGTTTCTGGTTTAACTATACCTTGATTTTTTTCTGCCAAACTTTCTAAAGCAACTCAGGAGGGGTGGGGGATTCCCAAAGGTCTTTTGCCCTCTGTCAAGCTCATGAAGTTGTCTTAGTAATAATATGGATGGAAAGTGTGGGAGCTGATAAACAAGCACATCCAATTCTCTGAGGAGTGTCTGAGATGTGGTCTGTGGTCAGGGACCCACACGAAATCTGGGCTGATGAGCTATCCTTAACAGCTGAGAGGTGGCTATGGGCAGTGGGACCGTGGGCAGACCGCTAGCCTTTGGCAAGTCAAAGTAAAATGGGACCTCTTCAGTCCTGACGCAACTGATTTTGACATCAGACCGATGGATTAACAGCAAGTACAGTGAGCTGTGACACTACAGCAAAAACTTAGTAACTTCTCTAAACACAATCACTTACAATCTTCTGGTTGTGCCTTAAAGCGAGCGCTTCACCAGAGGGTTTACAGCTTGTTAGACCGCTGTTTGCTTTCACAACAGCACAGATGATACAAGACCACTGCTTGTGCAATTTCATCTTGGGCAGATCTCCAGGATCAGTCACCACAGATGTGGAGGTCTCCATCTAGCTGCACCACAATTCCCTGTGCTATGTAGAGCTGCCCACTCAGACCTGCTGTTACAGGGGCACTTCAGTTAAGCATTTGGAGTCTGAATACAGTCAGTACTTTCTTTCTAACTCAGACCACTAAACGTGTTGCTATGGAATGCCTGTCGGAGGGTCAGGGGTCTCCTTTGACCACCTGGGTCTCAAAGATTGATTTGTGAGGTCTGGAAGAGAAGTGACAGCTCCAACATATCTTGACCCAGAAAACTGCTGGTAAATGTGTCAAAGTTCCACCTTACAGTCTGGTGGGGTTCCACTGTAAAAGATGACCTGGATGGAGAGTTACGGATTTCCATTGAAGGAATGATTACTTAGCAGTTACACCCACGGACTTTGACATGAAGACAACCTTTTACAGGGGCACCCCCACCCAAAGGCACCAATGAAATAATGCTTCTGAAGGAATAAATACCACAATTCCTTTCATTTTACTTCTACAGAGATATCATGAAGCGTTTTAAAGCCTTTCTGTGCCAATCAAAGAAAGGTGGATACTTATTTTTCTTTTCAATCATAGCTAAGTTTTCTTTTTCTATTCTGACTGACACAGAACTGGGGGTTTAAGAAAAAAAAAAAAAGGTAAAAACCCAGGGTTTCATTTAAATTTTGTCTTCAGCTTACAGGGTAATTTTATATGAGATACAGGGTATCTAGGTAAAATCACACACTGGAGATGCTATTCTCATTTCACTGACCATAGAGGGAGCTGAGACAGGTTGTTTGCATTATTTTATATATCTTGGGGAGATGAATTTCACTCTCCTTCCTAAGACTTACAATAAATATCATGACAATTGGGAACACCCTGGTCCCTTCGTACGTGGCAGGTATTATTGTTTCCTTCATTGTCAATCTGGTGAAATGTTACAATGGTATTTTTTCCTTTCCTGCCTAACAAATGTTAGGCACCAGCTTCAAAACTTACCCATTCCTGATCATATCAGATAATAAACTGCTTTTAAACAATTCCATACTGGTGATGGATTATCTTTAATCTTTTTCTCATTTCAGCAAGAAGTTCAGATTTAAGTTTCAAATTAATATTTTGGAATTCAAGAGCTTTTTTTCAGTGTCTACCAAATGAATTATTTTTAGCAGCAAGAATATGCAAGAAAAGGTCTATGTGCTCAAGCTGACATTGCAGACATATCTTTTGAATAAAACAGGACAGGAGATGTGCAGAATCTCAGGAAAGAAGACCAGACAGTACATCTGCTGCTGCAGCTACGTATCTGCGTCTGCTGCTTATTTTTCAACTGAAATAAGAACCCTTTGTTTGAGAATCCCCATTAGTTGCTGTGGAGATAATTATGAGTCCAGGGGGGAAAAAATGTCAATTCTAGGTGAGGATATGAAAAGGGGAAGAGAGAAATTCCTGGAGCAACAGAGGGCTTGTGTGCAGATTTCTTAAAAATTAATAATAATAATAATAAATAACAATAGTTAATAATAATAAATTTTTTATTATTATATAAAATAGAAAATGAAGCAAGAAGCAGAAGAATCTGGGCTAATGGCTGACTCTAGGCATCTGTGTGAAAGAAAGAGACGAGATCTATCATAAAGGAAAGGAAAGGATTTAACTTTCCTATTCATTAGCACCTGCAAAGTAGGCATTTCTGCTTGAACTAGTCCCCCGGGGCTCTTTCAGAAGATCTAATCAATTCAGTCAATGGACAGTAAGCTTCAATTTGTCTCATCCTCAACCAGACATCTAACATAGGTGAGATGAGCCATGCTGCACAACTACCTATTTTTGTCCGACAATGCTCAGGGAAGCCTTGGGGGAGGAAGCTCCCTTACCCATCTGTGCTGCAGACATCCGATGAGAGGTGCAGGAAATCCCACCCAAGGGAAAGACAGCAGAGCCAATAAATCAGACACTGCACATGCACGGATTACCTGGTGCTGCCTCTCTTTATGCCTCATGTTACCTCACCATCTCTCTGTGCTGGTTGCAATGGTCACGGTGAAGCAGAAAAGCATTTCTCCTGCATCTGCTACATGGCAGGCCCAGCTGCTAACCTACCAGTGAAAAACCAGGTTTGATATAAAAGGTCCCTGCAAAGGCAATAGACGGTGGCACTACAGAGCAGCCGCAAAACAGACACTACTTTGAGAGCTCTGCCATCTAAAGAGCACAGCAGCATTGCACCCTCACATAATCCAGTTCATGCACTAATTCAAGTAGAAACTGAGCAGCATGGTCAAAGGTTGTAGAAGGGCCACCAGCACGACCAACCATCTGGGAGCTGAGGTGAGAAGTGCCCAAACAATAAAATAACTTGACCTCCAACAACAAACCCCTCCAGCAAGGGAGTAGAACAACTCTTATCTCCTTTAAACTGACCAGAAAGAGACTGATGACCTGCAGCTACTGGTCTTATGAAGAAGTGTTGTATCTTTGATTGTGTCTGCATAACAGCAGCATAGGCTCTGGCCAATGAAAGCATTCTGGAATGACATCTTGGGGTATAATTTATAAACAGAAATTTTTCTTGAGATATAGCTTGGATGAAACAAAAAAAAACCCTCCTGCACAGACACCTGAGGATTTGAGAATGACCAGAAAAACACGCTGTGATACAAGTGACTAATTTTGAAAATTGATCAGAAGTTGCCCCAAGGAAATACGTAATTTTGTTGTTCCAGGGTCTTTGGACTGTTGGGTGCTAAACTCCAGAGCAGTCTTCAGCTCTGGGAAACAAAGGGGAAGGGGAAGGGAAAAAAGGAGAAAAGGATAAAAAAGGAAAAGGAAAAAAGGAAAAGAGAAAAATGAAAAGGAAAAGGAAAAGAAGAAAAGGAAAAAAGGAAAAAAAAAGGAAAAAAAGGAGGACTATTTCATCCCAGGACAGGGCTATCTCTCCCTCCTTCCCCCCTCCCTTAAAAAAGATCCTCTGATATTTTCTTTTTGAGTCAGGCTTTGGGATAAATCCTTCTTGGATATATTTTTGCATTTTACCAGCATCCCCTCTGGAAATTTCTCTTTCTTGTAAAACTGAAATTAAAAAGATTCATTGGGGTAGATTATCCATAGATTAGCAAATGGTTCTGCACATTCTCAGCTCTTTATCAGCCTAGATGCCCTTTGCAGGTTAAAAAGAAGCTGAGAAGGACAAGGACAATTTATAGATAAGTGCCTCAGGAAATAGGTCAAGACCTCTTCGGACAGTTGAAATTGTGCTGCATTTGTCAGCTTCAGATTTTCTTGCACTTTTGTGTGAAGTGTTTGATTCTGCGCATTACAGCACATACTAAGCTGATAAGATGAGGTAAGACCATGGACTAGTATGATCTTTCCATTGTAGAGAGAGTGTTCTGGTTTTCACCAACCGTTGGGGATTCAGCTGATATGTATTAGTTGAATTCCTCTAAAATCATTACTTTTTTTCATAGATTACAATGAGTGCTCTGTAAAGTCATTCCTTCTTTGTAGCCCTATAAAGTCTTTCCCTGGTGGCCTCAGTCAAGCCTAAACACTTACATCAGGAAGTAAAACATGACACATTAAACTTTGCCTGCAAATACAGGGTTTAATATGCTGTGAAAGAACATATTGAATTAAAAAAAAAAAAAAAAATCCAAGGCAAAAAAAAGTTACAAATTGCTACAGTAAGAAGAAGAAATCAGTGCAGACCCAATTCTCAAATTCAGAAGTTTTATGTGATTCCAGTAAAATCAATGGTGCTGGGTCATGTTATACTGGTTGTGGTTCTGGACCCAAGAGGGTAAGCACGACTGCACTACTGAGCCAAAGACAAATGAAAATACGCCTAAACTGAACTAAGTATTCCCATCTCCCTCCGGATAAAGGCAAAACCAGGTCATGTTTCTGCTGCCTTTCCCCAGCTCCCAAAATAACCGTGGTTTACTGCTAATACAGACAGATGTATTTCAGCCCCACGCACTGCTGTATTTACACACACACACATGCACACAGCACTGTTTTTATCCACATTTTTCATTTCTTTCCCCATTATCACAAATTAAATTATAGTCTTGAGGACTCTGGATAATGTACAATGAAAATACTCTCCTTGAGCTCTGATTCTGAATCCCCAAATGTATTTGTATAAATAAAATGCCGAGGTATCATTCCTCTGTCATTTGATATATCAAAAATTAGAATGTATTTTTTCCTGTGTGCTCCTCTGAAGCAGGAAATAATTTTCTTTTTCCTTAGCTGTACCACAATCAAAGTCTGTAGGCATCCATTCCGTAGTTTAGCTTAATCATACTTATGCAATTACTGTCAGAGGATGACATTTTCCTTTCACCTTTGCTATTCCCTAGAGATTAAGCTATCAACCCTTCAAGATCATTACAGTTGTTTACATGCAGGTAGTCTCAAACAGCTAAAAATGTTCATCTCTGGATGTAGCATGAAAAAAACTCTCTGTGCATTTGGGATTCTTTATTTTGTAGCATGGGAGCGGCGTCTGTGCCTGAGAAATGGCCTTAAGTTGCGTCAGGGGAAGTTTAGGTTGGAGATCAGGAAAAATTTATTTCAACAGAGGGTCATTAAGCATTGGAACAGGCTGCCCAGGGAGGTGGTGGAGTCCCCATCCCTGGAGGGGTTTAACAGACGTGGATGTGGTGCTGAGGGACATGGTTTATAGACCCTGGCAGTGCAGGGGGAACGGTTGGACTCGATGATCTTGAAGGTCTCTTCCAACCAGGTGATTCTGTGATTCTGTAACTAGGGAAAACAAAAGTTTCTCTCTAAGAATTTTAAAACAGCGATTTAGGAATTTTAATGGAAGGATACTGGTGAACACATTCAATTTTCTGTAGCTCTGATAGCAATACACAGCTTGGATCAAAGGCCAAGAAGGACTATTACAGTCATTTATTATGGCAAACACAAACACCAAAGTTTCATTTTGTGGTTCCCTCACACAGCTCACAGTGCACCTAATGCTCTACTGATCTCTTTCTTCAGATCATTATTTTTTTCCAATAAATTAAAAATAAATGGGCTTAAAGTTCAGGGGGGGGCATGTCTGGGATGATGAGAGTTGTGGATGGGAAGGAGAGCAAATGCCAAAACTCACCCCCGGAGTTACAAACCCATTTGGATTTAATGCAAATGACAATGGCATTTTGGCAATGGAAAGAAGATGAAGATCGGCAAAGACTGAAGGTATTAAATTGTGCCCATAGCCTGCACCAGAATAGCTCTCCAATTTAGTAGACAGTGGAGACACAACAGTATTTCCAGAGGAGACTTTTCTGACTGAAGGTGTGTTTAAGATGAAAAGGAATAATCTGGATATATCTTTCACTCTTCATGAACTATGGAAACCAAATCAACTATAGTAAACTCAATAGTTTTGTTCTAGAGGGTAGCCCTGTACATGCTCCCCACCCCCGCCCCCGCCTGCCCCCTGCCCCTCAAAGGAAAGCTGAAATTTTTGCAAAGATCACAACTAGGCAAGAATCATGAAAATGTGGATTTTTCTCTTAACAATCAAGAAATTATGCGGCTGGCAGACAAAGCTATAGGGAAGCAGTCTCTGTGGAATGGAATTGTCTCTTCTTCTTAGCTGTTAATCGAGACATTAATCTGGCGTAAAGTCCCAACTTTTGAAAAGAATTTGGTTTTGAACGGAATTATATTCCTTCAATACCTAATGCTCTTTGAAGTTACCAACTCACTTTAGTGTCAGAACAGACTGGAGGTTTCTTAAGACTGACTCAAGAACCTTGAGAGCTTTTGGAATAGCTACAGTGAGAGCCAGGTAAAAGATCCCCAGGTAACGTCATGTCGTAGACATGCATGTTAGAGATAAAATCTTCATTTCTGCTTTTAAAAGTACAAGCCAGGCACAGTATTTGGATGTCACCACTATGTTAAAGTAGCTGAGATGAAGTGCTATTTAGTGTGATTTGGCCTCATGGTATTTTTCTTCCTGCTCCTCTATCATTAGCTTAAGATAGAGACATCTGTGAATCATGTTTTTAACTCCATTCCTCTTCAGATCAGCTGACCCAATTAGGAGGGCAAGGATAAAATACAAATGGAAAAGCTTTATCCTTTTCCTTTATTCTTCTGGAAGTTTCTGTGCTACCTTATGAAAGTACAGAAGTGTGAAACTCCACAGAATCCTGAAACATAAGATACCAAATTAAGTTACAAAAAAATAAATCAATATTGATCTGTGCCAGATAACTGCTTCCAGCCATAAGTATTCTTGTGTCATTACACCACCAAGAAATATTGTTCTGCAAATATCCCAGGATGTTTGTTTCCCTGCTAAAAGGATGGGAACCATCTGGGTATCAGATCGTAGTTCAGAACTTTTTCCCCTATTAATCTGGTGTACTTAGGTTGACGTGGTTGTTGCCCTGAGAAAAAACTTTGCAGAAGTGGCAAGTAGCTGAGGAGGGAGAAGGAACAACAGCTGAGGCTGACAGGTTTTGATTCTCCACTTTTGTTTTTATGCCAATTAAGCAGTACTTTCTGCAGGCGTTTCCGCCCCTGGGAGGCTGGGCAGAGCAGTTGCTCCGAGACGGACCAGCACTAAGGCTCCATGGCGTTCTGATGTGTCAAGTTTCGACAACAGCAGCTGTTTTTGCAAAGTTCACGCAGTTGAAAGGAGGTGGCAGAGACTTACAAAATTTGTCTTGTTTTTCAGCCATCCCCTCACTTGGCCTTTAGAAAACATTTCTTGCTCAGGTGAGATATTCTTACACGCACATAAACACACACACTCTAATAAGTCCCTGGACTTCCACATGTGTATTTGCTTATAAGTACACCCATATAGTATCAGCCTAATTATTCACCTCTTCTCTCTTAATTGCCTTAAATATGCTTTCAGATCCATTTTGACCTGCCCAACACCACTAACTTAAAACATGAATAATGTAAAAGCAGCCTTCATTGCTTTTGTATTGGTTTCCTAACGGAAAGAAGCTTCTACAACCCTGTTGCACCCCACCAGCGTCCACCATTCATTAAATATGTTGGCCGGTTTCAACCATCATTAGACAAGAGGTATATGTTTCAGGGTATTAAGTCTGTTAATGACAGGAAGAAAGAGGAGATGGGCTACAGTTGGTGTTGCAATTATAAGAATTGGATGTTCAGGATTCCAATCATATTTGACACCAGAGAATCTGCAGAAGGGCAAAGAAACCAGATATTGCAAAGTCTCCTGCTAAGGAAGAACCTTATTCTTTCCTTTCCGAATCCCTTTAGCAACTAGCAGAGTCTGGTGAACACTTATAGAGTCAACCTTCATGTTTTGTTCATGCTGTATAAATATGAAGATTATTTGTTTAATTAGTCTACTCCCTCCAGTTGTTAAAAGTACATCAAGATACTTTTCATTTCCCAGTATATTACAATCTTCATTTCATTAGACTTGCAATGTTCACATTCAGGTCTAGATCTTCAGCTGGGACAAAATTACGTCAGTATAGGCATAGAAATCAGAATTACCTGAAGAGCTCTCCCTTTTTCTATCACTATATAATTTTCCCTTTCTTTACAATGTAGGACTAAGTCTTCTATTATTGTTCAGAATATTTAAAACGCATTAAAAAAAGCTGTCGAGCTTGTTTTCAAAGCCATTTGAATGAAAATCATTAAGAAAGGCATTTTCAGGTATCTTATTACCTCTATTTCTTCTCTGAATTTATATTTTAGTTTGAAAGGCAGTAGTATGGTCATGTAAGTAAAAGTTCCCATAAATTTAATGAACTGCATTGCTTAACATAATAGAAAAGCTATCCATAAAAGAAGGGATTTCTTCGTTAAAAAGAGAGGTGATAGTATGTTGTTTTTTTTTTTTTTTTCTGCTCTTTCCAGTGACAGAAATGCAGAAAACATTTCACTTGGCTGAATCAAGAAATTAAATGATGAGGACATGGTTTTCTACCCATGATTCAGCAAACTACCACAACCTGCGTGCAACTTCCAGCATATGCATAACTCGGCTTTAAGCATGTGCTTAATGGCTTCTTTTGAACTAGAGACACACATTCTGTTCCGTGCTGTTTTCAGCCTCTTCTAGCAGCTGAACTTCAAACACAACACAGTTCCCACTTCGAAATTCAACCAGATAATTAGTGTCTTGGAGGCTTTCATTAAGAAACCCTTTCTGTATCAGTGGTGGTTAGGATTTTAAGATTCAATGTTTCTCCCATGGAGACACAGGAGGTTAATGGACACAAATAATCCTCTCCAAGGTCGCATTAATAGATGTGCTAACTGGGGTTCATAACCAGCAAGTGTAGCAGCAATTTGCTTAGAACAGGTTCACCGTGTCAAAGAACGGGGCGACAGACACAGAGAACGATGTTCGATTCGTATTTACCATGAACCTTAAATGCATGTGATTGTCCAGATTCTTTGCACAAACGTTACTTATTCCCTCTGATTGGACTATGATACTCAAGGTGCATTTCCCCCCTTGCTGTGCAATACCTTGTGAAGGTTGAAGATATCCACTGTCAGCATTAAACTGGCACAAACGTCAATGACATTCCTAGCAGAAGCGGTTCATTTAAGGGTCTTTAATTAAAGGTAGGATTTAGGACCTGCCTGTCTTATAAACTTCCAGGAACATCATACTGTGAGTCTCGGGAAGTCACAACAGCAAAAGCTCTCGCAGTACTTAAGTTATGAACCTTTGGGCTTAATTTTTAGTCTCTTATTCCTTAAAAATCTTAGGTGAAAACATTCTAAATAAGTGCATTTATTTCCTGTTTAATCACTGCTTTTTTTGGCTTCTGGCTCTGTACAGTAATTGCTTAAAGAATTTGTCCTGAAGGCCAAAAACTGTTTTACAAAGATACTAAAACGCGTGGGCAAAATGGTCACGAGCAATGTGGACTCAGTCCAGTTCCCAAAGGACTGTAACACTGCGTGAGGCAAAATATTTGTATAACTTACAAAGCACTGAGCAGAAATAGAAATAACATGAACTTCCTTTGATCTTTCCTCAGGGCAAAAATAAAAAGAGTCATATAAGGGTAGGGGAAATCTCACCTTACTGTTGCCGCTACAGGTTGTAGCTCCATCTTTCGTGCCAGACCTTGTCCTGTGTATTTCCTGAGGGTTCATTTTGTCAAGATAATTTTTTATTATTTTTTTCTTACAATACAGCCAAGAGGAAACAGATGGTATCTAAGTAATTCTCCAAATTCCTCCAAAGTAAACACGACAAATATTGAACCAGAATAATGACTCAGTGATTTGCCTAGGTCAAGTTATTTAAGGTGGCTACGTTGGTATTAATGGCACTTTAATTACACTGAGAGCAGGTGTGGTTTGTAACTGAGACCCTGTAGAGTGATTCAGAAAAATGTCGAGTTTGCTCTTGGTTCTGCCTTTATCTTCCCATTTCTGTACTTCTGTACTGTCATCAGAGCTTGGTGTCCCATATTTCAGCTTTCCCACTATTTCATTGGCCTAACACTTCACATCCCTTAATTTGTCTTATGGGCATGTTTGTCTGTTCCTGTGTCTCAGACCTGGCACCATCCACATCTTGGAATAACAAGGGATGGGACTCATCTGGCTAAATACAGGCATGGGCAATGCAGGTGAGGTCTCACCAGACTGGAGCAGATGGGCAGGATCCCCTTCCTCGACCTACTGGCCGTGCTGCTGAGAATGAGCCCAGTATATGGTTGGCTTCTGGGCTGTGAGCACACATTGTCAGCTCATGTCCAGCTTTTCATCCACAGGTACCTCTAAATCCTTCTCTGGAGGAATGATCTCAATCCCATCATCCCCCAACCTGTATTGATACTGGGTCTTGCACTGACCCAGGTACAGGACCTTGTATTTGGCCCCATTGAACCTTACGAGGCTCACATGGGCCCACTTCTCCATCTTGTCCAGGTCCTTCTGGATGCCATCCCATCCCTCTGGCATGCCAACTGCACCACTCAGCTTGGTGTCATCCGCAAACTTGTTGAGGATGCACTCCATCCCGCTGTCCATGTCATTGATGAAGATATTAAACAGTGGTGGTCCCAGTATGGACCCCTGAGGGACACCACTTGTCACTGATACATGTTAGGCATGAAAAGCTGTGTGACATAAATCCCATCTAAGATAAGAAATTTTTTTACTTTCATGACTGTAAGAGACTGATTTGACATGTAACTACACTGAAGAGCCAGGGAAAGCAAAAATACAAAGCATACTTATGTGTTTATAAAAACATATGCACATGTACACAAATAGATCATAGAATCATAAAATATCAGGTTGGAAGGGACCTCAAGGATCATCTGGTCCAAACTTTCAGTTGGATACAGATTACATACATTAATGTCAATATATATAAACACTTATATATACACTTTCAGGATATGTTAAAGGTTTTGTGTTCAACCATACCTAGTGCCAGAGAGTGACAGGAAAAATAGTTAATATATTCTATTGGAGGTGGAATATGTATATTAGAGTTGATGTCATCTCTTAATCATCATCAGACTCAAAATCCTCAATCACGTTACCTTCACAAGTTGTCCAGGATGTAGACTCTGACTCTTCCCTTCAGTGCAAACTCATTATGTAAGAATTGAGTAGCTTTATTCAAGTTGCACAGAGAGTAAAATTACTTTCCTGAGATCCCATACGGTGGATTCAGTAGCTGAATTAATTTGATCAGTCGCGATCTGATTTTATGCAGTAAGAGTCCTTACTTTCCAAGCATTGGAGCCGAAGTGTGCTACCCACACTGCATATTTTCAGGTACACTGTAGTCAGCCAGTCTGTAAATTATCATTTCACAGCCTTAAGTATAATTGTGGAGATTCTCTCTATAAAAATATGTAAGCAGGCATAAATGGGATGGGCATTTTCAGCAGAGCTAACCTCCTGTGCCTAGTTCCTGAAAATGAACAGCTAGACTGCTGGCAATTATCTCTAATTACAGTTGGTAAAAAAGGGGTTTCATAATGCACTTTTGTACAACATGTAACCTTGAAAAGAGCTCCCAAGGCTGAAACATTTGTTCCACTTTTCCATTAAGTGCATTTTAAAAAATAATAATTAGAAGATCATTCAGGAGGAAAGATAACACTCTGACATGGTCACTTAGTAAATACATAAGACTTATTATTTGCCTCTCAAGAGGCCTGACCCTGTCCTAGTGATTGAATATTAACCATCATATAACCATTTCATTATCAGTGCTGAAAAAAGAGGGAGCAGAAGAGTATCATAAAACCCATTTCCCAGATAAAGAAACTTCCTCAAAATATTCTTTGCATATGTTCAGCATCAAAGCTAAGAAATTCTCCAGCCTGCAAACTTCCAGCCCAGGGGTGAGCTGTACACCCAAATAACTTTGAATTTGTAAAAAAACCTCTCTCCAGCATCCTTAGGGGTAGTTTCTTTGATTATTTTTTCAGCTTAGAATTTTTCCCTGCACGCATTGCGATGTTAAACTATAAATAAAAAAGATCTTGATAAGATAGCAGAGGGATAATCTTACTTCAGAGATTGGAACATAAATATTAGTCTGGTCTTGTCAAACAGATCCTACTACAAGACCTTGCCAGATGTTTATAATTTTGTCAATCCCTTAACCATTCCAATCAGAACTTTCTTGCTTGGACCAGTTCCTGAAGCTGAGCTCTGTCGGTAAACAACTGTTTCTGAGAAAACCTTGGGATAAAAATTCTGCCTTTTCTTAAACACTGTGGATAGGGGACATAAGGGTGGTTGAGTTGAAAATTGAAAATAAGCCTTTATTTATGTACTGGGCAAAAACTGAGTTCTTCAGTGCCTCACATGCTCACTTCAGTCTCCTCACATGCTCCTTATGTTACCATAGGTACCATGAATCCCTCAGTCTTTACTGAATCATAACACTTACCTGACCTGCTGCATTTGCCGTGTTTAGAAGTGAGATTGCTTTGAATACTCCGCTAAATGTAGTAATTACTGGGAACTGCAATTATCAAGAGTTTACTGGCACTCCCTGTACCTCTTCGTCCTTAGAAATGAATTTAAATGCCCATTTGATTAGCCAAAAATAAAGAGAACTAGAAAAATAAAGATGTTACCTCTCTGTAAGTCCTCTCACCTCAGGATTCTAAGTACTTTCCAAATAATAAATCTCATGAAAATCCTCCTGAAGCAAATGAGCATCAGCATATTGGTCTTCAACCGTTACATAATTTGAAGGGTCTGATTCTGTGGAGGGGTAGTTGTGCTTTCCTGCCTTCCAAATCAAAAGAAATTCATGTCACCTTCAATGATCAAAAGATTCTCTTCAGCTATTTTGTTAATTAGTCTCATAGAGAGCACTGAGCTCAAAGAGAATAATTCCTACTTGCAAAAGGCCTTGAGAGCTGCTGATGAAGGCACCTGTGTTATCACCCCCGTTTTACGGATGGGAAAGAAAAGTGACCTATTCAAAATAATCCATGAATAAACCCGGAATTAGATTTTTCAACTCTCAGTTCAGCGCTCTGGGCATAGGTAGGCGACTTTATTTCAACACACCATTCCTTAAGCAGGAGAAGACGTGATCTCTCTTTCAGTTTTTAAGTTGCCTGGGTTAATTATTTTACAACAAACCACGTTGTAAAAAACCATGACAGCAGCCATGGAGACTAAAAGGGTATTTAAAACTAATTTGATTACTCATATGAGTACAAAGCTATATCATGCAATACTGAGCTGAAGGAGAAGAGCTTGAAGCAATGCTGGGAAAAAAGGACCCACTGAACATGATCATTTCAGATAATAAGTTACTTAGGTTACCCCAGAGAACTGTCACAGCTGTACGACAGAGCACTGTGTTTGTTCTGCTACTCATTATCACAATTTCAAACCAATGAGCCCTAGGATATGTTGGTTCTGATCTGCAGCTTCTGTCACCTGCAGCTCTGATGCTGTAGGTAGGCTGAATCTAGAGAGGTTGCTAACTTTTATGGACAAAAACAATGAATAAGACGCAATTAAAAAAACCCATTTTTAAACGTATAACTTATTTTAGACAACTTTGAGATTGCCCTTAAGACCTCAAGCAGAAAACCTTTTTAAATGGAAAATTTTGTGAACAGGAGGAGGTGTGTGCTTCATGTCTTGCCTCAAATACGTTGCCCTAGAAACAGAGCAAAAAATATTTTTGACAAAGGTAGCCTCTCTGCTGTACTGAAAAATTATGTGTCTCCAGTGTGGTCTGCTTGGCGTAGAGACCATATTACCAAATTTCAGGAATCTCCCACTCATCTCAGGTTGGGAATCTTAGAATTGTTCAGATATGTGCTTTTCAAACACAGCAGGGTCCAGCTCTGCTAAAGACTGGAGTCTTGTCACTGAGACCATGATTCTTGAAGAGAACAGGTATCCCCAAAGGGACAGTCAGAAGATGGGTTTGTGCAAGTGGTCGTAGTATCAGTAGATAAGATACAATGGCTAGCAGATTGCTGCCTTAACGGCAGCATCTCCTAGTAGCATCTGCTACTTTTCAACCCTGCAAATGAAAGTTGGTGGAGTCTTTGGTGAGGCAGCTGCTACGATCATAGGTTTGTTTGTAAGGGAGGTTGGGAGTTCTACAAGTTGTAGTTAAAGAATATTAAGGAAGAAATTCTTCTCACTGGGCTGGAGAGCTTTGCAAGGTCTCTTTCTTCAGGATTAAAGTGCAATTTTACAAACTCACTGTCATCAGTGGAAGTTAACTGGGTTCACAGGAATGCATTACATCGCACTGCTCTGAAGTGACCCAAATAGGGGACATAACCCTAACAGAACTTCCCTAAATCAGCTACCAACTATTATCCTGGTTCCTGATGAACAGGATTCCTTCCCCGCCCCCCGCCCCCCCCCCATTCCTTGGGTCTAACGGGGCTGGAGGACAGTAATGATACAAACTTGTGGGTGCCCACTATCCCCTCCTGTTTCTCCACAGAACAAAGGCTCCTCTCTCTCAAAGTTTTCTCTCTGCCATGAGCCTATGACGATTCACCTTATCTCTGAGATCCATCTCCAAAAGTTCAGTGGGAGGATGCACACTCAGAGGACTAAACACTTCATTCCAAGCCTATTTACTTTCATTTAAGTAGCATAAGAGATACAATGCAGGAACATTTCCCCGCCTCAGATTCCTCACCAGTATGGGCAGCTCTTCAAGCAATTTTCAATCAGCTTTCTCATCTGAACCAACCTTACCCTTCCCCTCTCCCTCCTCTTTTTCCCTGCTTCAAGTCAATATTATTTGATTTTTTGCAATCCTTGCCTTAAAAAACTTTCTGTTTTAAGGCTCTTTTCTGCTTAGTGTTCTCTTCCTAGTGACTGACAAGAAACTTTTCCTTTTATAATCTCCAGTCATACACTCAGGTGACTCCCTGATTAGCCACCTTAGGTTGTCAAAGTGCCCTTTTAATTAGGTGTTGCTAAGTTACCAAAGGTGAGATCTAGCTTTTGGAAGATGGACTCCTAAAAGGTAGAGACCTAATTTGGAGCTGATCATGCTTGTCACCCTTTTAATCAATGAAGGAGATGTGTAAGGTATCTAAAACCTAGCATGACCTGAATTATTCTCTGCTGGTGGTCATTTAACTGTAGGATGAGCCTATCATACTAACTCAAATGCTTAGTTTTTACACTGGGTTGTAATAATGCTACCCCAGTATTATGACTCAGAGCTGGGGGAAAGTATCTCCAGGAGATGAGTCCGTGTCCTGCTTTAAGTCTTTCAGTGCAATGATTTTGATTATAGTTTCTAGCACTAATATTGGAAAAAAATAATATGTCAACGTTACTGAAGATTCCTTCACACTGTAATATGAAATTCTAAAAGAACAAAGTGTCTGTTCAGTCCCAGTGATAAAGCTAATACATGTATAACGAAAATAACTATGTTTCTATGATAACCAACTACTGACAGGCTTAGTTCTTAAATTATTTTGCAGGTTAAAAAATAGACACTACACATGTGACATTAGTTTTTTTATGATTATTCGGATTCCTGATAGTTTCAAGACACAGCCAAAGGGAAATTATATTTTCTCCTCTGAAAATGCAGAGAATTCAAATAACACATAATTGCTTTCCTTGTGTACAAAGACATACCAACGTCCCTGAAGAACTGACTGTCAGAAGCTGAAAGAACATGTCAAGACAAGGACAGGGTTATATTTTGCCCTGTTTTTTAAAATTTTATCAGATACGATGCTGAATCAGGTGGAACTTCCATCTAACAAGAGCAAATATTCTCACAGTGCCTCAAATTATCCATTAAACGTAGGTGTCAGTAATGAAAGGTCATCAAAATCCTTCAGTCATTTTATAACAATCACAGAGTTAGGATGAGATATCACTAATGTGGTTTTCAAAAACTCTGACAAAGTCTTCACTTAGACATTTTCTGCTGACACAGATTTTTCACTCCCCTCCTCTAAGACCATTACAAAGAAACATTACTGGTAAGAGTTAAGGGTATACACAAGGAACTGCTTTAAGGTATCTTTAAATGATGATTTATGGTGTCTTTAGTTATCATATATCACAAGTAACAGAACAGAACTAATCTAATCTAATCTAATCTAATCTAATCTAAAGTTAAGCTAAGCTAAAATAAGCTAAACTAAGCTAAGTTAAGCTAAACTAAGCTAAGGTAATCTGATCTAATCTGATGTAGTCTAGTCTAGTCTTACCTGTGGTAAGATCCCGCTGTCAGTAAATGCTCTGTGAAGAACAGAGAAGTACAAGTTTTCTTGTGCAGATTTTTCAGAGTTCCACAAAAGGAATGACACCCCCCCACCCCCACCCCCGACTTTCAGCACCAGATCTTCAAAGGTTAAAAAGCGCTATAATAGACTTGACAGTTTGCAGACACCTCGATGTTTTTGAGAATGTGAATCTCCTTCAGTCACCACCATAAGAATGACAGATGTTAAAGGGGAACAACAATCCTAAAGCAGGTGCTGGCATTTGGTCAGCTGAAACACTCTCTAGACTCTTCTAATCAGGGTCTCAAACAGTCAGGAGCTTTGGAGCCTGGGAGAGCTGAGATATCCACGCAGAGCTGACAGATGTGACACCACAGCTGTGGAAGATCATGTCCTCTTGAAACTAAAGTGAAGTTCAGGCAAGATAACCTATGGTATTGCAAACAGACACAAAGGTGCAGCCAACTAAAATGAATCTAGACACCTACTGAGCACAGGGAGAACTGAAACATACACCTCATGTGAATACCCAAATGTCTGTTTAAATTTAGTTGTTTTGATCCTTGGCTGAGTCCCACTCCACTTGTTGTACCCGTATGAAGAGTCAGGGAGGCAGATCCAAGGATAACACACTCTGTAGTTCCCAAGGCTGGAATTTTTGTTGCATAGAGCCACTTCATTATTTCAGTGACGTGCAGAACAAGCAAGAAAGGCAATACTCATGCCTCCGAAAGAACCCTCTGTGGATATTGCCTGTTTTCTACAGCATTGCTAAGAGTCATTCATCTATTGTGGAGCTGTCTATGTATGGTCGCTGGGGTAAACAAAATGACCCAAACAAACAAAAAACAGTCCCTGCCTTGCAGCAGAGAGGCGACATGGACAGAATTGTTATCAAACAGAGCAGCTGTAGTAGAGATCTTACCACAGAAAACCCTGCAAAGGCACAGGGAGGGTGGTGGAGTGAAGTTAATCCTATTATAAGTTAGCTTGTGTTTCCTGTTCTGAATGCTTGGCTACCCCCTTTATTTCAGAAAACATGATTTGGGAAACTTAGCCTGCACAAACCACTGAGTCAAGAAGAGCTGTGGCTGCAGGAAAGAAGCAGGACAGCTGTGGTTTGTGCTGATTCATGGCTATTTATTTGAGGTTCCAAGGGATGGTCATAGATCACCAGAATCTAAATTCCTCTTTGAAAAGATAAACCTTGAATTAATTGTGTGATTAAGTTATTCCTCTTTAGCATCTGTCAGTGAATCATGGATTTGCAGGTTAGCTCCCTAACTTATCACTCTCTACAACTACCTGAAAGGAGGTTGTAGGGAGATCAGGGTCGGTCTCTTCTCCCACGTTATGAATGACAGGATGAGAGAAAATGGACTTAAGTTGCATCAGGGGAAATTTAGGTTGTATATCAAGGTCATTAAGCACGAAACAGGCTGCCCAGGGAGGCGGTGGACTTCCCATCTCTGGAGGGGTTTAACAGACCTGTCGATGTGGTGCTGAGGGACAAGGTTTAGGGACCCTGGCAGTGCAGGGTGAACGGTTGGACTCGGTGAGCTTAAAGGTCTCTTCCAACTGAATGATTCTGCGATTCTGTGAAAGCATACACCCAAGGCGCAGACTCCAAGAAAATAGGTCGTGATGCTCATAGCCCTTACTCATACATATCATCTGGTTAAGAGATTCACCCAACTACCTAACGTGTATAAAAAGGAAATAAACCCTAGAAATAAATGCGTATAGTTTATCACATCTGGGATTGGCTAGAGTCAAAACACAATTAAGGATGCAAATTCTGCATCCTGTTTGTGCTAATGTTTACATTTGCCTTTTTTGTTTTTAAGCATATTTACTTGAACTCTGACACGTGTAGCTGGCTTGAAAAAAACTGTACATCTACCTATTTCACAGAAATCTTAATAGACACCAGTGAAATTCAGAAACACTCAGATCAAAGACGGTGCCCACACACATACAGCTGCACAAACACTGTATATACTCTTAGGTAATAAAGAGATGGTTCAACCCATATGCAACAGACACAAATGCTTAGCCATGAGCAAGGGTGTAATCCTGACTTAGAGAACAGTCAGTTCTTGTTTTCAAAGCAAGTTCAAATGTACTTGTTTAAGTAGAACATGGTGGTAACTTCCAGGAAACCTAAACCAGAAGGGCAAGATATGAGATATGAGTGCTCTATTAATCACACTGCTCTTTTGTTTGCCTATAGATCATCTGACATAAAGCCCCCAAAACAGGGGATAATGAGTTCTGGTCATCATTTGAGCTTTTGACGTCCCAAAGATACTTTGAGGCTTCCATGTCTTTTACTTCTCTCATGCTTGAAGGCATCTTTCAGGCACAGCATGCAGGATGATTTGAAGGTATAAAGATATCAGATATTGATCTGTGGATCAGCAGAGGTGAAACGGTGGTCAGTTTTATTTTTGACTGATCCTCTATTTTACCTCCTATATTTAGAGTTTGCCTCACCAAATGCAACTTCCATTTGAGATGGTTTGTCCTATTCACTGGGAAAACTCTTACTTTCTCACTGCACTCAGTGGTAAATCCCTTCAGAAAGAAATTTTGTAATGATTCAGTAGGCAAAACGTTGGTCACCTCCTCATCTTTACATGGTGGTGGATTTGTTTCCATCCTATGGCTGGAAGCTCACACACCATACACACCTCTTAATCGAGTTGGGAGAGATACTGAGATCACTGTAGTCAGCTTCAGCATCAATAAATGCATGTCACATACCTTTCCTTAAGAAAATGAAAGCTAAATTAGAAGAGCTAGAGACCAGGTGCTTTGTACATGTCTGACAATTAAATTCTTCCCTTACAAAGTTGTGAACATTTTTTTAAAAAAGGTCTTTGCTGTTCAGCATAGATTTAATAAGACAGTTTTACATTAGGTGAATATTAAGTAATTGCTCAATGAGATCTTCAGGCATGATAAGTAAATAAGAGCTTAATCTACTTGCTACGTAATTATCTTAAAATTATACGTGCAGCAATAGGTAATTAAAACTATTCTTACAGTATAAAAATAGGAATTCACATGAGAACCACATCTATCCTTAGAAAAAAATGATTCACCATTAACCTGGTTTATATATTTATTTCTACAGACTTTAATGAATTTAAGTGAATGCTTAAACACTAAATGAGAACATTAAATATTTCTGAGTTTTGACCTAAAATATATCAGAGAAAACTCCCTCCTGCCAGATTTTAGTCTTGATTGAATCACCGAGTTAAGTGAACTATAGACATCTACACGCCTGCTGTCCTGGGGTGCACTTTACACCCAACAGAAAGAGAAATATGTCTCCTGAAGTGATTCGGTGAACCAAGTCAGGTGCCTAACCCACACTGCAGAGTACAGAAGGACTTGGGCAGAACGTAAACAATTAACGGAGGCCTAACTGACAATCTGCCAACTGCAAATATTTAAGAAAGCCATACTTAAAAGTGCTGTCTGCAAATAGCTGAGTATCTGAGATGAACATTTCAATTCTGGAGAGGCTTAATATTTTTTGAATTGTGCTCTAGAAGCATGACTGAATTCAGAAAGGCATTTCTAGATCACAGACTCTAGGTCTGACGGGAAAAACATTACGAATCTTTAATTTCTAGACTACACAACCTCTCTGCCCAACCTGTTCCAGTGCTTGAACATTCTGGTGTGGAAAGAAGTTCAAATGGGATTTCCTCTACTTCAGATTGCACCCACTACCTCTTGTCCTTTCACGTGGTGCCACTGAGAATACCCTGGATAGCTCTTCTTTGCTCTTTCTCACTCAGATATTTCTACATATTGATAAGATCTCCCTCCAGCCTCCTCTTCTTCATGCTCAACTCTTCCAGCTCTCTCAGCCTCTCTTTATGAGACAGGTGCTTCAATCATCTTTGTGGAATTGCAGTGGGCTCACTCTAGTATGTCCATGCCTCTCTTGCACTGGGTAGCGCAGCACTGGACACATCCCTCCAGAAGCATCTCACTGGGCCTGAGTAAAGGGGGAGGATCGCCTCCCTCAACCTGCTGCTGATGCTATTCATAACGCAGCCCAAGATGCTTTCAAATTTCTTTGCTCTAAGGACACCCTGCTGCTTCATGGTCAACTTTCATGAATCTTCTCTGCAAAGTTGCTTTCCATCTCATCAGTCCCCAGCCTGTACTGGTGCATTGGGTTATTTCTCCCCAGGTGCAGGATTAACATTTCCCTCTGTGATCTTCATGATAATCCTCTCTGCCCATTTTCCCAGACCAACAGGGACCCTCTGAATGGCAGAACAACCATCTGGTCAACCACTCCTTCCAAATTTTTACCATCTCCAAACTGCAGAGGGTACACTCTATCCCATCATCTGTGTCATTAATAAAAATACTACATGGTATCGGTCCCAATATCGACATCTGTGGTACAGCATTATCGACTTGTCTTCTGCTGAACTTCATGCTGCTGATCAAAGTCCTTTGAGCTCAGCAATTCAGCCAGTTTTCAATCCACTTCTCTGCACAGTTATCTTACATGTTCATATGGACATACTCCAAGCATCAC
This sequence comes from Bucorvus abyssinicus, assembly GCA_009769605.1. NCBI lineage: Eukaryota > Metazoa > Chordata > Aves > Bucerotiformes > Bucorvidae > Bucorvus > Bucorvus abyssinicus. The sequence continues at coordinate 13,821,536 of CM020028.1, forward strand.
TGTTTCCTGATTGTCTTGTGGATCTGCTTAGCTGCCCCAACAGTTAGATAGAGAGAAAATGTGTTAATCCAGACTTTGCAGGGCTGAAGATGTACACAGTGATCCCAGGGCCAGAAATACACTGACTCCCATTGAGCATTTGAAGTACTGTATCTAGCTGTGACTTGCTCTGAGTCAGTCTGCCAGTCACAGTTGTGCAGCTGATGCTAGAATTCATCTAATTTAATTTTAGCTGCCAAAAAGTTAGCTGTCTATTCTAAGCCAGTCATTTAGGCGGACTCTGTTGTCAACGCACAGAGACAAGCACCCCCAGAGGGCAATTCATCCAACCTCTCTCTTCGCATCGACTCCGAAGAGAACATAATGAATGGCTTAGATTAGATGCCTAATTATTAGATGGTGAAGGTTAGGGAAGATGAATCCCATCAGAAAAAATAGGTTGTAGGAAACATTATGCAGGCTCTGTGCCAGCTGAGGACTCCTCCATGCAGAGACATTTGGCAATATTCCAGCTCCTTTTCTTTTCCAAGAGGTGTGCAAGGGAAAAAGCAGAAGAAGGGAACAACTTGACCTCTATATTCCTGGCTCAGTGTTTTTGTTCTGCTTGTCCCTACGGTGAATTGAGAGAAGGAAGTACTGTTTGGAGTGGCATGGAGTAAGTAAGCTGGGGTCAGCGTGCCCGGGCTTACTTGCTCTTCCCCATGCTGTTGGTTTTTTGCATTGCCTGTTTTGCCAGTCTCTTGCATGGAGACAGGTTGCACTCTCCTGCTCTAACACTAACAAGGTATTTGTGGTGTGGAAATAGTGCGCAGAGGATATCTGCAGAGACACGTGAGAGGAAGCCCAAGTTTGTTATGAACAGCACAAACAGGCTGACTTAGCTTCCCAGGGTAAATAAAGCCTAAGTCTTCTTGCATGTCCATGCAGTGTTTACACACCAGTAATGAAAGCACTGAGCCATTGAGACCGATATCTGAAATATGGTCTATGCCATGATTACTGTGTGAGCAGATTCCTTCCATCAGCTTTGGTTTCACTGTCCAAAATAAAGCCTTTTAGTTTTGTTTCCAGATCCACAACCATTCTTTGTGATGTCCAAAGTGAACAAGAGATTCAACTCCTTTTTCAGGGTAGTATCTCAATCTTGGATGGTGCATTTATTTACTCTTTTTACTTCATTGTAACAATGACAATACAAAAAGAAATTCCCAGCAGCTAATATTGTGAGGCTTTATAGAGAAATTTAGCTAAGGGATGAAGAATGAGAGTAGACTAGGGGGAGAATCATGTGATGGGCCAGCATGCCCTGAAGATACATTAGGTTTTGTTACCAGGCATCCATCTATCTTGTGTTCTGTAGCCCACAGTAAGGCCGGCCATCACACACGTAATGAGAAAGTCTGGAAGCAAAAAATTACATTTTAGGACCTGCCATTAGTCCCAAAAGCCACTGAGCCAGAGGTCAAGGCACGGACAAAGCTACAGAGCAAGAGATGTCCTTGGAGTTTTTCCATCTTCTCTTCCAAATCTGTCCTCCCAAAATACTTGGTTGAGATGAAGGACTTCATTGAAACAGTAGTGGTCATGTTCCATGATCCTGGTGCTTCATGATTCCTACAGACCCTTCTGGCCCTCTTTTCTCTCATCTCAAGTTTCATCCATGCATCCATAGCTTTTCAAAAGTTTAATTCAGTTGAGAAAAAAATCTATTAAGTTTCTGGAAAGGTGAAATTTGGGGGGAAAAAATGAAAAAATCAGGCTCATAATTTTTGCTTGTTTGCATTTTTGGAAAAAAGTAGAAAAGTGACAGGGACAGTGTCTGACAGCTTCACTTGTTATTCTGAGATTCATTTTAAGAGTGGACTGTGTGGTTGATTGTAGAAGTCGTTCCCAAATTGTATGTAGAACTTCTCAGTGATAACTTCAGTGATCAAGCATTTTTCAACTCTTGTTCTACACGTTTCCCATATGGCCAGCAACTAGATTAAGAATCCTGTTATAATGTTGGTTTAGATGACAATACTTCTTCAGCAGTATCACATATTTATAACCATATTTACAATGTGAATATCTTTACAAAACAAACTTACCTTTCACAATTATCAAAAGACACTTCCCAAGAGGAAATTTTATTTAGCTGGCAATGCATTTTTGGGTAAGAAAATCAAATCCTCTAAGCCCTTTTCATTGAAGTTAGATAAACACATACCCAAAGATGTACAGAGAGAGAGAAGCCTCTTAACTTTCAGTCTACCTGCCTTTGCTTTGAAGAGTACTTAAATGGTATCAAGGCAATTCCCAGCAATGGTTTGATACATGAATCATAGTAAGATTTGTGATTGCAAACAAACCTATTATTTCAGTCCCTTGACATTTTGGAAAGTGGATGTCAGACAGAATCTTCAGTTTTCAAATGACTTGTAAATGACTTCAATGACTTCAGAAGAGAAAGAAGAGAAAGCAAGTGAATTTATAGTACGTTTCTTAAAAACTCGATAAGCCTTAAATTCAGTGGAAAACTTACCAGAAAATGACACCAAGAAATACCATCAATGTTACACGCTCAGATGAAGTCCTGTTTCCACCGAAGTCCATGCAAGTCTAAACACTGGTCTTTCGAGTTTTCCTCTTGCTTTCTGCTTATCCCAGTCTTAACTGCCCAGAGCACAGAGACATAGACAAAGTAATGCTCTACTGTTATTCTTCTCTAGTCTTGCTTTCATATAGAATAATGTCTCAACAATCCTTTGCAATACTAGAACATACATGCAAAAAATTATTTCATGGTCTTGGAATCACAGAATCACAGAGTAATTTAGGTCAGAAAAGACCTCTGGAGGTCAACTAGTCCAACTCCTGCTCAGAGGAGGACTAATCAGACCAGATTACTCAGAGACATACTCAGCTGAGTCTTGAACACCTCCAAGGACATAGATTCCAGAGTGTCTTTACAGAGCCTGTGTTTGTTCATTCTCGTAGTAACAAAAAAAGGTAAACCTGACTGCTCCATCTAATGTCCCAATATCCAGCTGGAATTTCCCATGCTCCAACGTCTCTCCATTGCCTCTTTTCCTTTTGCCATTTACCTCCAAGAAAAGCCTGCTTCTATCTCCTCTGTGACCTCCAATCAGGTAGCTGTAGACAGTGGTAAGTCCCCTCAAAGCCTTCTCTCCTCTGCAGAATTTTATAGCTATCCCCTAAATCCCATATCGCATACTTTGGCAGAAGGTGAATGCCTTGTATATCCCAAGGTATTTCAAATGACACAGGGTACTTAGGTTTACGCAGGTGCAGTGTTGAAAAATTCATTGTTCACTTCCTTTACCAGTACAATATATGTGACTGTCACCTTAAAAATTTTCAGTTAATCTATTTGAGAGATAAAAATCTGAAGTATCTGTCAAGTTAATTAGTTTTCCTAAGAAATCATTGACCAGTGACCATTAGCAAAAGCTAATAATCAGAAAATACAATCTACAGATCTCAGTCCTTGACCTACTGCCTTCTTCATGATAAAATTTTGGATTCTGCTTTGTCCCTGACATATGATTCATAGTTATATTTATGTAAAGCGTTTCTTTCTTTTGCATACTTGAATTGCTCTAGCTCACCCTATTGCTGTTGCCGAAAGAAAACCTTGGAAAGACGTGGGACACAAAATTAATAATTTCAGAGGACAGCAGTGTGTAACAGTCAGGCTGTAGGTTTCTCTGGATAATGCTTCGTAATGCTTTCAGTGAAGAAATTTTTCCTAATGTACCATCTAAAACTTGAGGCCGTTTCCTCTCATACTGTCACTTGTTACTTGGGAAAAGAGACCGACTCCAACCTCCTTTCAGGTACTTGTAGAGAGCGAGAAGATCTCCCCTGAGCCTTCTTTTCTCCTGACTGAACAACTTTTATTTGTGATGTTTATTTGTCATAGAATCATAGAATGATTTAGGGTGGAAAAGACCTTTAAGATCATCTAGTCCAACTGTAAACCTAACACTGCCAAGTCCAACTAAGCCATGTCCATGAGCATCACACCTACATGTCCTTTAAATACCTCCAGGCAGGGATGGTCACTCAGCCACTACCCTGGGCAGCCTGTTCCAATGCTTTACAACCCCCTCTGTAAAGAATTTTTACTCATGTCCAATCTAAACCTTTCCTGGTGTAACATGAGGCCATTTCATCTTGTTCTATCGCTTGTCCTTGGGAGAAGAGAGCAACCCCACCTCACTGCAAACTCCTGTCAGGTAGTGGTAGAGAGTGATAAGGTCTCCCCTGAACCTCCTTTTCTCCAGAATAAACACCCTCCAGGTCCCTTGGCCGCTCCTCATAGGACTTGTTCTCTAGAGCCTTCATCAGCTTTTTTGCCCTTCTTTGGACATATTCCAGCACCTCAATGACTTTCCTTCAGTGAGGAGCCCAAAACTGAACCCAGTATTTGAGGTGCAGCCTCACCTGTGCCTAGTATAGGTGTCTGCAGGATCTCTAAAGGCTTAAGTCCTTAGCTCAACTGACAACCTAAATAAGATTGCTGAAGGTGACTAGCCGGAGGATACTGATATTCAGGAATGCTCTTTTCCCCTAGGTTTTTTCTTCTCATAAATCTCTAAGTGACTATTCAGTTGCACTGGGGAAACTGAGGCATGGACACATATGAGTAACTCACAGGAACTCTGCTGAGTTTCTCCATCCTTGCTTTCTCTTTGTAAACCTTCCTGCATTCCCCACACTGATCAGAATCTGCCCTGGCATCTAACTCCTTACAAAGCTTTTGTCAGTACAGCTCCTTCGCGCTTTTTTTCTTTCCTCGCATCCCTGGAGGCAAGGATACACCTGGCTGCTAAAGAGACCGGACTGAAAGGACAAGATAGGAGCAAGAAAAAGTGACAGAAACCCTGACAATTACGTTAGCAAGAATCAAATTTTTGAAAGCCAGCAGGAAGTCTGTTAACTCGTAAGGGTCATTCTGTTAAAGAGCCAACATAGCAGCAAACATCAGCCACGGACTGATTACTCAAATTAGCAGCTGAATTGTAATGTTTCCAATTTTTCATACATTAACCTTTGTCTCCAAGTGTAATTAACCCCTAACTTACTTCACCGCTCTTCGTCTGGATCATAATTAGTCTTTGGCTTGCTCTCCAGCTGAGGGACACATGTACATGTCTATTTATCCCAACTCCTCTGCAATCAACGTGCATGCTGCTAGATCTTCTTTCACAGCACGTTGAGCAGCTAACTGGGCAGCTAGTGAGTTTACAGCAAAACATTCAGAGAGTGATTTTGTTGATTAGTTTTCTAGATTTTGATCTGCATTTGGACTGGGATGAACAAAAGACTTGTGTATCTTCATTGCCTAGCAAGTAGGGTTTAAGTAAAACAACTATTCATCCACAGGCTGACCTTTTTCCACATGCCTTTCCTGGAAGAATTCAGACATGACCAGCAAGGAAAAATATCACCATAGCTGATTTATTAATATTTGTTAATTCGTTTACTTACAGACTGCTTTTTTAGTCACTGGAGAAAATAGTTACCTCTTGAGCTGATTTTTTTTTTTTTTTTTATTTCTCCAAAATTACCTGTTGTAGAATGAGAGAAACTGCTCTCTCTCAAAAAAAAAAAAAAACCAAACAAAACCCAACCAAAAAACAAAACCAACACCCTGTATTTGCTTGTCTGACTCTAAAGTGAGCTTAAAAATTGGCATTTACCTTTAAAGTTCCTGAATTCAGGATAAATGGATTCCACCCTACATGTCCTGTATTCAGGACACTGAGCTAAAGAGTTGTGACAACTTCCAGACAGCTTCTAAGGGAAAGCAGAACATAGTAGGTGTTGTAACACAGCATTGAATTTTCAGTTAACACAGTAATTGACTTTCTTGTGCCTGGCAGTCAGGCAGGAAGTCATTAGTCAGTGCCTAGAAAGTTGTTGACTGATTCATCTCAATATCAACAAGCACCTTGTAGAGGCAGAAATGTGAACAACAGCAGTGAGAAGGTCCAGGTTATAAGGCTGAATTCAAGACTTTGCCTTTCACAGGATACCAGATGACTATGGTTCACCTCTCTGTTGGTTTGACTCACTGATCTAGTGGTAGTGTCTCAAGGTGAAAATAGAAGTTGTGGTGATGTCATCAGAGACCTGAAGCTGCCCACACTGACTGGTAATAAATAAATCCTGCCAACTACCTTGACAAATCCGTTGGGAGAAACAGAGTACAGCTCTCCATTAATCAGATGCCTGAAACCTTAATTCCAATTTAAACACATCATCAACTCAAAAGAAGTTAATTTCTTGCACAATTATCTTCTCTCTGGGACAGCCTTTACAAGGATTTTTCACAGAAATCCCCATTCTAGAGTCAGTCTTAGTCTTACCCACCTCATCTGGCAAACAAATAAGGTCCTAGCACCAGCCACTTGTGTCAGTAAGAAAAAGAAGTTTCTAGGAGATTTTAAAACACTTTTGGACTGATCTGCTAACTACAAGCACGTGCAGATTTGGTTATTTCTTGCCTTGTCACACAGCAATGAGAGGAATGGAAAGTCAAACAAAGAAAGGGGACTGAATCTGGTTCCTTTACTAGTTGTTCAAGCATGAATACAAACAATAGAAATAATGGCAATGATTGCTCTTCCAGCTGTGGAAGCAAAGGTTAAAAGTAAGAAGGTCTAGTGCTCTTTCAGTGCATAGGGCAGGGCTTCTCAAACTCACCGAGGACCATCAACACAGAGACCAGTAGTGCAGCACCATCATGCTTCAGAAAAGAGGCAGCTTTCAAAATCAATGTTCTGGATTATTAGAGGTGAAACCGGAAATTTTCAGATGCTGGTCTCAAAATTACGTTTCCACAGCTAAGAGAAGCAGCATTCCCTTCATAGTTCTTCAGGAGGATGTGGCATACAGGCATTTTGGTAGAGTACTGTATGAATCCCAATAACTTCTTGCTGAACACAGTGAGTAGTCTTGAAACAGTCGGAAGGAAAAGCCATCTTTGTGTTTGCGTTTTCCCATCAACTACACTAATAGAGGAAAAATCGTCAATTATTGCTCTTCTGTGTGATTCTTTTCAGATCGGTAAATGAAGATTCACACCAAAAAATGTAGGTAAATAAATAGTAGCTAAAGAACAGCAACTTAAAAACTCCTCCCTGGCAACTGTATTTTGGGGTGGGGATTGTTGTGGTGTTACCACAACCTCTTGTTTGGCAAGGAAAATATGCTTCAGAGGAATACCCACCTCTGTCTCAAAAGCAGTTAAAAAATTCAGTTGCAGCCTACAGGCACTTAAGAAACTCTGTTTTTTCTCTGCTTTTCCCATGTTTGCTGGTTTTCCAGTTGGCAGCTGCAACCTATAAATAGCTGAAAAGATGATTCGCCCGAATGATGAGAGTAAATGATTCACAAATGAAATAATTACACTGCATCTGTGCAGAGCTCTGCAACTGAACTCGTAATGCTAGTCACTGTGCTTGTTGGGCACAGAAAGGGAAGAACCGAAGACCCGGACCTGTTTTACACCACTGTTCCTAGCATGCTGAAAAGGTCACTCATACTCCACAGTTACTGTTTTTAAGGATCTGATCCAAAGTCCATTGTTTTCTAAGCAGCTCAAGACTTGGTTCTGCTTTCTTCTACTAGCATGTCTTTTTCATGTGTGTTTGTAGAAATGCAGCTGCAGGCAGGAACAGCGCCATTTGGTTTCATTATGTGGAAAACCCAATCTCTTCATGTACTGTTCATACAGCATCCTGTCCTTCAAATAGTATTACTGTTGGCCTTGCTTAGATAGCTGAGTCAGAAGAAAAATTGTTGTTGGTTTTCCACACTGACTCCTGCATTGATTTCTCTCCTGTGGGTTTTAAAACATGCTCCTTTTCACTGGTTCCCAGGAGTACTTCACTGCAGGAAGCTATACCCTACTGCAGACGCCTCTCTGTATTGCTGTAGAATGCCTCCACTTGGCATTGTCGTTTCAAAATCTTTCTTCTCTGCTTTCTGAAGTTCCATAACAAAATTTAATTTCAATTACACACTCGCAAAGTTCTTTTACAGAAAAGAAAAAAAGAAAAAAGAAAAAAAGGAAAAAAGAAAAAAAAAATTATATAAGTTTAAGATCACCTTGCTTGAAAAGCTTGTTAAGAGCCAAATGTGCACTGAAGTGTAATTATTTACTGCCTTATGAATAAAGACAGAGAAGCTTTGGCATTGTGAGATGAGTGGATCTTCATCAAATTCAGAACCATTCAGAATTACCATCAGAGGTTATTAAACTCCTCTATGCGCTATTAAATTCCACCACTAAATTCCTTCATGTGGTCTTACCTCAGTGAGTTTGTACCCCATCTAAATTCAAGACAAAATCACAATTCAGCCACAGCAGAAGTATCAAGTTGCAACATGTGAAAATTTGTATCACTAAGAGTTTTTCTTTTTCCCATCTATCACCGCTGCTACAAACAAGATGTGACTCCATGAAGGGCCGAGTATCCACGTGTGTCAGACCTTCGGATAGATGCTGGTACAACTCACCAGTATGTGCCTGTGGTGGGTTGACCCTGGCTGGGTGCCATATGCCCACCAAAGCCACTCTATCACTTCCCCTCCTGGACTGGATGGCGGAGAGAAAATATGACGAAAGCTTCATGAGTTGAGATAAGGACAGGGAGACCTCACTCACCAGTTACTGTCACAGGCAAAACAGACTTGACTTGGGGAAATTATTTGGGGGATGGGTAACAGGGGTCGTGGTTAGTCCGTCACACATTGTCTCCATCACTCCTTCCTGCTCAGGGGCAGGATTCCTCACGCTCTTCCCCTGCTCCAGCGTGGGGTCCCTACTATGGAAGACAATCCCTACCACTGAAGGTAGTCCTCCACAAACTTCTCCAGTGTGAGTTCCCACGAGCTGCAGATCTTCATGAACTTGTCCAGCGTGCGTCCCTTCCATGGTGTGCAGTCCTTCAGGAACAGACTGCTCCAGTGGGGGTCCCCCATGGGATCACAAATCCTGCCAGCAAACCTGCTTCTGTGTGCTTCTCTTCACCTGCTGCTCTTTTGTAATAAAAGAAGAGATAGTTTTAGAGAGAAAATCACCATATATAATTTGGCACTTAAAATACAGGAAGTCTGTGAATCTGAGTATTTAGAAGACTGGGTACTTAGTCATCTTTATCCTCAGGAGAAATAAAGATTGACTCGTACAATTAACTCTATCGGACAACAAGAATTTCAGTTGAAATAAATCCTACGCACAGATCTCATAGTTTGACAGCAAAGAGGCCAGATATTATATGCCAACCAGCCCTTAATTAACTGACATTGAGTAAGGTCATTCCTAAGGCAGCACTCAGAATAGTCTCTTAACACTATATGACAGCTGTAATTGTGAGATGAAGCCATCTCCATCCTAAATATTTCACGCTGGTTGGAGACAACACCTCTGCGTAATGACTGCTGGCTAACGTTTGGTTCTTTGACGTCTCTTGCGTTCTCCCGTTTGGACATGCCCAAAATGGTAGATCTGATCCAGTGAAAGGATAAGTGAGACAGTCTGTGTGGATCATGTTCTCACATATAAACATAAGAAACCCCCAAACTGAACAAACAAACAACTTGGTTTGCTAAGACCCAGTTGATCTGCTTGGAAATCACTCTAAAGAAGAGCGAAATGCTCGAAAAACAGGGCTGCAGTTACTTAATAAGCTTTCTCTCCTTTGTGGTGTCACTACCCTGAATTGCTTCTCAGGATGATCTAGACACTGCTGAAAATTATACTCAGAATATAAAAAGTCATTTCCTTTATCAGTCACCAAAGGTAAAGGAGCTAGAGGCCTCTACTCCTGAACACACTAACTTCTTCATTAGTCCAAATCAACCCAAAACTGCTATGGTAGAAGTTTTTGAAAAAGAAACAGGTCTGGGAGCAACACTGGTACAGGATAATATGTAGAAAAAACATGAATCATTTACACAGATGGGATAGGAAATATGCACACCATGAAACGGGACCTTAACATTCTTTTTATCTCACAATACTTCTCAATGTGGCAGTGTGAACTGTTTCCACAGCAAGGAGCCTCCTATTAGGAAAAATGTCAGTAGCACATGTGGAATTGTTCTGCAATATGGATCTACCTCTAATGATTACTAATTTCCAAGCAGAAAGGAAAAATGGTCCAGCCACTCTCCCATTGCCAGTGAGAAATAGTAGTGGGGGAGCCCTACAAGGGAAGGTGACACAGGAGCTGGTGACAGAAAGGCAGACAAGGCATTGCCCTCACCAACAAGGGCACAGTCCCTCATTGCCTGAGCAAAGCAGGTCCAGTAACAGCAGCCATCATCATCAAAGAACTGAGACAACCACGGAAATGTGGTGGTGATGCAGCAGAGCCAAGATGAAGCCAGGAAGATGTCAGCAAGGCAAGGTCAGGCTTGGCAGGGTAAAAGTCTGGGCACAAGCTTACTTACCTCAGGCAAGGACGTGGGGCAAGAACCTGATCTTAAATGCAGCTCCTACACATCCTAGGGAGGCTTCTCATATATTGTTTTCCTGTAACCCCATGACTGCCTCTTTCTAAAGGGAAAGAGCCTTAAGAAAAGGAAATTGGATTCTGAAGCGTATGAGGTTGGATTCGTTAGTGGATTGTTACAGTGTCTTAAAAGGAAACCTAAAACTGGTCTTGCCTTCTGACTAAATGCATTAGAGAAATCCATCAGTCTTGTCTCTTGGTCATTCAGCACAGTGACAATTGCAGCTGTGTAGAATTACAGAGCTACAGAATTGTCAGGTGTGGTCATGGAACTGGGAGAAGTTATCATCACCCATGGCATTACTTTTCACTTGGAGTCCAGTGACCTGACCTCATTGTGGGGAAAATACAAACATGGTAGCCATGGGTGAGAAAAAGCTCAAACAGCATGTTGGTGTGGTATGACACTAAGGCAGCTACAGACTAGGGAAAAAACAAACGAAAACCAGCAGAGTGGAGTCAATAGTTCAAAACCAGAAATGTGCCTGTCTGCCCACTGGGATGGACAGGTAACAGACAACAAGTAGTAGTTTGATTAACAACATATGTTAAAAATTAAGAGTGAGACTTGGTCTGGTGGAAAGGGAGCCTAAGTAAGTCAATGCTACTAAAGCTAAAACCTCTCGTGTGTCTGTAAACCACGTGTTACCATAAAGAAGCAGTAGATTGTAGAGCCCAGCTCAGTACCATAGGAGAGTCGTCACAAATATCAGGGGAAAAGAAAAAATACGTTAGTGATGGAAGATCATTTGCTCATATATTCTGCTCATATAGCCATATTTATCTTCTGGTAGCCATCCAGTCAGGGAATCTGTTGAACTTGTTGGTAGACATTTCAACAAAATAGGGAGTTACTGAATAGCAATTAAATACCACATCCAGAGCAAATAAAATGGAACAGAAAGGGTATCACCTTTAACAGGCAGGTGGGATGTTCCTCACTTCTCTGAAGACAAAGAACATGCAATCAAACACACCTGAGAAGAATGACATCTCATTCTCCTGGCACCAGGAAGTACAACAACCTGTTTAAGACAACAAAGGTCATATCAAGACGTGTCCTCCCTTGAGTCAAACTGGCTCCTACTTCCATTTACAATATGCAGGAAGGGTTAGTGCTTCCAGAGAGAGACTCATTTGGAGATCCTCCAGTTAGAAGTATCCTGTAAGTCTCGATTTGGAATGGTACAGAATAAATTCAGGGCACAAGGAGAAAGAGTCTAGAACATAGCATAGAGCGAGGAAAAAGATCACAAGAAAAATTAAAGAAATTAAATTAAAAATTAAATTAATGGGGTTTTTTATATCCCCGAAGTTAGCTGCTTGCTACCCACAGAGTGTATATCCCAAGATACAAAGAAAAGAGTCAATTTTTGCACTAAATTCAATGCCTCATAGTAGAGGCAAAAATCACTGTGAGAAAAAACACAAGACAACTTCCAATGCTATTAGACGTGTTAATAGCTTAATAGAACGTCAGAGAAAAATGGAGTTCAAACCTGTTAATTTGTCAACGACATACCTATCTTTATGATCTCATCTGTCTGTGCTCTGATGCGCCGTGAAAATCGTACTTGCTTACACACACACCCTTTGGACAATTCATCACTAGTTCAAGGCTAATTCACAATTTCCAAAAGCACGCGCATACTAAATACCTGCGGAACTCTCTCCTGACAAATTGCTGACAAACAAAACCAACATATAAGCTTAATCTTTAATTTACTGTCTGAGGCTCCATTGCATATTTACAGAGAGCTCTCACATGAATGGCCACATTATGCCACATGTCAAGTCACCAGCAGCATCTGTCTCAGCTCAAGATTCCACACCGACAGCAGTAACTATGAGAAGTAAAGCCCATCCGAGCACTGCATTAAGCAAGAAGTCACAAACCTCTTGAGAAATGTCTCAGGCTCAACTGAAAGTAAACAGATGTTAATAATTCACTGTGCATTCGTGAGCCGCTTTCAAGAACTGTCTGGAAAATGGAGAACAAATAGCAGCACAATACTGCAGCCCGCATTTGAACTTCTTCAAAAGAAATACATCCAGCACTAAATGTCAATGTGAAGTCTTGCCAATTACAGTGCCTATGACAACCTCGTCCAAACATTCAGGCTACTGGTCCTTGACTAGCAAGCAAGGCCGTTAAGTTTGCCAAGCGACTCTGTAGCCTGGAGTTTTTCACCAAAAAATGCTATTTTGCTGAAGCCTGAAGCACGAAAGGGATAGCAACCTCCGGGGACATTCACTTAGTGAAAAATGTGGCATTATTTCAGAATCTTGAAAGCAACTCAAGTCATTACCATACCTTCTTCCATTCGGGCACACAACTACCAACAGGCTGTGTTCTGACTGAAATTTCCATGGGTTGTCATCTTCCCTTCCTGAAAAACAAAATCTGCCAGGCATATTCCGAGTCCCCTTCCACTCATGGGTGTGCAATCTGGTGCTCCAGGACGTACAAACTCGGGGATTATAAAATTCACTGCCCATGCAAGTTCTCAGTGTGTAATACCAAGTAGTCAATGTAACTCCTGTGCCTGCAGGTTCATTCTGTGGGACTTGAGCTCCATTATTTAAAACGAGATACACATTGTGTAAAAGATACAGCAATGCGCAGAATTTATGGCATTTTCAGAGAATCGCAGAATAGTTGAAGTTGGCAGGGTCCCCTGATATTCATCTAGTCCAACCACCCTGCTAAAGCAGGGTTAGCTACAGCAAATGTCCCAGGACTGAGTCCAGGAGGGGTTTGAGTATCTCTGAGGATGGGGACTCCACACCTTCTCTGGGCAACCTGTTGGGGTCTTAGAACACCTTCATAGTAAGAAATTTTTCCTTACATTTAAAAACCATTTCCAGTATTCCTGTTTGTACCCATTGCACCTTGTCCTGTCACTGGACATCACTGAGAAGAGCCCGGCTTCATCTTCCTCCCTTTCTCCCAGGGGGAGTGAGTACACATGCAAGCCAATAGGTTAATTTTAGAACAAATATTAAAACATGCACCAACATTTCTTCTTCAAGGGGTTTGATTGAGTATACTGCAAACAGACGCTGCTGGCATGGGAATTCCAATCTGCAAAGTAATACATTAATATTATAGTGAAACATAATGTTTTATTTATATACACACAACCAATATAAAAGGCAAGAAGCCCCGGATTTGTTGTAGCCCCTCACCATGGTTGTGTTGGTTGGCTGGGGTTTTTTGCTAATGAACAGGACAAATGGCAAAGCTTACTAGAGAAACGCACAGAAGCGTTAGAGCTTAATTGGCTTCTACTTTTGGGTCAGCCAATGTTCCTGCTACAAAGCCAGGGGGGTGGGGGGTGGGATTCTTGCAACTTATTCATGTTTCTCACTAGCACAAGAGCAGCTAAAGTAGAGGCAACCATGGCTACCGTCGTGGGATCAGCAAACTCCTTTCACAGCTGTAAATATTTGTAGTGGAGCCAATTAGAGGCAGCACACTTTTGTCAGCATTGCCTAGGAAACATCGATACCTTCTCCAAAGAATCCCCCACCTCTCCTTATCCTGCTGACATTTATTGAACAGTAGTGTCAGCTCTGGTGGCTAATGTTGCCTCCTACACACACGGTGTTAGAAGCTCTGTTTGCACTAGGTGAGAAACCGGCTCTGACAAACAACAAAGCTGCTTCTGAAGATGCTGAGAACCTCGGTTCTCGCTCCTCAGCTGCCTGTTGGGCCTCTGAAATCGGTAGAGAGGCAGCTGTGAAATACCCCAGGCAGTGAGCTTTGTTTTAAACTAACTGGAAGATCTCAGGATCCTTTTATATAGCTCTTTGTATGTAAACACCTTTCAAAGTCAGTTAGGGACTGATGCATCTGCTCACAGGATAATTCTGTAAGCAAGAGAGCTGCACATATAGAAGTCACGGATAAAATGCTGTTCCCTTTCACTCAGAATGTACAAGCAAATAACCTCAGAAATCTGGGAAAGATTCTGACAAAAATTCCCTTACATCCTTCTGTGCAAGGTACCCCCAAACACAAGACACCTACATTCAACATGCCTCAGCTATGGATTTTCCAAAATACAGGGGTCAGTGTGTCCTGGCGGATTTAAACAGTCTTTACCATGTCTAAACCCTCGTCCTGCACTTGTCAAGCACTTTGCTAGTGTTCAGGACAAAACTTAGTTCATGTTAAGACAGGGTAAAGGTGTAGCACATGGAGCGGGTCAGATGGTAATTCCAAAGCTGACTAAGAAGTGATATGCCATGGGGATGACAGGCCACTCAAAAACCTCCCTATTAGCTACGCACTAACATCTCCTTTCTGATTTTTAGAAGTTTTCCGTCTCATTCCCAAGTTCTATAGCAGTCTTTCATGGTAAACCGCTTCAGTATGGAGCAGAGCTGTAAGCACCTGCAGGCGTGTTCAATAGCTCTCTCTGTGCTCCATCTCAGCGCTCACTATTTTCTCTGATTTCCTAATTTAAAGACAACATCGTTCATACATGCCACCAGATGATAAGGGAAACAGGGCTGTGGTTCCACAGCGGAACCGCTTTGTGTTGGACATATGATGAGAATTTGTGATGCGTTATGAGAATTTGTGATGAATTATGAAAATTTGTGGATGCATTATGAGAATTTGTGCACTACTCTTGCTCAGATAAACGACAGCTGAACTCACAGTGAGTACAGGGCACAGGCTGTGACAACTGCCCCGCTGCAGTAAGTGTCAATGCAAGACATTTTCCACCACCCTGAGGAGCCCTGCAGTCAGCAGGCAGACACTGAAGCAGGTAACACATGCATGGCAGGAAAGAAACTGAGCAGGAAAAACTGAGGTGAAGAAACCCGACTTGTTAAAACAGCCCTGAAGCCTTTCCTACTTTTAAGTGAAGGGAGACAAATGGAGGGAAGTTGTCAAATGGATCTGTTTCTCCTGCAAGCATTTTGGAAGCTGGTTAGTGTCTCTTCCTACCCTTTCTACTGAGGCAGTGATTGAAACTTCAGTTTTCCAGCCAGAAGCAGCTGGCAACAAGCACAACTGTAGGAGAAATGCTGAAATATCAGTGTCAGAGGGTGAAGGAGTAGCAGTCACCGGCACCCTGCTAACAAATACAGACGCGTCAAGTTTCACAGAGAAGCAATGCGGTTGTTTACCATCAGATGGGATAATAAGATCATTGCTCAGGCACTTCAGGTTGCAAACATCATCGACTTCCACGAACAGAAAGGTGACAGCTCATACTGCGATAACTACCCTAGTACCTCATTTCTCATGCTGCTATATAAATCCGCAGGAGAGTAACGGTCAACAGGCTTGCTCGAAAGACTAAGAAAAACATTCTGGGATGTCAATGCATCAAGATTAGGTTAATATAATTCTGTAGCTCAGCAGATTCAGATAGAACCACAATAAATATACTTCCAGGCTTACCAGCCTTAGCAAAGACTCGATGCAATATATGCACTTATATGGCTGCCCAGGTGGTCTGGAAACTGCCATTCACTCAGTTCATTGTCACAGAAGAGCAAGTGTCGTGGAACGAGATGGAACATAAGCTCCTCTAGTTGTGAAAATCAGCACCGAGTAAGGCTGCGTCTTTGCAAGACTCCTGCCTAAAATTTTGAACAAACTAATGGTTTTTTTTGGATCACAAAATCATCAAGGACATCATGTAGAGTATCATTTTGTCAACGGCAGAATATTCAACTACAGAATAGCAAAGCCATTATAGAATCAGAGGTGAAAGTATTGCCAGTTCATTAATTCTGCTAGTAATTGAGCTCTGCACACTGGAGGATGCACAGCTTATTACAGACCATGATGCTGCATTGTCAAATCACTTAATTTTAGTAACACTATAAAGAAAACAGAAAGAACACTATAAACAAATCTTATTCCAGTAACTTCAGTCATTTGGAAAATGTGCAGGTAACAGATTATACCAAGGGTACACATCAAAACCATGGGCAAATGCCCATGTAGCTGAAGTCCTGCAGAGTGGAGTGAAACCTGAAAGAACTTGACTTTATAACTATTGCTTCTAAAATGGGGTCTATTTTGTATTTGAACCTGCCTAACAGTCATGCTTCTGCAATAATGCAAGCTCTAATGCCTCCCATGTGGTCTTTTCTTTTTGTTCTTTACGGAGAAGCAGAGCTGGAGGGGGTGAGGGAGAAGGGGAGGTCAGTGTGCGCTAGGAATTGCTCTGTGACAGCTCCACTGCTAACCACAGCACAGAGTGTCTATGAATCTTGCCTGGTCTTGACAAGCACAGCTTGACAAGTGCAGCATACCTTGTACCATAGGCAAACCCAATTTCCATAGTGCTCTTGCTCAGCTAGCCCAGCCCTGCAGCCTTGTGCAGTGACAAATGTCACCAGTTCAGGAGTCAGATGCTTTACCAAGTGAACTCACTGTTACCTTCTCCTTAACATAGAAACTGTGTGCTTGTGGCCAGACCATGAAGATACCACTGAACTATGCTGTCACCAGCAATACATACTTTTTTCCTTCCTCCCTCCTCTTCCTTTCTCCTCCTATTGACCTTTCCACCTTGACCCAACCGAGAGCTAACAGAACATTCCTATTTGTCAGTCACTTTCATGGTGCACCTGCCATCCCCGCCTGCACATCACACTCGCGTGCATTTCAAGAGGAGAATCCTGATCCTCTCAGCTAAAGACACCAACTATTCTAGGACATTTTATGTAAAATGCACCTCTTACTTCACCCATTTCATGTGCATTACTGAGAAAGAAAGAAGAAAAGGGGTAGAAAAGTATGGTACATGCTGTAACAGCAGTGCCCTTTGCAAAAGTACGTTCCACCTACCTCTGAGACTGGCTGGTCTGTCATTAGACCACGAGTCTGTGACACAACAAATTTCCCCCAAGTCCACTCTCTGGTCTTTCAAAGCTTTTCAAAGCTCAATTCCCAAATCTGCCATTTCCTTCATCCTCAAGAATGTCTCTGCTGCATTCAGTTCATTTGCAGACTTTAATTTTCTTAAAGCAATAGGCAGGAATATCATAACTGCTTCTACAAACATTTTTTCCTTGTAATTTTGAAATCTGAGTTTCACTTTTCAAAGCCTTATAAAAATTCCTAGCTCTGGGTAAAATGATGTGACCCACTTTACACAAGGGGACAGACTAGAAGCCGTTAATGGTCCCCCTCAGGTCTTAAAAATATCGAATACCAGAAGCAACCCTTGAATCTCTGCCTCATAAGTTCATTAATGATTTAATCTTAGGCTTTTTGAGGAGTAGTTCATGTATTGAGACTTGAATGTACATCAGGTTTACTCTCTATGGAACTGAGTCAGCAAAACAAAGGCATCTCCACTTAGAGGGAAATGAACACGCTACACAAACATTTTTGTTACAAGCTACTTCAGTTTGAACTATATGCAGTGCTTGATAAAAAGAACTATAAGAATAAAGGTCACTCTGGAAACTTACCATCTTGCTAATTCCTGCTGTAGTTTGATTTCTTTGCTCTCTGCATGTGCCATTGTTCTTCCAGCAGTTGTCCTTGTGCCCAAACCCTTCACATAACCTTGTCAGTATGACAAGTTGCTGTTATGTGTCAAGAGTAAGCGAGATGTTATATGCCTCATTTCCTCATATCCATCCCTACCTAGGAGTTCTCCCACGGTATCTAGACCATTCACACAACTTGTGAATACAACATGCTTGATCTCATCCTCATTCAGCACAGAAAAAAGTACAAGCTGAAAGCAATAACACTCTTTCAAAGTCATTTCCTCTATCAATGATCTCCCACAAATAGTTTCTGAAAGATCATCTTCAAGTAGTGGGATAATACACTCTCTTTCCACAGCACATTGTCACCAAATTCCTGCTACCAATCTATCCATATCAAGGTGGATGTAATACCACAGGTCCTGCAAAAAGGCAGTAAATACAGGTACAAAATATATCTCCCAAATTCTCTTTCTCATTCAACAACTTTGTCCTCCAATGTTACACTTTGGTTCTCTCCTACAAGTTTTTTCCAAAGCTGGAATATACAGGTTAAGTCCCCAATTCAGTTACAATTTACGCACAACCCAGTTATACAAACAACCTGTTCTCAGTAAATGAAGTAGTGGTTTCTCTGGACTCTCAGGAAAATTATTGTTTCAGAGACCTCTTATGAGAATGATGGGTCTCACTCTTCACTTTCCCCAGGAGGTTCTGAAACTGTTTAAGCTGCTGCTCTTCTCTCAGCTTTGCTAGCAATGCAGTTGGGTTTGCGTGCTGCTCCACAGCCTTCAACCGTGGGAGTTCACATCTCTGTGGATAAGGAATATCAGCTTGCACATGATAACAGAGCAGGTCCAAGCATTACTGGATCTGCTCTTCCTAGCAAAGTAAGGAGAAAAAGAAAATTTAATTTTTTCCAACATACTATAAATACATAAATGCACACATAAATACATAGGAGACAGTGAACCAAAGAGACTGAGGTCTTCAAAGCAGGAGAATGATTCCCCCATGAATCTGCATTTTACCTTCTCTGGTCACCAGGCACTGTTCAGACATGCTTGCAGAAGGCTTGTCGCCTTCATGGAATTCTCTTCTTGTTAGAGAGCCCTGAGGACAACCTTGCGGACAGCCAGAAGTCACCTCCTGTAAGATTATGCTCTAGATTTTCTTCTAGTACTTTTATTTTTCATCAGCTCCATTTGAAACTTTCCAGTGAGCTGTAATGGCTTTCCTGGTTCACTGTTCACTCCAGTTGCACTGAATCCAATCATAAGTAACTTGCAGCACTAATAAAATTTTATTTGTACTCCCTGTCACGTCTGATAGCTTGCTTAGATTACTAATTAATAATAATCCTAGGCAGTAGTATAAAGATTTTCACCAAAAAAAAAAAAAAAAAAGGTAAAAGCAGCATGTTTTTACTCCATGCTCAGTTTTCAGACTGTGTGCCCTTCCTTCCCACTGTGAATGTAAGGAACTTGAAGTTTACTGACCCTGTTAGCACAACTCTGTTGGGAGCCACACTTTAAAACTGAAAGTATCTAACTGCATATATCTACTCAACAGCCCACTGGTGTTCTGAGAAAATGAATTGCCTTTGGGAAAAAGTTAACCTTGTCATCGCATACTGACAAGGCAAAAAGCTCACTGGTTAAGCTCAGTACAGGCTCTGCCATCCTCCTGTAACAGGGAAAGTGAGAACTGTCAGCTTGCAAATTGGAAGAAAAACATATGGGTGAAGAAGAGGAGAAGCTGAATGACAATAAAACTAGTGCTGAAGGAGAGTAGTCCAGGATGAGAACAGTAAAAAATGCCCATGAGGTCAAATGAAAAGAAAATGGGAAAGATTTAAGCTGAGTTGTAGAGAGGAGAACTGGAATGAACATTGCAGAGAGGCTTATTTAGACCCTGGCCAAAACTTTAATGTGAACTCTGACACAGAACTGCATGACCACGGAGTTTGGACTTTGCAGAGGCTGATCAATAACAAACATCTGAGATGATTCTTGTTCAATTCAAACCTCTGAAAAGAGCAAGTGTTGCAGGCACTGCCACCAGATTTTCCTCTGCATATGCTGCTTTTTAGTGGCTGAGGCTGCCAGCTCAAGAGGAGGTTTGTGACACAAAGCTTTCTCTTCTGTCCTCACTTTAGAAACGAGGGGAGAAACTGTGAAAAATTCCTCAGGGTGCAGAAATGGCCATTGTCAAAGTTAGAATTCCCATTACTGCCCCACTTGCTCTCCCACCCCCCCACCCCACCCCCCCCCCCAGTTCTACCTCATGCTCACGCTGTATCCCCCATATCTACAGGCTTGCCCAAAACACCCCGTCACTGTTGCTGCAGGAATCATCTACACTCCACCAAGGCTGATGCGGCAGATGGCATTCATAATGTGCTGGATATAACATTGATCGACTGGTTCAATGAGCCAAAGGAAGGAAAGGGAAGAAAAAGATTATTTGTAAAAGCTGATTTCTGAAAGATGAAAAAAAAAAAAATATATATATATACAACACAATACAATACAAAAATAAATTGAAATAAAAATCACATCAAGTCACTCTGGAACCCAGAGATGCTAACGTCAAATGGAAAGTGCATGTTCAGAGACAGCTTTGACTCCTAGGGCTGTGTTTCAGACTTTGAAGTACCTTTGCGCTGATAACGAATCTACTCTCAGTGGAAAAAAGAAAAAAACCCAGAGTTTCTCAAAGAAATTAA
Organism: Bucorvus abyssinicus; assembly: GCA_009769605.1. Taxonomy (NCBI): domain Eukaryota; kingdom Metazoa; phylum Chordata; class Aves; order Bucerotiformes; family Bucorvidae; genus Bucorvus; species Bucorvus abyssinicus. The sequence goes on from CM020028.1 coordinate 13,842,272, forward strand.
AAAGCTTTCTAATACCAGGCTGGTAACCAGAGCCAGCGGCAAGCTGGATGTGAGGCAGAACTCAGGTCTGTTCTGTTTTCTTTGTGAGAGGCTCCTTGCAGATACTTTGAAGACAAGAGATGACACGAGTTTTTCCCCAAGAACATGCATGTCTCTTTAGCAATGTCCCCTCTTGAGAAGGCACCTCAGCCCATCCTGAAAAATATTGGAGAATGTGCTGATTTGGGCTGGGGCAGAGTTAATTTTCTTCAGAGAGGCTGGTATGGGGCTGTGTTTTCAATTCGTGCTGGAAACAGTGTTGGTAATTCAGGGATGTTTTCATTATTGCTGAAGGGTGGTTACAGGGTCATCACCTTTTCTGCCTCTCACCCCACCCCACCAGTGAGCAGGCTGGGAGTGCACAAGAAGTTGGGAGGAGACACAGCTGGGAGAGCTGACCCCAGCTGCCCAAAGGGATATTCCACCATATGACGTCATGCTCAGCAATAAAACTAGGGCGGAGTTTGGCCAGAGGGACACTGCTCGGGGATGAGCTCAGGGAAATGGCCATGTGCAGCATGTCGTGAGTAAACTAGTCTTCTGTGTGAAATTTTCCTTGTTTCCACGACCACAGAATCACAGAATCAAGTGGTTGGAAGAGACTATGAAGATCATCAAGTCCAACCGTTCACCCTGCACTGCCAGGGTCCCTAAACCATGTCCCTCAGCACCGTATTGACGCATAAATCTGTTATGTACTTCACTGCAGGAGATACAATCCTGTTAGGAGAGTCTGGCACGTGGGAAAAAGCTGGTGCTGCTTAAAAGCTTTAAAAGAAAGGAAGTGACAGTTATATACAGCAACAGCCAGACATGACAAAGACATAAACAGTGTTTTATTGTGTCCTTGGAGGGAAAAGGTTTTGTATGTGGACCAGAGTTTCATTCCCTGCAGGGCAGAAAGTGAAAATGGACTGTAAATTATAATTGAAGTGGCAACTGTAGTTAAACCACCAGGCATGCATTAGCAGATGTGAAAAACCCAGGAACCAGCACTCACACCAGGTTTGCGACTAATATAAACCAAATGCCAACATTGTATATGCAGCCTATGTAGTGTGAGATGTCCAGCAGCACTCATGAATTATCTTCAGAGGTGCTGAATGCTATATGAATATCTACTCAGCGAAGAAGAGGTACCTTTTCCAGCAGCCCAAACACTGAAGAGAATTTTCTTTAATTTCTCTGACTCGTTGCCACGGCCCTGAATAAATGGTGAGTCTGTACCTAATGAGGAAAGACCTCAGAGTGGTCACAGGAGTCACTGACTTACAGATCTGACAGCGTACTGTCAAGGAAATCCAGACCTCTCTCAGCAACAGAGAAGTTTGAAGTTCTTTGAGGCAGAATAATGTGCCCTAAAACAATTATCAGGCCAAATCCCTCTTCAGGCTTCAGAAATACCATCATCTGGTGGATGAACAGTCATGCCTTGCACCAATGCCTCCCCTGCTGCTTTCTGCTGAAAGCTCAGGTAACCATCTTGAACATGACTTGATTCTCAAAGGCTCACCATTATAAGGACAAGATGATCTTTGGTGTCTAAGGACCATTATGAAGAATTGGGTTTTTATTGTGTTAATTTTCTGTAAAGTTCTAAAGCTCCATAAGGTTCCTTAACCATGTATGTAGAAATGTGTATGAGAGAAGTACTAAAAATTTTAAAAGAGACAGAGAGACCAGTTTTTCAGCAGTTATGATGGACAGAATCTTTTACTACACTCCCTTGAGGACTGTTTTCCGGCCAAGTGGAACAGCACCGCTCAACTCCCCAGTGCTAAACTCATTCCCTACCCTGGGAACTAGGTGGCCAGGTGCGCAGCCTGTCTCTTGAGAATAGACTTTGCATGGGCTAGCATCAAACTGTGTCTAGTCATTGTCAGGAGGAGAGCTAGTTGGCATAGATAAAACCATGCCAGTGATGATGCTAATAATTCCACAGTATGGATTAGTGCCCATTCTGCCTGTTTCCCACCTCTGTTTAGTTTTGATAATGCACATGTAGCCCTGGAGGACAAATCACAAATATTTTAATTTCCAGGGTTGTCTTCCTGTCCAATGATAACATAGAACTACTGTCTTTTGTGACTACTGTCCACCAGCAGCTCAGCTGCTGTATAAGGCAGTTGCGTAGATAATTTTCAGACACAAGACATTGCAGACTATGTCACTGTTAGAGTGAAGGAAAGCAGCTCAGGTGCCCCGCAGATTACGCTATCTGATTTTCATGGCATAAATCCCTTCACAATCAAAAGAAAATGTACTAGCAACATTGGCAGAACTTTATTTTTGTAAGACCTCCATGGTTTTGGGGGTCAAAACCAATCAAGGCAATAATGTGATTATGCATGCAAACTTCTGCATCAGGCTGGTCTCCTAGCAACAACGGCAACCCGACATAGAACAGACTTTTATTGAACGTGCTGGGTAATACAGCAAGTCAGACAGCAGGGTGAAGTGTGTGGCTGGTGTCAGCTAAGTTTTTCTGTAAATTAGCTTTCGTAACATCTTTTATCGCCTCAGCCCATGAAGTAGGAGAACAGCTTTGCACAAGGCTGGAAGGAGGTTTATTAATTATCACTACACTGCAGCACTGCTGCCATAAAGACAGGGAGGGGGACTCTTGCTGACAACCCTTTGCCTTTGGAGCAGTATCTCTATTGCTGGAAACTCCAGATTGGAGAGAGACACTCCACAAAATTTTTGGCAGGGATTTTCTTGTGGCTCCTGAGAATAGACTGCGCAGGGCTGAAGTAAGGCCCTTTCGTTTTTGTACTCCTCCAGATTAAAGTCCATGGGAAATAACTGTTAGCCTAAATAATTGCCAGCACAGAGAAGATCTACTTGCGTGCATGAGGTAAGTCATCTCTCTCTCTCTTTTTTTTTTCTTCCACAGTGTTCTTCTAACCAAATTGGGGAGTCATAGGCTGGATGGACTTCCAGGTGGCTGAAAACTGGATCAGCAGGCTGAAGAGGCAACTGTCAACAGTTCAAAGTCTAACTGGTAACTAGTTAGACGCAGTGTTCCTCAGGGGTGACACATGGCCCACTGCAGTCAAGCTGTAACTAGGCAGCCCCCAGCACAGTTGGAAATGACCTGGTTTAAACAAACCAAGACTCTAAGGAGGCTTTAGCTCTCAAGGTTGAATACAGCAGGATAAGAAGATCCCATCTTTGTGAAAAAAACAGAAGGGTTAGACCCAAAAGGTGTACCACGGGAATAAAGAATCAACACTACTGAGTACTTCGACCATCAAAGATTTAGGGCACGTTTGGCCTGTGTATTGCAACCCAACAGAAGCAGCTGGTCAGTGTCTTGCCAAAGGGCACTTTGTGAGTAGACACCAGAAACTGAAGCAAGCAACAAAACACTTTCTACCAATTTTATTTCCCTTGGTTTAACTGTAACAGTTTTAACAAACCTGTTAGTACTTTCTCACCAGTACAATCTGCCATTGATAGGGAAAAAACCACAGGTGGAGAGCAACTTACTACTTCCCTTAGCTCTTAAACACAGGAGTTTGCCAACATCAGACACAGGTAGTAAGGCCAGCATAAACAGTAGCTGTTACTCTTGATTCAGAGGAGCTTAGGAATATCTCATGAAGTCCAGCTCAGAGCCACCTCACAGTGGAAACAAAAATCACTGTCCTGTCTCTTCCCTCCCGACTCTGCAGAGCCAGATCAGGAAACTTCTGTCCATGGTTGGTTGTTGCTACTTGTTTTCCCATGAGGTACCTTCTCTATTGCTGACATGAAGACATGGCTTGCTTTGGTATTACCCACAGCTGTTTAAATGATGAGACATCCCTAGGAAAGGGGGGATTGTCATCACTGTAATCGAACACTTATTCCATGAGCAATATTAAACTCCTCTGTGTTAGGCTGATTTAGCACAAGACTCAGCAGGAATCTATCATCGCAGGAAAAGCAGGCAACCATGCACAGGTATAGCTGCTGCCTCACATTCAGAAAGAGCATTAAGATCTGTGCAGAGAACTCACCCAAGAGATGGACAACAGCAGTTCCATGCCATTACTACAGCAACTGAAGGAAAACCAAGACCCAGGTGCAGACATCTGTTAACAACACAAGCTGACATGATGCATTTATTTCCTGCACAAAACGTAATCAAGATCCAATCTGCTCTGTTTTATTCTCAATGTTTTTAAGAATTCAAAGTGCATTTTCATGTACATGATCATTTTACTTAAGAAGCATCTGTCTTTCAGCCATTTGTACTAAAAGGGACATATTTCACACCAGATAGATTCTGTTATTACTGTCACCCTTTAAGGATGTAAAAAGTCCACTGAATAAACTGACATTTTGAAATATTGGCAACTACCCGCTAGATCATGGGCTATTCCTACTTTCTCTTCATTGACTTCTCCACACTAGAAACTGGAGGACCAAAGTAAATCCTTCTTTTGCTAATGCAAGAAGAGTTTTTGACAGACACAGTTCCAAAAGAAATACCAATAAAAAACCATACGCTTTTAGGAATTTTAGGCTGAGGGATTTAGTTATGATAAAGACAGCTTGAGAATCCTTTTGTAACGCTAACCGATCAGAATGTAGGAGGAAGGAAAAATAAATGTAACAATATTTTCTAGGCCATGCAAGCAAACAACATGCAGCTGAAATTAAAAAAATAACCAAGATCATATTCTGTGCATTTAATATGCCTTGAAAATAACTAATAACTTTATTAAACCTTAAGAATAATGAAAGAATGATTAAAATTATAAACAAAGATAAATGGGATCATCGCTCAGTCTTATGCTTATTATTTCTTAAAATGCTCAAAAATTCTGTAGGCAGCAATCTCCCCTGACTGCAGGAACCAAAGGGATGAGTCCAATAGCTAAAACTGTCCTGCAATTCCATTAACTTAGCTGAAGAATAAGGAACAGTAAGTACAGCATCAGATACCATAACCTCTAGCTCATATGCATGTTTTCCTGCATGTGCATGAAGAGTACAATATGTCATGTGTGAAAACATATGACTTTTTTGGTCTTCCCCACGGCAGAAGTCTGACACTGAATTTGACAGTAATAAAATGAATGGCAGAGCATGTAAATTTTATCACCCCAGCAGATAAACAGTGGACGCGGTCACTGTTGAATGTGCCTGGTCAAGACTCGAAGAGTTTGCACATTTGTGCACGACCCCACTCCAGCTGCTGAAACCTCTGCTTTAGCTGCAGTGACACGCTGCTTAGAGGCTGCATGTCTGCCTTACTCTTCCCCATAGTCTATGAAGGCTGTGGGGAAACCTCCCAGGATATGTACCCTATATTTCTTCCCATGCACTGAGAGAAGGAATCTCTGACCTGGCTCCATGAATGCGTTGGCTTGCTGTGCTTACATCATGGCCATTGCCTCTGGTCAAGAACCTGTGCAAAGAAGGACTCTTTCTAAAATTACGGGATCCCAGTGGCAAAGTGGTGAAGAGGCACATGGGCTGCACAGCAATGAACATTATCTTGATGGCTCTACTGAAAGGCATCTCCACAGGTTAAAAGGTGAAGTTGCATCAGTACTTAATGAGGAGGAAATCCCACGCCCAGGAGTCCTCCTTGGATATCCCGTATTAGCCTGAGCATTCTGCTGCAAAACTTGATGCTCACGGATGTTACTGAATTGTGTGATATCTTTTCAGTGGTTTTTCATTCAAAAACACCTATAGAGGTAAGTGAAATAATGCTGGACTGGACTTTCAGACCTCCTTGACTCTTTCCATATGCTTTCGCTTAACCTTTCGTGTGGTACTTTATCTTCAGACAAACCCATGGGCTCTCCATCCACATCATCTTCCTCTCTCAGATGTTTTTTTTAAAATAAAAAAATCTATTTTAATCCCTCTGAGACAGTGAAATAACCATGGCCAGTGAGGTTAATTACTTTTAACGAGTACCACAGCATCAAAGAAATGTTTTCCCCCCTCCCCTCAACTTCAGCAAATCCCTATGAAACAAGCTCTATAAATGCGTGGAACAAAGGCGAAGTCTCCCTGTTTTCCACGTTCTGTACAATGTGTACCCTTCTTGTCAACGTTGCTGTGAGCAACAGGAAAAGAAGGACCTTAAAAAGGAGTGTTTATTGCAAATGAAAGGAAGTAGCCCTGGGACTTCAAAGATCATTCTTTAACAGAATGGACGATAGAAGCTCTACTTGGGGAGGCACAGCATGGAGAGCCTCTTCTTCTTCAGCCCTTCGAACACACAGGTAGGGAAAAAGGAATAGAAAAAATCCATGATAATAGGGCCCAGAAATGCAGTAAGAGGCTTAATCAAGGAGGCAAAAACGTGAGGGCTTTCATCAGAAATGAGCATGATATCCGTAGAAAAAAAGGAGCTTTCATACTGACAAAGAGGAAAGGCAACTCCGTGTACCCAGCAAAGCAATAAGCTAATGGGTAATTTCAGAATCTGCTTGACGGAAATTACCAAAGTTGAGATAAAATTCCAAAATGGCACTTTGAATCGGGAAGTGTGAAACATCTGGTGATTCCAGAGATTACAGACATCCTCCAGGGTGCATCGTGAACATCAAGAAAGATACTCAGGAGTTCAGCATGAAGACTGAAATGTTCGCGATAAAAAGCTGTTGGCGTTTAATGGTTGCAATGTTGAAGAAAATTATAAGCATTTAAAACATTAAACGAGCATTTTCCTTGCAGCCAGGGTGTTCGTATAGAGAGGCTCAAACTCAAGAGCATGAGAACTGTGTTTGTTCCTTTCTTTTACATTTCCTCCTTCCCAGCACGACTTCTTCAAAATTGCCCTGTGCTTGTGTCTGAACTCCTGGCAGTTTCTAAGGAGCCTCCACTTTGAATTATCTTGGACTTTCAAACAGTTTCTGTGTTTCAAACATATTTCTTTTTCTTTACTTCTCGTTAAAAATTACTATCTGAAAAAATTATCGTTTTTATATATTGCATAGATATTTCGTGAAGAAATGGATTAAAGTAGAAAGTGGCTGGGACCACAATAAAATGTTTTACTGAAAAGCACAGATATACATTAATTAAATAACTAGGGAATCCACATGAATAATTTCACAGAAGGGGAATTCTTGTTCCAAACAGCAGCGGAAAAATAGGCAAGAAAATTCTTTCATCCCTCAGAAGAATATCAGGAGCTTTGTCATTAAAGATGGGGATTAGAGTGATTTTATTTTAAAGTGAATTTCGAATCAGACAGTCTCTCCAGCCCAAAATAGCACAACAAGGAGTTAAGCAATTGTAAGAAAACACAATTCAAAATAGCCCACAGTCTTCAGGAAGAGTTACTGCAAGGAAGTAATCTGAGTATATACAACAAGGGAGGAGAAATATTGACACCCTACACCACAGAAATGTGGCATGTCAGCCTCACATCAGGTCCCGCTTTCATTTTGGGAGGGACTCCCCCTGTACTGGGTGCTGGTGAGGCCACACCTTGAGTACAGTGTCCAGTTCTGGGCCCCTCAGTTCAGGAAGGATGTTGAGGTGCTGGAGTGGGTTCAGAGAAGGGCAACGAACCTGGTGCAGGGTCTGGAGAACAAGTCTTACAAGGAGCTGCTGAGGGACCTGGGATTGTTTAGTCTGGAGAAGAGGAGGCTGAGAGGAGACCTTATTGTTCTCTACAACTACATGACAGGAGATTGTAGAGAGGTGGGGATCGGTCTCTTCTCCCATATAACAAGTGACAGGATGAGAGGAAATGGCCTTAAGTTGTGCCAGGGGACGTTTAGGTTGGATATCAGGAAAAACTTCTTTACAGAGAGGGTGGTCAAGATTGGACCAGGCTGCCCAGGGAGGTGGTGGAGTCTCCATCCCAGGAGGTGTTTAACAGCCATGTGGATGTGGTGCTGAGGGACATGGTTTAAGGACCCTGGCAGTGCAGGGTGAACAGTTGGACTGGATGATCTTGAAGGTTTCTTCCAACCAGATGATTCTGTGATTCTGTGACTGATATTTAAGAGCTGTAGAGTCATTAAAAGAGACTTCAATAAGAGCAAACAGGGATTAAATCTTGCTATTAGAAGTAGGTCAGGAAAATAAAAACAAAAGGAGAGGAAGGATGGAAGTATCACAGGAAAGAACAGTTGTAGTGGGAAATGAATGAAGAGGAAAATGGAAAAGGAAAGGTAAAAATTAAGACCAGCATAAAAGGAGAAAAGAGGAAGTGGAGGCTTTTGATGGATACGTATTGTCCTAATTCAGGAAGTGCCAGATTGAAGCCTGAAATACGAACATTTCTCCTTGCTTACCAATATATGGCATAGGATGCAGTACCATAGCGTTACAGAACTGACCATTCAGTGGTGGTGGGAATACTTAACCATCAACAGTAAATGCCCATACTTACAGGAAATGGAAGGCTACAGTATAATAGTTGTAATTACCAGGCTGAGCAGGAAAATCGGTAAATGTCATAGAGTCAGTAAAGGACAGAGTTACAACATATGTTAAAAATCAGATTGAAATGGATGGCCAAGATCTTCCACAGGATTAGGGAAAAAAGCATTAGAATAGCAAGGACAATGTTATCGGATTATAAAGAATAAGCAGTAGTTGCCTGAAAAGAGACAGAAGATTTTTTTGGAAATATTCCATGTTATTCTACCTTTAATTAATGCAAAAATGTAAAATAATCAAGTCATAAAGAAATACTCTTGCCTCAGTTAGAAAAGTAGAACACTCCTGCCTTGTGTCCATTTTCTCTTTGCAAAAGAGATTACGTTTAAAAATCCAATAAAGTCCAGAAAGGTTTACGATCTAATTTTATGAAGCTGTTAAAAGCAGTGCGAAATTTTGTACCCTCAGACTTATTAACTTCATCATGGAAGGCAAACATATTCCATCCCTTCCTTGAGACAGAAAACAACGATGATGATAATAACACTCATGGAAGAAAGTCACTAAACAATGTCCTGTATATGAGTTTGTTAATTAACATTAAAGATTTTAGCCAAAGCATTTGCAGTTTGACTAGGTGGATACCTAGAAGTTATACAGTCACTGATCGATGAAGTTTTTTTTTTTCCTGAAAACTAGAAATAATGTAGGAGGAATGTATGGACTGATCTGATACTAATTTATTAATATAATACAATTAATGTTTTATTAATATAGTGTCTCTCTACACACAGAGACAATGATGTTTTCACATACATAAAAACTTGAGATGTAATTTATTACATCCTTTGGACACAAAGCAATTTACTTGTCTAAAAAGAAAGGTGATTCCTGCGGATGCCATTTGGAAGCAGAATTGACTTTGGTGTTAAGTTCAGGATGTAAATGTTTGTCTTCCACAAAGATCATTGAGTTTCTGAACTCATTAAGGGAGCTTCCTCAGATTAGCATATAAAACGAGCAGCAGTGATCACTGTGGATGCTGATGACTGTCTCAGCCAAGAAAGCGCTGGCCATTCGCATTAGTCGCAGATATGAAAGAAAATAGACTGATCAGGAAATAAACACAAGCAAGTGTTCATCCTGATGGCAACGCTGCTTTTGGGCTACTCCCTCTGAAAGCGTCACTTCTAAATATGTAGGTAATGTTCTATATCCAGTTATAAAATCAGTCGGGAAAAAAAAATAATTACCGAGAAGGGTTAGTAATTGTGGGAGGGTTTAAGTAGGGTTTATATGCATACGCATTGTAAGGGTGTTAAAAGGAACGCATCGTGCAGGAGACAGTGGAGGTAAGGACTTCATTGGCTGTAAAAAGTGGTTATACAAAAGGTGCAAACACTCTCAACTGAGATGATAAAAATAAATAGGCTTTTGAAGGCTGTCTGTGGCATTTCCAAGATCTACAAAACCTAATATTTCAGATATTGTCTTCAAACCTCTTTCTACCCTATTGTAATCCCAGACTTCTCCTAAATGGCCCTTTGATTCAGTTTTCTGATTAAATATTCAATTCATCCTATCTCTGATCTTTCCCCTTGTACGACCTGTTCAGAGGCTAAGGTGTAAAGCTTCATTTTGCCTGGACTGGCTGACAACAACCCACTGGATATAATTTCTTTGGAAAACTGTAGTAGCACCTACCTCATGTAGTTCTTGTGTATTTTACAATTTAGGGGGATTCTGATAGGTTTTTATTTGCTTGAATGCAATATTAGCAACATAATATTAACAAAATGGAGTACAAGTATATAGATTTTTTTTAAAAAAAATCACAAATGTTTATGATCTTCTTCAGAGATGAAAAAGTAGACAAAAATTATAATTATTCTGGAAAAAGATTCAATCTAGGAACACCCTCTGACGTTGCATTGCATTTTGCTCTGGGTATTTATCCATACAGATGTCACATCTCCAAAATTACATTTTTTCCCCCAGTAGGAAAAAGTAGGGAATAGTGGAGAAAGTACAAGACCATCATTTAAATATTATTTGTTAACACACACACAAAAATTTACCTCCATCCCATTATGAGCTTGAGAGGGATGGAGCTTAAGGGATTGAACATGAAGATGTGGAAGACAAAGCTTGAACTATATTTTGAAGCTATTTCTTCAAGCAGATGAGAAGCATCTTTTAAGAATGTAGAAGGGAAACTACAAACATGCAGAAGTGTCTGTCTATCACTGTTAAATATAGAATGGTCTAACCTGAATGAGATAGTGGTTAAACCTGACAGTGAGCACTTCTCTGCGCAGGAACACAGTCTTCAGGTACAGAAATTGTCCGAAGCTGTGAAGTAAGCTCAAGGGTAAAACCATGGTTTAGTCACGGTTATGGACGACAGAGTGAACAAAGGATGTATTAGGGCAGCTGAGATGATGAGGGTCTTGAGGAATTACTCTCAGCAATATGGTGCGTATAAAGAGGGATAACACAAAGGTGGAAGTTAACAGATTTGGATTTGCCAGCACTGGAAAGAAGAAAGCAGCATCACTGATGGCCCCTGACCACCTGAAGAGACATTGGTCACTTCAAGATACATTGACTGACATGGGCAAGAATGAGAGGAGTTGCTAGTAATTTTTACAGGTTTATTACCTCAAATCCCCAGAATTGCCAGGTAGAACTTTACACCAAAGAAGGTATTCACCCACTTGTCCCTCTCATTAGAATAATAGCAGAACAAGAACATAGTATTTCCTACGATAAAGTCACAGACGAGGAAGAGGAGAATGCTGTATTGTACAGTGGTTGCACGTGAGCCTAATGTGTTATCAACACTGCTGTGAAAGGATCTCATCCATGAATTCAGGACCTGTCTTTTGTTTCTCTCACATCCGCTAGGTTCATAGAACGTGGCTAAGGGATGAATCAAAGTTACGTTCAGGGAAAAGAGCAAACACAGAGCTCCCCACCAAGGACTGAGAATGTCTTTTCAGTACATGTTCATTATCATATCCATGACAATTTTGTTTCAATTGCCTTTATGGGGAAAAAAAACACTTTAGGAAGGCAGACATTGTAACATACCCAAACTGCACTGTGTCACTTTTTTTCCCAATGCTCAGGGGAAAGAGAACTTTTTCTTAGACTGACTTTGGTTTAATAATGTTTTCATGTCTCTGTTTGTTTTTACAAGGTGAGAAAGGTAGGTAGATAAAGCATTCCCACCATAAGGAACTGGAAATTATTGGTTCAGATGCCGTATCTATCACACTCACTGTCCATTTCCTAGTCACTCTGAGTACTTAGAAGCATGATCGAGGCCACTCCTTTCAACCACACCATGACTTTCACCTACACCACTGTCCAGAAGCTCAATTTGTAAAGCTGGAACATCCCCTCACACAAATGAGAAAGGTTGGATGTTACTTTCAGAACAGCTCAATGACAAAAGGTCCTTGTAACTTATCTGCATCTCTTCAGAAATGCGATGGGCCTTTTCTCCAGACCCTTCAAAAGTCCTGATAAAGTTAAGGAGAAGTGCTCTGGGCCCAGTCCTCTGTATCCTTCAGATACATCTGGAACTCCATGGCTGTGGCAATACCTGAGATCTGAACACGAGCTGGTTTGGCCTGTTCTCGATGCTGAACTTCTCTCGCTCAGTTATGCCACACAGAAGCAGTCTGTCTTCCAGATTCAGAAGAAGGTATCAAAGTACAGAAAGTGTGCACTTTTCTTGAAGAGCAAAAGTTGTTTCCTCTCCTATGCAATGCACTCTACCAGACTTCTCTTATTCAGAAACTGAGCTAGAGTGGCTGGAACTTCCTAGCATCATTTTTCTGGAGGACTACAAAGTCACAGAGCACTGCAATGATGTGTTGCATATTTAGTCAGACTTAGCCTCTTATCTCCATGTCATCTCAGAAATCAAGCGACAGAAGAGATCAGAGGACAATAGAAACATGATAACACATTTGGAGACTTGCTCTGTTGGAGCTAAGTTTATAGTTTGTGTTGAATATAAGCTTCATTTTAGTGTTTCTGAGCCTATAAAGTACAGTGCTTGTACTACATGAAAAGTGAATGCTGATTGCACACCTTTCTGAAGGTTAATAACGATGGCAAATACCTGAATCTCTTTCACTGCCTCCCTTTCAATTTAAAAACCCAACAAAACCAAACACCTGACCTCCCCAAACGTCCTGACACTCACTCCCTTTGAAAACAGTCAGTCGTCTATTTGACAACTCTTGTTTGCTCCAATACTTCTATTTACATCTGTTTTACTCCAGCACAGGAAATGTAAGACAACATCCAGGCTGTCAGTATGCTTTTCACACTGTCAGACCAGATCAGAGGAGCTTGCATGAGACAAATTTGCTATTACATCTCAAATGTGGCATCTGCTACTGCAATCATCTAAGGAATTAGAAAGATAATTCTTCTGCTCACGCAAAAATCCCCAGTGGACACAATGCTCAGCAGCGCCCTTCGGGGTTTGGGGAATGGATGCAGAATCATCCTATTGGAGCCTCAAAGCAGCAGCAGAGTAATCCTTGAGCCATATATTTGCATTAAAGCTGAGCTTGGACTCTGCCACCCTTGCAAGAGCCAACAGCAGCTTCATGCTTCAGATAATATAATGAATCCCTTCCGAGGTGCACCGTATGCTCAGTCATCTCCAGAGTGTTTTAAGACTACGTGCAAAACACAAGAGACTTTGTGCAGACACCCTCACACAGCAGTAACGCAATGCCCAAGAGCAATCTGCTTTACTGACGTGGAGAGGAGCGGTGTGTTCGCTATTCACACATACAGTAACACACACTGCCACAGGTTCCGACGTTACTCACGTAGATACTACGTCACTACTCTCCGAATAATAAATAAAACTCAGATAACTGAGGACCATATCTCAAAAATTACATGTCTGGGTTTTTTTTTTTTGGGGGGGCCCCAAGGCTAGTTTTAAATGTTGCGGGGAACAGAGAAAAGAAAGAGCTACATCTGCTTCTGCTTTGGAAACAGAAACCTTTAGGTAATTGGCAGTTTGCTGGAAACATAGTCGTAAGTAAAACACCTTTGTTTACATATGTATATGTACACAGGAATTATATCTATCTATATATGCAGAAGCTGGCTTCCCTGAAAGCTAAAAGTGGAAAAGAATTGAAGCCTGTCTATCTAGTCGGAAAGGAAAATCATCCTGAACACGTTTTCAAATGTGCACAAAGCCAAGGGCTCGTTCAAGCCCTACACCCCCTGATTACCACATCGCCAGTGTCCCGTGGATTGGCATCCTTCCCGAAGCTCAGCTTCTCTCTTTCTTTGACATCTTCCTCGTCAAGCATTTCTCCATGTAGTTGCGGCTTAACATGATTTATTTGCAGCATTATCAGAGTCCTTAAAATATTTCTTATGATCTTTTTCAAAGAAGTCAGAAGTCAAGGCAGTGAATAACAAAAGTTTATGTTAAAAACTCCACATTAAAATCAAAACTTCCAGCTTGCAGGCTGGATACAGTCTGTTGTGAGTCTGACCACACTTTCTGTGGAGGAAGAGTACATAAGCACCAAGTACTCTTGAGATAATTACTGTGGTGGTTCTGGAGAAAAGGTATTGTCCTCCACACCCCTCAACAGCCCAAAGGACAAGTCTGTCAGCTCAGAGGCAGGATCTGAAGGGTTTTATTCCTCTTGGGCAGGTATACTCATCAAAAAGGATGTGAGACAAGTGCCTGGCAGGGAATGCCTTTACGACCCTTTGATCTCACCCTGTCTTTGAAGATCTTGACTGCCATTAGCAGGAGCTTACTGAACACAGCACATCTTTACAGGGTAAATCCTAGGAGTATAGTATAGACTCACAAAACCTGGCCTGGGGAAAAGAAACCCTGCAGACAAAAAGGGTATCTGTCCGAGTAGGTACGCTAGTTTCAGCAGCCAGAGGGTTAAAAATAATTTAAAGGAAAAGGAAGTTACCAATTAAGATCAAATTAAGGACTTACGGGTAACCACAGACCAGTTCACCTCCACTCAGGATGCTGTTCCTGCTTATCTGAACTGAAAAGGAAGGCTGCTGACAGAACCCCACTCTCACTGAGCCGAAGAAAGAAACTCAGTAATGTAAGTACAGACAGGTAGAATTATCTGTGCCGATCCTAACAGAGCCTGCGATGCCTTGTGGAATCCATTGCAACATTTATGGGAGAAAAGGATGAGCTGACAAATAGAAAATGACGTTCAAAATGCATGGAAATTCCAACCAGTCTTTGCAATTCAAATCTTTTAACTAGAGAGCAAAAGCTTTGAAAATGCTGACAAAAATATTCACAGGTAGATTTGCATCAAGAAAGCCGATATAATCTAAGATTAACGGTCTGAAATCTAGGAGTGTAACAACTGTCTGGTCCCCAAACAGCCCCTAACCAGCAAAAAAGGCCCAAATGCTCATTTATTTGTAGAAAACATTTTTGTTTGTCTTGGTAACAGATACAGATATAAATACTATTCTATTCTTTTCCCATTCCTCTTCTCCTCCCTCCAATAACAACAAACTGTTTACTAAGACAAATTAAATCAAACTGACAATTTAAATTAACTTGACAGACAATTTGAATAATTACAATGACTGAAAAGCGTCCGGCCCAGCACAGTCATCTGCTCAGTAGTGACTCCTGCTTATCACGAATCCCACCGCACAGAAGCCGTGACTGTGCATACTCTTTGCAAGCAGCCAAGAGGCATGAAAACTTCTGAGCTGCATGCATTTCCACTCAATTTCTAATCACAGTTCTGCCAGATCTTAGCAGTTCACAACACTTTTCTCTCTTGTTGTTTATCAAACTGCTAAAATCAGAATACTTTATTTATTCTAAAGCTGTCCTTAGCTTGAAACTGAAGCAGTAAACACAGATCAGCTTTTGGCTGAAGACTCACAATCTACTTGAATGTGACTTTCTTACAAAATGAATTAAAAGACACCTTATCCTGTAGCTGTTGGTTTCAGTAATTTACCTGATTTTCATGGAAATGAAAGAAATTCAAATAAAAATCATAGTAAAAAAATAGCCTCGTGATTTTTATCAATGATACAAGTGATTATAAAGTTGAAAAAGATCATTTAAGCAACATTGGCAAGATGCAAACTAATTAGTGAAGCAATGTCTAATCAGTACTTGCTTTCTTAAGGCGACAAGCCACAGCACGGTTCAGGCCGTTAAGAGCTGTGGAATTTCCTGCGAAGATACTTTTACACTGGTTATGCCAAAGTTTTCTACCTCTCCTCTCAGTGTTGTTTCCAGACTGTAAAAGGCACAGCTCATATTCATCAACCGTGTGACAGATGAGAACTTCAGAAAGGTGCTTGAAGAGCTGAACCTATCTGAGCAAGCACTTCTCAATGTAAAATGGAAGGTCAGGTGCCCAGACTGTTCGAAACATCATCACCTACAAGTGGCACTCAGCCCTTATGGCTCCCACACGCTAAAAGAGCTGGAGTTTCTGGTTTGTTGGTGGAGGAGGGCAGTGGACTTGTGCTGTCAGATGCCACAATAGGCGTGAGGGCTAATATAAGGTCCAAAAAGTGTAAAGTGGCAGCAGTATCATTTCGTTTACTCAGGAGTAACTCATGACCTCCAAGCAAGGCACTCCCCATTCATTACTGAGATGTGCTCACTTACCTAGAATACTCTGAGAGCAAGAAAGGAACCCACTTCTTCTGAAACAGTCACTTTGACAGCAGCAGAGATATTTCTATGTACTCTCATCTTCAGTGAAAGTTTTAGGTAATTTATTTTTTTTTTCCTCTGGACTGGTGACAGGGATTTTGTTCAGTAGAAAAATAGCCTAGTCCAGGTCTTCGAAGACAACATGAGAAGTTCAGTGAGAAATTCATCATCTGTTCCACTGATTATAGCAGAGGACAATCACGCATTCACTTTCTGAAGAGCTTTTAACCCAGGTCTTCTGCACCTTACTGCTTCATTTCTAATGTGCCAGTATCTCTCTTGTTGTATTTGCTTTCTAGCTTACGTCTGCTTTGGCGTGTTCTGCAGCCCAGTGATTAGTGCTGAAGAGCCAGAGTCCCCACTTTGCACCTTTCAGGAGGTTTTATTTTTAACTATCCTAGCCTGTTGTCTGCTGGAGTTTTAGGTGTTCATCAGAAGCGTATCTTCCAGTTAATCTGCACCCATAAGGGATTCAGCTGCACTCACCCACCCACCAGCATCCATTCTCTGCTCTGCTGTGGATCATCACTCATGCTTCCTAAGGACAGAATCTATTTCTTTTATTCTGTACTCACGATTCATGCTTAAGGTTCACAGGTGTTAAAATAATAACAGCAATAATAGCAAACAGGTATCACTGGTGTATTAATCGGTGCGTGTTCTCATGCGAAGGGAAAGCTTACTGGAATACAAGAGACGTTCTGGTTAACAGAGTCAAAAACAAGCTAATGCTTATAGGGGATTCAAAACCATAATATGTTTGACTTTGAAAAGGTTAAGTTCATCCTCTAACCATCAAAGCTGGCAGCAGACCCTGGGAACACATTGTCAATTTACAGTTCTGACAGACAATTGTGAAGATGAGGAAATGATCCAGAAAAGTGGCATTGATTTTGAAGAGCAGGGGAATTGTGCCAGTCACTGCTTTTTGCTAAGCTGGAAAAAAAAAAACAAAAACCAAAAAACAAAAAAACCCCAAA
Source organism: Bucorvus abyssinicus (assembly GCA_009769605.1). Lineage (NCBI taxonomy): Eukaryota > Metazoa > Chordata > Aves > Bucerotiformes > Bucorvidae > Bucorvus > Bucorvus abyssinicus. The sequence goes on from CM020028.1 coordinate 13,859,375, forward strand.
AACAAAAAAAACCCCAAAAAACCCCAAAAAATAAAACCAAATCCCTCCATCAGCTCTCAGCATGTAACTCACAATTATCAATGAGACGTTGTATTTTCAGTGTTGGTGTAAAGCCCTGGGGATGATTCAGCCTGCATCCTTCCACTTAGAGTGATTTGGATGAGACCTGACATACCAGGAACCTCTTTGCTGGGTTTCACAAAATGAGCTGGGTGATCTTGTTCTTTGGGCAATTTGTGCTTTTCATCTGTAGACCGTGATCCTTTCATACAAATGCAGGAATGATGCTTTAGAGAAAGGGAAAACTAGGTGACTTGAACAAGCCTGTAGCGCACACCCCAAGCGGGTGTTTTTCAGATACTCCTCTTACGAATTACGTGCCCTTTCAACTAAATTTCAACTCCCAGTCTGAAATTTGATAACTAGAGTTTGACAGTAAGCTGCAGCCAGAAGGATCAATTTTTATGGCAAGCTTGTGTAAGGAAGCTGACTAAATGGTCTAATCTTCCCTCCTTGCTCGAAATATTCTGCATCTCAAACAAAATCCAGCTGGTGTCTTTTCCCCACACTCTCTATGTTCTTAGAAAATCTGATACTAGACGCACTTGCCATAAATTTCAACACAGAAAAATTCCTCTTGCTTTGTGTCCAGGGGAAGAGTGAGCTGGCTCCCTAGTCAACACAAGACTTTTACCCTTTCCACAGAAGAATCACTAGATATGTACAGTAGTGGAGGAGGAGGTCCCAGACTGAATGAATACACCTTTAAAGGGTAGCAATAACTCCAAAATATCTCAAAATAGAGCGCTTCAGCTTGACAAGAACGAGGAAGTTCAAATTCCATAGGCAGAATTACAACAGCATGGAAGATAAAAGATCTATTTTTTCCTCATAAGAGGATAAAACCAAGCCACCTCAAGAAAGAGGATGACAGACCCACAGCAAACATCAAGCATTTCCAACAGAGCTTTAAAACCCTCATTCCTTTCCTCCCAGGCACCCTATGCATCTGCAAAAGTCATTTTGCCATACATCTGAGTTAGGAGCAAGTGATGATGGGGAAGTTTTTCACAGAGGGGCACTGAACAGGGTCCAGAAAGAAATGTCCCACTCCCATCACCTGCTTTTCTCCTCCAGCCAGAGCTGGATGAGCCTGTCCTTATCTGTCTTGCCACATTGCCTGTACAACTCCAGCGCAGGGACGGAGCAGGAAGGAGAGATGATGAAGCAAGTGCAAGCTATCAGCCAGGCTCATCAATAGAAGTTGAGTGAATCAAGAGCAAAAGCTTTTCTTTTGCTTGAAACCAGGAACAGAAGAGGGATCAAACACTCATCCTTTGTTTTTATTGCTGCTCAGAGAGACAGAAATGTCCACACATCCACAGAGTTAAAAGGAAAGACTGTAAGACCCAGATGCTGTGATATTTTTGGATGCAATAATGGATCAGACCATGGTGCTTAACAGCTCCCGTCCAAAGCTGATTTTTGAGGGAACAGAACACACATCACGCACGTGTTTACTGGCTTTTTGTCAACTCCTGTGTAGTTCAGAAAACAAAATCCTTTCTAAAATGGGTTTGGCTGGTTCAGTTTTCTTGGTTTAAATCCTTTTATTCATGTTTACACAGAATTACATTCTTACTGCAGAATTATACCAAAAACCCGCAAAGGAAATCATTTAGCTATACACGAGGTAGATTTCCTGGTTTTGTTCAGTGATTGGTTTTATTTTTCATAGAGATTACTGCCAGTTTATTTTCTCTTACTCACTCTGAATTTTTCAAGATTTTTTTCATGCAGGGTTAACATTTTGGATGTATTTTTGCTTTCCATCTTTGAGGTGAACACAGCATAAAGGACGTAATGACTCCCTCATTGCATTCATGAGGAATCACAGCAAATTCACCTATGGGATGCATTAGTACCTTCCTTGGCAACCCAGAATTCATATTGTCACATGGAGACAGAAGCACTAGGAGCAGTTTTGTGCTTGATTTGTATTTCCTGCACGCTCTGTAGCATAATTTCACCTAGAGCCCCAAGGAGATGTAAGATAAGGGAGCACACCCTGACTTCAGCAAGAAGGATCAGACACATCTGTAGGTGTTACCTGCTATGGGGCTTGCGGGTTTGGAAAAGAGAGGAAAGAAGGAGAGTGAAAGAAGAGTTTGCTCATAAATGGAACCAGTTCATGATGGCCCAGGATACACTGAGCACTGTTGTGTGAAATTGCTCTTCTGTAGAAGTCCCAATCCCATATCATGTCTTGAACCACTCGGAAATGTAAAGTTTTCTAAATAACCTACCTTATTTATTTAGCTATCTGTTACTCAGTGCAGCAGCAAACACCGACAAAAACCCAATGTTCAACAGGTGGCTTTCCTGACCTCAGGTGCTATTGATTCTTGTCCTCCAAGATCTCATACCTCCAGAAGATAGACTTTTCAGCTTGAAGTTTCACTGTGTTCTTTTTTTCTTTCTTTCCCACCCCCATCCCCTGCTGCCACCCCCTACGCTGGTTTAGTAAAATTCCCTTAAGCATCCATCCAGTGGATGAAGGCTTCTTTTTCACAGATCATATTGAAGAACACAAACTAAACCAGAAGAGCCTGTCAGAAACTGAGGAGCTGACTATGGGCTCCTGCCTGCAGGTGATCAAACTGAATGGAAGTTAATGGCTTTAAAATGTCAGTCATTAAGCTATTAGAATCCCAAGTGTTGAGCACAAATTAAAGAGCAGGGGTCTAATTTGACATTGATAGAAAAGTTGTGACCATGATATTTTAGTTCTATCCTGGACAAAGAGAAAATAAATAAGAGTCTTTCTTTTCAAGGCATTTATTCATAGAGTGACTCATTAACTGATTTAAGGGGAGACTGCTTTGCAAACAAATCTAGGGTCAGGCTTTGCCATTATAAATCCTACAAAGAGAGATTGTTGATAATTGATTGTAACTTCAGGCACTTGCATTGAAGTCCTAGAGCATCTTGCATAGTCAAGGGAATGAGGCAAATGTCTCCAAAGACAAAAGCAAAACATTGCCCCTGCCTAATTTTTACAACATGACAGCAACCCTGACATAACCTTACCTTGTAGACAACTTGGTACCAGCTTCATCACTGGTTACAGTCTCTGCTGTACTGAAATTAAAACTAAAATCTCACTGAAATTAAAAAAAAAAAAACAACCCCCCCCCCCCCAAAACCCCTAAAAAAATCAATCCTTTCATCCCAGAATTAGACTTCTGATGATTCAGGGTTAAATGATCTAACAGATGAGTTAGACCAGACGCAGCAGAAGATAAGTGTAGGAGTAGGGTTGGTGCAGTTGGAAAGACTTCCCTGTCTGTTGGTACTGAGCTGTTATTCCAGCTACGCTGTGCTGTCTGAATGCAGAACAGAATTTCTGGTGGTTGAAGAGGACTTAAGAGGCTCTAACACCCTTTGACACCAACCCATGCATCCTGTATTGCAGTGACAGTGCCGTAGTACATAGCTCTCAGCAGCTGAGGTCAAAGCTACTACGAATCACACCTCTTCACTGAAAAGCACCAGCACAATAGATGTGAATGTATGAAACCCCACAAAAATCCCAAAGCTGCCCTAGGGGAGGCTGAAGATTGGATTGTAAATACCTCAGTCAGCACAAAGACAGCAAACAAAACACTTCCTCCTGAAACAGAGATGATATATGCAGCTTCTGTGCCAGCGGGCTCTTGTTCAAAAACAGGAGTGAATATCAGAACCTGCTCCAAACAGGGAAAGTAGTAGTAAAGGATGTGAAATCTGTATCGACATGATAAATTAGTAACACAAAGGATTCCCCAACCCTGCATCTCCTGCGCTTTCAGGTTTCAGGCCTTGGCCAATAACATATGTATCTTTCCAGGACACCAGTGCTCCAAGGCAGCCTTCACAGGCATGTCATATGGCTCTCAAACCTGTTGTGACTGGAAAGATCTTTATTTTGGCAGGATGGACCAGGGGAGGGGAGCAGATGCTGCTGAAAAATGAAATCCAAAACGTTCTCCTGTCAATACACTAATTAACAATTGGCAAGAATATGCTAAATACTACAGAACTTTAACATTAACAAGATGTTCTTCATTAACCAGGCTAATCAAACATCATGTGGTGCTATCAGCACCAGGAGAGAGAGCACACATGACCAAAACAACACGACCTTCTTTCACTACTCCCTTTCCTTTGCCAAGGCAATGCCAATCTTTGGCCTCTGGGGATGATGCATTCTCCTCCCCTTGTGGTGTGTCAGATAGTGGGGAAGGTGGTTACAGGAGAACGGGTGGCTAAACAAGTGAGATTAACAGATTCAGTGGGAAATTTAATTCTTACAAAGAATTTTGTGTGAAAAGAAGCAGGAAAAATTATTATTTGTCAGTGTGCACATAGCTTTGTAAAATCTCAGGCAGGAAACCAAATTTTTACCCCATTTTGGCTAATTCAAAAAAGGAAAGGGAAAAAACATCTCAAAACAAAAAGCTTTCTGGTTTAAGTTCAATGCAACATATTGTTTGGGTTTCAAGCCCTTTTAGGTTTTTTAAGACCTTTAAACAACACAACAAAAGTAACAAAAGATTTGTTCAATCCACATGTTTTTATTACAATATTTTAAATGACTCTGTAGTTTGAGTCATGAGACTTCAGATTCAATGCCAAGAGTTCAGTGAAGGTAGATTACAGTTTTTGCTTGCTTGACTGAGAGCTGAAGGCAAAAAAAGGCCAAGACAAAAACATGTTGGGATCATGTGCTTGTACCAAGGAGACTGACCCTGCATATCCACTAACTCGCTGACACTTTACGGCAGAAAGAAGGATTATAATTCAGGATTTCATGAGACATCTACTACAGTCAATGAAAGATATTATTACCACGCTATTCAATGAAATCACCTTGTACAGAGATCTGAGAGGCAAATTTATAATATGGAATTATCTAACCCAAGTTTGGCTTCGTGAAAGTTAAGACTCTAATCTAAGTTAGTCAAGGGATGTTCTGTATATGCACTGGAGAAAGACTGGTGTGATTTACCCAGCCTGTTTAAGACAGATGTTTTAAGATGTGAGCCTCCATCTAAAACCACACCTCTCTACGTTATGGGGCATCTAGAGAGTGAGCTTAAATCAGATGTTCAAGTTTCACATGGTCAACAGTAGTTGCATGAACCTCATACTAAACTCTCAATGTCCCATGGATTTTATGGGAATCTCATTTACAACAGTGGAACAACAGTGTAACTCCATAAACTGCAGAGGAAGAGCACATTACCCAGCATCTGAAAAGCCTTAAAGAAAATTGCCTTCTCTCCTCCTATTGCTCTTTTGCTTAGTCATTCCCTCTTTTTCTGTCTGTTTAAGGTCCTTTAGTCTGGTCCCACGCCAATCGGGGAACAGGTAAACCAGAGCTTTGTATCTGTGCTGAATGGAGGCATCAGGATCTGATCTTCTAGGCTTACTCATGGTCCAAAGGTAGCTTGTATATGAACAACCCAACAGAACTGACATAATATGCAGGTGTCCTTTCTCAAACCTTTCTGGAAAATCTTTGAGTGCCCAGTTATCACAGGATCCCTCTCTGGGCAGCCTTTTTTACTGCTTGACTCTCCTCATGGGTAGAATTTTTCTCTTTATACCCGGTCAGAACTTTTCTTGCTTTAACTCATGTCAGTTTTTTCTCATCTTCCAACCAACACCACTGTTCTTAGTATTTATTTGTGCATCCTCCCGTATTTCGCTTAGAATTTCTTGTGTCAAAGAACACAGACACTCAAGTCAGAGCTGAGCTGAAGAAGAAGCTGTGTCTGCACCAAGTGAAAAAAAAGTGTAACTAGCCAGGACTCTTCAAAACTCAATCATAAGTCAGCAGCAAAACTGAATCTCTCGATTTCTAACTTCAAGTAAGGAATGAAAGCCTACAGGTAAGATTCTGTCTCTGAGGTTATCAAGAAGTATGACTGAGATGTGTGAAGGTCACAGCTATGCAAGGCAGAAATAGCAGGGAAAATGTAGGACATAAATTAGAAATCCAAATAGTTATTAAGTGGAGTTTACACAGCTCAACTCACCCTTCCATGGCCAGGCTTGGTAGCTGGGATAGCCAGATTAAAGCTAGCAGAGACACGGCTTTGCATCTTCCTCTTACATAATGCAACACATAGAAACTTTACAATATGCCTACAGGGATCTATCTCCTCTCCTGCCACAGAACTGTGGATGTAACTTGAAAACTTTTCACACATCAGAGCTCTACTTCCTCAACTATACCATACAATGGCTGATTTTTCTATGCACTAGTTTACCAAGCCTGTAGAGGAGCAAGCGAATAGGATTAACCACTTACCTGTTGCAGCTAAGTCTACAGTGTCCTTCAGCCAATGCTTTAGGTTGTCCAGCCCTAGCTTGAGGGTTATTACATCTCCCTCTTTTCCAAGAGCCTTGTGACATTTCATCTTAGAGTGGCTTCAATGGGACTTCATGGCCATGGAGGCTTCTAGTGCTCCCCAAGCATCTGGCAAGAAGCTCCTTACCTTTATGCAGTGCTTTGAAGTCTTGTTCTACAAAGCTATGCAGAAACATCTGGCATTTGAACCAGGCAGATACAAGATGAATCTTCTTCCAATGAAGGCCTCATTAGGAAGGTTTTACAGAGCTCAGCTGGAGGAGAAAGAGTAGAGAATAATCCTTAATTTATTAATTTTCTCCCATAGCAAAGTGACTCCCGATTCGAGCCCAGCATTTCATATTTTTTTTTTTTAAATCCATGACTTCCAAACCTGGTAGAAATTTTATTTGCTGTTCTAAGCAAGTATCCCTTAAATAATCCACTAAAATATTTGCACATTTAGAATGGGTGACAGGCTTTACAAAAAGGAACAGGGAACTTTAAAAATCCTTGATTACAGTGTACTCAGCATCAACTTTAGTCTCTTTGCTTTGTCTGTGTCCCCTTCCACCACAAGTGAGTAACATCCATCATTAACACATCTCTGGAGACAGTGCCTGTGTGTCTGGGTCCTCCATTTGATTAGCCGTCTGGAAAACGACAGTTTCCTGACAGCTTCAAAATATTTTCTGTTAAGATCTGGCATTGTTCACATGCAGAGAGCACATCTGACATGACGAGTGTGCTGGTAAAGGATTTTTGTAGCATGTGACAAAAAAACATGTGCACAGTGATTGAAAAACCCAAACCAAACCAATCCAAAACATAAAATCCACCCCTAAAAAACCTACCTCAACAAACCCACAAAAGAGATGGTTTTCATTTACACTGCAGTTGTTAGCTCATCATTCTGCCTTGATTTTATCTGATTACAAGCTCAAATTGTTCCATACTTAAGAGTACAGAAACACTAGAATTAAGATGGAATGTGGGATAAAAGCACTGGAATTGGTCATATGGGAATCTCTATAAATAGTCATTTCTGGGGCGGAGGAAAGTGAGGTAGTAGGAGTTTGTTTCTGTCATATACCAGTTAATATATGTATTGCTTCTAGTTAATGCCACAATTCCTCCAGGAGAAAATCTTAACTACAGATGCTTGGCTAGATGATGCAGTTTTAGCCAAAGTAGGAGAGACTCTTTGAGAAGGGAATGAACTTGTATATAACTTCATGCAGCAATAAGTATTCTTCTTTTTCTAGAAAGTAACAAGAACATGGAATTATGGGTGATCTGAGAAAAAGAAATTTACAGTGGGCTAGTCTTTGATAAAAAAAAAAAATTCGTGGTTTTGCACAAAAATATAAGATAAGCTGAAAATTGACCAAGGGAAAAAACATCCTGGAATTTTCAATAATATCAAACTGATGTAAGTAGAGTTTTAAAGTATTTTCTGCCTTTATCTCATGTACAATATGTACACAACTTCACTTAAAACACATGGCATCTCTCTGAAATCCAAGCTCTGACAGTGATCGTCATTTCTTCAGTTTCAGCTGAGTTCCTGGGGTTTGATAGGATATATCTAAAATTAGGTTCATATGTCCAAATGGGGAAAAAGACACAGCAGATGGAGAATGAAGTGAGTGGCTGTTTTGGCAAGACATTTGTGTCATACTTCATGGGAGAATCATATTTTAAGAAGGGACAAAAATGTCCACACGGAATTTCAGGCATGTGTAAGAGACTATGTGTGAGACTGCAGAGAGCCAAAGATGAGGAGAGAGGCAGACACAGCGATGATCAAGTACGGCTTGCATGGAGAGTATCCTACTACTGAAAATGTTAACAGAAATATAATGCAATAGATCAGTGATTGTGACCTCTCAACTTCAGAAGTGAAAACAAGTTAACGTGGCTTCTTCTCTCAGTAACTGACCATGCTTGCATCATTGGTAAAACCTAAAAGGTTAGAGATGTTCTTTGAGAACAAGATTTTGTTAGGAGAGACCCAAGGATCAATGATAGATGCTGCTCTAAAATGTGGCAAAATATCATTTTTGGAACATACAGAAGCATACTACACCAAGACTCAATCGAACATGCCTTTGGCCTAGCACAGGTAAGACAGCACTGTGTTAGATCCCCTACGCTAATAATGGCTTTTAATAAGCCCACATTCATGGCACACTCAGCTTGGTTTGGTGTGTTTTTCATATCCGTATTGTGAAGGTTTTAACCATTTATAGTCATATCCTTGATGCATTTAGTGTAAGGATAGCTAACTTGTGAAAGAGATCTGATTAATGGCTACTCAGCGTAAAAGGTGAAGGGAAGAGACAGGAAAAGCAGTAAATTAACACACAGACATACAAACTTTAATGAGTAGACAGCTGAGGCAATAATAAGGACCAGAAAAATGATTGATGAGTCATGGAAGGAACCACCTACACATAATTTTGAAGAAGTTCAGCCAGACCTTAGTAACTAATAAGAGCAGGGAAACAAGACTTTCATGGGTCTCATGGGAAAGAGTAAAGTTACTATGTGATACTTGAAAGAGTTTGTGTGATTGTGTAAAACTTACTATGCAAGCATGGGAAGAGCTTAGGGCATGTTCAAGGCAAGGGCCAAAGGCTGGGAAGGGAAGGGGGTCAAGCTGGATCATGGAGAAATGAGAATGGGGAAACAGGGTTGGGGGGATATGAGGAGTCAGTTGCAGGTAAACGAGCTGCTGGACACTACACTTGTCCAGCCATGCCCTGTGCCTGATCCCCACAACCAATGTGTTCCAATAGGAACTGTGTTCCTATTTCTGGGTGACAGAAGATACCACCCTGCACATTAAAGACCACCTGAGTCAGTTTCCCTCAATAGCCGTGCATCTTACACTCACAACAGCCCCTCAACCTTTCAGGCTTTCTGTTTACATTGGTACAACCAGTAGACATGGAAGCACAGGTATACCCCACCATGCGGGTAGCAAGGACAAACAGCGACAAGAATGCGAGAGTGAAACCGCCCAGCGAGTGGTGCAATAGCTAAAGGTAAACCCTTTGATGCCCCAGCTATTAGTGATGCAGAAAAGAACTGTTTTGCAGTTTTAAGGCACATTTTAGATGTTGGCAAGGCGGACGCAAGTCTAGCAATGTGTTGCCTTTTTTTGGGTTTACATCCCAACTCCTCCAAATCAGAGCTGAATCATTGTTATTAAATCACTGCCTTCAAATGCTTAGATCTGAAAAAATCCTTTGCATTTCCTCGTAATTTTGAAGACTCAAATCGGCCATATATCTGAAAGCAATGTTTTCTTGTCTAAATATATCCACACACATTTAGTTTGGATTTTCAACCAAAAATAGAGTAGTAACAGCTTATTTCACAGTATTTTAGCACAGCATTTTCACTTAAGCCAAGTCTGAGATAAACAGAAAAGTATGGTGTAGCATCAGTAACTCCAGTAAGCAGATGATAGCCAGGCAAGATAGGCACTTTTTGCTTGAAAAAAATGTTTATTCAAGACTTATTCCAAAGGGAAAGAGAAGGCAAAAAAACCTAAAGGTGAGAAAAAGAATAGAACATTTTATTTAACAGCCTAAACCTATGTATTAGTTTAAAGTTTAAAATTGACTAGGCAACTCGATTATTAGTCTGTAAAGAGCAAAAAAAAAAAAAAAAAAAAAAAGAGGTGTGTTGAGCTGCTACTTAGAGGCCCCATATTCTACCCCCTTCAAGCTAGGACACATTGAGGCCATGTGTTAGAGGCTGCTCTCTTCTTACCTAACATTTGATGTTCCTGGTTTATCCAACCCTGAATCAGCTGTGAAGTACAAGATGATTCCCTTTCTCTACTGTAATACATATTTCAAGGAAAAAAATTTCAAACTAAATTACCCCAAGCCATAGCTAAGACATATTAAAAAAAAACCAAAAACCCAGCAGATTTCTACAGGTGTGTATTTATGGAGAAGACGGACACTGAAGGGAGTTTAGCACCGCTTGTCACAAATTATCATTGTATGGCAAAGCACTGAAATGAAGTGAGAATGAGGTTGTGAAACTTTCCTCTCCAGTCAGAACACAACCTTGGGCTAAAGCTTATGCAAAGTTCCTGCTCAGCAGGACACCTCTTTTTCTGCGTGGCTTTAGCAAGTGATTACTGCTGGTGACTGGTGAGGTCACCTGGTGAAAGAGGTGCCACTGCTGAGGTAGCCCTTCCAGAGCTCCTACACGCCTCACACAACTTTGCATCATCTGCTCTTCACAGATACATACATATACAATATTGCTGTATTCTCACCCCCAGCTGAGGACCAAGGAGGCCAGAACCACTGAGACAACAACTGCATCAGCACAGCTGAGTAGATCAAACATCTGTCCAGATCATCCAAAGCATCATTGAGCGCACAGGGAGGTAGGAGCTGGTTACTCTGGATTGGAGGGATTCCAATTGTCTGCTGATTCTTATGATTATTAATTAGTTAGTAATATCTATGTCAGTTTGCCACTGCACTGTCAGTGGTCAAAGGCCATGGGTTCACCTACTAACTGAGCAGACACCCAGATGAGGTGGCCGTTTATAGGATGCTCATAGCATTACAGTCCACAGGGAGAGAAAGACATCTGCAGAAGTGCTTCAGTTTACCTTAAGGTCTTACATCTATACTGAGAATTAACCTGAGACAAAATCCTCCTCAGCCTTGGGTTTCAGTTGCAAATTTTCTCTCCGCATTTATCAACGCAATGAAGAATCTCTGCTCGTCTTAATTCTCCTGGGTAAATGGTGCCTCAGAAGGAAGCTTTCACTTTCAGCAATAATCTTTTCAGACATTCCGGTTATAAATAGTTTAAGGTGGAGCCTAGGCACTATTCAATAAAAAAGTGAAATGTCAGGCAAGGTATCAGAGCAGGACTTGCTTTTGCTAAAACCAACTTTGACAAACGCTTTAAAATTGTTCTGTTCATTCAGGTGCAGCCGCCTCAGTGAAATGCTGACAACAGCCCCAGCTGTGCAACAGCAGGAACCTCCCAACGGATCTCCAATTCAGCCCTCAGGCGAAGGGGACATGTTTGCCATTATCCACGGCTCAGGGATTCCATTCTAACAAGCGCTAGGGATGTTTTTAGCCAAGCCAAGTAATTGCTCCTGAATTCATGGGGGTCCTCCCTTCTCAGGGTGTCCCTATTCATCCAGCTCAGTTTAGCAGCTGGGGACAGGCAGTTTGTACAGGTGAGGCGAGGTGAAGGCACATGCATTTTCTGCTTGACAGAGGGTTTCCTGCTTTTCCCTTCCAATCATTTTTTCTACTCCTTGCCCTCTCTGAATCTTCACAGAGTTTTGTCAAGGATTGAATTTCAATCTCTCTCTCTCAAATTAAATAAAGATTGTTATATAAAAGAACCTAACTACCAACCTCGTTCAGCTGCTTATGACAGCCAATGCTATGGCTCAGCAGTGGAGATTGTGAGAATGTTACTATGATCTCACATGATGTAGAATTACCACGATGCAGTGAATAAGCTGGACATATACTGATCTACATCACATAAATACCAGGCCTAGAACAGTTACACCAGAAGCTGCCTGCACTTCTCTTGCTTTAAACAAATTGTGAAATTGTTTCCTAGGCTGCAGGTAGAAAACAGAAATGGGAGTTTCTCAAAATGTTTTCTCTCTTTCCTGTTGGAACCAGCCCTATATGACTCCATTATACCCTTTCCAGCCCATTTTATTTATCGCTTAGGAAGACATAGAAAGTCTTATTTCTCCTTCTGGCATTTTCTTTTTGTTTTGTACTTTCTTACCAGAAGGAGGGAAGATGCAGCAGTATTCTGATGTCACAGAATCACAGAATCTTCTGGTTGGAAGAGACCTTTAAGATCATCCAGTCTAACCACTCACCCTGCGTTGCCAGGGTCCCTAACCCAAGTCCATCAGCACCAGATCTAAACGTCCTTTAAACACCTCCAGAGATGGGGACTCCACCATCTCCCTGGGCAGCCTGTTCCAGTGCTTCGCAAACCCCTCTATAAAGAAGTTTTTCCTAACCTAGATCTCCCCTGGTGCAACTTGAGGCCATTTCCTCTTGTCCTGTCACTTGTCACATGGGAGAAGAGACCGACCCCCACCTGTCTACAACCTCCTGTCAGGGAGTTGCAGAGAGCGAGAAGGTCTCCTCTTAGCCTCCTTTTCTCCTGTCCTTTTGTCACCGGTTGGCACTGAGGCGGGACCAACCACAGGACAATTTCTCTCTCCAATCAGCCTTTTCCCTGTTTCAGGAGAAAAGGGTTAAGGAGACATAAACAGAAAAAGTAAGCGAGGCCTCAGTTAAGTTTAGGAAACTAAAACAGTTTTAATAACAATAGAACAATATCATATACAAAAGCAAACAAGACATTACAAGTATATATAAGGATCAGGGGTCTGGTGCAGCGGGGCTTAAACCGTAGGTAAAGGGAACAAAAGGGACAGTACCACAGTCTGTCATGGCCGACAGCATGTGGCCAGGGCCAGAGCCCTCCGGGCCAGGAAGCAGCAGCTGGATCATGCAGCAGCGGCTGGGAACAGACAGCGAGGAGCGGCGCAGTGTCCCCGCAGGGCAGGGGCAGGAACAGCAGTCCAGCAGCAGGGAGCGGCATCTCGAACAAGAGCAGCGCTGATGGGCCAATTCCTCGCGGGCCAGAAGGAGGAGGGGGTCAGCGGGTCCTCTCGGAGGGCTGGCGGAGAAAGCACTTGGCTCTTATAGAAACACCATCCCACCAAAGAGTTCCACAGTCAGTCAGATGCGGTGACGTGCAGGGGGAGGAATGCTGTACTTGGCTTGCTTCCATGTCAATCAGAACAAACCAAGCTGTTTTCTCTTAACCCAGGACATCTTTCCTTCCCTGTCAACTTCGACATTCATGCTTATTGCTCGTACCGCCTGGAGGGCCCAGCCCTTTCAGAACCTCATTTTTGTAAGCACAGTATTCACCAAGACAGAGGTAAGAGTGAGATACATGCTCCTAACCTTCTGAAACTGCTTTCTAAGTTGGCAAATGCTGCCTAAAATACAGAGTATTTTAATTGTTTGTCCTTTAAATAGAAATATTCCATAAGGATCCAAAAGCGATATAAAGGGCAGACACAGGAAACTGGGGAGAAAACTGAATTCAGAAAGTTTCAGGAGATTCACTCATTTCCTGAACTGTTCTTTGAACTTTTAGCTCTGTTGTCTTGCCTATTTTTCTATTTTATAGCTCAGGACTCACTGAGGCTTTTGGTTGACTTTTAAATGATCAGATTTAGTTACTTCATTGAGGGAGATTTGACCCTAGAAGAACAAAACTACAAGGTTGTCCTTTCACAAGCGCTCACCCTAAGGTTTGGTTTGCCCAGTTCAGCTCATTCTCACTCACTTAACAAACGTTTTAATGAGGTTGTTGCAGGAAAGTCTTATTATGCAACAAATTACATAACTGATCTTATCATTGCTTCAGAAATGTTAGTTTGCAGCATCCATCTGGGAAATAAAAGCCTGAATCGTTTGCCATACATATATATATATATATAAATCTATGTGTGTGCAAATTGGACTTTTGCTGGAATCACGTACAAAGCTCTACTAAAATGCAATGCCAGCTGAAACCTTTTCTCAAAGCTGTTATTTCTGAAAGAAAGCTGCACCCTTCAATGAATGATGCATTTGCGCTGCTATAGATATGCAAAGATGTCTTGATTCCACTGTAGAGAATCTTTCAGCACTCAACAAAGCTTTAATTACTCATGTCTTGTGCCACTTCAGCATATGACTCAGTGGAGGTGTCATCAGGACCAGTGAAATGGAAAAGGGAGGCAAAAGGATAACTGGTATAGGAAAAGATTCATGCCTGTTCTCTGCTGTATGACGTAAGGACTATCTATACCCTTCTGCTTTGGAGGGCAGGACCCAATGCGCCAAAAGGTGACAATTATGGAGTAAAGTACTCTGTGGTTATGCTGTCCTTCATGCAAGATCTGAGCGCCACCAGATTGCCCATCAAAACACATTTAATATGATCTGAGCAGGGGTACCCACATTTCTTTCAAATTAATCAAAAAATCTTCCCATTGTTTAGTATATATAGCAACTACTGTCTTAAAATTCTGTATCTGCTGGAGGGTACGAATAGTACTTGATTTGACCTCATGACTGTCAGGACATATTGCCCTGTCATTTTCCTCGTTCTGTTTTCAGAACAAATATGAAGTGAGTCTGTATGAGTTGTATTTTTTTCTTCGTGAAGTTATAGCTGTTTTGATCTGCTGCTAAGTTGCCTCTCATCAGAACTCTTGTTAAATGCAGCTACGGTATACGGGTGTGAAGGGTATAGCATTATTTTTGTTACAAACCTTGTGTATATTATGTATTTCTATTTCAATGCATCATTTTGTGAAAAAGTTAACGTTTTATTCAATGCATATTTATTAGATAATTTGCCATTTCCTTCAGCATCGATAATGAATAATTTACAGGTAATTTTATCACTGCTGTTTTATAAAAAAAATTACATATGTCATCTTGTACCTAACTCTAACCTACTTACAGAGAAGAAAGCCTAATACCCAGAGTATCTTTTCCAAACAATGTTATCTGTTGCATTTTTGGCAACATTCCCAGCAAGAAATAGAGGATTCGAAGCACCTGAATATAATATCAAAAAATGATTGCCTGGATTTCTACCAAGTTTTCTTTCGTTAACAATGCACTCAATTGCTTTAGCCAACCAGAAAAAAAAAAAAAATCTGGTGTTAGAAAGGTTCTGAAAAATACTGGGCGATGGTAAGTGAGTGGTTGCTGCTATCACTGGAGAATGCAGAATTCTCCAAGCATTTGCTTTTCCCTTTTGACCTGCTCATAAGTATTGAAAGTAGAATTAAGTCTAAGCAAACTTATCATGGGTGATTCAAACACTGAGCATCTTGAATTGAAAGCACAAGTGCATCCTGTTTCAGGCAGAAAGAAAAAGAAGGAACAGCTCCTCATAAGTGATTTACCAGCATTTTCTGTGCCCTACTTCATTACAGTGTGTGTGGTTTCTACATTATTCACTATTTGCAAAAACACATCAAAAACCTCGTGTCCCTAGACATACCTTAACAGCTTGCAATGTGCAGGCAAAACCTTTTGAAGTTGTTTGAAAATACATTGTGATACGTGGTATTGAATCCCAATTTGGATCAGTAGAAACAAAAATGAACAGAGCCATTTATTTTCTCCTTGTACAGAAATAGAGGAGAGGAATGGAAGGGATTAAGAGGGGTTTTTTTCTCCCCACAAAGTAATTGGAATTAATTTTTTCACTTTGGTTTTCTGCTCTCTCACTCCCTGAAGTGCTAACCACAAAAACATGATCACTGGGGCATATGACATGGGATAAAGATTGACTTACACCTAGAGAAGAATTCAGCTGCCCAATAGCCTTCTGCCAATTATGTGCACGTTATACTCAAAGATTTTGTTCTCCTCAGCGTCCTGGAGATATTTTTATCTCGTAGTTAAGAATAATTCAGGCTGCATTTCATACCTGTACATACAGAGTATGCAGCAAACATACCTTTACATTAAGAAAAATAGCACAGTGGTTTTGAAGTGATTCTACCAAGATATGCCTGTGTTACAAGGGCTTTGTTCACTCTATTCTTTCACCATTATTGAAACTTCAGATGAACAAGTCCTTGTGCAGCATATTGCCGGACTCTGCTCTCTAACGTCAAAGCCATCCCCACACCGTGTAGCAGGATGCCTTCACACGCATTCCAGCAGGCATCAGGCCATGCAGCAGCTCCACTTGTAAGGAAAAAAGAAGTTAACGGCATCCGATGTGGCTATGGTGTATGGATGGGCTACTGATAATGCTGTGGGATTTATTGATGGGGTTTACCAAGGTGTTTGGCTTCACCATGTCGTGGTCACAGGATACTACTGAAAAGACATGAACTCTAATTATTCAGATGACTAGCAGTCCTATTTGTTTATGTATTTATTTATTTAGAATTGTGAAGATACTGAAATTGAAGCACAAGCCCTTCAGAGTTACCATGACAACTGGACATTCTGCTTTGATCAGTGATTATATTTGTACCATTTTGGCATCAGGCATGAACTGTGATTGCTATGGTAACATCACAGACATAACTTCTCTTTTATTCAGCTCATACTTTGTTCTCAAGGAGCCTCTTTGCTTGTCGTTTGTAAGGAAGCTGAGAACTGTCAGCTGCATTAGAGAGAAGCTGTTAGAAGCAACACGAAATGGGCTTTCCTAGTTTAAAGAATACTTCACATCAAGAAGTGATTGACTCAATGCTCTCATTTGAGTTTGTAGCTGAGCTTATTGGCTGACATAAATGGAGGTATCTCCATTAAGGGCAGCAAAGTCTTTTGAATCCCAATTGGGCACTAGGGCAAAACCTAATTTCCCTGGTTGGATATGTGCTGCAAGAGGTGAAGAGTCCCTGCTGCCACTTGTTTATGGTCTAGTTTGACATTCAAACAGTGAAAAACAATATACAGGAAAGGGTAGGGATGACAGTGAAGATCAGAGAGAGAGGGAGAGTTTTAAAAACAAAAAGCAAATAACGAAACAAAACCCCAGAAGAACGTGTTTTCAAGACTTGGCTTAACTTTTTTGAAATTCGTCTCAATTTGGAGATGAAAAAAGTTTCACTGCTCTATATAGAAATTTGGTATTAGAAAATTCATGTATGTTTCTGCAGGTACAATGGTAGGAAATTGACCTGAACTGTGAGAATAATGGAGAGATTCTGAAACACTTTTAGTTTAGACACAATATAGAAGTGATGGCTGTTTGTGATCCATGCATAACGAGCAAAAGGATGTATTTCTTTATATAACTTATATTTAAACTGTTACTCTTTACCAAAGGATCCTCCAGAGGCTAAACATTTCTCAGGTACAGGAAGCTCTAAAGAAATTTAGGATGGCCAAGTCTATCGAGGCTTATTAATCTAAGTAGGTGAACTTTCTGTTTGATGACTTGCGGCCATCCTCATATTCTTACACTCATAAGGCTGTGAATGAGTATATAAGGGTGGCTTCATAGAATCATAGAACGGTTTGGGTCAGAAGGGACATTTAAAGATTATCCAGTCCAACTCCCCTGCAGTGAGCAGGGACATCTGCAACTAGAGCAGGTTGCACAAAGCTCCGTCCCACCAGACCTTGAACATCTCCGGGGATGGGGCATTTACTAGCTCTCTGGGCAATGTATTCCAGTGTCTCATCACCCAGAATGGAAAGATTTTCTTCATTATCTCAAATCTAAACTTATCTTCTTTCAGTTTAAAGCCGTTTCGCCTTGTCCTGTCACTACAGGCCTTGGTAAAATGTCTCTTCCTTAGAAGCTCCCTTGATAGATTGAAAAGCCACAATAAGATCTTCCCAGAGCCTTCTCTTCTCCAGGCTGAATAATCCCAACTCCCTCAGCCTTTTTTCATAGGAGGGGTGCTCCAACCCTGTGATCATTTTCGTGGCCCTTTTCTGAACCTGCTCTTACAGATCCATGTCTTTCTTGCACTAGGGACCCCAGAACTGGAGGTAGTACTCAGCATCCAGAATTGGGTGCTTAAATAAAAGGACTTTGATACAGTGTGAAGCATTGGTGCCAATCCATGTGATTCCTGGAGGTGGTGCATCTCACAACCACTTCTACTCCTTCTGACATCTATCTTGCAGCCTCAAGTGCACTGACATGCTGATCTTGCTAAAAATGAAATAACAAGAAATGATGAGTTAGAATAATTACTATCCCTAAAAGGCTGCTCACATTTTCCTAATTTATTACATCAATTTCGGTTTACACTGCTCAGTAAAAATGTCTAAAACCATCAGTAAGGAGCAGCACTTCCCATGAGCTGCTAAAGAGACAGATATGTGTGATACTTCAACAGACTTATAATGGTATTCTTCTGTATCTCAGTGCAGCTATTTCTCGAGCTAAACTCACTTCTCCCTGGTACGAGTATATGAATAAATACTACCAATAAATAAATAAATAGATAAAGAGATGGCAGCACTGTGTGGGCTACAGTAAAGGATTATTATTCATCTGTCACACAATGTCTGCCAGATGCTTTGGAGCTTTACATTCATTTGCATATTTTAACATCCATAATGTTTACACGGCAACAGGATTTAATCTGTTCTGCTCAGCACAGTCTGATACTCCAGAGTTCAGCATCAATACCTGAATTGATCTGGAGACAAGAAGATTTAAGTAGAAGGTCATCAGTCCAATCAGAAATGTACCCAATTTCTTATGTACTAGACTTAAAACTTTAGTTTCAACAAGTTGGTGTACAACAAAGGTGCTGAATCTGCAGCTGTGCTGGGCACTGTCGGCACTGTCAAGGTTTATAAGCCTGCTGCTTCACAAGTCATGCTGGCAGTGAAAGTGTAGTGCAGAGGCAGTCATGGTCTGCAAACAGTTGAACTTTCTCTGTACTCCTCACTGAGGTGTAGGAGAAGGAAAAAAATAAGTGTCCATGGATGTAAGCTCTATTAAAAAAAAAAATCCAAGCAAAACAACCTCAAACCCCAAACCATTGTAACTATTTAGACTTGTTGGAATTCAGTGTTTAATAAAATGGGCCATTAAGCATGTACCTTTTGGGAGAAAGGTTGTAAAGAGTGTATTTAGATCATCTTCTCTGAATTTCACCGCATCTGAAACCGAAGAAGGTAATGCCACAGTGTTCTCCCACATGGAAATTACACAAAAGCTCAAAGTGTTTTCTGAACATTTGCCTTCCAGCTAGTTTAAGATCCACACTCACAGATGTTGCTTTAAATCATACAGCAATGGCCTTTTTTGCTCTTCCAAACACAGGAGGTCAGCAATCCAGAGTTACATTGCCACAGCCATGGGTTTGCTCTTAAATCAAATCACGTTGTATCCACAGGCTATAAAAATGACCTCATTCTAGAAATTTTTCAGGGAATGGTCAGATCATCCCTAATATGCCACTTAGAAGATTTTTTGGAAGGTGACTCACTTTCCAAACTATTTCGCGGGTCTCGCTTTGGTCAGTGTTCCTATCAGCTTTCATTCCAAAAACAGCAGCACAGACGGAGAATTTTTCTTTGGCCTTTAAATGCTGTTGAGCCACATCAGTTTGTCCTGATTCAGGTTTTACTGTATCATTTTAGTCAACGTGTCATCCAGTCATATAAGGGGATAGTTAGACTTGTGTATCTGATGAAGAGATCAACGGAGGTTCTTTGAGACAAGCTCTAAAAGTAATCTGCAGAGTAAATCAAATGCAGACAGCACTGCTAGGCGGGGTGCCATCATTCCATCCTGTGGAGCTCCAGTGGAGTTCGTGGAAATTGTGCTTGATCGATGAGACTGGGTAATTTCCAGCGAGAAGAGGAAATCACGTGTTAGTCAGAAATGGGATCTTCCATCTTCCCTATAAGCATAAAAATGTACATAATGGATCATAGGAA
The DNA here is from genome assembly GCA_009769605.1 of Bucorvus abyssinicus. NCBI lineage: Eukaryota > Metazoa > Chordata > Aves > Bucerotiformes > Bucorvidae > Bucorvus > Bucorvus abyssinicus. Next base: position 13,879,262 of record CM020028.1, read on the forward strand.
ATACATAATAACTTTTTTTCCCCTAAGTATGAGCATTGGCTGGGGAAAAGCATAAAACTCTTTGTATTAACCCAAGTGATCTCTTTTGAACAATTGAAGTTAAAGGTTATCTTAATTTTTTTGAATTTGAGGCTTTGACAGCCTTTCTGTGTAAGTTTATCATTTGGTTTATGTCCCAATATTCTTTTTAACAATCTAGCGATCATGTTTCTCCTGGCATCCTACTCCGCTTTTCGTGGCATCGTCTGCTTCATACAGCTCTACAGTTCATATTTGCAATCAGAGGAGAAGCAGATCCGTGTATCACTTTCCATTTCTTTTTTTTTTTTTTATTTTAAAAGGAAAAAAGATTCATCTCCCGTCATTTTAAAGACCTGAGAGTCAGATACCCAGATTTTATTTATCTAGCACTTTTTAATCAATAAAGAGAAAGGCAATATCAGAGTGTGATTTGTCCGCCGCCTTCTAAAATCCTTCAAGAAATTGAATGAGTGAGCCTCCAAAGTTTTCCGTGTCTATTCATCAAGTCTAGAAGGAGCCCAGGGTGGATCTCTCAGATCTAGCCGCTTAGAGATGCTCATGTATGGGTGGTTTGCACCCTGGGTATGTGTGATAAAGCAAGGACACAGCCACAGGGAACGTGGCTTTTGTTATTACATTCTTTCATCTTCTAGCAGAGGTGAACAACCCCAGTCTTTTTAAACTCTTTACATGACAGATCGTCTACACCTTCCCTTATCTCACAGCCGTTCTACGGCATTTTTTCAGTTCTGGCAATATATTTTTTCCTTTGAACCATCAGAACTGAACACACATTCCCGTTGAAGCTGCCCTGTTGGTTCACATAAAGGCAATACACTTCTGAATAATTATTTTCTTCTTGTTTTACGTGAGTTCTAATTTATCACTGCCATTTTTCCTGCCTATCAGCTTTAGGAAGAGCTTTAGCTGAACTGTATTTGCTGGTGCCCTGGTCCTTTACTACATCAATACTCTATTTATAAGTGAGGGGGATGCTTTTCATCTGTCTTTGTACATCTGCAGTGGTTGTCTGAGGTTGAGCTAGTCATGTTGACCTCTCCTTACAGTCAGACTTTTTGTGATGTGATGATCACTTTGGGGTGATTTGAATTATTCTTCAGACTTGGTTGATTTTATGACGGTATCTTGATATTTTTTCACAGAGTGATTATCTTAGAATAAGATCTGATATTGGGCAGATGCACTTGATTAAGCCCAGAGAACTCGAAGACTGATTTTTAAAGATGTTTTTTATTTTTTATTTCCATCTTTCTTTCCTCTAATGGACAGGAATCAAAGTTGCTGAAGTTTGCAGCGATTCAAGAGTGCTTGAAGTCTCAGCCCTGATTCAGTCACATTTTTGAGTTCTAATAGTGAAAGCTGAATGTTAGCTAGAAACCCGATGAACAGCTTCCTTCCAGAAAGCAACAGAAGCTTTAATCACTTTGATCAGGGTGTTACTTATAATGCTGTGAACTCTCATCACTGGCACAAAGGACTCCCTGGCTCAAGTCACAGGTCGTTGCTTGATGCTTATCAGTTACTTCACCCCCATGAACTTCAGTCTCGTGGTTGTAATAATGTGAGTGATAGAGAGTATCTACTGGGCTTTGTGATCTCCTGAGGAGAACCATGGTGGAATGCTTTATGTTTTATGTATAGGAAGAGTTCTCTGGGGTTTTTCTTCCTTACTGTGGTAAGAGAGGTTGATCTGTTCCTTTCATCAAAAATACAGGTTTTCAAAGTGACAGATGGCCTTGCTGTTGTCAATTGTCAGAGGCTTTTTCTCACCAGTGAAGCATAAAAAATGTATAATGGATTTTATCAGGTGTGCTCTAAAAAGCCCCAGCACAGCAAGACTTTTTGATTAAAAGCACAAAGCAAACTACCACTTTCTTTGATCGCACATATGACTCATCATAGGCATGAAGAATGTGGGCTATTCGGCAAAATGAACTTCGCCTTTTCCAAGAAAGGCACAGATTTGCAGGGTTGATGCGAGCTATTGAAGATTCTGAACTGTCAATCAAACTTTTCACTTAAAGGAACTTCCATGCAAGAGAAAAACATGTGGCTGATTCAATTCAATCCTTCCTGCAAAAGGTACCTATTTTTTTTTAAAAAATAAAAAAGACAAACTGATCTGCGAATTGGAGTATCAAGAGATTTGGGTTTGTCCCAGTTTTAGACAGAATGGACAGATCTTTTCCCATTTGAGAAAAGATATCAAGACTTTCCTCTTCTTGCAGCTGTGTCCCTTCACCAGGGTTCAAGCTGATTCCAGAGCGAGGTTCTGAAAAGTCTGGGAGAACATTCCTGTAAGAGCTGTGCATTCAGGGCAACAACAACAAAATCACTAAATGATGGTTTGGCAGAAGATGTGTAAATCACTTTCAATCAAAGGTGCGAAATTCTGATTTGAAGCTAAAAGGACGTTTCCTCAAGTTGGTATACACCAGCAGGACTGCAGCAGAAGCCATCTGGTAGCACTTTTGCAGGTAACAGTGCGTGGCTTGACTCCTAGACTGTAAGAACAGTACAGCACGGAGAAAATGCTCTATGATCACCAGTTTTGAGGCACATGGGATGAAGGATAAGTAGAGGAAAAGAGCTTCTCTTTGCTCTGACCTTTCTGGCTCAATCAATGTAAATGACACTGATGCTTGGCATGAGACTGCAAACATCCCCCCAGATCCTAGCTCGGTATATCATATTTGTTTAGGTATTTCCTACCACGCACCAATACATTGTGTGAACAGAGCACGAAGAAGTTAAAAGCACACAGCAAATATTTACAGGCTGACAAACACCATGGAGATCAAGGATCCATACACTGCTAAGTGAAGGATTAATATGGGAATGACCCTAAACGTGACAGGCAGAGCATCTCTGCTGGCCAAGCCTGCTTCACTCCTTTGTGCAGGCTGCTTCTTCCTCGTGTTGAGTTGCCATCTTTCAGTTCTCTGTTTTTCTCTCCTATGGGTTTTAGTATCTCCTCATGTCAATACTTTTCATCCTTGAATCCCTACAAATCACAATTTCTCCGATGTCTGCATTTTTACTTGTCTCACAGAGCTTCAGCACACAGTCTTCCTCACAGCTGAATATTATCTTCCCAGTAAAACTGAGCCACAGCTATGCTGAAACAAATTTGGTCTGGGATCACACAGATGAAAACATGGGCTGGGGTTTACAAGGCTTCTGGAAGAGTAGTAATATGGGGAGTATATCTGGGCTTGACACTGATTTCACTGAGAAATCAAGTTTCAGTGTTTGCTACACACTGGAAGAAGATAGGTGTTGACTGTTTTTCATCAAGCCCTGTAGTTTTTAGATTATCAGAATCTACACGGAATGGACTTCAGGAGATTAATGTTAGTCATGAATAAACAGCTCATCAGAAGAATTTGCATTTTAAAGCAAGGAAGGAATCTTGATCACCTTTGAAGAGTTCAAACCAAAATAAAACAACCAAAAATCATGTAGATCAAGAAAAAGGGGACATTAGGAATTCTCAACAGGTCAGTTCACCTTCTGCTGAATCTGAACAACACGATAGACTGCGATCAGAACAGCCCGGTGAATGCACTGGTTAAGCAACGAATGGCGTCTGATCATTTCTAACATGAATGTGTTCACAAACAAATGCAGCATTGGTGACATAAATGTCTCATGGATGTCTAAAAGAGGATTGTTGGCACCCAACCCTAGGTATAATACATGTAGAGCCTCTGACATCTACTCATCATGAACTATTCAGTGCAGCAAGTGAGGAGTAGAAGAAACTCCAAGTGAACAAGAGTGGACTGATTTCAGTCAGAGTGAGGATGGATAAATCACTGGGATGTCTGGGATCCACTTTCAGCCTGGAAACAATTCAAACACAAACCTCCAGGACAATTCACAGATTCTGAACCTATTGGAACAGGAAAAGAGGGAAGACTGTACACACATTTGTGCAACAGCTCCTCAGATTGGTTATCTCAGGTTTATAGGCGAGCCAGTTACCTAAGCACCAATGTCCAGACCGCTGCTGATCTCAGAACTCTCTAGCTCACACCTCACGGTGTGTTGCTTAGAGGTGCTGTGGCATTTTAATATTTGAGCCCGAATCTCTTTGATTCCTTGTCCAATGTGGCAAAAGGAGTCTGCTCCTTTATTTCTGTACATTCTTTTTTCTCCCTGTCAGTTAGAGTACCAGCGAGTTTCACTCACTCTTCTCAATTGGCCTTCCAAAGATGAAAGGCTAGTACCGTTTTGCCATAATGTTTCTATTTGTCTTCCAGAAATGAAGATCCTTTGCCTAAAACTCTTCCTGGAACGTTAAAAACACACACAATAAAGCATTTTCTGTCTGGAAATTGCTATTTCTTTTAGCTACTAATGCTGAATCAGGAAGAGCAAAATCCATAACAGAGTGGAGCATGGGAAAAAAATTGCAAGAAATTAATTGGATCAAAGCAAGGAACAGAGAACTTATTTCTTCTACCCTACAACTCATAAAAAATAAAAATGAAATGCTGCCAGACAGCAGAATAAATTGCAAGGAAACCAACATGAAAAGAGATAAGAAAGCATCTGATGCCCTGAGGGCCTGAAAGCAGAGGCAGAGCTATTCGATCTGTTTATCAGAGTAGGCGGAACAGGCTTTTTGGTGGTAGCTTGACTACAGCTGCTCAGCTATTTGTCTTTTATGACACCTAGAAACCCAGAAGAACACTTCTCAGTGGTTAGCTCTTCAAAGTCTCTGGCTTTGCCAACTTGGGGTTTTCATGTCTGATTCGCAGGTAGAACATGGACTACTAAGGCGTTCTGGGGAATTAATTTGGGGTAGGCTTTGAAACAACTTTAATTAGGTTTATACTGACTGCAAAAGAGTGATCTAGATTGCATAGGTCATCAAAATTATATCAAAATTATGCTATCAAAATTATGCTAATAATAACATCTTAAATAGAAATTCAGGCACATAGAATGGTTTGCCCCACGGAAGGGATTAAATCAGTTGGGTAGACTTTGAAAGATTTAAATAAACTTCTAACACCACATATGTTTTTCATCCTTATTCAGGCTTATCTGTCTTTTCTTGTATGGCAAGTTTTGATAGACCTAATAATATATAAAAGAAGATATTTTAGTACTTAATCCCATGATGCTGCAGTAAAACCTTATTCGCCAAAATATCAGAGTCCGGATGAAACTCCCTTCAAAATTAGCAAAACCAAAAGAGAGTTCTGAGGACTTTCAGAAGCAAAACTTGCAAGCACTACATGAACCCTGTTACAGAACAAATATGTCTCCTAGTGGTGTTTAGGGACCCCTGTGAAATATAGCAATCATTCTGCAATTTGTTCATGATTCATAAACACCTTTCTTGTTTGGTTTTGGGTTTTGGTTTTTTTTTTTTTTTTGGAAGCAATTTATGCTTCAACTATACACCAAATATTCTATTTCTACACAGAGGGTCTCTGTGTTTTTAGGTATCATTTTCTTTAACAGATGGAAAAGAATCCTTTTCTGTCTATGTGGAAAAATATGAAATACTAAAGAAATTATGAAGAACTAAAACAAGAAAGCAAGTTTAAAAACAGTAGAAAGAAAAGGTCATGTTCTCAGCTGGTTTTATGCACTGTGGCTCCACTGGCTGTCTCTTGCAGGGAGTTCACTCTCATGCTCCTTCCTACAGCGAATAGTGCAGAAAAAGTGACCACCCTGGAGCCTGTTGTTATAATTTTTCCACCATAATTTTCTTATCCATAATGTAATCAGCAGAGATAACAGCTTCCCAGTTGCTACAGTGGAAATGTTGGTGTCTTTGCTCAAGCCTACCTCATCAAGAATATTTATTTGTGACTGACTGATTCTTGGACTAGAGCAGAATGCTGTCTTCTGATAAGCGTGTTACAGTGGCAGAAACCTCAAAGAAAAGATGCCGGGCAAGCACTTTCTTGGTATTTTAGTGGGACATATCTCAATAGTGGAAACAGCTCAATAGTGGGAAAGCAGCAAGTGAAAAATTGTGAATTATTTGAATAAATGTAGCTGTATTACACTGGAGAGGTCTCAGTGTGGCCTTTTCACTTGGACAAGCATTTCCAGTCAGTGGTGATCTAGTCTGTAGTATTTATGGTACCAATCACCCCATTTTACAGGAAGTGTCTAATGTCAGGTTAATCACACTCTGAAGTGGCTGCTCTGCTAAGGGGTTAATAGAGGCCGAGGTGGCCATGCTGCAGTGGGAAACCTCTAGTCTGTGGACATCTAAAGCTAGGGGAAGGGAATCTCAGCTGTAATGTCCTGACTGAGCAGTACAGCATGATGGGACTTACAATTCTAAACAGCCAAGTAAAGTGGTCTTCGCAGGCTGTCAGGGGAGTAATGAATGTCAAGTGTTTGCCCTGATGAAGAGGCATACTCGAAGATGGCTGTGCATGGTTCCCTGGTATTTGTGTACTCGGTTGATAAACAGAAGCTTTGTGCATCAGTGAAAACAATACCTCAACTCAAGCTGTGCTGTTTGGCTATGAAGATATAACAGCAAATCTGTTGTTAGGGATTTTCAGCATTGTCTCAGAAATATCAGACAAAGAAAAATACAGAAAAACCCAGAAACTTTCCTGTCACCTTTAGGGATTTCTTGTTGAGGAGTCTGGAGAGTTTAGGAATGTGGACACAGGTGATGTGTGTCTGAGGGACAGAAAACAACGCCTAGCATTTGACTTAGTATAGATATAACACTAACTATAGATGTTACCAAGCACTATAGGTGCCTGACTTCTGAGTATGGAGTCAGTGGGTGAATCCATGCCAAAGGCGAAGTCTTCTGTTGTGATCATCTGATTTCAGAAAAGATTCTTCCCCAGTGAATATCTCACTTCCTTCTCTGGTCTCCTGGGGAGCATCAAGCATTAAAAAATGTGCTTCACCTCAAGACCCTTCTGCTTTGGTTCTAGCAGCCTTCAAAACAGATACACAGTTGGAGAACCTACATAGTTCTCATGGATGTGTCGTTTCATTCTATCCCGTCTCCAAGAAGGCCAGAATTTATCCTATTTCCTAGAGAAAATTAGAACTTTGGGAAGGTGCTTGTTAGAGATAATGATCTTGAATGACAACGTCTTGCCTAATCTATATATTCCTAGAAGAACTAAAACAAAATTTGAGAGTCAAATCTGGAAACTTGTGTCACATGTGAGTCCCAGGATAAAAGAGCTTGGTGTAGTTTGCTGAAATGTTTGCTGAAATCTCCGTATTTTTTTTCCAATGCATTAGGCATTCTTGTGTGAAGTTCACATCTATTTGCCTTCCCAGAAGTGCAATTTCCTACAATATGTTCTTCATCATTTTCCACTTTTCTCCCTTGCTAGTTCTTTACTATTCTCTCAAGAGGCTCAGACACCAGCCTCCTGGAGGTTCTACAAGCTTTCAAGGGTTAGGGCTGGGCCAGCCACTAGACAAATGACAGAAGCTCTCTGTTAACTCCTCTCCCTTCCCAAAGAAGAAGAGAAAGGGAATAAGGGAGAGAGACTGAAGGATAGGAAAAGAAAACTAAAGGTGCTCTCTCCCCTCTCCCATGGCATTCACGTTACCATCACCACTGATGTTGTGGGCAGACAGTGGGAAAGTCCCAGACTGGACTCGGCAGCAGATGAGAACCAGATTCAGGAACTGGATTTGGGAACTGGATTCAAGAATGCATGGATTGGGATCGAAGGCAGAAGAACAGACAGAGTGCTCCTTGGACAAAAGAGACCTTAACCCTTGTGATCCCTCAGCTTCATACCAAATACGACATCTATGGGAGGGAAAACCTTGTTGATCAGTTTAGGGTCACCTGTTCTGTGACTTACTGCACCCCACTGAGGTGCACAGGGTTTAGCAGTGACCTTGGTCTGCACAGGAGGTAGTATAAACAAGAGCCTTTCTGCACCCCAACCCCTGGTAGTGACAGTAACCATCAAGCATTACCATTTCTCGAAGTAGACACTGTCTGAAAAAATATGCTGTAAACTTCAGAAAGTGCTGTTAGATAGAAGAGACTGAGCTGAAAATTAAAGTCACTGAATGGGATTAGTTCTGTTCTCACTCAAACTAGGACATAAGCCTAATTTGTTATTTTAGTGCTGGCTTTCACTACACTGTATTTCCCAATCTAATTCTACCCTGTACCTCTTTCAAGTATAACATATTTTTCTTGTCTTTGTCTCAACATCTAAACACATCTATTTCCTTTTCAGGGTTCATATTTTAGTTCCACAGCCAGCTTTTTAGGTCCAATCTTCCACTTCAACCTTTTTGCTCTGACACTGAGGATCTCTCAGTTCCTGAGCTAAGCTTCTTGAGAGTAAACAGCAGCATGAAATAAAGGTCAAGTTAGTGCTTCTGAGGTACAGGTTCCGCTTCTCCTCAGAGAGCAGTCTGCTCTGATGAGATTCCCTTCAGGATGATACATCCACTTCAGGTATAGTGCTGGAGATGTTAGAAGCAGCAGCTCTTCTCAAATTACTGATACCCATTGTCTATCTCCCAGGAAAGAGCATAGTTCATGTAGGTAGTAACGCTGAGTTGGCCATTGGCTCCTGAGGGATGCAGTATTTAACCCCATGTAAGAAGGAGAATAAATGCTGAAGAGTTGTGTCTGTTAGAAAAGTATGTTCATTGCTCCTGCTTGTATTGTCATGTGGATGTGCAGTTTATATCTTCATCCTGGTGGATAACAAGTAAACAACGAGCCAGCAGTGTGCTCTTGTGGCCAAGAAGGTTAATGGTATCTTGGGATGCATAAAGAAGAACGTGGCAAGAAGGTCGAGGAAGGTTCTCCTCCCCCTCTACTCTGCCCTGGTGAAGCCACATCTGGAGTGCTGAGTCCAGTTCTGGGCTCCCCAGTCCAAGAGAGAGAAGGAACAACTAGAGAGAGTCTAGCAGAGGCTGCAAAGATGATGAGGGGATTGGGGCATCTTTCTTACGAGGAAAGGCTGAGAGGTCTGGGGCTGTTTAGTCCGGAGAGGAGAAGGCTGAGAAGGGATCTGATCAATGCTTATTAGTACTTAAAGGGTGGATGTCAAGAGGATGGGGCCAGACTCTTCAGTGGTGCCCAAGCGACAGGACAAGGAGCAACAGGTACAAATCGGAACATCAGAAGTTCCACCTGAACATGAGGAAAAACTTCTTTCCTTTGAGGCTGACAGAGCACTGGAACAGGCTGCCCAGAGAGGTTGTGGAGTTTCTTTCTCTGGAGATATTAAAAATTCACCAGGATGCGATCATGTGCAATCTGCTCTTGGTGAACCTGCTTTGGTAGGGGGGTTGAACTGGATGATCACTAGAGGTCCCTTCCAGCACCCACCATTCTGTGAGTCTGTGATCACTCTTAGAAATTCTTCAGGGTAGCTCTAGCAGAACCCCAGTTATAAGTGGATTCTACATAGACTCCATCACATTGGAATGTTCTTCCAGTACTGAAATATGAGGTAAAGGATGGGAAGATTATCGGTAGTATTGTGCTCTTATATACCTGTACTACTAGTAGTAGTTATCGTGACTGCCTTGCCTAAAAATATGCAGAATTTATGGGTGAATACAGGCAGATTTCTGACCCGCACTATTAATTTTCATCCTTTCATGTTTAAGTGTAACCTTGTTGTCGCTTCTTCCTTGCTACATATGCAGATATTTTACCTTTCATTTTTCTATTCCACTCCAAGATATAAATAAAGCACTTGGGGAAGCAAGGACATGCCATCATTTTTTCCTGTTTGACTTTTTCATCTGTTTGGTCCAGATGGAGAGTTTCATAGCAATCCTAAATGACAGAGGAAACAGCGCTGCCTGATGGACTTTGTCTTTGCACACCAGGAGCCGTACTGGGAATCTGGCACTTTTGTGCATTATTGTGGTAATACAAAGCAATATGTTCTTAGAAATTATGTATTTTCTTGTGCATGAAATACACTTGAAGCAAATGATTGATGCACTTAGAATTGCTTCATACACCATCTGTATCCATCTGTACGTGCTTGTATGTTATTTTAAAATCTCTTCTGATAACCAGATCTGATAGAAGTGGTCTTTTCTGTTAATAGAGTGTATTATTAAAGCTTAAATAATATCTCACTTCATTCAGTCCTATTTAATACATTCAGTGTATGATTAGTTTAAAATTAGAGAAGTCTCAGTTAACATATGTTGGTGCTTCTGGCTCCGACACCCAGCAGTCACATTAACATCATTGCACAGAGCCTCAGACTTATTTTGGCAGGAATCAAGAAGTAGTAGTTACGGTCTTTACGACTGGAAAATCAAATTATTTTTAGAAAGAAAAAATATATTAGGAAGTATTTCTCCCTTGTTTATATACCTCGCTTGGCCTGCCAGGAAATTTGACCAACAGATCTGCAAGTTTTCTTCTCAAAAAAATCTACAGAAATATTCTTCAAACAGAACCCGTTTAACTCCAGCCAGCTCATTTGTGTATTAATTTGCATGTATTTCAGAACATATCAGTGATGCCTTCTTTCAGTAATTATGAGTTCATTTCTATTTAACATCACTGCCTGGGAATTTGGTATGAACATAATGACCTTAAAATATTTACACAAACAGTGATTTTAAATATAGCCCACTCTAACAGAGGTCCTCCCAGCCTCTCTGGCATCTCACATATTTGTAGCAAAGTCCCATGATTTCCTCCTCAGATTTGTGCTTTTTGTGCTCCTGACCACTTCTTACCCAATGGTGAGCTGTAGCACAAACTGAGAGACACATTACCTGAGCAGGACTACTGCCTTACAGCATTTCCCCTGTTTAATGGTATGTCCCAAGTAATGGCAGGAGATCCCCACAAACTCCACCTAGCAGACCCGTTAACCTTAGAATATTTTTCTAAAATTCTCTATCTCCTGCTGTGGGTTTTATAAGCATTATGTGCAGCGAATGATCCTCTTTGGTTTTTTGTACCTTTAGAATGTAGCCAGACTGCACAGCCACTGCTACGGTACGTACCTTCAGCCTTGAAAGAGGCAAAGACAATGGATGAAAACTATCATATGGTTACAGCTCACCTCAATTTATGTATGGATATTTCATTTCACAGAGGACAAGGCCAGGCCACACCTCCTCCCCACCAAAAATTTTGAAGCACAGCCCTCACTTATTCTGAAAAAAGAAATCAGCTGTTTTCACTTCCAAGGATATACCCCATAGTTCTATTTACCAGCCTCTTATCACTTGCACTCCCCCACACTCTCATTTCCCAGCTGGGACCCCAAGTTCCCCAGATCAAGATCCCACTAACATGCTCTATTATTCTCATCCTTCTGTCATACCTTCCTACCTCCTGACCATTGGCACCTACTGCCTGTTGATGTTCCCCACAGCGTCAGTCAGCAGCATGGGCTGGCAGACATGGCACAGTATTCCAGAGCATCTCAGAAAGGCACTGTACTGTTGCACGTGGGCAGCTGAATCACTCACTGGATGCCTGTGTGAAGGTGGGCACACAGGAGCTGGGTGTTGAAGACTCAGTTCAGCTTTCTACAGTAGATGGTATAGATAGACTATATATAGTAAGTACTATGATACTACATATACTTCATGTAGTATGTTGCATATATTTCTCTATTGCCATTTGAGTACTGTCTGCTCTCCATCTTCCCTCCAGAAACACATGGATTGCTCTTAAACCTGTTAGTCCTACATGGATATCTGGATACCTTCAAACATTTCAAATGGCACTAGAGCACAGTCTGAGGACAACTGCATCAAGTCCTTGTGAGAAAGACCTGTGCTCACCTCAGTACACTTAAATATGAAGAGCTGAATCACCCTTGAATTCCACAGATGGCAAAGAGTAGCTCCTCACTGACTAGAGTAGAAACACAGCAGCCTGGCTTACTCACAGACCAGCGTGAGGTTGCCCACATATTGACATCCTACTCTGCAAATTGTCTTGCACCCAGAGAGACAAAGGCGAGAGGTAATCAATATGGCTCAGACCTTTAAGATTATGTCATTAAGTTCAGCAGAAGTTATTTATCTGGACCATTTTTAATAATGGGCTCAATTTATTGAGTCTTAATTCCAGATAAAATCACATCATCAGTAAATATGGACCACCACCCATAGACATAGTGGCACAATTCTTTGTCTTCCCGGACCTAAGCTAGGGATGACTCCAGCTGAATATTTTAAAGGGATTCCTCAGATGTATATTTCATTAGCTGCATAATTCCACTCCCTAGTTCTGAATTTGGAATTTCCCCTTGACACCGTAAGCTCTCAATCCACACCACGCCGCCTTTCTCTGCTCTCACAGAGCTGCTCTCAGGAGAACTCATTTCCCAACAACACCAATTACTGTCACCTACTTCTAGTTGACATTAACCACACGACAAGCAGAACTAGCTATACTTAGGCCTGCCAGGCTGATGTGCAGCTGGTTTAACAGCTGCATTTATGCTACTGTTCAGCGCAGCGGTACAGAAAACAGCTCTGGTGCTTTTAGTGTGGGGAAAAAGCTTTTACTGCCTCTTTTAGTTCTAACTCTCATTGGAAATCGGGCAGTGTAGGCAGTATCTCTCCTGTATGTGTTTGATCAGTAGGAGTTTTTTACCCCTACTGAGTAGGAGTTTGGTGTTGGTTTATTTCTTGATTATAATAACCCAGAGGGAACTGAATAACCCAAAGTAAGTGATTTCAGTCAGAGTGTGATTATAGGGAGGAAAAGTGAGGAGTTACCAACTGTTTTAGCCAGTCTTTGATAACAAGTGTAGCTCTTATCTTTTGCCTCACCTTAAGAAGGCAAGAACTAAGATGTTGTACATGGACTAATCATCAGATCATTTCTATACCTGTGTTTATACTCCACATAGTCCCAGTTCAGTCCCAAGGCTGAACTGACCTCAGTAGAAGTAACATGACTTAAAACTACGGTTCTGCTCAGACACGGTGCAACGTCCCTAACCTTTGTGTGTGTCTCTGCCTCTGGCCTCCGTCTCTTGGTTAATCAGGAGTTTAATAGCATATACGCCACGCGACTTTAATACAGTCAAACCATTTCATGGGAGTAAAGTCCAGGCATTTCCTCAAGGGGCAGGCAGTGGGAGCAGGCTCTGGCTTTAATTAGAATAATGGAGTTCATTATCCATAGCTGGCCTTTATTTCCTTAGAGTGTACACAAGAGTAGGAAGGCAATATGAACTCATAGAAGAGGAAAGCTCCAGAAATCTGATGTCTGTGCTGGTTTTGCCCCTAACTTACTTCATAATGTAAGGCTGCTTTCTTAACCTCTGATATCCTCTTGTCATCTCATTTCAGATATTTTAGTGCTAAAACAAGAACTGCCTTTTACTGTATTTTTATACAATTCTTAAAATGATGTTTCCCATCTGAGCTGGAATATCTATATGTTGCTGAAATATAAATACCAGGCTGTGATTGCATACCATGATGGGGGTCTTTTCACTTGTCTAGTTCTCACAGGTATTTGGATATGAACTCCCCATATAAATAACTAGTAACAAGTGATTCCATAAAGAAGCTCACTGTTGTAGGAAATTAAGGTTGTAATTGGGAGTCTTCTATGACGCTTCAGGTGGATTTGCCTTCCAATATTGTCTAAGGCTTGCAGACTACTCCTCCCTATGGGATCAATGGTGAGGCATAACTGCTTCTAACTCAGCAGTGGCAAAGCTCCAAATTGAAGCTATTTGATGTCCTACTGGGTATCAAAATCCACCTTTACCATCTATGGGGTATTCTGTGGGTGGAATTGATTTCAGCATCTATCAGCACCTACAATGTGATAGAATCATAGAATACTTAGAATACATAGAATAGTGAGCAGGGACATCTTCAACTAGATCAGATTTCCCAGAGCCCCAAGATCCAACCTGACCTGGAATATTTCCAGGGATGGGGCTTCTACCACATCTCTGGGCAACCTGGGCAAGTGTCTCACAACAGACAACTGTGAACCATTTGCAACTGGAAAGAAATATTAAGCTTGCTTCTTCTGATGTATTTGTAACATTTATTTTTCTAATAAGATGATAACAAATTCTAATTTCTCTCTTCTGTCGCTAAGGAGGATCTCAGCTGAAGACATCTACATTGCACGTCTATAATGGGTCAGGCACCAGTTTATATTTACAATTTGAATGTTCACCAGCTGATCCAGTCTGAAACATGAGACTTCCTGATTCTTAAAGTTTATCCTCTGATATTAGAATGTAAAGTGAGTTGTTTGCATTCAGGCAAAAGAAACTCTTAAAGATATTCTTTCAGTTTGCAAAGACATTGAACAAAATGACATGTGCTTCGGGAGATCCACTGCTGCCTTGGTCTTAAAGGGACAAGCTTATCAGACACTCAGCTTTCTGGATATTTTTTCCCTAAATAATTTCAGCCCACTGAGAGCAGTTCTTTATGTATCAGCTCCTCCACGTTTACAATCCACTCACAGATGCACATCTATCTAGCAATGCATACAACTAAATGAATAGGATTTTAATATTAGCAGGGGGAAGTACTATAAAACCAAACAAGATTATGTTACAGAAATTAAATCAGATTACTTCTCAGTACCAAAGTCAATGGGAGAATGGAGGAATGGACTGTATTAATTACAAAAGCTGATGTTTAAACATACATCCCTGTCTCTAAAAAGGCTGATACCAGCCGTTTGCTGAGGTTACCATTGACTGAGTCCACTACTGAGGTTGGAAGACAAGATACAACTTTCAAAGGTTAAAAATGCTCTCTCTTGGACTTGGTTTGAAAAAGGAACTGCTGCCACAGTATTTGATGTTGGAATGACTTCTTTAGAGCACCTTCCACTCATTTACAACAGACTGGGCCTTTAGAGCCCATGCCAAGCTAGCTTTACCTAAGCTAGCACTGGAGCTTAGCGCTAACAGACCTTTCCAGCAGGCTACTGAGAGAAAAGATGTGATACACAGCACAGACTCTCTGCCCTTTGCTATACACAGGCACTGGAGTAAATTTCCAGATGAATAATATTTCCTAATTCTGAGAATCCCTAACTCTGTTTTCTCCTCAGCCTCCTCAATAAAGCAAATTATGTAAATTTTTCATGATTTCCTGTCAAATAAAAAATGTCATGGACCTCCAGCCTTCTGGTGGTAAAGTAAACCTAGATCTGAGAAAAGAAAACTGTAGCAGAGAGAGAGGACTTTCTTCCAGGAATCCTTAAATCAGAACACATTTAGCTGCCTGTAGCATTTCCTTTTGACGAAGAAAAAAGTAATAATCATCTCCAGCTGTGACCCTGGTAATAAACACATTCCTCTTGTCATTCTCCAGCCATAAACCCACAGTTTCTCTGCTGGAAACAAACAATCATTCAGGTGCCAAGAATGAAGGCCTATTATTTGAAGAAAAAAGCTGTGCTTTTATGGGAAGTTCACCATCAGTGTAAGAAGTACATGTGCTTTCGCGCGGTGTGGACCCACCATTCTCAGCAGTCTTCATATCATCTAGTTTACGTTGACTTCTTTCCAATCACAGAAGACATAGAGTTTAAAATATTACTGTCTTCTTCCAAGTCAATTTACCATCTCATGTCTTAGATGGCTCGCCTGCTGGGGACCTAATTCGGCTTTCAGTTACACAAGGATAAATCAGCATGATAAACTCACTCCAAACCTGAGATATATTGGAGGAGAGAAAAAAAGCTATACAAGTTCCTTTTGGCACAAGGACTGTACAATAGGTATGGGAATGGACCAAAGGGCTTAAGATACAAAGAAAGGAATTCCAAAAAACCATGACAATAATACATATTCTGTACAACAACCTGACAGGAAGAAGCAAGGTGGGGGTCAGACTATTCTCTCATGTGACAAGTGCCAGGACAGGAGGAAACAGCCTCAAGTTGGGCCAGGGGAGGTTGAGTTGGAGGTTAGGAAAAGCTTCTTTACAGAGAGTGTTGTGCAGGATTGGACCAGGCTGCCCAGGAAGGTGGTGGAGCCCCATCCCTGGAAGTGTTTAAAAGCCATGTAGATGTGGTGCTGAGGGACATGGTTTAGGGACCCTGGCAGTGCAGGGTATGTGGTTGATCTTAAAGGTCTCTTCCAAACAGATGGTTCTGTGATTCTGTGATATTTTTCCTTCAACTTCAGCAAAAAGTATGGGTCTACAAAGCCTTAAAGGGGACTTACATGTAGGCTTATGGAAATTTATTAGATATTTCATTATTAATTTATTTAAATTTTGAAGAATAAAAATCATTATTATAATAATGTCATTGTGACCCAGAAAATCAGGTGATTTTTGGCAAAGAATTGTCTGAAAAAAACTAAGACTTGCCTGAAAGGATAATATTTGTCTCAGCATAAGTACAGTGTAGGTGTCTCCACTTTAGTTGTTTCTCTCAACCCCTTCAGAATCACTAGAGAGAAGTAAGGATTTGCTGGGTATGATTAAACTCATGTTGAACTAAGTGTCTGAAACGAGTCAAAGGATTCATAGGCTGAATAGTCTGTTTCTCTACATTGCCCTTAGCAATAGCTTCAGCTACACCTCTGCTGGAACCGAGCTATACTCATCTACAATGTAGATATCCCACTTCAGGGGAGATAGATAATCACGAGGTTATACTTCTACAAAGGGAAAAATAATTCTATATTTTGATGTAAGATTTCCGCCCTTTAAATGCAGGTACTCGTACGTGTTGTGTTGCTGTTCACTAGCATTATTCCCTCTTCTTGGAAGTTTTTACGGGGTAATGGGAATGGACATAGTGAAGAAGCACACAAAGAAAGTGAGTCAGAAAAATGTTTGTCGAGTCTGAGATACACCCGTCTCTGCTTACTATGAAGTCATTGCTCTTTCAGCAAACAGTATTTTTGCTATCCAAAGAAACTGGCATCCAAATCCCATTAGAAACCCCCAAGTTCAATATTTTCTATGGTTCCTGATGGATTTCCTGGGCTTTTGTCTGTCTTTGCTAGATGTTGAAAATCCAGCTGCTGTAAATTATGTTTTCTTTCCTTCTTGTTCACGTGATCACTGCAAATCCCTGCCCTTTGCACTGCTCTTGACTGTAAAGAGGAGCACACATCCTTAAGCTATAAGCACACTGTCAAAAATCATTATCTCTTCAAGACTTCTTATTGCAGGAAAGACAGGTTGGTTAAAAAAAAAAAGAAAAATAAGCAGATTCTTGGAGTATATTTCAGGAAGAGGCTTTATCCTTAGGACTCACAGATGTTATATAATGAAGCTATAAAAGTAGAAAACATTGTTTGGGGTTTTGTTGTGGAGGTTTTTTTTCCCTTTTTTCTCTTTTTCCTACAGCTGTTCCTACAGACCTGCAGATCTGCTCAGCAGTAAGTAGAGGCAGTATTTTGTGTGGATTTCCTTGTTTGTCCTGACTGTCTCTGTAAAACCTAGGGAGTAAGCAGGATGCATAGCAAAAAGAACAGGGTTTGACAGGAAGAGCACCTTTCCCCCAGAACACCTCTCTCCACTCTGTGTGCTTTAACATTTCACATTCTGACTGCTATGGCCCTCCTTCCACTGGCAAGAAGAGAGTTCCTGCTTTTGTTTTGGAAGTGAAAGTTGTTGGAGCCAGCAATAGATGCTGGTCACCAAACTGTCCCTTGGGGATGGCCAGAGCACAGTAGTGTATAGAGTCCTGCCTTGGAAGGTGATGTAAAAGCAGAGAGAAAGAGGGAAGCAGTATGGAAGACCTTGGCACACCAGAAGATACTTTGCCCTCCTCAGAAGCAGTGATTGGGCTCTCTTTTATATCTGGCTGGATTATATTAAGTTTCAAGTTCAAGGGCCAGACAGTGAAGTCCAGTATTAACATCTCTTTCCCTGCATACAGACTGGCAGTGTCTTTGTTATTTCTGACAGAAGAGATAGGACAAGGAGCGGAGGACTCAACAAGTCCTAAGAAGCTTCCTTCAGCATCTAAAGCCGGTTTGGTAAAACTGCAGCAACAGCTTCTAAACCTTGACATAAACCAGCTCTTTTTCCATGTCCTGCTGCATCAACAAGCTTTTCTGCTTTAAGCAGTGAAAGCAAGTTGAAACAGCACCTGGCTGTATATTCTGTGCACTTGACAGGGAAGAAGACACATTGCCTGTCCTTTCCTACAAACCTTCCTTCGTCCTTCCCTACTCCTGTTCATTGTGTGCACTTAATTATCTTCTCTGAGATGCTATTTAATTCCAGTGGAGGACATAGAAGCTGAATGTAATACTGCAGCACGTCCCCATAAAAGGCAGGCAGAGAAAGTGAGTGTCCCAGGTTAGGAAAAAACCCAGTTTCTCCTGTTTGGAAAGTTTGTTTTAAAGTGACCAATTGGACTATTCCCTCCCATGTCAGGTTTAGCACCTCTCATTGGTTGTAAAAGTTTCTTGCGAGCATCCCAGTCCCTTTAAGAGGTGCGTATCGTGCTTGCCTCGAGCTCTTGGGACTCCGCGGGACTTCCTGTACACTCCTCTTTGTGCTCCGACGGCGCCCCGTACATTTCCTGCTTTGCACTCCGAGGGGCGTCACGGGCTTGCAAATTCTCTCTGGGAAAAGGCTTTCCAGGCTCGGGGTTTGGCTCCGAGGACCTTACAGGCTGTGTCCTCTCGGCTCAAACCCTTCAGAGGAACTCGCCTGCCTGCTTGCCCGCCTGGCTGCCTGTGGCTACCGCTCCCCGCGCTGCTGGAGCGGAGCCGTTGCTGCGGAAACCCCCGCACCGCTGGGACAGACCCCGCCGCTGGAGATGCCGCGCCTCAGGGCTGCCCTTTCCCTGCTGCTAATGCCTCTGCTTTTGCTGCTTTTCTTCCCTCAACCTGCACGACCAGACCAGTAGGACTGCGCAGCCCGCGGTTTGCACGTGGGATCCTGGCGTTCATAACAGCCGCGGCTCCTTTGTTCTGCTCCGCGAGAGCCCACGTGGCCAGCGCCATCCCACTGCCACGGTATCGTTCCTTCCCTCACCCACGTTTAACCCTCGCTGCTCCATCCTGTACAAACCCTCCAATTTTGCATTGGTTTTTCCCTGCATATAACATATTTTGTTCTAGTGTTATTAAACTTTGTTTCAGTTTTCCAAACGTTCAGAGGTCTCACAAATTCTTCTTCCTTTTCCTAGCTCTGCTTTTTAACCCTTTCTATCCCGGTGCAGGGGAGAGGGGTTTTAGGGATAGG
This sequence comes from Bucorvus abyssinicus, assembly GCA_009769605.1. Lineage (NCBI taxonomy): Eukaryota > Metazoa > Chordata > Aves > Bucerotiformes > Bucorvidae > Bucorvus > Bucorvus abyssinicus. Next base: position 13,898,453 of record CM020028.1, read on the forward strand.
AGAGGACATGTCCCCGTGATTGGCTTGCCTCAGCCAACCGGTGACAGTAAAAAAGAGATTTCAGTTCCTCAGTAATTCCAGATTCATAGTTGGTGACAAATATCTCAGTCAGTTCTTGGCTGCCAGCTGATAAGATTATCATAAATAGGCTCTGCAAGGCATCATTTTATGCACACACACTCATCCAAATTAAGTGATAATCTTGTTGATACTGGAATTAAATAATAATGTGGGAATATCAGGCACCAATCACTTCAGACAACAACAAATACCAATCTGGTATCTTATTAATCACTAAAATTAGCCCTGTGAAAACCAGCAGAGACTCAATTGATATGAACTGGCATTTCTCCACTGAAATCAGTGGCACTGGAATAATTTTTTCCTGTGGGGATTTGACCGATTATGTATTCATATTTCCCCCCATCCCACATAAATGTTACATTAGGGTTGGCACTGTGTCTGGCCTTTGTAGAGATAGACATACGTCAAATGAAACTACCTTTATGACAGACTAAATTGTGAACTCGTTCCCTTTTTGCAGTGTTTCAGTTCACTTTTAACACGATTAATTCAAGAGAGGAACATCCCTGGGATAGACAGGAGTGCAAAGCAGAGGACTGTATTTTGAGGAAAGAGAAGGGACTGAGTGCACGCGTTATTCCCTCTTATGCACCCACACATTATAGGAAGAAGTAAAATTCCCCTGTGTTGCTCAGCCCAGCAATGAAACAGAGAATGACATTCCATGCAGAGTCTTCCATTATACAACAAGCTGTTAAAGAGCAAAGGAGTTATTTTCTCTTAAGGATTCAGTTTCAAGTTCTAATTACCACAATTTGGCAAGTCAACTAAGTTGTTGTAATGGCCCATATGCACAACATAAGCCCGTAGGAAACATGAATGCATGATAACTGAACTCTTTAATATGGATGTTTGGCCTTTCCATAAGTGCTAAGGAAAGGCACTTAGCTTAAAATTAGCTCAGTGAGTTTAAGTTATGATACAGTTCATTACAAGTGCCAGGCAGCCGACAGAGTACATCTGATCAGTAATCATTGCTAAGTCGATGATATAATGATTTTAATTGGGTCATTAATTTGAACCTTCAGCTAGTACAGTGGAAGCCCAATTTTCCTTGCCTAGCCCAGGCCCACAGCCCTACCGAACTGAAAGTAATGGTTCTTGAGAACACCGGAGGGAAAACGTCTCCTTTTAACTGAGTGCCAAACAGGCACTCATCCAGACACCCAAGTACTCTCTGCTTCAGCTCGCATCAGACTCTTGATTCCAACGAGCTGCCACCACTCTTTTTGCTTTGTGAGCCAAAAGAAGACATGTTGCTCCTCAAGGCCAACCTCTGTAACAGCACAAAATTCCATCCAGCGACTCGTTTTTCCCATCCAGCATTTTGTCTCTAACTGATCTCTATGAAGATTTTACTAACGAACCCTTTCACCCTGCTTTACGCTGTGTTCTTGTTTCTGGTTTCATCTGCCTAGCCTTAATTTCCTCTTAGCATCTTCTGTTTTCCCATTCTTTGCCAATTTGTAAGGGTGCCAGAATCAGAAATTGTGCATTCTAGAGGTACTTAGATATTAGACATAAAAGAATAAACATGGCTCCTTATTCAGTTCCATTCCTTTTAGTGTTTTAAAAAGTCATTCATGTATAGAATTTTATGGTGTAGATTGCTATATTTTTCTTTCATTACCATTTTAAGCTATAATCAGCCCCAAAAATCTTTCAGTTAATTCAGAACACTCATGAATTAATATTACCAGCCACTCTGTTTTATATGGCATCCTGACTAGCTGGACTGTTGGGTCTGCTCTGAAATCACTTATGCAAATTTGATTCCATAAGTAAAGGGATGACCTTGTGCATTTGTACCCTATTGATGGAGTGCAGCAGAAGTGTCTTTTCGCATTGATATTTGCAGTTATTAGCCCAGCTGCCCAAACTGCAAGACTTTACTGGTGTGATGTTGTGTCTGGGCTAATTAACCCTGTTTCTCTGCAGAGCTAATTAGCTTGGGCGCCATGCTGTTGTGGCAGAGCTACCATATACGTGGTTCTGGCTCTATCTTGTTTTCCTCCCGCTTAGGGATCTCTATATCTTTCTTTCATCTGTGATATACACACACACCTAAACATGAAGACTCATGGCTTGGCTTCGCAGACGAAGATTTGGGAAGGGCTTTGCCCACGCTTATTGCAAGCGCGTTGATGGCTGAAAAGGCCAATGCGCGATAGGCAAGACCGGTTGCAAAGAGCACACCAGAGGGTCTCCTTGGATGGTATAGTCGAGGCACGGTTCTTTCTGCGCTGTCTTTTCTCCTCGAGCTTGATTCTACGCGTGCTCTCAAAGGAGACAGCAGCGTTATGCATGGTGTGTCTCCAAATCTCCCGATTGGAGGCCAGGGTGGACCACTGATGGTGGTCAATATGGCCTAGGCTGAGGTGTTGTTTCAGGGAGTCCTTATATCTCCTCTTTGGAGCTCTTCTCTTGCGGCAGCCGGTGGCAAGTTCACCATAGAACACGATCTTAGGGAGGCGGTGATCCGCCATCCTGGAGACGTGCCCTGCCCAACGCAGCTGCGTTTTCAGCAACATGGCCTCAATACTGGTGACGTCTGCCTGTTCAAGGACAGCAACGTTAGTCACGTAGTCAGTCCAGTGGATGTTTAGGATTGTGCGGAGGCAGCGCTGATGGAAGCGTTCGAGGAGTTGCAGATGGTGGCAGTAGATGACCCATGATTCAGACCCGTACAGAAGAGTAGGCAGTACCACAGAGTTAGAGTTGTCCTTCTCCTAGGATGCTTGCCCGAAGGCTAGTGAGCCCATCCTGCCCGTGGACACACTTTGTCTGACCCTTCAGTTGAGACCTGTCAGGCTTGGGAGACCCTACCGGAGGCATATGCCACCACCAGCATAGCTCTCAACTTCGCAAGGGCACGCAAGATCTTTCCCCACGGCAAGGGGGTGCCCATGAAAGAGAAACATGAAGACTACTCCACAGCAAAATACCCTGGATCGATACTTAAAAAGACATCAGCTGTGGCCGTTAATCAGGGTATCAGGGACTGCTCACTCCCCCTTTCTCAACATACAGGGAAATATCTCTACATCAAAATCTTAGAAATATTAAGCAAACTTCCATGTCCAAATCAGTGACAAAACCAGACTCTATCAGAAAAAAACAAGTCATGTAACCAGAAAGAAAAGAGCTGGCAGAAGTTCTGAAAAGTGAGGCTCTCCATATCAGTTTTGAGTTTGGATCATTAATTCCAATAACGCAATTAATGAAGACTATCACTAGAAGTTGACTGGATGTGGTTTCCTTAGTTCTCTACCCCCATGTGCTAGAAGGAGAGAAGAGTGGGAAAGGAGTTTTAGAAGGACAGAGTAGTGGGAGAGGAGTTTTAGGAAGAACACCGGAAGGGTAATAGCATCATACTCCTGGAGGATCTGCATTCCTTGCTGGTCAGCATTAAGAATAAAGAGGAGGAGATTCTCAAGAGCCATCTTTACTTCAGACAGCCAATCTTCCTGAGTATCTTCTACAGTTGAGAGAGATAAATTCTTTTCCCCTCAAGGAAACTGAAATGGCTGAAATAAGCTCCTGCTTTGAACCTGGTTCTAGAGAGCCCGTCTGTCTTTGTTGAATTTACTATGAAGCTGAAGAACCCAAAATCTCTGTGCTAAATATTGTACCCACCAAAACAACATGATATGAAGTTATCTGATACAGTTGTCATTGGGAACAGGAACCATGCTCACTTCATCACTACCCAAGGCCATGGCCGCCTGAGGGTAGGTTCAGAAGTTGTACCATGCTGCTGTCATGGGACTTGGGCTCACCATCTTCACAATCCTGACACGATACAACATATTTATCTGTTGATGAATGAGTGCAGCCTGTTCCCATCTTAGTGAGGAAGGGGCGTAGATTGTCTTGAGTTACTATGGAAGGCTCCAAACCCCACCTCTAAACCCAGACTCATCTAGGAGAAGACTTATGGTAAGAGGCTGTATTAAACAATAGAAAAAGGGAGGAATGTTGAGTAAAAGAGTCTTTGCTTCTGCGGACCCAGCAACCAGCATTGCAAACTTTAAAACTCTGGGTGATCTAAAGGGATGATGTATTTATCCAAAGAAGCCTTGCAAAACACCTGACGTTTGTCTACCACTCAGAAGTGCCAGCATCTTTGACAGCTGCACAAATTCAGTTTCACACCTCCACTGCTACATGCTTTTCAGCTGCTTTCAAGGCTCAGGATTCTGTTGAAGGTTGTATTTGCCTGGCAAATGGCAATGATTTGCCATGAACATGTTTGATTTTGAGAAGCTACCAATGTCATACTGACACTAGATTGAAAGAAGTCCCCTGATAAGGCTTGGATTCATAAGGTTTCCTTGGAGAACTTCACATCTGGATAAAACCACAACTCCCATGGAAGTAAAGTTCAAAGTACTTGAACTAGTTGGAGTTATCAGGTCTCTGTAAGTTTACTTCTTAGTGGATGCTCTTTGGGGTAGATTCTGATGGCAAGACAACTTTTAATTGATGCTTGGAGAGGAATCCGGAATGATTTCCTCAATGACTTGCTTGAATGACTCATGTCCGACAGGAAACAAGGCAGTGATAAACTCAAATGAGACTGTGGGAGGCGATATGCTAAATGCTCATTGTAAACATCATTCTTTTACCCACGTTTATGAAGTATAACAGAGCTTGGGTTTTTGCAATCAGTTTATAGTGAAGGGCAGAGAACAATTAGGGCAGGACTTGCTTTCAGGCAATATCCCCTTCTCTAGGTAGAAAAGCTGAAGAGCAATTTTTAAATGAGTGTTAACTCAGAGTAACCCAGTGCTCCTCTACGCCTGGCACGTTCTGGTAACTGTGGAAAGATTTAGCCATTTCTGCTTATTTGGAGTGGCTGGTGCTCTGTGAAATGTTAGTCAGTGTTAATACGACTCATGTTTAAGAGATATGAAAGATAGACGAGATGTTACGCTTAACAGGGCCAGGAAGACTTCAGCTCCATGGCCACCCTGTGAAGGAAAGGATCCCAAGAGTCTTTGTATTTAGTTTCCTACACTTGACGTAGATGAGGACTTGTGGTCGGTTGACTTTGGCTGGATGTCAGGTGTCCATCAAGGCACTCTGCCACTCTCTTCCTCAGCAAGATGGCAGGGGGCAAAATAAGATGGAAAAAACTCGTAGGTCAAGATAAAGGCAATTTAATAAAGTAAAAGCAAAAGCTGCACATGGAAGCAAAGGGAAAAAAAAAAAAAAAAAAAGATTTATTCTCTACTTCCCATCAGCAGACAATGTCCAGCCACATCCCCAGAGGCTTCAGTACACATAGTGGTTGCTCTGGAAGACAAATGTTGTAATAACGAATGACACACCTCCTCCTTCTTTCTCTTAGCATTATTGCTGAGCAGATGTCATATGGTATGGAATATCCCTTTGGTCAGCTGGAGTCAGCTGTCCTGGCTGTGTCCTCCCCCAAGATCTTGCCCACCGCCAGCCTGCTGGTGAGGAGGGAATGTTGACGAGACAGCCTTGGTGCTGTGGGAGCACTGCTCAGCAGGACCCAAACCACCTGCATGTTGTCCACACTTTTCTGGCTACCATTGCAAAGCACAGCAGCACGAGGGCTGCTGTGGGGACGATTAACTTCATCTCAGCGAGACCCAGTATAATCTCCACGCCTAGGCAGAAAAGACTTTTCCATCTTATTTTCTCCGCATCACCGCCCCCACCCTCCTCCCACCCCATGCTGCCAAGGAGGGGTGTGATAGAGCAGCTTGGTGGGCACCTGGCATCCAGCCAAGGTCAAACCACCACAGGACTGTTACCAGCTTTTGGTTTGGTTTTATTTCCTCTAGGCTAAACCACAACTCCGTAACTCCATCCGTCTCTGCTCTTTGACTGTGCAGTCTTCTTCCTGATTAGGGGCAGGACTCACACTACCTGTCACTGAGATGGTCAATGAAAAAAATGTTCATAGGATATGTTCATAGGATATTCACATAACAAGTTTTGTTCATCTCCTTTGCGTTTAGATCAGTAATTAGATCTCAACTGCTTGACCGTGAATGGACAGCAACTACTTCAGCTGGAAAAAAACCCCGTACATTATATCACATAAATCTTACCTGTGATCCTCTGAATTCTGCCTTCATTCCACTACACATTATGGATTACCTGAGTGGGGATACAAGAAAGATCCACATTTCTGCATAAAACCTAAGTCTCTTCCTGTTCACTTGTTTGCCATACCTGTTGTAATATATGCCTGACAAATTTTATACATGTCTGTATTACTCATGGCATATTTTACTAATCATGTCTGTTGATGTATGCTGGATAGCTGCATCCAGTCATCGCTACCCAATTACAATAATGATTATAAAAAATGTGAACTGCTAAAATGAGGACTGCACTTTAAGATGGAGCTTTCAGAAGGTCTTATCTGGGGAACATTTTCAGGCAATCTGCAGTGAAACAGCAATGGAAGAATTGTAGATGTATGGTGATACTTTAGGCAAGAATGTTGCATGAGGTTTTTTAGCAGAGAACCAAAAAATGAGCCATCTGTTTAGCTAGGTAATTAAATCACAAATCCTGGTGAAACAGCGTGTAATACAACTGTCACCAATAGTGTGACAGGGCATAATGCTATGTTGGTGGTTACGTTTAATAGAGGCTCTAATAGGACCTGTTAAAATCAGGAGGTAGAAAACAAATAGTAAACAAATACGTTGAGAAGGATTTTGCTGCCTTTAGCTATCCAAAACTTTGCTGATTAGTGTAAATTAGGCTCTCAGGTACTCTCAATCATCTGTGAAGAAAAACACATATCTACAGAGAGTGATGCATCCAAAATTAAAACAGGCTTTTAAGATATCTGCAAAAAAATTCCCTTCTAGAGGTACATAGAAGAACTTTCCTTTCTCCATTGACTGCAAAACAAACCTTATCAACTAAGTGAGAGTACATATTTAAATTTTTAATAGCCATCATTAGATTATAAATGATGTTTGGAGTTTACCTTTGAGCCTGAGCGGGGCTGTGATTCTACAGCTCAGAAATATTTCAAGTTGTTGTTCTACGGACAAGTATATGATTAGAGCAGGTGGAAAATTTTCCAAGTGGCTTTTTCTCCTCTTCAGAAAATGCTGATGCTTAAGAAAATGGTTCACAAAAAAAGGATTTTTATAAGGGCACTCTATAAATACAGAATACGTAGTCTAATCCTGTCATACACCTTAAAAAAAAATTTCACGTGGAGGAGATCTCAAGGTTTGGCTGTAAAGAGCTGTCATCTCTCTACATGCACATTGCTGCCTATCTACTTTCTTTCAAATGTGTATCTACATAAGGCTGGATCCTAAAGCAAGGAACAAAATAGGGATTTCCTCCAGCCAGATGTGGGAGTTCCCATTTGTCTTCTCCGTAGTCTAACATCTGTGTCCCTCTGGCTTGTGGTGTTCTGATGTAATTGCTCTAACACGGTGCTCACTGTCTGTATTTCTGTCTCCTTTTTAGTCTGAATAAGCCTCCATGGATTCCTTCACGAGTGGGATTTCACCATTTAAATGTGTATCTAAACCAGTCAGCCCAGGCTGCTGCAGAATCAAGAGTGATCAAATCAACATCATCAGCGTGCATGGTGTAACTGGGATCCAGCTCAAGCAGATGAATTGCTCCCCAGAAGTGCTGTGCCACACAGTAGACATTGAGAGATTCGTCAGGTGACACCCATCCTCTGCACGCACCCTCTCTGAATTCAGCGAGGGAGCAGATTTTGTCAGTACAGCACAGCAATTCCTTTCCACTCCTCAGGGCAATGCAGCACCAGAGATTTACGCCTTATAAACTTGTGACCAGTGCTACGGAGGTAAGAACTTTCTTGAAACACAGGCAATATGTCCCATAGTTTTAGTAAAAAGGGGGAAAGGATGATGGGAAAACAAACATCATGCAAATATTTGTTCCTGTTATCCTTTCCTTCATGCGAAGGAAACTTGCCTTATGAACTGCAGTTTAACCTCTCAAAACACCTCTGATGAATTGCCTCAACATCTTCTAGGAATCTGAGGTCCTCCTGTGAGCTCAGAAGTACAACTCCCCCCCTACTCAGGCAAGATGCAAAGAAGACACTTGAGGTTTTAACTTTTTAACTGAGCTCGTGGCATCACCTACTCCACAAAAACAAGCACAGCAGCCTAAAAGTAACCATGCTATAGAAAGAGTATGGAGCCGAAGATTTTGGAGAACACTGGGTATCTTTGGTCAAAAAGAGCATCTTCACAGTTTTCTAATAGAATATTAATGAAGAAATCTTTGTATGGTTTTTGAAAAAAAGAACACCACCTTTTTTTGGTTGTTTTTAGTGTTGCAGGCTTTGTAAGGAGGCCCAAGTCTTTAGCCTTTCATAATCTCCAATTTTACAGCATTTTCTGCCTGAACAATTTAAGAGAAAAGGCTGTTTTTATCGAGCAGTTGTCAAAAGAATATATATATTTTTTCAACCATATGTAGTGCATGTTTATTACCGAGATGAACAAGCTTCAAACATTTCTGGTAAAAGCACTTTAAATAGCTCATTTGAGGGTGGCAGTTGTTTACTGGCTGATGCAAATCAGAAAAAAATAAAAGAGGTAAGAATCTGTTAATGCAATTGAGAGGAAAAGAAAAAAAATCCATATTTTACATCATCATATGGCTGAATAAAGGATAGATTGCACAAAATAGAATTATAGTACCTCAGTTCTTGCTCTAGTATTATATCTTTAATGTAGTATTGGCCACAGTTAATGACTTTATCTGAGTGAAGAATAAACATGAAAAAGGAGAAAGCAGGACTTCTTTCAGGTCAGTTCTCAAAATGCTGGATAATACATTCTTCAGACAAGCCTTATTTCATCAGGTCCAGTTGGGGAGAAAAAAAAAAAAAAAAAAAGGAGTGAAACAAGTTTAGGAGGATGCGTTTAGGCCTGATGTGGCAACTTTCCCATTAAACTTTGTATGTATTTAAGTGACAGTTCAAGAGAAGGATTAATTGACAAATATTGTCCTCTGTCACCTGTCAGAAAGGAATCAGTAATGAAGGAGTTGTTTGGGAAAAAAAAAAAGTCTAACCCCACACTTGAAGTATTAGCTGTGGCATTTAGCTGTATTTCCCTGCCCTGCGACTGATTCTTGTGTTGCCTTGAAGCTACGTCACTTAGGTCCAGTGGTTCCAAGGTATTTATAGGTAGAACTCAAGGCCAAGCTGTTTGCATGGGACTCACTTTACATAAATTTAAGTGTTCCCAGGACAGGGATAGGATTCAGATCCAAACGTAAGGCTTAGTCAGCTTCCATACGGATACAACATAATTCAGCAGCTCCGTTCAAGTTCCCCGTACTGTAACCACCTAGTGTTGCTGAAGTTGCCCTGAGGTACCTGGGGCATCTTCCAGATATGGCACTGGATCCACGGAATACCTTTGCTACACCAGCACCTGGCAGGTTGAGCTAGGTGAACTCAAACAGCTGTGCACCTGAGTAACTGAGTTCAGCTCCAGATGTTCACTAACAGCAGTGGGAACTAGGCAGGGGAATCCAGATCACATACAAGAACTTACACAGACAATAAACCATCTAGAAACCTAAACTTATATAGGAAGAATTCAATCCGGGGAGGGGGTATATAGCTGCCTGAGCATTGACGTAGTGTCAGGTCTGACTCCTAGAGACACTAAGACATTCCAAAGCTGGTTGATATGGGACAGAAGACCTACACATTTCTGAAAGGGCAACTGAAGACCAGCCTGGATGTGATAGAACATTTAACATTGCAATAGAAGTTTATGATTAAGCATCAAAATCACATCTTAAGTTGGCACCTAAGGGTTAAGGTTCTAAATATTTCTAAAGGTTTGGGTTTTAGGACTTGATTCAGTTGCACAAACACAGGCATGTGGTGCAGCTAGGGATGCTAGTCTTTCATCGCGTGGACTTCATTAACTTTCTGGCATAATTTCGCTGAAGTGACACAAATGATGGGCCCTTATGTGCAGATGATGTTATCTAACTTGAAATAATTCATGATGACCAGAGGCTCGATGAAATCCTCTTTCTTTGATTCAGTTGTAACAGATGGTCTCTTGACTTTACTTTTTTACTATTATTTTTGAGCTGCAGGAAAAAAGGCCGAACAGAATTAACAATTTTAGCATTCCTGTTTTTACAAATGATCGAGAAAAACAAAGCAATAAAATCCTTTAAGGATCTCTCTAAATGCCATCAAACAAGACTAAAATGCTAGGACTGACTGATTATCCCTGAGATCCACAGTCAATTCTCTGCTCTACTTTTTTTTTTTTAATTCACCACTCAGGTGGGTTTTTTCTGTAGATAATAATATTCTTTTGGAATGGAACATTATTTCCATCCAGACTTTATATTTACCACCTCTGAGAAGGCCAAGGGAATCTGCAAAGAAAGGAAAAATCTGTTCAATTCATAGGATGATGAAGCGCATTGAATAGTCTTTTTTATCCCTTATCAGACAAAGCCTTTGTCATGATACCCACTATCATGCTCTCCACTATCATGAAAATGATGCTGTACACTATCATGAAAAACTGGAAATAAATTCTTCCACTACTTTTTGAGAATGACAGTAATTCCTTGTTAATATCCGTATTTTTAGTTTGTTAGTGGCAAGTTATTTTAAAATCAGATTTACGCAAAAAATATCCTTAGAGAACGCTGACTGCAATTGGACAGCAAATATCTAGTTCTTTTTCTTTGACTAAGAAGCTCCTTGTGACTGTATGGCTCAGTGCACGCTCAGCTACTCACAACCACTTTCTAGAAGACTGCCATGTCTGCATAAATAGCTTCTTTTTTTCCCCTCTTCATTATTTCAGTATTTTATCTGAGGAACTAAGCCAGCTCCTAAGAGGGATGCTGTTGGTTTTTCAGAGTGCCTCTGAGCATGATCAGATGACCTTGCTATAGTTATTCCCACGTTCATCACACTTGGCTCAAATAGAGCTGCACAGTCTACATCTGCTTATAAATTATTCAGAGCATCTTTATTGCTTCATAAGGTTAATGTGAGACCACCAGTTGGTATAGATTAGCTGAACTTGGTTTGTTCAGAAGCTGCATTAAAAACAATACTTCAGCAGTAAAACACCACGATACTTTCACAACTGTCTTTATTGCTCCATCAGGCAACACATACAAAACTTCTCTGTAATTCGCAGTGTGGGGAAAATTTGGATATGTAAAATATACTTACTGAATTTAGCCAGAAAATAAGGTTAATTACCCTGTTTTAAGATACCACAGAGACTAAAAATGCAAATCATGGTTAAATAACAGAGTGGTAACAGAAAAATTGTCTTTTGAAAAGTTCATCGGTGGTTTTTTTGGCCAGGTTCTGGGTTCACATCCTTTATGGAGGTCATTGCATTTCTGCTTCATCGTGAGCTTTCACTTCCTGCTGAGGAAAGAGTTCATTTTTATTAATATTTGATATTGGTATTATAACAGATCTTCACTCCAGCTAGATACCACAACTGATTTTGGAAGACAAGCATTTTATCTCCAGCTTAAACCAGTACAATAGCTGGTAAGTTATAAACCTTACAAATAAGTGAAAACACTTTCTTCACCTCCGTTGTCATCCCTGGGCTGGCAAATGAGGAAAACACACATGCACATGAGAGAAAGAGGCATTTTCTTGCAACTCTAACAAAATGTTCTGGTAGGTGAAAACCTCTTTTTTCCCAGCTCTTCCTCAGAAACACAGTACTTCTTTAAGGACAAACCAAGCAATTTCTCCTCCGTGTAATTTATTTTATTTTCCAGCAATAAGACTGAAGCCTCCTTTATTGGCACAAAGTTTCACCTTGGTTCTGGCTGAATTCTGCTCCACAGAAATCAGGAAAACCTAAAACCTTTAACAGGAGGAGTTAGTTAGTGCAGGATCCGCTCACACCTACCCAGTCTGTTCCAGCGCAACTTGAGAAGGGTGAATTCTGCTTCCTACATCGCCAGCATTTCTCTACCTGTTGCAGGAAATAAATGGTGAGGGAGTGCACAGTGTCTCTCCAAAACATCTATCTATATAAATGAACAACCTGCAAGTGTTTTTTTTCAAACTTTTGAATACACAGGGTTGTGGCTGGAAAGTAAATGTTGCTCCTGTTAAAATAGTTCTTGTGCTACTAAACCACACAGTGATACACGTAAGAAATTATTTTGTTCTACCTTAAAAAAAAAGAGACGTACTATTCACAGGGTCTCCCTTCTTTCAGAAAGTGTTCTCATTCCATATTGTACTCAACCTTCTCATTGTCCTTTTTCCCCATTTTCAAGAGAAAAATGAGTTGGAAATGAGAATAATACTTTCTGTGATGTTTTTTATTTCTTTTCTCATTTTTTGGAATAAAGTCTGAAAATGCTTATCAGGAGCTTTCCTTGTGCTGTGTTATTGCCACTCATTGTACTGTTCCATCGAAAGAGTTTTGCTTTTTTTTATTGTCAGGAAAATATTCATGAAACAGCCCATGCCTGAAAAATTATACACAGGTGTTATTTTAGGCATCAGCACTTTCACACAACAATCTGCTTTCTAGCAGTCTGTGACAAAATTCATGTATTGAGGATCAGCGGGTAGGCAGAGGAACAAGGGCCGAGTTCTGCAGGCTCTTAGACATACTGGCAGGCTTTTGGCAGATTCCCTTTGGCCATGGACAACTCCAAGATGTAAATACATTCTTTGCCTTTCCCTTTTCCTTCTCCTTGCCATCCCTTCTCTTTTCTCTACAGCTTTTTTACATTACCTTCTAGCTTGTATCCTGCTTCAGAAGCATCTCATTGCACAACTTGGAAACTGTGAAGGAGGGAACATTCATTTACACTCATAGTCTGTGATCTGGGCCAGCTCCACACAAAAACTTCAGAAATAATGGCAGAATGTTCCATGCCAATGCTAGAGACTAGGACCAGATGTGACTGTCAACTTGGCAAGGACAACAGTGGGAGTATTTTTTAGGGCAGACATGACCTCATCCTACTGAGCACATCACTGGCCAGATAGAGGCCAGTTCTGGTCTGGAAGGTCTACACCTTGTAGAGTTACACCAATATATGAGCATATGTGCAGCAATGGAAGAATTATTCAGTCTTCCTGTGTGGTTGTCCATGCACCATAACTTGCTGTATGGTGCACATATGGCGATATTCAAGCAGTCCCTCTAAAGGTTGTATGGTGTTTCTGACCCCTGAATTTTAGTGGAGTCTTCCCACAGTAACTGAAAGCATGCTGCCATCATTGTGTGCCCTGCCCAAGAGCAAACAGCTGAACAAAGTCTCACTAGCATGCACTGGAGAGTGAAAGCTAAAAGACAAGTAGAGATAAAAGCAGTGAGCAAAAATTGGAGACAATTTTTCCTGCCCATTGGCCAACAAATAGTGTTTCTTGCCTATTGTTTACTAATACACACCATATCCCTAGAACTTGGTGAGTAGTAACACAGCCTGGAATACACTTTTTTCTACTGAAAAGGAAGACGAAATTGACATTCTGGAATTACGGAGAGAAAAATCCACAAAGCTGGTTTTTGTTTTGTTTTGGTTTTTTGCATGTCAGAGTTCTTGAATTTTAGGTATGATGTAAATCCCACCATTTCATGAGCTTCCTGTAAAGCATTTAGATACATGAGTACAAGAGCTAAATTAAAAACCAATTCTATTGCCCAGTGGTTAAGAAACTTAACCAGGAAAGGAGACCCCCATTATCTGCCCTCCGACATTTTTAAGTAATAAGAAAAGGTGCTAAGGGCTGCACTAATTCAGATTATTCAAAGGCTAAGGAATGCTCTTCCATGAAGAAAGGAGTGATTTCATGATGATTAAGAAGCTCAAATGCAAGAAATGAGTATTTCATTACAGGTTGTCTTTATAGCCAGGTATATACCCATCAGCAGGTATTTTTAAGTGGCCACAAATGTTGACTAGCACCTGAGAAGAAGTGATCAATGGTTTTCTAAGTTTAATGTGGATACCACTACTTACAGCCTCCTGTGCATACTGCTTCAATTGAAAGGGGAAAAAAAATAAAAAACAAACAAGCAATTTTGAAGTTGTAAATAAATTATATTTATTTTCTTTCTTGCTTTTTTCCCAGTGACACTTTATTCAGGAGAAGATATCTCTGAAATGACCAGAGAAAAACTGAAATATCCTGGAAACCAGAGCTGATCTGTGTGTACTGAAAATAGGAAACTATGTGACTATAAGAGAACATTCTAATTGCCTTGCAGAAGCAACCTTGTTAGAAGACTCTACAGTGTCACCAGCAATGAATTTAGAAATTGTTACACTCTGAGGATTATGATGGCAAAAAGTAGTCCACTTTTCAGAAGAGAATGCCTTGCTATTCTTAAATTAAAAGGTTTTATCATATCCACCTATAGCTAAACACAAGGCAAGAAAAGTTTTCTTTTTTTCTGAAACTGAATTGTTGAAAAATACGAGAATAAATATTATTTGTCTTGAATCTTCCTTCTGTTTGGGTTTTCATTTTTTTCCCAAAAGATCATTAGCCGTTTGGCACAAGTGCAGAGATACGAATATATCTCAGTAATAGCTTTTACAAATCTGATGATGTATTTCAGAAGAGAAAGTGTTTCTCCTAACTGTAATAACTCTTGTTAGCAGCTTTAGTGAAGAAGTGAAGATGGTGTTAAAAACTACCATCAATAGAGAGCTACACATTACAGGAAAATGAATATTCACAAACAGCAAATGTATAGAACAGATGTATAAACATGTGATATGGAATAAAATAAAGGACAATAGCTGAATCTATCAATTTGACAAAGGCATCCTACCAAACCAAAGAAATCAGCAATATATGATGGGAAGACAAGACCTTTATTACGGTTGAAAAAAAGAGGATTGCTGGAATTTGGCTAGGTGGCCAAATGCATGTTGCAAGTAGGAAGTTATGAAATGAGAACAGGAAATTGTTATTCTTAATGAGCTTCCAATAATTCAGATGCAGTGTATAGTGTTCTAACCAAAGCATTCTCTAGAAGGTCTATTAAGGTTTCATTAAAGGTTTGCTAATTGTTTCTTTTTTAAAACCTGCTGTGTATCTTGTTGCGCACCTCCACTTGGTATATCCCTTGGCCTCTGCTCTGGGTCAGGATGTATTACATTATGTCTTCTTTGGCCCAGATACGCCAATTTCAGAAGACTTCAGGGTTTGGATACTCCACCTATTATACAGCTGATGAACAGTTATTTAGGAGTCTCTTTTCCCTTTCAGCCAGCAGCCCACGTTAATAGCTACCAAGCCAGCCCTTGAAACTTGGGATAAAGGAGCACCTGACAGTCTTTTGCTACCCTGGTCATGTACTGGGGTGCTGCATCCTGCCCCAGTGCTGTTGTACCAGTCTTAAATCATTATCACCTTGAGAATGAGATGCTTATGTCTCTCCAGGCACCCTGAAGCCATTCTTAAGAAAACAGTCCTGTAGATAAGAGCTTCAAGAAACAGTTTAGAGGCAGAGGAGCATAAATAAAAGATTATTAAAACTTATAAGGAACTGCATAAATAAAAATTCACAGACTAAACAATGGGCTTGGTTTTATCCCAGAGGATCAGTCTCTTCTTTCATCCAGAGGAGAAAAAGGCTGTCAGAAAGTTTATTCAGCTCTCCTAATTGATGTTCAGTCTTCAAGCAATACCCTCATCCTAGGACAGCCTCCATTAACTAAATCATGATCTGAGGGCACGGCTGTCCTCACATACTCATGTATACGAATACACAATACCCCAGAATTCCTGGTCATAGCACAAACCTCTGGCAAACAAAAGAGATTTGTTCTGCTTGTAATTCTCTGAATGTCTCTGAGAGGACTACGGCTGCTAGACCATATCTGTGAGAGGACATCAAACAGCCAAGGCAGTGACCAAGGCACTACCTTGCAATCATCTATATGTTAAGTGTAACCCCTGTCCCTGGCATACTTTTGGCCCAAATCAACATACATACTCTCAAACTATTCCCAGGCATGCTCCAGAAGTTAGCACAATGAAGGGAGCTTTCCCAGTAAGCAGTATTTGAGCCCAGTTTGAAAGCTGAGACTTTCACAGTGCAGACAGGAGCTGTGCCATGCCAGTTAGAGTCAGAGCTAGCAGGTCTCCGGCCTATTTCAATTATTAATACAGTTTGAGCCCTGCTGTGGAGCCTCAGAAATGCTGATGTCTTATCAGTGGTCTGGATGAAGCCATCAAATGGGGAGGCAGCGAACAAAGTAAAGAAAGGTGGCTACTGCCAAGCAGAGCAATCGGCAGAGCTCTAGCTTTAGCTGTAGAAGTCATGCACCTGTGTGAGTCACGATGTATCTCCTGTAGGCTAACGGGCATCCGTTTATGTTTGGGAAACTAGGTACGATAAAAGGTGTAGTAAAAATTATGCCTTGTATAAGCATATGAAGACTTATGGAGAAAGACCTGGTTTGGGACACTTAAAGAGAGTAGACATGATCCCAGCCAGATAACTTTGGGAATTACATCAGTTCTGGGATGAATGACCCTCTCTGTCTAGCTCTCAGTAATCACAGGATGCCCTGATGCTCTTTCACGGACACCAAGAGCATGTTCCAGGTACCACTTGCCGAACCTATTTAATTCAACTCCCAGGACTAACAGTGTCAGTTCTGGAGAGCTGATTCATCAGTCACCGTTGTAACTGTCACACACAAAAAAGAAGGCCCAGAATTGTTAATGAGAATAAATGCTCAGAATTTGTTATGTGTCACATCTGAAAAAAACGAGCCTTTTCAACAGTACAATACCTCCAGTGCAATCTGGTGATTCATTGGTGTGGTCAAAAGTGAAGGGTTTGTGTATTCCTAGATGGTGATTTACTGGAGTTCTCGTTATTCTGCTACCACTGAAGTCACCGATGTCATCACTATCTTCCCACTCACAGATCTAAAGACCAGAAGGCTTCTTAGATCATCTAGCTTTACCTCCTGCAGAACATAGTCCAGGGATTTCTCTAACTGGTTCTCCAACAGTTTTCCATTCAAAAATTTATGAAGAACATTCTGTAATAGTATCCTTCATTTAGGTGCTCCAGTAGGACTGCTGTTATAGCTGATTTCTCACCTTTTTTTTTTTTTTTTTTAATATTTAGACAGTGGAAACCCCTTGGAATTCAGATGACTACTATTGCTGGTAATACAGTGCTCAGAGATGGATTTTAAGCTGAGATCTAGTCCTGCACACATCTGTACTGTTGAGCTCGTAAGTATTCGTAGATTTTCTTGCTCTGTTCTCTGCTTTATGACTTACAAAGCACTGGAGCAAATGGAGAGCTCCCTAACTCCAGAAATGGAAAATGTAAATGGAATTACATAACTATAATATATCATAGTAAGTAATATTACTTTGGTGCTGCTTGTGCTTATTCTACGTTTGGACACATGCTACTCTCCGGACGCGGTGTGTTGCATCCTGGGAATATGCCACTTCATAATGCTTGATGGTGGAACCATTCCAGAAAATCTGTATCTTCGAGGCATTCCTTGCAAGTAGCCTGGTTATGTGCCTGTGCATACAAATACTAAAATTAGTCCTGCTTTTGAGCCTTTTCCATCTTGAGTTAGCTTTTGTTCATTGTTTTTATATTAAACCTATTTTATAAACAAGTTTTCCTTTTAAATCACCAGAAAATCTAATACTTAGTATTTACATAAAGTTATAAATTATATTAGAATTATTTTGAGTTCAGTGCAAATTTCTCTTATACATCCCACCAAGGAATCGTTCCATATTCAACTTGCAGATGTCACCAAAGTCTATATTAAAAAAAACAAATAAATGCCTAAATCCCAAAACTTTCCTCAGAGAACATGCAGAATGAAATGCTGTTTGCTCTGGTGCAAAACCATTAGAGATTGCATATTCAATCACTTTTTGGATATAAAACCTCCATCCTCATTTCTGTTCTTCTCATTCTAGGTCTCCATGGTTTAATTTTTTAACATCATTTGAAAAGTTTAAGGGTGTAATAAAGAGTTTAATACATCATATCCTCTCAAAATCTGAGAATGGAATTTCGGACAATACATTAGACCTACAGATAGCCACTGAATCACAGAATCATCTGGTTGGAAGAGATCTTTAAGATCATTCAGTCCAATCATTCACCCTGCACTGCCAGGGTCCCTAGACCATGTCCCTCAGCACCACATTGACATGTCTGTTAAACACCTCCAGGGATGGGAACTCCACCATCTCCCTGGGCAGCCTGGTCCAATGCTTCTCAACCTTCTCTGTAAAGAAATTTTTCCTGATATCCAACCTAAACCTTCCCTGGCCCAACTTGAGTCCATTTGATCTCATCCTATCACCTCCTACATGGGAGAAGAGACCAACCCCCACCTTACTACAACCTCCTTTCAGGGAGTTGTAGAGAGCAATAAGGTCTCCCCTCAGCCTCCTTTTCTCCAGACTAAACATCCCAGTTCCCTCAGCAGCTTCTCATAAGTTCTCTAAACCCTTCATCAGCTTCGTCCTTCTCTGAACCCGCTCCAGCACCTCAACATCCTGGTCCAAAAGTGGACACAGTACTCAAGGTGTGGCCTCACCAGCGCCCCCAGTACAGGGGGACAATCACTTCCCTCCTCCTGCTGGCCACACCAGTGGTGATACAAGCCAGGACGCCATTGGCCTTCTTGGCCACCTGGGCACACTGCTGGCTCCTCTTCAGCTGCTGTCACCCACACCCCCAGGTCCTTTTCTGCTGGGCAGTTTCCAACCACTCTTGCCCCAGCCTGTAACGCTGCAGGGGGTTGTTGTGGCCCAAGTGCAGGACCCAGCACTTGGTTTTATTGAACTTCACACTATTGGCCTCAGTCCATTGATCCAGTCTGTCCAGATCCCTCTGTAGAGCCTCCCGACCTTCTAGTACATCGACACAGCCACCCAGCTTGGAGTCATCTGTGAATTTACTGAGGATGCGCTCGATCCTCTCATCCAGATCATCGATAAAGATGTTGAAGAGGACAGGCCCCAACACTGAGCCCTGGAGGACACCACTGGTGACTGGCTGCCAGCTGGATTGAACTCCATTCACCAGCACTCTCTGGAGCCAAATATATGTAGATGTTACACTTAGAAACATGGTTTAGTGATGGACTTTAGAGGTGGTAGTGTTAGGTTAACAGTTGGACTCGATAATATTAAATGGGAACTGGATTCTCAAAGAGTCTGAAATTTATTTTGTTAAAAAATTATGCATATTTCACTTTCCTACTTTTTTTTCTGTCTTATTAAAAAAAGTGCTATGACAGCATTTTGCTTGTTTTGTGAGGTAAATCCAATTCAGTCAAATCTTTAGCCAGCTTTGGGTTGAATTTTCACAGAATCACAGAATCATCTGGCTGGATGAGACCTTTAAGATCATCTAGTACAACCGTACTACTGATTACGTTACATTATCTTTTATTTCCTAACTTCCCTGCAGGAGAGTATGCAGAAGATGGAGCTTTTTAAAATAATGGCTCTAAAATTCTTTCCTCTTGGTGAAGTAGATGCATGATACCCTGCATCGTTGGTTCCACAGCTGCACTCTAAGTCCATGAAATAACTTAAGTTTGCAAGAACTTTTTTTTTAAGGATAGATACATTTGGAAAAGCATTTTTATAAGTGCTTCTTCAGGTAAGATAATTTGTACAGAAACATGTATATTTTCATTTAAACTCCCCCAGGTGTTTTGTCTTCTGACTCTCCCCCTTCCCATCTGTATAGTGTACGTACGTGCGATCTCTCTGCACCTTTTTACTGAACTAAGGTCAGGTGTTCTGGTATCAGTGACTCTGCAGGAATGGATTTGATCCTTCAGAGAAAATCTCTTAAAAATAGCTCTCTAAATCATATACCTGTCCTCGGTGATGCCACTCTCTATCTTCACAGGCATTATTTACCCAGGTAAAGTAAAGCAGCTTGAGGGACCTTTCCTCTTCCTGGAAATTGCTTCTTCAAACAGGAATCTAAAAAGTGGGAGAAGAACTGGGTGAGTAATTGTGCCCTGCCAAGATGTTCAGCGAAGTCCACCGTGAAAGGAAAGCCTTCTGATCTTCTTTGCTCTTACCAAGCAGCCTACAGTCCATAGATAACCCGAAGCGGGGGAGAGATAGAAGAGGTGTAATTTATTTACAGAAACTACCTGTTAGTTGTAAGTGAAGATGACAGCAGAATTCATAGTCTTCAAATCTAGCAGGTGTCTACTTTTGCTATAAAGGACAGAAGACATTCCCATTTTCCTGTGTATGTGTGGCCTTTTAATGGATTTACCCGCTGACTTCATGAAGCTGTATGAAAGGCGTAGCCACGACAGGAGAATCATGTAGTTCAATCTGCCATTCCATTGCATTACTCCAATGCCTGTAATGTGTCCTTTTAATGAGCACATTTAATCTTGAAGACAGTCCTGTGGAAGATTGCTGGAATGACAATACAAATGGCTTTGTTTTTCTCCTATGTGCTGGAGCAGGGGAACCAGCGGCGATTCATTTTGTCACTAAGGCAACTACTGTCAGGGAGAAGGGAAGAAAGGGCTTTACAGAGCAATTCTATGGCAGCTCTGCAGCAGCTTCTCTAACTCACCAATCCTTCCTTTCCTTGGAGCACAAGAACGCCTGGTTTACTGCGTGTGAAATAATTTTCGCCTGCAATATTAAGAGAGAAAACAAAGGCTGTGGGATGGCAGAGGTGAAGCTGCTTGCTGCGGTATGGTCTGTGCTCTGATTCTCAGTCTGGGCATGTGTTTCATGACTAGATGAGCATAAATCAGTTTAAAGCAAGGCAAGATGCCTCCCTCCTACCTCCCCCGCCCACTTCCCCAGCAAAACACAAACCAGAAGCTGTACAACCACGCCAGAATGAGAGAATCAGTAACATCTCTGTCTCTTAGGAAGAAGCAGAGCCAATAATGCAGATGTTTTTACAGCTGTGAGTACTGCTGATGATTTAATGGTTTAGGATAATTGATCCCTAGCATTGTTGTTTTTACAGACGGAGGGGGGGAGGAAGGGTTTGGGTGAGGGAAAAAGGAAGAGAGTGATAAATGTAAGCAAAGAAGGATGTGAGCTGCCATTAAATACATTTCTATTTGACAAGACATAGCACTTAAAAATAATGTTTAACAGAGACTGTTTGGAGAGAGTAAAGTTTACAAAGACTACAAAGCAGCAGCAATACCAGCTGTTGTTGATCCCCACAGGCTCTGGAGCTTCTGCTGTATCCGTTCTTCACAGTGCTTCCCTTTTTGCATAAAGCCTTTGCTTTGCTCACAGCAAGTGACCAAAAGAGAGTCAAGAACAGACTGAAACACAGTTCACAGCCTTGTTTGTAAATTCTTCTCCCCTCTAACTACACCATCCATCCTGTCAGAGGATCGGGTTTGCTATTGATGTCTTTGTTGTAACATCAAGTCATGACCCTTTTTGCATCCAGTATCTAATAATGAGACAGCGAACAGGTAACCTTTGTATTTGGGAGTTCAGTGTGTATTATTTAGCAAGATCATAGCAGAGTCCAACTCATAGAATAAAAGCCCAGTCCCCTGACACATAATTCTCTTTCTCTCTTCTCTGCTTATTTACATAATATTTAGGAGTGACTCCTGTTACAGTAACATTTGATTATTTCTTATTATCCTTACCAACCTTAATAGAATAAATGTTTTTAAAGGCTAAATAAGCAGCAGAGGAGATTACAGTGAGACAGTGAAATTCTCCACCTCTACAATTACTTAAAACACGACCAGGAGTGGGAACTCCATTATCTAAACAGAGGTGCCAGTATCACAAGAAATGCCCCAGGTGATCTCCCCTGGACTTCCAGTTGGCTCATCAGCAAGGAATAGGTCTGCTGGGGGTCTTGGATCACACCGACAAACTCACAACGCCTGTGTGGGCTATGGCACTAGGCATATTATTTGGCAACTGAACCTCACTCTGGATGTCTAAAAGAGAGATTCCATAAATACAAGAATCTATTCCTGTACTGATCAGTTAGTCAGGGTGATTCTGTGTAGCCTCAAAATCCAGCTTTGTAGTTTTCCCAATGTTCAGATCAGGTGGCTGGTGGCTTTAATAGATTATATATAAACCCAGTAATCATTACTACCATTACTGATGCATGATTAATAATAAAAATATATTTAGTCTTTCTTCTTATTCCTGCACAGGTGTCCCTTGGAATATTTATCTGCTATAATCACTTTTTATTTTTAAATCTATCTTGACACATATACTTACTCCTCTCCTCAGAATTACTTGGCATAGATATTGCTTTGCTAATAATGTCAAACCTGGAGCAACTTCTACTAAAATATGCAGTCTAGGTTTTGATACTGTTCAGAAAAGTGGAGGTAATTTTAAATCTAAGGAGGCTAAAATTTGCTGGTAGACACTGTGGGTGAGATTCTCAGGTGGTGTAAATAACCCCAAAGATTTCACCTGCCTTCAATGGTATTTTCCAAATTTACTCCTGCTGAGGTGTGGGATCAGTAAGTCTAGTATTTTCTGACCTAACTGCTGTGGGGTTTTTTGTTTGGTGAGTTTATTTTGTTTTTCCATTTCCATTTATTAGGCTTTCTTGTCCCTGTACTTTTAAATTCTTTAGTAAATGTCTGATTTTCAAATCTGAGATTCAGAACCAAGCACTGGGAAATGTCACTGCTTATAAAATGTCCCCATGAGCCAGAAAATACCCAGGCAGGAAACAAACAAGCAAAAATGCAGAACAAGTGCAGTGATTTAGACTATTACCAAAAACATCTCCAGGGCAGACATTCAGGTCACAGTGTGGCTGATATCATGGTTTTTCAGAATGTAGGTATGTGTGTGGGGGAGATGATTGAGGTAAGAACCTTCCAAGCATGTTGCCTCCATGTACAACCATGCCGGCCCAGTTGCCGTCCTCTTCTGCATCTTCTCTTGACTTGACTGAAGGAGAAGGGAAGAAACCCAAGATGGTTCAAACTGAGGCTTTACCATCTAAACAGGTAAGAATAATTTTCTATGATTTAGAGTTAAGGAAAAACCTTCTGCCCATAGATTCTGAATGCTCACACCTCCAAAAGGTTTCAGGAGGAGTCAAAATACATTTAATTCTGAAAGCATATCTGTTTCTTGTATCAGTTGGTATCACAAAAAAACAAGACCTTTCCCCACCAGCTTCACCGCGCTTTCATAGTCATGAACAGAAAATGGACAAATAAAGAATAAAAGTTGCAGGAGCTCATGGGTCAGCTGTTGGTTTCAGGCCACTGACTTCAGCTGAAGTTTGTTAGAAGAACATTGTGTCTCAGTCCATTTTTTGATCTTGGAGAAATAGAATCAGTGCTTTTGTTCATGATAAATTTCAACCATCTGGTTGATGGCCCAGATGTAAGTGGTTGTATTGTAAATATATTCTTAGCGGAAGAAAATACTAATTCTTACAAATGCTGTTTATCTGCAGTTAGGGTTTTTTAGACTTTTTTTGAATACGTCAAGAACAGACTTCCACAGGGTCTTCTTTGTTCTTTAGGGAAGAAAAAGCAAGTGGTCCCTAGATTACCTGAAGTATAGAGAGAATCTTTATAGAGGCCAGTGTTGGAGTCCAAAAGTTTCCGTCCTTGGGTTGTTTCCTGTGTGAAACAGAGAAATATACAGCAGTAATTAGAAAGATTGCAGCTGGACCTGTTCGAGTGATCATCTCCAGACATAGCATATCAGTATGTTTCATCTGATCTTATCCCAGCAAGCTGATGAAATAACAGCAACCTGCAAACACATCTTGGCAGATATCAGCCTAGCAACAGGTTAAAATTCCCTGAAAACGTAAAGCAGCTGTTCCATAAAGGAGCTGTTTTACATCTGCCCTACCCTGCTCTCAGCCAGTGAAGGAAATGCTGTGACAGAGAATAACCAAGTAGAAAAACCTGGTTTCTTGGGAAGACCTGTACTTTCAATGTTTTTGTTCCTTTTATTCGTGTTACGTCAACCATAATTCTTGCATCTTGAGGAGCGTGCACCATCCACGCTGTTGCATTAGAGGTAAGGTCCTGCCACAGCCATACGTCCATGCCGTGTTTATGTGTAGCTGCTCAGCATTTCAGTTAGGCACCTTATTTAGCTACGGCACATAGCTACTACCACAGGTTTACTTTAGAAGAAAATGAATCATCCCCTGAACGTTGACCCCGTGGACTTGATGTGCACCAGCTGTAAGGGAGAGTAGGCTGACTGGGTAATGTAAATGTCCACGGTCAGGCAGTGCTGCTTTTGGAGAGGTGACATGAACTGCTTGGCTGTATCCTGAGCAGCTGAACAAGACTGCAGAAGGCCAGGTTAGACTGACTTCCATGTCAAGGGTGGAGGCTGCTGAGATATGTTTGCTTCCAGTGCTTCCCATTGCTGTTTCTTTACATAAGCATCTTGACAGAAAGGTGGGGTGGGGAAGCCTTTTGAAAGGAGGTGGATGCTGAAGGTGGATGTGGGTAGACTTGTTGAACATTTTGAGAAACTATAAAAATGGCCTCAGCAAGAACCCTGTAACTCCCGAGGAACACAGTCTGTTCCCACAGAACACCATCTGTGAACAGCGTAACCGAACACGTGCGAAGCCTGGACTGTGATTACTGAACTGAACATAAACCAAACGTGATAGTGAGTCAATAATTTCCTTATGTTTCATGCAGAGACTTTAATATTCTTTGCAGGAATTTCTGTGTGTGGCTTAAGCAAGGGTTTATAAATAACTCCTGTTTAGGTTTGGGTTTTACAACAGAGTAGGAATACACTACAATGGTTTAAATTAGAAAACCATGAACCTAAAAGCATTTCAATGAACTTAGTAGTGGGTTAAATTTATGGGAATTGTGAGCATCCACAGACCTACCCCTTCTCCAAGTCAACACGAAAAAGCAAAGGAATGGAGAAAAGTTCTGTGTTTTGTTGAGAGATGGAACTCTGCAGTGGATCTGTTGGGGTGAAGGCTGTATCCCAGAATGCCTGGCAAACAGTAATTTTAACCGAATAATCCTTGCATCTGGATTGGTTTTATACCCCCAAGATCGTCCATGATCCAAGAAGGAACCTGCCTAGCAGAGTTAGACAATAGGAATTCAAGTGTTTTTGAAAAGAAAGTGGATATATTTACTCACATGAACTTCTCAGTGCTCCTGTAGTGCAGCAGCCCCTTGACATTATCTTTGCCCAGACCTCCTTCACCTCTGTCACCCCCAGGAGCTATGTCTCCAAGGTCCCAGCCACTTTTCTTGTCCTATTTTTTTTTTTTCCTTGTGCTTCAAAGTCCTTGTTTCTTTGCTTAAGTCATTGTTTCCTTTTTCAGGGACATGGAAAAATTTGCTTTGAAAGTGTTAGCGTTTCATCTCTTTTCCTGTAATAAGGCTTTGCCAACTGGTCAGTATAAGCACTCCAGTCTGTGCTTGTTGTGATGTTTCTCAGCTGTCTTGGGTGAAGGGAACAGCAAAAGAATGGAAAAAACCCAGTAAACTGTCATCTCCATATAAATAGGAATAACATGTTACTTTCCCCTCAGTGCATGAAGATAAATTGCTCCCAGATTTGGTGAACTTGCAAACAAGATGCTTTCTTTTTCTTTGAAGGGAAGATTTAATAGCTGTGATCAGGGCTGTGGGGTGCAGTGCTACCCTCAGGCATGGCTGAAAATTTGCCTTTTCAGAAAGGCAGTGGATGGACTGTAGGTGTGTGCTGCAATTCTGCCTGCAGGCAGATGTGCCTTAAGAGGGAAGGCAAATGAACTGCAAGTTAGGGCAGTAGGGCTGAGGGAGCTGTCAAGTTCAACACTGCATTTGGCTTAAAATGGGAGATTTGGGAGAGCTTTATCATTTATGAATCAGCAAAAATTGATAATGCTACTGCAGGTACTGTAGAACTGCATTTACTTGGCTGGCTGGTCAGAGATATAATACCTATTGGTACGTAAAATCTTCCTTGCAAAAATTCCTTATGACACTTCTCCTCAGCAGCCCATCCAGCAATGTCATATAAGACACCACTGACATCTCATTGCTGAGCTCGGACGTGACAGAAGTATGGCATGACCACGAACAACACATTTGGGAAATAGAAGTGTGAAGAACAGCTTCTATCTGAGCATTGGAACTAAAGCAGGCAGGAGATATTTCAGAATGTGAAGCAATGGGCACAAATTGAATTACAGAAAATTCAACTTAAGCATAAAAAAATGTTCTTTACTCTGAAGGTGATCAAAGGCTGGAACAGGCTGCCCAGGGAAATTGTGGCGTTTCCATCCTTAGAGATATGCAAAACCACGTTAGAAACAGCCCTGGGCAACCTGACCTAGTTGATTCTGCTTTGATTGGCATGGTTGGAGTAGAGACATCCAGAGATCCTTTCCAACAGCATTTATCCTGTGATTCTATTATGTTTGATAAAAGTATATGTGGAGCTACAGAAGGCCAATGGGTATATTCATAGAACTATAAAGGCATCAAAATGATGTGGTTTAGGAGCGAGAGGATGAGAAGGATGCACAACTCATTTTTAACTCTAAGGTTGTCCTCAGAGCTGTTATATTTCATTCTGACACATTCCATGTCTTGATAAAGCTGTCTGAAAATTGGCTCCAACAACGTGCAGGAAAACCTGGGATTCATAGCCGTGTTGTTTATGGACAGCAGCCACTCCATCCCACAGCAATGCCAGTTGACTCGCAACAGATTACAAGCGTAGACAGGATTTTTGCTGTGTGGTATAAGTGATTCCTTCCAGAAATGAACTTTTAGCTTCATCTTTTTTGAGCATTACCCTGTAGCCCTTCTGAACCCAAAGGGAAAGTAATCCATTCCTCTTATTTGGACTGAAAAACATTCTCTCTATCAGCCCATCACTATCCAATAGTATGGAAATTTCCTGACAAATGAAAATACATCGAAATGTCAAAAATTCTACTAGTTCTGTTATGACAACAAATTCAATGTTGGTTTCCTGAATTTGTAGCTGTCTTTTTTGTTTTCTTTAAAAGCTTATTTGCAGAAAGGAACTGCATTTAAAAAAAAAAAAACCAAAACAACAAAAAAGCCCAAACATTGAAATGCTGCTAAATATGAAAGATATTTCCCAGTGCATTGCATTAAACAAATCACGATATTGAGGAGTACCAGGGTCTTTTAAGTGTCAGACATGGATGATTTGGGAAATCATGTATTGTAAAATTACTGCAAGATTTTCTAGAATTATTGTAGTGATATGTTAAAAATGCCAAGAAAAACCTACTCACAAACACTCGACATTGTCGTATTTGAACAACGATCCATGAATAATGTTTCCATAAAATATTTTCAAGGGATTTCATGTGACAAAAGTTGAAATGTAACATCCAGAACCAATCACGAACACTTATGTAAATTGCTATGACTGACAACCACTTGGTTAGTTGATAAAAAAATCACCATTTTCGACAGAAAGCAGTCCTCATCAAGAGTGGTTCTAGCTGGAAATGTCTGGCAAGCCCCTTTCACCACTGCACTGTGTACACAGGACAGAGTAATGCGCCTCAAAAATGAATACCATTTCATTTGGTGATGAAATTCAGCCACACCAGTTGAACATCACATTGCATGAGTGCACCAACACGTGGAAAATACTTTGCAAATGTGTGAGTAGGTGCACATGTTTAAATTCTCAGTCTTATAGACTGGTAGTTCTCCTTTCTTTCCATGCAGCAGTGTTAATGGTTCACCTATCAAATCCGCTATGTAAACATCTGTACAAACCTTCTACATAGGGTATGTATATAAGTGATTGTTCCCCTGTACCGGGCGTTGGTGAGGCCACACCTCAAATACTGTGCCCAGTTTTGGACCCCTCACTTCAAGAAGGACGTTGAGGGGCTGGAGCTTGTTCAGAGAAGGGCAACAAAGCTGGTGAAGGGTTTGGAGAGCAAGTCTTATGAGGAGCAGCTGAGGGAACTGGGGTTGTTTAGCCTGGAGAAGCAGAGGCTCAGGAGAGACCTTCTGGCTCTCTACAACTACCTGACAGGAGGTTGTAGAGACGTGGAGGTTGGTCTCTTCTCCCATGTGACAAGTGACAGGACGAGAGGAAATGGCCTCAAGCTGCGCCAGGGGAGCTCTAGGTTAGATATCAGGAAAAAATTCTTGACTGATAGAGTTGTGAAACATTGGACCAGGCTGCCCAGGGAGGTGGTGGAGTTCCCATCCCTGAAGGGGTTTAACAGCCATGTCAATGTGGTGCTGAGGGACGTGGTTTAGGGACCCTGGCAGTGCTGGGGGAACAGTTGGACTCGATGACCTTAAAGGTCCCTTCCAACCAGATGATTCTGTTATTCTACCTATTTTTCTCCTGTTCTACCATTGATTCATCTGCTCACCTTTCTAATATGCTAGTATTATTCACACACTACTACAGCCCTTCAAATGTTAGTTACCCCATGAAATGGATGGTGAGCCCAATTAAGCGAATTCACATTCCACTCAGCTGTTTTCCTCTCTCTTTCTTTGGTTAATGTTTGTCTAGTGGTGATTGAAGTTGTGGTTCCACTCATTAGTGAAGTCTGTTGAATGGTAATATCAATAACCGACAACAGCACTGCAGTAGGACTGACTGTTCCACAAATCTATCACCATATGCCAAGCAAAGCTTTCTGAACACTGTGTCTCCAGGCATGGTGGAGGTGTTTAGTCCCTGCATCCTAGCCTGGTTCATGATCAGTGTAAGGGATATAATAGAAGACATGTTAAGCACTATGCTTAAAGCTCTGTCCTTTCAAATAAAGATGCCTTACACTCAGAGAGGCCAGGAAAGGTTTTCTTGGTTTTGGTGGAAAAAAAAAAAAAAAGGAGGGATAAAAAAAGAAAATTAAAAAGAAAACAACCATCACACCTCCTCTACATGAATTGCTTCATGAACCATCACTGACAAATTCTCAGAGGTCAGGTTCTGATGAATACTCGAAGAAGTCTTGTACTCTTAGAAATTATTCTCAGGATCTTGTTGCAAAACTGAGGTATCAGCCCAAGGCATTTCCACTTTGGGGACCCGCTGTGACAGATACTGTATAGAGATGTAAATAGTAACCGCCCTTACCATAAAGACCTTTAAGATATAACAGACGGATGAAAAGGAAGTTGGAGAAGGCACTGGGAGAAATTAGTAGAGAGTAAGATTATGAAATTAATGGACATTTTAGCCAAGAAGAGGAAGATGAACGTATAAAAAACAGCTTGAAAAAGTAATCACAACTTACCATTAATCTAATTATTACTAGACTTCTGTATGATGGAGAAATCTTACTGAAAAAGAAAATCTGTGTGTGCCCATCTGTGTGGGGGCAGGGGCTGGCTTAGTTTTATGTTGTTTGTCTGTGTATGGCTTAATCCATTTTCACGGAATAATGGCCAATTTCAGACATATTCAACAAAGTACCAGAATCTCAAAGATGTTGCATCCTGACATAAAAAAGATCAGTGTGACATGCAGAGCAGGAATTGCAGGTAGCCCCAGGGTCCTTTCTTTCATGTTGGGGTGAAGAGTTGAGTCCGTCTCTATGGGTCCCTCGGCAGCTGGCCAACCAGCAGGATTGTCCCTTGCCTTTCTGCTCAAAAAGGTCAGTAGGTGATGCTTGAGAGTCAATGATGTCATGAAGGGAGTGGGGAAGCTTGGGAAGACAGAAGATATGGAAGGGCATTGCTCTAGAGATGAGGGACTGAGAGATAGGGAATTATAATAGATGTGAGAAGGTAGAGAGGGCTCCTAAGAGGAATTTAGTGCTACCTCAGTGATTTGGAGTGAATTTCAAGGAATCTGAGGGTTTTGCATTTCAACGTGCACTGCCATGGGACACCAAACCTCTTGCACTCCTTCTCAGTTTCGATGATAACTTCAAATTTTGTACCTTTTTAAAAGCCCTAATAGAAAACGCATCAGTCTGTGCTTCAAGTCTGAGTTGTCTTGAAAACATCGCTCGAGAGGGAGTAATCAAACACACTGTTCCTGTCTTAAATCCACTTTATTCCAAAGTCTTCTCGTATCCTGGTCACTAAGGGCCACCATAGCTCAACATGTCATGTTCAGAAAAAGCATCCCTGTTATTCTACCACAGCATAGAGTTCATATATCTGCAGAAAATGTTACTAGGCCATTGTGTTGACACCACAAGTTCTAAGAGCAATTTTCCAAGGTTAACAGGCTTCAGCTTCTCAAATCTGTGAGACTCGTAAATGTCCCGTTAAAGACTGTTCAGCAGTGTAACAGATCTTGCTTTCAGGAAGCATTTCTTGATCTTATATGACTTTTTATATTCAGTCTAACAGCTTGTCCTTTTACAGGAGTGAATTGTCCCAACTGTCAGGAGAGAAGGCAGCTGTAATGCCTTAATGTGCTTCGTTCCCCTTAAGAAATTCTCTTAAGAGAAGTAGGAAACTTAAGAGATCACCTGATCCACCACCACTCTCCTAAATCAAGACCATTAGACCAAAATCACTGTGAGAAGAAAAGAACAACCTGAAGAACTCTACAGAGGTGTGCAAGACCAGCTGAAATGTCTCTTCAGTAAATGGTGAATTGGGTATCTCTGGGCTGGTGATAACAAAACTGGAGAACATTTATCACATAATTGTTTTCAACTAACTTACATGGATTCAACGACTGGTCCCTTTGAGCTATTATTTTATTCCCTGAAGCACGCCCATACTCTTTCACCTTCCAAAACCATTGGAGGATCCATCAGCCTTAAGAAATACAGGACTTTACTGGGTTCCATTTCAGGAGCTCCTTCCTGAAAACCTCCAAATTGTGACACTTATTTCCACAAGAATTCCATTCACCTCTGGGTTTTGGAGAAGTAATAAAATTAGAATAAAGGAATAGATTATGTTGAAAGATCCTTCTGGAGGTCACCTGGTCCAACCTCCTGCTCCAAGGGGGTTGAAGCTTTGAAGTGAGAGCAAATCTTAAAGCACGATGGTCCTGTCCCAGTGATGCTGGACTGCATCTCAACTCCAAAATATACATGCTGAAGAAAGATCAAGGTAGATAGTAATTAGAATGGAGAATGTTGACAGAAATCCCTGAGCTGAGATCCTATAACTGATGCTTTCACGGCTTATGCTTCTCTCTGTTTCCAACCGACAGGTCTCCTAGTCCTCCGTGTTTTTTTGTAAAACTTTATTGAAATAGTTTTTTCATCCGATTGGTCTGGTCCATACCACCTTCCACTGCATACAACTGGCATGTCATGCTCCACCTCTTCTTCCCACCCCATTTGGGTTTGCGCATGGAGACCTATCACTGACTTCAATAGGAAGCGCATTCGTCTCTTAATTTAGATAAACTCATCTTTCTAATTACTTATAAGGAGGGGGGATATTTTGCCAGAATTCAAAGATAGTTTTCACTGACCCAGAACAACTTTGTCAGTGAAACTATCTGGGAAGTTACTTAAATCTCCTCAAAATTGATGACGACATTTCCAAAGTTTAGCTCTTGTAACAGAGGTGACAGCATTGTTTATCACTAAAGGAGAATTACATGTCTTAAGTGACCGAAGGACTTCCTTATTTTTTGAAATGAATAATATTTTTAGAGGTTGCTATGGAAGCAGCTTTGGATGTGATCAGAATGAGTAATACGGGACTTAAAACACACTTGCAGAAAATTGCCTGCTCACTCTTTGAGCATCCAAAAGACCTGTTGAAGCCTGTTGAAAGCTTAAGACCTTCATGTTGGGTCAAAAAGTCCTCCAAATTCCAGCTTGGTGTATCTCACAACATCAGGCACCTTATCTTTCTACACAATGACAAATCATTTTTTGGTAATTCACTAAAGTACCAGCCTGAATTTATTTCACCAGTAAATATATAAGTATCAATGGTGTATATGAAGAAATATTGTGAGGATATGAATTCTTGCAGCTTCTGCTGAAAACAAGGTGAGGTCCATAGAGAACAGACTGGTCCATTTTTTGCTTGGGTAAAACCTACCACAAAGCCAGCTATTTGATCAAACACTATGAAGCACTAGTGGTGTTGCATCTATTTTCCCACTAACCTTAGCCCTGAGGATGGAGGTCCTCAGGCAGAAATTTGAAAATGAAGAAGTTGGTGTATTGTTTCTTCCTGCCACCCTCTGAAATATCCTCTTGAGAAAAGGTGCAAAAGTTGCTGAGACCTTTATACATTTGCAAATTCTTTCATTCTTGGTCCTATAAGGAAATTTGGAAGAGTGAATATGGAGAAATTTTTAACCTGTTAGGTATAATTTTTAAAAATATATTTCACAGGGGAATAACCTGGCCCACAATTGGGGAAAAAAAAAAAAAAAAGAGTTAATTCTCCTGTGAATTTAACCTTTGGGCTTATGAAAATCTGTGATAGTTGAATGGAAAATTGAAGCAAAATACCCCAGTACGGATTGACGTAGATATAAATGATTCCTGAATGTTGGAAGTAGTGCTGAACTCGGGGATTGCAGTTCCACTAAGAACACACATTAATGTGAGGTTCTACTTTTGTATTGCGCTTGATGCACTACCATCACTGTCATAGTTGACAGCATCCACACTTGAGAGTTGCTAGTCAGCCCAGAATCCCACCTAGAAAAGAAGAGAGAAGGGGAATTTGTCTGTGTGTTGTCATTCAGTAACAGATGAACTAACTGTAGGCAGCTGCAGTCTCTAACTTACAAGAAACCCTTACAACTGGAGGATTTTTAGAAAGTATTTCTGGTTCCTCAAGGTTGGATGCAAATTTTTAATTTTTTCTGAGAGCAGTGCACCTCTTCTGTTGCTGGAAACTTAATAGCAGCGTGTAAAAAACACCCAAAAAACCAGGAATCACAGAATCATCTGGTTGGAAGAGACCTTTAAGGTCATCGAATCCAACCGTTCACCCTGCACTGCCAGGGTCCCTAGACCATGTCCCTCAGCACCACATTGACATGGCTGTTAAACCCCTCCAGGGATGGGGATTCCACCACCTCCCTGGGCAGCCTGTTCCAATGCTTCACAACCTTCTCTGTAAAGAAATTTTTCCTGATATCTAACCTAGAGCTCCCCTGGCGCAACTTGAGGCCATTTCCTCTCTTCCTGTCACTTGTCACATGGGAGAAGAGACCAACCTCCACGTCTCTACAACCTCCTGTCAGGTAGTTGTAGAGAGACAGAAGGTCTCCCCTGAGCCCCCTTTCCTTCAGACTAAACCCCAGTTCCCTCAGCTGCTCCTTATAAGACTTGCTCTCCAAACCCTGCACCAGCTTTGTTGCCCTTCTCTGAACAAGCTCCAGCCCCTCAATGTCCTTCTTGAAGTGAGGGGTCCAAAACTGGACACAATATTCAAGGTGTGGCCTCACCAGTGCCCAGTACAGGGTGATGATCCCTGTCCTGGTCCTGCTGGCCACATCAGTGCTGATAAAAGCCAGGATGCCGTTGGACTTCTTGGCCACCTGGGCACACTGCTGGCTCATATCCAATCGGCTGTTGACCAGCACACCCAGGTCCCTTTCTGCTGTGCATCTTTCCAGCCACTCCTCCCCAAGCCTGTAGTGCTGCAGGGAGTTGTTGTGGCCCAAGTGCAGGACCCAGCACCTGGTCTTATTGAACTTCATACAATTGGCCTCAGCCCATTGATCCAGCCTGTCCAGATCCCTCTGTAGAGCCTCCCGACCTTCTAGTACATCGACACACCCACCCAACATGGTGTCATCTGCGAATTGACTGAGGGTGCGCTTGATCCCCTCATCCAGATCATTGATAAAGATGTTGGAGAGGACAGGTGCCAAAACTGAATACCGGGGGACACCACTTATGACCTGCCTCTGTAATTTATCTTGAGGTGTGAAAAATACTTTTTCAAGCAAGAAGTAACTGGTAGTTCAGGGTAGAATTCCCCTTGGTGGTCAAGATGCCTAAATTTAAGACTTCAGATTAATGGACCTAAATGTAAGTGTCTCTCTGTGCATTAGGGGTTTATTCAAAGAAGATTTAATCAGCTTCACTAAGTGGAGCCTAAAGAGTATAAACTTTCCAGGATCCAAACCTGTGAATTCAGAACCTTTCTTGAGGTCCTGGGAAAGACAAGTAAACAACATCACTCCAGATGATAAGATCTTTAGTGAATACAATTAATATTTAGATATTTAGTCAATGCGTTAAATCTGTTAACAATACCACAGAAGCTCTTCAGGACACAAACTGATTCCTATTTTGTGCATACGCGGGATCTAGTGTTTTGAGATCTTCTCAGCAGGTTTTTAGATCAGATTATAAAGAACTCAAAGATAATGATAACACTAATTCATTTATATCCTTGTCACCATCATCTTTAAAACACTTCTGGATTATTACTGTGTCTACACCTCTGTGTAAATGTTCTGCAAGCCTGACAGTATGAATGAACCTTCCAAGTATAAAAATGGAAATGACGACACAATTTTCTCTGGAACAGGCAATATGAATTATATATATTTTTGGTCCCATTACATTGCCAAGATCAAAAGGCATAACTGTATTTATCATTACCCATGAAGCATCTGAAGTGTTTCACTGAATATTGACTAAATGTAGACAATACTGGAAGGAATGGATGAAAGGGAGAAACAAATGTCTGACTGACAAGGTAAAACCTCCTGTTTATCTAAACAACAGATGCAAGGGGATATGAGGAAACAGTCTGATGTTTGAAGACTTTGGAATTATACAGCAAATTGTGGCTAAGTGAGGGAAAAATACTGTGTTGTCAGGGAAGTGGGGTCATCCATCCTATTAAACCACTCCATCTCTGAACGCTGTGTTTAGCTGTTGGCCGTCTGTCATCTCTCGCCAGTCAGTCAGCATTTAATGCCTTTCGCTCTACGAGCTTTTAGAAGCAGACTCACGCAGACATAGTGCTGCAGTAGTGTATTGATGAGGCATGATTTGGGATTCAGAGCTGGGTCAACCAAAGGTTTGCAACGCTGCAGTGAGTTAATCCAGCTTGTGATTTTAGGATTTTGAGAGCAGGTTATGCAGTCTGCCAGGAATGGCTTCGGTAACTGTTCCTGCCAGAGGAGAAGGGACAAAGGCGGCAACTTCTTGTGGTCCTCCTAGCCTTACTGACTATGTGGAAGGGAAAAATAAAACCATTTTGGTTTGTTGCAGACAGATCTCTAATCTGTTTCTTTGTGCAACCAGGTGAATGCCAGTACATCTGATCCAGAGCTGCTCAGACATTTCTTCAAGATTTTTCCTCCCTGAGATCCACCACTTTTTCTTTTCCCATCCTCCTGTAATTTCTCTAGGCACTTCTCTCATCTTTCAGAGAAAGATTCACTCTTTCTCCACTCCTTTATCTACTCCTTTATGATGGTCATAGCCTCTTTTTGCTGGGTCACCCAGGGTGACCAGGTAGGTTCCTGAATTTTATCCTACTGATCCATCAACCCATTGAACTAGGAATCTCCATCCACATAGGCATACTTCATACTTTCATTATTATCTTTGAAGGTGTTATCTTCTCTGTATACAAGCAATTCTTCGTCAAGTTCTCAACCTCTCACATCCTGATTTCCGCTGTATCTTTTACTTTGTTGTTGATATTGCTTTAAGCCCCAGCAGAGGCTGCTTTCTCCCTCACTCTGTTACATCACCACGCTGCCTCCCATTTCCTCTCACTTGAGGTTTGTTTCTTATGCTCTTTATCAAGCTCATCCATCCTCTTCCATTTACTAATGAGCTGTTAACTCCAAGCTAAATTAGCTAGGACACCCTCAATAAGCTAACCCTTATCTAATTGCCAAAGTCTTATTCACTTTGCCTGTTCTGCCTGTCTCAGGTGAGATGGGCTTCCTATTAATAACAGCAAAGTTCTCTTGGTGGTCATCTTTACATTTCTCACTTCATCTTCTTTTTACCACACAGCTCAACCAGTGGGTTCTGTGCTCGTAACACTGCCCATTGAGTGTCCAACGTTACATTAGTGATTCCATCTACTCTCTGTTTATCGATCTACATCCAACCTTAATTTCACATCTCACACTTTGTTCAAGGTTCCTATATTGTTGAAGATATACCTGTATTTTCTCCTTTAGAGTTCGTGTATTTCTCCAATATGCCACAGGATTCAGCCAAATAAAAAAAAATCTTATGGATAACTGCGATTTTCCTTCTTTTCTAGTAACATAGAATCAAACACGAGTAAAAACTTTGCTTGTTTCACTAATAAAAAACAAGAAAAAAAGAGTAACGAATTTTGTGCGGATTTTAGAAAACAAAGATGTGTCATCCACACTTCCAGAATAAGATCAGATTGTAATTTCAATAGACTTGAGAAATGAAGCTTTACCTCTTTCCCTTCATTTCATTTCATTTCAGTAACCGTCTTATTCTCAGCAATTTAAATAGAAATGCTGGTCACGCTGCTGTGGAATAATGGTACGCTTAGGGACATGAATCGAGGAGGCCATGTCAAACCATTTATCATTTCACTGTCAAGATCTATCTTTCAGAGGAAAAGCTGTTGCTTAATTTTTCACAGGTTAGCTGGATTGCCGAAGAAGAAGGAAGAAATAACTCTGCCCTTGGAGCTGTTCAGTGATTCTGGAGCTTTCAGAAGAGAATTAGAAGGTGTCGGATTCATCGTTTTCTCCTAAAAATACGCAATTTAGAAATTTTTCTTTCTAGTTTGGCCTGTAATGTCCTGGCCTCTTAGTAGCTACAGCATTATTGATGAGACTGTTCAGCTACTCTATGGCTGTTCATCCTACACTGATGTATCAATAACACTTCCTAAATACCTCCTGATTGCTCAAGTATTCACAGTTACCAAAT
This sequence comes from Bucorvus abyssinicus, assembly GCA_009769605.1. Lineage (NCBI taxonomy): Eukaryota > Metazoa > Chordata > Aves > Bucerotiformes > Bucorvidae > Bucorvus > Bucorvus abyssinicus. The sequence continues at coordinate 13,935,376 of CM020028.1, forward strand.
AGTTAATAATAACTTAGATGCCCACTGAAAGCTCCTGTTATCTGCATATTTGATTTCTGGCCTTTCTGTCCAAGAACTGATACTACAGATATTGCTTTTCCCTTCCCTCATCTACTCCCAAGAGGCATATTTATCGCTCTTGAAAAATTTATAGTCCGGATCCTTTTTTGGGTTAGGAAATCCTAGATTGCTGAGCCCCTAGATCAGATGTTTCGAAACCGTTGCATTCAACAATTTTGCGACATCACTACCTTAGTAGCACAGAATTTTACGTATCAGTATCTTCAAATGGTTTCAGCTGCCATTTGAAAATCTGGCTGGATCAGTCTGCAAATCTAAAACACCACTTGTGACTCCGTGACAAAGCTAATATGAATACTGTGCTTGAAAACTTGTCCTGTTTTTTTCCTTTTATTATTATCTTTAAGAACCCTTTAATAAAAAAGGTATTTACCACTTCCCTCAAACTCTTCTTCACTCACTACTACTAAACTAATTTGCTGCACTTGTGAAAATACTGACCCAAAGCTGACAGAAATCAGCATAAATACTACAGTGGGGTTTGGATCAAGCCCTTCTTTCAGTATTGGCTAAACTTATTCTATAACCAGTGTGCTGAAAACACAAAGGCAAACATAAAGATGCTAAATAAAACCAGAGCTTGTACCGTGTGTCAGAGGATGCAGGAATAGAAGCGAGTTTTCTTGACTTGATTTTACTTTAATTACTGGACTCTACCCAGTTACAGAGAATTAGAGCTGCATGAAAAAACCTTCAGGTTTTATATCTAACACGGCTGTTGTTGGGAAGTCATGCTGCATTGCTACTACCTATTTCTCCCTGGTGGCACAAAATGTGTTTTGACATGAGCCTCTCGCCTGTGCAAAGCTGGCTGGTTTATTATTCAATGCGAGTCCGTGCTAGACAAGAGATGCACACCCTGCTAGCAGCAGCGAGGGGCCGGAGGAAGAGCTGTGTCAGTGTATTGCAGACATTAGCTCTGGAACACACAAGTTTCATTCCCCATTAATTTGTGGCCACCAGATGGTGAACCATCACTCTTGCCAATCTGCACAATGACAGTGGCATTGCTGTTGACTGCCCTATCCTTCAGATATTTCACAGAGAGAGTCCTTTATATGCTGTTCGTTTCATCTTTTGTCAAAACGAAGCTTTCAGCAGTATGGTTTTACTCTCTAAATTCCATTTAATTTCTTGAAATTCCTCTTTGGTGGTGTGTATTTTAATCTTAGCTTTTACGAGCTGCTCATCCTGCATGTCATTGCTATGCATGGGTTTAAAGCCAAACAGAAAAAGCAGCTTTCTTTATTGGAACTATTCACATCTGCAAAACAGGAAAACTTTTTGCTTTGTTCTCAGGGGCAAAGTAAGCTTTCAGAGAAGGTAACAATAACAGGAGAAAAGACATACATTAGCTATGCTTCGGAACAGACTTGGACAAATTACAGATATAAAATATCTGACTATATCAAAAAGCAGTTTTAATTCCATTCTATAAAAACGTACTTGTTTGCAAAATAGTGTCTATCAATGTGTCTGTGAAATGCAGTGAGGTCTGAGTTACTCCCTGGTTCCCACCTAAGAGTAACACTGACCTGAAATCCCTCTCTGACTTTCAGCTGACTACCAGGTCTGGTCAGAAAACAGAGAGCATTTTACCCTTGAACATGTGGATCTCATAGTGAAAAGGGGGCAAATATCTTTAAATGGGCCCAGTATCAAAATCTTTCTTTTAGAGGATTGCCCTGTGAGTACTCATGGGTATTTGACTCATGGCCCCAAAAAAAGGGCAGGAATGGCAGCCTCTGAGAAACTCCTATGAAAACTTTGATCTCAAGAATAAAATCCTAAAAATATATCTTCCTCAAATAATAAGGAAATTTGGAAGAGGAAGATGGTTACTTTTCAGCAAGCTTGCACTCTCCTCCCAAATGCATCAGTGCTGAGAGTCCCACAAGAGGGTTTTGTTCAGCCGAAGTAGGTTTTCTGACCTATGAGTCTGTAAGACACAACACGCGTTGATCATGTCTTCTGAGAGTGTCGTTGCTCGTGGGCGGCAGAATGGAAAGCTGATTGGAAGGTAGTCTCATTGCACCTTCCAAACTCTTCCTTGATGCCCCCAATTCCCAGGGCATCACTGTACTTTGATAGAATGAAGTGGCTCTGACTTGGGTGGAATTACTTCAACAGAGATTTGGACAAGGAATACTTCAATCTAAAATCATTCAGGCAATTATCTCATATGAAAATATAAGTTCACACTAGATCTTTAAAGACTGAGAAATCAATAATATCAGCACACACACACACACACACACACACACACACACACACACACACACACACGGCTAAAGGTCTACTTCTTTATTCACTAGTATGCCGTAAGTGAATATTTGCAATTCTATATGAACCAGGTTTTTCCCTCATTGATCTCCATGTAAGTATAAAAATGTACTTAAATTTAAGATGTGACATTCAGGAACTTGTTGAGAGATGTAACTCCAAATTAATTTCATTTCAGGTGAAGGTGAATTTTCCACTTTTTTCCCCCTCTCCTTTCCCCAAAATCCCAGTTCTTATTTCTGTGGTTCATAAAGAAGTTAATATTTCTAAGGCAACTTTGAAATTATTTTAGTGATTCAAGATTATATCCAAGCAGATACTGCAAGAATTTCACTATGACATTGGGATGAGGTGGGAAGGGCAAATCAAAGCTAAGTGTTAATTTTCTCAGGAGTGCTATTTCCCCCTTGCCTTTGAAGAAAAGCAGCAGAGAGTGATTTTCGGAAGCCTACATTGCTGCTGCTCCCGGTAGTTCGGTAAATGGTAGCAGTTCAGTAGGAAAAACAGAACTTGTGATTTACCCTTTCAGGTTCTTCACCAAATTAAGGTTGCCATAAGTCTAAGTGTAATTTTAAAAGTTCTGATTTTAGTAATTTGTTCTGCTACAATGATAAAAAAAATCTGATCTAGGGGCATATACATACATCAGCCGTCGGAAGGGACCCAGGGGACTAACTCCTCCAGCCTGTCTGAAATACCATCGTGTGGTTCTCAGTCTCCAGGAGACCTGAGACTCTTATGCTGTGGACAAAAATGATCCAAACACTCACGTTTACCTTTACAAGCAAATGTCACTACTGACAAAAGTCACTACTGATTAAGAATTAAGATTATATTTTGTTTGCCAGGGAAAAATTCTCCCAAGCCAGAAAGATTTAATCAGGAAAAAAAATTTTCTTTCTTTTTTTTTCTAGTTTTGCTCTAAAACTGCATGTATCCTCTTGTCTTACTGTGAACCGATGTCTTCTACCACATCTTCATGGTAGATGTCTTCACTACTTTTTTCCCAAAGCCAAAAACAAATCATGTCACCACAGGTTATTTTATATTTTTGACGGTAACCAATATTCCAGGTCTTGTCCATAACCTGTGCACCACCAGAATTTTCCAATATATATTTCCCCAGGTGAAGACTAAATACTGAACTGATAACACACCTTTTGCAAAATGTACTTACGTAGGTCTCAGCTAGGCAAGGCTTGATTTACCTTTTGTTTGTCGGTGCATGGATTTAAATACATGGCAAATGAGGTACTGGAAGTGCACAATGTCAGAGTCTGTTAAATGGAAATATGTCCATTGCTTTGAGGATTTTATGTTTGTCTGAAGCTTACTGAAATAAATCAAAGGGTTTCAAGCTATGCATTAGTTTTGCTTCAGGAAGAAGCTATAAAAAGCCTTTATAAATAGGCTATTGTTTTTCCTTCACAAGGCTGCTAACGCACATAAAAGGCTGCATTTGTTGTCATCAAATTACTGCGCATCAGGGATAATGTAGCGTTTTTGAGAACTGTTCCATAACTCTGGTCGTGTCTCATGAAAGCCAGAAATAATCCTCTCAAATAAACAAAAGAGAAATGACAACGTCTGAGGGATGTTAAATGAAAAACAAGGGGGGGAAAATGGTAATAGGGATGGATGCTTGATGTCATTTGGATGCATGATAGACAATATTTCTAATGCACAAAAATTTTATTAGAAATAAAAGTTGTTTCAGTCTCTATTAAAATGACAAAAGGGGTTTTCTTCTTCATCTTTACAAGACAGCTGTATATCTGAGAACGTCTATCAGTGTCTCATTTCAGCCTTGCAGCTCTTGATGGTGAAGATTTCATGTGCTCCTGGCTTCTCAGCAGGCAATAGGCTTGGAGAGACTTCCATGTTGTGCTGGAACGTGAATCAACTTGTGGCCATAGGATGGGACGTGGGATTCCTCAGGACACTGTCAGGACCGCTGGCTTTCTACCTGCTACCCAGGAGGGAGCTGTGTGGAGGGGAAGGAGAATGGGACATTAACAGTGCTGCACCTGCTGCAGAGGACATGTTTAAAGTAAAGGAGACCTTCTCCACTGAATTCATATTTGGATCTAGCCTTACACACTCCTGTGATAAAACAAACGCAGTCTCTGTGAATCTCTAGAAAAGAAAATGGAAAATAAAACAAACTAGAGGGGTTGTGCGTGTGTTTAACTAGATGCCTTCTCTCCCAGTGAGGTGAGTGAGCTTGTCTAAAACCTAGTTTAATGTCAAGTTTACTCATATTAAACCACTAAGGAGGCTCCATCAGATTTTCAGTCATGCCAGTGCTTAAATGAAGAGTGAGATCTGCCAGAATGCTCCTGTGCTGCTGTTTGTTTCTAATGGAGAGCGAGGAAGTACCATCTGCTTTTTACTACTCTCAGGCATTGCTCAATAGTGAAAAAGCTGTGTCAGCATGCAGATCTTGAACTACAAGGGATGAGATCACTGGAGCTATGCCAACGTAGTCTGCTTTCTGAAAAATCAGGGTCTACTGCATCAACAAGTTGAGCACAGGGAGACATAGAACTGTCTGTCACAGTATTGGACCTCCTTCAAAACACACTCATCTTGGCCACTAAATATTGTCTGTGGCAAGCCAGGAAAAAGCACTTCGTTCCTAGGGTGGGTGGTTGTCACCAAATTATTATATGATGCATATTTACTAGAAGGATCATTTTTTTGTATTCTGTGTTCATGTTAACTTTGCCAGTAGTTGTTAGCTGTCTGTTCTTATACAGTAAATGTGGTCTTAACCATTACCTGACCTCAAGGTAAATCCCACATTTTTGCCATCAAGCACATATATGCCTAAGTTTTTGACTTACCACAATACTGAAGCTACTGCAGGCCATGTTTAAAACGGGAACCATCAGGAGTTTATATTCCTTAGTGGACACACCTTAAAATTTTCTACAAAGAGAAGTGACTGATAGTATTGTCCCTATAGATCTGTTAGCGGATACGATTTGTTACTGCTAATGAACAAAGATATAGCTTTGTCACTAAGAGAAAATGTGGTTTTAATGTGAAACTACATCATTGCCTAAGGCTGAGTGATGTTTGGTTACTGACATAATGGAAGGAGTTTGGTGACATAGTCATTGACCTCCCACAGCCCTCGTATAACAGCCCATCACAGCAGTAGGAGTTTGGCCATCGACTTTCCAGTCCAGTCCAGTTCAGTCCATCAGCTACTGGATAATTTTCCTGTTCTTCTGGTGAAATTGTTCTTTGACTGAAACTTCCACATTAGCCATCCTTTTAGCATAAAGATGCCTCAACAGGCAGTGAGTCTGACAGAATATGTGAAGAAGTAGCGGGGGTATGGAAAATATTTTTTTTTTTGTTTTTGCCAAAGTATGACATCAGCAAAGCTCAGAAATTTCTTCAGACTAACAAGAAAGAAAACTGGAATGCTGACAACAGATACTCTTCCTCCAATCACTGGACAACAAAAATAAGGATATCTGAGACAGTACTTTTCTGGAAAAGAAAAAAAAAAAACCACTCACCTGAAATAGAAAAGATATCTCTCTGAAATAATTGATCTGGACACTTTCACTTCAATTTCTAGGCCCCCTATAACTGCTCATCTATTTAACCATCGCTTTAATATCATTTGCCCTAGTGTAAAGATGGGCAACTAGAAGGCAAAAAGAGTCATGCCATGACCAAGACTATACAGGAAGTCCGTGGCAGATCAGAGAATTAACCAGGGTCCCTTGACTTTTAGGTTAACATAACTTTTCAAAATACCAGCCAACCCCCATCAGAGAAATGAAAACAAAATCCAACCAAAAATCAAAAAACCCAAGAATTTTTTTTTTTATATATCACAGAGCCTGAGTTGTGAGAAACATTTTTCACCAAGGCTGCATTTTACACAGCTTCAGAGCTGAGTACCTTGAAGTGAACAGTCTTTTTGGAGAGCCTGCACAACTGATGTAATCCCTCAGAAGCTGTTTTCACGAGCTTTGTACACAGGCAGGCACATTTTTTTGCTGACAGCTTTATGTAACTGACAGCTTCTCCGTCAGCAATATGCTGCTTCGTGCATGTAACTTGGCAGACTGAGAGCCCCTTCTACCAGAAACAGGGTGGGAAATGGTATAATTTCTGTATCAACATATCTTCTCCTAAAGGGGACTCTGACGAGTGCAAATACCTTCTCATAAATATTTTAGGGCGTATTTTTTACCACTGAGTCTGTTCAAATTCTGTGTCCACACCCACAGACAAATTTCTACATTTCTAAATATTGTAGAACAGCCTTTTGTTTCTTTATTGTAACAGGCTGCAGAAGAAAGACAACATTAGGATCTCATAACTTGCTTTTGGATTTAAAGGCAGAATTTCTGCCAGAGGAGATATACCTGAGCAAGGGACACCAACCACCTGGAGATGGTGTGGGACACTGCTGTAGGGATGACTCCACAGGGTGCTCCTCAAGCTTTGAGTAAGAATGGGTGGAGGTGTAACAGACACCAGGTTGGCACGGACGAGGAATTTGTTCTACCACATATATCAGTCCAGTTAAACCATGGATCTCTTCAGCTTTGTAAAACAAGAGTAGGAAAAGAGCATTGCAGAAGTTTTAGTATTTAAGCAAATTGAAATTTGCACTCTGTGGTCTGAGTTGGCTCTGCTGTGGGAGCCAGGACAGTGCTCCTCCTGTAAAACACAGGAAGTGGATCAGAGGGAGGGACAGTTGGTGAACGTGGGTGGATTCTCACATTAATGGTTTCAATGTACTGGTCAGGTCAGAAACAAACATCTACTATTCACAAGCATGATGAACAAAGAGCGTGTAAGACCAGGTCAGTGTCCTGTGCTTCAGGGTACTGCAATGAGATCTGCTTAATGTCTTTTACCTGTGTTTAATGCCCACATTTCACACAAGGGCTTTTACCAGTTGTTTATAATCAGACACTTGTAGCGGTGGAAGTGTCATCTAGTCCTTCTTCAAACAACGAATTGGATCGAACAACCTGTCGTTATTCTTGCCAGATACATGTCTGACACATTCTGACCAGTCTCCGTGAACAGACAGTCCTCCATCTTTCTAGGGAACCATCCCAGGTGTTAAGGATCACTAATCTCACATACCTCTATACAGGTGTGGCATGGCCTCAGACCTCCCGGGTCCTCTTTAAAGTCAATGAGAGGAATGGAGGTGTCAAAGGCATGATGCATCTAACTTGTTTCAGATGTCGACTTTGGCATGAGACTGATCATAGTCTTCCTGCATCTCCCTGTTGAACAGAAGTTGTTTCTTGATACTCAGCTTAAATGGAGACAAAAGTGTCTTTTAGTTGACTGCCACCTTCATCATCCACGTATAGGTGCTTTTCTCAGTACCTATTCAGCATCTCCCCAAATCTAACCCAAACAGGTTCATGGTACTGGTGGATAATACTAATACTTGCCTGAAGTATTTTATTTCTATTTTTAACAGTAAAAGCATCATGTTTTGAATTCATATGTAGACGGGAATTCACTGTCCTTCAGCTCCTCTTGTGTTTTACTTGCAATTAATCAGTTACTTGTGATTTGAATAATGTATTAAATTTTATTTTTAAATTACCCTTACTTATTTCACTTTTTAAAACAAAGATTGCTGTCTTTTATTTTAATTCGATTTGACATTGTAGTAATTTTTAATTTTCATTAGATCCAGACTAATTTATTCTTATAATCCCACTGCAACATATGTGTACACACCTATCCATAACTACGCACTCGTGCATGAAGATTCAGAACCACAGATCGATTTTAAGGATAAATGTACATAAAACCCATTTGTGTAAAAAAAGTAGGTTAACAACTAAACTGTGAATTTATTTCTCAATCTTTATGACTTGATTCAACTCAAAGCTTGGAAATTAAGCTGGTGTAGACATAAATATAATGAGCTGTGCCTAGCAACACGTCCATGCGAATGGTGCCGTAAGCCCTGTCTCCTTGCTTACGTCACCAACTTGGAACATACTTTCAGCTTCGATTTGGATGTCTGTTCATTTTGAAAATGACAGATGAGTAGGAAAACATTTGCGCTGACATAGGGACATTCATTTGTTTGAACCCACAGCTACAACAGCTCTGAGTGGTCAAAATTATGACAAATTGTATTCCATTTTCCCTGGGAGAAATGTATCTTAGATGCCCAATTTCTTTTTATGCACTGCAACATTCATTACTATAGTAACAACATACGGCTCTCTCATTTGCTTGATTGCAGACTGAGAATCAGAGGAAAAAACAGATTGGCGAAATTTGCAGGAAGATATGAATCTTTCTACTTAAAAGCTTGTCCAAGAAGGAACATTCGGTTCTCTGTTGTTGCTGTACTAAAATGAAGCCATTTTATTTTTCATCCTCAGCAAGACCTAAAGGAAGAAAAAACAAACTCTGCTTTCTTTTAGCTTCTATTCATTCTAGTTCTGCCACTGCATATGGAACTTTCAAAAATTCTTAGTGTTTCAATATTTCCTGATTTATGAAGTTTTTAGAGGAAGCACTCCTTTCCCAGCATCAATGTCGTCGATCCACTGTTCTGTATTTTATTTTGCTTTATTGTATTTTATTTTATATTTGCTGAAACACCAGGAGCTATAAAGTTCAAAGTGCCATTTAAATTTGTTTTCTTTTCAAACTCCGCATACAAGGATCCAGAAATGTTCTCACTGCTCTTACTTTGCAAGGATTTGGGGCTAACAGAAGTAGATTTACCAAGTTTTTGCTGCATCCTTTGTTTTGCTTTTAAACTTACATAGAAAAAATGCCATTTGCATACTCTCTCCTGTGCTTTCAAAAGGGTTGAGAAATCAGACTTGTGCTGTCTAATTTGAGCATGCTGAATGCCCGGTACCTAATTTATATTTGCCAAGAAGGGCAGCAATGGCAAATCTTTTTTCAGTCCAGTTCTTTTTTCCATTGCTGCCAGACTCAACACCGATTTCTCTAGGTCAGCACTTGTGGTCCAAACGCCTCCTGCAGTTACAGGCACCCAGAGAAATGCCCAGAAACTAATTCCTCCCTCTTTTTCTTCCTATATATTTCTTTTGAGATGCTGCATCAGAACTGCAGAAGAAGTATAGACAGGTTCTTGACTTAGCTGCTCAAAGGGAGGACGTGCCCATGGCTGTCACGGTAGCACAAAGGCTTTTGGCATGGGAGAGGAAATTGCAGAGGACACAATCAAAATATAAGAAAGGCAGATCTTTCTGCTAGATGCTCTGTGTACCAGGTTGCAGATGCTACACATCTTCAATCTGTCAAGTGAATGCATCTTTTGTTATTTCCTGCTTACACTCATCTTCAGTAAAAATTCCCTTTTCACATCTACAAAGATCTTGGTCAAAATACAGCCACTTCCACCCTCATTTTAAAGCACAGAGACCATTTTTGCCCTACTAAAGCTCAGATCTCTTTCAATGAGTCTGTACTATTCAGACTTGTTGAATCAGAAAGCCATTTTATATGTTATTTTTCACTTGAATAAAATGTGAGATGCTGTTGTTCTGGGGATGTAATGCAGGAAATGAATTATATTTTATTTGAGAAGAAAGTATTTTTGACAGAAAAAAGAACTCGCTTGCCTAGGGATGTTATTATGTCTGCTGAAACCGAAGTGCTATTCAGTTACACTTAAAGCAGCAGAGTATGCACACAGTAAAAATTATAAAGCTGAGACTCTGTCACTTACTCTCCAGTGTAATTCATTTGCAGTATCCACCTCCTCCAAAGTCATTATACACTTGATAATAGAATGCTCAGAACCAAACTCATGATCTTTTTTTTCCTACAGCCTATTATGGCTGACATCAAAAGAGACAGGAAAGCAGAAATCACGCATGGTTTGAGCAGACTGATTTGAATGCACTGCGTCTGGTCAATGATCAAAACAGCGTGGGGGATTGAGGAGGCTTTTTTCTTTATTTTCCTTTTTTAGTTTTCCTTTTCACGCTTTATGTTATGATTTCCACACTATCGGCCACAGTTTGTACTTTTTGAATGAACTCCTAAGAGACGAAGTGAAAAACAAGAAGAGAAATAATATTCACATGAAAGTGCAGAGGTCACACAGCTTCATGCTGAGCCATATGTAAACTGATGCTGCACCAAACAAAACGGCAGCACCCTCTGGCAAACTCCTATAAAAGCATCCTGTCTTGGAGAAGAAGATCTGAGCTGCTAATGTATTGGATCCAGAAAATAGGCCTCCTCACCGTGTTCTCCAGTTTGCAGAATGCCTGGCACCAATGGATTGAGGAGGTTGCTCACAACATGAGTTCTAATGACTTCCTGCTGTATAACCTAGATGCTTGGGTTGTGGTTGTAGTAAGTAGAATAAGGTATATGCCTATAGGCATCACTTTGTCCCACTGAACCTGATCTACCAGACAGTTATGAAGAACCGATATGTGTCGCCACCCCACACTATACTCTAAGATTACAATATACTATATGCTATTCTATAGGACTATAGGATACAAAAATTCATCAGATGAGCTCTGCTTCCAGGGACAGAGGAAGGCCAAGTGTGACCAGCTATCTCAGAGGTGGACATCTTGTCCTTTGGACTCTGTGTCTTTGACAGAGAAACCCCAGAAGAAGGAGTTCAAGAACTCTTCGAAAAGAAAGAGTTACTTTCACCAGGATTTCTTTTGCTCTCTCAAATTAGCAGCAAAATGTCAGACAGTTTTGTGCATGAAGGCACAAGCCAAAGTCAAGTAAAACTTATGAAAAATGTTCCTTTAAATGAATTTTGGAAGACGTCCTTCCAAAAGCATGGACATACACTTTTCTGTATAATGACATTAAATATGAACTCATTAAGTGCAGAAACAAATTCACAAGTGTGAACCACTCAGAGAAGTTGCTCCTTTAATTTTAATTAGTATTCCTTGGGTAAATGTAATTTCCTTAGTAAACTGAATAATCCTGTTGGAGAAACAAAAATAAAGAGAGAGAGAGGGTAACCATCCACACTATATCTTTCAGCTGAGAGGAAAGGAAAAGTACTTACAGTGTAGGCACTACAGGGAGTTAAAAACAGGCTGTGTGCTACTATTACCCCTTGATAGTTGCTTGGAATAACATGGATGATTATTCTGCTTGTTTATGAATGTGAGAGAAGAAATTAAGATTTCATGAACATAGTTTAATACTCAAGAGAGTCCAATAAATATGCATAAATTAGGAGCAGTAGTTTTAATACGAAAATTAAATAGATTACCTGGAGGCATTTTATTGGGTCTTTTAAAATCCAGATGGTATTCTGTTACCCATAAAGTTGTTTTGGTTGATAAAAACTAAAATTATTTAACTATATACTGTTTTGTTGTTTAATGCAATGAGAACATACCGCTTCTTCAGTGTCTCGCTGAAATGGTGACTATCAATAAATCTGATTTTGCTTAGCTTTCTTTTCAAGGAGGTCTCTAAAATACTTATATATTTATATTGAATTGATTATTTGGGAAGGACAGACCCTTAGTTAGACATCACTACCGTTTTCTACTGAGGCCGTAGAGGTAGCTGTGCCAATTCAGGTGAAAATGCTGAATGTTTTAAAGCAAGTCTCTGAAATGTTCTGATACAATGCTGTCTCCTAAAATGTGGTAGCACTGCAGGCTTCCTCTGCAGTCTTTAAAGCTCCATGTTCAAGGAATTATCTCTACATACAGTCTCTTCTGCAGTTTCGCACGTGAATTTAATCTGAAAAAGATTTCTGAAGAACAGAGCAGGGACTTTCTGGAATACTCAATCTTGTTGTGAGAAATTAAAAATAAGAACTCAGAAAGCATTGATGAATCTCCAGTACAGAAACTATTTTCCTGATCTCAAAAAATTCTATGTACCCAGCTTTGCTTTTTGCACAGTAGATGTAACCCATCTGAGATATGGGATTATGGAAATTTATTGTGAGGTTCAAGTTATCTACTCATAGTGTGAATCCAGGCTAAGCTTTTTCCCCAACAGTAACCGCAAAGGGAAGGGGATCCCCAGTGCATGGCTCATCCCATTCACTTTGGGGGTTTGTAGAATCGCTTAGGTTGGAAAAGAGGTTTGCAATCACTGAGTTGAAATGTAAACCTAACACTGCCAAGTCCACCACTAATCTATGTCCCTCAGCACCACATCAACATGTCTTTTAAACCCCTCTAGGGATGGGGACTCCACCACCTCCCTAGGCAGCCTGGTCCAATGCTTCACAACCCTCTCTGTAATGAAATTTTTCCTGATAGCTAATCTAATCCTTCCCTGGTGCAACTTGAGGATGTTTCCTCTTGACCTATTGCTTGCTACTTAGGAGAAGAGACTGACCCCACCTTGTTACAACCTCTTTTGAGGGAGTTGTAGAGAGAGAGAAGGTCTTCCCTGAGCCTCCTTTTCTCCAGGTTCAACAACCCCAGTTCCCTTAGCCACCGCTCATCAGACTTGTGCTCCAAACCCTCCACCAGCTTCGTTGCCGTTCTCTGGACATAGTCAGCACCTCAATGTCCTTCTTGTAGTGAGGGGCCCAAAACTGAAGCCAATCTTCAAGGTGCACCCTCACCAGTGCCAAATACGGGGGCCAATCACTTCCTTAACTATCTCAGTTGCTCACACAGAAATGTCTAATGCCATCTGAGATGCCCTAAAGGGCCTTCCAGAAGACAAAATGTTGCATATAGATTCTCTGTTAGATCTGTCAACTTCATATAGATGTTTTGGACATGCTGTGATAACGTACATTGCAGTAGGTGTCTCTATATGTACCTGGATAGGAGCTCAGGCACCCAACTCACGTATGGAGGTCTAGACTGCAACACCTAGATTTAGGTGTCTGAGTCTGGAGCCTTAAGTTAGAGGACATGATTTGCATACCTAAAAATAGACAACATAGCTCCTGCAATTAGTGATCTGTCCCTCTTTTTCCAGGAAGACATTTCTTTTCAATCTCAATTAAAGGTCTTAAAATTTTAGAGCCTGGAAAATTCAATCGTAGCTTTTCAAGACTAAAGGAAGAAAGATAAAATTATGGATTGGAGGATTTCCTCTAAAACTTTTATTACATTTGATAACATCTGAAGGATAGTAATTTAAATGGCCAGTTGCTGCAAACAAAAGGTCAGATCTCTAGCACATATTCTGTTCGTTTAATAAAATGCTGTGCCTTTTTTAGCCGCACAGTATCTTCCGCTCAGTTTTTTGTCTGTGAAGATTGCTTTAAACCAGACAGCAGAACATTTTAATATTCACTCAGAATCAGAAGTGTAAGGTCTCTCCTTTTTAAAAAAAAAAATAGGCAAACGGATGTGGGGGAACATGCTGGTGACAGACTGTGTGAAAAGGAGCAGGAATATATCCAGGTCTTTAATTGAGCTCCATCACTCTTAAAATGAAAAATATGTAATAGATCTTTGGCAGTTGTACCTGGGCTATTTTAAAGAGCTGTCTGACAGTAACCACAATGCCATATTAATTTTCCTGACACCTGAAAGCATTGGACCATCACATGATGACTTAATACTCATTAGACTCTCTTCTAAACCACCTTTGATATGCTACAGGACTGTATTACAAAGAAGAAATAGACTCAGCTAAACTAATACTCTTGATTTCTAGGACAGAATTCTTAATTCTGTTCCTCTGATCCTTTTTGAAGCTTTGTTTTCCTGACTGCATCATGAAGATATGGTGGCATGGTCCCCTGTCACTTGAAGCCTGCTTGAGACTTGACATGATTTCCACCACCCCTGCCCCCTTTCCTAGGCCATGACCCAACCCAGGGTAAGTCAGGCTTAGATTGTGAAGGACGGCAAAACAGAACACTCAGGAACCTCTTTGCTGTTCCCGGACCCCGCTTTCCCAGCCTTGCACTGCTCTCCCTATCACTTGGGAGACAGTCATTTCCTGGTAGCCTGGTACATTTGTTCTTGGGTCACGATAACATGCAACATCTGTACTTGTGTCAGGGTCAACAGGGGGTTGGTACCCAACATTGGAAATCAAAAAGTTCTGGGCCTGTGCAACTGGCAGAAAAATACCAGAATATTTCAACTTATGAGATGGGCCAAAGTGGGAAAATATCTGACAAAAGTCAATCATCTCAGACCCTATAAATAGTGATCCTGAAATGACACTCTTTGGCCTCTCCTGGATCGCAGTGGGCTGAGTCCAGCATCTCCTCTGAGCCGGGACGCCTCTCACGTACAAACTGCGCGAAAAGGCCAGGACAAAGTCAGACTGCTCGGGACTCAATGATTGTCCGTTCAGATTGATGGAGCGTTGTGAGTATTTACTCTAAACCTGAGAAGGGGAAATTTTAACTCTAGGCTGGCCTCTCTTTCGTCCACCTCTCCACTTATTCATGTATGTGAATATTCACATTTGCTCACACAAGTGTGGGTGTATATATACGCCACTAGATCCAAATAACTCACTTTTTCTGTGTTCGTGTGCTTTGTGGTTGTGTCTGTGCATATACATATACATAGATATTAAGGATATCTTGTAGTAAGTTAGTGTGAATCTTGTCATCAAATCTAAGTCACTGTTTTGATTATAACATATTCTACTGAATCACCTTGTTAATTTTAAATTAGTTAGTGATTAAACACCGCTAAAAGTCAAGCCTGTGATCTACTTCTCACCATCAATAAATCTTAGATTGCTGCCTAATCATAACCACCTCCTGCGGGTGAGAAGATGAGTAAGTGTACAATATTGCTCTTTAGCCAAGAAGCGGTGGTTGACTGTGCGTAAGCTGCTTATCAGTTGTGGTGTGAAGTGAAACAGATGGGTTAAAGTTTCAAAGTCCCTTGTAGTTTTCTCCTGAGAAGCAGCAGCTCCCTGCCAGTAACTCTTCAAAATATCCAAACTTGTTAGTGACAGTCATCTGCTGATTCTATAATCTACTGACAATTCGGAACCACAATGCTATGCGACTTGTGTGCTGAGATGTGGATGACAGCAGCACATGCCAAAATGTGGAGCAGGAATTTCTGGCAACTGGTGACCAGAAGTCACATGAAAATTGTGTTTTCTGTTTTAAAAAATCTGTTTGGCTTCCTTAATAGTTAATAGAGAGAGAGTTATTTTAGGGCAACTTCTATTTAATCTGTTTTACATATTTATTTGGCAAGGAGTGAGTTGGCCGTATAATCCACTGACTACATTGTCTATAGAAGAAGTCAAAGACACTGGGTCATTTATAGACATCCAGGCTATAGACATCTACACTTCGTACTTCACATTAAAATCAGCCGGTCATCCGGTTCCCAAATACCCAGTCGTTGCAGCAGGGACAAAGCAGCAGGCAGCCATCAAGGGCAACCTTCACATTAACAGAAATGGTTCCTTAAGTGCTTGCACTTCCTCCAGTCAGCTTCCATGAGCAGATAAATGTTTCCTTTGGAGCATGCCCAGAACCCTGTATGTTTTGATGGCACTGAGCAGCTAAGTGTGTAATTCATATTTATGCGCTGGCAGGGTTTAAAGACCAATAGTTTCTCCGAATCCAGTTAAGAGACATACAGAAAGTTTCTGCACCTGTCACAGACTCGGTACATTGAAGCATTTGGCTTTTCCTTTTTATCTGGTAACTCCTGGTCAGAGATTTTAAGTCTGTCTCTCAGCCAAGGAGAGCTAAACCCACATAAACCTGTCCTAAGGATTAGGCTGCAGTCTGAGGGGGTTCTATCAGCTTCCTGCCAAGTTTTTCTTCTGTTCTGCATGCTAACCATCCGTTACCTGAGCTCAGAAAGAAAAGGGATTTGTGGGAGGCTGATGCACCCAGGAGATAGGGAGCTGCATTTACACCATGCTCTGATGAATGCATACATTACTTATATTAATTGGAAGCGGGACTGAAGCCTAGCTCCCTTCCCTCCAGGAAGTGACTAGCCTCTGGGGTTCAAAATTACATTTACTAATCTATCTCTCTCTCAACGGTCCAATTCATACTGAATTATTTCATGCAAAGTGGAGCAGCTTAAGGAGAAAGTGAAAACATCTGCTTCCTCTCTACAAGTCAAGTCTGCAGCAGCTGATAGCCTTGGGGCTGCGGTACCCTGTGCGCAGACATAGGTTTAGTCTCTGGAAGTACACCAAGGTGGTGTACTCACCATCGAGGGGAGCTTCTGCTGAGCATCCTCCCAGGTAAAGAGTGGCAGCACTTCCTCCATGGAAGAAAACAGTCCTGTGTATTTTGGGTGGGTTGTTTGTTTTCAATGAAAACAAGAGACTTTTTTTAATCCTAGGAGCGTGCACAAGGCTGTGAATTCCCTGCGAAGAAAAGGCAGCTCCCCGCTGTTCAGAATAAAATACTGAGATCTTGTGAAGTTGCAGAATTCCAGGCACAACCTCTCTTTTGTATTACTTATGGCCCGGCCCGACCAGTTTCCTATGGAGACAAGTGGCTGTTTCACCTCTCCTCCTGCTGCAGCTCCAGCTTGGATGCCTGAGAACTCTGCTCAGCAGCTTGGCAAGTGACCTGAAGTTACCTGAAGGCAGTAACACAAGTGACACATTACCCACCTTCACAGATCTGACCCAAAGTCATTTACTGAGTCTCAGACAAGAAGTGTCCAGTGGACGGCAGGGTTGAACTTGTCTCCTGAATCTTAATGTCGTATCTTACCTACTGTATTATCCATTCTCTGAAGGTTTAACTTCTGAAAATCATGACAACCAGATGCTCTTCAGTTACATTTTAATGCCTCAGGATTCAGCCATGTATATATTCCCCAGGTAAAATTTTGATTTGTGGGATCAAAGACAAGTATTTTTAGTTTTATGCTTCATGGGTAGGTAAGTGAAATGAAACTTAACTGTCTTGTTTGATGCATTGATGGTTTCTTTCCTATTTTGATTTGAAAAAATATTCTTTTCCTAAAACATTTCTCATATGCAATAAAATGGAATTACTTCTATCCTTCCTTTTTTCTCTTTTTTTTCTTGTTTTTAAACACAACATGCAAGAGGGGCCCGAAATTGAACCCAGTACTCAAGGTGTGGCATCACCAGTGCCCAGTACATGGGCGAATCCCTTCCCTCCTCCTGCTGGCCACTCTAGGGCTGATACAGCTTGATAAGATCAATCCGCAGACCAGTGAGAGACCTCCAGAATTTGGCATAACAACCTGCAAAAGGTGTTACAAAGGAGGTAGAGGTTAGTCAGTGCCTTTCCTAGACACCTCATCAGAATATTAAAGAATTTTAATTGTTGCTGCTGCATTCTGGGAAAGGGCTAGTCCCTTCCCGTATGCTCTTTTTTTCTCCCCTCTCCTTCTTTTGTCCCAGCTCTTTCTTCAAAGAAATGATGCTTTGTCAAGATGATTCTTAACTTGGAGTGAAGCTCTTTAAGTAATCAGAGAGTTGGACTTAAGTTTGAGATTTCTGGACAGGGGCTCAAGCTGGTATTTACAGAAAACCCCTGGAAAATGAACTCAGTCATGCTGCCGCCAATGAAAAATGAAGGACTTACAGAGGGGAAGACTGTTTACACCTAAATCCAAACCCATGATTTACAAAGGCTTAAGGATAGGAAAGGTCATATGTTGGTCTCATTTGTCCCTTCCACTTAGACTCATAATTTCATTCAATCCCTTCTCCTAGGGGATGAAGAGCTCTTTGTGTCTTGGAATGGGCTCTGCTTTGAAAGGTCTCTTCGCAAAACCTGGAGAAACCACTGCTATGTTCAGAGAGAAGCTGGGGTGAGGCATGAGAATAGTTAACTCACAGATTATGTGCCCTCATTATTAAAACTTACCTTTGTCTTCCTACTGTCGGCCAATGCTAGGCCTTCCTGCACTAATACCTCTTCAGGGTCACACACAGCCAGTTGCATAAATGCTAATAGGTCTAATTTCCAGCTCAACAAATCTAACCACCAATGCAATCCTGACTCAGAAAAAATATCTGCAAGAAAGTATAAAAATTTATTTTTTAATACAAAACAGCCTCGGGATAAATTTGAAGGAGTTGTTTAATTGAGCTGCCCTCTCTTCTTTTCTCAGTAAGCAAAAAAGCAGCAGTTGAATTTCTAATGTGCCCTAATTCTTCAGAAAATGAAACCTGTCTTTGCCTTTCTTAAAGCAGGCTAAAGCCTTCCTTTGTCTCCTTTATGTCCCCTGTATCTATCAGATGTCAGCAGGTGATTAGGCCATTCTTGTGTAAGCTGGGATCTTGCTTTCTTATGCACTGCTTAAGAACTACCAACAGGAAGAGAATATTACAGCCCTGTAGCTATGGCACAAACAAAAAGGATGACAATGACACTGATTCCGTATCTATTTTAAGAAGAACAGCAGGCGGGCTCTCAGTTTCCTTTATGCAGTCCTCACACTAGTAGTAATTATAGTCTATAGATCTTTACCTTCAGAAAGGTAGAAAGAAATTTGCCACTGTGATTATAAAAAAGGAAAAAAAAAAAGAAAAGAAGAAAAGGAAAAGAAAAAAGGAAAGAAAGAAAAGAAAAAAAAGGGGAAAGGAAAAAGGAAAAGAAAAAAAGAAAAAAGTCAACTTTTTAGGGTCTAATAAGACAGAAATACATGTTGCAGTGATGCCGTTGGGTGCAGCGACCTGTCCCAATGAGCCATCCCACATAAGTGAGTTCCTTGCTCCCCTCACTCCTCCAGGGCTGCGTATGGTCATGATGGTCACAAACCTGAAACTCCTGCTGAGGTCCTAGTTCTATACATGTGGACGTCATATGCCAACTTATATATTAAATGATACTATGAGTAGCATCATCACCGAATAATGTCGTGTAACTTCTTGATCGCATTGCCCTGGAAATGCAGAAATTCAAAAATGTTAGTTGAAATTAGAGTGAGCCTTGACTAACTTAAAGTAAAAGCTGCCTGTGATGGAAGTCTAAGTCACTTATAGTTATGTATATTTATCTTAAGGACTCCACCTCTCAAAAAAATCATTAACTAGCAGGAAGAAACTTGCCAGAATTCTCTCTATCTACCAGATTAAATCCACAGATAATTTCAAGAAATACCCCTGTTCTTTTACAGATTAAAATATTAGATCCTGGCGCTCTCACTTCAAAACAGACAAAAAGCAGATGGATCCGTTGCCAGAAGGAGTAGGGGGAAAAAATAAAGAAGTAAAATTTATGTGTGCCTTTCCTTATATCCCTTTTTCTATTGAAGCCAGGAGCTGTTGGTGTACAACCAGTGTGGCTTATCTCAGTCATCTCTTAGATATGTGATAAACTGCTTCACAGAGGAATTATCTGAGCCTGGGTGGCAGTCAAATAATGTGGTCCATGATTACTATCCCGCTGCCAAGAGATTATGTGAATTCTATTCACAGTGAGCCTTGTTTTAAACAACTTGGGCAAGTAGAGAACTATCTCTTACTTTCAAACAATCGGAATGTTCTTGACGTTTATACATCCCTTCATCCTCTGCACGCTAGGCACTCCAGGCACTTCCTGTATACTTACAAGGGGAGTTACTCCTTAGAGGTGGACCTCATTTTGTAGATTAAAACACACCAATTTAATTGTCTAATTACAGATATCTACATGTGTGCAGAGGATCTAAGTGTTCGTTCTGGTCAATGAAGGTCTGATCCCACAGTGGAGAGCTGTTAAAGAGCTGTTCCACTCAGCAGATAGAGGACGATGCGTTAGGATGTACCTTCTAGCATCTGCCACAGCAGGCTGGTTTTGGTTTTCTGTCGGTCCCTTGGGGCTACCTGTGAGTCACAGCGTGGATGACTCCGACATCCTAGAGCATCTCCAGAATCACTTGACACCTATATTATCACAACTGAATCAAGCTCTCCACCGACAGTAACGGGACAGTAGACAAGATACTGTTTGTATAGAGAGCCCAGAAATACAGCTTGTCTGCTTTCAGCTGGGAAAATATTTGCAGACCATTTGCCTCTTTGGAGTTGAGCAATTTCCCTCTCCAACAGAACACAAAGAAAATGTCACTCTGATTTTGAGATAATGGCTGCTGTTATCTACAAGCGGGGTAGGATGTGATCACTGAAGGTCTGTCATTGTGTATTCCAGACCATAACTTTCAGATGATGCATTATCCTGAGAATTTCTTACAGCTACTCTAAGGAGAGTGAAGGAAGGAAGGCAAAGTAATAGGTGAAAAAATATTTGAGACAAGGAAGATGCTTAGAGAACATTTGTCCTACTCTCCCAGTCACTTTCTGGTTTTCACTTTCTGCTTTTGGTCGTTTTCCTTTTGGCTCTTGAAATCTTACCCTTAGCACTAGCATCTAATTCTCATCTCACTTCATCCTGCCTCACTTTTTCAATCTGGAGAAACAACTAATCCTGCTGACAGGGTTTTACAGTTCATTCTGTCTCAGTATGACAGCGGGATGACTCTCTGGAGAACTGGGTTTCATTCTTGCCTCCGACATTGAACTGTGGCATATTTTTGGGTAAAGCCCCAATTGATTCCATCTTGGTTGGTTGAAAAGTCTTGTTAAATTTAATTTACTTTGTGTCCATATTTCTTTCTAACCTTAGGGGAGATTTATCTATGCATGGTGGGCAGGTTACCTGTCAAAGCCCAAACTAGTAACCCTTATATGCACTGGAGAAAAATCAAAACTGCAGTAGGATGATTTGTCTTTTTCCAAGATAAAAATTGCCTCTTTAGGTGCTGATTTCTCTCCAGTGACAATAAAAAAATGGAAGACTAGCATAAACTGAGAGACATAACTTTTAAATATTTATAATTAGGTGAAGTGAATTGCATGCTTTATAAGTAGGACCTCAGGCAAAAATACTTTAAGTATGTTGTTTATTTAAGTGGTCTGAATGGAGAGCTCTCATGATAAAATTAATTGCAACCAATTAACATGTCAACCAAAATCATTCAGTAAGGCTTGAGGAAGCGTAATAAATCCGTATTTATCAGCAAAACGGAGAAGAGACAGAAAAATATCAAAATGTGAAACTCTTGGGTTCTGTCAACTTGATTTTCCATTGTTTATGCAGTGAGTTAAAAAAGAGCAGCAGAGCACGGAAGTATTTTTGTTTGGTCCTTTTGTGTGCGTGTGTCTCAGCTGCGTTTCTCTCTCTGGCATTTGGTATCTTAATCTGTAGGATTTCCCGGATCTATCTGTTACACTCTGAGTAGGAAGCCTGTATAAAGAGAAAGAAAGAGAATTTACTCCCTTACAATTACAATCCCCACATAACAGTCGTCTGAAGATATAAAATGTGTCTGTCGGAAGGAGAGTTGTACATTCATGTTTGCGCCTACTGTGGCTGAAACAAAACCAAAAGACAGATCTCATCAAGAGGTGGTTCAGGTAGTTACAAAGGCATTTGTTATAGAACATTCTAGCAACAGATTGCAATATTCTCATCTCTGGATTTCATTAGGAGCAGATGTATAAGTATCTAAAATAATTCTTTCAGTAAGCAGGGCCTCCCTCGGAGAAAGAATATAGGCTGGGCAACCTCTTGAGGCCTTTCCAGATGGATTTTCAATGATCTTTTGGGTTTGTGCTGCAAAGTAAAACTAGAGAGCATGTCTATCAGGACATGGAATTCATTGAGAGAAAATTGAAGAAAATCAGGGCACAGGTTGCACAGAGAACTTCCAAACAGAGCCAGCTGAATTCCTTGTGCTTGATATATGACTCAAAATGCATAGTAATTATTTCGGAGGCTCATTACAGCTTGAAATTCCGTGTTTATAAGCGCTACTGAACTCATGTTATTATTCCTCCATTAGACTCTTCACTTGCTTAACAGCACAGAAAAAATACACTGCCTCTTTTTAGGCTACTTGGAAGATGCTTTAAGAGAAATGCTTGATTTACAGGAGCAGTATGTGCTATAGATAAACACACATGTAAATGGCTCCTTTCCCTCGTGAATTAATAGCCCAGGGAAAAGCTTTGCTGGCATTCCAGAATGTGAAAAATAATTGAGCTTTTCACTCTGCTTTTTGACTACCCTTACACTGAGGATTGTCTTATTCCACAAAAGGCATTCTTGAAGTCCTGAGATCTAACAGCAGTGGCAGAAGGAAGGTGGTAGAAAGGGTGCCTTCTGAGCAGAACTCCATCCACTTGATTAATGGGTCGAGAGGTGATTTATGCAGTATATTAAGAGCAACAGCTGGTGGCAACGATATTTATTAGTGACTGCATCTGTAATTAAGCTCTGATCGCAATGAAAAATAAAGTGTCTATCTTTAATATGTAAAATCTTCTGGAGATGGAAAGAGAGAGAGCACCTCTCCTAAGCTGGGTTTCTGTCGTGCTTCTTTGATTCAACTGTCCCTGGTTCAGCTCATCCGAATACTAATTGCTTTCCTTTTCATCCAGCTTTCACTCTACAGAGAAGAAATAATACTGGGCTGACCCTTCAGGGGAAGGAAACTGCTGATGTTCAGCTGGTTTAAAGAGTTCTGCATGGCTAAGGGCTGAGAACACGTCTTACAAAGTAGTGGCTGTTAGACAATAGATAGATAGACGAACAGACAGACATTGCTATCAAGGCGATATGAATAGGTAGAAAAATAGACAGGCAGACCAATAGATCTGCTGCTCCTTGATTGTTTCAGATGCCAAGATTGCAAGTCTAACAGACTGACTGATTGATTATCTTCCTCCTAGATTCTTAATGGTTATAATAATAGCTGGGGTCAATCTGTTGGCAGTTGCTCATGAAAAGTAATTAATCTGGTTCATACCGTTACCTAGGGGAAAATAAATTATGTATATGTCTTCCTTTGGTTGTCCTTGCAGGCAGAATTTCCCAGCTTCTAAAGTACTCTCAATCTAGATACAGAGTAAGGGTTTCTTTATTAAGAGAAATAGTAATTTAAGGTCTGTGAAAGCTCAGAAGCAAAATGTCAATCAAGTGAAGGAGAAAGCAATTCATAAACTGGAAGTCATCTGTTCATCTCTGCATTCATATTCTCTGGTTCCTAGAAGTAGTCAGATGCTCTGCATGCTGCTCTCATACACTACAAACTGCATGTGTGGTTTTGAACAATTATCTTCGGAAAAACACCTTGGTTTTTGCAGACAGATGAAGCTGGGTTCGTCTTATCTAAAAGCGAAGGGGTTTTTGCCTTAAGTGGTCAGGCAGTGGGACTAGATGATCGCTGTAGGTCCCTTCCAATGGAAAAAAAATCTATTCTATTCTATTCTATTCTATTCTATTCTATTCTATTCTATTCTATTCTATTCTATTCTATTCTATTCTATTCTATTCTGTTCTGTTCTAATTCAATTCTATTCTGTTCTGTTCTATTCTATTCTATTCTATTCTATTCTATTCTATTCTATTCTATTCTATTCTATTCTATTCTATTCTATTTTTCAAGGTAAATTTGTAGGTGGTCAGTGGAGACCCACAGACACTTTTCAATGTCAGTTCAGTCTCCCTTAAGGTGTGATTAACAGATGTTAGAAGAATTAGTGCTGAGAAATTCTGGATTTCATTTCACTGGATTTCATTTTATTGACTATAGAGATGGTCTACAGAACCATCTTAGACTTGAGTTCTAACTTCTGAATAGTTAATAGAAGATAAAAGGACTTCACCTGCTTACTCGTTTTGTTAGGACTAATTTATTTTCATCACTCATGATGTCTTCTTTTTCCTCTGTGAAGGCTTCCTGCACATACTCGTCCTGCCCCCATTTCCCACAGCCTCCCCTCAAGCGATGTCTAGAAGGTACAGTGCAACCTAAATCGAGGATTTTAAGCTTGCCCACAGCAATTAGTCATGTAGGTTTAATAGCCATGTAGTCAGATTTATGCATCAAAATCTGTTACACGCCTTTAAAATCTCTCCCTCTCTACCTATGCAGTAATATACACAAAGACTATCTTTGGCTCTCAGGCCTTCTATCATCTAAGAGGACTAAACCCTACAGTGATGCTCTGCGGGGCCATCAATTTTGATTAGTTCTTCGGCAATTTGCATACCTAATTAAACAACTTGCCTTCATTGTCTGAGCACTGCCATTGGTGTTTGGGATTATGTTCAATTCCTTTTACAAAGTTGCATTCTCTTTGCATAAATTTTAAAAGAAATATTTCATAAAAGAAGAGGCTGCTTCTTCAACCTCTGATGTTCTCACTCTTTCAGTCTATGTTTTTCCTGAGACTCTGAAATGCTTGAAGTCTTTATAATTTCATTTCCATTCTCTTGAGAAGACAGTACAGTGAGAGACTAGAATGAAGCCTTCTCTGTGGTTTCTAATCTCCAGACACGCATTACAAATAAAATAATTTGTTTCTCAACTCCCACACCAAAACCATGTTGCCACGGTAGCAACAAAGTCACTGGATAAATGCTATGATCAATCTCCACGGATTGCGTTCAACTTGGTTGAGAGAGCCGTGTGTTATCATATAGCATGGTTGGAGGTTAAAAGCATCTACTTTGTCATACAGTAAGGGTCAGTAGTCCCAGTCAGTAACCTCAGTCTCTCTTAGGGTACTGTTTTCAAAAATAACAGGACACCAGGTAAAATCTAACACTGAAATGAGTGAACAATAATGATAATTATGCCTAAGCTTCAAGCTGAAGTCAGTACGATCCACAGAATGTTATCACACAATCAGGCAGCTCGAGAAACTTGTGCATTGGTCCTTCATCTTCCATTAAATTCTCATCCTACTAGGACTCTAGCAAATGGTTCAGAAGGACATCGGTGTCTGGTAGGACCTCAACCTCATATCTGGCTCCTTGAGTAACCCAAAGCAACTCAAACTACATAACAGTCCTGAGTGCAGATAACTGGATCAAGTCCTTGGTAAGAATTTTCTCACTTTCAGTGGTGGAATTTAGCTTTAAATACATTATAAACATCTATGGTCTATGTTAGTCATAATGCTTGATTCAGCTGCCTGTACATGTGAAGAATTTTTTAGATCTGTTTTAAGATGTCCATTGTGTGCCCTGAATCCCATCTGTCACTCCCATATAACTGTCCTGGAAACCCTGAAGGAAGTCACGTGGTAAGCATCTCATAGAGTGTTCATCAGAGTAGGTGACTATGGGCAACTGAATAACGTAAGACACTGCTTAGCTTCCCCTACGAGATACACCTTCACTTGCCCTTCTTGTCAGAAGGCCACAGGTTTCATGCCTCTTCTACATTATGTTTGTCAGCATCATGTAGATGTAAAAGATATTCCTGGATACCTCAAACAGCGCCGGCATTTGTGAACAATTGAATGTAGCTAGTTTTTATAAGGTTAGATTTAGCTGATACCAGTCCCATCTCCCAATAATTTCTAACACCTACACTCTTTTGCGAAGCTAGACGTAACTGCTAATAACAACTTATTATTAATACTTAATAAAGAGGAAAATCCTCTAGAAATCTGTCCTGCTGTAGAATGTGGAACAGAATTTGTCTCCTTTAACATAATACGGAAATTCCGCTGTCTCAGTCTCACATAGGTGTCGTCTTGGCTGCCTTCATGGATTTAAAGAGAGAGGCATCACCAGAGGACAATTTTTACCGTTTCAGGTCACTGCGTTTAAGGTCACAAGTACTGCTCTCTGAAAGATGCCTCTTCTCTCCATCACATATCCAGGGAGCCTTTGTTGACTAGTTGAGATTTAGAACTCTGGTGTTAAACTAAGTCAGTCCTACCCAGATTATTTGAATTGCATATGGAAATTACTTGACTATGGGTCAATAGAGTTCGTACTTGACATGTGCAGGAAAGCTAGTATGAAGAAAGTTTGCCCTCAGGCAATTCCAATGTGGACATAAAAGAAAACGTAGAGTTGTGAATCTGGCACTATTTCATGTTTTATTTTGAAACTGAACTCCTGAAGAAATAGTAAAGCTGATGATAAGGTTTTATTTGTTTGTTTGACCATTGGTTTCTTTGTTTTTCATTTAATGAACACTGACCAAGTGGAGTTGTAGAGAAAAGCAGGTAAGAAAAATAAATTCTAAGGACCATATTTGATATTTTTACTTTGATCTCTGGAAAAAAATCAGGACATACAGCGGCAGGGTTCTCCTCTTCAAAGCTCTAACATCTGAGAAGGAAGAGGAATAAATTAAACATTTTCCCTGTTGAAAGTGTCAAGAGGTGTCTCCCGAGTCTCCTGCAGAGCACTGTGAAGTAAGCAGCACAGCAAACAAGAGGGGCAATTGAAGAGGTTTTGACGCTTTTCAGCAAGTTCACTTGGTTTCACCTGGTACAGAGTGACGGCCCTTACTGTCTGTCTGTTGTGTAGGATCTGTCCCTGCTGGTTTTCTTCTGTGGGCAGCTCCACTTACCATCTTTATTCATCCTCTATATCTGCAATGTCTCTCAGAGCACCTCTGCTCTGCATTCTGCTGCTTCTTTAACTTCCCTTCTGGCTCTCCGTTTCCTACACGCCTTATTTCTTTAGCAAGTGATGTGATATCAAAAAAGATTCAGCTCACTTTCAGCTGAAATCCAGTTAGAAAAAAGCATAGTAACAAGCACATGCGGTAGAGACAGAATTCAATTCTGATTCTTGAATTGGGATTTATATACTGAAATTTAGACACTTGGATGCCTAAAAATTAAACTTTTAAATTATACAGAGAACCCCTTTAGAGCCACTGGTGAGTGATACCACATCTGCAGTGTTGTTCCTCTCACTGTCTTATATGTTTTGCTTAGGAAAAAGTAACCACCCCTGAGAGGTGCCTGTGTAGCCTGTGGGCTGCATGGGGACACACACCTTGGTTTGGATCAGGTGAAACTCAACCATATTGAACAGTAGTTCTGATTCGAGACAAATGGGGTTTGTAACAAGTATTATTAAAGATTATAAAAGTTCAGACATTATAGTTTTGCCAAAATTCTGACAAGAGAATCCGAAAAGGGAACATCCGAGTCAGGAGGTCTTAGACAATAACTTTTAGACTTTATAGCCCTTCCAAAGGAAGAATACCATGCATTTTTCAGCTACCTTATCAGGCTGACTTCTACCAGGAAGAGGTCAAGTTGTACTCTGCTTCTTAGGCTTGATCTCATTTATATTTCATACATTGGCTCAAAGCTCAAGCCTGAACCTTAGAGCTTAATTCGTCTGATTTCCTGTCCTGAAAATGTGAAGGCGGTTGTCTTCAGACCTGGATTTTTTCCTAGAGGTTTTGGTGACTTTTATCTCAGACAGAATTTACCTCATCCTGGGCTTCATCAAGAGAAGTGTGGCCAGCAAGTTGAGGGAGGTGATTCTGCCCCTCTACTCCACTCTGGTGAGACCCCACCTCCAGTGCTGGGTCCAGCTCTGGAGCCCTGAGCATAAGAACGACACAGACCTCCTTGAGAGGGTCCAGAGGAAGCAACAAAGATGATCACAGGCCTGGAGCACATACTCTATGAGGACAGGCTGAGAGAGTTGGGGTTGTTCAGCCTGGAGAAGGCTTTGGGAAGATCTTATAGCAGCCTTCTAGTACTTAAAGGGGGCTACAGGAAAGATGGGGAGGGACTTTTTATCAGGGAGTGTGGTGGCAGGACTAGAGGTAGTGGTTTTAAACTGAAAGAGGGGGGATTTAGATTGGATATTAAGAAGAAATTCTGCCCCATGAGAGTTGTGAGACACTGGCCCAGGTTACCCAGAGAAGCTGTGGATGTTCCATCCCTGGAAAGCGTCCCTGTCCATGGCAGGGGGCTGGAACTAGATGATCTTTAAGGACTCTTCCAACCCAATCCACTCTATGATGCTATGCTAAGCACCCCTTGCAGAAGGAAGCTCCTCGCCAGCACCAACCATTTCCCTTTGCCCGAGTCTCTCTCCTGTGCCTTCCCTGCCAAAACCTCTCTCACTCCACTGCTGCAGGAACCCGATACCTGCTCTCCAGTTCAACATTTACCACAAAGCAGTTCGTGACTACTCACCATGTTTGGTTATTTGGGCTGCCCTATTGCACTCACCCTTAGCAATAGGCTCTCACATCTTGTTTTCACCCAGCACATGCCAATTCCTGCAACTCCTTCACTTACAGAGTAAATACAGAGCAGCCACAAAGGCCGTGTGAGATCCTGCTGCCTTTCCCTCTGCACATGTTTACCCAAGGCAGAATCAGCTACCCAGTGTTTGTCCAATTTTGCTGCTAAAAGCCTTGTTTTTCTCATCAAAGAAGCTTTTCTGCACTCCGAATCTCAGAAGCCTGCGAGAGGGGACGTGTTTTTTATGAGAATCTTTTGCCAGCCTATATTCCAGTGTTGCTTGTATCCCCTCTTGCTGGTGCCCCACACCGGCACAGACTCTGGGAACAATGCCTTTATCAAGGTATTTCCAGTGGTTATGCTTCCTGGAGCTGTGGTGTAAGTGCTCAGGTAAACAGACATGCAGGGGAACAGTTATTTGGAAGATGTGGAGCCATATGAATATACAGGGGGAAAAAAACCCAGCAAGAAAACTCTGGAAAAAGCCCCTGTATGTCTGTGTGTGTCCTGGAATATTTTTACATACTGCTAAAAAAGCCCAACAACCCATTTTTTTCCCTTGAGGAAAAGGAAAGTAAGAGTTTACCATTTCTCCAGAAGTCTACTCCCTGAGATTAAGCAGTAGGTCAATGTTTTCAAATAGTTTCAATAGTTTAAGATATTTGGTCTGATATTTGGGTCTGCCTTCTACTTTTTCCAGATACAGCAAACATTTCAGCGTGACCCTGATAATCCTTCTTCAAAATCAAAGATCGATGCAAATTACCCTGTTTTCATTGAGGAATGAATTTTGACACAAATACCGACCTCCAAAACCAACCAAGAAATCATTAAAAGAATTTTCCATCCAGCTGTAATGGAAACATTCTTCATTTTTCCTTCTGTAACTTTAATATTTCATTTTGTGGCTCAAATAAAGACAAGTGGAGTGCTATTAGAAACGTGGTGCATGACCAAATGCTGAGCAGCCACCTGTGAAGAGGAGAAAAATTAGAGGAATTTAGCTTCCTTCTGTCTCAGTGTGTCATTATGTGACTCACCAAATGCTCTTCTCCATCACGTATCAGAAGTCGAGGTACCAGTGTTCTGGCAGTTTTCTTGCTGGGTACAGAGGTAACTACCTCCTGCTAAAAGCAACTACGTTGTTTTCAAATAGCTGATAAATGCATGTACCAAAAGGAAAGCAGGGGAGAAAGAAAAAGGAAAAAAAAATAAAGATAGAGAAAAACAAAAAGAACTCAACATTTTAAATATGGGCTGTGAATTAATCTAATTAAATTACATTTTCCACAGTGTCTTTGAGAGGAAAGAAAGTTACTGGTGTTCCAATAGCTGCTATTTCATTAAAAGCCACTCTACTTTTCTTCTAAAGCTTTTAAAGCAGACAGACCAAGATTAAAATCCAACCAGTAGTTAAAAGCTACTTTCCTTTTGTTACTGAGCTTCTGAAAGGGCACTCAGGAAAATAGATGCATTAAAAGCTGTGGGGTAAGGATAGACAACACTTGCATCTGGTTGCTTCAGTATATTTTGTCCTATGCCCATGCAAATGCCAGAAACCAGATGCCACGTGCCAGCAAATTAGGTAAGCACCTGCTTAACTTAAGTACTGAAAAAAAATTGGGATTTTCTGGGTAGTTCAGTGAGACAAGTCGGGCTATGAAAAGGCACTGGGTATATTTACTACGCTAATAAGCCTGCAATTGCACTGAAGACCAAGGCTGGGCTATGTCTTCATTTTTAACACGGCCAGGAAACCTCCTCCAACACCAGGAGCAGACTGCAG
Organism: Bucorvus abyssinicus; assembly: GCA_009769605.1. Classification (NCBI taxonomy): domain Eukaryota; kingdom Metazoa; phylum Chordata; class Aves; order Bucerotiformes; family Bucorvidae; genus Bucorvus; species Bucorvus abyssinicus. Next base: position 13,965,452 of record CM020028.1, read on the forward strand.
AGAGAGCTGGGCTATCACTGAGCTGATCCGTGACCAAACTGGCTGCCACGAGCAATGATTCTTGAGCAGTGTCAAATCCAGCACACACAGGCGTGTCTGTTGGAAAAACCAGAGGAAGTGCACAGGGCAGATTGATTAGCATGTGTCCAGGGGTCTGCATATTTCTTCACCAAAAGCGTTGTCAGGCATTGGAACAGGCTGCCCAGGAAGGTGGTGGAGTCCCCATCTCTGGAGGTGTTTAACAGATGTGTAGATGTGGTGCTGATGGACATGGTGTAGGGACCCTGGCAGTGCAGATGAATGGTTGGACTCGATGATCTTAAAGATCTCTTCCAACCAGATGATTCTGTGATTCTGTGATATTCATGCATGTCTCTGGAAGTCTCCTGGATGTGAGCCCTGAAGCATCCTGCAAGGTCCTGACACATCCTAGTGCTGGACACCAAAAGGGCTTTTGAATGCATGAGGTACCCTGTGGATGCCAAACCAACCAGCTGACTGGTAAGACAATAAGAAAACTGCTCACGCCTGATGAGAACCAGCTCCGCAGAGTCTCCAGGGTGGTCTGGAGACTCCTCAGTGCAGTGTCAGCACAGTGAGTGCCGGCAATGCTCCTAACTTTCTGCCACTTGTCTGTATGTAGAAGAATATGCTGGGAGGGATCTTTTGGCTAAACATCAGAGCACCTGCAGCTGATCTAGGCGGGCTTCCTTTATAAGCTATAGAAAGCTAGTGAAGGGAGTCTGCAGTGCAATTAATCTCATCTTAACACTGTCTAGAACAGACCAGGTAAATCACATCTCGGAATGATCTACTCCTCTCTTCTGACTGCAAAGAGAGCCTGGGTTGCCTGGACTGAATTCAGGCACCTACCTCTTAGACGACTAAATAATGTCAGATGAATCTCATCTATTTGCAGCTGACCAGATGATCCCACTGGTACTGCATCCCTAAGAGTAAAAGCTTTATTCTCCTATTACAAAGACTTTAAGACACACAGTTTCTATGGCAGAGATCTCTTCAGCAAGAAAAATAAAAGATGGTCAATAAAAGGGAATCCCATGATACATTTCTTAGATTGATAAATAAGGTATTTCGATTCTTAATGGTGGCAGTTGTCTGCATTTTCTGCTCAAAGACACTAGAGCAAAATTTACACCAACAAAGATATAAGAATAACACGCTTTGGTTTAATAGAGTCCCTCTGCCAGGAAGAGGCTTCAGGATGTGTTCAGCATTACCCGTGTAAGTAGGCCAAGCTGGTTTCCACAGCTGGTGTGGACTTCTATCCAAGGATGGAACTGCTCTTCAGAACCATGACAGAGACTGTAACATCAGTATAAAATTATTCACTTTTCAATAAAACCTTTATGTTTCCAAAATATCCCATCTAGCCCTGATTATGAAATTAATAGTAAGTTAATGTTTCCTTCATTGAGCAGTCTTTCGTTATTAGACTGAAAAAGAAGAAGCTACTTTCAGTCAGAACTGGAAGAGTGTTTTTTAATTCCCTACATAAAATATGACAGCTCCACAAACTGTGACAGCGGCATAATAATTCTACTAACATTCATCTAGATATAAAATTTTCTCTTTATTCATTCTTTCTCTTTTATCTATCCACAAACACTCAAAAAAAATTTTTTTTCATTTTTTTTGTATGAACCCTACAGCTATACAACCACCTCCTAGATGCACTATAAATGCACTATAAAACCAAAATGAAGACAGGGAAATATTGAGGCTTTGTCACAATACTAGAAAAGGGGTCCTATGTAATTTTTAGAGATTACTTTGCAAATGCATCCACTGCTGTCACAACCAAGTGACCAGGCCATCATGGGGACACCTGTGAATGAGTTTCCTACAACTGTGACCAGCCAATCAGCAGTGGAACTAATCCCATGTCAGATGTTAATTCTTTGTTTTTCTTGGCATCTCAGGTGGATTTTGAAGTTTGACTTGAGCTCTGCACCACCACAGCAATACGGCTGTCCATACCTGAGGCTTTTGTATCAAATCCACATTTGCTGCTTGGTGGAGTATAGCCTAAGAGTCCCTGGACTGGCAGGAGTTGGTGCCACTCGAACACTAGTTCCAAGGCACTGATTAATACATCCAAATGATTCAGCCCTTGTTTTGTCAACTTTGCCATCTGCCTGCTTTTCCATCATCTGTCCAAATGGGAGGGGATAGCCCCACAGAAGTCCATCCCCACCCAGATGCTCCCACCAACAGTGCACGCAGTCTCGGCTGTCCAGGGAGGGACTGCAATGTATTCCCTTTGTGCTTGGAGATGACTATAGGCTAGCATGGAAAGTCGTTATGACCCTGGGTGATCTCCAGTGTGGCAGTAAAACCGAAGTGATTAACATTCCACTTAGGTGTCAGTCAACAATGGCCTTGCAAACAGCTTGCAGGCTTCTCTCCAGTCGTATTTGGTGGTCCAGAATCCTGTAGACAATGCTCAGGGATGAGGATAAGTTTCCTCCATGCCTGAATTCACACTTACAGTCTCACAACTTATACAAGCTTGACAGGCTGGCCTTGAGCTTTCTCTACTAAGGGACATCCAGTGTAAACACATGGCACTACCCTGCAGAGAGGCCTCCAGATGCTTTTATGATCATTTCAGCAAACCTGGGCAAGCAGAAAGGGAAAGAAAGATGTAATGTCCTGGCTGTAGGATAAACAGTGGAGTCCGTTGGTGCTGTACTGAATGCTGATAGTCTCACTGGAACGATAGTGAAATAATTCATCCACTGAATAGAACATCCTAATTGTTGTCTGTCAAGGGAGTCGGTCAATAGTGTAATCTGGTTTCAATGTGTAAGATCCATGAAGGTCCTGGCTGCCATCTAGTGGAGTCGTCGTGTGTCTTCAGAATAAAATAAATACAGAATTTGTACCCTAACCTGTGATCTGTAGGTTAGATAGCCTCATTACTTGAAAAAACAGTCATACAAAAATAGAGTAGCCTACACACCAATGACAACGCAGACAGAATCACATCATCATCGCAGAAAATAGAGGATAAAGGAACAATGAAGTTGCCTTGCCCACAAGATTTTCTTGCTTCTTCCCATCTCCCTAGCACCAGTCTATCAAAATTCAAGGTGAAATTTGGCTCAGTGAGTATTTTCCATCTGTAGTATAATAGATACCTGTTATAAGGAAGAAATAATTTCTCTAATGTTTTAAATATGCAAAAAGTGGTGAAAGATCAATCTGACTTCAGTCAGATTTGGGAAAAGGAAATGGATACCTATAGCACTCTAGTGTGAAGTGGATTAACCAGAAGAAAGAACTACATCAACTAAGCTTGGAGGAAGGAGTGTCATCAACATCAGCACATGACTGACCATGGAAGAGATCAAATGATCTGTCCAGTTAAGTGAGCGTAATAGGGGAAATAAAGGAACACAGATTTATTGCTGACATTTGTGTGTATGCTGCAATATTAAGGATTTATTGTATGTGCTCCTGTCACTTTAAGGAAGGTGTTTATGGTCCTCTTTGATACAGCTGTTTTGCCCAATCACATACAAAATGACAGGAAAATCCTACTGCTACATAAAATAAAAAATAATCTTTTCACTTTCTTTTCTCATATTATGAAATATTAATATACATTAAAAATTGAAAGCATTTGAACTGAACTATAGTAGAAATAAACATTTCCAGTCATTTAATATTATGACATGAAATATAAACACAGTGTATTTTTATTTGTGACTAAACAATATCAAATATTCATGCAAACTGCAATTCTCTTTTTCAGCTCTGTAGTTATAAGATATTCACAGTATGTTATAAAATCATTTTCACCAACCAAAAACCTCACCCTCATTCTGAAATATTATACCATAGGCAAGAGCTGATTAAAAGCTTTATTCTTTATGGATAATTGCAAGATATCCACCGTAAGGATAACATATTAATATCTTGATTTGCTAATATGAGAGCATGGTTCAAGGCAGGCAGTGATTGCATAGATGTAATTCTCTCTCTTGCAATCAAAACTGATATGGATTATGCGTGTGTGATCCCAGTTTCAATCTCCAGACCTCTCCTTGATCATCAGGGAACAGTACTCTTATAATTAAAAGAGGTTTCATGCTTGTTCCAAATCCACTATAGACAGACAGGGACATGTCCCTTTTCCTGCAGATACATCCAGGTAACACAGAAGATCTGGGATCTTAATTCATGGAAAGATTTCAGGTACAAATTGGTATCAATAAGATTTTGCAAGTAGAGTTTTTATTAGAATAATCAATCCAAAGCTCACTAAACACTTTGGGCCGCTTCTAATATATTTATGTTTTCTCTCCTCTGCAGTGCCCTGTGATAAGATCAATGTCATTATCACTGTAGGACATCCCTTGGTTGAGGTACCAAGTGTTTATTGTATGACAGCTTGAATCACAATTCAAATAAATCCAAACACTGGAAAGCTGCCCTTGCTTTGCTCAAATCTGAAATTATTTCATGATGTAAAAACAACAGTAGAAACCTTGTCTTGATGTTAAAGACAGAAGAACTCCTAGTGCTCGCTGTTAGTTGATACATGAGGCACCTTTTCATTATGTTAATATAAAATAAAAAAGGTATACTGTTAGTAGGAGAGACTTTGCCATTGCTGTTGAGTGCCACTGAAGTTACTGATAGCTGTAATGTTGGGGAAGCAACGTAAGGCACCAAGTTGGACAGAAAAAAACAGTATGAAAGGGTGAGAAAAGATGAAAAATGAGGACAAAACCAATGGACAAGAGCCTAACAGAAAAAGCTACCTAAATGTGAAATGTAGAAGAAAATAATCAAATCCTCTACAGTCAGATATTTCCAGTCCAAAAAATAAATGGAAGGTGGGGTCTTTAGTGATGCCATGATGGCAAAAATATTACATATTTTCAGGAATCTGGCAACTGTCTTTGAGGGTAGAAGGAGAAAAGTTAATCAATGTCATATAACTGGTTGTGATACAGCATAAAAACCAAGTCCATGTGACTTAAGTTCTACCTAAGCTGGCAGAAACCTGACAGTTGTACCTAAAACTGACGATATTTGGTTTTTCTCCCAGAGCCAGCAGCAAGATCAGCTCAGCCATCACGTCTGGAAGCTCTGGTTTACTTCTGTCTTACTGCAGTGTGAACCCTGTTGCAATTCACACACCCTGGGAACGGTTCTCTATCTTCAGGTCCATTTTCCACCGTTCTGGCCCTGTGCCAAGTGAAAGTAAATCATACTTCACAAAATTTATTCTTCAAAGGTTAAGGAGTTTCTGCTACTCCCACTTTTCATACTTGCTTTATCAAACTTCTCATGTGACAGACAAGGACTTGCAGAAACACAATCTTATGCTTTAAGCGCGCTCATGCTCCTAAGCTAGTGTGAAGCTCAGTAAAAATTATCTAAATTCAATGCAACTCCCTTGTTGAAAAAATGAATTGCTGAAATTTTTTATTTCTGCTTAGGTCTTTATATTCAAGATTTAATTTGCTAAAAATGTAATGCAACCTTAATACCTATGCCATGCCTAGTCATAACTGATAGTAATATTCTAATTAAATAGTTCAGGTCATCTCTTCTGATTTTGGTCACTTATTTTTCCCGTTTCAGCTATCCCACAGGAAAGTATTCCCCGTACAGTAGCTATTTATTTCAGGAAGGTAATAAACAGCTCTCTGAAGACTCCTACCTCTGTTCATGTCAGAAAAAGCTGAGAAGACTAGAAAAGGACAAAGACCTAAAGTTTAGTAGCTCTACTTAGGTGTGAATGGATGCCACAGATACTCTAATGCAGCCACATAGTTGTCCTTATTATATATGATTCAAAGCCAATGGCAATTATTTGGACAGACTGCTGGTATTCTTGATTGGGAGGGACTTGGGGCCAAGCCCTTAACACAGGCTTCTAGAAAAGCAGGGAGTAAGAGCCCTGAGAAGTTCTTGTGTTCATGTCCCTTCATCTCTAACATGTCCATTTAATGTCAGTTATCATGGTAACACCATCTGAGATTAGTAGGACTTAATTATAAACCAGAAAATCCATTCGATACAGACAAGAGTTACAAGAGCTTAATATGACACGTTATATCGCTGCTTGAGACATGGAGATAAGAAAATGCCATCACTTGTTCAGAATCCAGCTGAGCCAGACAATGGTTGATATGTTCGACAGAAGAAAGAATTGTATTTGGTTTTTACGGCCTCTTCTTTAATCTTCCAGTTATGGAGCGTGATAGTCTTCAGAGTAAATCTGGCGCTTCACAGTTAATTATTACGACCACAGAAATGCAGCAACTCTAGGAAATTTTCTATCTAAGCATGTTCAGGTAAGGATGGGTCTTAGACCATGAACTTTTGGAGGCTGAAAAACATCCATCCCCAGGCAAGAAGACTCATTCAACTGCCTCGACACCCACACTTACAGATGATGCCTCTTTTGCACATTAGCTGGGTGCTCTATGACACTGAAAGCCGTGCAAACTCCTCTCTCTGCTAGTCTCTTACTTTCAACAGCTCACCAGCCATTCAACATGTGCTTGTATCCATCTCACCTTGAATCCTTCTGGATAAAGGAAGGAAACCAGTATAAAAAATACCTTGGGCCCCCCATGGTAATATGTGTTCCAAGGAGTCACTGAAGAAATGGAAATAAACACCTTCCTCCCACTGCTCCCTCAGACTCTTCTCCCACCCTCAGATCTGAATTCAGCCATTGCTGTACTTGCACAGATGGAAGAAAAACATGGAAAAACCCACTTTTTTAAATTGAAAGAGGAAGACACCTCTTGCTTTTACATAAAAACTAGATAACGTAATATTCCACTTCCTCAAGTCAGCTGTAATTCTGTGGATACAGCAAAGGAAAAAGAAGGCAAGTGCACTTTTCTCTGCTATCGTTTCTGCTGTTTAATTGGACTTGTCAGCTCACTGTGAGGTCCAGAAAAGCAGGGTCAGAGAGTATTGGTATAATAGTCCTGGCTGTTTATACAGTTCCTTCACTCCTTTCCAAACCCTGACGTTTTCCCATCAAAGAGGTTAATCTATCCATTTACCTACAGGTTGCAACAACCAGTGGGGGAAAACAAAACTAACAAACAAAACCCCTCGAGTACAAACACTGGGAATGCAAGTTTGTTTCCAAGCTTCTGGATGTTTTACAACACTGAAGAGCAAAACCAGTCACACAGAAGAAAATACTTAGCAGCATTCCTAGCAGGCCGTCTCCCATGGGTCTCACTCTCTTTCTGTGCTTTTCTTTTTAACTTCCTTGCAAAGAGTGGTTATTCCTTAACGATTATCTTACAGAGCCTTGTCCTTCCCAACATCTCTGCCTTCTGCTACTTGGCTGTCAGAAATTTCCTAACCTGTAGCTACTGCAAAAACATCAGAACATGTATTGGGTTTTATCATGAACTTTTTGCTTCTAAAGAGACAATATAAAAAGGCAACAATAAGAGGGCTTTTTAGTCATTGTGTTGCAGTTTAACAAGACATTTGCAAGTCTACTGACTCAAAACAATGAACAAAGCTTGAACAACCTGGACAGACTCCAGCTCCCATTGCATGAGGGTTGAATTCCAGTTTCCAGAGCTGGTCATCTGTGGTGTCACTGAAGGGTACCTACTGGTGTCCAGTGCCTAAACACATTATGCTATATGGTTCATCAGAGAAAGCATACAGGAAGTAAAGCAAGAAGAGGTGATTTGGTGTTTGTGTGATGCATTGTATCTGAATGAGAGGGTTATCTTGTGTTTAGAAGGCCAGTCAGTGTTTAAGTTGTCTCTGCTATGCTCATACTGCAAAAGACATCTAGTGGACAAAACTGCTGCAGAAGTGGTTCCTCCTCCAATTTACTCAGCATAAACCGCAACCATTACATTTGGCGGGTTTCTCATTTGTTCATTGTTTCTTTTTTTTTTTCCTAGTCAGGCTTTTCTTTTCATGATTCTCCAAATCCTGAGGCCATCTTTAGCACACAGATGTGGTCATTTTTATGCCAGAACTAGACGGCACAGTCCATCTTGTTCTCCTCCACACTCGTCTAAGTCCATATCTCTTACCGTGCCACCTCCGGCCAATTTCCGTTTGCACCTCAAAAGGAAAAGAGAATGCTATTTTATGGTCAAATGCTGCTTGGGAGTAGACTGGTGGGAAAGAGAACAGACAGAAAAGGTGGCTAGGTAAGAGTAAAATTTAGACAACTCACTCCGAGTTTAGTTCCTCTGAGCTCCCTTTCTAGCTGATGGAGAAAAGTAGGGTTTTCCAGAAAATGTTTCATCTGGCTTGTCTCAACATGCTCATCCCTCTGCATGGATGAAAACATCTGCTGTGGCTAGCTCAGAGTTGTCCTCCCATGTTGAAAAGAGTAAACGAAACCCACTCTTCCTTTCAAGAAGAACTTACTTTGTGTGAGTCTGCCCAATCCTGTGTTCCTACTTACTGACTATGGGCCTAACAATCAAAGTTTATTATTATGGCTGTCACACAGCTAAACCTTAAAAAAGTCCCATTTCCATTTTTAACTTACCTGTTTTCAATTGCCACCTGGTGGTCCTCAGTCTACCTTCCTCTGCTGAACCGAAAAGTCTATCAGCACTAAGTAACTTTCTCCCATCAAAGTTACTTGGATAAGAAGTAAAGATACTTCAATATCTTTATGCATAGTCAAGTCTCCTCCGTCTTCTTCTCAGAAATGAAAGCGCTTGAGGTCTCTAACTCCAGCAGTGTAAAACATTTTCTCCATCACTAGAATATTTTCTCAGCTTTTTTTTTTTTCATATCTTCTCCCATTTTTATATAAACATCCCTTTGGAAATTTATTCAGGTAATGATCTCACCGACGTTTCCTACACAATTAAACACATTCACTCCACATTGTCAGCTCTTCCTCAGTTGCTAAGGGATGTTGTCTTGTTTCCATCCACTTCTAGAAAAGTATAACCTGCAGCAGGTTTCTTAATCAACAATCACCAATTTGTGGCTGAGAAATGATATGACTTCGCTGTTTAAGACAGTGAGGGGAAAGCCATCAGCTTTCTGTTGTTGACAGCTAGGTATACCATGCATTGGCATGTTCACAGAAACATACAGTGGGACCAGACCAGCCACTAAAGCCTGCTTTTACACCTGACTTTTATTAGAAATGAGCATTCGCAGATGTTTAATAGGCAGGAAATTCCTAAAGTGATGTGCTGTATGTCAGAGCCGTCAAGCTGAGTGTAAAGCTACGGTCTGCCCTCAGAAGAGAGTAGCATTACGAATAGATGAATGAACAGGAGTGTTAACTGAACATGGAGCCATCAACAGGTCATAGCCATAAACTCAACCAGAAGGCTAAGAAGTATTAATGCATTAGAAGATATTTATTGTAATATTTCATTCTAAAATATAGAGGAAAAACAGATGTTTCCTGTATAATCCCTTAAAATGAATTCTTATCACATCTAGACTATATAAATGGACCTGAATACTAAGCTAAATGAAATTATTCCTGTCCTGTCAACAATCAATTCCAGCTTATAAATGGAAAAACAGATTTATCAACATGAAGAAATAGTGGGAAGCTTCATGAACATAATAAAAATACTAATACATATATATCAGTATTGGGCAATTGGCATAAATTTAAATTCTTCCAATTTAATCACAATCCTTTAGCAAATGGAGATCTCTTTGCCTCTCTGCAGTACCTCGTAGTTTCAGGTCTGGACTTGGCATGGGTATTCCAAGCCCCCAAGCACAAAAATGTGCAGAAAGGATAAAAAAGCTTGATGGAATAACAAAGGAGTAAAAATTAGTTTCTCCACTAGATGGCTTCATTCCCATGAAGATAATAAAAATGAAATTCATGGATTCCCATGTTAACAGACAATCTTAAATGAAAAGATTTGATGATCTGCTTGTGTGAAGATTATTATTAACTCTATATATCTGCCAGTGAATGCAATATTGTAAAGGATTGTAGTTTCCTTACCTCTTGGTTCAGGAAACAGTAAAGAACTGCTACAATAAACCCCTGAAAAAGGCAAAAAAAAAAAAAGTGTTGAGTGTTAGAACATTTGAAAAAGCCACTGAAAAGCACTTGCACTCACATGACCTTGTAATGGTACTCTGTGTGTGAATTAATGAGTATCACTGTAGGTTGAAGGATAGTTATAAATTAGAAAATTCTTGATGTTTCTCCAGGAAAGGTGATCAGCCAGATGATGGGCTAGTTAGTGGCATTTCACTAAAATCAGTAATGCTACATGAATTCACAAGAATGGATGATAGGGCGAGTTCTCCTATTGGATGCTCACAAAAGCATAGTCCATTCTACAGCCAAACACACTATGAGCTACAGCTTTGCGCAGTGTAAATCAGTAAGGAAACAGGGACTTCATAAGGAGATCTATGTATGGAGCTCGTACAGCTTTCCAGTCAACTTCTGTGTCTTTGCATTACATCAGATGAGTTCAGATTCTGGCCTGTTGAATATTTTTATTAAGATTCTGAACTGAGTTAAACCCAGGAAAATCCTAGAGGTCAATGGACCAATGGGATCAGATACCAGCTAAACACCTCAGCCCTTTATTCAGCTAATTTATTCCTTACATTGTTAATTAACTCAATGAAGGCTAGCTCCAAGTACGGATTGTCAGGATTAAGATGGGCAGGATTTATTGGACAGAATCAACACAATGGATTAAATCCCCAAGAGGACTAAACCAACACAACTGCCGTGGTTTTCGTGATGCTCGCTGACAAAGGATATCATGCAACAGTTCAGAAGGACATATGCTCCCTGTGAAGTTTGGCAAGTTTGCCCTAGGTGCTTCTTGTAGTCTCTGAGGTGCAGCACAATGAAACGGAGGAAGGCAAACAGCAGCTGGGTGCTGCCTTGCTCATAAATCAGGTACCAAACCCACCTGGAGCATGCATCAGGGAAGCTCCAGTAGCTGTTCTAGTTGTGACCAAGCTCCTCAAGCTGTCCATGCCCTTTGTGCCAATTTAGAGCAGCTGGGGGCATCCAAAGTACACCAAATATTTTGCTTACCCAGGAGGGAAACCCATGTAGCATTCCTCAGGGCAGTAGTGTGTATGGGGCTGATACGAGCACCCGTCGCTATTTGATGTTTGTGCATTTGCCTAAGAACTAGCAAGGGAGCTGGACCTTCAGATTCAATTGCCCCTGGATAACTCAGTATCAGCCCAAACTAGCCTGATCTTGCTAGTGAAGTCAGGGAAGGTATGTAGGTTACCAAGGGAAGCAAAGGTTTTCCATGTTTGGCTTTGAGCCACCATCCCATTTACACATGCAGCTGAAAGACTTGGCCTTGTATTGACAAAATCTGTAAACATACAGTCCAGCCTACAGCCAGGTAGGATGTAGGTCACATCTTCAGATACTGTAACTCATCAAAGAGCCAAGAACTCAGTGAGGAGGCACTTGCTGCAGGATCCAATGATTTTTTGTGCAATAGTAGTTGTCATATAGACACTAGATTAAATTTGAGTATCTACTAAGAAGGAACTGAAGCCTCTGTGGTCATTTTACCTGAAAAGATCCAATGCAGAGCTCCAAGTAAAGCCGAACCCCCAGGCTGCTATATTCCGGGAGAAAGTTGAAGACAATATAATGGGTTCCAAATAATGGAATTAGAAGCAGAGTTGACCTTGAAAGGCGTCTAGCACAGGACATGAGAAGAAGTGAGGTAATATTATTCACCTGAGTAAATGAGAAACTAGCTGGAAATAGATTCTGTCTTTCCTTATCGGAGCCATTCAAAATTTGACATTTATTTGTAACTAAATACAGAGAATGTAATTTGCAGGTTCCCTTTATAGTCCACATAGAGGTAAAGTCATCTACAGAGGGCAATTTATCCTGCCCTGAATCAGAGATCTAATGTGGAGGCAATGGATGGTTTCCTATTCTCCCCACTGACAGTAAGTGGAAGGTTCAGATCTGAACTGGTCTGAATGCATCGTGTTTAGATATACAATATTAGGTGAGATGAGTTTCATCCTTTGACTCATTTCCTTGGAAATGGGATAAGGTTGGGAATTTAAAATTTACTGCCAGCCAAACCAAGCCTATCTGTGACACTGGACAAGGGCTTCTCTGTTTAGAAAATATGATAAAAGCTCTTAGTATTAAAATAATTCATTTCTAATTATTATTATTATCCCATACACTACCTGTATTGAGAAGAGTTATTGAAGTTGATTTGTCTAGGGTCTAGTTTTTTCAGCAAAATTCTGATGATGTTGATAAATAGGACAAAATTGACCTGTTCACAATATTTGGGGAGGGAAAGGAAAAAACAGGTTACTTTCTAATGTAAAACTTTGCAATGAGAATCTTTTTTTTACTTCAGTTATTATGTAATTTGTGCAGTTTCAATGAGCCCAGTGTAAGATTATCAATGTCATTCCTGTTGGCAGCATTCAAGCACTCAAATAGGTTACATTCCTTCTTAAAGAAAGAGCTGAAGACTGAAACTTGAGACTTTGACTTGAAGCAAATTATTTTTGTCAATGGTTTGTCTGATTCTTTTTGGGCTTTGTAGCTCATATGATTTTGAATCTCTTTTGAGAGGCTATTGATTAAATTCCGGCTAATATCTTTAGCTATTATTAGTAGAATTCATCTGACTAAATATAGGTATCTACAATGAGATGCTTGCACCTGAGCTGACCACCCTGTTCTCCTCTTGTAGTTAATGGACAGATGGCCAGCATAGTCAACAGAGCCTCAGGTGGAGCTGGGGAAGAGCCATCTACTCCAAAGGTAGACATTTATTATTAGTCAGATGTATCACATACCAGAAGTGCCCATTTCTCTTTGTTGGCTCTGAAGAGAACAGAGGAGCATTAGCTCAGCTCCAAAGCTAGCTTGGGTCAACCCTAACTCGAAAATCAAAATTTCTACAATTGCAAACCGGCACAGCTTTACCAATGTTTGCAAGGCTGCTCAGTTCCAACCCCCCTGTCGTGGGCAGGGACATCCTCCACGAGACTGGGTTGCTCAAAGCCCCATCGAACCTGGCCTTGTGGCTTAGCTGCTTTCTCGAATGCTGTTGGGTTTAATGACATGTGGGAGTAATCATACACAATAATAATTGAAAGTCCATCAGTTTGTTCCATAAATGTCAGGCTCAGGAGTTATTATCACTGTTATCACCTAGGAACAGAAACCTGTTGCCCTTGAAAGTTTGCATTAAAATTTATGGCTGATTTTGGACTCTTAGACTAAAAGTTTTTTGTAAAATATTATAAGGATGGTTTAGCCACTCACCTGCTACTAATTTCAACCAAACTGACAATTATATGAAAGTTTTGATTTGTTTGAAGTATGTTTGCTTCAGAGGAAGGGTGTGGCAGTTCTCTGCCTTTTTGTAGTTTGCATTGAGTACAGGCAAGTCCACAGTAGAAATTCTGCCATTCCTTTTCCTTATTTCAAACAACATTTCAGCAAAGGCTAACAATATTATAAAAGTCTTTTTTCCCTCCTAATTAATGTCATCAAATTCAGAAGTACATACCCCGACAGAAATTATAATAGGTCCTTTGATTAGCCACCAGTAAGGAGAGTCTTGATTAATATCCCAGCATCTGAGAAAATAATGTTAAGTTTAGAAAAAGACATGTATGTGATTACTGCAATCAATTAAAAATATAACCCAAGAATATAGAATAATGTAGGAAACAATGACTTACGCAGTGTCTTCAAAGTAGAATTTGGCTAATATCCATATAAGGGTGAAAAGCGTTGGAAAACCTGTCAGACAGTTAAACAGAAGCAGTGGTTGTGCAAATCTTGTCCGCTGAAAATCTGCTGCAATGATACAGATCACTCACTTTCAGAACTGGAGTTACCCTTTGTGGCCTGTTCATGTAATAGGAACTGCTTTAAACTCACCGTGTCAGCTTAGAAAGGCATCTCCTGATACCCGTGATGGAAGAAAACAATTCATAGCATTAACCATTTGGTGGTCATGCATCACAGTGAAGATACAAAGGCACAGAGGAGCTACTGTGCCCGTTATATAGTTCTGCCCCAGAGGCCTGAACTTGCAGTCTCTTACTAACAGGAACAAAATTCACCTGTTTGGTCTCACCTGACGTTAGTGCTGGCACGGGAGAGCGAATTAAACCCCAGGTGTATGTAATAAGGGTGCTTTTTGCATGATAAAATATTAGGGAATAGCATTTACTGGGTCTTAAAAAAACCAGAAATCTTAGCACTTTACAAACACAGAATGTGATGCCGTCTACCTTAAACCTTCCTAAAAAGGCACTTGAAATCTCCCTAAAACACAAGTTTGCTTAGTTGCCAGGCCCACCTCAACCTTTGGGGACAGCAGGCATGGGTTGCCTGCCTGGACTGATAAAAAATCCCCCATGGCAAGTGCAAGCATCTGCCATATAGGAGTTTCCTGCTTTTTCCTTCACACAGCAACTTTATGTGGGCAGCCACGTAGTTCTCACCACAAAGGTCTGAACAAGTAGATTTATTGCAGACTACAACAGCCAGGAGCAAGGATGTTGCTGCCTCATGCCTGCAGTGTTACTTAGTGGTTAGAACTCCTTTATTCATACTACAGCCCGAGGCAAATGATGGGCTGTAACAATATCAGGACTACAGAAATGCCTGCTCTGCCTCCAGCAGGAGGTTTGTGTAACTATATTCTGCATAAAGAGGAGCAAGGTACACCTAGCTTTGGCGTTTGTGGTAGCTCCTTAGAGGTATCTGTGTTTTCAACGGGGAGAAGAAGGTTAAGTGGGCTGGATCTCTCTCTGTGGGTTCCCAAAGGTGCTTAAGTTTCCACTTATTTCAGGGGGATTTTAATGCCATACTTCCAGAAAACTTGATTGTTCCTCACTAGTACACATGTAAAAATAAATTCAAAGCAATGCCCAGGCTAGGCACTTCAGTCAGGCAGATTAGATTCCACACCCAGTATTTTTCATGGGATGGATAAAGCCTTGTTTAACATCTTACCTTTTATTACTTTCATGGAAAAGCCTTACTTACCCCAACCAAAAAGAACAAGCCACCAAAAATATCTCCTTCCGTGAGAAAGGGATGAGAGTAGCAGACAGTTTAGGTAAAGAGCCTCTACTAGCAGCCACATAAAATTGGTCATCATGAAGTAATGACAGAAAACCACTGAGATCTTGCATTCAGTCTAGGGAACAGAAAAGTAATAGTTTAGTCAATACTTGTGGATACATGTGTCTGATTTGCAGACTTAGAAGGCATCTGCAATTCTGTCTGAGATACACAAAGAGCAAGATCTCACAATTACATGCATGTTTAAAGGGAGAGTTTCAAATGTAATATGGCTTTCTCAATAGTAAGGCTTTAACCACCATAATACCTTAGACCCTCCGCTGCATTTTGTTTTATGTCTCTATGTTAGAAACATAGCTTGATCTCCCAAGCACGTGTTCTCTCCCACAGATGCACTGTCTTCAGTGCACCTTATACGAGCAGAGTCAAATGCTCCATAGCCCTTGAACAAATGTTCAAGGACCCACTTCCCCACTTATGCTCAGTTTTAAATCTTTGTGTGGCCATGAGCAATGCGGAAGAATCATCCCATAAACCTGTTTGAAAACCATTGCCATGTTGCCAATATATGTGGCCAGATCAAAGCTGAGTTCATTGTCTAGTACTTTGTGTGTCTTCTGGTTTACAATTCAATTTCCAGTCAGAACATGAAATGCAGTTTTTCCAGAAGAAACATCTTTCAAACATTGTGTTATGAGGTACTCAGAGATCCTTGATTTTAGTCTTCAAATTATAGAAGGATAACAGGGTTATGAAACTACTTTTTTCTATGGCAAAGTCTGTATCTGATTTAGACTGCTACACAAACAGATGTGCGCAGAATGTAGAAGGGCACGAGGTACGGACTTACGGAGGTAAAGCATACTGAACAGAAGAATTATTTAATTTTCATTACCAGGTTAGAAGGGAAGAAAAAGTAAGTAGTAAAAAAGAGCCATGAAAAGTGAAATGGTATATAGATGACATGCAAACCCATCAAGTACCACAGTATCTTGCTTTTCATGTGCTTACTGTAGAGAAGCTGCAATGATCGATGTCTTCCTCTTGGAAAAGGACAGTATCCTTAATGAAAATGGCAATAGCTTTTAAGATAAAAGTAAAGAAGAGCTGTACGTGGATATAATTTCTGGGACAGCGAAGCCTCCTGGAAGAAAAGAGAGAGGTTCTCCAGCAGTAATCAACTGGTGTGAGCTGGCAGTAATTAAAACATGCAATAAGCCCTTGTTTCATCTCGGGTGCTTCCAGGCACGTATGGAAAGGACACTTGCACCTACTGAGCTCTCCCTGCAGGCAGGCAGAGATAGAAACCTTCCTCATGTATAGCAATTCACCCACAGCCTACATCTTAATCTCCTTCCTTGTTCAGTGGTGCCCTGGTGATGTTCCTGATCTGCAAAATTTCAGGAGTCTCTGGTTTAGTTTGTGTTCAGCATACCTGAGCCAGGTTTTGGTTGGCATTCTTGTTGAGCCAAGAGAAACCTGCATTTGAAGAATGATCTGTACTGATACAATTCTGACTATGGCTAAACCCCTCCCAAGGATGAGCATGCAGAGATATCCTGGACTACCCAGACAGTTTTCTCCATGAACAGGGTAATGACTACTTAGCAAGATTTTCTATACCTGATGCTGTGGGTGAGTTAAATTGCATTAAACCCCTGTGTAGACAGCCTTATCCTGAATTAAAGAATTCTTCCTTAGTTTATCAAAGTTACTCTCACGAATTAAATGAATGCAGGTAAGAGCTTTAAAACATTTTGGCACATCTATTTAAGTTCTCGTTAATTCAGATTAATTTTTTACTGTAATTAAATATAAGCTTTTGGAGCATCAATTTTATGTTGTCATTTGGAGCTGAAGATTTTAGCTCACAAGCAAAGAGTTCCATTAAAGGCTGAATTCTATCCAGATCCAGGAACTCATGGTCACCCAATCTTAAAGCTCACTAAGAGTGTGCACAATTTTATTACTGAACTCAAATGCTAACCCCATTGTTATAACTAGTTTTTCCTCCCCATCACCAAGTCTCTTTAACTCCATTGTTTCTCTCTTTCCCCTCATTTGGGCTGGTTTGGTTTCCTGAGGTCAGAGTGGATGTCAATAAACATATCTGTTGTTTCCAGACATGTGCTAGGAACCAAGAGAGGTCAAGAAACTTTCCCCAGAGAAACGTGATTCTCACAGCATAATAATAAAACTCTATCCTTCTCTGTCTTGCAGAATACAAGAAATAAACAAAAAATAATAAGTCCTGCATAGCAGCAAACATTAAAACTACAGTAAATGAGAAAATAACCAGTTTTACTCTAGATGCTCTAAATTATACCTAAAAATGCCTAATAGTAGGGTAGTTCAGTAGGAAAGAAGCCAAATCCAGAGACTAGTTTTCAAAATGTGTCTCTAGGTGTAAATATTTCAATAGTATTATCTACAGTGCCGTGGGAACACTGATTCACACACAAGTTCTTTGTCTAACTTCTTCTTATTACTATAGAAGTCACTGGAGCCATAAAAGCCAAAAACCACATATAGTTTATAAAAAATTTTCATTCCAGCTGAAGCAACAAAATTTATCTATTGGTAATTTAGACTCAAAATGAGTTGCTGAGTTTTGCCATTAGGTGTCCAGGATCTACTTCCTAATTCTGATCCTTCTCAGGCATAAGAACTTCTCATTTCTAGCCTCAATTTAGTATTATTAAACCAACATGGCTGGAATTTTTAATTTTTCTTCTTCTTCTATATTACTTTGTCATCTCAGATGTTGTCTTATACAGTCTAAGACACTAAGAACTGTTAAAAGAATTGAAGTTAGACTATAACTTTACATACCGGAATGCAACAAGGACTGTCACAGCAATAATGAGTGAGGTGATTGATATGCTGTATCCTACGGTGTAGATGATCTTTATAGTAGAAAAATAGGATTGCTATAAAAGAAGAGAATTATTTGTCACATAACTTGCAGCCAAATGACAGCTGTTTTACTGATTCTGGCTGTTTTCCTTTGTTTGGTGCTTCCAATATGCTCACAACCCCGACTGCCTTCCCCCCGCCTCTTTTAATCCTCCAGCAAAACTCAAATAAAATCGCTCATTATGTTTCTTTCGTGAAGATCCTTTCCATAGCTACATGGATACAGCCCAGGCTGATAAAGAAACATGTACTGCCAGGATGGTTTCAAGGTCATTCATAAAACCATAAAAAAACCCAAGCCAGTTGTCCATGAAGGCATTGTAAAAATTCATGTATTTTTATTAACACTGCACTTTATAGTGTGTTTTCACCACAGTGGTGGCAGGACAAACCTGCTGGCAGCTGGCTGCATGAGGAATACGGAATTCTATCAGCCTTTCTTTATGGTTCTCCACTTCCCTTCACTCTGCTTCCTTACTTACAATTTTGCCATCTATTCTTCTTTTCCATTTTTATTGTGTCGTGGGGTTTTTTCCCCTCAGGTTGTTTTTTCCCTCTTTTTCTTTTCCTGCCATACTCAATTGTTGCTTAGCATATCAATCAAAATCCATTTCACTTTAAATGGCACTTCTATCAGACATGATCTCAGAGTGAAGATAAGCTGACTTCAACTATCACACACGGAAGCAGAGGAAAAAAAAAAAGAATAAGCTCTAGGCTGCAAATCTTTCCCTTCAATCTAGCAGCGTAATGGTCTCGTGGGACCCATTTCGGTATTTTTTCAATCCTAAAATCTATGCAGCACATTGCTACAGTTCTCTGTGGGGAAGGACTTTAATACACAGTATTGTTTTGATTAATACACTGTATGTTTTGAGCCTTAAGTTATACTAGAGGCATTACAAGGCTGATTGGTAGGATTTATTTAATTTATTTTAGGTGCTTAAAAATTAGCTGCCTAATATGAGCAGCTGAGTCTGTAGTAAAATGAGCAGTATGAGAGCATGGCTACAGGACTGTGCTGTGTCATTGTTAACACAATCATGTTTCTTCATTTCTGCTTCTTTTCTAGTCAATGAGGGGAAACAAGCACCCGCAGAATGCAGCTCAGCTCACTGTAAAATGAGACCATAACACTTTCTGTCAGTGAGAAGTTTCTATCGCTACACCTGCCTGAAGAAGCGCGGGTTGATAGGTCCAGAGTGACTGGAAACTGCCCAGCAGAAAAGGACCTGGGGGGTGTTTGTCGACAGCCGATTGGATATGAGCCAGCAGTGTGCCCAGGTGGCCAAGAAGGCCAACGGCATCCTGGCTTGTATCAGCAATAGTGTGGCCAGCAGGAGGAGGGAAGTGATTGTCCACCTGTACTGGGCACTGGTGATGCCACACCTTGAGTACTGTGTTCAGTTTTGGGCCCCTCACTTCAAGAAGGATGTTGAGGGGCTGGAGCATGTCCAGAGAAGAGCAATGAAGCTGGTAAAGGGTCTAGAGAACAAGTCTTACAAGGAGGACCTGAGGCACCTGGGGTTGTTTAGTCTGGAGGAAACTCAGGGGAGACTTTCTCGCTCTCTACAACTATCTGACAGGAGGTTGTAGTGAGGTGGGGATTGGTCTCTTCTCCCATGTGACAAGGGACAAGACTAGAGGAAATGGTCTCAAGTTGCACCAGGGGAGATTTAGGTTAGATATTATGAAAAATGTCTTTACTGAGAGAGTGGTCAAGCATTGGACCAGGCTGCCCAGGGAGGTGGTGGAGTACCCATCCCTGGAAGTGTTTAACAGATGTGTGGATGTGGTGCTGAGGGACATGGTTTAGGGACCCTGGCAGTGCAAGGTGACCAGTTGGACTCGATGATCTTAAAAGTCTCTTCCAACCAAATGATTCTGTGCTGAAGATCCTACATCCATGTTTTTGTGTGTGTTTCTGACCAGCTGTAGTTTAATCCCATGGGCTGAACTTTTATTATTGGTCACTACTGCACCCTGCATTCTTCTTCCAGGTTAATTTCCTCCATAGAAGGCTGTGGAATACCCTTTGTGAGAGCACCCCTCAGTGTAAACGCACTGTGGGGCTAACCAAGTGATTTCCTTGGAAAGCTCACACCTCATACTGACCACAACACTAAAATAGCTCCACCGTGTAGTGATTAGCTTAGATTTACACAATAATTTTTTTAGACTGATGTAATTCATGTGGATGAGTAAACAGCGCATAGTGGACTTCTCTGTCTGGGGGATGAACTGGGAATTGTATATGCTTACCCATGTACCTGACTATGCACAATTCCAGCCGGAGCTCAGAGAAGGCCCTCGGAGCTACAAAGTTAGCCAGTAAATCTGGAAGGCACCACATCAAAGCTGTACTAGGCTGACCTAAGCTGGCAAATGCCACTTACACATCACAGAGGAAAAACAGAAAATAATCAAATCCTTAAGTGGATAAACCTAGAACTGGGGAGTTTACCTTGAGGTAAAATGTGGGCTATTACTTAAAAACACCCCTAAGCTCATTTGAGATTGTTTTTACACCAGAAATGTAAGGAAGCAGTAAAAGAAGGAAAGAAAGAAGAGTTGCACTGCAGTGTGTTTAGTTATGGAGAGCATTGTGGCTTAG
The DNA here is from genome assembly GCA_009769605.1 of Bucorvus abyssinicus. Classification (NCBI taxonomy): domain Eukaryota; kingdom Metazoa; phylum Chordata; class Aves; order Bucerotiformes; family Bucorvidae; genus Bucorvus; species Bucorvus abyssinicus. Next base: position 13,986,052 of record CM020028.1, read on the forward strand.
AGGCTGGAAAGAAGTTGGGAGTTAAACATCGTGATAGTAGTCAGTACAAAAAGTAGTGGGAAGACAAGACAAATCTCCCCATGGTGATATAAACTGAATTCTCTCAAGTAGGTTGAATGAACTTCATCAACTACAGTACAAATATTATTTTCATTCTCTCTAAAGTGGACAAAAAAGGATAATATTCACCTAACTTGTACAAATAAAGACAAAAGTGCAGTTTTCAGTCTGTTAGAGTCGAAGGTTAGCAATCTAGAGGTAGACTAGACAACTATTTTTTAATTACTTAAAGTGATCTCTACCTCATTTCTGTCAGTTTTAACTTAGTGGAGATTTCTTCAGATTCTGTCCCTGTCCCTGCCCTCATGTTCTCCACAGTGGCTAATAAGACAGTAACACCTGATTACAAGGCTTGATATAACCATAATAATGTTCAGAATTGTGGTATTTTTCATTAAAATATATAACAGTGTTTGAATATTAAACCATTCTTAGTAATTCTCAAAAATAAGTGACTAGAGTAAAATTCGAATTGCATTCCATACTTGGTAAGAAATTCCAGCTTCAGCTGTTTCCCTCCACAGTGCTCTTCAGGAATAGAAAGGAATTCTATAACGTCAGCACACCACTCTCATCTATTTATTTAGTTGAACTTACTTCTTCAAGGGGAATCTCATCTTCTACAGGACAAGCAATATGGTAGGGAGGGAATGGGTCAGACCAGCCTTTCTTTGTGCAGTTCCTTTTTACCACCCCAGCTGAAACAGAAGCATTTATTTTTTTTTTTTCTGAAGAAGAGCCACATAACACAGAAAACAATAATGAGAAAACCTCTTGCTGGTACAAAGGTTATACCAGGAGAAGATCATCTCCATTAGTACCTCACAGAGCTGATAGGACATTTTCCAAGTATACATTCAGGGATTCAGACACAAAACCTTTTACTTTGTCTGGAGACAATAGGAAGATGTGACAAAACTGAGGTGACGGAGGTAGAGGTGGGAAGAAGTAAGGAAGAAATCATATCAGGGGCAAGAACGTGCATTGAAGGAGCTTGGAGAGCACTGCTCCATCAGACTTCTGCCTCGTTCGGCAGTCCCCCCTCTAATCTATCCCTTCTCACTACCACGTTCTTTGGGATTTGCTCTGTCTTTTCAGATCAGATGTTGGAATCGGCAGTTTGTTCTATCAGGGTAGCACGTTTCCATAAAAAGATTCATGAGTCAGATGAAGGATAAGTAAGAGAATGCCAGGGCAGGAAATGAATCTGCACAGACAAAAGGGATCCTCCTTATCCTTCATTTATAACTAACATGTGTAGGGCGAGGCTGAGGCTATGCTTTGCTGTTTCTTTTTCTTGTGAAACTGTCAAATCTAGGTCTCTCCTGGAAGATTGTTTCCTTGTTATGGGCTTGCAGTTTGTTCCTAGCTGTATTCACCTGGAGAGTAAGCAGTCACAAAGGCGTTGGTGTCCACAGTCTGCCATTTGACCAAACACATACACTACTTCAACGACAAAATTCTGCTTTGTGTCCCCAACCGTGGTCTTAAAAAACAATCACATTATGCATTCCTCTGCCTTTCATTTAATCTCATTCCACACTAATCAGAGCATAAATTTCATAAAGTTCTGACCTAGACAACCCCCATACGAGCTCTGTAGAAAACTCACACAACAAGCTGATCCCAAAGCCTGTGGAAACCAAATGAAATCACTCTATTGATTTCAGTGTTCTTTGGCTCAGGGCCTCATCACAGACTATGACATTATATTGTTACTGACAATGCTTAAAACATGAGAACTGCTAAGCTCCCTCAGATTCTACTGAAATCTTTGCAGCAATGCTCTGATCCAACGAGAGAGCAGGAACTTGCAATATTCTGTCTTCATGCCCCATTTTTAGAAATGCTCTGGCGAGGCATGCAACACGACAATAGGAGTACAGCCATGATAGTACATCACCTGGCTCCTTCATGAAGTGAAAGAGTATGTTTGGGCATGGTAAGGCAAGAGTCTCTCCAGCATCTGCCTTTGGCCAGCACAGTAATTTGTCCCAAGTTCTCTTGCAACCTTAGACAGAAAGTGAAATATGTTTTTAAGCATAATTATATTCAAGCAAAATAAAAAAAAAAAAACCCCACCCTTTTTAAACTGCCACCCCTTACATATCTTATAAAAATAGTTTAGCCATATTTTTTTTCTATAGTGAGAAATAAACACCTCTTTAGGACTATTTAATCTGCTTTAGTTAGATCCCCTGTGTTAGACTAGAGTGGGTTTTTAGATGTAATGCAGTAAATGAAAAAGTATTGTGGAAACAGCAGGGAGAGCGATGCTGGGAGAAAGACCAGATTATATGACTTGTTAAGGGGTTACCTTATTTTTAAAGATCAACATAGCCTCACATAGCAACCATGATGCCATGATAGCATCCAGTCGAGGAAGAAATAGGACAAGGACACAAGGACTCACTTGGATAGATTTGCTATCCATATCTGAATGTGAAAAAAATGTTGAAAAAAAGAATTGAAAGGAATGGGAGACGGAAGAAGAGCTGACTAGAGAAGAAGGATGTGGCACAATAAGTAAACCACTCAAACACTGGCAGCATGGTTGTATCTTGACTCTGGTAGGGAGTCGTTTCTCTCTTTCACTCATGGATACCTGCTGGTGTTCCATTTCCACGCTCTCCTGAGTCCTCCAGACATTCAACCTCCTTTTTCTTCAGCTCTGTCATAAAATCACATTCTGGGTGGATATTCCCAGCAACCTACAGGAAAGAGGAGTTTCAGCTGACTAGTAAGAAGAAGTTGGATAGGATCTCATGAGCTATTAAGTCCAGATCTAGTTTTGCAATTTTAACAAGACTCTGTTAAGGACATAGAACAGTAGCTTAGGGTTTAGCAGTCAGAGTGCCACCGACTCTGCACAAATGGCAATGCTTTCAGCTGATGCACCTAGTGAGCTCTGCCAGAGGCAGTTGAACTGTGCTACTTTACAGCAGAGAAAATCTTTGGGCAGTATAGCTGTTGGAAGATGTTAGCTACATCTCTGTACTGGAAAGTTTATAATTTCTCTGGCTATGTTCATAATGAAAGACCTCTTTGTCAGGGCCTGGGTTTGAGCAGAGGACTCACTTGCACGCTAACTTTAGCCCCGGATAAATCTGGGCCCAGGGGGACAGAGTGCATTTGGACAGTCTCCTTTTCTTATCAGTGAAGGGCCCAGCACTACAGGGCATGCTGCAGAGCCCACCTGCTCCTCAGCAGAGACAGGCCCTGGCCACGCTCCGAAGAAGCATCTTGAAACCATGTACAACTGCTACTAAATTGTCTTCTGAACGAGCTCTTTAATCCAAAAGGAACGAATCTGTTCTCTTCCTCCTGTTGTTTGCCTTTCTTTACACAGAGTGGGAGGCAAAATTCCTTTCTTTGGGAAAAAACTGCACCAAAATGTTTGTCAGTTTGGTATGCTGGTGCAAAGGGGAAAATGTGTTTTGACACTAGGAACCTTTTAGTTAGTTGCTTTAGTCCGTATATAGACTTGTGCTTACATGGATACCACGGGAAAATTAGAAGACCTCCATCTTTGCCACCAAAGGACAAAGCCTGCAGCAGGCTGTTACGGACCGATACTGCTGTGGACCTACCCACTGTGCAAAAGTACACATCTGTGTCATGAAGAAAGCAATATCTGCCTTGTCCACCCATAGCCACCATCTCCGGTCCCAGAAGGCCAAGTGTCATCAGAGACACTCTCATCTCAGCTCTACAACCTGGCCACTGATCTGTATGTGTGAATATAGATGTAAAGACACAGATACATACAACAGAACATAAACTCAGGATGAGGCTTGCATGGTGAACAGATGGCTGGCATATGGCTCAGTTTTGTTCTACCCAGAGAAGATTAATATTCAGGGAATCTGGAAAATAAATAACTGGCTTTCAGTTCATTCAGAGGGCAGGTCGTACCTGTTCCAATAAGCTGGTGTTTCCCTTCCATGATAATGTCTGTATCTCACGTTGGTCTGCAGAGCATTTGAACTGCATATTGGCTAACAACCTGGGGCTCTCAGGCTGCTAGAGGGTACGGGATTAATTGCACAGCCTTTGCTTTTACAGGCTTGACAATGGCAGTTGAAAATGGCATGTATCCACATGATTGCTCTTCAAGGAGATAGTCTGGTTCCCACTCAATGGACTTTTAGGGAGGATGTGGGTTTCCTGCCAAACTGACAGAAGCTCCATGGATCAGTGTAAAGCAACAGCGAAAAGGAGGGCCCCATACTCAAGGGCGGGTGAAGTTTGGTGTATGTGAGAGGAATGGATGAGAACGTATGAATGGATGGAGCAGAGGCCAGCCGTTGCCTTAGCCCGAGGAGGCAGAGATCTGATGTGTAGGCTGCCTCATGATGTCAGGCCTGATCAGTAAAACCGGGTAGTCTAGGGAGCCCCTCAATTCCACTTCTCTAAGTTATAAAATGGTAGGCAGGGTGGCAGATAATTAGCTTCTGTCTTGAACATCTTTGCTCACTTGATATCTCCTCTCATGCCCACATATGTTCTTCCTTCCTTATACTCACCCTAACCAATGAAAGTCACCTATGCTGAAAAGCTCACTACCCATCGTTAGTAGTGATGCCAATAGTATGGCAGCTATTGCAAAAAATAGCTTTATTAGTCAGAGAAACCAGTCAACCCATTTACTGAAAAACTATTTTACAACATTCTCTTGGTTTGGTGAACTGTGCCCAGATAAACCTCAGTAGGCAGGAAATGTACTCATTTGCACAGTTCTAAATTATTTCTTCTGGCAAAATAATTACTGGGTTTCGCCTGTGAAAAATCTCTTTGCTCACTGAAATGTTCATGGCAAGAACAAAGCTTGTTTGGCCTGTTCACCTGGCAATAACATTTTTTTTTTTCCTTTTTCTTTCTAAGTCTCCAGACTGGTGAAAACACTTTACTCCACACTTCTAAAAAAAAAAAAAAAGGTGAGGCTGATTAAGGTATTTAAACTATTACCTCTGCCTTCAGGAAGACCTGATCTTACAAGATGCTTTCACTGTTCATGTTCAAGTCAGCGTTAACCACTGCTTGAATAAACACTGAGTGCAAGATCTGCTATGACAGAAACTCAGGTAAGATAAACTAGAAAAATTTATTCCACTCCTAGGCTGTGTTCTAGATGTGTTCATCCCCCTAGAGCATTTGACTACATCCAGCAGACCTTTACACTTTCCAAACAGCTCTGAATACTATTCCCAAACAAAGTGTAGTCTCAGGTTCCCAACTACTCTAAAAACATCTATACAGCTACTTTTTAAATCTCACTTTCTATCTCCTTCCCTTCGCCCACTTCTGGAAGCATCAAATAATGAGGTAGAGGTATGAGCCATTCTTTAAGAAAAGAGTAGATGTTTGTCTGCATGATCCAGCTCCTTTTTGATGTCTACATCTACAGAGACATCATTATGTGATCTAGACATCTTAGGTTCCTTTCACGAGGGCATAGATCATTGTATTATTTCACACATCTGCTTTTGGATGGTATGAGCTATGGTTTAGGTTCAATTCTCTAGGCTTCGCCTGAGTGTTAAAACCATGGTTACATTCTAAATTTGGGCTGCAGACAGAAGTTAGATGAACACCACTTACTACAGCTGCTGACATTATGCAGGCTTGTGCATAGATCATTACAGAACTATTTTGCACAGTAGCTCAGCTGATAAGAAGACAAGTGTTTCCGGTTTGTAGGATCCCTGAAGAAATGAAGTTCCATAAAATCTTTTAATTTACCACTTTGGTAATTCACTTGTCTTAGGATACTCTCTGCAGAAACTCCCTCTGTAGCTCACAGGTCACAGAATCACCGAATGGTTGAGTCTAGCAGGAACCTCTGGGGATCTTCTAACACAACTTCCCTGCTCAACGCAAGGTCAAGCAGAACAGGTTTCTCAAGGCTGCGTCCAGTCAGGTTTTGGATATCAGCAAACATGGGAACTTCACAACCTTTCTGAGAAGCCTCTTCCAGTGCTGGGCTACCCTCATAGTAAAAGGTAGTTTCTTGTGTTCAAATGGAATTTCAGTTTGTAACCTTTGCCTCTTGTCTTTTCATTGCGTACTACTGCCAGAGGACCATTCAGATTGCTGAGGAATTGAGCAGCCCCCAGGAGAGAATCTGCTCTCAATGCACTAGAGTGAAAGTCCTGGATAACTGCCATCCTACTTTAGGGTCTTCAACGAAATATTTAGTATTATGGCAGCCTCTTCCATTGGGTAGATGAGACAAAACAGGAATCCAAAGTTTGCTGCTTGAATGATGCTTTTCCTGTTTTCTCTCATATACATCAGAATGTCTCAATATTCGCCTTTTTTTCACATTGCCCTGGCCCCATAGAAGCAATGACAGAAAAAAAATCTCAATTTATGGAAGCTGAGAGTCAGCCTCTTCAGCATTTAAAGCCTCTCCAAAAGTTGAGTTCAACTCTTCCAGGGAAAGCATACTACCAAGTTAGACTAACAATGGCCGGTTTTCCACCACTTTCTGTTCAAGTAAGAGTTTATTACCTAGACTTTATTATAATAAACTATGAAACACACACTAGAGGATTTTTATTATGCACTTACTTGGTTTTGATCAGTGCAAAATCATATTATAACCAATCCAACTTTACAGAAGAAGGTGCTATTTCTCTTGGATAAAAAGGACAGGTTCTTATAGAGACCTTCAGTGATATTGTTAACTATTAGCACTTGATCCTGATATTCTCCTTCTGAGCGACGATGCTTACCTGCTCTCATTACAGGGAAGTGGAGTTTGCCACACAAATGAAACAAAGCAAACTCTAGCTTCACATCAGTAAAAAGCCTTTCCAGTCACTTCACAGCGTTTCATTGCTCTTGACCCACAAAAAACAAGCCACTGTGCCACCCCTCATGAAAAACTCCAGAGAAATGATTCCCAGGGAAGAGGAAAGGGTATAGCAGAAGGATCATAAAGGGAAAATGATGAAAAGGTAGTCACTCTCAAAACCAAAGAAAATATCCCTCCCCCTCTTTTCACAGACCTTTCCTGATATCTGTGTGATCCTGAATGCTGGTTTTCTAATCATTGTCTGAAGCAAAATATCAGCAAAACCTCGAGGCTTTTTAATGCACTTGGGTATTTCTTATTCTGCCATAAGTACCCCTGCGGTTCAACCCATTCGTTACCTGTAGCATCGCAGCTGCTCACATATTAAATAACATTAAAGCTACCAACAAGGCAGATGAAATTGTAACTAATAAGACCGTGTAACCTGAAATTAAAGCAAACTCTATCAAAACTCAGCTGCGACTGCGGTTTCTTCTTTGTAGCTGTCTTTTAATGCCTACACACAAAAAAGGGCGAGTTCTGGCCAATTATGCTGCTTCTCTTAGTGAGTGTGCGGTAAGAAAGGAGTGAAATGCACTGATATTTAGATCCTACAGGGTGTGTCCCTTCTGCCACTGTTCATACTTTTCATAGTGTCCTGCCTTGTTTAACTGGAATCCAAAGTGAAAAAAGAGAAAAGAGACTCATGCAGAAGTAAAGCTGTACCCGACAATCTGCTTCGAGAAGAAAATGAGCGATTATTGAAAAACAATGAAGTGAAAGGTTTTTTTGCATGCAGTTACTTACAAGCACTGCCAGACTCAGGGCGTACAGAGCACAGTGGTGTAAAGCACTTGAGTCCATCTTCCACAGCAAGAGTCAGACTTCACTTCTTTAGCCTTTCTTAGCATCTTTCACCTGTCTTTTGACTTCCCTTTCTCCTGTCTGTTGCTGATTTGAAGCATTTATCCTTTTGCACAGAAGTGACGTAACAGTACAGAGAAGTGGGAAATAAATATTAACAGCTCCCTAAGTTGTATTTAATCTGCTTTCCAGCTTTTTTACTTTGCTGTATGCTGAAAGACTGGACTGGATAAATTGAGTGAATGATGCAAGATTATGGGAATCCTGTACCTCCCAGGAAGCTCCCCCATTCCTTTCTTTGTAACACAAAATCATTTTAGGAGGGATGGACAGCTCTAAATGTTGCTACTCCTGTCTTAAAACATCGTGGCTGGCATAAGAGACACCTTCTCCTAACAGCTAGTGTTAATGTTGATTTATTCGAATAAATCACATTTTAGATTGTGGCTTCAGTATATCTGTGTGTGAGTGTGTTTGTATGGAGTATATTGACCATGGTACTGTATTTTAAAATATAGGATCAAAAACTATTCACGGGCTTCTTTACATAGAGGGTTGTGAAGCACTGGAACAGGCTGCCCAGGGAGGTGGTGGAGTCCCCATCCCTGGAAGTGTTTAACAGCCGTGTGGATGTGGTGCTGAGGGACATGGTTTATGGACCCTGGCAGTGCAGGGAGAATGTTTGGACTTGATGATCTTAAAGGTCTCTTCCAACCAGATGATTCTGTGATTCTGTGATTCTATGACATTGACCTGAAGGCAAAATTCACAGGCGATTCTTCTCACTTTCCTTCAGGTCTCTGAATGTTCGGTGTCTAAATCTGAGCTAGTCAACTTCTCTAGTCAAAGCACAGAAATGTGCACTCTCACCCTAAGCTTTAAGAGAGGCCATATGAGTCCCATGCTGGGGATCCCACTCAGAGGTAAATGTCTAATGTCTAGACATCATAAGGCCAGCTGTACCCCAGCCATGCTGTGTATATGTGAAAGCTTGTCTATAATTTTGTACTATCTTGAAGAACTTCAAATTCCATATCAACATTAAGCAAAAGTTAACATTGCAAAGTCAGAGACACAAGAGAGGAACTACCTTTAAAATATTGTTCTCCACTATTCTATTTTTATATCATGCCATTCCTCAAAATCAATTCTTAATGCCAGCTCCCATCTTCCCATGATGGTCCATCCTACAACCCTGTTTTCAGCTCTGACACCATTTTTGTCCATCTTCCCCTCATATTTCTGCATTTATACCAAATGACCTCTTACTGCTTATCTACACAGGTTGGGTAGCGGAATGCTGAGACCTTGGAAAGGAGCCTCCCAGCTCCTACAGTCACCACAGCTATGAGGAACTAAAGTTGTGCTCATGCAGGGCTGAACTACATTTGGAAAGATCTGTGGGGATGAAGCCTTCAGGGCTTGGTTGTAGGTTGGATCTGGGTGAGAACCGAGTATGTGCAATGCAAGAAGGTGTCTTTGGAGAGCTGAAGTTGGCAAGCTTTCCTTTCAGCCTGAGCATAAGGATTTATTTCATTTTTCCTCATAGCCTTATACCTTGCCTAAATTAGGCAAGCTTTCACAGGGCTGTCTAAAACAAAATTAGAGCTGTGTTCTTGCCAATTTTCATCATCTAGTTCCAGAGGATGAAGATCTAGGCCTTGTAATGAACACTTATAAATGTATTTATGATGGGCAAACTCTCATATTTTTCTAACCTCATTTCAGAAGCTACAGAAACTCGAGAAATGAAAGATTTCTCTGCAGAGGCATAGCATGGAAAAAAATCATAGCCCATAGTGTTAAATTTACTTTTTTAGCTGGTAAAGTTATGAAAAAAGCTGGTAAGAGAACTTAAACCTACAGAGTTGTGTAGGTTCCACCATGCCTCAAGCCTTCAAAATAATATCTGGCAACAGTATTCAATTCTTACCAGTGTTTTGCTGATTACCTCATATTACTGACAGAGAAGGTAGACAACCTAAATATTTACACTATTCAAAGTGCTTTCAGCAGTAAGACCACAACAGGGGGTTTGAGCTGACTTACAAATATTTAATATTGTTATATTCCTTGGAAATCTTATAAAACCAAAGTGATGGTGCTGTCATCATGCCAGCAGAGCCTGTGTTACAGTATTCAGACACATTCCCTCTCCTTTCCTTCCCAAAGACATTCCAGATTAAAGAAAAGTCTTTGGCTGAGCATCCCTCAGGTTTCCTGTAATGCTACTGAGGTTAACCATCTTTAGGCTGCCCCACAGATGGTCTATAAATCATTCACATTACAGCCATTCCAGTTAGCGTGTGAAAAAGAATCATAAAAAGTGCAGTTCCAAATGAGTAAAACCTCCCATTTCATGGGGATACACTTTTTTGGTCTATGTATTAGAAAATTAGGTTGTCTGTGACTAAGCTCTCGGTGTATATATAAGAATTTTCCATTTCAGCCACCACATCTGAACCAATATAAGTGTTTATTCAGTGTTAGTGAAGTCATGCCTATAAAAACCACAGAAGGCTTTGCCTTCAACATACCAGAGCACACAGCCCTGTGTAAAACATCTGAAAAGTCATTCTTCATGGAGAGTGAACATTACTATAGAGGGGTCTTATGGTGAAATCTCCCCACAGGAACTCTGATGACTGTGGGTCTTTTTGGCAAACCTGGCTTTTCTGTATTTTCAGCCTTTTTCTGCCCATCTGCAGCACAGACATTCCGTTATAATTAGTTCCTTCCTACTGTCGCTGTTCTGTGCAAATTTCCAGCTGTTTGTGGTTAAGGAGAGGGATGTGTCTAAAAGAAAATGGGCTTATGGGTCACTTTTTTCCTTAAAAAATTATTATTTTTTCATTTAAACAAGAAGGTTTCCTCAATAACTTACAGAACCTTGAGCTTTTTAGTTTCACCATAAAAGCACATCTGAAGGACCAGTACTCCCCAGGCACAGACAAAGTTATCGCTTCCTGCCAGTTCTATCCAAGTTTTTCAGTCTTGAATAGCACCACCCCTGCAAGTCCGCTCCCACACTTCTCCTGAGCAGAGGCAAGCATTTGAGAGGACAGTCATTACTACACCTTCTCTCCGCTCATCACCTCCATGATCAATGTGCTCCTTGTAGCATGCAGCTCCTCTGCCAAGATGTTTCTAGTGGCGGCAGCTTGCCTTTAGGACAGTGGAGCTGCAGAGCAGTGACTGAATATGCGGTGGAGGAGATGTGTTTCTCCTCGTGGCATCTCCAAAGGTGTAAGTCTGACTTCTTCACAGCTCTCTCAAGGATTCTCTTGCTGCTTTTTGCAGAATGGTTTTATCTTGTGATATCAACTTGTGTAGTTTGTAAGATACTGACTGAATTCACAACAGTTTGTGGCCACCTCCTAGTCCTTTCAGCCCTGTTTCTGCACTCTTCTCCCTACACATAGAACAAAACTTATCTAAAGTTTTCTTGGGGGTTTTCTGCTACATTTTCTTTCTCTGCAAGATCCCCTTCATTATTGTAGCTACAAGGACGTCTACACAGAGGTTTATCTTAGACAGTTGAAATGTGGCTATTAATTTTACTTGAAATTTTTTTTTGGAAAATGTCTATGAAAATCGGCATTGTTAGGACCCAATTAATTTGATTTGGTTACTGGAAGTTATGACACGGTGAATAAGCACAAAAAGAATAAAAGTCAACCTCCAAAGCTAGATGGCCTCGCTGAACAGAGTAGTTGGATATCCCCAGGCAACAAGAGCAAGGATATAGTTATTTTAGACTGACCTTGTCCTCTCTTCATAGCCTGGAGAACTCAGGGCTCATATACACCTGATTTGCCTTAGGCGAGACCCAGGTTCCTGTCTCCTTTCTCTTTAAGCACCATGCTGCTGCGGTACGATGTGAACAGAGGAGAGTACATTGTCTCTTGCCCCAGCATGCATGGCTGGACACTGGCTCCTAGAGCACAAGGTGCTGGCTGGTGGTGGCAGGGCTAAATTTCACCCATGGTGTGAAACATTAAGCAGCACAATGTAGTCCGAAATTTATGAATAACATTTCCACATCATTTAATAACACCTAGTTGTCCTATGGTGAAGGAAAGCTGGAGTAAACTTTAATACCATAAATGAATGTTTCACAGTCTTACCATTTACTACAAAAGACAGTAACAACAACTTATTTTATTGATTTAAAAAACCCCGGGAGCTTCCAAAGTTAAAATTAAACAATTCGAGTCAAATAGTCAAGGATTCTGAGATGACATTGCTACAGCTTCATGTTTCCCAAGAAAAAGGTGTTAGAATTCAGCACTGAGAAAAGAGCTACAGTCAGCATTTTGTCTGGAACTTGTTAATCCCATCAGCTTGGTCAAAAGTGAAAATGGAATCAGGACTGTTGCTGTGGTCTACCAAGATCAGACCCACAGGCACACACTGTCATGAAGAAGTTCGGAATGCTGAAGGCAAATCTGCTGTGGAATAAAGAGAAATTTCAGCCTCGCTTGTTGTCTCCCCAAGGCTCTTATTGCCATGACAATTCTTTAAAACTATTGAAATTTAGAGGAAAGTTGTGGGAGGGGAGAGGGGAGGAAGGCTGGGTCTAAGTCATTTAACCACAGTTCCAAGAATAGGCAATTTTGTTGTGCAGACGTGACAGATAAATGTTTAGTTTCTGAGGAAAAGGGGAATGTTTGAAACAGGGCAAATTTAGACAATCCAGAGCTTCAAAAATTCTTATAAATGGGGCTTTGAATTATCATTTAAATAGCGAAGATCAGAAACACGCTGAGTCATAATTATGTAGTGGAATTAATTTTTCTGTGCAACACAATGTAAAAAGGTGATCGTTTTGCTCGCACCATGTATGAAATGAGCAGATGGGTTTTGATTAAAGCTGTTTAAACCTAGCGCAAGGTGTAGAGAATTAACTCTTGATCGCGTTAAACTCAGTGAAACCTGTTTAAGAACTTGTATACTAAGGGTTTGTACCAGTGTGCTTGATTGATTATGTTTCCACTGGGATGAATTTTCTCGCTTGGCAGCAAGGCTATGGCACAGTTACTTGACCACAGTGCTCGCTTCAGCACTTCTTTCCTTTCCCCTTTCAACTTTGGGCTGCGTACTCCCTGCCACAGCTATTTGTGGGCATAGCAGGGAACTGGAGCAGGGAGCTGATCCAGGCTAGAAATAAACATTTTTTTCCCCCCAGGAGAATCAGTTCCCCCGTCCACTTCTCCATGTCTCGTAAATACAGTCAGTGTAACGGAGAAGCAGCCCCTGGTAGAGGAGCTAGGGCCAGTTTTAGGAGAGGGCAGGCGCCGCTGAAACAAACGTGACAGCATGTCTTGCGGCTACCTACGGAACATTAGGTGATGTTTTCAGACACGCATCTTGTTATTTGAGTGCTGTATTTAAAACTTCTCTAAAGGGGGAAAAAAACAAGTTTTTGCATGCAGGAATAGGAAAACATAAAGTCGTGTACGTGACCTGGGCAAACGTTCGAAATAGGCTGCTTAACTTTTTTTAACGGCAGCCTGTTACTGAAAAGCTATAGAGTGAAGTGGATTCTTGACACACTTATTGCCTTCATTTTTGGTATAGTTTAATCATACCAAATTTTAATTTGATAAGATTTAATCAGTGATCTTTAACTTGATTTCCTTATTTAGAGGTAAAAAAATCTTTCTCTTCCATCTGCTTGTTTAGAAAAGTTGAGGCTGCAATTCAATGTAGGGCTCTTAGTATACATATAGTCATATATGTATGACATATGGTCACCTAACGAGAAATTTTGTATCGATACAAGCACATTTCATAAAATTTGTACATCAGAAATTCCTACAATCACCCAGAGCTGGACAAAGATTTCTATATTTTTAATAGAGTCAACAGAAATTTTGGAGGATGGTGGCGTCCTGTTTCAAAGATAAAGCAAAACGGAAAGAAAAACAAACAAACAAAAACCCCAAACCAAAGCAAAAAAAAACCACTGCAAACAAAAGACAAGCTGAAAGTAAAATCAAAATCCTTTTTTTAAAATAAAAAAATCCCTGAACACAAACATAAAACAAAACTTCAGGTTTTCTTGTAATGATAAGAAGAATTAATGCGTTGTTCAATTTTAATAGGCTTATTTTTGGATTTTGAGGTGCGAACACCAATCTCCTCTGAAACATTTTTGAATGATCATTTGACTGACCAGTCTATTGATTAAGTATTTTCTAATGTTCACTGTTGGTTGTCCATCAAACCACAAAAATTACCCAAAAGTTTAATTTAAATTTAAATAAAAATAGATTTTTAGTCAAAAATGTCAATAAAAATGTTCTTTGAAGCATCTCCATGCATTTTCTGAGTTCTACAGAAGATAATTTTGAAATTTCTGGTATAGTTTATAAGATATCTTCTGTCTTTGTTTACAGATTTCTCTTGATTTTTGTTATTTGGGCTTGACATCAATAGATGATTTGTTATTAATAATAATAATACTTATTTCCAAAGCTGGCTCTCGTCTAGAATCATTATAAAAGGCTCTGAAATTTTTTATTTAAGGTAACTTTATTTCCTTTTCAAGTTAAATGTTCTCTCAGCCAAACAGAACATCCATTTCTAATGCAAATCATATCACTCACTTCTCCCAGCTGAACAGAAACATGATTCCTGTGTGGTCCCAAATAGTCTCCTTTGGTTCTTATTTAATCGGTTGCTCATTAAGACCTTGTGAGATCTCAAAATGGTCCTTACATTCATTGTCCGTCATTATCTGCTGGTCATCCTCCACCAGTGCCTTACATCAAGAAGGAAAGTAAATCACTTTCTACCTTAATAATTTCAGGTTATATATAACAGAAACAGCTGCAAAAAGCAATATTGGGCTGGAAAAAGTCATCAATCCATGAAGGTGCCTCCAGGACAGCATCTGAGGGTCAAAGTGGCTAACAAGGTGAGCAAATGATGTCAGTGATGTTACAGCACTGGAGAAAGGCAAGACTATGGAGTGTGTAAAGGAGGATATTACTGATTTCTTCCAGGAAGCAATACTTCATGATGGTCAGCAGTCAGATTGCCAGAGCAATTTGACCGGTCTATGATGAAGACTATTTTTGAAGTGTTTTTCAAGAAAGCTTTGGATTTGCTGGAAATAATCTAGGAGCCAGCAGAGGGTTTGAGGAGAGGCGAGGAAACTGCAGCATGAGGGGAAAGGTCAGAAGGAAAGCAATGGTTTTGGCAGAGGAGAAGATGATGGGGGCACATGACACGTGTGTTATAAAAAAACCTTTGGAAAAGAGACAAGAATCATTTTGCCCATGTCCGTTAGTGCAAAAAGACACTGGCTAAAGCTGCTGGAGGAAAATTGTGGATGGGTTGTCAGGACAAATATTTCCAGCAGTGAAATTGGTAAAGTGTTTGATAAATCAAAAAAGAACATGCAGGGTTTCCATCTTTAGAGGGTTTTTGAAAAAGATCAGACAAACATCCATGGGAATGATGACTGAGACTGCCTTGGGGCTGGACAGCGGATTGGTTGCTCTCCTGAAGTCTCTTCAAGCCCTGTTTCCCTGTACTTTGATGGACTTCCAGAAGTCACAGGAGACGGATCCTTGAAGGGCACTGCCAACAGAGTTGTCTTCAGGGATGGGCAAAGTAAATGGCCTTCGAAACAAATGAGAATTTGAGGGGAGAAAACAGACAGTTTATAAAAGTGTAACATTTTCTGTTCCATACCATTTCCTGGTCAAAGTGACAAGAACAACAGATTTAATTTTTTTGTTTGTTTTTTAACCCCAGATGTTCAGAAGCTAATGGGAGAAAAGAAGCAAATTTTCCTCCCATTTTTTTCTAGAAAACAGATTAAAACCTGCAACCTCCTGCCATGCCTTTGGCATTAACGTCAGTATGAACTTCATTGTGCAAATGTTACAAACCTTGTAAAATCACAAAATGTCTTCACTGAAGAGAAGAATAAGAATAACATAGAAACATGATACTACTCTTCTAAATTAATGGAACAGTTCCTGGCCAAAAAAAAAAAAAAAAAAGTGCTAGTCAGGGGGAACAAAAGTGTTCAGTCACACTCTTAGTAAGGAGCAAACCCATGTGTACTTGATAATCTTGATTATCTACACATGCGTACACAATAATCTGAGAAGCAGCATCCTGTCCTTAGCTTTTCCTTCTCCTCTCATATAGATTCATCTCATCCTTTTGGTGTAGCAAAAGGGGACCTTGGCTGGAAAGGTTCAATGGGACAATATTGCTAATGGCCACAGAAAATGGTGCTGTTCTTGAGGGACTTCTGCTTTTTGGCCATGATAACATGATCTTTCTGCATTCTGAGAGATCTTGAGAAAGCTCAGGTCAGTACACTGCTCCTAAACCCTTGCACAGTGGACTCAGGCAGCTATCACAAATATCTGAGCCTCTGTTCTCCCTTTTAACAGTGACAATAACAGTGAACATGAAAAGCACAGAGGAGACACAGTGTCACAATCTGAAGAAGAAATTTCTGTGTTAATGTAAGTGGCTTATTGATTCTGTATCTACATTATTAATAGAAAATGTGGAAAATAATAAGACAACTTCCTGTAGATTTAAGACATATTTAAGGAGAATATAATTACATTAGGCTTTTTCGACTAGTGTTAATACCAAATAATGGCAGAAAAGTGTGCAACAGAAGATGTCCTAGGTATTGAATGCTAAAGCCTAATAAAGAATAGGACAATAATTAGTGCAGTCGCGTACAATACAGAGAATCAAGTACAGCAGCAGGATGTTAATAATCAACTGAAAAGCCCTGCAGACACATGTATTATTTCTTAATATTTTCATTGAAAAGCCTAGTAGCGAGGTATTATTTTCCTAACTATGGTTTAATAAACTGCAGCTGTCCTGACCAGGCATTAAGCAAAAATCACTAATGAAGGAACATTTAATTAAGCAGGTGGATAGTTATTGCATTGCCAGAATCTAACCACTACTCTTGTCCGGGATGAAGTTTTGGCAATTAAAGCTACATTGAAAAATATAACCTAAAGAATAACCCTATTTTTTACAAAATTACATTTATTTCTTTTGAGCCATTGCACAGCCTATTTTTACCTTGGGAAAGTCACTGACTGTGCTTTTGATTGTCTCATTGGCCAAAGGTTAAGATAATAAGTAAACTTTTCCTCATTCCAATCGTGGGAGCAGTTGAGAAAAAGTGGACAAATGACCAACACCTTGGAGGCTCTTTTTTTTTTTTGTCTTTTTTCCACCCCCACCACCCCCACCCCCACTCTACCACCCCCCCCACCCCCCCGAGTACTGTGCATACAGAAATGGATTTATGTACCCAGGGCTGCTGGAAAGGCAGGACTCTGAGGTTCTGCTTTACTTTCTCTGCTGCCCATTGACAAATCTTACTCTTTTTATTGAGAGCACACAGAGCACTGCTGTGTAATGATCTGAAGTGAACAGAAGTGTGATTGGACTCTTGCATATTAGGGATGGCTAAATATCTTTGGCAGTGATTTTTTTTTTTTTTTTCTTTTCCTTCCTAATGGAAAATTGCCTCCTGATGCGTTGAAAAGGTCTTCATGGACTTTAATGTGAGTTCGGACATCTGGGACAGGATTCAGTTACCTGAACATATGTGGCTATTGATATCTGAGATGTTCTGGTTCATCCTACTTAGCTTCCAACTGGTCAGGAATAGTACAGGTGTCCAGCAGCCTGGGGTTTCTCAAATGTCAATAGACATCATGTTAGGAGAAGGAAATTAAGCACCTAAGTCAGAAATTTCTTCACCTGCATACATATATTTTGATGCTGAAAATAAGTTGTCCAAATCTCAGTCCGGACCTTGTCCCTAACTGTATGTGATCTGGCTGAGATGGAGTTAATTGTCCCCACAGCAGCCCTCGTGCTGCTGTGCTTTGCAATGGTAGCCAGAAAAGTGTGGACAACATGCCAGTGTTTTGGGTCCTGCTGACCAGTGCTCCCACAGCACCAAGGCTGTCTCGCCAACATTCTCTCCTCACCAGTAGGCTGGCAGTGGGCAAGACCTTGGGGGAGGACACAGCCAGGACAGCTGACTCCAGCTGACCAAAGGGATATTCCATGCCATATGACATCTGCTCAGCAATAAAAGCTTTTGCTTTTGTTTTATTAAACTGTCTTTACCTTGACCTATGAGTTTTTCCTACCTTATTTTCTCCCCTGCCATTCTGCTGAGGAGAGAGTAACAAGAGGCTTGTGGGCACCTGGTATCCAGCCAGGGTAAAACCATCACAGTCCTTTTCGGTGCCTAACTTCAGGCATGAGAAATTTGAGATAAGGGTAGTAATTGGGAGAGGTATCACGTAAAACATGGACTGAACACAGCTAGAGAGTGAAAAGTGGAATGATTGTGGGCAACTTCTGTTTTTGTAATTGTGGTGAAGGGACGAGGGGTGGATTGAGTGTAAATTGTCCACTTTTATTCAATGTTGTGATGATATGATTTTGATTTTGGTGTGGGGAATTCTTTTTTGTTGATGCGAGTGACATTTGAGAATATTGTGTAATGAATGTGGGTTTTAGTAATTTTAAAATACGAGATTCACAGCAGTGAGGGGTGGAATGTGTTGTGTTTGACTGGCAAGGTTTGGGTAGCAGGAGTCTATAGGGGTGGCTTCTTTGAGAAGTTGCTAGGAGCTTCCCCTATGTCTGATAGAGCCAATGCTACCTGTCTCCAAGATGGACCCATCACTGGCCAAGGTCAAACCAATCAGCAGTGGTGGTAGTACCTCTGTGATAACATGTCTAAGAAGAGGGGAAAAAAACAAACCCGCAACTAATAAGAGAATATGTGAGAAAAACAATTTTTCAGATGCCAAGGTTAGTGAAGAAGGTGCTCCAGGCACCAGAGCATGTTTACCTGAAGACCATGGTGAGGCAGGCTGTTCCCCTGCAGCCCATGGAGGTCCACAGTGGAAAACGTTGTGCCAGAGCAGGTAAATCCTTCCGAGGGAAGCTGCGACCCTGTGGGAGGCCTGAGCTGGAGCAGGCTCCTGGCAGGACCTGTGGACCCATGGAAAGAGGAGTCCATGCTGGAGTAGGTTTGCTGGGTGTTCACCCCTGGCTGGAGAAGTCTGTTCCTGAAGGACTGCAATCCATAGAAGAGACCCATGCTGGAGCAATTTATGAAGAACTGTAGCCTGTTGGAAGGACTCCAGTTGGAGAAATCTATGGAAGACTGTCTCCCATGGGAGGGGCCCCATGCTGGAGCAGGGGAAAAGGGTGAGGAGGAAGGAGCAGCAGAGACGTATGATGAACTGACCACAACCCTCATTACCTGTCCCCCTGTGCCTCTGGTTGGGAGGAGGGTAGAGAAAAGTGGGAGTAAAGTTAAGACTGGGATGAAGGGAGGGTTGGAGGGAAGGAGTTTTTAAGATTTGGTGTTATTTTTCATTATCCTACTCTGATTTGATTGGTAATAAACTGAACTCATTTCTCCAAGCTGAGTCTGTTTTGCCTGTGACAGTAATTGCTGAGTGATCTCCCTGTTTTTATCTTGACCCATGAGCCTTTTGCTAGATTTTCTCTCCTTTGTTCATCTGCAGAAGGTGAGTGATAGAGTGGCCTTGGTAGGGACCTCGCATGCAGCCAGGGTCAACCACCACACTAACTTAAATCTATTTATCACATGCTGCCTCTAGAAAAAACAGAAAGCAATTGACTGCCAGAAGAGGGGTCAAACTTTAGTTGAGTTCGATGACCCGTTCTGCTTGCTCTGAGATCTTAACCCCTAGAGACTTAGAAATGATTATTCATATTTCTACAGTGCCTAACAGAACGGGAGCTCCAACTGGGAGAAGAGATAGTCCTGAGCACAGTCAAATAGTTAAGCCAGTGAAACCCAAGTAGTGGTCATGGTGTTGGCTACGCAGGGTTAAGAGCAGCACAAGATGTGTTAAATCGAGAGTTCACTCTTGGTGGCCCATGGACCACAGATAAGCCTGTGCCTGCGGTTATTCTGCAAATGGTTTAACACTGTAAAACGCTGGGCCAAAAAATAGGGATTCTGGTTGCATTGGTTACAGTAGTAATGAGAAAAGTAAGAAACATATCATTATTTTGATTACACAGTAGTAACTGAGTAATTACACGCCGTGGTAATTCAGGAATGACTAAAGAGAAAAGGGAACTGTAATTAACTACTCTATCTTGCGACACAGACCCTTATTTGAGGAAATGACATAATAACATGGAAGCAATCTCCCTTCACAAACCTAAGTACTATAGAAATAGTCCTCAGCTCAGACAATTTTCTCACCTTAGGGAAGTGCTGGCATAATAAATTTTGAAGGAAAGCAACAAGAAATATATAATAAGAAAATATACATGAGAACGGGCTAAACGGTGACAATTATGATACATTTTCAAGTTTTGGAGGAGAATAAATTCCAACTGCCTGTTCTCCAATCAGCCATCAGATTCAATGTCTTTTCATGGACAGGTTGAAACTGCCTTTCTAGGAAGCTCAGGCGTTTATCTTACTTTTGAGGACTACACATTTAGCATCCTGAAACCATCTTCAGGGTTCTGCAGAAAGACCAAACATGAGATGAACCTCATCTACAAAACCTCTCGTTTAGCTCTTCGAGCCTCTTCAGAGAGTTCAGGATAGCTAAGATCTAAATGTTATATTGAGTCTCACTCCTGACTAGCTCTATCGTTTAACCAGGACGTTACACAGACTCAAGTGAGAAATCCTTTTTTCCTACAAATTCTCTATTTTCCTACTCTTTAACACTATCTTTAAAAATCAGAATTGGTCAGCATTGTTCTTTTTTCTTACTCCACAAAGCTTCAGGCACCTTCCAGAAGTATGTGTCTTCCTGAACTAAAGCCCTGAGTAAGGAAAAAACATCCATAGTTGAAACAGAGAAGAAAGGAAGAGACATCTGCCAAAATAGTGGTACTTGTGAAACAAGCTCAAGAAATTCACCCATGTCCGAGTTCTGAGCCTTGAGTCTTTCCCACAAAATTGAACTGTCGTGTCTCAGTGAAGCTCCTCAAAAACAGTTGTCCCACCCCAATGAATCTCTTTGAAGTATGTCTTAGCGCATTGCTCTATCAGATCCTCATTTTTTCATCATCTCACAAATATATCTCCTCTCTTAAGATGGTGCCAAACACCGACCATTTGGACCATGCTAGAGAGTAACCACTGATAAACAAAGGACACTTCACCATGACGTTTCCTTCCACTGTCATTTAGACTACCCAGACACATCTGCACCTCTCTTCCTTACAAGAGAGTAACAGCTTACGTAGCTTTCTGGTGTACCAACAGATTTTGGAGGTGTACTGACATTACCACAAAGATACATTCCCCCTACCCCATTATATTTGCCATATTTTGATGACTTTCAATGACAGAAAATTAGGAAGAAAACCAAAAAGTACCAGTTTTATTACACAGTCCCTCAGAAATGCAGGGACAAAACATAATAAAAAATAACAAACCCCCAAACGAACAAACAAACAAACAAAAGCAGGTTTCTCTTGGATTATCCGTAACTATCAACACCAGTTATGCAAGACTTACTCTAGCTACAATAACTGAGGTAACTGAGTATTATGACCCTAATCTAAGACTACGGCACTGAGGATTTAATTCTGTGACAGATGGCTCTGCACTGATAATGAGTCACATCCTCCCTTGGCAACCAACTCCACAGCCTAGGTTTTCTGGTAGTTGCAAAGTTTTTCCTAATATTTGATCAAATTCCTCCCTGCTCTCTTGTAAATCCATTTCTCCTGCCCATAAGATGAGAAGGAATAACTAATGTGTGTCTCTTATTTTAGCCATCCTCAGTTAATCACCAATCTCCCTTTTTCTCTGGAATCCCACACCCAATTCGTTAAGGTTTCTCTCTGAGAATTTACTTGCCCAGCTTCCTCATTCTAGCAGCTTTCTCTGAGATCCTTGTGGTCCCTCTGTCTTATTTAATAGCAAACTCCCATTGTTTATAAGCATATTCTAACAAGAAGAAAATATAACAGAATTTTAATATTTTTTTTGAATGCCACGTAAAAGCCAATGCCATGTCAAAGGCTTCTTCTATTAGAAGACCTAAATGTTTCCAAAAGGGCCATGATGCTTCATCCAAAGATGGACTAAAGAGAGTAAGAAGCAACTTGGAGAATTTTACAGCTTCAGTGCACAAACTGCAGCTACAGCTCTGCCCATCAGCCAGAGCAGTCCAAGCAAGGATTCGAGGTGTACTGCACGTCAGAGCCTGCATTCGTGCAAGGTCACCGGATTCGAATCTGCAGTAGCTGAGGAGTCTCGAAAGCTGGCAAAGAAACATATGCTAGAAAAAGAGGAAGGGAGATACAGCCTCAGGCTTTTCATTTCTTTAATGTCATGTTCCCTGCAGTAACTATGCCAACAGGGACTTGGGATGTAGTTTAACTCCTCCAAGCAGGGCGTGGATGAAGAGACCCTGCCTGGGAAGAATCAATCAGCTTCTGTCTTCCACCTATAAGAACTTCCCTCATTTCATTCCCTAACACATCTGGGGTTTGTGGCCAACAGATCTGCAGATCAGCTGATCTTACGTGTAGCATCACACCTGTCAGCTGACTTGAGCCTGATGCTTCTTGGTGGCTTCCTGGTTCCTCCTACTCACTGAAATGATATGAGCCAGGAGTGTGCCCAGGTGGCCAAGAAGGCCAACAGCATCCTGGCTTGTATCAGCAATAGTGTGGCCAGGAGAACCAGGACAGGGATCATCCCACTGTACTTGGCACTGGTGAGGCCGCACCTTGAATCCTGGGTTCAGTTTGGTCCCCTCACTCCCAGAAGGACATTGAGGTGTTGGAGCATGTCAACAGAAGAGCAATGAAGCTGGTGAAGGGTCTAGAGAACGAGTCTTATGAGGACGAGCTGAGGGACCTGGGGTTGTTGAGCCTGGAGAAAAAGGAGGCTCAGGGGAGACCTTATTGCTCTCTACAACTACCTGAAAGGAGGTTGTAGTAAGGTGGGGGTTGGTCTCTTCTCTCAAGTAACAAGCGACAAGACAAGAGGAAATGGCCTCAAGTTGCGCCAGGGGAGGTTTTAGGTTGGATATTGGGAAAAATTTCTTTACAGGGAGGGTTGAAAAGCATTGGAACGGGCTGCCCAGGGAGGTGGTGGAGTCCCCATCCCTGGAGGGTTTTAAAAGACTTGTAGGTGTGGTGCTGTGGTGGTAGACGTAGTACTGTTAGGTTAACAGTTGGACTCTATGATCTTAATGGTCTTTTCCAGTCAAAACAACTATATGACTCTATGACTTCCAGATCAATTTGTCTAGAAAGATTTGACATTTTTCATTCAAAGAAAGTGACTTTACCGTTAGTTCCTCGTATCTGATGAAAAGCCTGCAGGAAGTTAAACTGCAGGCATTACCTTGGTTTTATGGTTTTCTGAGCTTTGTTCCTCATAAAGACAAAAGCAGGGAGTAGAGAATGACTGAGCCATAGTACTGGGAACGGACACTATGACCAACTGACCTCTGAAGCAGCAAAAGTCATCCAACTTCCCATTTGTTCTCTGGTCAGAAAGGGGGAGTGTAGCAATTTCCCTGACCCATTCGTTTCTCACTGTGTCAGGATCCCACAGGCCAACAAAACACAACATCCATATCAGAGTAGGGGCAGAAACTTGTACGGGAAGAAATAAACCGCAAATAAAGCAGAGTTGTAAACTTATCGAAGAAGTCCTGTAAGAAGCAGGAAACCATTTATAAATCTAGTCCACTTCTGGGAAATTGGTCATGTAGGATATAGGGATGGCAGAACTTGTGGCACAGCACTTGTCCTCTGGCTTGTTCTTGGACGATGAGCAAAGAGGCTAAAAAATGTCCTTATTTATCTGTGTCTTGCATGACACATAGCAATGAGGTGCAGTAATCAGCACGAACACACAGTGATTTAAGGTTCAGCATTCATTGTATCTCATTTCCTGGGAAGTTCCAAGTAGTAAAATCATTCTTGACAGCTTGTCCTTACACAAGAGCTACGCGTAATTTTCACACTGAAGTGACTACATGGTCTGAAGTTTGGATGTAAGAGGGCGAAGTGTCAGGAGTAGCTCGATTTTATGACACAGGATGGTTGAATGTCTCGACAGGGATGAGTGTCTCCAGAACTGTTGACTTTGTTGTTGACAGCTGCCATCTCACCATGGTTATTAGATCACTGCTTGCCTCTGATCTTACCCATTCACATGGTGGTGTTGAAATCCTGGGGGAGTGACAGCAGAGAAAGATGTCATCTTTAGGTAGTAAGATGTGCAATATAAATTTTGAAAACTTTCTAGATGAAGGGTTTGGGTTTTGACTTCGGGGTTGAGTTGCTTCCACCCCACAATACACATATAATCAGTTTTAACTTGGGGGGAGGTTTTGATTGATTTTTTGGTTTTGTTTTAAGGAATTTTTTTTTTCCTTAAATGTTACCATAGTATGCCTTGGCCATACTCCTTTATAAACCATTTTCCGAAGACTGTGTGACTAATATTGATCTTTTTTTTTTTTCCAGGTCTGTTGTCCTCTTGCTATAAAACAAACAGGGTTGTTGTTTTTTTTTTTTCTCCTTTTTTTCCCCTCTCTTTTGGAATCTTGTTGGGCCAAAAAGAAAGTAAGGGTTGATCTTTCAGTTTCTGCTCTGATAAACTACACCTCTTGTTTTCACATCACTTCATTGATAGAAAAGCAATGAAATTTACTCTTAGACCGTATCACTGACCCTCAGCTCTATCATAAGGAATTTCCTTGAGTGAGGATATCTCAGAATACCCCAGTCATAGTGTTTTGTGAATTCTCAATCGTTTTCAGGTAGAAAAGGTTCTTGAACTTCAGCTGTCACACCAAGCTCTAGTCCATGGGGTAGAAGGTTCCTGTAATCATTGACTTTTGTGTAAGATCCAACCTGGTAGATGTGTTCTCACCAGCTCTGAGTGCAAGGCAACTCACCCCTCAATGTGTTCATCTCATTCACACTAACAGCCCTCAATGTGTTCATCTCATTCACACTAACAGTACAAACATGGGCAATTACTAGTTGTTGGGTGACAAATCTGCAGCCCTGCCAGTTGTGTAAGTTCCGTACTAGCGGATCTATCTTCCAGGAATTTGAAAAGGTGAAAAGTTCCTTCCACTTGACTCAGACAAAAAACGTATATTCATGACCAAAGACAAGGGTTTGAGCAATAATTCTCAAAAGGGTGAAGAAGAATAGCTGTGAAGAAAGAGAGAGAACTGGTTACACAACATGGTTTATTGTAAACCATTGGTGAGAGCAGAGCAGTGCCAGCATAGCTGTAAAAGGGCACAAGTGAGTTGAAAACCATATTTGAGAAGAACAGAGCAATGTAAGTAGTGTCTTCATCTGCTCTGATGCACTTGTAACATTATGAAAGTGAGAGAGTTATTAAAAAATCTTTAAAAAATCTCAAAGAGGGCAGAAGCACCTGATCACGGTGCTGTCAGAGAAAGTCAGGCATCTTAAATACTCAAATATATGCTCTTTATTGGTGTTTATTTCTTTATTTCTTCCAGCTTGGACAAGAAAATTAGAGTAACTCAGCTACATACTTCTGCAAAGTAACTTTTTATTGCTTTTTTTTTCTTCTTCCTGGATAATAAATCTCAAGAAAAAAGTTGATACAACAGCAAGCAACATGTTGTGGTCTTTTGTCCACAGTCACCATACAGAACACTTTTTGAGTAATGAGAAAGAAAAATTACAGATAGGTGTCACGGATTAACCCCAGCTAGCAACTAAGCACCACACAGCTGCTCACTCCCTCTTCTCTCCACCTGGTGGGAATTGGAAAAAAAAAAAAAATAAAGCTTGTGGGTTGAGATAAGAACAGTTTAATAACTAAAATAAAATGTTATAAGAGTAACAATAATAATAAAATATAAAAAATATAAAAATATAATAATAATAATAATAGATGCACAATGCAATTGCTCACCATCCACTGACTGATGCCTGAGCAGCCTTCCATACTTCCCGGCCAGCTCCCCTAGTTTATAAACTGAGCATGATGTCCTATGGTATGAAATGTCCCTATGGCTAGTTCAGGTCAGCTGTCCTGGCTGTGTCCCTCTCCCAGTGTCATGTGTACCTGCTTACTGGCAGAGCATGGGAAACAGAAAAATCCTTAATTTAGGACGAGCACTACTTAACAACGACTGAAATATCAGTGTGTTGTCAACAACTAGAACATCAACGTATTATCAACATTATTCTCCCCCCACTAAATCCAAAGCAAAGCACTGAATCAGTTACTAGAAAGAAAATTAACTTTATTCTAGCTGCAACCAGGACAATAGGATGTTTGAAATTTTTTTAAAAACAAGTTCTGCCAATTGTGGAGAGGAA
Organism: Bucorvus abyssinicus; assembly: GCA_009769605.1. NCBI lineage: Eukaryota > Metazoa > Chordata > Aves > Bucerotiformes > Bucorvidae > Bucorvus > Bucorvus abyssinicus. Next base: position 14,012,162 of record CM020028.1, read on the forward strand.
AGAAGACATCTCAGATCAAGTGGGACACCAGAGAACCCTCCTAGAGAGTTACACATTCAATTGCACAATGCTAAGGCATTGCCCTGATCGCTGCTGTACATTTTCATAATATTAAAAACACCCTCAGAACTATAGTGCAAGAAGGACCATGATTAAACTCTCAAAACCAAAGAGATTGATATTCAGCTAGAAGTAGTGGGTATGACTTCACTCTGTGTAATTATGTCACTAAAATAATGTCAATAAACACGGTCTGAATACTATAGCTCAAAGTATTTGCAAATCAGTAAGTAAGTAAACTTCACAGCAGCTGTGTGAGGTTACTTTTTCAGTGTTAATATTAAAATATTCAGGAAGAGCCTGCTACTAGTGTCATAACTGCTGTATAAGTGCAGGCAATTATTTCTATGCACATCCCTCTACTTTGGCATAGAAGTTCTGTCCAAGTCAGAGGGAGGGAAACTGAGGCAATGACATATCACAGGCAAGGTTTATAGAAACATTAGTGAATTAGGAGCAGAAGTCCTCAGAAAATAATGTTGAGATTTGAGTTCCTCCTTCAGTGCAATATCTTTGAAAGTCTCACCTCAAAGGAAGAAATATTCAGCCAGGGCGGTAGTTCTGCAAACGCACACTTTTTGGACATTGATTCTTTTTCTTCAGGATAGCGAACATTGCTTAACATGATTTATCCAAGACCAGAAATGGAATTAGTGGCTGGGCAAGAAGCAAAATCCAGGGCCCTTCCTCCCCTCTCATTTTCTAGACATTAGCTCATGTTCTTTATAAACTACATGTTGCAGCGTCATCACTATCACAGTCTGCATTAAGCTTTAATTTGGGATGATTTGGCATCTGTTGTGATTAAATTGAACTCTTATCATAACCCAAATACAGTCCTCGCTGCGTGTTTTCCCAGAATACAACAATATTGGCTTGACACCAAGCTGGCACTCTGCACCCTAGACCTTGGCTGGGAGATGATATCCGTGGGTATGTACGCATGGAAACACCTCTATATGCCCACGCACGCACACTCACACACACCCACATCCGCACACTGTTTCAAGCACAAAGCAAATACACTAGAAAATCTCCGGAAGACATATGGAAGCTGCAAATTTATTTGAGATGTAAAAAACCCCCTTGATTCAGTTTGAAACATCAGTCCCCGCTCTCGGTGGCTGTAAGGTAACTGAAGCCTTTCAGAAACCAGCATTAAGTGAGTCCATCTAAGAGGGCTGCTCCAAGCCTTTAAATAAAATTTTAAAAAATCATTATTTTTCCTTTTATTTGAACACAAACCTGGTGGCACCCCTTCCTTCCCCAGCCTCTTTCTTTGCTGGCAACAATTTGTGAGTAGAGGTGGGAAAAGCACATTGGACATCCCATCCATCAGAATAACCGGGCAAGTCACTTGGGCCTCACTGTCTTCTTATGCTGCTTGTTTGCAGGACCTATTTTTTTTTTTAAAGAACAGAGCCCTTCAAGCTGATTAGTAACAAGCTGTGTCTCCGGATGCCAAAGGGACAACACAGTGCCACTTTGTAAAGAAGTAGATTGGCTGTCCTCCCCACTCGGAGGGAGAAGGGCCTGGCTGAGAAATGCACTTGGATGGCACTGAAAGCAATTTGTCAAGCTCATCAAAGGGTCTCTGCACCTCGTCGGAGCCAGCCTTGGGAGAGGGAGGAGGGAAATCTCCATCCCAAGACTGTCTCTGTCACACTGGGAGATTAAGAATTAGCCTTTGTCCTTGGAAAAAGTCAGGGAGGGGAGGGATGGCTCCTGGGAGAAACCTCACTGTCCAACACTGGCCAACATCATGGCACTTTACCTTGGCAGGCCCTACTGATCTTGCACCCTCCCAGTACCTTCAGGCTGCTTTTTTATTGCCTTCAAAGGGCATTTCTCCTCTGCTGAATCACAGTATGCTTTGTTCATCCCTCTTCCCCAAACAGTAGAAAAGATGCTGTGCAAGAAGCACCCAAAGGAACGAAATGTAGTCAATCCCTTGATGCAGGAGAGCGATTGTCTCAGAGGGCTCTGGCACGCAGCAGCTCTGAGGTCTGAGTACATTGCGCTTCCCACTACAGCCAGCTCTGGCTTGGCAAAGGTTTTCCTTCCAATGACTTATCTGCAGGGGCAGCAATACTCCCCCATTGGTCTCATTCTTCCAGCCTCCCTCTCCCACCTCAACCATGGTCAACTTCTGAGACACAACTGCAACCTAGTCTAGCAGCCGTCATTTCTTTTGTCCCCATTTCAGGCAAAGACTCTTTCAAACTTCGCAAGGCTTTGAAACGACTTAATCCAAGGAGAGAATGTTTGCAGATCACATTTGCTGGAGTAAATGTTGCTTTTAGATTTCCTGTCCCTCTTTTACCTCTGATGAGGGAGCGTGTTCCCCAGTGACATAGTGCCAGCAAGCAACAGAATGAGTAACGCGTTCACCGCACAGCGCGTGTCTTTCTGCTGCTCACACATTGTGTGGGCTACAGTGCTGCTCTGATGTGGTTCTCTCTTTGCCTGGTTCAACAGAAATGTTCTGCAGACCTCCATCATCAAAAGGATTGCTTGCATGTCCTTCACCACTGCCATTTCATTGAACATTTGTCACTCACTAGATTAGATGTGAGCTTCGCCTTCAGGTAGCTAAGCTTATGTTATGTCCCGATTTGTTTGTCAGCCTGATTTTCATAGGTGCTTCAATTTCTAATGAGATGGCTGTGGAAAAACAAGGAATGAAGCAAGATATCCAGATGTTTTCAGTCAGCTGTGAGGCACCTAGTGACTTTTACGGTGTGTTATGGAAATGCCCTAGATAAAAATTAAAAAGGAAAATGAGGTATGTAAAATGCTTTAGGGCATCATATAAACAAAAGAAAGGATCCATCTTTTATGGTTCCAGGCAAAGCTGAACATCTAGGAGTGCCACTGGATTTTTCAGCATGGAAAAAGAGAGAGGAGACTGATCCAGGATAAATAAATGCACAGCACCATGAAAAAATATCTGCAGCAAAGCAGAACCCAGATACACGGATATTCGCATGTATTGTGTGTTCTCTGGAACACTTTAGGAACCAACAGATTAACTTCATAAAGTTAAGCTTTTGGTTATTTACCTCCCGCCTCCACAGTGGATAGTCTGTCCACTGTCCTCCTCTTACTCATCTCTTCACCCTGTCTTCCCTGCATTTTGTACCTTTAGTAATTAGACAGCAGTTATAAGCCAAATTGTCTTTGCCAAGTAGGATTAAGCTGGAATTACCGGTGTTGGTGATGATCTAATAGTCAGTATTTTATTTTGATTGGAGAGGGAAGAGAGACTTCAATTTCAGAAAGGTGTTTGACGCAGGGTGGAATAAGTCCAGGGCTTACAGGTTGTCCAAGGAGGGGATACTATGTTCTGAAATACAGGAGGTGTCAGAAGCCCTGTGAGAAGGGTAGAAGCTAAGCAGCCCAGTTACTGTTCGTATGTTGTACTAATGGATGAAAATCGTCTACTCTGAAAGCCACTGAGGAAAGGAGCTCCAGAGCTGGGAGAACAAATTCCTATTAAGGCAGTGACAAAGGTCACATCATCATCAGGGCCAGGTACTAAGCAAAAATGGGAGTGGTCCAATGACATATTCCAGTGCGAAGCAGAGGAGAGGCAAATCATACTGGAGTAAATGTTAATGAAGAAGATCTAAAATAAAAAAGGATGGACAAATGATGAGGTATTGGGAAGAGATATAAAAAGGGATGCAGCGTTTTGACAAGGGATGTTCAAAGTGCAGCCAACTCAGTTCCATCTCCAGCCTGCTTGGCTGGAGGAAACAAAGCAGAACAACCTTTCTAAAAGCGTCTGAAAAGAATCAGAGAACAGTTCCTGCTGTGGCTGATTTTTCAGGCTCCAGTTCAAGCACACCATGGCCTGTTTGTTCCCACAGTGCAGGGCTGACCTTAAAATCTTTCACGAGCTTTTGCTAACTGCAGCCCAGCTAGTTGCAGGGTTCCAGCCATCTGCTACTATTTTTAACTTCCCAGGATGCAGGCAGCTTTCTTTAGCTACTGCTCCTCTGGGGATCACCTTAAACAGAACAGCATGGAGCAGCCAGGCCCCCTGTTAGCATCCCTGGGATCCTGCGGCACTGAAGTGCAGCAGAAAAGGAGGCAGGACTAACCTTGTGAAAACGAGGATGTTTAATGGAAGATCCATTCCTATGAAATCTCAGCTTCGGCAGGGCTACAAGGCTTTATGCTTCAGTATGTAGCCACCAGGTAGCAGTTAGGGCAACTGAGTGAACTACCAGCTGGCTTTGGGTAAGGAAGATGTGGAAAAAACGGAACTTTTGTGTCACCTTCAGAGAAAGATTTCTTGCCTTTAGGTGGGTGTTGAAGATCATAGACACGGACAGAGAAAGTTGTTTATTCAGAAAGTTCACTTGCCCTCCTGTTAGAAACATTAAACACCCAAGTTGAAGGTTTCCTCTACAGCCTAGCAGCCCACAGGCTGCCCTTCCTACTTGCATCTCCATCAGAGCAGGTTTTGGTTCCAAGCATTCCCAGAGAATGTCCCAAGTTTGCTTTGGCTGCCCTGTCCCATGAAGTCTCATGAAAGGTCTTGAAAATCTTTACAGAACAGCCAAACTGCTTCCCCCAGCCTAGGGGGCAGATTAATCAGACAATGATGTTCCAAAATGTTACTGTTCCTCTGGATTTCCATCACAGTATAAGCAAATGCTCTCTATCTAAATCTAGATGTTATTGGGAGGCAGTTGACACATTTGAATATAAAATCCTCTCTCTCCAGACAGGCTTTCTTAACGAGACTGCACTGAATGTTTTCTCTGATGCTCAACACTCATGCTGGCAAAGCATTATATTTTATATTTGATAATTTATATATTTGCCCTTTAGATGCTAAACTGAGTTATAAGTTCAAAACTGGAGTGTAAATATCAATGTCAAGTATTGCAAATGCTTTTATTTTTGTTGAAAATTTTGTGATATTTTATGTTTTATTTAAAACATAAGGCCCTGTCTTGGTGTTCTGCTTACATTTGTATGTATAGACATACACAAGGAAGACTGGTCTCTATTAGAGTTGATCAAGGCCTCATCAATATTGTCAGAGAAGTTTCTAGTTATTCAGCTAATCCTATTTTTTTTCATCTGAATAGCTTCTCATGTTTCACTAACTGAATTCAGTAGATCTGCAGTGACTTTAATGGGCGCTTAGAAAATTACACACGGACTCCTCCCTTGCCAATGCATAAATTAAGATGGCTTGGCTGGCAAGCCAAAATAGAAATTCTCTGGAATATCAGAATTACACTGCATCTCATGATTATTAAAAATAATAATCTGATTCAAAATATTTGCAGAATACAGTATGAAAAGATAATCACAGAATTACAGAATCACAGAATCGCTTTGGTTGGAACCTTAAGATCATCAAGCCCAACCGTTCACCCTGCACTGCCAGGTCATCACTAAACCATGTCCCTCAGAACCATCTCTATATGTCTTTTAAGTACCTCCATGGATGGGGACTCCACCACTGCCCTGGGCAGCCTGTACCAGGCCTTGACAACCCTCTATGCAAAGAAATTTTTCCTAATGTCTAACCTAAGGAGCTCTCTCCTCAGATTTCTTTTCTCCAGACTAGATAATCCCAGGTCCCTCAGCCGTTCCTCATAGGACTTGTGCTCTAGACCCTTCACCAGCTTCCTTGCCCTCCTCTGGATGTGCTCCAGCACCTCAATGTCCTTCTGGGAGTGAAGGGCCCAAAACTGAACACAGTATTATTTAAGGTGTGGCCTCACCACTGCCCCCAGTACAGGTGGACAATCACTCCCCTACTCCTGCTGGCCACACTATTTCTGATACAAGCCAGGATGCCATTGGCGTTCTTGGCCAGCTGGGCACACTGCTGGCTCATATTCAGCCAGCTAACAGCCAACACCCCCAGGTCCTTCTCCCCGGGCACTTTCCAGCCACTCTTACCCCAGCCTGCAGCATTGCAGGGGGTTGTTGTGACCCAAATGCCTCCCTCCCCCATAAAAGTACAAGCATAAAGAAAAGAAAAGAAAAGAAAAGAAAAGAAAAGAAAAGAAAAGAAAAGAAAAGAAAAGAAAAGAAAAGAAAAGAAAAGAAAAGAAAAGAAAAGAAAAGAAAAGAAAAGAAAAGAAAAGAAAAGAAAAGAAAAGAAAAGAAAAGAAAAGAAAAAAGAAAAGAAAAGAAAAGAAAAGAAAAACCAAAGCAAAACACCAAAACCAAACCAAAAGTAAACCAGGTTTGTTCAAATCATGCTTAGGAATATAATCCCAACCGCAGTCTGAGTCTGTCAGTTGCATCTTCGCTGGGATAACAGGAGTTGGAAAAGTGTGTTCTGCACAGACTCATTAGTAATTTTATATAACTCTGGCCCACATACATGCTTTTGCATACGTAAGACTACATGCACAAAAGTTTATACACCTACACGTACACACTTTCTACTGAGTCACATGAAAGTCATACACCCGTCTGAGAATCCATCTCGGCACAATGCGCCTACCACAACAGCATGTGTGATCCCACTCCTTCCCACCCCTCAGCTATCACTGAATCAATGCTTTGCCGATTAATAACATCTGCAGACCTAGCAGATCTTCCACTTCTATTCCATTTTCTCTATGCATGCAAAACATTGAAATGAATTTACTAAGCTAACTCACAGGCCTGGGCACCATTTAAACCATTTACGCTGATTTATATTTGGAATACATGCGTACTGGTGAAACCCTACCATATTTCTGAGGCCATTATTAAAATTTAACAATGATTTCAATGTTTGAATGGACTCAGGAAGCAGCTATTATTTATCAAGAAGCCAAAGTCAAGGCTTCTTAACAATATTGGACAGAACTGACTAATTGGACAAACAATCCTTTAAGGAAAGAAAGAGGTTATTGTTCACGCAGTGAAAACTGTAGCATAATAATTAACCACTCTGCATGTTTCGATAAAAGGTCAGACGCAATAAAAGTGCAAAGTGCTTGAAAATTCCTCGTGTGACAAGCCAAAGTACTTGAAAGAGGACATAAACAGAACTCAAACATACAAATATGAAGTTTCTAAATCACTTCAATGTCTACATAAAGCCTAGGTTGTTTTTAAGGTCCCTCAAAGTCTAAAGTTCAAGTTTCGAACAGATTCACAGTTTCATTGCTGACGAATTCAGTCAGGAGACAGAAGTCAGTAATTTCTCCAAGTTCTCTGAAAACAGATATTCCCAGATCGCACTTGATCCACATCTAGAGGACCAAGACTCTTACCAAAGGTGTTGTTCACCATATTTGATTTTAATTTTCTAGAAGCTCATTTCCGTGGACCCACTGGACAGAGATAGGTCACAAGTGAAAGTAATTTCCTCCTAAAAATGTCACTAAGACATATTCAGTTATTTCAGGATAGGAATTACTATAGGATTTATTTTGTATTAGTAAGTAAAATTGTCCAGTGCATTTCTGCTAGGCCCAAGAGCAAGTAGTATGATATGATTTGCAACAATACAGCTAAACTCTTCTCCTCCCAGTCCAAGATGTCTTCTTCCCATCTGCATGTTTGGAACAACCTAGGCACATCCTACCTTCTCACTAGCACTGTACGGAACAGAGTCAAGTTGTGCCTGATGGCAATTAAGAGTCTGGGCAGGAGCAGGACAATGCTAGAGAGCATTGGTTTTTGTTAGTATAGGAGTAGTGTAGATGATGGTGTAGACCTCCAGGAGGAAAAGAGCATCTGGGGTAATCCTGGGCTGGGTAATGATGCACTGGTGCTGGATAGGCAGTTGGGTTGCAGGGGGCAGTTGGATCTAGAAAGCTGCTTGTGATGCAGGTGGTTCCAGCCTGAGTTCTGGCACATGGTGTCAGGCTGGTGAAGAAGAGAAGGACCTAATTCAGGCTCTGAGTGCCACATCTGGAGCAGTGTGTTTTGGGAGGGTTTAGTTTTGTTTTGTTTTGTTTTGTTTTGTTTTGTTTTGTTTTGTTTTATTTTAAGGAACAGTTTAGATAGAAAGATGTTCTTCCATGTACGATGCACTATGGTCATCTTTGGCTCACACCCCTAGCAGCATGTCAGGAGTTTTCTTGACAATCACAAGAACAGGTGTTTTCTTAATTTCTTTTTTCAGTAGTGAAGTACAACTTCCACGTTCCTTCCAGTCTTTTACCTACAAGCCATGTAAATGGAAACGTGAACCCAGATTCATAAAGCATTTTCTCTGCATTCAGTAGACGAAGGCAAATGCAAAAAGATGTAAATCTGTCAGCCTCAGTATTGACAAGAATCATCATAAAATTTACCCTAGAGGCAAAATACCTACCTGTGGCAAATGAATCTCAGTCGGTCAGTTCATGTCTCCTTCATCAACAACCTATACAAAGACTCATTGAAGTACACTGGGATATTAACAGAAATGGCCTAACAAGGATTAGCAAGGAATAAGACCTACAAAACCCAGAGACTCACTGCATAATTCGCACTTCCGGTGGGACTTTCCAGGCTTCTCCAGCAGCCGCAGACAGGTTAGTGCTGCTTGGATAGAGAGGTAGTGTGTCATGTTGACACATCATAGCTCTTCCTTGCCTTCCCAGATTGAATTAAGTGTTTGAGATTCACGCCCATGCCTGGCTAATGACCAGCCAGAGCTGAGATCGGACCCCTTAAAGCAGACATGAAAGTGCTGGTGGCCACACCCTAGCATCACAAAAAACATTTGACATTACTATGACAACCCAAAACACTGAAAAGCCAGATAGAAATATAATTCAGGTCTTCTTTCACTCCCTGAGCAATGTTAAAAGATTTTTGGGTGAATGAGGTTTGGCTCCAAGACAGAAAATACAGTCACAGAACAAGTGACTTCTCTTCCCGTCCAGCACTGATAGGATATAGATTCGGGCAGGCCCTCTCCCCTTTAATTCATGCCAGGTTCTTGATTAAGAAATAACGTGAAATGATGATACACAAAAAAGCTGGAGAGCTCCAAAGGAAGACAAGTGGACAGACTGTTACCTGCAAGTGCTCCATGTACTTTTCAGAAAAAAAAAAAACAAAAACAAAAACAAACCAGAAAAAATTATTACTGTTTCCAGCAATTGCACTTAACAGCCACTTTTTGCCAAGAGTTGCTGTTTGGCTCCCATGCTTCCAGGGAACATTGTTTTGTTTGTTTTCAATTGAAAAAAAAAAAATTATTAATAGATGGTCTCTCTAGGTTTTTGTCTAGGAGTAAGGATACACCCTTTAGAAAAGGGAACTGACCACGAGATAAAGGGAGAAGAGATTAAACAGAGGGATCATCTTTAACTGTTAGTCCTTCTCAGGACCTTGAAAATGAAGTGCCAAGGAAAAGAAGAGAAAGGGGAAAGAAATTTCTAGAAATGGCACAAAAATGGGCAAATAGTATCCTTACGCTGATCATTTTCCACAAGCTTCTTAATTCTTACCCTAAGACGAGAATAGAAACAAAACAGAGGAAATGGCACAATCAGGGCAATTCAAGGCAAAGTTTAGAGCATGACAGAGCAGGAAGTTCAGGAGATCATGAAAAGGGGAGTGTACTGTGTTTCTGGGGTTCTTTTTTTTAATCAAAATCTATAAATCTCATAACACAGTGATTGAAAAAGTTAAAGACCTTTCATTCAAACAGGCATGGCTCAAGGGCATGAGGGTGTATAGTTCAACCAAGGTGAAAGGAGAACAAATCCTCTTGAATGCTAATAAAATGCAGTAATCAGTTGCCTTTTATGCAGTGTGTCACTTCTCTCCATCCATTCTTCGTTCCTGTGTTTATTTTGTGCTCAACCTCTATACCAAATTCTGAAATATATTTAGCACAGTATTATACACATCTGAAAACCATTACAGCTGGGGCAGCTAACTGGTTCTGCCAATCACTAGTACCTGTCCATCTCTCCCTGCAGTATTAGACAGGATGTAAGTGAATGGGAATTGCCATGGGCAGGCATCCATGGTTACATGGAAGTGGTCAGATCTCTAGCAAGTTTTACTCAGAAGCAAAGTCACACAGCAACAAATAACAGATCTGGTGATAAACTGGGGTTTTAAAGAGTTGGGGTCAAATTTTTCTTCCCCAAAATGAGCTTTGACTGTGACAGACAACGACTTGACACACCTTGAGCACTGTGTTCAGTTTTGGCCCCTCACTTCAAGAAGGACATTAAGGTGCTCAAGCCTGTCCAGAGAAGGGCAAGGAAGCTGGTGAAGAGTCTGGAGAGCAAGTCTTATGAGGAACAGCTGAGAGAACTGGGGTTGTTGAGCCTGGAGAAAAGGAGGCTCAGGATAGACCTTATCGCTCTCTACAACTACCTGACAGGAGGTTGTAGCAAGGTGGGGGTTGGTCTCTTTTCCCATATAACAAGTGACAGGACGAGAGGAAACGGCCTCAAGTTGTGCCAGGGGAGGTTTAGTTTGGATATTAGGAAAAATTTCTTTACAGAGAGGGTGGTGAAGCATTGGAACGGGCTGCCCAGGGAGGTGGTGGAGTCCTCATCCCTGGAGGGGTTTAACAGACCTGTAGGTGTGGTGCTGATGGACATTGTTTTGGGACCCTGACAGTGCAGGGTGTACGGTTGGACTGGATGATCCTAAAGGTCTCTTCCAACCAGATGATTCTGTGATTCTGTGATTCTATGACTTTGACAGGCAATGGCTTGACTTGGACAGACGATGACTGTGGCTTCATCGAGAACAAGATTTCACTGAGAGGGTTCAAGCAAAGTATCGTTGCTCTCAAATCAGAATTTAGTGTGTTAACTCCCTTAATAGATCTGCACATGTTAGATTTGTCCAATAGCACAAGGGAATCTTGAGGTCCACGGGAACTGTGCCTTCTCAGGAGCATCATTCACAGCTCTGTGTGTGATTTGATCTCAAGAACCTAAAGCAATATGATCTCATAGAGGGTTAATGTTCATAGGTTTAATTTCACAATTCAGCTTTGGAAAGTCTAAAAAATGACGGGTTTGTCCCTAGAAGGAATTCTCGGCTCAGTAATTTCTGTAGTATCAGATGACAGATACACAAAAATATGGTCCTTTCAAGGACATCAAGCTTGAGTAAATTGAAACCCAGACCATTGAAACCATTCTTGACACAGGTGTTTACTAAAGCCCAGGCTTCAACTGAATCATAACAGACGTATTTCTTAATACGTGTGTGACTCTTGGCACGTCCAAACTTCAGCTGGACAGAAGAAGGTAAAACACTGAAATACTATGAGAAACTCTTTATTAGTATTATTGTGTTATTTTAATTTTTAAAAACATTAAGCTGTGAATTGTGACTGGTCCAGCTGGTGGATATGGAAAGACAATGGAAGCTTCCTGGCTTATTGGCTGTCATTATGTTATGTTTCAATCCCCTTTCTTTCCCTGCACGTGTTAAAAAACTATGTAGAGTCGAGAGACGTGAAATCTAAAATTAAATTGCCACAGTCACAATGGGGAGGCGGAGCTTGTGTTTACTTCTAAAGATAGATGACTAAAGTTAGGACCCATATCTCAGATTGTCTATAGAATCAATGGAGCAGCAGAGGTTTCTCCAAGGACAAACTCAAAGCACCTTGCTCAAGCTTCTTCTAAGTTGTCTTGTGCTGGTGCATGCAAAAACCAAACAGTGCTTTGCCAGCTGTCTAAACCACAGAATGAGTGCATGTGTGCTGCTGCTGCTGGCTATCCCTGCTATGACAACTGCTCCTCAGACTAAACAAGATGGATCATCTTTTCATTGCTCAACTCTCCCCAAGAAAAGTCTGGGAGAACTTATCTGGGATGGCCCATACTGGTAACTGTGTTCCTGTGTTTAAGAATATTCCCCTGTGCTTTTTCATTTCCGAGCATCTGAGTAGCCTCTCTCCGTAGGTATTTGATACGCTGTGGGCTACCTGACAGGGTGGCTACTGAGACCTTGGCAGGTGATCCCTAGCTAATCTATGAAAGCATCTACCCTTTATCATCTTTTCCTGTTAAAATGTGTGATAAATACAGAGGTTTGTCCCTGGGAACTGCCAGGGCACAGACATGGTCTGTTTGTCTGTAGGTCAGGAAATATCAGCGAATACATCACGGGAGCAGTTTTAAACAACTGTGTTCCAGGCTTCCTCTTGATGGCAGGGAGGATTTATTGAGTTTCTCAGCGATCACATGTAAATACATTTGCCCTCTTGACATCCATTACTGTTTCGATACTTGCAGCTTCATTCTTTTATTTCCTTTGCTGAGAATCTTCCAACTATTTTAATGAGATGAGTGTGCTTGTCTAGCACAAAGCAAACGTGTTTGTGCCAGGAGTGGGAAGACCATTAGCAGCTATGGCCTTGCACTCTTCAGAAATTGTAGTTCTCAGTTCAGGATCTAACTACGGCAAAAACACTTTAAATGTGGCATTCAGCTTTTCCTCCTGTAAGAAGGGAGGGGGGTTACACGTGGAATTCTGTTGGAATATGTTTGTCATGGGTTAGAACTTAATTTCCAAGAGCTTTACTGTAAATTGTTCAAACTTTATCACTGTGAAAAAATACACCAAGAAATCACACTTCATTTACTTTGGTCTGTTTTTTTTCTTCACTGGTGAGAGTTATTGTACCTTGTTCATCTATTTTATTTACTATTGTGGAGATCAAAAGCAGCAGCTAGAGCAGCTAACATGACACAGTCCTATCAGACACTAAATGGAAAGGCAGTATTGATTGTCTTCAAAGTTTTGGACTTTGAAGTGTAGAAAATAGGCCAAGATACTGCTCTTGTCAGGGTGTAGACTAAGGAACAAATTGTGAACCTTACATTTTTCCCATCACTATACGTGTTAAGTTACCTCACGCTTGTTAAAATAATACACTGTGGGTGACTTCTGCAACTGTTCTGGATGCAAAGCAAAAAAAAGGGTTAATTTGGTGTCAGTGGATGCACTAGGACACCAGCAAATAAGGTTGGAAAAATTATTTTGGAAAGTGGGCACAAGGTTGTGGTTGATATATCATTTGTGTATATATGAAGGCCATATAGGACTGATGAAGGGTGAGCAAGCCTTGCTGATGACATCTTGGCTTTCTAACTTTCTCTCTCCTGCTTCATTTCTAAGTATAATTTAGCTGGCTCTCCCTTCCAGGGGAGGACCTGCTTTGCCTGCCATGCACGGACCGAAGCTTCCTTTCCCCAAAGGCCAGCAGCACATCAAAGGAGCAGGCAAGAGCAGAAGAGCAGAACTTGCCTCAGTCTTACAGGTTGGCACCTGAAGAGTGGTACAGAAAACGAACTTGCGTTGGTGTGGCAAGGTAAATTAAAAATCACGAATCATGAGCATTCCATGTGCAGGCACAACAGTTTTTGTTTATTTTTAAACCACCCCAAGATCCCATCATGCTGTATGTACATAGACAATACACAGGATAGCACAGCACATGGAGACAAGATAAAATGTATAGATGTATGTGGTTTCAATTCGCCAGTCATCTCTCTTTTTTTTTTCTTTTTTCATTGTACATCTGCTCAGCTTGAGGAAATGATCCCAGCTATATGGATTCCCATGTCCACATCGTCTCTCTAACAGGAGACACCCATCATATTACCTCTGGGGTGTTTGGCTGAAGGGTAAAGTGTGCAGCTTTTTATGTAGGTTCCTCCAGGCCTCATTTCTTAGGTAAAACTCTTTAGTGCAGAACAAGACATATCAGCGTGTGTCTGCTTCAATGATATTCTAGAGTTAGTAGGTAAGACCAGCTAATGCTTTGGGTTATTCAGGAAATCATAAGTATCTCACACACAAAAATGAAAACAGAAAAGAGTTTTCCACATCACGCAGAGTGTTAAATTTCTTTACGTTTCCGGGGTCATTTATTTTGCTAAGCACTGCTGCAATTCCTTCCACCTGTCTTATGCTCTTATTTTCTTACAAAACAGTATACTAGGCTTTCTGTATAAAACATATATATAAACATTTTATATATATATATATTTATAAAAACCAAAGCAACGACCCCCAAAATGGGCTTGCACACAGGTCCATATTTGTCCCTCGTTAGGAAACACGCTGTGTGTGTATCTATTGACTGTCCCTGAATGTCACAGCTTTTGCTATTAGAATGGGGTCAGGAAGAAAGGGCACTTTTCCTTGTTTGCTTTAAAACATACAGTTAATTTATGAAAGATGAACAAAAGCAGAGCAGCTACAGGAACAATCAGATCCTGTTTATATACTGGCACCTTGTTGTTGCTGTTGCCATTGTTATTGCTGCTCTCCAACTTGACTTCTAGTTTTTGCTTCCCAGGAATTAATGCATCTATACATTTTTTTGTTATATATTCCCTCCCCTCACAATGCAGGTTCAGAGAGAATGAAACACTAGAAAATTTAAATGCATTCCGGGACTCTGGACATTCTTGTCCAGCTTAACTTTCCTGGCCCTTTTTCTCAGAGATTATCAATCATTTGGAAAATTACAGTCAATTCAACATAACAAGTAATTTTTAGTGGCCTTTCCTTCCAAAAGATGATTTGGGTCACCAATTTGAGATCACTTTTCACATGCACTGCTGGCGTTAGGTATCAGCCTTGCATATTTGTATAAACTCTCTTTCCGGTACGAGGTCTCCATTACTGGTTTAGATGGTTCTCTGTCCTCGGTATCTATTCTTTCAGCAAACAGACTGATCATTTGAACTACTTTTCATTACTGAGTGATGTGCTGAGAGAACCACTGATGCTAAATACACCAGAAAATTTGGAGGGAGGGGTTAAATTTCAGCCCAATTTATGTAGCTCACACAAGAATGTCTAGTGTCTTCTTGGCCTGAAGATTTTGTAATTGAAAAACCCCAGATATAGAAATGTTATTAAGATTGGGGGCAAAAAATGGAAAACCATATTGAATTAAAAAACCAAGTACTTCTTGCTGGTTTACAAAGAGTCTATAACACTGATAAAATCTTCGGAAACCAATGTGCTTTTTTTTTTTTTCCCCTTCTCTTTCTTTACTTTGGCTTCATTTCTACCCGGGAGTTCATATCATCTCCTTCTAGATCATACTCTTCTACTTGGCCACTGGTCCACACCTTCATGCGGTCAGTCAGGTCGCTGCTTCTGGGAGCCAGGATGAAGTCGTAAATCAGGGCAGCACTTGCTCCTCCAATGATTGGGCCAACCCAGAAAATCTGAAACACAGTTCCAAGTCCAATTAATACAGCAGGTATTACTGCATTTTAAATCTCCTCTGAGGATTGTCACCGCAAGATTTACAGTGAAAACATTAAAAATACAGCCTGTCATCCGAATATTTACTTAACTGCAGGGCAAGAAACCAGGAATTCTTCATCGTGAATTTGCAATAGACCCAGAGATTAATAACTGTGACTGTGCTGTCAAATTCTGGTATTTAAAATTAAGTATCTACTGGTAAAACATCTCTGTTACTCCAGATAAATGGGGCGGGGGTGGGGACGATGACAATTTCTAAAAGCAACAAGGGCATTAGATTCCATTCTCCCACTGACTTTTGGTGATAGGTGAATTAGAAAGTGATACATAGTGAGGGCTTAATTGGGGGCTTAATTTGCTGTTAACTGCTAGTGATATTGCTGTACTTGTACTGGTCTAATCCCCTAAGGCAAGTAAAGTTTGGAGAGAGAGGTAATAAAAGTATTTTAGTAGACAGGTTGATTTTATTAGAAATAACAGATGATTTTGAGAGATCTGTATGGCCAAAAGGCTCCTGAGTCTGGAAACATTTATTTCTGTTCAGCAACAGCAGTGGTTTAATATGAATTATTACCTCTACTCCTTCTCTCCGTACAAAGGAAAAGAATTTTTAATGAAATTCTGAAAATATTCACTACTAGCTTAGTTACATTGCCTCAGTATCCCAATAGAAGTGTTTGGCAAAATTTCCCCAATGACCTCCTTTTGTGTTTTACTGCTTAGATTTTAATGGCATTCATATCCAAAATTTTTGCAACCCATTGTACTACCACTAAATTTCCATGAAAACCCATGCAACTGGCTGCCAAAATCATGAGTAGGAGAGTTGGAACAAGATGCATTTTAAATATTCAAGAACACATGCTCAGGTAGGGCTTTAATATTAGCCTCCTTTATCGAGCTTTAGTGAAATGTTTTCATGAAGTTCCTTATTTTAACCACAGGAAGTTGTAGGGTTTCCAGAGCACTTACCCATGAAAGCACATAAGCAGACACTTAACTTTAAGAAGATGAATGTTTTATTAGCTTCCAAGTATTGGACGATGCATTTCAGTTTACAAACTTGCTTAAGGACCTTCCTAAATTAGGTTCTTACCAGACTAAGAAGTAGCACTTGATAAACTCAGTTTAAGCAACGAATGCACAATACAGGATTCTTGCAATGAGGCTTTAAAGTTTAAAATATTTGAAATAAATAAACATAAAGGGAAGTAAACAGAAAATCTGCTCTATTACTTTGAACATACACAGTCAGCTTGAGCACTTTGCGGTCTCCTGAGGCTGGTCAGGAGAAAAAGGAGATTGTTTTTGTTAAAGGAAATGGAGATGGCAGCTCACTGACTTGCTGCTCATGATGTGTGTTTAAATGTTTCTGATCTCGTAGATCATGTACATGCAGAGCCTGCTGTAGGCGAAACAAATTTATTCAACTCACCCAGTGATTTTCAAAGTTGTTGGCAATCAGCGCTGAGCCAAAAGATCGGGCTGGGTTAATTCCACAACCGGTGTAATCGATCTAGGAGGTGGAAAGAGAACAAGTGGTGAAACACTGATGCACATGTGGTACCTTCATTGCACAGGAGGGCAAGTGACATCCTGCAGCACGGTTCAGATGCTCACAGCAGCTTCATTCATCCCACACACTCTTCCTCAGGAAAAAGGGGAAAGATTGTTTGCCACGTGCCTGTCCTGTCCCACCAGGGAAACAGGTCCCACTGCAGAAACTCCTCCTAGAAGTGCAACCTCATCACTTATCACCTCAGCCACATGGCCCAAGAAAGAAGGGCTGTGCATGTTGCAGAAACAAGGTTATTCTCTTAAGAGGAAGGAAAAGGAAGAAATTATCATCTACCTATCATCTTCCTGCCTTCATTGACCCATCCTGAGGTGGGACACTGCAGATATCAACAGTGAGAGGTAAAACTTACAGCAAGAAGATGTCCCAAGGCAACAGAAAGACCAATGGCCAAAGGTGCTGATCCTGAGACATCAGTCCTTCTCCGATCAGTGGTGGCAAGGACACACAACACCAGCTGGAAGGTAGCAATGATCTCGATGCCTAGTCCTTGGCCCGCGTTGATTCCCTCTGAAAGCTGCACAGAGAAGAATGGCACAACGAACACTTGTGAGAACCAAATGAGCCAGAGATTTGCCCTCAATAGACTTTACCCATAGAAGTGAACTGTAGTGCCTGGAGACACAGCATTCCTGTGGGACTGGTAGATGTGACACAAGTCCTATGGAAGACTAAAGATATCTAAAATGGCTCTAGATGCCAATGTTAATCAGTGTTCTCTCCAGCTTGGATAGGTAATGAACATGGTCAGTGGAGATGAGATCCATTCAGCTGATGAAACATAGATGATCATTTGAGACTCAATTGAGTAGCTCTGTCTTTTATTTTGTATTCACTAGATCTCATTTTACTACAAGAGCTCAGACCATTAACTCACATGTAGACTAATTTTAGGTGTCTTAGACTTGAACTGGATCTCTGAAACTGAGTCAGGAAAAAGCATACACAGTGAAGTAAAGCAGGTTCTCTGGAAAGACTCACACTGGCAGATGTAGATATTCCTACCATATTGTTAATCGTGGAATCAGCAGAGTTTCTTATTAATGTAAATGATGTAGAACAAGATTTTAATTCTGCTTCTAATCTCTATATTCAGTGGTACCTTAGTTAAGACAGAGAAGCCTGTATCTGAGATGACTAACTTGGAGTTAAACATTGCATGGATAGGATGAAATACGAGCTTGGACTCAGGCCAGAGAAACTGAGACTGTGAGTGACTCAGAGTAGGAAGAAAACTCTGCAAAACTTATGCCCAAGAATAGTGCTATCAGTAGGTTATCCCATCTGACGTAGCCTCTGCATTAAAACTTGCTAGGTCATACACGGCAAAAACATAATTAAATGTTATTTGTGACCTGTCCAGAAACTATGGGAAAACATGCTTTAAATCTGTTGTGTCTTTATGTCCTAATTTCCCCAAAACTAACACTGAATAACCTTAAAACATAAAGCTGTTTAGCTGAACTCTTTCACTTTCCACCTTTACTGTTCATTTTTCTTACTTCTCTGTAACAAAGCAGAATATCAAAACAAATAAGTACTGATAAAAAAGTCATCTAAGTCTTCAGCCAGCATAAAGATGATGAGCTGCATTAAAAACAGGGGAAATATATTTATTTCTAAACCTGGCAACCAGAAGCATTAATAATAGATTTTTATATCTTGTTCTTTAATATACAGGACTGTAATCCTCTGAGTGAGAAGCAGTTTATCCACAGGTAGAAGGGAATTCTGGTTGAAATGGTGGGTATTTTGGTTCTTTCCGCATCCATACAGTAGAAACTGAAATCAGTTAAAAAACCCCTCAGCATTAATAGGAGTTATATGTGAGAAATACAAGTGAAACTTAAATATTTACAGATGAGCTGGTGGCGAAAAATTACATGCTCCAGAAATGCATGCTGAAGGCCTGACACATCACTAAACTGATATTTGCCGTCCCTTCTTAAAAATAATTACTTTTTTTTTTCACTGCAGAGACAGTGGGACTTGTGGCTCTCAACAACTTAGGGTTCAAGTGCATCCCATTGATATCAAAAGTAGTTGCATCACTTTAAGAATCTGGACTATAGACTCTGGAAAATATCTC
Organism: Bucorvus abyssinicus; assembly: GCA_009769605.1. Lineage (NCBI taxonomy): Eukaryota > Metazoa > Chordata > Aves > Bucerotiformes > Bucorvidae > Bucorvus > Bucorvus abyssinicus. The sequence goes on from CM020028.1 coordinate 14,031,073, forward strand.
TTTTGGAGGGCCAAATAGTGAAACTTAAAAGAAAAGTGTATTGGCAAATAAGTGAGTGATAAACAAGTACCCAAAAGTGGGTAAGAAACTAAATTCTCTTCTGTAACAACACAACTGTTAAACTCCAGAGAACGTAGATCTGAGGTCCAACACATTGGCGTTTTGACAAAGCCTTGGCATTTTGAACAATTAAACACTGACCTACCATTAGGCTTTCCCTTCACTTGAAGGGCTTCTACTTGGGGAAAAAAAAAAAAAAAAAAAAAAAGACAACAAGCAAAATTATGCTTTAAAAACTTGTGATAATCCTTATCTTTGGGAAGTGGAAATCATATTCTTCCTTTCCCTTCAGGAAAACACATCCTTCAGCTGACGTGACTTGAGGTCACAGACTCTGCTAATCAACACTTATTGATGGGCTGTGTGGAATGAAAAAAAAACCTGGAAATATCATAGGAAACCTTTTGCTTTCCTCTAGCATGTAGTTTTATGCAGCCTGCCAGAGACATAAGATTCCACTGTGCGAGCAGGACTCTGGGCCATGGTCCAAAATGAGTCAAACTGAGGCAAACCTTGGATGTTCTGTTTTGCTGTGGTCTGTGGATCTGCAGTCCGTAAGTGCAGCATCATGGTTGTTTGTTATGTGTCTACTCGTCAGAGCTATCATGTCACTGTGGCAGCCGCCTGGACCATCCAGGGTGCAGCAACACATGGAACAGCATGAGCCTTCACCACCCTAACCACATCCCAGCCAACACATAACATGGGTAGGAGGAAGGTGCATTTCCTCGTATCGAGTTAAAATGTGCATATGCATATATGTGTGTGTTATATTTATATAATCCTTGGTGGGTTTGCAACCATTACCCAGCTAACGATGCAATATGGAACATTTTTCGCCTTTTGAATATGCTCTTTTAAGCTCTTGACAGAACCAGGTAGGCATAACCCCACAAGTTGGTTACCCTTCCATTGTATTTTCCATATGATATTCAGGGTTTCTTGAGGAAAGCTTGAATTATTGTAGAATACCTGACTTGAGAGGCTTCAGGGCTGTCTAAAGCTTCATCTGAATCCAGCAGGCAGTAGCACTCTACATTACAGAGACCTGACTACCTGAGGCTGCCAATAAAGCAAAGGCAAAGATCAACCACTGGTCTTAACATCGAGCATTCTGTTATTAAGACCATCCAGAATATAAGGTCACCATTTCTCTGGTTCTACTGTAGTGTTGGGGTGAAGGGGTCCCTTTCCAGTGACCTGTACCCACACCGCAGTGACTGTCTTCCCTGCACTGGTGGGCTGCTCACCAGCGGTCACAGCAAGGTGTACGGGCAGCAATACGTGGGCTGACTCTGCATTTGCCCTTGATGTATCTGCTGGGAAATCTCTGACCTCTTCTGAGCTCAGCCAGACAGCTCTCACATGCTCTGCATTTCAGGTGATGCTCATTAAGGCAACAGAGGGCAGGGAACAGGTCAGTAACTCCTTGAGCTTTTCATGCTTCAATGAGGCTTGAAGAGTAGATTCAGTGCTTTAAGGAACCAAACATGCTCTAATGGATTAAAATGATATACACAAGCTAACATTTATCTCCAACAGTTTCCCACACCGTAGGAGTCAATCCAGACTTCTCCTCCTTCATGTGAATTGTTCCACTAAACTTCATTTCTAAATCACTATTTTGACAGAAGCACCAGAAACACCCGAGAAATGGGTTATATCATTGACAAGATCTAAGAGTCATATGCAGACACGTATATCTGAACAGCCAAAATAATCTGGGCTGCATTAGCTTGCACTGAGTAATTCTCCTTTGACTGTAATAGCACCCAGGCAACAAGCAGAAGCCTACATGTAAACACCCCAAATGAGCTGTATCCTGCTGTGAGCTGAATTCCACCATTAACATTTTCTCCTAAGTTCACTGTGAATCTGAACAAGTTTGGGGAAGAAAAATCCACTGGACTTCAGTAAATTTATAGAAATCACATTTCATTCAGAAAGCTCGTAAGATGCAACTTGTTGGAACCTAAGGAAGAGCTTACGGCCTGCTGAAGCCCTCTGCTCTGCATTACTGGACATGGGATGAGGTACAACACCAGTTCTCCATTCAAAGATTAGCTTTATCTGGTAATGCTACTCTTCCTCCTAAGCAACCTGGTTTGAATTCAGTGCTAATTTTGCTTTGAGCAAGAGGTTGGACTAGAGACCTCCAGATGTCCCTTCCAAGCTGAATTACCATATAAGAGACCTTGATTTTTTTTGAAAGGTTCTTCCTGTGGGAAGGTCTGGGATAGGATTCTCCTAAGGCTGCTGTGTCTTGGCTAATTAGTGTCTAGAAACATCTGGGGACATCTGCAGATAGTGCAGCCACAGCTGATGGATCAGTCACCATGAAGGCTCTGCATAGATATAATGCATACTGGTGAGTGAGTCAAGAAACATGTAATATAATCAAATGAGGACCATTAAAACAAAGGGCAAAATTAATGGAAAATCATTATCTAGTCATGACTGTGAGAGTAACTGGTTGAGACCAACACCTGCTTTTTGGTCTTAGGAAGTGGGTAGTAGTCACATCGCTTCCATTGCTCTGCAACATCAGAGAGGAGATGGAAACTACGGAAGCTTGTTTCTCAGAAGTGCCCATAACTGCCATGTTTAGCTGGCTGACTTTCACAGCTTTAAGCAATAATGTAGGCAAATTAATGGTATGTTTTCTTTTCTTTTCTTTTCTGTTTTGTTTTGTTTGGTTTTTTTTTTTAGAGCAGGATATTTATTCATTGTCTGCCTTCAGAAGAGAAAGGGGGACAGGAAATTAAACTGGCCCAAGGTAAACCCAACTGTGCATTTCTCTAGTGGCTTCATATTTTTCTCATTAGAAGCATATCAAGTTCAAACCTGTTTCCCGTTATACGGATAAGACAGTTTGTTATGCAAGGTGGTTTCATCACGTGGTGCTATGCTCCATCTCATCCACAAACCCTTAGCCATGGTCTGTATCTTCTAGCGTCCGGTTTACTTTCATATAACAAGGGTTAGTTTCTCATTGTTCCTGAAAAATTATAGGTCTCTGGAAACACAGAAGTCTCTTTTTCAGAAGGAGAATGTCAATTTTCTCTGCTCTTATGAAACACTTCCCTGCAAGCCATGCTGGCTGATGTTTTTTTAGAGAGAGAAAAATTAAGCCACAGCAATTCACTGACGTATGTAACATCACGGCCGCCTGGGACTTCTCTGCTTTGCCTGTCCCAGCCATCCCCTAGGTGAGGCAGCTTTTGCAGAACCCCAGCAATAGCATGGCTGGTACATAATAAGAACCATATTGTGAACTGACTAAAAACATATTCCTTTTGATTAAAGTGTTTTTAATGTTCCTGTTGGGAGAAGAAGTATGTTCTCCTGTCCACACAAAATCTAGCATTTTAAGGAGCCGTGATGCAATAAATAACTTTTTATCAGACAGAACTTTTCCCTCCTGTGTTTAATTCAAACAAACAGCTAACAACTTGGCCCACTGTTTGCAGCATTCCCAATTATTAGCTTACCTCTGCCATGGCAGACTTCTTTTTAAAGGAAGACTTCTAGCATTTTCTTTAAGCAAATTCTTGCTGTCCTGTAGCTTAAACTTTCCCTTCTTTGATTTTCCTTATTTTTCTTAATAAGGAAAACTCTTCATACTGGTTTAAAAGGTTCATGCTCTCTTCTTCATCCCCATGCTGGAAATATTGAATATGCCACTTCATACCAACTAACTATTATTTAAGTGTTCAGTTGGGCAAAGTTCTTTAATGTCATTCTTCAAATGTAATCTCAGAAATTAATCTCCAGGCTTCCCTCAGAACTGTCTTCCACTATCTGGCCTGTCATTTTGTCTGACTTTCTTTTTTTTTTCAGCTCCAATTCTGTCATGAAAATAACTTGATAACTTCCATCTTGATGACATACCTTTCTTCTGCTGGAAGTCCATCCCACATCTCCACAGCTGTAAACTTTCCTTTAATTCACTGTCAAAATGGATTCAGAGACTATTGAACAGAGGTTATTCTCTCCTTTCTTGCCATTTAACAGTATCACTCAGAAGTGGATGTTTCTATAATCATTATTTGCGCACTGGGGATTCAGAGAGTACAGAAGTCCCATTTTTTTAGTAAGTAGGGACAGGCAAAGATCTCAAGAGTTTCACTTAAAATCATACCACAGGAGCACTCAGAAGAAGCTGCTTATGAGGCAAAGAATTAGCTTTGGATCATATCCTAAATCAACAATAGAAGCATTCAGCAGAACCTAGGGACAAAACATATTGTCCTCTGCTACATTATCCTTCCTATAAATACAGCCTTACGAGCTCTAAAGGGGACTCATTCAATTCCCAAAGCAGAAATCATATTTTCCATTCTTTGGACAGCAGACTCCCTCCAGGAACTAGCCTCCCTCCTCCCACCCTATCTTCAGACTTATGAGAAACCAGCCAGGGCTTTGTGTTGCAGCAGCATGGTACGCCATAAAGAGAAGAGTGATGGTTTCATTTGTATTAAACCAGAGCACATAAAGTTTACATGTGAGGTAAGCATCGGGCAATAGAAGTCAATTCCACTATAGGACTTCCATTTAGCACAGCTAGTTAGAGATAGATCATTTGTCTCATTTACACTTTTAATTTCTGAAGGGCCTCTGGGAAAGTTGCTTTGGGGAAACTATTTTTTTTAAATTTTGCTGCTGAGAAATAAACAAATTCTATTTGGAGGATGAGGAACAGTGAATTGAGTTTATTTTTCCTTACCCAGCTAAACCCGAGTAAATAGTTCATGTTTAGCCACACTTTTGAAGCACTCATTTATACCATGGAGCTATTTATGATCTCCTGTATTGTCAGCCCAGAATGAGATGGTCTTTCAATGGGGAATTTTGGACATATCTGAATTTTGAGTTCCATGTTGTTACTGGGATAAGTAGCTGGATTTTCAGAAACCTCGTGGTACGGCTGTTGGCAATTGCACTAAAGCAATATTCATTTTATACTTCTAGACAAACACACCAGGAAATCTGTGAAGTTTTCAAACTTTCCAAGTCTGAGGTAGTTCATAGTCAGTCTTGTGAAGAGCATTGAAGAGTTGGCATTTCCATAGATTTTTTTTAAAAAAAAAAGCTCTGAATATGTGCAATGGATTTCAGGAATTAGGGTGAAAAATCCCAGCTCCTTCATTTCTCCACCTTGCTCATCAGGAAAGAATTCTTATCAAAGGAAGGAAAAGGGGCCAAACTTGACTTTATTCGTTCCTCAGTCAGAACATAATCATCATTAAATTCAGGAGAAGTTGTGTATATATGTGTAAGGAAACATGTGCTACAGCTCTGCTTTGAAAGCGTTCACCGACTTCACTTGGCACAGAATTAGTGTCAAGAACCTGGAAAAGTCTGGTTTTCTGGGGTACCGCTCCGTGGTTCCTGGAGAGGGGATGCACAGAGCTCTACCAGGAAAGAACACGGAGGATTCCTTTGCTCCTTTCCTGTCTTTAAACATCAAAAGAGAAACAAACCTCTTGCAGAGATTTCAGAACCCATTTTAGTCCTCCTGCTCTTTACAGAGTTTCCTTCAGGGAGGCTGTCAGGACCTGTATATATGATTTAGCAGGTTAATACTGTGCCTTATCCTCAGGTCTCACTGACTTCAGTGGAGTTGCAGCAGTTGAACACCAGCACTAACTTTGGCTCTGGATACCAGAAAGAGCAGTGCTTTCTCATCAGGTTGCACATTAATAAATACACTGGACTGAATACTGCTCCAGAAAAACCTCAGGAGACACGCCCTTGCTCCATGACATTGGTGTTAATATGATTGTGGAGGTATTGAAGAGCACAGCCACAGACTATGATGTCTCATTGTGCCAGGTACTGGATCAGCCCACAAGGAAAAAGGTGTCTCTGCCTCTGCATATTTGTAATAAAGAGACAACAGTTTAAAGATAGGGAAATACAGGTAAGGGAAATGCGGCCACGTAACGGACAGATAGTTTGCTATCTATGAGGCTGAGCACAAGAACACTAGTTTGGACTGGTCTCCCTAACCCTGGAATGGAGGTTTTTCTAAGAAATCAACATTTTCAGTTGTGACACCAGGTAAAGATCTCTCTGCTATTGAATTCTCTTGATTAAGCTAAAGAATGGGCAAATAAGCAAAAACATACTGCTGCTCGAAAGAAAACAGGCAATTTCCTCTTGAGACAAACAGGAAATTTTTCAAGGGTTATTTTTTCTTCCTTTAGTACTTGTGATGTGGTTTAGGATCCTTGCTTTAAAAATGCTTTTCGTAAAGGTAGCTATATACAGCCCAGAGAGTGATGGGGTTTAGAATTCTCGGATTAAAGAAATGTCATTCTCGGCTCGCCTGAAGGTTCACATTCTCTGCTGAAGTCCACAAGCCCTGCTACAATGACTTACATGTTGTTTTTACCATTGCAGCAATTTAACCAGAAGAGATCCATAATATTCTTTCTCATGTTTGCTGTGGAAATTTCCATTTGTCCTCGGGCTGTAGTTCTTGCCATGTCAGATCTTGATTTAGAATCTACGCACACTAATATATTTTTTTAAAATTTCTAATTAATTTAAATTAGGAAATGAAATTTGGGGTTACCTAATTGGAAGGATCTTTCTATCTACCGATTTATACGTCTCTGGTGTGTATGTGTGGAAGTGTGCATACACATATGCACAAAATACACAGATACATATGGCATAATAAATAGAATTCTAAGGAATGGAAAACTACTTTAACTGTTTATTCACCAGTCAGGAAGGGTGGTGGCAAAATGAGTTTCCTTATATTTCGTGCTTAATCCTGCCTAGTTTGACAGCTAGTCAAACACAGAAAAAAAATTGTTCTCAAAAAATTCCTAGTATGACTCCATTTGAATTTCAATATTAACCAATCTACCAAATTAATAATGGTTTTCTGTCTATTGCAACTCATTATTTGACAACCCTCTGTGCACTGCTTTCATTGATTTCTATCATCTCTATTTAACAAGGACCTTTAATCTGAGGCTTGCAGAGTGTTTTTCAGCCAATGCATCAGTCGTCCTTGGATCCTCTGGGTGTGGACCCAGTTCGGGTATAAAACCAACTTAAGCCGCTCTATTCTATCACCAAGAGTCTGGCCTGCAGGTGGATGATCACTGAGGGCCTGGCCTTGGGCCAGAAATGGCCATGCTGCTGCATGCTTGAGTGCTTTCCACCAAAAGCTCATATGATTACAGAGCAGAAGCACCGAGCAAATCTTCGTAGAAATGGAAATAAGAAATAACTTCTGAGACCTGAGGTAAGGAGTAGACCTGTAGGCCCTGGTATCTACAAACGATCTGGAGGATGGGTGATAACCATCAGGTTTACAGCTCAGCCTAGATGTTTCTGCTGTCACTGTGTGAACACATTAGAAAGCAGCCAAGACTATGGCCACTTTCGAGCAGGTGCCTTTCCTGTGTTCCACCTCCCCGGCCTGATGCAATTCAATACAATGCTGGCATGCCATGAAAGACCGCTGCTGCAATATTGAAAATGAATAACGAGCTATTGTTGTGGTGCTCTTTGTTAAGAAATAAATGGACTAATCTCATGTACAGGAACCATTTTGCTCACTCTAAAAATGCAGCAACTTCTGGTCTCTTGTAGAAGCCCGAGTACTTAAGTACGCAGATGTCCCAGCACAAGCGAGGTTGGCAGGAGAAGCCTGCATTGGACTGAAAACAGGGAGGGCAGAGGGCAGTGGCAAGGAGAACGAAGCTCCCTGTATTGAAACTTGAGAAAGGCGCAGTATATAATCTGCGCTGAGAAAAGGCATCCAAGGATTTTTCATAAGCACTAGAGGTCAGGAATCCAGCCGCATGTCTTGTCCATCCAGCAGCACCTCTGGAACTGCAATTTTCCATACTGACTCAGAGGAAAAGAAGCATCACTTACTCAATTGCCCACTCACATTGTCAAGCTCTCAGTTTATTTTGGAAGTTCTTCCAAGTCAACCCGACTTTGTTTAATTTGAGGATGGAGGAGAACAGACTCATAGGGTGCGGGCACAGAGAGGGAAATCACAAGGTAAACACTGAGTCATCGAGGCCAACCATGCAAGTCCCGCTCCCCATGGTCAGAGAGCCACCACTGGTTTGGTCTAAATGTGGGGAGATTGGTGATTCCTGTCCGTGATGAGGCAATTTGCTAAAGGATGGGGAAGATTCAGTGAGGAATATCAGTATAAAAATATCAGTACTGACCCACACATACCATTGAACAGTGTGACAGGCCTCAACCTTATGAAAGTGAACTGCCAGTGCAGGGGCAATTTCATGTTTGCACTGGAGGTCTCTGTGCCTTGGAAATCTCTTGGGAGAAAAATCACCAGCACTGATGTCCTAGAGATAAGAAGGTACATCTGCAAAAGCTAAGGATCCACACATCATATATTCCTATATTCCAATCTCCTGGAGACAAGAGATTGTCCAGCCTTCAGCTTTCCCAAATAGCAGAATAAGGCTGGAGCTGGAGGATGCATAGGCAACAGAGGGGAAAAAAAAATAACCAAAAACCCCATCTCCAGCATAAGGGTTCAAAGCTGTTCTGTCACTGCTGGACCACAATCCAGCTAAGTGAGATTACTTATGGAAAGGAGACTCATTCTGTGGTGTGACTTGGTGAGCGTGGAAGGTGTCTCAAAGCAGTAGATTCTGCCCTGGTATGAAGAGTCAAGGAGAGCAAAGGGCTCCTTTCTCCCTGTCTTTGAGAAAGGATTTGGAATTGGCCACTGTGTGTTTATCAGGAAAGAGCATTGAACCATTACGTGCACCAATTTTTCTGTCCCAGCTGATCCAACCCTGGGGACGCTGTGCTCAGCAGAAGCGGCAGAGACACCGCCAATTGCACTGGAATCCAAAGGAAGTTCCAGCAGCAAGTGACTTCCCACCCTCCAGGAGCTGTATCTATAGGACTATACACCTGTCTCAAGAAAATGCTCCAGACCCCTGAATCCACTAACCACAGATCCCCTCTGGCTTTTCCAGAGAGTTTTTCAGTTACACAAACAACATTTCTCAGTCCGCTGAGTGTTTTTTAAAACCAAGTCCCTCTATTTGTTATTCTTGGTTGTTTTTCTTTTCTCTTTATCTACCCAGAGCAGTGTTACCTTCAGGTCTGTTTTCCTTGCCTATAATGTTTGCTCCACTTTTAACTTTTAAATAATATCTTTCATCATAAACTTTAAGGTGGAGTTTTCAAATAGTTTCCAAAATGTAGCCCCAAGACTTAGGGGCCACATTTTCTGGCACTCCAGTCAGTGTGTCAGAAGACAGAAGGGATGAAATTGAAAAAAAAAAAAAAAGGAAATTTAAAAAATGAGCTAAAGACATTCTTCTGTTTTCAAAAGCTTGATAAAAGTTCTCAAGGAAATCATTGCTGAACTGCAAATATTGTGTTACCTTACAGTACAGAAGTCTCCTCTCACCCGCCTTTCCTGCTTGAGCTCTTTGTTGGTCATTAACTGCCCATGATGAATAGTTTCTTCCATTATCCAAACTACAGATCTGTCCTCACCAGACCATACCCAGCTAGGCTGGCAGAGGATTGCATTTTGGATTAGGTACTCTCTATTCTTATGCTTTTACGAAGTGGAAATTGATAACCTGGAGTAACCCAATGGCCAAAAAAAAAAATACAAGATGATGTAAGGAAAAATATTCAAATTTTTAGAACGACAAACACACTGCGTACTCCTCTTTCAGCATTTCCAATTCTTGATGTTTTTACTTTGGCACCCATACCACTGCTAAAATATATGGGAAGTTCAGTCTCTTTCAAGGATTCAGTAATCTAAGTACCTCTCTGAATATTGTCCAGAATATTGGTCAGTTTGGAATCAGCCAAACTGACTAAAAATAACTTCCATTGACTTTGGTGAAGTTTGGATCAAACTCTTTAAAAATGACTGTTTTGCCTGTTTTAGTATAAAACAGACCTTATTTCTGAACACAGAAGAGGAGCATTGTGCTTGTTCATTCTCCCTCCTTCTCTTCTGCCTTGGACCTTCCACGGTTGTTTTTTGTGGTTCATTTGTTTGTGTTTCCCTTTTTCCCTTCGGACAATGAGAAAAGCACAGATTCATCATGCCTCATTTTGGATACTTGGCACAGGGTCCCAAGCCTGGAACCTCATCATGCCAAAGAAGAGCTAGCTGTCGCTGGAGGACAACTCTAAAGGCTGAAGTACCTCTCCTTGTCTCTCCTCTGTGTACTAGAGAGAAGCCTATGGGAACAGGTTCCTCTCCTGGCCCCTCAGTGCAGGACCTACAGCTGGGCAGGATAAATCTAAGAAGAGAGGACACGGTCATGCACATCCAAGCTCTCTTCCCAAACTTGAAACACAGCACTCCCTTTCTTTCTATTCTTTTACTCAGTAGTGAATCTACACATTGTTTTCCAAAGGAAGGGCAGGAAGACAGAGCAGCTGGCAGGGAAACCAATTTTGTTCCTCCCCAACTTGCCCTCAGGTTAATAAGCATGACATAAAAGCAGATCTCTGTGGTTTCTCCTTATCATCTATTTGCTGAAGGAGGCTGCGTGTTCTTGGTGCTCGGTCGTGGTTTCAGGATATGCCCCATTGTGATAATTTCTACATGAGAAGAGCCATTCTGCTGCTCTCCACTGGCTTGGGCTCAGCCCCAACTGCCCCCTCAACCCTCCCCTCCCCAGACAGTCCAAGCTTGTCGATTAGAAATTAATGAATTTTCTTTCCTCTCTAGGTCTTTCTTGCAAAGGAGGACAGTTGCTGCCCTCCCCATCCCCAGAGAGGTCTCCTCACTGCCCCTCTAGCCAGAACATTTATAACTGGACGTGAAAGAGAAAGTAAAAAATCAAAATTCTGAGTATTTGACAATGACAAGCACTGAGAATGGGACTTTGAGGATCTATTTTATCCAATAATTCATGCATAGAAACAGTTGCCAGATCTGTAAAATCGGTGTAATGGAGACTTCCACAATCTGGTTTTGCCTACAGTGTATTTTATGGTCTTGAAAACAATGTATTTGACTGTATTCCAGAGGTGGTCCTCATGGGTGGGGAACAGGGCTTCCTCCCTAAGATGCAATTTTTGAGATTCACGAACCCTGCTAAAAAGCTTCTAAGCTTACTAAAATCAGTGGCTGCACTGATCTTTGCTGATCTTTCCATCTATTCCCATAGGCTCTTCTATTCTGAGATGTTCTTGTGCAAAGCTCTGGATTATATCTTTGTAGCTTGGACAGTTACTGACTGAGGAGCAAGAAATGTTTGGAGTGATCATCTACACCTCCTTTACAAATGGACAGTTTCAGGGCTTTCGGGTAGAGGAAGGAGCCAGCCATCAGCATTTCATGGCAAGCAAAAGGGGAAGGCTAAACACAAGCGAAATCAGACCTCCCGTGTTTAATGGCAGTTGGACCTCTCGAGAAAACCACTGGGGCGGATACCCTGTCCCATGCGGTTGAGCAGTTCCCTCTGCCAGTGGTTTCAGAGGAAAAGATCACATATCACACACACAGCCAGAGCCTTCTGGAGTTAATAAAATAATTCACTCTTCTTCCCCAAAATGTTTTGGATTAACCCATCAAAATTTCCAAAACTGTGACACTAAGGAATACCTGCGGGCACTGGTTTCGAGGGAGGTCAGCAGCCAACGCACAGAGTAACACGAGGGTGGATGATACTGAGCTGCTCAGGAAACACCCCCTTAATATCAGCTTTTATTACATTTTCAAATGCCTTCTCATTTTCTGACTTAACTGTAATGCCACAGTGGGCAAAACCATATTACTTCATTTGTTAATTCAATTGTTTTGATCTTTTCTTCCCCTTATGCCTAAATGATTTCTGCAGATACTGAATTTGTAGCTTTACATCATGAATATCCCTGTGACTTCAAATGGCCATAAGATTTCATATCAGCTCAAGTTTCGAACTGCAGCCAGAAATATTCTGCAAGAAAGGGGCCATGGAAAAGATGTGAAATACTTGTTCTTAACAGAATCAGGTGAAATAAGTGAGTAGAATTTCCATTTATAGTGGTCTGTGTGCTGCAGTGGCTGTAGCGCTGCCTCTGACAGAGGGATGATTTCACCTTTAAAAGTGTACCTATCCTTCTTTCTCCTGCTATGGTACAACCACAGTAAAATGACAACATTTTGAGGTGGGGGAGTGGTGGGCAGGCTTTTTTTATGCAGCATGTTGTGAGCACGTGGCTGGGAGCAGGCAGTAACCTGCATCCCTCTTAAATGTAGCTGCCTCACACCTTTCTCAGCCCACACCGGAGAATTCAGGGTTTGTCCCTGCACAGCAAAAGGAGAAAGACACAGAAAGTGCAGCTGGGATTCTGTGTCAGGCAGGGGCTGAGCACTCTGTCTAATGCAACAGGTGATGCTCATCCCTTTGGTGATGCTGTTCCCACAGGTTTTCATCGCAGTCATCTTCAGGTTACAGAAACCATTAATGAGGTATTGATAAGGAACCACATTCACAGAAGCTAAAGCAGCATTGGCATCTACACGTTAATCAGCATGCTACCTGCAACCTTCAGAACCACAGGAGGGACTCGGTCACACAACTGTCAGTGATTTCAATGTTAAAAATGCACCTTTCAGCAACTTGGGTGTACAAAATTGAACATAAGCAAAAACAATCACCAGCCTAATGTCCTAAAGCTCCCAGATGGGGGTGGAGAGGAAGGACCGTCCCTATGTCATAGATCCATCCTGGTATAAGTCAGGGCTGGATCCCCTGCTACAATAAGCAATTGTTTGCCTGAGGTCACTATCACAACCACCATCACCACCTGCCCCCCATCTTTAGTAGGTTACAGGTGTTACATTTCTACTCCAAAAAAATGAAGGAGGAATTAAAAGTTTCTACTTACAGAGTTCAGTCCCAGGAGGTTGTCTGGGAGGGAGGAAGTGATTCCTGACAGAATAGCTGTCGCCACCACTGCCCCCAGGCACTGGGCAATGATGTACATGATCGCCTTCAAGATGCTGATCTGGCAGCTCAGCAGGAGACCCAGGGTGACAGCAGGGTTCAGGTGCGCACCACTGATGTGGCCCACGCTTTGTGCCATGGTAGCGATGGATAACCCAAAAGCCAGCGAAACCTTCACGTTGTCCTGAGACCTTGTTGAAGTTGTGTTGCCCACCACCGGGAATTTAAAACCCAGAGCTGAGCCAATGCTGATAAAAATAAAAAGGCTCATGGCAAGGAACTCAGCCACCACTGCCCTCCAGAACATTTTCTTTTTGAATTCACTAGCCATCTTTCCTTGCTCTCTCTCTGTCTCTCCTCCTCACTTTCCCTTCTCCCTCTCTCCCTTCCTTCTCCTGATATTTTTCCTTCGAGGTCTGAAGAGAAATCTGTAGAAAAAATACAGTCCTTGGATTATTTATAGGGCTTTGGGTGGTCTGTAGGAGGGAAGGGGTGTTGCACAAAAGGAGGAAAGAACATAGATGCTGACTGCTAGATTGATGTAAGACACTGTTACGCCTGCCAAAGTTTTTTCTTCCTTTTTTCCCCCCTCCCCTCCCTTAACAGCGTTCGATCTCTGCCGCCGTTTTTAAGAGGCTTTTTAAAATACTTGGAAAAGTCTTTAGGAGTGCCTCAGGAATTTTACCCTCACTTTTTTAACTCCCATACCATCATTCAGCACACAGATTGGAATGAAGGCTTTTATGGGATTTCTGTCTCAAGCTGGGCTGAAACAAAAAGCAAGTTATCAGTGCAGGCGGGTAAGTTATTCACACTCAGCTTCACCGGCGGCAGAAAGCAGTAAATAAAACTGACAACTACATCCACCCTCTAGAGACTTCAGTACCTCTGTTTCTTTTGAAAACAGGGAAAAATGTCTCTTCTCTGCTGGCTCTGCGGAGACTTGGACTCCTTCCTGATGCCAAGCCTGATGGCTGTACGCACCAGCACAGGTATCACACGGGCTCACAGGAGCTGCTGTGAACTGGTGGATGGTAGAGGACAGCCTTCACCTCTGTGACCACCGTATCAATCTGACTTAACACTGCAGTAAGCTGGAAGCTTTCTGTGGATGCAGTTTAGATGCTGAGGGGCAGATAACTTGGGCGGGGGTGTGTGTGTGTGTGTGTGTAATTTTTTAAAAATTTACATAATTTCTTCTTTTTTTCTTTAAAGCTCAGAGGTCTTTTACAGTTTTCCCAGGCTTGCTCTCCCTCTCACCTTCTGACCAGCAGGAAAAAAGCCTGTTTGGGGGCTTCCCAACCCACGTCCTGCGGTAAAAGCCTATCTCACACCACTCTGCTGAAGGTCGGCTGTCCTGGTTGTCACCAGGGAGACTGGCTCCTGCCACTGAGCCACAGGACTGGCCGGAGACAGAGAAAGAAGGGCACAGCAAGGGAGAAGGGAAATTACATGCTTGATTTCACAGACAAAATGAATCTCCCGTCGGTGCCAGAGTGCCTTTCGGAGCAAAAGGTCTGACCGCTTCTGGTTTTATCACAGCGGGGCTTGGACACATGCCTCAGATTAACCCCTGTGTTATCAGATCTCTGCCTGCCTTAACGGCTGGTGGCATCTTCCTGACTTCAAACCATGCAAAAGCTGAGCAAGAGTGAGAAACTAACTCCCCAGGCACAAGTCTTGAAAGATGAGTATTTAAAATCAGCCTGCTGCTCTGCCTCCTCTTTTCTCTCCCTCTTCGTACTTTAATGCACTGGTGTCAACCTCTAAATTGTACTTAAATTAGTTTAAGCCTTTTTCACTTGGACGATATGTCAGTATTAGGATAAAACCAAATACACACCTGGATAGTATTAGACAGTCAATATGGAGTTTTACAATATATTCAGCTTTCAAAAGATGATTCAGATACAAAGCTGAAGATTGTTTAAATAAAAATCCAGATGTCTGCAGCCTGTCATCCCCAAGTTTTTACTATTTCTAGACATCAGATGTTCTTGATTCTCCATTTGACCAATTTTATTTCCTTCTATTTTATAATAAACTTACACCACAGAACTGTACCAGTGAAAAAGGGAAAAAAAGGCATGGGGACAAATTAATTATTGGTTTTACACTTCTAATAACAGTGGGACTTCAATGAAGAGCTATGTGACAGACAAACCAAAAATTGAATTTAGCCAAACATGGTACGTGGTGGAATCACGATTGATTCTAGTGGTATTCTGCTCTGTAAAGCTTTTTATTTACTGTAAAGAGTCTCTAAGACTTGAAGATCTTAAGTGACCAACTTCTCTGGTCCTACCAAGCAGATACCCAGGACACAGGGTATGTATCACACGTGTCAAGGAACCAGGGAAAGCAGAGCCCTATGAATAGTTTACAGGAGTTTCCATGTGTCCCAAATTGGCATCTGTGGGATGGAGCTGCAGAGATATTTAGCCATCCACAGGAAATTCTCTCTTTACTCACTTCTTCCTACAATTAGGATCTGGATGACCAAACAACCTCTGTACCAGTACTGATAAGGTGAGAAGGAATCCCTCAGAGGACAAATTCTAGAACCCAGGAAAATAGGCTGGGAAAGTATTGCAAAATGCCTCCCTGGTTTCTACAGCCTCCTCTAGGTATCCCTGACTGGCCTGTGCTGGAGACAGGCTATCAGGCAAGCAGGACCTTTAGTCTGGCTGGTGGAATATGTGAGCACCACACAAATCAAATGTGCCCTAAGAGCAGCAGATTGGTTTCCTCCCTTGAGAGTTAATCAATACACTTACATTTTCATCCTGGGACTCTCCATTGGTCTTTCATAACTACTACCCACTTCTCATTTCATATTTTTGGAACTCAATGCCACAATAACTCCATAAAATTGACATTCAGACAGAAAAGAAAAAAGAACATCTGAAATAAATTAAAGGCAGGAACATATAAACAGGGAAAATACACATCTAAAAGAAATCTGTGGATCTTTTAGCCAATCTTATCCACCTATGCTCTGATGTGAACAAAATCATTATCATCACTGCTGTGTTGTTACGAATTTCTTGCACGGTGATGATAAACAGGGCCTCTATGCCTTTCGGTGCTGCTCAAAGAGAGCCAGCAGAGACAGTCTTGTCCTGTGTGTAGAACTACCAAGTGGGGAAACAGAAGGAGATGACAGCCAAAGAACAAATGTTCTGCACAAGAAGTAGAGGGAATTAGCCGAGTGGACAAATTAAATCAACAGTATAAGGGTATGATGATAGAGGAGAGAGAAGTGAGTAGAGCAGCAAGACATCAGTTGGACCTCTTCAAAAATGCAGATCTAATTGGTGCCCCACTCATTATGTCACTTTTCCACAAAATGAGCTCCTTCCCATCTTAGGCGGATGGCAAAGACTCCAGCTCTTGGCCAGATAAAGAAAGGCCTGTACACCCAATCCCCGTAAACCACCAGGAACCAAAAAAAAAAGGCAAATTCCAGTGTCCTGCATATCAGATGATCTGGGGTTTGTGCAGAAAACTTTTCTAGGCATGGTTTTAGCTTATGTGCCAAATCACACTTGAAGGTGGGGTTTGTTCTTTTCTGGAATTATGAATTTCAAAATAGAGAGAGATGGCTGCCAACCTCATTTAAGTGTTTAGGATAGGCAATGAAGAACATATCTGATGGGAACAAGAAGCAGAAAGTAGCTTTTTAGCTGAGAGGTGATCCTTCACAGATGATTTAAACCAGTGAACTCTCAGCAAGTCTCTAATTTAGTTACACTAGAGATAGCTGAGTGAAAAAATCAAGCTCACAGTACTAGATATTTAATTGCCAAGATCCCAGGACCAACTGGTTTTTTGCCTGAAACACATAAGGCTTTGAAGGGCTGTAGGCCAAGTCTCACCTAACAATCCAGACAGAAAACAAATGTACTTGCTGTTTAAGCAGTAGGCTACGTTCTGTGCTCCCACATGTCAAATTGCTCAAGGTCTTTCTACTATTTGAACAAGAAAAAAGATGTCACCACCATGGAGAAGAGAAAAGCCCTGAAGCAGAGAAGAGCAAGAGGATCCATGTATTCTCACCCCAACATCCCAGAAACGGAAATCTCAGTGCTGAGCCAGGCACTGCCAGCTAGAAAGGAAACATTTTCCCATGTTTTCTTTTCAGTGCTGTCCATAAAGAAAATTGGAGTCCAGAGGTGGGGTTTCCTATAAGAATAATGCCACTGACTTAAACAGATCTACCTCAATACTCAGGAGCTGCTTCCTGGGCTCAACTCACTTTCTGGCAAGAAGAACTTGTCTCACTTTGTAAGAAGTACATGGTGGCAGCTGAGTCAATGTAAAGACACTTGGGAATTTCTCTGCTGTAGAGAGGTGCCTGAGCACTACTGAGACCTGGCAGCATGAGTAAGGTGTCCAAGAACTGGGAGGGGTTCTAGACTGAATCCCTTTCCTTAACCCAGGAAAGATGGAAGATTTCAGACACATCCACCCCCCCATTATCATTTGCTGTCAGCCAGTCTAAACACCTACTTGCTCCATATGCTGACTGCTGAAAATTCCTTCCTGAGATACTCAGCTGACTTTGTTCCCTGTGCAGTAAACCCAGAGCCTGTAATATCCTCTTACAGAGCTGAATGTTCAATTGTTTTGTGAAGCTGGAGCTGAATTCTCAGAAACTCATCTGGGAGGATCAGCAGTTATTTATCAACCACATGAATCACCTGCTGTGCTGGGAGCCAACATGGAGTGTCATCCTCTAATGAACATGATTAAAAGGCATAGAGTTCACATGATTAATTTTGATTTGGGTATTTCATGATTCAGTGAAATCAAAGCAGGTTCTAGAGACTGATCGATTTTTTCCTTTTCTAAGGAACAAAAGATACCAGTGTATTCCTCCATGTTCACCTAGTTATTGTAATTTCTTTTGATGGATTTTCTTTTTTAAAAAAAAATCACTATATCTGGACACATGAGCCTCCTTACTCCAGCACTTCCCTGCTCCTGCTCTTCATTGTCCTTTTGTTTTTATTCTTTTCCTTTAGGCCTTAATAAGACAACAGAAAAGTTTATCAGTGAATATATGATGGGACAAATTCTGTGATTCTGCAATTAAATGAATGAAATTCCTTGTCAGCAGAGGCAAATCTATTTACATCACTGACCAGTTTAGTCCAGATAGGTAGAGAAGGTGATCAGTATTTTTTTTTCCCTCTTGAAGGAGATATTGAAGGCATCTGGGGAGAAAATCACTCATGAATGTCCTTGGAGAGTTTGCTTCAAATTTCATTTCAAGTTGTTCTCTCTTCTGAGAGTGAAAGACCCTCCTACATTTCCTGAAAACATATATAATGCAGTGATAAATGTGTTAGTACAGCGCGATTTTCCATCACAAGTACAATAAAGCTACTTGGGCAGCATTTGTCTCCCCTGCTTGTAGGTATCTACCATGAAAATGGCTCCAACCGAGCTGATGTCCTTTGCCTCTCCGTGACTGCACTGTGTGTGCATTTTCAGAATGGGATCAAAGCCCTCCATTTTGACATCTACACTTTATTGACTCCATTTACACGACTCTTTAGGCTGCCTTCCTCTGGAAATTCCTTTTCCATGGCCATGGGAGCTGTACAGATGCCAACCATGTCAGTGAAAGGATTGTTATTACCCTTCTTTTGACACTTCTGGGACATGAAATAATAAAGATAACCGTCTTCCAGCTGGGTCTCAAAAGGGAATTTCCCAGACAACTGTGAAATCAGCATCAGGAAACAGATTTGTTTTTCTTTCACCCTGATTCTCTTGTACCACCATGTTGACCACGACTTCTCTCCAAAGGAGGTAGCATTATGGATCATGAAGTCTTTACCACTGCCTGCTCTCCTGACACACAGCATGTAGTACAGAAAATTGGCTCTCATCAGGATCATCTTTTGTCTGAAAGCATCTTCCAAAATAAGCATTTCATCTCCCCAAGCTTATGTCGGAGAGAAAAACCACACACTGCTGCTTAGCAGCAGGCAGCTTGCAGCAGCATTAATATACCAAGCAAGGTCTCTCCTTCAGAAATGGTGGATGTTAACCAAACAAATGTCGATACACTGTAGGAGCACGTCATTTTTGTGAGAAAGGGGGTACGAACCCCTTATCATAAAATGGGAGGAAATCTTACGTGTTTATCCAAACAGAACTTCTCATACCTGTGTTATTTAAACACAGTTGTCTTGTGAAATGGTTGGTTTCTCTGGTAACCCTAGAAAATGCCACCTCATTGAGGGTTAAATTGCAATCATTATTTTTTTTCTAAGGGAACATATTTAGCAACAATTGTCCTTTTGAGTTCCCTGTGCCCAGTGCATCATTGGGAGGTTGACCAATATTTTTTTCTTCTTCTTTTTCTTCTTTTTTTAATCCCTGCACATTGTGTTACATAAAATAACAAGTCTGCCAGGAATACTGGGCATGACACATCAGTGACTGCGCTAATGAAAATCTTGGTAGTTCATTACAAACACAGGAGGTGAATAAACCATTGTTAGTGCTATAGGACATTTTTCGGTATGGATCACAATTTGCTTGGTTTTTTAAAGTGCAGGAGAAATCAGGTCTGATCTTCTACTACTATAAGCTGCAAAGCTCCACTGGAGCAATGCTGATTATTTGGCTGTTTCGAGGGAGGCTTTTTTATGTAATTTGCATGAGTTTTGTTACCCAGATTTCTTCGTTGCCTTATGTTCTATGCTCTGTTTCCCCGTGGCTCAACTGCTCAGGTTCACAGCTTGTCTTTGGCACAGTCCGAGGTGCTGATTCAACATCAGAAACTTCTTTATAACTGTGAATTTCTTTTAACTGCCAAGTGTTATAGGGCACTGGATGTTGAGTTGATATGAAAATAAAAGGGAGACCTTGAGGTGAAACTTGTGACCTATTTCCCAAGTAGGGAAAAGCCTTGAGGTGAACTTTGTCAGGTTTATCAGACAGCCACGGTCTGTGAAGTGTCAGCTGGACTTGTCAAATCTGTAAGATTGCATTGCAGCAGCAAAGTGACTCATCATCTTAATACAGGCTGTAGAAATGAAGCAATAAAACAAAGTAACCATCAGCAGAGCACTTGTCTGCCTTACAGAACACTGTGCCAGAACTTCATAGTAAATGGGTCACCCTGAGAGGTTACTTCGTCTTTCCTGCATCTCCAATTACACTTAAAATCCTCCTGACAGCAGTTTATCTAGTCTGCCTTAAAGACCTTCCTCAAGGATGGTGATTCTTGTACCCCTTTAGACCATCAGTTCCAGTGCTGATCATTAAAAAGGTTTCCTAACATCTAAAGTTCCTAAATCTCCCTTGTTGCAATTAAAGCCCGAAACAATTCATTCCCTTCCTCTCAACAATGTGTGAGATTTCTAAAGATTATTAGTCTTTCTTTTTCTAGACCAATCAACTCATTTTCTTACAAACTTTACTCTTTTGGTCTTCTTGACTTCTGTAAATGTAGTTCTTTATCTGGTGTTTCTATGAATTTTCTCTACAGGACAAAATCCCTTGTGCTTAAGACCAGTTTTACAATTCACAAGGCTCATCTTAAATACTAATCTTGCCCCTCCAGACTACTGCTGCCCCTTCTAACTCACTAATGTTTGCATCTTTAACACCTGTTCGCTACTCCATCACTCAAAACATAAAACAACTGAAAATAACACACCAGGACAAGATCCTAGCAGGGCCACTATCTCAATAACATCCTCAGCTGTGACTGAACCGTTGCCAACTATCTCTCAGATGTAGTTTTTCGACAGTCATTCACTTACTGTGAATGTAGTTTCATAGTCCTGGCTGGTATTCCCTTCCCTTGCTTTAAGGAGCAGAAAACGCAGAGTTTGAACAAGGTCAGGAGGTAACATATCTACTATAACTCACCTATGCGTAACCCTTAGAACAAAAGAAAATCTTTAGTAATAGTGGCACTCATCGCACCTGACTTTAGTGAGCTACCATTACGTTAGTCGCACTGGTTTCCCTAGCAGTCAGTGGAAAGAAAGAGGCAGTTTTTGCACTCGACTCATTGCATCTATCTAATCGTCCACTTTGAATGCATGACACCAGAGACAACATTGACCATTCTGACCAGATCTTCACTTGAAAGTAAACCTTAATATGTAAAACTACTATGTTTGTGACACAGATGATTAGCGAGACCTACCATATTTCTCCAGGAACACGAGTTGAGCAGATTGGCACTGGGGAGCAGTAAGATCTGTCAACATCGTCTACTCTGGTTGTAACAAAAACATAAATTATAGCTGAGAAGGGATTACGGTCTTGTGGACATGAACCATTACAGACTGAATTAGTTTCCTGGTGGTTGTATTTCAGCAGGAAACACTGGTTTTAGCCACATGATTAACCAGCACACACACCAGTAATTCTACTGAACCTCAGGAACCTTGTTGTGCAGTTACTTTCCAGACCGAAGACCTGTGTGGCCCAGGTATACAGGCACACACAGGCAAACTCTCTGCACGGCCTTTAGCTAAGATTTGTCCTTTTTCACACCGAGTCTCATACTGATTGCATTCAGCAGCATTGGGGCTTGCACAGACACGGCAGAAGAGAGCACAGCCTTTTGTCACCTATCTGGCTTCCTGCAAATCCCCTTGTGATCTACATACGAAAGGCCTGAAGACTCTAAATGCTGCTTTTCATCAGGAGGGTGGATTTAAAGGAAATACAATGACCTAACTCCTCAATAAGACCTACCTTTCCTCTGCCACAGATCAGTATCATGCAAATCACCTTCAGAAAATGTCTTCCTCCAATAACTATAGAGGGACCTCAGATGATCAGCTTAAACTCAGTGTTTAACTTCTAGATGGCTTAAACTATCTCACTCTCAGTGAAGATCTCATAGAAACTTCATCCAAGCCTCAAGCTGTCCGTATTCTTAGGCTTAAGTATTTCTTTATACTCAAGTACGCAGAAATGGAGTTGTCTCTAGCATAGCCAAAACATCACACTCCACACACTAGTCCTTCTCAGTGTTCCCTGACACGGTCTCCTAGAGCATCTTTGGTGTTAAAGCTCTCCTACCAACTGTCTTCTCTCTCTTTTTATTGAAGGTTCCACTTGTATTCCCATTTCTGAATACTCAGGAATAATAACCATGGGTATTTGGGCACCTTTGAAGGCCCAGTTCAATCCCCATGACTCTATGGGTACTGCAACTTGCTGCAAACGTAGTTCAGCCTGTTTCTGAGCACTTTACTTTGTCTTCCTTGGGATCACCAATATCTTGCAATGTGAGTCCACCATTAAAACTTGTGATCCTATCTGAATGTAAAAAAAATAAAATGAAATATAAACAACTTGGGAGAGATTAATTACTCCTTGCAGTAGTCATTCTAAATAAGTCTACACTCATGATATGATTGTTTATAGAGACCATCATTTTCCTTCCTTGCAGAAAAACATCAATGTGCAGAACCATGGAGTCTATCTAGAAAGTTTGACAAAAACAGATGACACACAACTGCAAAAAATAAAAAGACTATGAATCATATTAGGTCCCAGCTTTCCTTCAGAGAAGCAAAGGTGAGATCTAGGAAGCATTAAAAGTTCTGGCCCTTCCCAAAGTCGTCTCTCAGCTTTGTGGTTGTGTGATTCCATTCTCATCTCACCAGTAACGAATGGTCCCCATCATACTCCCTCCTGTTTTTCCATCTCTTCCTGATGTTATAAGGAAATAACACCCAGGTGTTAAGTGCACGCAGATTTGTACTCTGCAAGGGCACACTAGCACCACACTGATTCATTGATGCTGCATCAAGACATAAAGCAGTCATCCCAGCACAAAACGAGCTTTTCTAGAGCTTGCTGTAGTGGTTTAAGACATGCCTGTATCTCGTGCCATCCCTGCACTGGACAGTCCCCATCCCAGAGGTAAATTGGGGTCAGGGTCTGTGTTCAGAGGAGACTCAAATGTGCTCACAAAGCAGTGACTTAAAATAAACCCTTTGGCTTGGACAGAAATAGATCATGAATGTGCACATTGTGTGGTGGTGTGTCTCGACTAGCTGGGGAGAAACTTTCCTGTAACGGAGGGTAAAAGACAGCCGGAGAGGAACCCACGATGGCCAATGTGGCATAAAGAAAGCTGGGCCACACCCTTAATTTGTGCATTCATCCCCTTAATTCGGTGAAGGCTGGGATAATTATACCCCCCACCAGGGTTTGCAAAGCTCTCAGTAATTCCAAACTAAGTATTTATATTCTGCTGTGGAAGTGTGTGTGTGTGTGTTTTTATATCATGCAGTTTTCCAAGCTGCTTCTTCCAGTGGGACTATCAGAATACCTGTGAGTAGTTCAAACGCTGGTTTTGTGTGTGTTCATTACTGTTTAGCCAATTACAACGTATAGCTACTTACATGTTGCATCGATTTGCTAAATTCCCAGAAAGTGAATTAAAAAGAAGTATGAAAGCTTTGCCATATGCTGCAAGATTGTTTAAAAGGAAAGAATAGATTCCAAGATTTTGTAATGCAAAACCAAAGTAAAATCGAGTCAGCAGTAAGCATATAAATTTAAAATTGGAATACCTGTTAATAGGGAGAGTGGCTTAAATTAACTGCTTTTGAGTGAATCGCTGGAGTTCATAGGCTTTAGAGATTCATCCCTGCTCTGCTTTCCAGCTTTGTCATGTGGCTGGAGACCTGTCTTCAGGGAGAGTGAAAAAATAAGAGGAAGGATGACACTCAATGGCTAAGACTTTGTGAACAAGAAAGAAACAGGAAGAGTTAGGCAGCTGCCTGGTTCATTTCAAATAGCAGCCCCTCCCTTCACACAACAAGTCTCACTCCAAGATTTCTGCCATAATGTAGGATAATTTATCCACTAACTCCACGAGAAGGAGAAAAGGGAGACGAATGTGTCAACATTCATGTCCCATCAATGTAAGAGAGGAAGAGTTGATTTGCCTGAGAGTTGGATCAGACCGCCGTGGAATTGGATGGAGGTTGACTTTTTTCACATGTAGGGGCTCGGCATCTCCTTTTTGCCTTTGCTAGGCGGGAGAGGAGAAGGGAATCTCCTACCAAGTCCATTCAGTTGGCCTGAAAGAGCAGGGAGAAGTCCTCTAGTTTGGTGGCATCCAGCAGCACCACTCAGGGTTTGACTCTCAGCATCCAAGGGATTTCCGAGGCAAACATTTAGCCCCCTGCCCCCTAATCTGCTCCAGCCTGTGGAATGAAGGGCCATCTGGGATGGAAACGTGTATGATTTGTGCTGAGAAAGACTCGCGTCCTAAAAGGATGTCTCTCTGCTCAGCTTGTTGTTTGCAACACAGGCGAGCAACAAAGGCTAAACAGTGTTCCACAAATTAAGTCTGCCCCAGCAACTAATTCACTTTCTCATAATGACTGGATCAATGCTGGGAGGAAAAGAGTGAGACTGGATGATTTTTTGTGTTCTGGAAGATGACACAAATAATAGAATTGGGCAATTGAGTAAGTATGTAGCTTGGACAAGTGTGTCAACAGCATGAGTGTGAATAGTAGCTACGGGGTCTTCTTATATCAACTGTTCTGGAATTCAAAGTCTCCAAAGCTTCTAAAAGCACAGGTGGATTCCTTAAAAGTCAGGGATAGTTGCCACTGCCACAGAGCAGTGGCATTTCTATTAGTAAAGCAGCTGCAGATCTGGCTTAGGGTGTGAGCCTGTTTTCTTTGGTTATCCACCACCATAGATCCAGAGAAGGGAAGTGCTAGGAATGGAAAGTTAATAATAGAGCAAATTATTATTGCAAAGTTTGGCTCAACTGTGTATGCTTCATATTAGAATTATGCTAGAATTGAATATGGTGGAAGGAAAAATGTCAATTTATCTGAGAGAAGGAACCTCAAGAGAAATAAAAAGGAACAGCTGGACTTTGTTGCCTTCATACACAGGCAGTTTTGGCTAGTAATGTTGCACAAATTGTCTGAGGTGCAAACAATTGCTGAAGATCAGAAGGTCTTGCTGAACAGCTGCTCCTGAAACCAAGAGGGCGCTGGGCCACTGGGAATACTGAGCATACCTCCATGCTACAGCCCATTTATAATGGCTTGGGTCTCCCTCATTCTGTAATCATGTAGAGGTCATCACATTGTTACAACCATTTTGACTTCTATGAACAAGGAGTTGCAACAGCTGAAGAAAGAATTGTCCCCTTGCCCGGTTGACACCATGACAGGGACTGGGACTGACACAGACCGTGATTCAAGTAATAGCTATACCAAATATAGCTCTCACTCTTTCATCCACTCTTTCCCTGTGCAATGTGAGGAGCCTGAAATGGGACAGAGATGGGCAGTAAATATGCAAATTGAACAATTTCACACCAATTAAATGCACATTCTTCGATAATATTTCAGACGCTGAGTTTTCCAAAGCATTGGCAATCTCCACTGCTTTGTTCACATTTGATGTCCTCTACTCCTAAAAAGCAAGGGACATTAGGGGTGTATTGTGGATGGTTATCTCCAGAACACCTCCTGCCATCCGGACAGCCCGAACTTCCAGTAAGATGTAAGATTTGAATAGAATTTTCTGGTGCCTCATCCTATCCCAAAATATAGTTGAACTCAAACACTTGAGGGCGTTATCATGCCAGTGCTTATTTTCACTGTCTGTTCTCATCTAGCAGAGAGCCACACACGAAGCCTGCTACAAGATTTCTCCAGCCTTCTCGAAGAGATGGGGATGACAGTTCCAGACAGAGCCATTTGGACATTCTTCAGATGATGTTCTGCCTTAGCCTTCCTTGCCACAAGCTGAAAATATTAAGCTTCTGAGGCTTCATAGTGAAAGATTTGTTTTCTTGCCCTCCATTGTGTTTGCAGTTCTCCTTTGAACTCTCTTCATTGTTTGGATGTCTTTTCTGACATGTGTTCTCCAGAGCTGGATACATCATTTAACAAATGTTTTCAGTCACGTAGTTTATAGAATCAAGATCACTTCCTGTCTTTTATTGAATGATCTCCATGTACATCCAAAAGTTGCACTGGTTTTGTTTGTTTGTTTGTTTGTTTTTTTAAATAGTTCATGTTAAGACAGTTATCAGTGCTTCAATGGCTACCTGACAGATAAACTTCTTCTCCTCTCCCACACTTAGAACTTGCAACCTTGTATCCCTCAGTTTGACTTTATTAAAACAAATTCATTGGACTGTGAATATTTAGTCAGTCCAGTCCCATTGATTATTTACTAATCTACCTTTGTTGTGATAGCAGAAAACTGAACTTAGGAAGGTACTATATTCTCATGGAGTGATTCCTAAGCATTAGATAGCACTGGACCTAGATTGTCTTTAGCTTTTTCTCTCTTACGTGCTTTCCTGAAGCCCAGAGAACTTGGAAGATCTCTGGAAAACTGGATGATGTAAAGTCATTGGCTGACTTGATAAATCCCTTCCAAAAGTGTCTCTTCTGCTGACCACATAATTTCATTTATTCTTAAGGGAGGATGCTCCATTTTCTTACCAGGGAACAGGCAACTGCTGCTGTTGGTTCATTGAACAACTTTCTGTCTAGTCTTTCAGTTTTTTAATATATAATCTTTATTATTTTAGTACAAGGATAACCTGTCCTTCCCACCCAGATCTGAAGGCCTTTTTAGTTCTGTCCAATGTCTTCTGAGTTTAAGCCAAACAGTTTCTCAGTTCCCTCCTTTGTATCTATGTCTGTAATTTTTCCTGTGGCAGGTTCTTGCAGACTGTTCTCTTCAAAGGTTTTATTTATTGCTTCGAGTTTTGAAGATACACTTTGGTTTTCCCAACTCTCAGGTACCTAAAGTTTGTTTGTTCCATAGTCTTCCTTAATCTTCAACTCCTTTGCACTCTGTGAAATCTGTAGCAGTACTGGGAAAATCCAAAAAACACCACATCATCCCTTCATATTCTTTGCAAGTTGGCCAGCACTTCATGGACACCTGGACTGTTTGGTTCCTCCAGGATTATCAACATGAAAAGAAACACTTTGACTCACACAGAAGTTTCCAAAATTTTCTTTATGAATCTTTAAACCAAGACCTTTACACCAAAACAAATCAGACTTGCAGAACAAGCAACTGATGAAATTACTTTGTTGGATCACTGCACGGTGGACGCATGGACATAGGCTGGAGAGTGGGTGAGGAACGGCTGGGGTTCAAGGCTCACACTCCTGTCTTTCCATGTGCTCAGAAATACTCCAGAACTC